>JAWHQI010000012.1:19961250-21200000 GCA_033032865.1 Dactylorhiza incarnata | reverse complement strand
TGCTATCTCCCCTTCCAGACGAACTCGAAGCATCGCTCCCCCTGCTTCCAAAACCTGAAGCCTCCATCTTAGAGCTTGACACAGCTGGAGCTCCTAGTGAAACAGGCAACTCCAATTGAAAATTTTCCGCAGCCTTCCCTTCTTCATCAACCCTGCTCTCCGGTAGTTCAACTCTGAACTCCCCTTCTATGAAGTCACCTCATCGAACACCACATCCCGAGATACCACTGATCTCCGTGTCGCAGGATCCATGCATCTCCATCCCTTCTTCCGCTCATCATATCCAACGAAGACTAGCTTCCTTGCTTTCGCATCTAGCTTTGTCCGAAGAGCATCAGGGATATGCACATAACAGGTTGACCCGAACACCGGAAGGTGTGCAACACTTGGGTTCTCCTTGAACATCAGTTCGTGATGGGTCTTCATGTTGATAGGACTTAGAGGCATCCTGTTGATGACGTATGCCGCACAAGACATTTCCTCCTCCCAAAAGGACTTTGGTATAGTCTTGGCATGAAGCCAGCATTTGCAGGTTTCCATCAGATGACGGATCTTCCTCTCCACAACGCCATTTTGCTGTGGAGTATGGGCACAAGTGAGCTCTCTCCGGACGCCGTGCTTCCTGCAAAAACTTGAGAACTCACCATAGGTGAACTCTCCACCATTGCCAGTTCTCAATTTTTTCAGCCGCAGGCCTAACCGACCTTCCACCAGCTCCTTGAACTCCATGAACTTCGCAACATCTTCCGAATTCTCTTTCAGAAAATATACCCAGACATATTTGGTATAATTGTCAATCAACACCAACATATATTTATTGCCTCCAAGGCTTGGGGTGGCAGTCGGTCCAATCAAATCACCGTGAATGCACTCCAACTGCGCTTTGCATCTTGTTTGCGATTTATCAAATGGAAGTCGATAAGACTTACCAAACTGACATCCCGCACAAACATGACCGTCTCCATAGGAGGACAAGCTGGGCAAGCCCTTGACAAGGCCCCTTACCGCCATAGCCTTCAATTTGTCCATGCCTACATGCCCCAACCTTTCAAGACAAATAGCCGCGCTATCATTGGTCTTCATCTTGTCAACATAGGTACTTGTCGATAAAACGAATAAGTCCTTCACCCGCTTTCCAACATGAATAACATCTCACTTTATCTCTAGTTGGGTTTTAAGAAACTTCACTTCTGTTGGGTCAAACAGAATGTGATAACCGGGATCGACCGCATTGGTCACAGAGAAGAGATTCTTCTTTATACCAAGCACGTGATAAACACTCCTCAATGTGAGTGGACTCTTATCACTGCTCAGAGAGACAACACCTTCTTGTTCTACTGCATGAACAGAATTATCAGTCGCAATAATAGCATCATTACCTGAGTAAGGCGCCAAAGAAGAGAACTTTGATTCATCCCCGGTGAGGTGATGCCCACACCCTGAATCCACGATCCAATCCTCTTCGAAGTTGATGACAGCTAAGGCCTTAACGGGCATGGCCGTCATATTGGCCGCAAAGGCTCCTCCCCATCCAGCTTCATCAGACTTTGGCTTCTCCTTCTCCACTGCATGTCCCGGCTGAAGATTAACACGACAATCCTTCTTGAAGTGGCCGGTCTTATTACACCTGAAGCACCTTGGTCCCTCTCCCTTCTTCTTCCCATTAGACTTAGGAACATAACCCCTATCCTGCTGACCTGAAGTAGAGGGTTCATCATGACCTGGATTCTTCTTCTCCCACTTCTTCTTCTTCTTCCCAGAGAACAACACATCACTATCTCCCCCAGAGATAGAAGTCCCCGCCATCTGTCTTGCCAAACTTTCCTATGAGGCAAGTAAGTTTTCCAGCTCCAACAGAGATGGCTGATTTGCCCAACCCTGAACTGACGTCACAAAGGAAAGATACTCCTTCCGCAACCCGCTGATGATACGCCTCTTCAGTTTTGCCTCCGAGATGGGCTCATCAGGGTCCAATGCAGAAATCTCTGTTGTGAGGTTCTTCATCTTGAGAAAGAAGGTAGAGATAGAAAGATCACCTTGAGAGCCCTTCGCCAACTCATTTTCAAGAAACTGTAGCCGAGCTACATTCTTCTTATTGAACAGCCCGTCCAAAGACGTCCAAATCTCAGCAGCAGATTTACATCCAATGATGTGATCGAATAGCTCTGGTGAGATATACCTCTTGAGTATGAACTCTGACATTCCATTAGTCCTCCTCCAAAGTCTCACCTCTGCCATAATATCTCCTGCCAATAAAACTTCTTGTGTGTCTTCTCCTCCAACTATCTCCCATAGATCCTCGCCAAGTAAGTAACTCTCCATACACGACCTCCATTTCTTGTAGTTAGTCGATGTGAGGAGTTCAATACCAAGCCCTCTTGCGTATCTAGCTTCCATAGCAACCTATGTGGTCTCTTCTTCACAAAGATGATGGTAACTCACGTTGATCACTGCTTATCCACTCCAACAACCTTGCTCTGATACCATGTTAAAAATTTTGATTTGAATCGTTTAGGAGTAAGCAGGAGTTGCATCAACTGAGTTATAGCCAAACAACCACAATGACACACATCAACACAATAGACTTTCTTGATTCACAAAAACTTCATTACACTTCAAGACATACATGGCGAGACATGATTCATAAGAATCACGAAGGAGAGAAGAACAAAACACCAAAAAACAAATCTGGCGACCTAACAAGCAGAGACCGCATAGACCGCTGCACTCTAGAGACCGCCCGACTTGACCTGAGACCGCACGAACAGAAAACAGGCAAGATGACCTGCACTGTAAGACCGCCACCTCAGACCGCACGAACTGGAGCTTATTGAATTGAACGAAGAATAGAAGCTGTCGCTAGACCGCAACTCAGATCGCCTAACCGCCGAAGGACGCCTGATCGCTGAGCTCGCTGCGAAATCACAAGAACAACATAAACCAGTCCGCAGACAAGCCGCTGCCGAACTGTTTATTCAAGCTGCTGGGAAATCACCAAGGAAGGAAACCGCAACCTGCTGACCACAAACCTGCGAACACAACAAATAGTTAACTCACTTCCGAGACCGCCCGACCTCAAAGTTGAGACCGCACAAAACAACCCAGGCTCTAGTTCTTATAGTTCTCGTTATGAATGACGGGCCATGCACCCATATTTATAGGCGATAAGATGGATGTCGTCACCGCCGCAAGAGAGATATAGTCACCACCCGTCAGATTGCCAGCGGTCTCACAGAGCAGACCGCGCGATCACACCACTTGTACAACATTCGGTCCAAGACCGCAGGTCAGCAGGAGACCGCGCACAAGCCGCGCGAACACAAGACCGTGCACAAGCCACGCGGACACAAGAACACCCCTTCCTTAGATCACCAAGAGCAAACCAAGAACATCTGGCCGACTTCAGACAAGTTGCCAGACTAACCTGCATAAGCCTCCCGGTTACAGCAGTTACACAAGAACAGACCGCCCGGTCTTCTTACAAAGGAGCAAGAACAACCAAGCATAGCAGACCAGGAAGAGACTGGAACATACGAGAACAGACCGGCCAACACAGCAGACCGCCAGAGCCAGACCGCCAGAGCACCAACACAGAGACCGCGCGGTCTCTGCGATCACCAATATCAGACCGCCGGCCACATTCCACTTCACTTCAATAATTTCAACATATATATATGTATGTATATATATGTATGTATATATATGTATGTATGTATATATATAGATATATATGTATATATATACATATATATATATATGTATGTATATATATATGTATATGCATATTTATATATATATGTATACATATATATTTATATGCATATTTATATACATATAAACATATATATATATATGTATATATATATATATATGTGTGTATATATATATATGTATTATATACATATATATATGTATTATATATATGTATTATATAAAGATAAACGTTTAGGCCCAAATTAATTATAATACATATATATATATATATATATGTGTGTGTGTGTGTATGCATATATATACATATATATACATATATGTATATACATATACATATATACATACATATATATATGTATGTATATATATACATATATATATACATATATATATACATATATATATACATATATATATATACAAATATGTATATATGTATATATATGTATGTATATATGTATATATATACACATATGTACATATGTATATATATACATACATATGTATATATATATGTACATATATATATACACATATATATACATATATATACATGTCTATATATACATGTATATATATATGTATATATATATTTATATATATATGTATATATATGTATATATGTATATGTATATTTATATACATATATATACATATATACATATACATATATACATATATATATATGTATAAATATATATATTTATATGCATATTTATATACATATATATACATATATATATGTATATATACATTTATATATATATATGTATATATATACATATATACATATATATATATATGTATATATGTGTGTGTGTGTATATATGTGTATTTATATTTATATATATTTATATATATATATGTATTATATACATATATATATGTATTATATAAAGATAAACGTTTAGGCACAAATTGAGACCAAATTAGAACCATACAATAGATCACAGTCGTTAGATCAAGGCGATATGGGCTACAAATAGACATTTCCTGAAATTTCCCTCCCTTCCTCCCGATATCAGCACTGATAGGCACAATTCCAAACTGCTGCTCCGCGATTTCCTTCCCCGTCACCGACGAAGCCACCGTCGGCCTGATCAAAGCCCACCGACGAAGCCACCGTCGGCATGGCCATTGAAAGTGCACAATGTGCCCTTGAGATATACTATAGAGGTGGGGTGAATAGAGATTTAAAATTATTTCTATTCTATCTGTGCAGATACAATAAAACACTAAGTGCTTATGCTTCAACAAAATCCTAACACAGAATAAAACAAAGTTGTATAAAATAAAAGCTAGAAAACAGTTAATTAAATGTGGACAGCACAAAAAATTATCAACTAGAAGACACAGAGATTCTTATGAAGGCTATATGAAGAACAACTTCTTGTATCTTTCACTTGATCTGCTCTTGATTAACTCCTGCTTATGATAGTGATGAATTGCATGAGCTATGGATGTCAGATCCTTTCTGTTTCTACTGATTCAGATCTGGCTGCTATATGATTGTGATGAAGAGCAGCTTTCAGATCCTCTATTCTATGAGATGGAGAGCAGCAGTTCTTTCTTCTTTGTATGTTCTCTGTTATGGTTCCTGATTAGGAAGAAGAAGAAGAACGGGAAGCCCTGAGAGAACAGTATAGCCGATTGTGATCAATAATCTAATTTTCTCTTTCCTTTCTTCCCTTTTATTGTCCATGTTCAATTTGAATTTGTTTCCTTTTCTGGTAAGTCCTAAAAAGGTCTTTTTGTCTGGACAATTACTTTTTTCCTTCCTTCTTTAATTCCCGACCCGTCCACCAACTATTAACATATTTCCAAGAAAGCTTTTCTCTGTCCTCTGTTAATTCTTCATTCTATTTGAGGCAATTAAGGAGCCATTGGAGAACGGTCTTCATTGTTGTGGGCCATGAGGGAAGGTCCAAAGTGACAGCTAAAAAGGTTTCCTTTTCATACTATATTCGACATAGCGTCGAGTTCTCTTCCTCTCTTATCGACGCACCTTCGAGTTCTTGTAGGAGCAGCTTCAATTTCATACTTGCTCTGATTGAACTCTACTAGTCATCGTTGTTTCGATATCTTATTGACGTAACCGTCGAGTTGAAGGGCATGGTTCTGAACTTCATTATCTGCGTCAAATTGAAGTTGACATTGCGTCGACTTTAGATAACTCCAACAGATACTTCCTTCTGTATTGAATTAAAGTAGAAGCTGCGTCGACTTCTCAAGGTACTTAGATAGGTCCATGGCCTCTACGTCGATATCTATTCGATGTAACATCGACTTGAATTACTTCAACAGAAGGGTTGAACCACTTGGACTTCTAGTCAGAGTAGCCTCGACTTTAACTCGATATTGCGTCGATTTTTATTCGACGCAAATATTGACTTTGTCCAAATTGTGCTTCTCTTGATATGGTCTTGACACCCTAGGTTGAGTGTGACATCCTAAGACATGTAATGACCAAATTACCCTCACTATATAATGGGTAATTTATCCTAAGTGATAAAATCACTTTTCGGTAATTTGTTAAGCTAAATCAAATGGTATTTCCTAACAATCTCCCCCTATTTATCTTAACAAATTTTACAGTTTGTTTAAAGTGATTTTACATAGTTTTTGCATAAACAATACATACAAGACAATATGATCACATAATAAGATAGATTTGAAATCATAAACAACCTCATTCATTTGTCAAGAGATAACATTTGTTCTTCCCACCATAATGTTATTTTCTAGAAGACAATAATCACAGAGTACCTGAGCTTTAGGAATCCATCTCAGGAGTTTTTCTTTTGTTGGTGAAGACCTTTGGAATTTTTCTTCGTGCCACTTGAAGAGGCTCATTATCATCATCTGCTTCTTCAACATCATGTTTGTCCCTGAGAGGCTCCCCCCTGAGTGTGTGCATTTTGTTCAGCCTCCTAGGCAGCCTGGGCAGCTTCTTGAGCAATCTGAGCTACTTCATCTAGCAGATTGTCATTCTGAGGATTCTTCTGATCAGCTGATGTTCCTACAGCTGCCATCTCAGCTTCCAAACTCCTTTGAATACTTAGAGCAGGCTCCCCCTGAATATCTGGGAGCTCCTCCTGATCTGCTGCATCTTTTTGCTCCTCATTCAGCTTTTCTGAAGCAGGCTCCCCCTGGACTTGTGCATCTTAAAAGATAGTAACTTTGTCAGGAGAAAAAGCTTCATCAACATCATCTTTATAATGTCCACTCAAATCTAGGACATGTCTTTCTTCCTCCAAAATGTTCTGCCCCTTCTTAACCTTGATATGAAAAGAGGTTAAGAATTCTTTTGTGACCACGGAGGAAGACACAAAGTCCTTGAGACTTTGGAAGGATCTTGTAGAATCTAATAACACAGCCTCCATTTGAGAGTACTTCCTGTCAAATTTCTTTGCTTGAGAGGCCGTCGAGTCTGCAAATGTGGAGGAGGCAAGGCCAATTGCTTTGGAGATTATTTGCTCAAGGTTAATTGGGGGTATGGAGGAGGTAAATGGAGGGAAATCTTCTTGGATAGGTGAGAGAGCATGATAGATTTCAGGTGAGACATGAATATGTGGAGGATGTGGAGCAAATGTGGATGGTAGCTGATGAGGAATTTAAGGAGATGGCTCTGGGGCTGAAGAGGATTGGTGGTGTTGTTGTTGTTCTTGAGAAGAATGTTGAGCTGGAGCATCATCCTGAGAGAGATCTGGAACAGTGACCAGTGGAGGGATATTATCCCTTGGGTGGTCTGGTATTTTCCTCTCTGACTCTTGAGGAGGAGGAGAGGGAGGAGGTGAGGCTAGAGCTTAACCAGGCTTTAAGATTTGCCTGGTCTTCTTAGAAAAGATCCCAATATTAATCCTCTTCCCAAGAGGAATGGTAACTCCTTTTGATTTGCAGATACTTGGATAGTGTTGGAAGAGCACTTGGCTCATGGTTCTCATGTAAGCATTTTCTTTATGGGCATACTTATGCCCAATCATTCTAAGGAGTAACTTCCCCCAGTTTATCTGTTTCTTCAGAACCAAAGCTCCCATAATTTGAAGTTGTTGCTTTGGAACATCATCATGTGCTGAAATTTTACATAACAACACTTTCCCTACTATATCTGCCAAGAACCTGTATTCTTCCCCAAGATCAATCTTCTTCAGATTGATGGGTTTGTCCTTCTTGAATTGCATCAGTTCCAGGGCCCTCTTTGTCTTATCCCCTGATAATTCATCTGACTCATTTCCAGGAAGAAGATCATATGTTTGGTTCAATATTTCCTCTGTTATCATTACATCTGTGTCAGACAACTTTCCCTTGAAGGAACCATCCTCTCCTATCTGAACACTATATTTAAACTCTATCAGCTCGATATCCATGATCTTACATCTTGTGGATATCTGCTTGGTTAAGCAAGTATCTTGAAATAGGCGAAGAATGGCCTTGAAGCTTTCGGCAGCCATGCTGAACGAATCAACATCTACATCAAATCCTGAGTTAACCTTGGGTGGAGCAATTTGATTATAGATACCTGCAAAAACACAGAGAAAATGAGAGAGAAAGAGGGAAGATAATGCGAGAGAGCTGGAGAGGAGGAGAGCAAAGAGAGGAAAATTTGAAAGCGTAAATGTTTCGACGCAGTAATTATTTAAAAGGAGATGAATCGCCGCAACTTAGGGTTTAGGTCGACGCATCGTCGATAAAACTCATTATTTGGCGCGCAAAGCTATGTCGAGATTTCTACTAGAAGCAGGCCTGCGCACGCTGTTATATCGACGTTGCGTCGACTAGTATTCGACTTAACTTCGAGATAGTTCAACAGTTCATAAGTCGACGTAATCCTGTCGACATTGCGTTGATTTTCAATTTACGCTACCTTGACTTTGAGCAGTGACCATTGAGACTACGTTGTTGGATCGATAGGCGCCCTTAGAGGGGGGGGGGGGGGGGGTGAATAAGGGAATATAATTCTTTTTGAATTTTTAGTTGATTTATTAAATTATTTTAAGTAAATGTAAATGAAATAACAATTTAGCTTAAAGGAAGAAACAATTGTCATTTGCAATTTTATAATTTACACCAAAAGGGAGAAATCAAGTAAACACAAATAGAAACATGATTATATTATATATAAAGGTGTTTACAAAAAATTGATTTCAATATCGCTAGAAATTGGAGGCGTACAAAGTCAAAACAATTTTTCCTTTTCTATACCGACTCGTATCCCCACGAACCGATTGGCTTTAGCCTATCCTTCCCCGGATATGGCCTCAAGCCGCTCTAGCCAATCCTCCCTTGGATATGGCCTCGAGCACCCCCTAGATCTAATCACCTAGAACTAGTTGCCAACACAAGGCGAATTCCTCCCTAAGTCCTACCCAGACCTAGTTGCCAAATACAAGGATATTTTACTATAAAAATACAATGGAATGAAATAATACAAATAAAGACTCCCTCTATGAGATTTTCTGGAGTTGATGATGAAGGACTGTTGTGGCTCAAGCGAGGTTGATGTGATCGTTCTTCAGATGCAGCGTGTTGGCTTCCTTCTCCAGAATCTTCTTTGACTTTGAGTGGGAGATGAGAATTCCGCAGAGTAACAGCTCAGGAATTTGGCAAGTCACTCTCTCTGGGATGATTAATCAAAAACGAGAAAGAGAACTCCATTTTATAGAACTCTGAGCTAGCGCCTGCGGTAGTACCTATCACATGCTCTATCGGTCGTGTAGAGCGGTTGCGAAATCATCGGCGGCGTGGCACTGTGCATGAACTTGAGCTAGCGCCAGGCGGTAGCGCTAGCGCCTGCGGTAACCACTAGCGCTGGCGGTTGTGCTTAAGCTCAGTTTGTTGGTTCCAAGCTGCTTTCTACCTGTGGAGTATTGCACCTATAGTTCCTGCACACTATAAACACACGACAAGAAAGATCAAATACAATTTGGGATTGGTTATTCTCAAACAAAGGGATATGACACACATGTCCAACAATCTCCCCCTTTAGAAAATAACAAATCCTCTTAGCAAGAAATCAACAAAGGTGTTTATGGTACATGATAAGCGAGATAAAAGTGCAACTATAGTATATGATAAGCATGAGAATATGCATACTCCCCCTATCTTAATGCTCCCCCTACTTAAATGCAATTTATGTTTCACTCCCCCTAAATTACAAGAATTAGTCTCCCCCTAATCTTCTAGATTTCTATTCTAGATTTCTTCAATTAATTTCCCCCTTTTGGTATTATCAAAAGAAGGTGGGGTGAGGGTAGTAATGAGGCATTCCTTATAAATGATAAAGCATGATTGAGCTTTTGTAATAGAGATAATGATTTTAAGCTTAGTATATATAAGAGATTTCAAGTAAAATAAAATAAGAGTGTAGGCAAGCGGAAGATTATAAGAACATTTTTTTTGTAAGCATGAAAAGCATAAGTTAAAATGTGAGTTTTAGTTCAAAATTTAAAGATGTTTTAACCTTTTAAAATCTCAAAGATTTTTATAAAGATACCAAGCATGAAATGAACATATCAAAAAGAGATTATACTACAATGTTACTTAATTTCATGTTTAAGAGATACCAAAAACATTGTAGAGATCATGCTAGGTTATCTAGTGCATTTCTTATATAAATAGTAGTATAGATAAAGCATTAGAATCCAATACTCATGAGAAGAAGTGTTATGAAAGATAATGATGTGCACATAAGTGTATTTTGAGCAATGTTATCAATTGATTTAAATCACAAAATACAAGATATATATAGAGTAAAGTGCACAATAAAACACAAGTATATTAACTTTCACACACTTTTAATGCACATATTTTTATAAAAAGTGGTGTACAAATCAAGGTTTGCACAAGACACTTAACTATTCTTTCCAAGGTGCTCAACCTCACAATGCTTATGAAGACTTATCAGGAGGTTCAAGTAGTGCTTGGTGGAGTTGTATTTATCTATTTTTTGTTCACTTTTGTGAGACAACATTCTCCGAATACACTTGTTTTGCAAACCCAACATAAATTTATGTAAAACCATTTTTCTTAATTTTTAAGTGCAATTCAAATATAGTGTAGATAATAAACTTATGCAAATTTTAATTCATTGTATAATACCAATACACAAGCAAGCATTTTTAGATTTAAACACACATGTACACTACCAAACATAAGTGAGTGTAAAAGTATCATTATCAATCACAATACATTTACTCATACTTAGAGGCATCCTAAGCTTGGTTCTACACATTTTTAAATACAATTGATGCACTTTAAATAGATATATCAAAGCATGATAAACAAAATAATGTTCATAGTAATATGAAGAAACAAGTCTTAATATTGTAGATAATTCTAAATAATGGAATTCATACATGCTTGATATTGACAATAAAGATCATACAGTATTTTTATTGTTTTGAAAATTTTTAATGAAAGAAAAACAGAAACAACACAAAAACATAATTTGTCTTTTTGAATTTTGAAGTTTTGTAGTTGATTTTTCATAAAATAAATAAAACAAAAATAACAAAAGTCATAAGTACAAAATTTAAAGTAGTAAATATGAACTAAAATATTTTTGTAGATTTTTAGAAATTTTGAAAAACACAAAATTCAAACACTCACGCCAGCGCTGGCGCTAACGCTAGTGCTGGAAACAGTAAGTGAAATATTGAAGATTTTAAAATTCTATTTTTAGATATTGATTAGGGGTCTTAAGAGTAGTCTTATGCAAAAATTTTGTAATTATCAGAGATGTCTTGATTGCTCAAAATGCATAAAACATTAGCGTTTTACATGCTATTCATCCTAAGATGTCTAAGACTCCTAATTCTAACCTTAACATTTGAAACCTTGCATCGGGAAGAGGTTTAGTGAATATATCAGCAAGTTGAGAGTCCGTACCAATGAAACTTATTCTAACATTTTCTTTCTTAATGTGAACCCTTATGAAATAATGACGTACATCTATATGTTTGGATATAGAATGGTGTACCGGATTATTAGTATGATCAATGACACTCTTGTTGTCACATTTTAATTCTATATGTTTTAGATGAAAACCAAAGTCCTCTAAAGTTTGGCTCATCCATAGTGCTTGTGCAAAACAACTCCCTAGTGCAATGTATTCGGCCTCCGTGGTGGAGAGTGCAACCGAAATTTGTTTCCTACTAGACCATGCAACTAATGAATATCCTAGAAAATGACAAGTACCACTAGTGCTTTTTCTATCAAGTGAGCATCCGCCGTAATCTGAATCGGAGTAGCCGTGAAGTGTAAATGAATTATTGTACGGGTACCATAATCCTAATCTAGATGACCCAATTAGATATCTAAAAATTTGTTTTACAGCTTTTAAGTGAGATTCTTTTGGATTGGCTTGAAATCGAGCACATAAGTATACGACAAACATAATATCGGGTCTAGTTGCACTAAGATAAAGTAGGGATCTTATCTTACCTCTATATAAGGTTTGATCAATTGAAATTCCCGATTCATCTTTTCCTAATTTAAGTGAAGCACTCATTGGTGTAGAAGCATGTTTAAGGTTTTCAAATCCAAAAGTATTTAAGCATATCATAGACATGTTTGGTTTCACATATAAAAATACCATCATTTCTTTGTGATATTTGAAAACCAAGAAAATAAGAAAGTTCTCCTACTAAACTCATTTCAAATTCATTTTTCATCACTTTAATAACTTCATTACATAACTCTTCATTAGTAGATCCAAAGATTATATCATCAACATATATTTGCAAAATAATTAAATCATCATTATTATGCTTAATGAAGAGAGTATTATCGGCACTTCCCATAATATAACCATGCTTTAATAAAAATGATGTAAGTCTTTCATACCATGCACGGGGCACTTGTTTTAAACCATAAAGTGCTTTTTCTAGTTTATAAACATGATTGGGAAATTTTTCATTAATAAAACCGGGGGGTTGTTCAACATAAACTTCATCTTTTATAAACCCGTTGAGAAAAACACTTTTTACATCCATTTGAAATAGTTTTATTCTTTTAAAGCTTGCAAATGCTAGAAAACTTCTAATAGATTCCAGCCTAGCAACGGGTGCAAAAGTTTCATCAAAATCTATCCCCTCGATTTGTGAATATTCTTGTGCTACTAAGCGTGCCTTATTCCTAGTGATTATAGACTCACCATCTAATTTTTTTAAAGATCCATTTTACACCTACAACCGGGTGACTAGATGGTCTTTCCACTTATTATGTCACTCAAATTGTTCTAACTCTTCATTCATAGCCAAAAACTAAAATTCATCATTTAAAGCGGTGGAAACGGTTTTTGGTTAAATTTCGGAAACAAAACAAATATTTGAATAAGATTCATGAAGAGAAGAGCGAGTTCTTACCCCAATAGATGGTTCGCCAATTAGAAGTTCTCGTGGGTGATCCTTTGTAAATTGCAAGGTGCTTTGAGGCACATAGACATCTTCCTTGGCCTCCTCTTTTTCTTCTTTGGAAGGTTCCTCATCACCATGCTCCAAAAGTTGTAAGAGATCATCTTCGTTGCCTGCAGAAAGTTTTTCTACACAAGGAACAAACTCATCAAATTTCACATTTATCGACTCTTCAACTCTACTAGTTCTTTTATTAAAAATTCTATTAGCTTTACTAGTTGAAGAGTACCCAAGAAAAGTTCCTTCATCACATTTTTCATCAAACTTTCCTAAGCTATCTTTTGTATTCAAAATAAAACATTTACAACCAAAAACTTTGAAATAAGATACATTAGGCTTCTTTTGAAAATAAAGTTCATCTGGTGTGAGATTAAGAGATGGGCGAAGCATGATTCTATTCATAACATAATATGATGTATTTACGGCTTCGGCCCAAAAGAACTTAGGTAATCTATATTCACATAGCATAGTGCGTGCTAGTTCTTGAAGTGTCATATTATTTCTTTCTACAACACCATTTTGTTGTGTTGTGCGTGGTGCGGAGAACTCATGTTTAATGCCTACCATATCACAAAAGGATGTAAAGTTTTCATTTTCAAATTCTCCTCCATGATCCGAGCGAATGCATTTAATTTTTAAATCACTTTCATTTTGAATACGAGTACATAATTTTGCAAATTCGCAAAACACATCGGATTTGGAAGAGAGAAATAATGTCCAACAATATCTTGAAAAATCATCTATTAAAACATATGTATATAATTTACCACCAAGACTTGCAGTGCTAACGGGACCAAAAAGATCCATATGAATTATTTGCAAGGGTCTTGTAGTAGAAATGAAATTTTTACTTTTGAGGATCTAGAAAATTTACCTTTTTGACATGGTGAACAAAGTGAAGGTAAAGTTCCATTTAACCTAGGCAATCCTCTAATTAAATCACTTTTAGCAAGTTTTACAATGAGCTTTGTGCTAGCATGCCCTAGCCTTCTATTCCAAAGTTCTAATTCATCATTTTTAGTGATAAAACATTTTATAGATGATTTAGAAAGATCATGAAAAGAAACTATATAGACATTATGTATTCTTGGTGCAGTTAGTAAAATATCTTTTGTAGTAGGATTAGATATTTTGCATAGATTAGTGGAAGATTCAAATAACACATCTAATCCTTTATCACATAATTGGCTAATAGAAATTAAATGGTGTTTTAATCCTTTCACATAAAGAACATTAGATATAGTAAAGGATTTGTTACCAACTGTACTAATTCCCATGATCCTTCCTTTTCCATTGTCACCAAACGTCACGATCCCTGCTTTCTTCTTTTCTAGGATAAGGAACTTTGCTTTATTGCCAGTCATGTGCTTGGAGCATCCAGGATCCAAGTACCACACGTCTTCATTTTCCTTAGCCTTCCTGCACATCTAGAAAGAAGATGAGAGTAAAGATCCAGATGCCCAAGTGGTACCACCCATAGAATAAGTGGAAGCCTTAGGTACCCAGATTTGCTTTGAAGTAGTTTATTTTGATTTCCTGCAAGAACTAGACGTGTGACCAAACCTATAATAGTTTGCACACATAATAAAGGGGGTTGAGACCCTTTTCTGGAATTTTTTCTTGCTGGAAAGAATAAGATTTTCAGAAGAACAACATTTTGTAAAAGAAAATTCAGGCTTCTTGTATGAGGTGCTAGCGCCGGCGTTAGTGGTTAGCGCCGGGTGGTAGCCCTCACCTCGATATCTGAGCCCAAATTTTCCAGAACCATAGCACTGGTTCCGTAAAATCATATCCAGAGATTTTTGGCCCTTTCCAAATTTTTTAATGGCCATGGTGAGATCATTAACTTGTGTTTTAAGTGATGAATTTTCTTTCACAAGCATGACACACCTATTTTCAAAACCTTTCTTATTATTTTTACTTTGCACAAAAGAGACTTCTAAATTTGTTTCTAATTCCCCCTTCTCTTTTGTAAGAATTTTAGCATGAGAGAGGGCTTTAGAAAGAGACTCTTCAATATCTTTTGTCATTTTAGTGGAATGATCACACTCTTAGCAAGAAACCTTACTCTTTTCTAAAATAATTAGTTTTTTGGAAAGCTTTTGATTTTCTTTAATAAGAGATTCATTTTCACGATTTAAAAAAATATTATCTTTCATATTTTTATTAAAAGCTTTGCAAGTTTCAAGAAATTCAGCAAAGAGTTCATCATAAGTGGGAGGAGTTACCTCAGTGTCGCTAAGAACACTGGTGTCGTGGCCGTCGTTTCCATGTCCCATGAGGCACATGTTTGCTTCCTCATCTTCGCTTTATGAAGACCCGCTTGATCCTTCAGAAGAGGAGGAGTCATCCCATGTTCTAGCTTTTAGCACTTTCCTCTTCTCCTTCCCTTTGTGCCGCTTGTCCTTCTTCTCCTTCAAGAACTTCGGGCATTGGATCTGAATATGCCCGGTCTTCCATCAATGAAAGCATTCCGGTGGAGGTCTTTCTTCTTCATCGTCTCTCTCCTTTTCCTTCTTTGAAGATGACCCTTTCCATCTTGCATCTTTTTGGAAAACTTTCCGGAAAGTGTTTCTCCTTTCCGGATTTCGCATGAACTTTCGGAAGTTCTTCACCAAAAGCCTTTCTTCATCTTCATCCTCATCCTCTTGTAACTCATTTTTTGACTTTAGTGCCAACGCCTTCTTCTTTGACTCCTTGTTGTATTCATCATATTGAATTTTGAGTTCTACCTCATGAGTTTTGAGATTCCCAATGAGGCTCTCAACTTGGAGCGTTCTTAGATTGTGCGATTCTGAAATGGCCGTCACCTTCGGGTTGAATTTTGGAGGAAGAGAATGAAGGATCTTTCGGACCAAGTCGCCATTTGAGAAGGTCTTTCCAAGAGCTTTGGAGGCATTGACGATCTTGGTGAAGTGTGTGTACATGGCATCAACATCTTCACTTTCATCCATCCAGAATTTTTCATATTCCGACTCTAGTTGGAAAAGCTTTGAATCTTTAACCTGCGATGTACCTTCATGAGTAATTTCCAAATGATTCCAAATATCATAAGCAGTAGTACATGCAGAAATTCTATTAAATTCATTTCTATCTAACGCACAAAATAGAGCATTCATGGCTTTTGCATTATTTATGCATTTGAGTTTATCCCTATCATCTCATTTATCCTTAGGTTTTTCTAATGTTACTTCTCCAACTACAACTGTAGGTGGAGAGTATTCCTCTTCTACCATATTCCAAACCTCAATATCTAGGGTCTTAAGAAAACAACTCATCCTATTTTTCCAATAATTATAATCTGACCTAGTAAATAGTGGAGGTCTACTAATTCCCCGACCCTGTGAAAAAGCGAGATCATAAGACGCCATTATTCCTGGTTTTTAAATCGTTTGGAATAACCTGCTCTGATACCACTTGTTGGATCGATAGGCGCCCTTAGAGGGGGGAGGGGTGAATAAGGGAATAAAATTCTTTTTGAATTTTTAGATGATTTACTAAATTGTTTTAAGTAAATGTAAATGAAATAACAATTTAGCTTAAAGGAAGAAACAATTGTAATTTACAATTTTATAATTTACCCCAAAAGAGAGAAATCAGGTAAACACAAATAGAAACATGATTATATTATATAAAAAGGTGTTTACAAAAATTCATTTCAATATCGCTAGAAATCAGAGCCGTACAAAGTAAAAACAATTTTTCCTTTTCTATACCGACTCGTATCCCCACGAACCGGTTGGCTTTAGCCTATCCTTCCCCGGATATGGCCTCAAGCCGCTCTAGCCAATCCTCCCTCGGATATGGCCTCGAGCACCCCCTAGATCTAATCACCTAGACCTAGTCGGCAACACAAGGAAAATTCCTCCCTAAGTCTTACCCAGACCTAGTCGCCAAATACAAGGCGATTTCACTACAAAAATACAATGGAATGAAATAATACAAATAAAGACTCCCACTATGAGATTTTCTGGAGTTGTTGATGAAGGACCGTTGTGGCTCAAACGAGGTTGATGCGATCGTTCTTCGGATGCAGTGTGATGACTTCCTTCTCCAGAATTCTTCTTTGACTTTGAGTGGGAGATGAGAATTCAGCAGAGTAACAACTCAGGAATTTGGCGAGGGACTCTCTCTGGGATGATCAATCAAAAATGAGAAAGAGAACTCCATTTTATAAAACTCCGAGCTAGCGCCTGCAGTAGTACCTAGCGCCTGCGCTATCAGTCGTGTAGAGTGGTTGCGAAACCGTCGGCGGCGTGGCACTGTGCACGAACTTGAGCTAGCGCCAGGCGGTAGCACTAGCGCTGGCGGTAGCGCTAGCACCTGCGGTAACTACTAGCGCTGGCGGTAGTGCTTAAGCTTAGTTTGTTGGTTCCAAGCAGCTTTCTACCTGTGGAGTATTGCACCTATAGTTCATGCACACTATAAACACACGACAAGCAAGATCAAATAAAATTTGTGATTTGTTATTCTCAAACAAAGGGATGTGACACGCATGTCCAACATACACATGCGTCGATATGAACTTGACGCTGCATCAAGATCTATTCGAATTATCCACACATAGTGCTTCTTGATGCTGTCGTCGACTAGAAGTCAATGGTACGTCGATTTATATTCAACGCACCTCTGAATGAACAATTTTATTTCCTTAGAAAATTCTTACTGTTTTCCCAGCAATTATAAATTTTTTTTTAAAATAGACTATAGTATAAATTTAATAAACATTAAGGAAGATTCAAGGTAGAAATTACCCCTTGTATGAATTTTGTTCCTTATTCAAGACCTACATCATTCTTCCCACTCCATTTTCTCTTGAGTGGGACCCTACATAACCATGCACAAGTAATTTAAACATTAGAAGGAACCCAGGTTACCTTGGGTCCTTTGCTTTTACCATTGTAGGGTTCAATGAAGGAATAGAAGGGTCTTTCATGATACCCTTCTGGATGATAAGGAATGTGTTTCCCAAACCTATTATTTTGATACTTGTAATGAGTGTAAAATGTATCTAAATAAAGAAGATCAGCAGAATGTATTTTTATTCTAGGTTTTGCTTTAACCTTTTGGTTGTTGTTATTTGACTTCTCTACATTGTTCTTACCTAGGGTTCTTTCTTTCCTATTCAGATTTACTTGATTAGGTTTATCTATCCCATCTGGATGACTATTAACCTTACCCTTGGATGATGCACTCTTCTCACTTGATTGGTACTCACTTGGTCTAGCAAACGACACTGGATTTTTCCAGGCAGGTTTCGTAGGTGCTTCTGTACTAGTGGTGGGCTCTGCCCCTAATCCTAGGTGATTAAATCTCATAGAGAGATTTTTTGTGATGTTTTTGAGCTTCTGACTCCTCCCATTGAGTGAGACCTTAAAGGCTTTTTCTTTTGCTGGCTCTTCTTTTAAATTTATGTTTTCTTCTCTAAGTTTAATCAATTTTAACTCTTTATTATTAATTTCATTTGTTAGGTTTTGATTTATTAGGTTCATTTCATCTCTCTTAAGGTTCTCTAATTTAGTTCTAGTTGTGTCTAATTCTTTTTCTACCCTAAGGTGATCAATGCAGAAATTTTTAAAACATGATTTAAAATTTTTGAACTAAAATCAAATTCATCAAAAATAGATACATGTTCCTCTTCATCATCTGATGACATCCCTAGTGACATCATGCAAGCTGCTTCTGTTGCTGCTTCATCATCACTTTTAGATGATGAGGATCTAAATTCTGCTTCAGAATCACTCCATGTTTCAGCAATGAACCCCTTAGTTTTCTTCTTGTCCTTTCCTCTAAAGGACTTCTTCTTCTTCTTCTTCTCCTCTTTGATGTTACTTCTTTCCCTTTGCTCTTGTGGGTACTCAAGATCAATATGCCCTGGTTTGTTGCAAGTGAAGCAGATAATCTCCTTCTTTTGAGTTTTATCATATTTGGGCCTTGAGTCTCTTTCTCTTCTCCTTGAGTCTTCAGTCTTGACCTATTTCTTGAATCTCCTTGCTAGGAGATTGAACATTTCATCTTCTGGAGTGGAGGGCTCTCCTTCAGTAGCTTTCAGAGCAAGGATCCCTTGGATTGGAGCTGGAGTAGTTTCCCTCTCTTCTGACTCAGCCCTATTCTTTAGTAGCATCTCATATGACTTAAGCTTCCCTAGCAAAGCTTCAGTTGAGATCTCTCTATGGCACCTGAACTCTCTGATTGCCCAGATTTTTGAATCCCATGAGCTGGGGAAGCACATGAGGATTTTATCATTAATTTCAGTCAAGGAAATCTCCTTGTCCAAGCCTCTGAGCTCATTAATGATAATACTGAATATATCATACATATTAGCAACAGATTCTTCAGCTTTCTTCTGAAAGTTCTCATACTGGGATATGAGAAGGGACTTTTTGTCATTTCTTTCATCAGCACTTCCTTGCACCATTGTGGTGAGTGAATCCCGGATCTCTTTTGCTGATTGACATTCAACCACCTTCTATAAAATGTCATCTGACATTGTTGATACCAGAATGTTCATGGCCTTGACATCACATTCCTTGACCTTCTTCTCAGCCTCTGTCCATTCCTTTCTTGGGACAACCTCTGTTGTTGAGGATTCTCCTGCCTTTTGTCTGACTAGGGCTGGAGGACCTGTTAGAAGAACATTATAGATGTCTTCATCAATGGAATTCATATACAGCCTTATTCTGGCCTTCCAGAGTGTGAACGTATTTAAGTTACACATTGGGGGTCTTGTGGAAGCATAATCCTTAGTACTCATTTTCTTTTTTAAATAAATATGTTTGTAATAAAGAAGTGTGAGTAGGAGTTCTTTTTGATCAAGGTGTTAACCTTCAAATGATTAACCTCCCTCTGATACCAATTGAAAGTGCATAGTGTGCCCCTGAGATATACTCTAGAGGGGGCTGAATAGAGATTTAAAATTATTTCTATTCTATTTATGCATATACAATAAAACACTAAGTGCTTATGCTTCAACAAAATCCTAACACAGAATAAAACAAACCTATATAAAATAAAAGCTAGAAAATAGTTAATTAAATGTGGACAGCACAGAAAATTATCAACCAGAAGACACATAGATTTTATAGAGGTTTCCCAAAATGTGGGTAGTCCTCTCTTCTACCTCCTGGTAGAATTGCACCAACTGTGCATGAGTCTTTTGACAAGGAGACTCTTAGAACCACTGATCTTTTGATAAGGAGATCATGAACCATCAGATCTTTTGATAAGGAGATCTTGAACCACCAGATCTTTTGATAAGGAGATCTTGAACCACTGAATCCTTTGGAAGAGGGATTCTTAAAACTCTTTTACAGGAGAGAAAAAGAAGGAGAAAGAAAGGGGAGAGGAGTAAGAATTCTGTTTTCAGAATTCTTATGAAGACTGTCTGAAGAACAATTTCTTGTATCTTTCACTGGATCTGCTCTTGATTAACTCCTGCTTATGTTAGTGATGAATTGCAGGAGCTCTGGATGTCAGATCCATTCTACTTCTACTGATTGAGATCTGGCTACTATATGATTGTGATGAAGAGCAGCTTTCAGATCCTCTGTTCTATGAGATGCAGAGCAGCAGTTCTTTCTTCTCTGTATGTTCTCTGTTAGGGTTCCCGAGGAGGAGGAAGAAGAAGAACGACAAGCCCTGATAGAAGTATAGCCGATTGTGATCAATAATCTAATTTTCTCTTTCCTTTCTTCCCTTTTATTGTCCCTGTTCAATTTGAATTTGTTTCCTTTTCTGGTAATTCCTAAAAAGGTCTTTTTGTTTGGACAATTACTCCTTTCCTTCCTTCTTTAATTCTCGACCCGTCCACCAACTATTAGCATATTTCCAAGAAAGCTTTCCTCTGTCCTCTGTTAATTCTTCATTCTATTTGAGGCAATTAAGGAGCCGTTGGAGAACGGTCTTCATTGTTGTGGGCCATGAGGGATGGTCCAAAGTGACAGCTGAAAATGTTTCCTTTTCACACTGTATTCGACGTAGCGTCGAGTTCTCTTCCTCTCTTATCGACGCACCTTCGAGTTCTTGTAGGACCAGCTTCGATTTCATCTTTGCTCTGATTGAACTCTACTAGTCGACGTTGCGTCGATATCTTATCGATGTAACCATCGAGTTGAAGGGCATGGTTCTGAACTTCATTATCTGCGTCGAATTGAAGTCGACGTTGCGTCGACTTAGATGACTTCGACAGATACTTCCTTCTGCGTTGAATTAAAGTAGAAGCTGCGTCGACTTCTCAAGGTACTTAGACAGGTCCATGGCCTCTACGTCGATATCTATTCGATGTAACGTCGACTTGAATTACTTCGACAGAAGGGTTGAACCACTTGGACTTCTAGTCAGAGTAGCATCGACTTTAACTCGATGTTGCGTCGATTTTTATTCGACACAAATGTTGACTTTGTCCAAATTGTGCTTCTCTTGATATGGTCTTGACACCGTAGGTTGAGTGTGACATCCTAAGATATCTAATTACCAGATTACCCTCACTATACAATGGGCAATTTATCCTAAGAGATAAAATCACTTTTAGGTAATTTATCCTTGGGGAATAGAATCGCAGGGCGGCGATTTTTTTTTCCGAAATTCTATAAAAAAATATATTATATATAATATATCTTTAACTGCTGTATACAAAAAGTTTTCTTTGGTGCAACATTCAAAATTGTCAAATATAGCATCATTCTTTTACTCCAATGACTTAACATATATTATGAAAAAAAATAGAAATTCATAAAGTATGATAGCTATTTGTGTAATTACACTATATTCTTTTAATAAAAATAATAATGAAAATTCATAAATTCCAAAAGCTTTTTAGTAGACCTCCTACACTTACTATGGTATGTAATCATTAGACTTGATGCGGGCGTTTTGTGCAAAATTTTAATTATAATTAGCCAAGGTAGGTAATCATTAGGAAAATATTAATTATAATTTTTGTTCGGTCATTTTGAGTACTCATATGTATATGTTGTGGGCACCACCGGCTTGATGCGGGCGCAGCCCAGAGCAACATGGGCGTAGCCCACCGGGGGCGGGCCGGGCACTATCGCGCTTGGCCGGGGGCAGGCGAAGCCCGCCGTCGCCGGTCAGGTACTGTCGCGCTTGGCATTAGGGGCGGAGCCCCGTGCCTGTCATTCGTCTGTGTGTATATATATATTATATATTATATATATATATATAATATTTTAAAAATACCGATATTTATATTTTTTAAAATTTCTAAAAAAAATGAAAAAACGAATTTTTTTTATAATAAAGTATTTATATTTTCTTTCCTTTGGAACCTTTGGCAGGCTAAATGAGAACATAGTCTTTTGCCTGCATTAATATATTTTTCAATTATTTTTAAAACCTATGGTGTATATTCATGATCAAATAAAACAACAATAAGATAACCGATGAAATATAAAATATGTTTAAAAAAACTGATTTTGATTTATATGCCCCCTCCGGCCACCCGCAAAAAAGTATTTGTATATTCTTTTGTTTGAAATCTTTGGCCGATTTGACGTCTTAATATATATATATATATATATATATATATATATATATATATATATATATATATATATATAAATATATATATATATACACACACACGAGTGACAGGCACGGGCCTCCGGCCCTATGCAAGGAGACATTCGTCGTGGGGGAGATATTTGTCGTGGGGGCGATATTTGTTAGTGGGGCGACATTTATCATGGGGGCAACACTTATCGTGGGGGCGACATTTGTCGTGGTAAGCTACATTTGTCGTGGTGACAACATTTGTCATGGGGAGCTACATTTGTCGTGGATGACGACATTTGTCGTGTGAGCGACATTTGTCTAGGGCGGCGACATTTAGTGTGCGTCATCATTTGTCGTGGGGCGACATTTGTCGTGGTGACGACATTTGTCGTGGTAGTGACATTCGTCGTGGTAGTGACATTCGTCGCGGTGGCGACATATGTCTTGTTGGGCCCTTTCTCGCGGTGGCGACATATGTCGCGATGATGACGAAGATCACGCCTTCTTTCAGCACGTGCGTGTAGTTGGGCCCTACTTGACATCTAAAATTGCAAGACATCCATATGTTATTTTTCTGTTTATATAGTAGGAAATGAACAACTAAATTGATGAATGTCTTATTTTCCTTGCCATGCCTCCCTATTTTCCTTGTCGTGGAGGCGACATTTATCGTGGGGGCGACAATTGTCATGGGGGCGTCATTTGTCGTGGTTAGCGACATTTGTCGTGTGGGCGACATTTGTCGTTGGGGCGACATTTATCGTGGGAGCGATATTGGTCGTGAGTGCGACATTTGTCGTAGGGGCGACAATTGTCGTGGGGTCGTGGTTAGCGGCGTTTAACTTGGTTACGTGGGGGCGACGTTTGTCGTGGTGAGATACATTTGTCGTGGTGAGCTATATTTGTCGTGAAGCCAATCATTTGTCGTGTGAGCGATATTTATCGTGGTGATAACATTCGTCGCGGCGGCGACATTCGTCGCGGTGATGACATTCGTCGCGGTGGCGACATTCGTCGCGGTGGCGACATTCGTCGCGGTGGCGACATTCGTCGCGGTGGCGACATTCGTCGCGGTGGCGACATTCGTCGCGGTGGCGACATTCGTCGCGGTGGCGACATTCGTCGCGGTGGCGACATTCGTCGCGGTGGCGACATTCGTCGCGGTGGAGACATTCGTCGCGGTGGCGACATTTGTTGTATCAGCGGCATTTGTCATTGGGAGCGACATTGGTCAAGGGGATGGCATTTGTCGTTGGGGCGACATTGGTCGAGGGAGTGGACATTGATCGTAGGGGTGATATTGGTCGTGGGGGTGACATTGATTGTGAGTGTGACATTGATAATGACATAATACTCAATTGAAGAAACATGTTGAAATTTTGAAAATAAACCAAAAAATCAATTTGAAATGTAATTTATTGCTGTCTCAATTCTTAACCGAAAGTTTTGAGTAGAAAAAATATAATAAAAAAATGGAAAAACAATGAACAACAGCCACGTAAATCCAATAGAACTAATGTGGAACAGGAAATAAAATCTAAACTGAGATGATATTGAAGTAGGGAACAAATCCTAGTTGCAGCTTCATACATGAAAAATATCACTGCAATTCATATATAATGAACAGTAAACCCAAAACTAAATGTTGGAATCTCTCATTATAGTTTCATACAAAAATTAAAGTAAATCCAAACACTTGACTGTTGACAAGCGTTTTCTTTTTTGTTGTAACATAGCCTGGAACAAATCCACCAAATGGTAAACATCAGTAGCATCTTCGACGACATTGTTGCGTCTTTCTTTTCAGTTGTTTTGTTATGTTTGAGCATCTACATAATATATTTAAAAAAGAAAATTAGTTGTGATAAGACCATTAGACATATATTAAAATTTAAAATGTTTTTGGTTCATTTGTATACCTCCGAATCAAATCGATAACCAAATTCCATTGTGCTCTCGCCTCCATGCGTTTTGGCACTGCCGGTATAGTCTTACTAAATCCTTCAACTATTGTGCGTGGAAGATCAGACCACATACACGTTGGCTCTTTGCAGATATCCTTATAATCCTCATAATCGCTGTCTTCCTGAGTGCCTGTCTCTATTTTATCATTTGCCTCAATGGATGTAGGAGTTGGATACTTTCCACCTTTTGATAATGTCAAACCTAAGAAACGAATGAGAGATATAATGATAAACATGGATGTGTTTGTGAACCCGTAAGATTAAATGTAAAATGAAATACATGTACTGTATGACACTAAATTTATCTTGATTAGTTTTAGTTGTTGACATACTGTAGTTCTTGTCGTCATCGATTCGACTCGATCAAATATCTCTTTGAACACCACGTTCTTTGTGTACACACCCTCATGACTCTCGATAGCGTAGTTCTTGACTAAAACTCTTGTGGACTCTGCTGAAACCCCTCGAGATAAAGCAACGTATAGCTGACCATGACTGAATACGTGATTTGGAAGATATATACCGACATTTCCAATTGTCTGGCCCTGGGATTTGTTTATTGTTAAGGCGAAACTCAATCTGACAGGGAATTGTTTCCTCGTCAGTTCAAACGACAGCTTGTAATCTTCTGCACTTTTAAGTGGTATGCGTGGAATAAAAACTCCAAGACCCTTGAAATGACCTACTAATATATTTGCCTCAATGATATTTCTTCCAAACCTACGGCATATTAGTCTCGTGCCATTGCAAAAACCAATTTTTGGATCTATATTTCGTAGTAGCATAATGGGACAACCACGCTTCAATGTCAGTTTATGTGGTGGTAGATTTCCTGGATTAATAGAGTTTCAAAATTCTGGGAAATATAAGTTATGATTATCATCAGAGACAGAGTTGAAAGAGTAGTAGGTTGTAGAATCACCCTGGAACATTATCATGCATTTTTCGTTCATTGGCTTCCATAAAGTCATCAGCCCCTACTAATATCACCGCAACTTGTGATGCTGTTAGGAGTGAGTACTGTCGCTCAAATAAAGGCCTTTCTTTAATTAATAATCTGCATTGCTGGAGATTTGGTTGTTTTGCAAGCTGTCTGAATCTATGTACAAAAGGGTTCACCGCATCGAGTATGGCAGAGATCTTTTCAAGCGTAGGGATATGGAGACCGGGGCTTTCGTGCAACCTATTCTCCAATTCGTGTTCTATGTCGTAAATGAACATTTGCAAGTAACGTGTGCGTGCACCATGTTCTGGTAAGAGAGAACCAATCTTATGATAAATTGCACCATGCGCTCTAAAAGTGTAGATACCCTGATTAAATGCTGGCATATTATCATCAAATGTTACTCCCATGGATGTGAAGGAAAAAATGTGGTTGTAAGCACGTATATTTTGTCTAAAATTGCGTGCTTCAGTAGTTTGAGAAGTGTATAGTTCTAGTAGCTCGAGGGGTGCTGGAATATTTGGTAGATCAATCAAACCTCCTTTGCAGCATAGAGTAGTTGTTTCTGTGTGAAAAAGCTTAGCATGACAATGTGGGCAAATAGTAGGGGAACATAGTGTAACTGGAGGCACATTATTTGCGGGGTAACAATTTCTCGCTGAGAAATGAGTTGTGGTTCTTCGAATAGTATTGTTGTCTGTACATTAAAATGGAGAGGCTATTATGCAACAACCAAAAGTTCTTAGTGATCGTTTTGTACTTTCATAATGGAAATTACCCTGAAGTCTTGACGATCCCGCGGGCATCTCCATATTGGCTAAATTTGTTGGTGTTGTTGAACTGGTTAATTGATCTTCGGGATTCATTGAAGTGTCAGCCAACTCCACCATTTGATATTGCACTGGAGCAGTTTGCTGTTCTTGAAGACGTGTACTTCTTCGTTGAGTTTTTATCTGATTGTGTGTTTGTCTTCTGCGGCGACGATTATTTGTAGGTGTGGTTCTTGTTTGTTGTTGTGTATTTTGATTGTCCTCTCCAGTACGTGTTGAAGTTGGTTGCCAATCTTGATTTTGTAACAGGTTTGAATTCTCAGATTCCATTAGTATTTGCGTCCGTCGAACTTCTCTTCTTCTTGCATTTGTTGCATTACGTCGGTCTTGAGTTGATGCATATATGTGTGGCCTTCCTCTTGGGCGATTTGTTTAACGTGGTAAGTCGAGGGTGTTTGTGTCTCCGCGCTCTATTACTTGATGTATGTCTTATGTTTTTTTAATGTTTATAAATATCAAGAAAAAATTATCTTGCATAAACTTTAATACCTGGGGGGATTGTGGGACGACCTCTACGATGTTGTCTACTAATTGACTGTCCATGTTCTATTTGGTTCGTCTGGTTTGTCAATATTTGTGGGAACAGAGGACCTGTAAAATGAGTCAAGCGTTTTATTATTAAATATATGAAATATATTATCATAGTTGATGAATAATTATTATTGTATAATTTTAGAGGAGCTTCGAGGATGACCGGTTGAAGTATGCTGTATAGTAGGTTGCTCTTGAACAAAATGTGTGGTTTGATTATTTGTAGGCATGTTTATTGGTTGTTGTTGTGTATGGTGACTCTCTTCTCCAATACTTGTTGGATTGGTTGGTTCATCTAGAGGTTGTAAGTGGGCGGAAGTTGTTGTTTCCATTAGTCTTTGCGTCCGTCGGGCTTGTCTTCTTCTAGCATTTGTTGTTTTTCGTATGTCCTTAGTTGATGCATATGTTCGTGGTCGTCCTCTTGGGTGATATATTTCACGCAGCAAGCTGCTTGTGTTGGAACCTTAGTTTTATTTGAGTTAGGATCCACATTTAATGTCTAAGTTTCTATCATAACACATTGTATAACTTAGGTCAAATCCTATTAAGGTAGAAGGCTGGAAATAAGAGAAAGATAAAATTTACATAAGTTCTCTGCGTTCGACGAACGTCCATGTGCGTTCGATGAACGGCGCTCTACGGTCGACGAAAAGGTTCAAAGCTGCGTTCGACGACATCGAAGCAGCGCTCGACGATCCCGCCTCAGCTCAGCAGTCGACAAACAGATTGGTTCAGCGGTCGACGAACAGATTGTTACAGCGGTCGACGAACAGACCCGGCTCAGCGGTCGACGAAATCCTGCGTTCGACGAACTCAAGTCTGCGTTTGACGAACAGCTCAATATTCAGCGGTCGACGATATAGCCAGTCTCTGCGTTCGATGAACAGTTCCGTTCGACAAACTCAAGTCTGCGTTCGACGAATATTCAGCAGGTGTTCAGAAAGATGAATTAAATGTGTAGGTCGACGAATCAAATGATGAGCTCGACGAACTTGAAGCTCAGCTCGATGAATTATCTGCAGCATTATTTTATATCTTTATAAGCTCGACTAAAATATTCTATATATGCTGTCAGATTTTATTAAGGCAATATTTTATTAATTCTATTTATATATTGCTGACTAACAAATACAGCCGTTGAAGCATTAAATGATATAGCCGTTGCAGCAAGTCAAAGACGGCAATTTGTCTGCTCGAGGATCTGGGAAATGAAAGAGATATTATATTCTTTCCTCTTTGGTCGGCAAGAATTCAAAACAGCCGAAAGCTCTCCAGAATATATACAAAGAACAGAGCAAAGAAAAGTAGCAGAAAAACAGACAGAACATATTACAATTGTTGTACAGGAAAAGAAAGAGGAAGAAAAACAGAAGAGCAAAAAGAAGCAGATCATATATATTTATATCTTCTTTTTGCCTAACTCTTTCTTTGCAGATCATCTACATCCTGAGACACAAATCACCATTATTTGCTCAGGATCAAAACTGCAAGAAGAAGAACAGAGGATTTGCAATCTAGAGAAGAAGCTCCATCCACAAGCTGTCATCCAAACTAAATCAGACAGGGGGAGCTCTCTTCAACATCATCATCATCGAGATCTAACTCAACTACCAATCAGGATCTTCAAGTGTCTTCTCAACAAAGAGAAGAACAACATAACATCTTTTGTTTTCTTTATTTCTCCCATCTTGTAAAGGGTTATAACTCCCTTCAAAAGTTATATCTCGGTGACAGGCCACCTTAGCAAAAACGTGCATCTTGGTTAGAGCACCTGATCAAAAGCTCCCTTGGTTTTTAAGCACCTTATCAAAAGCTTATTGGTGATTTGGGCACTGATCAAACCTCCATTGGTGTGTGGACACCTTATCAAAAACCCCTTGGTGTGAGGGCACCTTATCAAAAACCCCTTGGTGTGAGGGCACCTTATCAACAACCTCGCAATGGATTCCTACTAGTGGGTAGAAGAGTAGATGTACCCAGGTTGATTGGGGAACTACTATATATCTTGGGTCATCTGGATGTGTGCTTTGCTTGTTTGTTTATGTTTCTGTATTTGCTGTGCTGTATTTTATATGCTTACTTACTGTTTGATTTTATTACTCAGCAAACATCTATATATATATCATTACTTTGAAGTAAAACTTAAACAAGACCTTTTAAGATATTAAGAACTAAACTCACTTTCAATTGGTATCAGAGGATGTTGATTTTTCACACAGGCTAACACCAGAAATCACAAAGATCACTTAGTTCTTAAAAATATTTTTTTTCTAATGGCACATTCAGAATTTTCATTTTCAGATCCACCTATTTGTAGTTTGGATAGATTTGATTTATGGCAAGTTAGAATCAAATTATATATGAATGCAATAGATGAAGATATGTATAATTCCATTTTGACAGGAATTCCATCTACAATCTCTTCAACAGATGATCAAGAAAAGTTGATCAGTGCTGATGCAAAGGCCATGAAAATATTAGCTCAATCAATGTCAAATGACATTTATCAAAGAGTTAATGATTGCACTTCAGCAAGGAGCATCTGGAACTCCCTCTCAAGGATGGTAAATGAATCTCCTTCCACTTCTTCCACTAACTGCATTTTTGATGCAGAACCATCTTCAACTCTAAGTGAAGAAGAAGAAAAAGAAGAACAAAAAGCTAGAGCTTTCTGCATGATGGCCATATATGGCTCAAACTACATCTCAGGTGTAGAAGCTGTACCAGAAAAGGTAACAGAGGTAACTACAATTCCTAATCTTATCTCTGATTTCAGATCTGTTCTCAAATCTCCATGTACAGATGTAATAATTGCTGAAAATAGAATCAGAAAAGAGCTAATAATAAACAAATTAACTTCTGAATATAATAAACCTAAAGAACATTTTAAAATAACAGCAGAACAAATTATTTGTTTAGAAAATAAGTTAATTAAGGCTGATAAGTTTAAACAGACTTTTAAAGAAAAAGAAATTCTTTATGTTCAACAAAATCAGTTTAAATTTCCAAACTTATATTTTAATGAGATAAAAAAGCCAAAATATCTATCTATAAGGCAATTTTGTTTTAACTGTTTAATATTTTTACTTAAATTATAATTAAATTAAACAACAGTTAAATGGTTCTCTTGAATTTTTCTATCTTAAAACAAAGTCAGATAGATTTCACATTCTTCCAGATTTTCTCCAAAATTATGTTGAGCATTCTACTCAGATTGCATAGATCAGAAATGATCAAAGCACTAAGTGTGAGTCTCTTCTGATTAAGGGGATTCTATAGAAAGAAGCTATCAGGCATTGTATTTTTGATTTTAAAATTCCTAGAATCTAATAACAGCTAGCAATTCACATATTAAAATTCCTATTTAAGTCACAATCTAGGAATCAGTATTGCCCAAATGTATTTTAGAAGAAGAAGAAAACAATATAATTTATGATTAAATGTTTTCAAACAGAACAATAAATTTTCTATAATCTCTGACCCTTAAGCCTTAAGTTATTAAGACTTTTTATGCTTAGGTATCCTAAATCAAATTGGGGGAGATTGTTAGAACCTAGTCTTAATTTGGATTAGGATCCCAACTCAAATAGGGGCAGATTGTTGGAACCTTAGTTTTGATTTGAGTTAGGATCCACATTTAATGTCTAAGTTTTTATCATAACACATTGTATAACTTAGATCAAATCCTATTAAGGTAGAAGGCTGAAAAGAATATATATATATAAATAATATACTGAGAAATATATAAATATATAATTAATAGACTGAAAATAGATATATATTTAATAGGCAGAAAATAAGAGAAAGATAAAATTTACATAAGTTCTCTGCGTTCGACGAACGTCCATCTGCGTTCGACGAACGACGCTCTGCGGTCGACGAAAAGGTTCAAAGTTGCGTTCGACGAAATCCAAGCAGCGCTCGACGATCCCGCCTCAGCTCAACGGTTGACGAACAGATTGGTTCAGCGGTCGACGAACAGATTATTACAGCGGTCGACAAACAGACCCGGCTCAGCGGTCGATGAAATCATGCGTTCGACGAACTCAAGTCTGCGTTCGACGAACAACTCAATATTCAGCGTCGACGATCCAGCCAGTCTCTGCGTTCGACGAACAGTTTCGTTCGACGAACTCAAGTCTGCGTTCGACGAATATTCAGCAGATGTTCAGAAAGATGAATTAAATGTTCAGGTCGACGAATCAAATGATGAGCTCGACGAACTTGAAGCTCAGCTCGACGAATTATCTGCAGCATTATTTTATATCTTTATCAGCTCGACTAAAATATTCTATATATGCTGTCAGATTTTATTAAGGCAATATTTTATTAATTCTATTTATATATTGCTATATATATTGCTGACTAACAAATACAGCCGTTGAAGCATTAAATGATATAGCCTTTGCAGCAAGTCAAAGATGATAATTTGTCTGCTCGAGGATCTGGGAAATGAAAGAGATGTTATATTCTTTCCTATTTGGTCGGCAAGAATTCAAAACAACCGAAAGCTCTCCAGAATATATACAAAGAATAGAGCAGAGAAAAGTAGCAGAAAAACAGACAGAACATATTACAATTGTTGTACAGGAAAAGAAAGAGGAAGAAAAACAGAGGAGCAAAAAGAAGGAGATCATATATATTTATATCTCCTTTTTGCCTAACTCTTTCTTTGCAGATCATCTACATCCTGAGACACCAATCACCATTATTTGCTCAGGATCAAAACTGCAAGAAGAAGAACAGAGGATTTGCAATCTAGAGAAGAAGCTCCATCCACAAGCTGTCATCCAAACTAAATCAGACATGAGGAGCTCTCTTCAACATCATCATCATCAAGATCCAACTCAACTACCAATAAGGATCTTCAAGTGTCTTCTCAGAAAAGAGAAGAACAACATAACATCTTTTGTTTTCTTTATTTCTCCCATCTTGTAAAGGGTTATAACTCCCTTCAAAAGTTAACTCCCGGTGACAGGCCACCTTAGCAAAAACCTGCATCTTGGTTAGAGCACCTGATCAAAAGCTCCCTTGGTTTTAAGCACATTATCAAAAGCTTATTGGTGATTTGGGCACCTAATCAAACCTCCATTGGTGTGTGGACACCTTATCAAAAGCCCCTTGGTGTGAGGGCACCTTATCAACAACCTCCCAGTGGATTCATACTAGTGTGTAGAAGAGTAGATGTACCAAGGTTGATTGGGGAACTACTATATATCTTGTGTCATCTGGATGTGTGCTTTGCTTATTTGTTTATGTTTCTGTATTTGCTGTGCTGTGTTTTATATGCTTACTTACTGTTTGATTTTATTACTCAGCAAACATATATATATATCATTACTTTGAAGTAAAACTTAAACAAGACCTTTTAAGATATTAAGAACTAAACTCACTTTCAGCTTGTGTCAGTCTCATTAGCTTCGGCTTAGTGTGTTCTGCGATGATCACGAAGCTCACACCTTCTTTCAGCACGTGCTTGTAGTTGTGCCCTGCTTGGCATCTAAAATTGCAAGACATCCATTTGGAGAGCACAAATATTAAAGACTACGTAAATAAGATGAATCAAGGGTACGTTGGGGATAAAATTAAACATGGAGCCTTATTACACCTTATTAAAATTTAGGAGAAATAAAGAAGTGCGAATAATGTAAATTCTACAGTAATTCTATCTGCTTCGCTTGACCCTCTACCAACCAATACTATGGAGCAGCCCTATAAGCATTCATCACAAAGAATAACATGATTCACTTAGTCACTAATTGACTAATACCTCAAAGCACCCTTACACAATTTATATTTTCGGAAAAAAGAGGACCTTGTAGTGCAGAAATATAAAAGGAAATGATTGATGTAGAAAATGACTGGACTAAACTGCAGTACATGGTAGAAAATGAATGGACTCCATAGTAAATGTAATTTGGTGTAAACTCATCAATGTGATACCTTGCCTTAGAAGACATTCACAGTTAATAAAAGAGTGACTTAATAATAGAGTCCTCCTGATTCACCTTGCTGAGGTCTTCAGATGTCCGTCGTCGTCGTGATGGACCGAGCCAGATACTTAACTGTATTGGTTGAGAAAATATTAATTTGAAGCCTAAGTGTATTGATAAAGAAAATGTATGAATGGCATAGCAATCACAAAAGCCCATGTAATAAACTATATCAGAGAGAACAGAAAAGAATGAAGGTAGAGAGGAAGTAATTAAGTCACAACTGCTCTATTTAATTCACATAAGCAATTGAAACCAACCCAAAATGAATAGATTAAGATTACATCATTTGATATTCACAGAAGTATAGTAATAAATTCACATAAAACTAACCCAAAATGAAGAGGAACTAATTTAACTATCAAAATCCCCAACCTATCATTGTCAGCGTAGCAGCAATTAAAGAACCATATCAATAACATCAAAATATGTGTTATATAATCCCATATATTTTCCATGAGAAAACTCAAAGAATTCATGTTCTCCAAGAAAACCATATCAATAACATAAAAATGTGTGTTATATTCTGGAACTTAATGAAGAGGGCAAGAAATTATCACAAATGTGGAATCACAAAGCAATAGAGAAAGGAGTACTTATAAATCTATAAATTAAATTAATAGATTAGGATTCACTCATAAATATTAATTAACCTGATTGCTAATATCACTAATAAAAATGAACAAAGCAATAGAGAAAGGAGTGATCATAAATTGTGCATATGTTCCTATCACAAAGAAAATAAAATTGGCATTTTAATGCTAACAGCCATAGATGTGAAATTATCTGATACCTAATTTTGTGAAACCAAATAAAATTGGCGAGGCGAACTTAGAGCTATGAGATTAGAAAACAATACTAAATTTGCTAAACCAAATAAAAAAACTTCGCTATCTTAACCTTGGTTTAAATTTAGACTTTCATTAGAACTTTTTCCAAAAAAAGTTGAAACTCTAAAATAGAGAGCATTTTAAAACTCTAAAAGAGAGAGCATTGGTATTACCTGGCAAGAATAAATTTTACCAAACAAAGAAACAATATTTCATTTTTGTTTAATCCACCAAGAATATTTACCTGGCGAGCGTACCTCCCAAGTTGGAATGCCAATTCCTGAAAAAATGCAAATGTCTTAGAAAAATTAATGGAGAACAAAGCAAAAAAAAAAACATATTTAAACCAAGGTTTGATGGGTGAACTTAAATATTTCCTTGGGCTCCAAGTGAAACAGTCTGATGATGGAATTTTCATTTCCCAGACTAAGTACATAAGGGAGCTCATCAAGAAATTTGGGATGGAGTCAACCTCCACCATGAGAACACCCATGGGATCTAATGTATCATTAGACAAGGATGAAAAGGGGAAGGCCTTTGATGAATCCATATACAGGTGTATCATTGGATCCTTGTGAAAGTGGAGGTTTAGTTCTTATTTATCTTATTAAAAGATCTTGCTTAATTTTTAATTTCAAAGTAAGTGATATATCTATTTATATATATATATAAGTTTGCTGAGTAATAAACACAAACACTAGAAGTGCATATAAATAAACACAGCACAGGAAAAAAACATAAAACAAACAAGCAATCCACAGATGACACAAGATGTATAGTAGTTCCCCTCAACTGGGTACATCTACTCTTCTACCCACTGGTAGGAATCCACTAGAGGTTGTTGATAAGGTGCCCTCACACCAAGGTGATTTTGATAAGGTGTCCACACACCAGGTGAGCTGTTGATAAGGTGCTCTAACCAAGATGCAGGTTTTTGCTAAGGTGCCCTGTCACCGGGAGTTAACTTTTGAAGGGAGTTATAACCCTGTACAGGAGGTGGAAAGGAATAAAAATAAAAACAGAAAGATTTGTTGATCTTCTCTGTATGAGAAGACTCTTGAAGATCCTGATTTGAAGTTGAATGGATCTTGATGAACATGTTGAAGAGATACCCCTGTCTGATGTAAAATGATGACAGTTCTGGAGTCCTCTTCTCTTGATTGTACAAACACTCCTTTCTTCTTATGCAGTGATGATCCTGAGCAAATGGTTGTGATTGGTGTCTCAGGATATGTGTGATCTGCAATAAGATGTTAGCAAAAAGAAGATATACAAAATAGATCTGCTTCTTTTTGTATCTATGTGTTCTCTATGTCTATTCCTATTTTTCTCTGTCTCTCTCTTTATTTTCTGCTCTTCTCTTCATATATAATCCTGAGAAGACTTTTGAATTCTTGCTCGGAATAAGGAAAGAGATAAAGTCTCTTTAATTTTATTCCCTGGGAAGAAAAGTTTCCGTCTTTTACTCTTCTACAAATGGCTATAAACTTTATTGCCTGCAACGACTATATCAGAAAAGCATGTATATAATAATGTTAGAAGAGCTGTATAATAAGAATATTTGCTGAGCTTATTTTTCATCGAGCGCTGTTCTGAAGGATATTTGTCAAGCGCCGTCTGTCTTGAATTTGTCGAGCGCCATTCAGAGAATGCCTGGCCGCTGAGATTATTCTGACTGAATTCGTCAAGCGCTGTTCTGATAGAAATTTGTCGAGCGCTGGCTGGCTTGAATTTGTCGAGCGCTGGCTGGCTGGCTTGAATTTGTCGAGCGTTGTTCGACATTCGTCGAACGCAGAGAGCTTATATTATTTTCTTATGTATATTCTCCGGTTCGATCGCATCATATTTAATTTATGTTTTCTTAGTTTTCTTACTTAATGAAATTGATCTAAGTTATTAGATGAATTATTGACAAAAGGGGTGGATCCTAACTCAAATAAAAAGCTAAGGTTCCAACAATCTCCCCCTATTTGAGTTGGGATCCTAAATCAAATTAAAACTAGTGGCCTGGTGGTCTCCCCCTATTTGATTTAGGATGCCGACAGTTTTAATTTTTATATTCTCCTTTTCTCTCTCACTTGGTTTCTCTGATTTTCTCATTTTCTCTCTCACTTGGCTTTAATAATGTTTCATCCTTTTAAAATTATTTGAGCAACTCTGCTTTCCTAGATTTTGATTTCTTAAGTTCTGAATTAAAATTTTCAATTGCAGCAACCTGTAATGAATTTTAAGGAATAAGGATTTTGTCTGATACCTTCCTTCTTTAAGAATCCCCTTATCAGAAGAGACTCACACTCAGTGCTTCTGATTATTTCTAATCAATGCAACTATAGTAGAATGCTCAACATAATTTGGAGAAGATCTGTAAGAACATTGAAGTTATCTGACATTAATATTCAAATGAATTTTATGTTTGCTCATTTAATTAGGAATGGAGTTTAATGGTGAAAAACTTTTTGAAACCATTTGAAAGTTCTTTTGGAAATATATGTTTTAAGAACTTTAAAATCTGATTTTTGATACTAATTGAAAGTTTTCTTTTGTAATCATTAAAATATATGTTTGATATTTTAATTTTTTCTTGATAATCATTAAGCAGTTTAGCCTTAATTGATTTATTTTGAGCTTTTGAATTTTCTTTAGATTTATTATTTACAGAAGTTGAATAGTTTATGTTTGTTAACTTTTTTTTTAATTTCTTTGTTTGATTTTATTGAATCTGTAAATGTTATCTTAAAGACAGTTTTATAATTTGTAGAGGTAGGGTTGTGAATTGAAATTATCTCATTTACCTTTTCTGTTTCAGCTTTTGCATCTGGATTTTGGTATGAGCCATATAGGGCCATCATGCAGAAAGCTCTAGCTCTGTGCTCTTCTTCATTTTCTTCTTCACTTAGTTTGGTTGATGGTTCTGCATCATAAATACAGTTAGTGAAGGAAGAAGTGGGAATGGATTTATTTACCATCATAGAGAGGGAGTTCCAGATGGCCTTTGCTGAAGTGCAATCAACCACTTTAAGAGAAATGTCTTTTGACATTGATTTAGCCAATATCTCCATGGCTATGGCATCAGCACTTTTCAGCCTTTCCTGATCATCAGATGAAGAATTTGAAGATGTAGTTCCTATCAAAACAGATTTGTAAATGTCTTCATCTATGGCATTCATATATAGTTTAATTCTAACTTGCCACAAATCAAAATTATCCAAATTACAAAAAGGTGGATCTGAAAAATAGAAATCTGAGTGTGTCATTTGGAAAAGCCTTTTTACAACAAAACAAAATATGAACTAAGGTGATCTTTGTGATTTCAGGTGTTAGCCTGTGTGCAAAATCAACACCCTCTGATACCAATTGAAAGTGGAGGTTTAGTTCTTATTTATCTTATTAAAAGATCTTGCTTAATTTTTAATTTCAAAGTAAGTGATATATCTATATATATATATATAAGTTTGCTGAGTAATAAACACAAACACTAGAAGTGCATATAAATAAACACAGCACAGGAAAAAAAACATAAAACAAACAAGCAATCCACAGATGACACAAGATGTATAGTAGTTCCCCTCAACTGGATACATCTACTCTTCTACCCACTGGTAGGAATCCACTAGGAGGTTGTTGATAAGGTGCCCTCACACCAAGGTGATTTTGATAAGGTATCCACACACCAGGTGAGCTGTTGATAAGGTGCTCTAACCAAGATGCAGGTTTTTGCTATGGTGCCCTGTCATCGGGAGTTAACTTTTGAAGGGAGTTATAACCCTGCACAGGAGGTGGAAAGGAATAAAAATAAAAACAGAAAGATTTGTTGTTCTTCTCTGTATGAGAAGACTCTTGAAGATCCTGATTTGAAGTTGAATGGATCTTGATGAATATGTTGAAGAGCTCCCCCTGTCTGATGTAAATTGATGACAGTTCTGGAGTCCTCTTCTCTTGATTGTACAAACGCTCCTTTCTTCTTATGCATTGATGATCCTGAGCAAATGGTTGTGATTGGTGTCTCAGGATATGTGTGATCTGCAAGAAGATGTTAGCAAAAAGAAGATATACAAAATAGATCTGCTTCTTTTTGTATCTGTGTGTTCTCTATGTCTATTCCTATTTTTCTCTGTCTCTCTCTTTATTTTCTGCTCTTCTCTTCATATATAATCCTGAGAAGACTTTTGAATTCTTGCTCGGAATAAGGAAAGAGATAAAGTCTCTTTAATTTTATTCCTTGGGAAGAGGAGTTTCCGTCTTTTACTCTTCTGCAAACGACAATAAACTTTATTGCCTGCAATGGCTATATCAGAAAAGCATGTATATAATAATGTTAGAACAGCTATATAATAAGAATATTTGCTGAGCTTATTTTTCGTCGAGCGCTGTTCTGAAGGATATTTGTCGAGCACCGTCTGTCTTGAATTTGTTTAGCGCCGTTCAGAGAATGCCTGGCCGCTGAGATTATTCTGACTGAATTCGTCGAGCGCTGTTCTGATAGAAATTTGTCGAGCGCTGGCTGGCTTGAATTTGTCGAGCGCTGGCTGGCTGGCTTGAATTTATTGAGCGCTGTTCGACATTCGTCGAATGCAGAGAGCTTATATTATTTTCTTATGTATATTCTTCGATTCGATCGCATCATATTTAATTTGTGTTTTCTTAGTTTTCTTACTTAATGAAATTGATCTAAGTTATTAGATGAATTATTGAAAAAAGGGGTGGATCCTAACTCAAATCAAAAGCTAAGGTTCCAACACCTTGTTGTACTTGAATGCTAGTAGTCCAGACATTATGTATTTTACATGTATTTGTGCTAAGTATCAGGCTTGTCCTAAGGAATCTCACTACACCTCTATCAAGAGGATCTTGAGATACCTCAAGAGCAGCCTAAATCTTGGCCTTTGGTACCCTAGGAACAATGACTTTGAACTGATAGGCTATTCAGGTGCAGATTTTGCAGGGTGCAAAGAAGACAGGAAAAGCACAAGTGGAACTTGTCAATTCCTAGGGAGGAGGCTGATCTCTTGGAGCAGCAAAAAGCAAACCAGTGTGGCCATATCCACAGCTGAGTCAAAGTACATTGTTGCAGGCAGCTGTTGTGCTCAACTTCTGTGGATCCAACATCAATTGGAGGATTACAACATCAAGGTAAGTCAATCTCTCCTGCTGTGTGACTCATCAAGTGCAATTTCTATTGCCAAAAATCCTGTCTCCCATAGCAGGACCAAGCACATAGAAATTAGTGTTGGATCGGTAGGCGCCCTTAGAGGGGGGGGGGGGGGGGGGGGGGGAGGGGTGAATAAGGGTTTTAAAGATTTTAAAACTATTTTGATTATTTTAGAAAAAGCTTTGAATATGATAATAAAGAAGATCAAGACTAATCAAGTAAAGTAAAAATAGAGACATGATTTTATTAACTTGAGAGACAAGATTACAAAAACTTGATCTCTTATGAAAGCTAGAAATCAAAGCTAAATAGAAAAGAAACCTTTTGGTTTTCTATCCCGACTCGCTTCCCCACGAACTGGTGGCCCTAGCCTTATCCTCCTCGGATTCGGCCTCAAGCCTCTCTAGCCAATCCCTCCACGGATGTGGCCTCGAGCCCCCCTAGACCTAGCCTAGATCTAGTCGCCAACACGAGGCGATTTTCCCCCTAAGTCCTACACAAACCTAGTCGCCAACACGAGGCGATTTCACTAATCGTTTACAAAGTGGAATATGAAATAATAATAAAGAAATAAGAACTCCCTCAAGATGGACTTCTGAAGTTGGAGACGAAGATTCGCCGTTGAATAAGCGTTGTAGAAGCAGACTTCGATCTGATCCGGCGTGACGAGATTCTCCTTCAGAAGTTTTGCAGAGCTTCGCTAGCACATCAACTTTCGGCCAAGATAGCCTCTAGAATTCTGGCACTCAATATATCTCTCTAATGTCTGTATGAAACGAGAGGACTTGGGTCCTTTTTATAGACTAGCGCTAGCGCCTGCGCTAGCCACTACCGCCGGCGCTATCTCATATTAGGAGACTTTTTGCGCGGCAGAATCTTCAATCCGAGGCAACAATTCCACCATGCCTTCTGTGCATCGAGCTAGCGCCGGCGCTATCCACTATCGCCTGCGCTATCTCATATTAGGAGACTTTTTGCGCGGCAGAATCTTCAATCCGAGGCAACAATTCCAGCATGCCTTCTGTGCATCGAGCTAGCGCCGGCGCTATCCACTATCGCCTGCGCTAGTGATCAGTTTGGAGTTGATGGCTCAATTTCGGGGGCAACCACCATATGTAAACCTTGAGTCATTTTGACCTGTTATCCTGCACACTTAGATCACACAAGATTAAATACACACATATGATTTGTTATTCTCAAACCTAGGAGATGCGGAAGACCGTGTTCCAACAAACTCCCCCTTTTGATAATAACAAATCCATTAATGATAAATCAGAGCATTAATCTAAATAAGCATGAAGAAACATATTTGTGTGTGTGTGAAAAGGATGACTTAGGATAAATAATGATTATAGCATTTTAGTATTGCTCCCCCTAAATACATGAATACATGCTCCCCCTAAGTGAATGCTCTCCTAATATGTTCTTAACTGAATTAAGCATGTTAGATATGTTATCATGTTAGTTCTCCCCCTTTTGCATTTTATCATGTTAGTTCTCCCCCTTTGTTATTAGCAAAAGCGGGTAGGGAAACAAAGCACCAAAGAATTTGTAAATAGAAGATAAGGCATGATCGAGCTTTTAAAATAAATGATAAGGAATTTTAGAATTGTTTTTCATTGAAAAGGATCAGAGGTATGACTTATTTTATCCCTTTTGTTTGTAGTTATCCCCCTTTTATAAATCAGAGTTTAGCAAAAAATAATGATTTCCCCTTAAAATAAGAGTTTTAAGCCTAAAAATAAGGATTTCCAAATAACCAATCTACCCAGACAATATGTCTACACCCTAGCCCCGTACTAAGTGACGGATGGGCATGAGGAGCTGCAAACACGCCGTAGGTTGGGGCGTTAGTCCCATATGCAAACACTAGACAAAACTTAACCTATCACTCTTTCCCCCCAGTGCCTCGCAAGGCCCCACTGGAACCCTCCCCGGTTAAGGACAAGACATGACTAGAGATAAGGTTATCTAATGTCTACAACCTTACGCCCCCGCTATGGTGAGAAATGAAGTCAGGATAATAATTATTGGAAACATTGAGCATTTAAATCTTAATGGGAAATTTCATAGCATATGGATTTTTATTTGAAAATTAAAATACTCTTAGCAATATTGAAATTCATGAATGAATTAGAGTTTGAGCATTGCGGAAGATTTCGAAAAAGAAACATCATAATACTAAATAAGAGTTTAAGTTCAAGAAGGAGATGTTTTTGAGTTTCAAAATAAACTTTATAAAGATAAGAGTTGAAGCATTTTCGAATAAAGAAACAACATCCTTATAGCAATTAGAGAAGAAAATATTGATTTAAAAAAAAAGATGTTTTTATAGGCGATATTTTACTTGTTGTAGGAGTGTTTAGCATGAAAGTGTACATAGAAATAAATCAGAGTTTTTAGCATAAAAGTGATATGTGTGTTAGAATAGCTAATATAAATTTTACCAAGCAAGTCTACTACTTGTTTTTAAGAAAAATTGAGATTTTAGACTTGATATAAGCATTAAAGCACAAGGTAAAAATTATATGGTGATGATGCGGAAGACTTGTAGAAATACATGAAACATCTTATTTTAATCAAGGATAATCCATAAAAAGATATATGAGTTAATTTCAAAAAGAAGATGTTTATGTAAATCATGTTTCAATGAAAATCTTTTATGGTTGACAAAAATAACCAAGCATGAAATAATACTATCACAAAGAGATTACTACAATGTTATTTCAATTCACAATTTCAAGTCATACCAAACATTGTAGAAAGCATGCTAGGTTATCTAGTGCATTTCATAAGTAAAGAGTAGTATAGAGTTTGCATTAGGATCCAATACTCATGAGAAGAAGTGTTATGGAAGATAATGATGTGCACATAAGTGTATTTTTGAGTAGAGTAAACACATGTTTTAATCAAAAATACAAGTAATATGTAAAGTAAAAGCACAATAAAACATAAATAATTTTACTTCCACTCACTTCAATGCACAAAAAAATGTACAACTACCAAGGTTCTTTGCACACACAATGCTCATTAAGACTTATCAGGGTGCAAAGTAGTGCTTGGGGGATCACATAATTTTATTCTTGTTTTTTTTTTATTGTGATCCGGTGTACTTAAGAATAAGTGGTTTTTATTTTGAAAGAAAGTAATGGTTTGCACAGGATACTTTACTATTCTTTCCAAGGTGCTCAACCTCACAACGCTTATTAAGACTTATCAGGAGGTTCAAGTAGTGCTTGGTGGAGATAACTTTGTTAAATTATTTCATGATTTTTTGTTTTGTGCAAAGTTCTCAGAATACACTTGTTTTGCAAACCAATATAATTTATATGAAAGATAACCACTTTTCTTAATTTGTAAAAGTGCAAATAAAGGAGTGTAGGTAAGATACTTGTGCAATTTTAATTCATTGTACTAATACATAAACATACACAAGCATTCTTAAATTAAACCGCATATGTAGACAATGCCAAAAAAAAGGTGAGTGAATAAATATCATTATCAACCATAAAACATTTCTCATACTTAGAGGCATGCTAAGCTTAGTCCTACACAACCTTTTCAATATAATTGATGCACATAGTAATAGATTTATCAAAGCATGATAGAGACAATGTTCTATGTAATTTGAAAGAGTAGATTGTAACATTTTAGAAGTTCAAAATAATAGATTAAATCATGCTTGATTTCACAATAAAGTCCATACAGTATTTTTGATATATTTTTGAATTTTTTTTTTTAAAATTAAAATTCGGACTCTTATAATTTGATCTTGGACTTCCCGAGGACTACCCTGTGAGAGGTTCGCCCGGTACTAGGTGATATGATGGGATGATAGCCCAAATCACCCTTTCGCAAGATATATGTAAATAGAAAAGTTTAGTTCAAATATTGATAATTTTGTTTTTATATTTTTGTATTTGATTTTTGCTTTTAGAAATAGAATTTAAACAAATGACAAAAACACTAAGGCAAAACATATAAATTTTTTTTGTAATTTGATTTTTCTATTTTTCTATTTGATTTTTCAAAAATCTATTATAGGCAGAATTGCAAAAATGAGTAGTACATATAGATTAATATATTTTTAAGCAATTTTCAGAATTTTAAAATTTCAGAAAATCGGACATGGACGCTAGCGCCTGCGGTAGCGCTAGCGCGGGAGACAGTAAGTGATTTTTGAGGATATTGGAAATTTTGATTCTTGATCTTGATTAGGTGTCCCATTAGGAGTTTCATGCTGAAATATCAGAATTTTAGGAGATGTTTAGATAGTGCAAATTGCATGAAACGTTAGCGCTTTTCTTATATGACTAGACTACCTAACCATCGCATGAGACATATTTTCTTATATCTTTATTATGATTTTTCAAAGGCTTGTGTTTACCAAAATAATGTAAACTGAAAATAGATAGAGAATGTAAACACAAGATAGCATGTTTGAATAAGCCAAATAATATATGTCTTAATGATTAATCCATAAACTATGTGATTGATGGAATTTTAGTATTCTATTATGATTTCAAATCACATAGTTGTCATAAAATATGAATAACATCATAAATGTTGTACCTGGCATAGATATATAAGCATAAACTAAAACGAGATGCTAGGATGATGAGTTTAGATGCAATGTTAAACATAGGATTAATCATGCATTTTGTAAACAATATTTTTCTTTATTATAAGGGCTATCAACAAAACAAAGATCAATGCATTTTGCATTTTAAGTTTTAGCCCACTCCCTTTAATAAACCATTTAAATCCATTAAAGTAATATCATTAGTCTTGATAATAATTTCAATTTTCAATTTATAATTCAAGACATTTTAAAAGGTAATGGATTTAGAAGAAAATAAAATAAAAAGGATAAGTAGATCACCTAAAAATGATATGACTTTTATTCAATTTTATTCAATTTGATTCATTTATGAATTATGGTTTAAATTATGAAAGTCATATTACAAGATATATAAAGTGATCATATCATGATGGTTTTAAAAAAAAAAATAAACAAAAAGAAGGTTTTGCTTTTATTTAAATCTTGAATTTTCTTTTAGATCAAGTTATTTCACTAAACCACTTGTTGGTGAAGGCTAAGAATCTTAATAGCCTAATAACCGGATTTAATTTGAAATATCTTATAGCAAATTTAGAGTTTGATTCATATGGATAATATAAGATATTTAGAAGCAATGAATATAAGAATAAAAGATAGGTCATCAAAATAAAATATGATTTGGAATTTTAATCAATTTGATTTTATAAACATTATTGAGCTTTTAAGAGATAAGATCATATTTTCAAAAATTGTATAGGATGACCATGACATGATAGTTCAAAACAAAAACAAAAATAAAAAATAAGAACAATGAAAGCATATCATGAAGTAGAACTTTGTATATTTCATTTTGAAAGGATTCTACTTCATGCAGTTGATGATACCTAATGAATAAGAGATTTAGGTATCCAAAGAGGACTGGGAGTGAGGGTTCCTTAGGGTACCCAAATACATCGTGTTTTCTTTTGGGGAGATAAGATTGAATGGGCCCTTTTGATTTGAGTTTGTGTTTCATCTTTAACTTTGGGTCTCCATTCAAACTGTGGTTTAATATTATTCTTATGAGTCAAATTTCCATTGTGATAATTTTTATCTTTAGGATTATAATTATAGAAAGCATTTTTCATAGGAAATTTGTGAAGTGTTATGTTTGGAGAAGTTTGATGTTGTACATGATAATAATGATTGTATTTTGAAACTTTATTTTTAATCCTCATATTTTGTGAAATCAAATTCGACTTGCTCTAGTTTGCTTGTTCTTGAGAATTTTTCTTTATGATTTCCTTAAGCAAGTTAATTTTAGTTTCTAATTCATTGTTTTTAAGTTTCAAATTATGTCTAGCTTTATTATAATTGATTGTGCTATTTTTAAGAGTGGAAATAATTGAATCAATATGATCTTGATAGTTGTTTCTATATTCATCAAATGTTTCATCCATCTCTTTAATTTCAATTTTATATTCTTTACACTTAGCACAATCATTTATCAAAGATGAATTTTCTAAACATAATTTTTCATTTTGTTCTTTTATAAAAATAATTTCTTTTTCAAGTTCCTTAAGTTTTTCCTTAAAGTTATTACAATCAAAACAAGGTTTTGTGTTTTCAAGTAAAAGACAAGATGTTGAAACTACATGACAATTTGATTCTAAATTCACATTAGCTTTTAATCTCTTATTTTCTAAATGTAAATTTTTAATAGTGATTTTCAGTTTCTTGATCTTACGTTTAGCAGTTTTTAGTATATTGAAACTAAAAATGGAAGTTATCACACAAGAAGGAGATTTAGTTTTCCTTACAGCGCTATTGGAGGAGGCAGATTGTGAACATGCAATTCCTTCGTCATCTTTTAGTTCTTCCTCCATTATGGATGGGTTTTCATCTTCTTTTTCTCTTGATGTATTGTTCTCCTTTTCTATTTCAATTTTCTCCATGGCTTCGCTCCGAGAGAGATCTTCTTGAATGATTATGGATGCTTGTACGTTCTTTTCCTCCTGTGTTTGTTCCACACCTGCGAGAGGAAGATCATACATTTCTTCAAGAAAGCGCCATATTTTGTATGCACTAGAAAAGCAATATACAAATTTGAAAACTTCATTAGATAGTGCACAAAATAAATAATGTTTGGCTTTGGCATTTAGCTGACGTTCCTTTTTATTCGACTCATCCGTACGTCTTATAATTGCTAAGTTCCATACTTCGATGTCTAAAGTTTTAATAAATTTTTCCATTAATAATTTCCACCCTTTATAATTTTCCCTTCTAATAAAGGTGGTTTAGGAGATTTTTCTTCTTCATAAAAATTTACCCCACTAGTAGAAGCGAGATCATGAGACGCCATTATTTCCGGTTGTTAAGCCGATTGGAATAAAACCGCTCTGATACCACTTGTTGGATCGGTAGGCGCCCTTAGAGGGGGGGGGGGGGGGGGGGGGTGAATAAGGGTTTTAAAGATTTTAAAACTATTTTGATTATTTTAGAAAAAGCTTTGAATATGATAATAAAGAAGATCAAGACTAATCAAGTAAAGTAAGAATAGAGACATGATTTTATTAACTTGAGAGACATGATTACAAAAACTTGATCTCTTATGAAAGCTAGAAATCAAAGCTAAATAGAAAAGAAACCTTTTGGTTTTCTATCCCGACTCGCTTCCCCACGAACCGGTGGCCCTAGCCTTATCCTCCCCGGATTCGGCCTCAAGCCGCTCTAGCCAATCCCTCCCCGGATGTGGCCTCGAGCCCCCTAGACCTAGCCTAGATCTAGTCGCCAACACGAGGCGATTTTCCCCCTAAGTCCTACACAGACCTAGTCGCCAACACGAGGCGATTTCACTAATCGTTTACAAAGTGGAATATGAAATAATAATAAAGAAATAAGAACTCCCTCAAGATGGACTTCTGAAGTTGGAGACGAAGATCCGCCGTTGAATAAGCGTTGTAGAAGCGGACTTCGATCTGATTCGACGTGACGAGATTCTCCTTCAGAAGTTTTGCAGAGCTTCGCTAGCACATCAACTTTCGGCCAAGATAGCCTCTAGAATTCTGGCACTCAATATCTCTCTCTAATGTCTGTATGAAACGAGAGGACTTGGGTCCTTTTTATAGACTAGTGCTAGCGCCTGCGCTAGCCACTACCGCCGGCGCTATCTCATATTAGGAGACTTTTTGCGCGGCAGAATCTTCAATCCGAGGCAACAATTCCACCATGCCTTCTGTGCATCGAGCTAGCGCCGGCGCTATCCACTATCGCCTGCGCTATCTCATATTAGGAGACTTTTTGCGCGGCAGAATCTTCAATCCGAGGCAACAATTCCAGCATGCCTTCTGTGCATCGAGCTAGCGTCGGCGCTATCCACTATCGCCTGCGCTAGTGATCAGTTTGGAGTTGATGGCTCAATTTTGGGGGCAACCACCTTATGTAAACCTTGGGTCATTTTGACATGTTATCCTGCACACTTAGATCACACAAGATTAAATACACACATAGGATTTGTTATTCTCAAACCTAGGAGATGCGGAAGACCGTGTTCCAACAATTAGGTACCATTTTATTAGAGAGCATGTAGAGTGTGAAGATATCAAACTTGAATATGTCCCCACAGACAATCAAGTAGCTGACATCTTCACCAAGCCACTGGATGAGGCCAAGTTCAATTCTATCAAAATTGTTTGGGAATGTTGAATTTAGAATGAGTTCACTTATGAATCTATACTCACTGCTAAAATGCTTATATTCTCATCTGTACAATTCTCACAATATGTACTGTTATGATAAATTGAAATCTGAATTGATCAACTTTACAGTACGCATAATCCACATGATAGGGTAGATAATCTCCCTAAAATGTTAAATACTTTGAATTCAGGGTGAGACCCATCTCAGCTGATCTGCTGAGATAGCCATCTGTCTCAGTGGATCAGTATCCAAAACAAACTAAAGCAGACTAAGGGCTCAGCTAAAAAAATCTGGGTTCGACGAACTCTTTCCTGAGTTCGACGAACGTCGACTTTGAGTTCGACGAACTAAGCATTATGACATAAGCTTAAGTTACACTTATAATCATAAGATCAATAAGATTGCTCCAAATGAGGGGGAGCTAGAAAGAGTTCTTCAAAATGAACAAGAACAGCTATTAAAGATAATAGTTCTCACATTGAGGGGGAGCAAGTTCCTGCTCAGGTTGAGGGGGAGATGGCCAATGCTGCCTCCCAATCCCTAGAGGGAAAAATGGTTGAAGAAATCAGGAAGGGGGAGATGGCCAATGCTAAGACCAACTCAGAGTCAGCTTTGAGTACAAGGATTGTCCTTTGATTTAGTCAAAGCTTAATATAAACAATCATGAGTTTTAACAAAATGCTTAAGCAATCTTATCTGCTAGAAGCAATGTTATCATGAATGCTATATAGATAATTTTCATGATAGGTTTTTGTTGGCTATGTACCTTGGCATTGGGAATGTTCTGCTTTCTTCAAATAGGGGGAGATTGTTGGGAATATTGCCCTCAATATCCCTTTGATTTGAAGAGGCACCACTCACAATACTAAGTACATATTGTATTTGATACATTCTATTTTGTCTCAAGTATTATACAGGGAAATGATATTCCATACATTGGAATAGATTCAAATATGTGCTATTTAAATCAGCTGAGAAGGTCTCACTGTATCAGCTGAACCACTGAGACAAGACCAGGAGCCGCTGAGAAGGCATCTGGGCAAGCTGAGCTGAAGATAGAAGAAACTTGGCGTGTTCGTCGAACGCAGAATGGAGTTCGTCGAACAAAGAAAGTTGTTCGTCAAATGCAGAGACAGGACAGAAGAAAACGCTGAGACTTGGCAAGTTCATCGAACGTAGAGTGGAGTTCATCGAATGAAGAATGCTGTTCGTCGAACGAAGAAATAGGACAGAAGCAAATGCTGAGACTTGGCAAGTTCGTCGAACGCAGAATGCAGTTTGTCGAACGCAGAGATGGGACAAAAGGAAATGCTGAGACTTGGCGTGTTCGTCGAACGAAGAATGGAGTTCGTCGAACGCAGTTTGACGAGTTTGTCAAACGCAGATTGCAGTTCATCGATCGCAGGATCTTCTCTGCAGATCGACAGAATCCGCTGAGAAGAGGAAGACTTCTCAGCCCAACCGCTGAGACAGTTCAAACGTGACATGATGGGTTCTGCTTTTGGCGCAAGCTGCGGAAAAGTATTGTGGGGTCCACCAGCCACTCCCATATCAGTCAGAAGGATGGCTAAGAGCCGTTGAAGATCAAGGGTGTATAAAAGAAAGAGTTAGGGAACTTTTGAGAAGTGCTGGTCGAGTGCTAAAACAAATTTACTATTCCATTGACGACCCCAGTTCTCGTCTTTCTCCTCCTGCTCACTGAACAAGCAAGAAGAATCTGAGAGATAAAGAAAGCTCCTCCACAAGAAGGAGCAAGGTGATCTTCCATCCTTCAACTGAAGAGGAAGATCAGTTTGTAGCTTCCATCATCATCTCCAGCTACAAGATAGCACAAGCTGTGCATGAACTACAGAAGACTTCTTCTCTCTGCTGTCTGCTGTAGTAAGCTTCAAATACTCTTTTACTGTAGGGATATTTGCCTGAGTTTGTAGGGCTATTTGCCTGAGATGGTATGGCTTGTTGGCCTGAGTTTGTAGGGCTATTGTCCTGAGTTTGTAGGGCCATTTGGCCTAAGGTTGTAGGACCAGGAGGTGGTCTGAGCTGTAAGAGGTGGATTCCTCTGAGGTAGGATCTGTGAGATCTGAGGTAGGACCAGCAGGTGGTCTGAGTTATAGGAGGTGGATTCCTTTGAGGTAGGGATATTGTGCCTGAGGTAGGGTTTGTGCAAACCTGAGAGATCCTGAGGGATCTGTGCTGTAAGCTATTTTAGCTGAGATTGGAGGAGTTGGATCTGTCTAACACACCTATAAACACTTGTGTGTTTTCTGGGTGTGCTTGATTACTTTCTTAGAATAACTTTATACATCTAAATCAAACAAGTAAAAATTAAAAGACCTATTCACCCCCCTCTAGGTGAATTAGATCATATACCTATATAATCTTTCAATGACAATTTATACCATGTCCTAGTCTAAAATAGACCGTAGGTATAACTTTGGTGAAGGTATGAGCATACCCCAAAGAGGCCAGAGAAAGAGAGATTGACATATCAGCTGAATGGTAGGGGACTCGTAGATCTAACCCTCGTACCGGTGACATGTTTATATTGAGACAACCACCATGACAAACACCGAGGGTCGGATGAGAAATCAAGTTCAGAAGAGACCCGTTTGGGATTGGGTAACATGTTGACCCTGATAAGGTTGTCGTAGAGGGTACCTTGAAGAGTCTAATGTATGGAGTACACCAACAAGTCTCAAGATAGAACCCCGAGTCTAAGGTTGTGTGCCCTGAGGATTGTTTACAAACTTAGGACGAATATAACATGGTGATATCGAAGATAATTAGCCCAAAATAGATAGTGGCTTATCTTTTGTTTATTGGGGTCTATCTTTTGTTTATTGGGGGCTTACCATTTTGTTTATTGGGCAAATTAGTCACTAACTTGGGTTTCCATTAAGATTTAATTTAGAAAGTGCTGCGTCATGAACATAAAGATTTTGAAGTTGATCATATTCAATGTTACTTAGACAAAGATGAGATGGTGTAACAATATGTCCGGAATAATGATCTGTAGTATTACCAAGACAATGGATAAACATCATGGATTGAACAACAACTTGACCTCAGTTGAATCATTGGAAAGGTAAAGTTTCCAGGAATAATCACCTAGGGATGCTGATGTCCCATTCTAGAAGTAATGGACGGACACTAAGTCATATAAGTTGTAGTTATATTTGAGGTTCTTGTGACTTGGGGCATTCGGAAGTGACCAGCTCATGATTCGATATAAATCACGCCCTATCATGGTAGAAAATTTCAACTATAATAATAGCCTTTATACCTTGGGAGCTATGATGATGGATAACCAGAGATTTTAGACGATGACTTATTGGATTTGGAGTATAGTGTTTGAGTTTACTATGATAAGAACAGTCTAAGTTTATCTTACTTTGGACCATTCGAAAGTGATTAAGACTAGCATATGTGGATGTGATAGGAATTTGGTGAAATAAACGTGATGATATTTTCTTGATGAAATTGACTTGTGAAAAATCTTAGGGTTTCAAAAGATTTTACCCATATACCTTATGAGTCAAACTCCATATAGAAAATGATTGGGAGCCATCTTACAAACATTGATACTAATAAAGATTGGTTAACATATACTCATAAGGTTCACAAGTGCACCACCATAAAATTTGAGGATGATTGGGACGCTTGATGATCTGATCAGTCCCACCAATGGTAAGAACTTGATAAGTTGTAGAGTGGAGATGATTGATCACTCAGACGTACTTGAAGGAATAAGAACCTAAACATGCGGAGAAAACATTATAGAAGCGTTGTCTACCCATATTAATAAGAGCTTTAGTCACCAGAAAAATGGTGTATTCCGGAACACGTATGTCCTCAGAATGAAGAAAGACGTCATAAGTTTTGTGATGCACGGTGAAGGCTAAGTGCAAAAGTCTTTGGAGAACTACCAAAGTCACTGCCCGTGTTAGAGTGGAGTTCGAGGACATAATTATGGATTTCATACACATGTTACCACATCCCCACTTCGGGCACAAGTTCGTTTGGAACATCGAGGATAAACTGACCAAGGTAGCTGGGGTCACCCCGGGCTGGAAGGACGCTCCCGTTGGTGTTTGGTGGGATTTGTGGAGCAGTTTGTCCGTTATCGTAGTGTGACCAGGACGATCGTGTCGAATCAGGATGGACGGTGTACGTCCAAAAAGTGAAGATTAATCCAGGATTATCTGGGCTCTTAGTTGACGTCAGCACAACTTTCCACCCTCAGAGGGACGGAGGCACAAGACTCCACTGTCTTGGATCCAGGATGAGGATCCCAAGGCACTCGGCTCGGAACTTATGGAGGACATAGATACCCAGGAGTGACTGAATTGAGTTAAAGGCCCAGAGCAGCCAGGTCAGGTATTACGATGCGTGGTATTGTCAGGTAGAGTTCCAGGTTGGAGACCGGGTGTTCTAGAAGATACATCCGATGCAGGGAGTCTTGCGGGTTCGTAGGCGAAAGAAGCTCAGTCTGAGATAGATGGGGCTCTACAGGTTCCTAGAGTGGATCAGCCCGTTGGCTTATAGAATAGAGTTGCCACCGGAGTTAGAGGGATTGCACGACGTCTTCCATGTCTCTTCCTTTAGGAGAGCTCTACTACGGCCGGAGCAGCGAATTTCTACTATAGATAGCCCGGTAGACTCTGATCGATTGATTCACCTAAGAGCCACTAGAACTGGTGTGGCAGAGATAGTCGGTGCTCTTCGAGTCAGATATAACTTCAATTCTTAGGGATGTTATATACAATCACTTGCGGTGGAAACCCCGCAGGCCTAACCTGAATTTTGAGGACGATTTTTTTTGTTTATTGGGATTTGTAACATCCCCCAAACAACTAGACCCCTAGAGTGGTTTTGTCATGACTAGGTCATGACTAAACCCTAGGAAGCTTGAAGAGACCACTTGGTCTTAGCCAAGAAGAAGGAAACCACAGTGGTCTGCAAATAGCAATTTCCAGTTAACAAGCATAGGGTTGAACTTAAGGGCCTCACCTTGACCCTTTGACCCCACCATAGCATACCTAACCCTTTAGGGGTCCCCTTAGAGCACCAATGACCCATTGGGGTCAACCCAAGAGGCCAAATTTACCAAAATCAACCCTAACCCCAAATTGGTCATATTAGCCGAATTAGGGTCAATTGACCTCCACCATGCCCAATTGACCTTTCCCCTACCCGCATAGGGATATTAGGAACTTAATGGACCAAAAAGCCCCATCATGGGACCTCTAAATTGGCCAATTTACCCTAAAGTCAACCTTGTCCTAAATTAGGTCATGCCTAAATTGCCCAAATTAAACCCAATCCAATTGGGCTAGGCCCAACTGAGGTGGTCCACCACCTAGTGGGATTGGTCATTACTGAAATTACCACTCAATTTCTATAATTGGTGATTAGGAGAGAGAAAATGGAGGTTTCCCCCAAATTGGAGAGAGAAAGAGAGCATCCATGGAGATTGAATGCATTTGATCCTTCAATCCCTCCCCAATTGATGAGCATTCACCTCCCCCTTCAGTTTCAAACAAATTCTAGAGTTTCTATGGCCAGGGGGGCTGAATTAGGGGAGAATTAGAGGTGGCTGAAACCTCCACTAATGGCCATTAATGGCAATTGATGCCAAGGCTCCTCCCCTCCCCCAATTGATCTCCTTAACACCCTCAGGGATCAGAGAGGAGTGAAACCCCCCTTTTCCCCGAAGAAATCGAGCCCTCCCAGTGTGAAATGACATGGGGCCGAAAGCTCCACCTCCGGCCTTGGCGACTCGCCGGAATTCACACCACCAAACCCCCACACAGGTCCGATCCGCCTCCTCTCCCTTAGTGCTAGATCTTATGATAATTTGGGCTTGATCCGAGCTCAATTGGGCTCGGATCGTGCTTCCAAAAGGGCTCGATTCAAGCTCTGTTTCCCTTCCTCTAAACCCCGATTCCGACCACCTCCGGCCTGCCAACCACCCCCTATCGCCGACCACCACCTCAACAAAGGTGGTGGTGGCATTGGCTGGCCGGGTAGACGTACAGGTGGCCGGGAAATTGTCCCGCAAAGAAGCCCAGGAAGGGCTGTCGCGCGTCGTCCATCCCTCGGGGACGACGACCATGAGCCGTCGGATCTACGGTGATCAGTTATGCACAGATTTGAATGATTATGTTATAACGTTATTTCATTAATTCGTCTATCTGAGTAGAAGAAATTCATCGAGCTATAGGCTGAGTTCGTCGAACTGATAGTTGAGTTCGTCGAACTGAATCCGGAGTTCGTCGAACGGATTTCATTCGTCAAACATCCTCTGGAGTTCGTCGAACTGAATCCAGAGTTCGTCGAACGGATTTCATTCGTCAAACATACTCTAGAGTTCATCGAACTAATAGTTGAGTTTTTCGAACTAAATCCAGAGTTCATCGAATGGATTTCATTCGTCGAACCCACTGTGGAGTTTGTCGAACTGCTAGTTGAGTTCGTCGAACTGAACCCTGAGTTCGTCGAATGAAATTAATACGTCGAACTGAATTAATTCATCGAACTGAATCTGAAGTTCATCGAGCTGAGAGATAATCTGGAGAATTGATTTTGTCGAACGGAAGCATGACATTCGTCAAACGCAGAACTGATTTCGTCGAACGCAGATAGAAGTTCGTTGAACGCAGAGACATATTTTGCCACTCTTCCTGCAGTATTTTATTTTTATTATTAGAAATACTAGAACCCCTCAAATGAAAAAGTGGTCAACACCAAACTTGTAGCCCTTGGAGTCAACTTTAATTTAAAATTTGTTTCAGCCCAAAAGGAGTTTTGTAGCTCTCTGTAGGTCCATTTCGGTGGGACTGGTCCCTAGTGTAGGACAACCACCATTTCTTGAATAACTTTTGATTGGTTTATGGGATTGACTTGAAAATTGAAACCTAAGATATTTGTATCTACACCTATAACATATTCAAAGATGGGAATTTTAGGAGAAACGTTTTCTAAGGTTTTTGTAATAATTTCATAAATCAATTATTAATTAATTATTGGGTCAAATGACCTCCAATGCCCTCCAAATTTTGGTGGGTACTTATTAGGGTTATCACATGACGTTGGTAAAAATATCAGCCCAATTGGGACTGATTTAGTTGGGTAATTTGTCAACCCAATTTAGGTTAAATTGGGTCAAAGTTAGGGCATGGTGTTTATCTTGGGGTATGGGGGTCAGAACTCATCACCATGAGTTGAAACCTTGGCCACTGGTTTAGGATCCCCTAAAACACCTTCATGAGTAAGATGGGGTGCTGTAGAGATGGATATGCCCTAGGACCCTAGATTTACCCCTTGGGGTGCATATAGAGCTTAGTGAAGGAGATGTGGTCAAAAGCTATAGAATGGACATGGAACCTAGAAGATATGTTCATGGGATGTATTTATGCCCTAGGGAATTTTGAGAGAATTTTAGGAGAATTTATTCCCCCTAAATTAGGTCATAACCCCTTTAGGGAAATTTCTAATAAGAGTTATTTACATGTGCAAATGGCCTTGGACGGTGATGAAACCATGCTAGTGCCTTTATAATCATATGATGGAGCTCTGGTAATTTCTGTGTAATTAATTAGGTGATTTAACCAGCACTTCATTCACAAGGCACTTATTTTACCTTAATCTTAAGAAATATAATTAAGGGTCCAAAACTCTCTAGAAAAGTGTGCAACTTGGTGATAGGACATTTCAGAGCACTAGGAATCTCTGTAAATTTTTATATAATTTTTGGAGATTGTTATCAGTAGGCTACTTCACAACATGCTCATACTAGGATTTCTTTGGAATATTTATTTAAGTAGTTAATATGCCTTTATAAAAATTCTAAAATTTGGCTTGAGAACTTTTCTGATCAATATAAATGTCTGGTAATATTCCCATAATTTTTGGACAAATATTGTTGGTGGTTGCTTCTTTAATTTCTAGTTTTGGTTAAATTGTCAATATTATAATTAGAGGACAATTCTTGATTGTGACACACTGTACTTACTGTTATTTTGCCATGGTAGATTTATCTTAATTTTATGGGAGCCATATCATAAGAATACCTTACACTTCATGCTCATATTCATACTTGTCAAATATTGGAGAAATGATAATAAATGCAAATAATTACGGAAAAATATGATTCTCTGGATTTAGTTTTGAAACATCATGGTAGACCTCCAGTAAATATCTTGAGTCAGTTGGATGAATATTTAGAGTACCACTACTTATAAGCTTTATATAGTTAGTTTGGTCTGCGTATAGTAAAAATGTGAAATTTGGATATTTTGGGGCCTACCAAGTGGAAGTGACATGTAGTTGGTGTACATGGTAAGGTTGAAGAGATTGAAGGTCACCAAAAGTAGTTTAGGTGATGAGAGTGTGCTTGATGAGTTAAGGGTAAAGTTGTGCTCGGGATTGATGAAAGATCGTCTTTTCCTTAGCCTGTCATAAAATGCTTAGGGGTAATTCAAGAGAAATGACAAGAAGGGTAATCTTATGGGTATATACCAACAACACTAAGTGTCTTGAGAAAGGGAACTTTGGGGTGTCATTGTTGGATCGGTAGGCGCCCTTGAGGGGGGGGGGGGGGGGGGGGTGAATAAGGGTTTTAAAAACTTATATTATATTTTGAAATACTTGCTTATGATAAGAGATCAAAATAGTGATTTTGTTTAAAGATCTAAATTGTTTTATAATAAAGGAGAGGATAATAAACAATTTAGAGAAATGAAGAACAAATCAATTTTATTACACAAAGAGAGACATGATTATTATAAATAAAATTGATTACAAAATTTTGATTTCAATGACGCTAGAAATCAAAGCGAAATATGAAAGACTCCTTTTGTTTTCTATACCGACTCGTATCCCCATGAACCGGTTGGCTTTAGTCATTCCTTCCCCGGATACGGCCTCAAGCCGCTCTAGCCAACCCTTCCCCGGATATGTCCTCGAGCACCCCCTAGACCTACACCCGAGACCTAGTCGCCAACACGAGGCGAATTTCTGCCCTAAGTCCTACCCAGACCTAGTCGCCAACACGAGGCAAATTTACTACACGATTTAAAAGAGATGGATAAATGAAATAACAACAATATAAAAGCTCCCTATATGGATCTCTTGGAGAAGTGGATGAAGACCCGCAGAGTATGGTCGTAGTCGATGCGGTCTTTCGTCATGATGATGTTGCGTGTTGAAATCTTCTCCACGGATCTCCTTAAGCCTTTATGGCTTTGTGGGAGTATCTCTCTGAACCTTCCTCTCTATGCTGTGGCACGAAGCTCTGGAATTTGGGAGTTGAAGGGGATGAAGAAGACGGATCCAAGGGGTCCTTTTTATAGCCTTGGAGCTAGCGCCTACGCTATCGGTACCACCAGCGCTATCCCAGTTTAGGAAATATTCTCCGCATGAGAATCCTTCATTTTAAGCAAGCCGGCCGCCTTCCTCTATTGCTTTGTGCTACCGCCGGTGCTAGCACTACCGCCGGCGCTATCTGCCTTCTATATATGCATTCCGCCTGCTTGAATTTCACTTTTGCGATTTCAGGCGCTATCGCCTGCGCTACCGCTGGCGCTAGCAGCTACCGCCGGAGCTACCGCCCGCTTTAGCAGCCAGTTTTGAGTTTTGGCTTCAAACTTGGGCGCTACTTTCATATGTTATCATTGAGTCATGTGGACTTGTTTTCCTGCACACTTAAACACACAAGATCAAATACACATAGGATTTGTTATTCTCAAACCTAGGAGATGTGGAAGACCATTTTCTAACAAACTCCCCCTTTTGATAATAACAAATCCATTAATGATAAATCAGAGCTTTAATATATAAGCATGATGAAACTTACTTGTGTGTGTGCATGTGAGTGATGACTTAGGATAATTATCGATTTTAGCATTTAGAATTGCTCCCCCTAAATACATGCTCCCCCTAAGTGAATGCTTCCTTAATATGTAAGCTATCATCTTTAATTAATCATGGTAGTTTCTATTTTGATAGCGGAATATATTTATCATGTTATTTCTCCCCCTTTTGTTATTAGCAAAAGTGGGTAAGGAGACACCACTTAAAAGTTGATAATAAGATAAAGGCATGATCGAGCTTATAGATAGAAGGAAATGATAAGGAGTTTTAGAATAATTCTTATAGAAATAGATCAGAGTTTTTATCTTAAAGATGAACAGTCTAACATTTGAGAAGTACTCAATATTATCATGTTAGTTTTTCCTTTTTATATAAGAGTTTTAAGCATAAAAAAATATAATGATTTCAAAGTAACTAAACTACCCAGACAATATGTCTACACCCTAGCCCCGTACAAAGTGACGGATGGGCATGAGGAGCTGCATACATGCCGTAGGTTGGGGTGTTAGTCCCATATGCAAACACTAGAAAAACTCAACCCAGCACTCTTTCCCCCCAGTGCCTCGCAAGGCCCCACTGGAACCCTCCCCGGTTAAGGACAAGACATGACTTAGAGGTTAGGTTATCTAATGTCTACAACCCTATGCCCCCGCTATGGTGAGATATGTAATCATGGATAATAATTATTGGAAGCATTTAAGCATTTTAAATCAAATTATAATTTCATAGCCAATGGGTTTTAATATTTGAATTTTTAAAGAAAAGTTCACATAACTAATCCATTAATAAATTAGAGTTTTAGTATTACAATATTTTCATAGAAATAAATAAGAGTTTTTAGCATAAAAATTATTCTTGTTTAAAGCAACCAATATAAAGTTTACCAAGCAAGTCTACCACTTGTTGAAAGAAAGGAATGTTAAGATTCAAGTGAGGATGCACACAAAATACAAGATTTTAAATAAGCATGAAAGTGCAAGGTAAAACAATTATATGGTTATGATGCGGAAGACTTATTGAAATACAAGAAAGACCTTATTGTAATCAATGATGATCCATAAAAAGATATATGAGTTAAGTTTCATAAAGAAGAGGTTTTGTTAAATCATTGTTCAATTAAAATCTTTAAGTTTAACAATAAAGTAACCAAGCATGAAATAATGTTATCAAAAAGAGATTACTACAATGTTATGTTAATTCATAATTTCAAAACATACTATATATTGTAGAAAGCATGCTAGGTTATCTAGTGCATTTCATAAATAAAGAGTAGTATAGAATTTGCATTAGGATCCAATACTCATGAGAAGAAGTGTTATGGGAGATAATGATGTGCACAAAAGTGTATTTTGAGTAGAGTAAACAAATGTTTTAATCAAAAATACAAGAAATATGTAAAGTAAGAGAACAATAAAACACAAATAATTTCACTTCCACACACTTCAATGCACAACCAAAATGTACAACTACCAAGGTGCTTTGCACACACAATGCTCATCAAGACTTATCAGGGTGCAAAGTAGTGCTTGGGGATCACATATTTTATTTTATTTTAATATTGAAACTAGTGATCCGGTATACTTAAGAGTAAGTGGTTTTTATTTTGAAAGAAAGATATGGTTTGCACAAGATACTTTACAATTCTTTCCAAGGTGCTCAACCTCACAACGCTTATTAAGACTTATCAGGAGGTTCAAGTAGTGCTTGGTGGAGTTATCTTTGTCACTTTATTTTATGATTTTTGTTTTGTACAAAGTTCTCCGAATACACTTGTTTTGCAAACCAATATAATTTATGAAAACATAACCACTTTTCTTAACTTTTAAAAGTGCAAATAAAGGTAGTGTAGGTAAGATACTTGTGCAATTTTAATTCATTGTACTAATACAAGACATACACAAGCATTCTTAGATTAAACACATATGTAGACAATGCCAAAATAAGTGAGTGAATAAATATCATTATCAAACATAAAACATTTACTCATACTTAGAGGCATGCTAAGCTTGGTTCTACACAACCTTTTTATTATAATTGGTGCACATATGAGTAGATATATCAAAGCATGATAAAAACAATGTTCAAGTAGTTTGAAAATATGAATCACAACATTGTAGAAAGTATTGAATGATAGAAGAAATCATGCTTGAATTTCACAATAAAGTCCATACAGTATTTTTGATATTTTTGAGAAATAATTTTAATTTAAAGTTTGAACTCTTATAATTTGATCTTGGACTTCCCGAGGTCTACCCTGTGAGAGGTTCGCCTAGTACTAGGAGATGTGATGGGATAATAGCCCAAATCTCCCTTTCGCAAGATACATGTAAGTAGAAAAGTTAAGTTCAAAATAATAATTTTTGATATTTGTTTTTGTTTAATATTTTTGTATTTGATTTTTGCATATAGAAATCAAACAAATAACCAAAGAAAGGAAGTAAGAATTTTTTTTTTTGTAATTTGGTTTTTGTAATTTTGTATTTTAATTTTTCAAAAATCAATTATAGGCATAGATGCAAAAATGAGTAGTACATATAAAATAATATATTTTTATTGATTTTACAGAATTTTAAAATTTCAGAAAATCGGAGACTTGATCTAGCGCCGACGTTGGTTTCTAGCGCCTGCGTTAGCTCACAAAGAGTGCTTATTTTAATCATATAACCTAGATTTTCTTTGATTCTGCTTCCATTTTTTCTTAATTATGATTGTGCAATGTAAGGCCTGTCTAATGAAGTGAAGAGACGAGAAGAAATTGCAAAAAGATGCGAAAGTTAAAATTTTAGTACATGGGTTTCATCTTCATTAAAGTTTCATATTCATTAAACCTTAATTGTTGAGTTTTGCACAACATATGCATGAGTGAAATGATCATAAATGAGTGAAATAATATTCATGCAATTTTTCAATTCCGATTTGACATGATTATGATTAAACATATTAGGGGTAATTAAAATGACGCAAATATATTAAATACCTAAGCAAAACTTGCGCATTTTATAAATTTAGCCTAATACCCCTAAAATACCTTTTAAATCCATTTTGACACTTATTTCATTTAGTCTTAATAATATCATATGACAAATTTAGTTTTTCAAATTTTATAAGACTTTTTAGGAAATGGATTTAGAAGGATAAAAATAAAAAGGATAAGTAGATCACTTGAAAAATGACATGACTTTTTATTCAACTTTATTCAATTTGATTTATTTATGAATTTTGGTTTAATATGTGAAAGTCATATGACAAGTTATATAAAGTAATCATATCATGATGGTTCAACAAAAAGGAAAATAAACAAAAAAATAGGTTAGGCATATCATGAAGTAGATTGATGATATTTAATTTTTAGTTGATTTCTACTCCATGCAAATGATTGGATACTAATGAAAGAGAGATTTAGGTATCGAAAGAGGACCGGGTGTGACGATTCCTTTGGGTACCCAAATACATCGTGTTTGCTTTTGGGGAGATAGTGATGAATGGGCCCTTTTGAGTGGAGTTAGTGTTTCATCTTTAACTATGGGCCTCCATTCAAACCTTGGTTTAACATTGTTTTTATTTGTCAAATTTCCATTATGATAATCTTTATATTGATGATTATGATTGTAATGATTATTAAAAGTATTGTTCATAGGAAATTTGTGCAATTTTAATTTTGAGTTGGGAGAAACATGATTTTGCAAGTAATAATGATTTTGATTTTGATTTACAAATCCTTTGTGTTCCTTACTCCCATTATTAAACTTAGTTAAGATGTTCAAATTCATATTCAACTTGTTTTTAGATATAGTTTGATATTGTGAGTTTGTATTTATAATTTTCATAAGCAAGTTGATTTTTGATTTTAATTCATCATTCTTGATCTTTAGATTATGCCTAGCTTTATTATAAGCTATTGTGCTATTTTAAGAGTAGAAACAATAGAGTCAATATGATTTTGATAGTCATTTCTAAATTCCTCAAATGTTTCGTCCATCTCTTTGATTTCAATTTTATAACTTTTGCATATAACACAATCACTTTTAAAGATGAATTTTCTAAAGATAATTTTTCATTATGTTCTTTTATACAAATAATTTCTTTTTCAAGTTCCTTATATTTTTCTTTAATATCATTACAATCAAAACAAGGTTTTGTATTTTCAATTGAAGTGACATGAGTAAAGCTAAATAAATCAGATTTTGATTCTTCTTTAACTTTTGCCTTTAAATTTTTATTTTCTAAGCGCAATTTGTGATGGCGCGACCCCACCACCACTTTCTGATGACGACCCGGTTGCCGAAGCGCAACACTACAAGGACTTGAGGCGCCGTGAAGATTCTAACGGAAACCGGAGCTACAACCTCCGCCCGCGGCGTCCCAAACCCGCTTGAAGACTTCTATTTATTTTATATCGTTTATTTCATATTTGCGAATATAAAATTATTTCATGTCTTGGAAATAATTTTATATTCATTTTTGCTCTTGCTTATTTTCATTTCCTAATTTTGAACAATGGTGTGCGTTTAGCCATTTTGATGGTGGATTAGTTAGCCATCATTATTTGATGTATTTTGTAAGCTCCTATTTAAAGGAGGCTTGATGAGAGTAAAGTAGACATTGAAAAACAAAAAAACCAGACCCTATTTCCCCTTGGAAATTTCGGCCACAAGGAGAAGCCTCCTTGCCGCCCCCCCCCCCTCTTCGTGTGACTCCAAGGCCGCCCCTCCATCCTCTTCGGTGCGACTCCGACGAGACTTCTGCGATGCGACTCCAAGGAAGAAAGGGTGCTACTCCATTCGGTGCGACGCCGGTGGAACCGTGGAGAGAGAGATTCTCCCACATCTATCTTGAGTGCATACATGTTCTTGGTTGGGTAACCCCTCCCCTTTCTAGTGATTCTTCTACGTTTTATTTTGTGGAGGTTTTGTCGAATCGTTTTATCCGCGATCTTAATTTTCTCGCTTGCAAAATCTGAAATATAAGTGTTGTTATTGAATCTCTTATTGTCCGGATCGGGTAGATCCGTTGCGGGAGCGAAACTCGGCCTAGCCTTGGTTTGCTCTCCAAGATTGGAGCACTTGGCGTTAACAAGGGATTTAATCTCAACTAAAGGTTTATCGCTGCTTGAATGTTCACCGCCGCTCCAAGAAAATTGCCGCTGTAGTTTGAAACGAATCGATTGATGGAATAGATGCTTGTGTATGTGCGGTGAGTTGTGTGCTTGTTGGAGAGGTAGGTCTTAAGGACTTTGTATCTAGTCTGGCTTACGGTGAGTTGTGTGCTTGTTGGAGAGGTAAGTCCTAAGGACGTTGTAACGAGTCCCGCATAATTTTATCCATCGGATTTGGGAGCCAACCGACCCCTTTTCGTTCGCTTTTGGTCGGAGCCCTCCTATGTTATTTTAATTTCTGTGATGAATGTTTTTCCGTTAGCGTAACGTTCACATGTCTCGTTCACCCCTACATCAATTTGTAATTTGCATTTTTCAATTTCTTAATTTTGCACTTTGTAATTTGTAGCAATTGTAAAATAGAAATAGAATCACAAACAATAAGGGAATTTGATTTCCTTACAGTGTTATCGGAAGAGGCAAGATTTGAACTAATAGTTCCTTTGACATCCTTTTGGCACTCCTCTTCCATTGATGCCATATCATCATCCCTTTCGCTTGATGTGCCTTCCATGGATCCATCATGTGTGGAGCTTTCTTGAATACATGTGCAGGCTTCCATATTCTCCGGTTCTTGTGATTGTTCCATACCTACAGAAGGAGAATCATAAGTTATTTCAAGAAAATTCCACATCTCGTATGCAGTAGGAAAAGTATGAATGAGTTTGGAAATATTTCGATCTAACGCACAAAATAGACTATTCATCGATTTTGCATTTAAAACCATTTCATTTTTTTAATACAATAGGTGGCTTTTTAATAGTAATATTCCAAACTTTTTCATCTAAAGCTTTAAGAAAATTTTCCATTACTATTTTCCATCCTTCATAATTTCTTCCTTCAAATAAAGGTGGTTTAAGAGATTTTTCTTCTTCATACAAATTTACCCCACTAGTAGAAGCGAGATCATGAGACGCCATTATTCCCGGTTGTTAAGCCGTTTGGAATAAACCCCTCTGATACCACTTGTTGGATCGGTAGGCGCCCTTAGAGGGGGGTGAATAAGGGTTTTAAAAACTTATATTATATTTTGAAATACTTGCTTATGATAAGAGATCAAAAGAGTGATTTTGTTCAAAGATCTAAATTGTTTTATAATAAAGGAGAGGATAATAAACAATTTAGAGAAATGAAGAACAAATCAATTTTATTACACAAAGAGAGACATAATTATTATAAATAAAATTGATTACAAAATTTTGATTTCAATGACGCTAGAAATCAAAGCGAAATATGAAAGACTCTTTTTGTTTTCTATACCGACTCGTATCCCCACGAACCGGTTGGCTTTAGCCATTCCTTCCCCAGATACGTCCTCAAGCCGCTCTAGCCAACCCTTCCCCGGATATGGCCTCGAGCACCCCCTAGACCTACACCCGAGACCTAGTCGCCAACATGAGGTGAATTTCTGCCCTAAGTCCTACCCATACCTAGTCGCCAACACGAGGCGAATTTACTACACGATTTAAAAGAAATGGATAAATGAAATAACAACAATATAAAAACTCCCTATATGCATCTCTTGGAGAAGTGGACGAAGACCCGCAGAGTATGATCGTAGTCAATGCGGTCTTTCGTCACGATGATGACGCGTGTTGAAATCTTCTCCATGGATCTCCTTAAGCCTTTATGGATTTGTGGGAGTATCTCTCTGAACCTTCCTGTCTATGCTGTGGAACGAAGCTCTGGAATTTGGGAGTTGAAGAGGATGAATAAGATGGATCCAAGGGGTCCTTTTTATACCCTTGGAGCTAGCGCCTGCGCTATCGCTACCGCCGACGCTATCCCGGTTTAGGAAATATTCTCCGCGTGAGAATCCTTCATTTTAAGCAAGTCGTCCGCCTTCCTCTATTGCTTTGCACTACAGCCGGCGTTAGCACCTAATACCGGTGGCTATCTGCCTTCTATATATGCATTCCGCCTGCTTAAATCTCACTTTTGCGCTTTCAGGTGCTACCGCCTGCGCTACCACCGGCGCCAGCAGCTACTGCCTGCTCTAGCAGCTACCGCCTGCTCTAGAAGCTACCGCCGGAGCTACCGTCGGAGCTACCGCGCGCTCTAGCGGCCAGTTTTGAGTTTTGGCTCCAAACTTGGGTGCTACTTTCATATGTTATCCTTGAGTCATGTGGACTTGTTTTCCTGCACACTTAAACACACAAGATCAAATACACATAGGATTTGTTATTCTCAAACCTAGGAGATGCGGAAGACCATGTTCCAACAAACTCCCCCTTTTGATAATAACAAATCCATTAATGATAAATCAGAGCATTAATATATAAGTATGATGAAACTTACTTGTGTGTGTGTGAGAGAGATGACTTAGGATAATTATCAATTTTAGCATTTAGAATTGCTCCCCCTAAATACATGCTCCCCCTAAGTGAATGCTCCCCTAATATGTAAGCTATCATCTTTAATTAATCATGGTAGTTTCTATTTTGATAGCGGATTATATTTGATAGTTTATATAGGTGTAGTCAATAATACCTAGAGGGGAGGGGGGGGGGGGTGAATAAGTTCTACTTATTTTCTTTGTTTAAACCTAATGTTTCTAGCTGCAGAAAACACAAGCACAGAATACACACAAGGATGTATAGAGGTTCCTCAAGACAGGGTACCTTGAGTAGTCCTCTTTCCCCCTTCACCTTTCTAACAATGAGTTAGATAAGGCCACAAACTCCAATCTCGGCTCCTTGAGCTTACACCACAAGTTCCTCAGAACTTCTCAGATCAAGAGTGATCCTACCTCAGGCACATCAGCCCTACACTCAGGCTCAACAGCCCTACACCTCAGGCTCAACAGACCTACACCTCAGGCTCAACAGCCCTACACCTCAGGCTCAACAGCCCTACAGCTCAGAGTTATGAACTCCTACCACTCAGAATCCCACAGATTTCCTACCTCAGACCTATCAAGAAGTCCTACCACTCAAGCTGTCAACACAGCTTTACACACTGGCTCAACAGCCTTTTACTCAGGCAACAATGCCTTACAAAGATGTAATAGTGTTTGAGTTAGATACAAAAGACAAAAGGATTTACTCTTAGGTCTTCTGGGTCCTTTCTTTAGATCTGAAAACAATAGCTTCAGATTTGTATCCCCTTGATCTTCTCCTTCAGCAAAGCAGAAGATCAACTTGCCCTTCTTGAGTTTGTACAGGAAGAGCTAACTAATCTTCCTTAGAAGATTAACTTCAGCTGCAGAGAATGACTTCAACTGGCTGAATCGCGAATGCTCGATTGCGGCGTGTAGCAAAAGCTTCTCAATGGAACAGTTCTCCTTGATGTGCCCTAACATCTTCTTTTATACCCCCAGAAGGCTCCAACGGCTATATCAATCCTCCTGACACAGTATGGGGCTGATTGGACTTGCTTTTCCCTCTCAAATGTCATTTGCGCCAAAAGCAGATCCCGTCAAAACATTTGGATCTGTCTCATCGGTTGGGCTGAGACAGCATCCAGTCTCAGCGGTTGGGCTGAGACGGCTTCCAGTCTCAGCGGCAGATTCAGTTCCCTTCTCAGCGGTTGCTCCAGTCTTCTTTTCAGTGGATCCGCTGAGACGGCTCCTCGTCTCAGTGGGTTTGACCCATCGTCTCAGCGGTTATGCTGAGACAGATCTTCATCTCCTTGTGGATGATTTCTTCTTATCTAGGGCCATGTGTGGCTCTTCCTTTTGAGTCACTTGTACCTGTATATCCTTCACAAGTATAGCTTTGTTAAATACAATATGTCCTTAGCATTAAGAGTGATGCCTCTTCAAATCAAGGTTATATTGAGGACAATATACCCAACAATCTCCCCCTATTTGAAGAAGGCAGAACATCCCCAATGCTAAGGTCCATTAACAATAGAAATCTTATCACAGAAAAAATGATCTTTTAGAGAAGTAATCTGTGAAGCATAGGACCTAACACCCTAGGCATTTGCACTGGCCCTTTTTCCCTTTCTCCAGCATTGGTACTGGACCTATCTCCCCCTTTCCGGCTTTTTCAACCTTAACTTACTATGTCCCCCTTAACTTGCTATGTGTAGAGAGATAACATCTATAGATCCTTTTAGATCAACCTGTAGGCTAATCTATATAGTCTGAGCAATTGCTAACTTCCCTCCAACCTGAGCAGGGAGTTTACTCCCCCTCAATTGGAGAGCTATTTTCTATAATAGCTTATCCATTTCAATCTGAACATCCCATTTAAGGTAGTGAATACTAAAGATAATAAATACATAGTACATATATCAATAATAACAAACACAATATTATGATCAGAATATGAAATTCCATTGCATTGTAAATGTTCAGTACAGATATGAAAGAAAATTAAACTTATAGTTGTACATTTAATTCAAAAGAAATGACAAGGCTGGTATTCCTAAGATTGACCCTGGGAAGAACTTTCTCCATCTGTAGACTTTCGTTTCCTAGCTTCAGCAGCAACTTTGATCTTCTCCTTGACTTTGAAGTACAGAAGTGGCTTGGGAAGATATCTTGGGGGAATCCTTAAAGGAGTTTCCCTTCTTACCATATTTTCTTTGAGAATCCTTTCCCTTAAAGATTCCCTTTCAAGATGTTTGATCCACTCAGTAGCCGAATAGACATGGTCAATGTCTTTCATTGGATTTCCATGGCTCACCCAGGTATTGACAACAATTGTGTCCAACTCTAGATTGTCATCTTCATGGAGTGGATCCTCTAATCTTTCCATTCTCTTTTGTGCCATGTATTCTTCAGTAGTTTGAATACCTTCTACCCTTCTCCTCTTTGCTGCTCTTTCATGAGCAATCAGATTTGATTGACTTTGGAAGTCAAAGTCTTCATTTCTGCTAGGGTTCAAAATTGGCAGATTCAAGGCAATTCTTGTTCCTTGCAACACCTTTAAGCTTGACTCCCATTGATTATCAGTTACCTTTCTGGCCATGGTAAGGATATTTTCTTGAATAGCACTGGAAGCATTGTTGACCACTTCCACCATTTTCTTGCTGGCTTCTTCTTGATTGGAGAGTATCAGTTTGTGGGAGGACTCCATGTTGCCATACAGCTGTATGTGAGCTCCTTTCAGCTTAGCATGTAGATTGAGTATCTTCTCCTCTCCTTCTTTGCTATGTTCCACTATCTTCTTCTCAATTTCAGAATGTTGATCCAATATGGATTGAGAGAGAGTTTGTAAGGAGCTGTCCACATCATCCAAAATTTATTCCTTTGCCTTGTCAATGTGGGACTTGACTTGGCTGCTTGATGTGTTACCACTTGTGCCATCCTTGTAACTGCATTCTCCCAGACATTTTGTTTTTTGTAAAGATGATTCTTTACATATGTGATGTCCTTTGTGGAATCCCCTTGTCTGCAATGTCCTTCAGAACTGTGTGCTGGGCAGCAACAGTATTTTTGGCCATTTCAAACCATCTTGTCATCTGCAGAAGGATATGATCTGATGCAGTTTTGACATCATTAACTTGGGCATTGAGCTCAGTTCTCACTTCAGCCACTCTTGAGTCCATTCTCTGCTCACTGGCCTGAATCTCCTGAGTCAATGCAGCTCTTGTTGTATGCAATTCATTCCTTATCTGGGTAGATACATCCAGGATCTTCTCAGCAACAATCTCTTTCATAGACAACATCTGACCCTCAATCATTGTTTGTATTGAGTTTATTAGGTCAGATGTGTCCAGAGCTGCAACTGTCCATTCCTGGGGTAGTTCCTTTTCTTCCATCTCTTCAGCTCCACTCTGAGCATTAGCCCTCTCATTTTCAGGGATCTGCTCCCCCTCAGATGGGGCATTAGGTGATACCAATTCCTGTTGATGTTCTCCCTCACTAGCATACCCACCTCCTCCTTCATAGGCTGGGCTATGCTCCCCCTCACTTGGGGCATCCTCAGGAGGAGACTTTTGTCTAAGGTCACCTAAAAAATGATTGATGAATTAGACACCTAGACCGTGCTATTGATAGAGAAAAGGGACCTAACTGAAATCCTAATTTACCATGGATAGGTGAGTTGGGAATTTCATCTTCAGTATGATGAACAGCTGGATCAGCATTCATTTGGGTTGGCTCAGGATTAGGCACAACACTTCCTTGGGGTTCCTCATTTGTCCTAGGGACCTCTTGATTGTCAATGTTCATTGGGTTGCTGGCAGATCTATGATCAGACCCATGACTATTCTCATTGTCAGATCCAGTTGACTTTGAGGATGAATTTGATTTCTGCTGGGATACTTCTTTCTTCTTTTCCTTTGCCACAGTTGGCTGGCTCATAGAGAGCACTCTGGAGAATCTATCCAGAGTCTTAATGTCCATTCTTTTGAGGTAATGGAGATTTGACCCCTTGGAGTTTGCAAAGGTCTCTGAATAACTATTCTGTAGGTACAGAGATAGTATTCTTCCCATATTGGGGGCTTGGAGAGATTCCTTTATCCTTTGAAAGATGACTTCTCCCCATGAGGTTCTCTTGGACAGAATTATCCTTGTCATTAATTCAAACATGAACTGTGAGACAATGTCATGTGAACCAGGCTTTCATAGGATAGCTTTGCCCACAATATCAGACAACAGCTTCCCTTGTTGATTGAAGAACTTCCTTCTTAGACAACTGGTCTTACTTTCACTGTATCCTGTCCACTTTAGGGCAGTCTGCTTGTCCTTTTCAGATATCCCTTCCTCTTCAGTTTTACTGCAGGGAGTTAATTTTAGCCCCTTCTCCAGCCTTTTAGCAGTAATCTTTATCTTCTCACCTCCTATCTTGGACATTAGGATGGTTTTGGATGGAGACAGTTTGACATGGTTGAACCATTCCAGAACTTCAGCTTTGAGAATGCAGCATGGTTCAGACAGTATGTGCTCCAGACCTTGAGCTTCCATTAGATGAATCACTTGTCGAATTTCTTCAGAGGCATGAGAGAATCCATTTCTTACTATTTCATACCCCTCCAGGAGATCTTTCGAGCTTTTTGGTGCCATGGAAGCAGAGAATCGATGCGCTGAGACGGAAGAGAAGATGAATCGTCTCGACGGCTAAGGGTTTGGCTTTGTGTTTTGTTTTAGGTTACAGTGTATCTATTTATAGATTTTTAGTTTCGATTTTATTAACCCTAGGCTTCTAGACTTAATTACCTTATTATTTTAAGGAATTTTTGGGTTAATTATCCGATTTATATAGAACATACCCCGTCTCAGCGGTTCAGCTGAGACAGAGACCTAGGCCGCTGGGATAGTAAAGTGTCAACCGCTGGGACAGTTTGCTCGTCTCAGCGGTTCAGCAGGGACAATGAACTGTCAACCGCTGGGACAGTTTCCTCATCTGAGCGGTTCAGCTGGGATTTTTCTCAGCTGATTCAGCTGAACATACTCCTGCATTTTAGCTGATCATAGGTTTTAGACCTAATGTAGATATTTTGGCTTAAGATGGGTCCTAGTCATGTCACTAAGTTGTAGTGTACAGTAATGTAAGGTTGATAATTCACCATTCATAATCAATAATAGTGATAGCTATTACTCATACATTTACAACTATTCTACACGAAGCTTGCCAAGATCAATTTTGAAAGCATTGAATTTGGATTCATCCAGTGGCTTTGTAAAGATATCAGCTACTTGTTTGTCAGTGGGGACAAATTCAAGACAGATGTCTTTACACTCTACATGTTCTCTAATAAAATGATATCTAATCTCTATATGCTTAGTCCTGCTATGAGAGACAGGATTTTTAGCAATAGAGATTGCACTGGATGAATCACAATACAAAGGAGATTCCCTTACCTTGAGGTTGTAATCCTCCAGCTGATGCTGTGTCCAAAGGAGTTGTGCACAACAGCTACCTGCAGCAATGTATTAAGATTCAGCTGTGGATATTGCCACACTGGTTTGTTTCTTGCTGCTCCAAGATATTAATCTTCTCCCTAGGAATTGACAAGTACCACTTGTACTCTTCCTGTCTTCTTTGCAACCTGCAAAATCTGCATCTGAAAAGCCTGTCAGTTCAAAATCATTGTTCTTAGGGTACCACAAGCCAAGATGCAAGCTGCCCTTAAGGTATCTCAATATCCTCTTCACAGAGGTGTAGTGAGATTCCTTGGGACAGGCTTGATACCTAGCACAAACACATTTAGCATACATAATGTCTGGCCTACTAGCATTCAAGTAAAACAGGGATCCAATGATACATCTGTACATGGACTCATCAAAGGCCTTTCCCTTTTCATCCTTGTCTAATGATATATTTGACCCCATGGGTGTTCTCATGGTGGAGGCTGATTCCATCCCAAATTTCTTGATGAGCTCCTTAGTGTACTTGGTTTGAGAGATGAAAATTCCATCATCAGACTATTTCATTTGGAGCCCAAGGAAATATTTGAGCTCACCCATACTGCTCATTTCAAACTCCCCTTGCATTAGATTGGCAAATCTCTTGCAGAGGTTGTCATCAGTAGACCCAAAGATTATGTCATCAACATAGATTTGGACTAAGAGATACTTGCCCCTTGTTTCCCTAAGAAACAATGTGCTATCAATCTTTCCCCTCATGAACTTGTTCTTGAGGAGAAAGTTGGACAAAGTCTTATACCAAGCTCTTGGAGCTTGCTTGAGACCATATAGTGCTTTCCTAAGAAGATAAACATGAGAAGTTAGGGTTGGATGCACAAAACCTGAGGATTGTTCAACATATACCTCTTCCTTTAGGTCTCCATTTAGAAATGCTGATTTGACATCCATTTGGTAGACTTTGAACCCCTTGTGGGCAGCATAGGCCAGGAATAGCCTAATTGCTTCCAACCTTGCAACAGGTGCAAAGGTTTGATCAAAGTCTATACCTTCCTCTTGCCTGTATCCTTTGGCTACCAATCTGGCCTTGTTCTTGATGATTGTACCATTCTCATCAAGCTTATTCCTGTATACCCATTTAGTCCCAATCACATTGTGTCCCTGAGGTCTTGGCACCAGCTTCCATACTTTGCATCTTTAGAATTGTAGGAGCTCTTCTTGCATTGCTTCAATCCAGAATGTGTCTTGATTGGCCTCTTCAAACTTCTTGGGCTCCATTTGAGAGAGGAAGCTCAAGAATAGTGCTTCATTATGAGCTCTGCTTCTTGTCAATATGCCTTGGGTATGATCCCCAATTATTAGCTCTCTTGGATGATCTCTCAGGTGCCTTGCAGCAGCAGGAAGAGGGTCCTCTGGTGGCTGTGTTTGTTCCATTGGTTCAGCTATGACTTCATCTTGTACCTCTTCTTCTTCAGGAATTGCAGCAGCTGTTTGTGTGTTGCTGCTGCTGGGCTTGTCTTGGACAGTCAGCTCATGCATCCCTTCTTCATTTCATGTCACAATAGAAGAACTAGACCATTCTTTGTAGAGAAGGATGGTCTCATCAAATACAACATGCATAGATTCTTCTACAACATAGGTTTTCTTATTATAAACTCTATAAGCTCTACTATGTGAGCTATACCCAACAAGAACTCCCACATTGCATTTTTCTGCAAACTTTGTTAGCTGAGATTTTCCATTATTTAAAATGTAGCATTTGCAACCAAAGATCCTAAAGTAGGAAATTGTAGGTTGTTTGCCTTTCAGAATCTCATAAGGGGTTTTCCCAAGGACCTTATTGATGGAGGCTCTATTGAGAACATAACAGGCTGTATTGACTGCCTCAGCCCAGAAGTATTCTGGGAGTGAGGAGTCACTAAGCAATGTTCTTCCAGCTTCTATCAAGGTCCTATTCCTCCTCTCAGCCACACCATTTTGCTGTGGAGTCCTTGGAGAGGAGAACTCTTGGGTGATACCAAATTCTTGACAAACTTTTGTCATGGCTTCAGATTGAAATTCTGTACCATGGTCAGTTCTAGTCCTGACCACATTACATAGTAGATCATTCGGAATGGCCTTGACATAATTTATAAAGACATGTAAGGTATCTGACTTCTTCTTAAGGAAGAATACCCATGTATACTTTGAATGATCATCTACAATTACCAAAGTATACAACTTCCCACCTAAGCTCTGAATTGGCAAAGGACCAAACAAGTCCATGCGCAATAGGTATAAACACCTTTCAGTATCCTTGGAGCCAATACTTTTAAAGGTGGCCCTAGTTTGCTTACCCATTTGGCAAGCATGACAGGGACCACTTTTAACACATTTTAGTTTAGGACTATTTCTAACAAGGTATTTAGAAAATAATCTATACATTGTCTTATAGTTAATGTGGGCAAGTCTCTTGTGCCATTGGAAACAAAGTGACTCACTTTCATTAGCTACAAGACACACAGAGGAGATAGAATAATTGCAAATGAAGTCTAAGCAATAAACATTTCCACTCCTAGTGCCTGAGAGAATGGTCTCCAAGTCATTAGACTTTTTGATCAAGCACTTGTCATTGTGGAATTCAATGACATAGCCTAAGTCACATAGTTGGCTTATGCTTACAAGGTTGTGTTGCAACCCTTCAACATAAGCTACCCTTGTGATTGAGACTATGCCATTGGAAATCATACCATATCCTTTGGTGACCCCCTTTTCAGATCCACCAAAGATAACTTTGGGTCCATTCTTCACTGGATGGTAATCCTTTAGAAGATCCTTAGTTCCTGTCATGTGCCATGAGCACCCACTGTCCAAGTACCATATTTGGTTGAGACTGGTACTTGAACTAACCTGCAACACAAAATTTAGTGTACCTTAGGGCCCCAACTGACTTTGGGTCCTAGGTTCATGTTAACACCATAGGGAATATTCCTAGAGAGGGCTGGTTTGGCTTGAGGTTCAGTCCTTGCCTTTGGCACATTGGGGTTGTGCCAACAATCAATTGCAAAGTGTCCCACCTTGCCACGACACCAACAATCATGAATATTGTATATCCTTTTCTGAACTGTTTTTTGAATTGGTACAGCACTTTGTACATGTTCAGCAGAAGGGATATCAACATTATTCCTATTTCTTTCAGCAATAATCTGACTGAAGGATAATCTGTGGACAATCTTGCTGCTCTTTGTTCTGATGGCCTCAGTTTGCATTGACTTGGCAGTCATACAAGATCTGAAGTAATCAGACACTAGGCAGCAGGTCTTGTCAACAGATTTGACAGCAGTCTTGCTTTTTGCTGAAGCAGATTTGGAAGAGCTTGCTTCCATGTTCTTGACTGAATGTGCTGAGACACCAAACACAAATGGTCCAGGTTGGACCATTTGTATTTCCTCATGTGGAGCTTTCATTGCACTCAATCCCATGCCCTTTCTATTTCCATAACTGTGAGCATTCTTGCTCAAGTTATAGGAACTTCCATTTAGTAAGTGACCATGAATACTTTCTTGGTCATACTTGTTTGAGGGCATCAAGACCTTCACAAAGGAGGTCTTAGATTCTTTTGAGTCCTTGACCTTTCCCTTAGTGTTGCTAGTAGCTGCCTCTTTGTTGAAACCAACACCTCTCATGTCATGGGAGTTGAAGGTGTCAATAATAGGCAGCACTGTCTTGGGCTTGGAGTGTTGGATCGGTCGGCGCCCTTAGGAGGGGGGGGGGTGAATAAGGGTTTTTAAAAACTTTAGATTATATTTATTAAACTTTGAATTATTGCAAGATTAAAGACTTGAAATAAGTTAAGTAAAACAAAAAGAGAGACAAGCTTTATTAATGATAAATAAGTTTTACAAAACTTGATCTCGATGACGCTAGAGATCGGAGGCGAATAATAAAAAAGCTCTTTTTGTTTTTTATCCCGACTCGCTTCCCCACGAACCGGTGGCCCTAGCCTTATCCTCCCCGGATTCGGCCTCAAGCCGCTCTAGCTAATCCTTCCCCGGATGTGGCCTCGAGCACCCCCTAGAACTAGCCTAGATCTAGTCGCCAACACGAGGCGAATTTCGGCCCTAAGTCTACCCCAGACCTAGTCGCCAACATGAGGCGATTTCACTACCGTTTACAATGAAGAAAGAGAAATAAAATAACAAAACCTCCCTTAAGATGAACTTCTGAAGTCGGAGATGAAGATCCGATGTAGAATCAGCGTTTGTTGAAGCGGACTTCGTCTGGATTCGGCGTGATGGAATTCTCCTTCAGAAATTGGCAGAGCTTCGCTGGGACTTCAAGTTTCGGCCAAGATGGCCTCTGGAGTTGTAGCACTGCCTCTCTCTCCCCCATGTCTGTCTGAAACGAGAGGTGAGGGGTCCTTTATATAGCCCAAGCGCTACCGCCGGCGCTAGCGCTACCGCCGGTGCTAGCCCGGATTAGGCAACGTTTTGCGCGGCAGAATCTCCCATCTGCGGCAACCTCTTGCTCTATGCCTTATGTGCGTCACGCTACCGCCGGCGCTATCCGCTACCTCCACACGCTAACATCCTTCTTAAATTTCTTCTAAAATGGCGCTAATCAACGCTATCGCCGGGCGTTATCGCTACCGCCGGCGATAGTGAGCTTGTTCGAATTTTGGCCTCAATTTTGGGGGCAGTCATCATGTGTACTCCTTGAGTCATGTGGACCTAGTAAACCTACACACTTGAACACACAAGATCATAGGATTTGTTATTCTCAAACCTAGGAGATGCGGAAGACCATGTTCCAACAAACTCCCCCTTTTGATAATAACAAATCCATTAATGATGAAATAGAGCATTAATATATAAGCATGATGAAATCCTACTTGTGTGTGTGTGATAGTGATGACTTATGATAATTATTGATTTTAGTATTTAGAATTGCTCCCCCTAAATATATGCTCCCCCTATGTGAATGCTCCCCTAATATGTATGCTATCACCTTAATCAATCATGTTGGGTTTTTATTTTGATAGCGGATTATATTTTTATTTTGATAGCGGATTATATTTATCATGTTAGTTCATGTTAGTTCTCCCCCTTTTGCATTTTATCATGTTAGTTCTCCCCCTTTGTTATTAGCAAAAGTGGGTAGGGATGCACCACAGAAAAGTTGGATAATAAGATAAAGCATGATCGAGCTTTTGAGTGAGAAGGAAATGATAAGGAGTTTTTAGAGCCATTTGTTAGAATAATTTTTGTAAAAATATATCAGAGTTTTTAGTTTGAGCAAAAGTAATGATTTCCCCTTTATATAAGAGTTTTAAGCATAAAAAATAGTGATTTCCAAGTAACCCATCTACCCAGACAATACGTCTACACCCTAGCCCCGTACTAAGTGACGGATGGGCATGAGGAGCTGCAAACATGCCGTAGGATGGGGTGTTAGTCCCATATGCAAATACTAGACAAAACTTAACCTAGCACTCTTTCCCCCCAGTGCCTCGCAAGGCCCCACTGGAACCCTCCCCAGTTAAGGACAAGACATGACTAGAGATAAGGTTATCTAATGTCTACAACCCTATGCCCCCGCTATGGTGAGAAATGAAGTCAAGGATAACAATTATTGGAAACATTAAGCATTTAAATCTAATGGGAAATTTCATAGCATATGGGTTTATATTTTTATTTGAATTGTTTTGAAATAAAACTCACATAGCTATATTGAAATGAATGAATCAGAGTTTGAGTATTGCGGAAGATTTACAAAAAAACATCATAATACTAAATAAGAGTTCAAGTTCAAAAAGAAGATGTTTTGGAATTTAAAAAAAAAGCTAACTTTATAAAGATAACAGTTAAAGAATTTGGGAATAAAGAAACAACGTCCTTATAGCAATTAGAGATGAAAATATTGATTTGAAATTCAATAAAAAGAGGATGTTTTTATAGGCGATATTTTACTTGTTGGAGGAGTGTTTAGCATGAAAGTTTTCATAGAACTAAATCAGAGTTTTTAGCATAAGAAATGATATGCGTGTTGGAACAACCAATATAAATTCCACCAAGCAAGTCTACCATTTGTTTTTTTAGAAAAATTGAGATTTTAGACTTGATATAAGCATGTAAGCGCAAGGTAAAAATTATATGGTGATGATGCGGAAGACTTGTAGAAATACATGAAACATCTTATTGTAATCAAGGATAATCCATAAAAAGATATATAAGTTTAATTTCAAAAAGAAGATGTTTATGTAAATCATGTTTCAATGAAAATTTTTTATGGTTGACAAAAAATAATAAATAACCAAGCATGAAATAATATTATCATAAAGAGATTACTACAATGTAATTTCAATTCATAATTTCAAATCATACCAAACATTGTAGAAAGCATGTTAGGTTATCTAGTGCATTTCATAAATAAAGAGTAGCATAGAATTAGCGTTAGGATCCAATACTCATGAGAAGAAGTGTTATGGAAGATAATGATGTGCACATAAGTGTATTTTTGAGAAGAGTATACGAGTGTTTTAATCAAAAGTACAAGAGATATGTAAAGTAGAAGCACAACAAAACACAAATAATTTTACTTCCACACACTTTAATGCACAAAAAATGTACAACTACCAAGGTGCTTTGCACACACAATGCTCATTAAGACTTATCAGGGTGCAAAGTAGTGCTTGGGGGATCATAGATTTTATTTTTACTGTTTGAGACTAGTGATCCGGTGTACTTAAGAGTAAGTAGTTTTTCTTATTTTGAAGGAAAGATATGGTTTGCACAAGACACTTTACTATTCTATCCAAGGTGCTCAACCTCACAATGCTTATTAAGACTTATCAGGAGGTTCAAGTAGTGCTTGGTGGAGTTATCTTTGTTATTTATTTTATGATTTTTGTTTAGTACAAAGTTCTCTGAATACACTTATTTTGCAAACCAATGGATTTATGAAAAACATAACCACTTTTCTTAACTTTTATAAGTGCAAATAAAGGAGTGTAGGTAAGATACTTGTGCAATTTTAGTTCATTGTACTAATACATAAACATACACAAGCATTCTTAAATTAAACCATATGTAGACAATGCCAAAAAGTGAGTGGATATCTATCATTATCAAACATAAAACATTTCTCATACCTAGAGGCATGCTAAGCTTGATCATACACAACCTTTAACATATAATTGATGCACATATTAATAGATATATCTAAGCATGATGAAAACAATGTTCAAAGTAGTTTGAGATGATAAATCGCAACATTATAGAAGTACTAAATAATATATTAAACCATGCTTGATTTTTACAATAAAGTCCATACAATATTTTTTGATATTTTTGAAAAAATAATCTTTATTTAAAGTTTGAACTTATAAAATTGATCTTGGACTTCCCGATGACTACCTTGTGAGAGGTTCGCCCGGTACTAGGTGATATGATGGGATGATAGCCCAAATCACCCTTTCGTAAGATACAAGTAAAAAGTTAAGTTCAAAAATTACAATTTTTTGATAATTTTTTGTTTTATATTTTTGTATTTGATTTTTAAGAAAAAATAGGCTTTAAGCAAATAGAAAGCAAAACATATTTTTTGTAATTTGGATTTTCTATTTTTGTATTGATTTTTCAAAAATATAATAAAAGAAAAAATGCATAAATGAATAGTACCCATAGATTAATATATTTTTAGGGATTTTTCAAAATTTTAAAATTACAGAAAAACGAACCTCGACGCTAGCGTCGGCGCTAGCGCTGGCGCGGGAAACAGTAAGTGATTTTTTAGGGTTTTGAAAATTTTGATGCTTGGACTTGATTAGGTGTCCTATTAGTAGTTTCATGCTGAATTTGCAAAATTTTTGGAAATGTTTTTGATGGTTAAAAATGAAGAAAATTGCATTTGTAAGCATGTTTTAACATGAAAGATCTAGGACACCTATCTCAAGTCGTTACAAACGAGATCTTGCATGAGCTATAAGATAGATTATCATAATGTATGTGAATTCAAATTTTTCTAGACTTTTATCAATCTAATGTAGTTTGAAGAATGATAGGAAATGTATGCACGAGAAGACATGAAGGAACAAATATGCATAATTTTAGTGATTTAGAAAATAATGTTCATGCAAAAGAATATCATGCACATTCATAAGCATTTTAGTCCAATGGAAACAATTTAAAGTCACATAGTTATTTTATCGTTCAATTTTATTTTACTTCATAATTAATTCATTATGGTAATATAAGATAACTAGCATGAATAATATCTATTAGTTGATAATGCTAGAATAATGAGTTTGATTGCAATTGTTATATCACAAGATTAATTGAGATAATGTTGCATGTATTCAAGAATGTGATTTAATATTTTTACATGGAATGAATTTATGATTTCATTTGATTTATTAATATAAAGTTGATTCTATGGTTTATAATCAAATGAGATACATGCAAGTCATACTTCATTAATTCATTCATGGACTTATTATGATCACCAATCAAATGTTAGAACTAAGTGGATCTTTTCTAATGTTTGAATTTAAAGATCTTTTGATATTACATAATTATGATGGTGAAGCATGTAGCACAAGTCATATTCAACATTTTTCAGAATATTTTAAAGAAAGATTGTGAGGTGAATAGTGAATATGAAAGAAGTGAGAAGCTATTTTTGGTTAGTTTGAAGAGTTATTGTAAAATTTCTCAAATATAAGGGCTATCATATTCATCACACAAGATAGATAATAATCAACACATTGTGCATTTTAATTTTTTGTTTGCCTAAGCCCTTTATTATTTAAATCCATTTAAAATAATTTTATTAGTCTTGATAATAGTTTCACTATTTAATTAATAATGATAGTTCAAGACATTTAAGGGTAATGGAATAAAACGGATAAGTAGATCACTAAACAAAATGATATGACTTTTCAAGATAAATAGAGTGATCATAGCATGATAGTTTAAGAAGAAACAAAAGAGAATAAACAAAAAGAGATTTAAGCAAATCATGAAGTAGAATAATGATATTTCATTTTTATTAGGTTTTTACTTCATGCAAATGATGGGATACTAATGAATAAGAGATTTAGGTATCCAAAGAGGACCGGGAGTGATGGTTCCTTTGGGTACCCAAATACATCGTGTTTTCTTTTGGGGAGATATGTTTGAATGGACCCTTTCGTTTGACATTAATGCGTCATTCTTAAGTATGGGTTTCCATTCGTACCATGAAAAAAATGTAATTTTTGTTTTTCAAATTTCCATAATCATTACTCTTGAATTTATTATATAATGGAAATTTGTTTTCATTTAAGTTGGGAAAAGATTGTGATGAATGGATCCTTGCATTTAAGGTTTCATTTTTGCTTTTTGGTCTCCATTCAAAACTTGGTTTATGATTTCCAAAAGCTTTTTGTTTCTTATTCCCAATATTAGGTTTAAGTATGATATTCATATTTGTATTCAACTTGCTTTTGGATATTATTTGATTTTGTGAATTTGTATTTAGAATTTTCATAAGCAAGTTGATTTTTGATTTTAATTCATCATTTTTTAGTTTAAAATTATGTCTTGCTTTATTATATGCGATTGTGCTATTTTTAAGAGTGGATACAATAGACTCAATATGATTTTGATATTTATTTCTATATTCATCAAATGTTTCATCCATCTCTTGAATTTCAATTTTATATTCTTCACACTTAGCACAATCATTTATCAAAGATGAATTTTCTAAGCATAATTTTTCATTTTGTTCCTTTATAAAAATAATTTCTTTTTCAAGTTCCTTAAATTTTTCTTTAATATCATTACAATCAAGACAAGGTTTTGTATTTTCAATTGAAGAGACATTACATAAATCGGATTTTGATACTTCTTTAACTTTTGCTTTTAAATTTTTATTTTCTAAGCCCAATTTGCAATTTGCCCTTTTTAATTTCTTAATTTTGCGCTTTGTGATTTGTAGCAATTGTAAAGTAGAAATAGAATTGCAAACAATATGATGATTTGATTTCCTTACAGTGCTTTCGGGAGAGGCATGACTTGACCATATCGTTTCATTGACATTCTTTTGGCACTCCTCTTCCGAAGATAGTATTTCTTCTTCTCTTTCACTTGGTGTGCACTTCATGGATCCGTCATGAGAGGGGCATTCTTGAAGACTTGTGCAAGCTTGCATATTCTCCGGTTCTTGCGATTGTTCTATACCTGTAGACGGAGAATCATACATTTCTTCAAGAAAATGCCATACTTTATATGCACTTGAAAAGCAATATATTAATTTGAAAATTTTATTAGATAGACCGCAAAATAAATAATGTTTAGCTTTTGCATTTAATTGAAGTTCTTTTTTATTTGATTCGTTTGCAGGTCTTGCTATTGCTAAATTCCAAACTTCGATGTCTACAGTTTTAATAAATTTTTCAATTAAGATTTTCCACCCTTTATAATTTGTCCCTTCAAATAAAGGTGGTGCAAGTGATTTTTCCTCTTCACAAAAATTTCCCCCACTAGTTGAAGCGAGATCATGAGACGCCATTATTCCCGGTTGTTAAGCCGATTGGAATAAAAACCGCTCTGATACCACTAGTTGGATCGGTCGGCGCCCATAGAGGGGGGGGGGGGGTGAATAAGGGTTTTCAAAAACTTTAGATTATATTTATTAAACTTTGAATTATTGCAAGATTAAAGACATGAAATAAGTTAAGTAAAACAAAAAGAGAGACAAGCTTTATTAATGATAAATAAGTTTTACAAAACTTGATCTCGATGACGCTAGAGATCGGAGGCGAATAATAAAAAAGCTCTTTTTGTTTTCTATCCCGACTCGCTTCCCCACGAACCGGTGGCCCTAGCCTTATCCTCCCCGGATTCGGCCTCAAGCCGTTCTAGCCAATCCTTCCCCGGATGTGGCCTCGAGCACTGATGAGTCCCAATTTTATACACATTTATGGACTCATCTGGGCCAATTTTCTAGTCTATGCACTACATTTTAGGCATGTTTTCGCTCATATTTGTTATTCCATGCTATGTGCACTTCTAGGCCCGTTTTGGTGTTATTTCTTGTTTATCTTCATCATTAGTTTTCATGCATGGTTAAGTGTCACTTTCAGTGGTTTGATTAGTGTTGTATGCTAGAGCAGGAGTCGTGTAGGTGTTCTCGGTACAATCCTGTACAAGAACACTGCGCACGATCACTGGTTCTATTGCGCACGACCATTGGTCGTGCGCCACTGATCATGTGCACTTACCCCCTGAAATCTGAGTTCTGTCTTCCTTATCGCACGACCACTTACGAAAGCGCGCACGACCACTGGTCGTGCGCCACTGGTCGTGCGAACTTTGTATTTTATAATTTTCTTACCTTGCAGGCTCCGTCCAGGCAGGCGCACGATCACAAGATTCTAGTGCGCACGACCACTGGTCGTGCGCCAATGACCGTGCGCACTGTTTATTCCAGCGCCTATAAATTGACCTGCTCGCGAATTAGGTCGGGATCGACGCATTTCTTCCGCCCAGCTCCGCCGTTTTCGCCCCTTCCGCAGGTTTTTCGCCCCTCCATCGCCGCCCACCATATGGAGGTGCTCCGGGCTTGTTCTTCACGCCAATATTGAGCCGGAGCTTCCTCTCGGCCTCCTCCTTCATCCTAGAGCTCCAAGGGAAGACTTAGCCGCCATCACCATCAAGCAAGAGGAAGTTTGCAACCTCTACCGGATCGTGACATGAAGAAGACGGGCTCATTGGAGAGTAGTGACAGCTCTCTCTACCCCGGACGTAGTTTCGGACCGAGCTTGGACGCGGATTGACAACCCGGCGATTCCAACCGTGAATCTACAACGAGACTTCGGATTTGGTCGATTTATTGCCTTATTCTTCTCTTATTGATGTGTATGTAGTTAGATCTATGTATTAAGATGAAGTTGCACTTAAAACTAGTCTGTATTTCTATATATTTCATGTCTATGTGAAATGTTTGTTGTTTGAGTTGCTTGAGGTGCGCCTCATTCCATCCTCCATCCCGCCGTCACGTTCATCGCCGCACTAGCAATTGCTAGTGGCGTGCTTGTCGAAGAGGTGCTTACGACCCTCACTCTGTTTGCCTACTCGTCCATCCGCCTAGCGAAGCGTGGCATAGCGGCCCGTGTAATCCACTCGCCCTACGAAGCAGCGCGCTCAAGGCCTGCATAGTTCGATTCCGCTTGCCTACTCATCCATCCGCCCTTGCAACGCAGCGCGCTCAAGGCCTGCCTAGTCTCCATCCCGCCAAGCGAAGCACTGCATAGCGACATTGCATAGGAGTAGTCATAGCATTTTCTCTTTATTTTCCACAATCCAAAACCCCCATTTCCGCAATCCATCCGACCCAAAGGACTTCGATCTCAAGTCCTTCCTCGAACGTTAACTCCACCTTACTGTGTTCCTTGAGAGATTCGATACTTGGGGATTTACTTCCTCATATTATTACTTGACAACGACCGGTTCACTGCCATTTCGTGCCGCAGTCTAGCTACCGCCTATAGCGGTGTGCGAGATTTGCGCCATCAAGTTTTTTGCGCCGTTGCCGGGGAACACAGTCGTGTGAGTTTTCTGGAGAGGGAGAACCTGAGAGAGAAGCCCTTCCATTTGTAAATTGCATTTCTTTGTTTTATTTCTTTTTATTCCATTTTCCTGTTTTAATTAGGTTGCTTTAGTAATTTTTGTTAGGTGTAGTATTTTGCACAATAACATTTTTATTTTGAATCGTATTATCTTCACACTATGTGGGAACATCTTAATTTCTGTTGCCATTGGTGTGGAGCTACCTCCCACTCTAGTGATGAATTCCCTACGGAGAATAGTAGGCATAATTCTTATAGACCAGCATATGGAGCACCGACTTCGTCTGATACTCCATATGGTGCGCGTAAGTCTTATGGCTACTCTGCTGAGCCTTTACCGTCATACTTCTTTTCGGCTTCAGCCCCCGCTGGGCCAAAGAAGCCCACAAGGCAGTGCCAGTTTTGTCGGAGCACTGATCATGTCTTGAAGGACTGTGCCGAGTATCTTCGCCAATTGGATGAGGATGACGAGCCGGATATCCGGATCGTCCCAACTCCTAACTCTGGCGGCACACCTTCAACATCCGGTTATGTGTTTTTGTCACCTTCACATCTTGAAGGGAATGGCATGGATACGGTCACTGGATGTGCGGCTGATCTATGCACCAACATTGCTGAACCTATTCTCCATGTGCATCCACCACCCCTAGTGGATTCGATTCTTTGTGAGGAATCAGTGCTTGACATTTATCCAAGCACTATTCCTCCCCCTGTTGTGCATACTACTTTCGTCTCTGACGACATTGTTGAGGATGTGTCGCGGGATGAGGCTGGCGATTTATGTGTTATGCCTGCTCCTATGGAGGAGGACAACCTTCTAGGTGAAGAGAAGCTTTTCTCAACACCGGTGGAGGAAGTCCAAATCTTGGGCATGGCCACTGTCGATCCCGCTGAACCTTGCGGCATTGATGACAATGCCAACATTATTTTACTTCCCCAACCTGATGGGAGTGAGACCGGGATCACTCCCCCGATTGATGTTTATTTATGTTCTTCGTCTTCTTTATTTCTTGATCCCCTTCCTTCATCTGAGTCTGTGCAGGTTGAATCTTCACAGGTACTTCAGGAGGACTTGGAGCTTTTTGCTCAAGTCAATGATGAGAGCATCCTCTCATGTGAGGAGGTTTATTCCCCCTCCGTAGAGGAAGCTCCACTCATTGCCTTCGCCTCCTGCTGCCTCCCTGTGGACTATACATTGCTGGGCAAGGATAGTTTTGGTGAGATGAGTGAGAACCAGGCCTCCTCCTCTTCTTACTTTCTTTTCCCTCTACCTGTGATGGGCAGGTTTTATTTATATTCGGGTAGAGGCGTGACTGTTCTTTCTCCGTATAGGTACCCGCTACCGACACGGATATTGGGCCAGTTACCTGTCCACTTCTCCTTCCATACTCCCATTAGCTAGATATTATAAAGTTTTGAATAAGTCATGCTGGGATGACAATAACCCCAGTAGTTATCTTAATTTTTCCTGCATTTTCATTTCTTTTCTAATTTTATTTAGTTAATTGCACTTTATTTCAGTTTTCTATTTTCTTTTGTTTTTGCGGAGCTGACCCCTGCAGGTATCCTTCTTCTGGATGGCGGATGTTGTAGCTTCATTTTAGCTTACACGCCAATCTTCTGGTATGCTCATTTCTGAGCATTGGGTAATCTCTTACCCTAGCTCTTTTCTGAATTTCATAGATATATATTGTGTGTATTATCTAGTTTAAGTCTGGGGGAGAGTAGTTCTGTGTGCCCACGCACGTGCACTATTGCATTTGCATACTAGGAGTATTTTAATTTCAATTATTTAGTTATGTACAATTGCATTGCACACCACTACACCCACTCGAGCGTGCACTTAGCTGTTGGCACGTCTTGAGCCGAACTCATCTCTTTTCGTGTGATTTGGAAAATCACTGTGCTGGCTTAGGATTATGAGGCGGAGTAAAATGTTGACTCCGGTAGTGCTCCTAGTCGAGTGCTCATGTCTCGTTTAGAAAATCGTGTAGATTCAATTTCTTTTTATGCTTTTAGTTTATATTTTTTTTCTATTAGCGTAAATATTGTTTACTCTACTCAATTGGTGAATCCGGTGTGAATCAAACGGTAGCATAGGAATGTGTGTAGATGCTCGTTAGCCTCGTATTGCCCGAGTCGGGAGAAAGGATTATCTTTCTCGGTGGCTAGAACTTGCCCCAAGCGATTCTTGAAGCATGGGTATACGGTTAGTCAATTGCGTGAATGTGATATAGGCCATCATTTTGGCCCGGTTGAGCCTTTGTGCCCACTCCTATCGCTGTATCCTCGTTAGCCCAGTTGTGCCTACCCTTTCTTTGATTCAGCCCCACTGTTGTCTCACCAAAGCCTAAATGCCAATCCTAGTCGCACACCCAAATCTGAGCTTTAGCTGTTTATTATTTTCTTGAGTTGGGTTGTTGATTTGGTGATATGTTTGTGAAGATGTGGATGTGTTTTATTGTTCAGTTGCTGAAAATGATAAGAAAAGAAAAGAAGAAAATGAGAGAAAGAAAAGAAGTGAAAAAAAAGAAAAAAAAAGATATGAGCTTTAATGAAAAGTCTGTGTAAAAATATATGTTTGGGAGTAGGCGGTGCACACACCCATGTTGTTAAGTCCAAGTCTGGGGGTGTGATGTACCCGTGTGTTTGTGTGGTGAACGAGAATACTTTCTGCATAAGCTTATTTGGGTTTAGTGCTTGAGCCGTCGTTTTTATCTTTGTTTATCCTCACCTAAACCCAAGCCTCATCTAAAACCTAAAGTCCTATTGATTCACGCATTTGAGTCATACCAGTGCCGTGGAGAGAGTGCGAACGGGCAAGCTTATGGTCACCGACATTGATGGATTTCAATGGAGTTGTCCCGAGCCCCGACCTTTGGCAATGCTCGCCTCAGCGTTCAGTTTACTTTCTTCCTATGTGCGACCTTATGATTCACCGTGATTCAATTTTTGAGTAAATGTAATATATAATTACGCTCCTAGGAAATTATAAACTAATATGCATAATTAGGAATTTTGTCTACTGTATTTCTACGCGCATGAGCATGCGACTTCGCATGATACCCCGCTTTACAATTTCTATGCCAGCTATGTATTTTTCTCAACCGCTTGAGGGATTTGTTTGCTCGGGACGCGCAAACAGGTAAGTCTGGGGGTGTGATGAGTCCCAATTTTATACACATTTATGGACTCATCTGGGCCGATTTTCTAGTCTATGCACTACATTTTAGGCATGTTTTCGCTCATATTTGTTATTCCATGCTATGTGCACTTCTAGGCCCGTTTTGGTGTTATTTCTTGTTTATCTTCATTATTAGTTTTCATGCATGGTTAAGTGTCACTTTCAGTGGTTTGATTAGTGTTGTATGCTGGAGCAGGAGTCGTGCAGGTGTTCCCAGTACAATCCTGTACAGGAACCACTGGTCGTGCGCAACTGATCGTGTGCGCTTACCCCCTGAAATCTGAGTTCTGTCTTCCTTATCGCACGACCACTTACGAAAGCGCGCACGACCACTGGTCGTGCGCCACTGGTCGTGCGAACATTGTATTTTATAATTTTCTTACCTTGCAGGCTCCGTCCAGGCAGGCGCACGATCACAGGATTCTAATGCGCACGACCACTGGTCGTGCGCCAATGACCGTGCGCACTGTTTATTCCAGCGCCTATAAATTGACCTGCTCGCGAATTAGGTCGGGATCGACGCATTTCTTCCGCCCAGCTCCGTCGTTTTCACCCCTTCCGCAGGTTTTTTGCCCCTCCATCGCCGCCCACCATATGGAGGTGCTTCGGGCTTGTTCTTCACGCCAATTTTGAGCCGGAGCTTCCTCTCGGCCTCCTCCTTCATCCTAGCGCTCCAAGGGAAGACCTAGCCGCCATCACCATCAAGCAAGAGGAAGTTTGCAACCTCTACTGGATCGTGACATGAAGAAGACGGGCTCATTGGAGAGTAGTGACAACTCTCTCTACCCCGGACGTAGTTGCGGACCGAGCTTGGACGCGGATTGACAACCCGGCGATTCCATCCGTGAATCTACAACGAGACTTCGGATTGGTCGATTTCTTGCCTTATTCTTCTCTTATTGATGTGTATGTAGTTAGATCTATGTATTAAGATGAAATTGCACTAAAAACTAGTCTGTATTTCTATATATTTCATGTCTATGTGAAATGTTTGTTGTTTGAGTTGCTTGAGGTGCGCCCCATTCCATCCTCCATCCCGCCATCACGTTCGTCGCCGCACTAGCAATTGCTAGTGGCGTGCTTGTCGAAGAGGTGCTTACTACCCTCACTCCATTTGCCTACTCGTCCATCCGCCTAGCGAAGCGTGGCATAGCGGCCCGTGTAATCCACTCGCCCTACGAAGCAGCGGGCTCAAGGCCTGCATAGTTCGATTCTGCTTGCCTACTCGTCCATCCGCCCTTGCGACGTAGCGCACTCAAAGCCTGCCTAGTCTCCATACCGCCAAGCGAAGCACTGCATAGCGACATTGCATAGGAGTAGTCATAGCATTTTCTCTTTATTTTCCACAATCCAAAACCCCCGTTTCCGCAATCCATCCGACCCAAAGGACTTCGATCTCAAGTCCTTCCTCGAACGTTAACTCCACCTTACTGTGTTCCTTGAGAGATTCAATACTTGGGGATTTACTTCCTCATATTATTACTTGACAATGACCGGTTCACTGCCGTTTCGTGCCGCAGTCTAGCTACCGCCTATTGCGGTGTGCGAGATTTGCGCCATCAAGCACCCCCTAGAACTAGCCTAGATCTAGTCGCCAACACGAGGCGAATTTCAGCCCTAAGTCTACCCCAGACCTAGTCACCAACACGAGGCGATTTCACTACCGTTTACAATGAAGAAAGAGAAATAAAATAACAAAACCTCCCTTAAGATGAACTTCTGAAGTCGGAGATGAAGATCCGCTGTAGAATCAGCGTTTGTTGAAGCGGACTTCGTCTGGATTCGGCGTGATGAAATTCTCCTTCAGAAATTGGCAGAGCTTCGCTGGGACTTCAAGTTTCGGCCAAGATGGCCTCTGGAGTTGTAGCACTGCCTCTCTTTCCCCCATGTCCATCTGAAACGAGAGGTGAGGGGTCCTTTATATAGCCCAAGCGCTACCGCCGGCGCTAGCCCGGATTAGGCAACGTTTTGCGCGGTAGAATTTCCCATCTGCGGCAACCTCTTGCTCTATGCCTTATATGCGTCACGCTACCACCGGCGCTATCCTCTACCGCTATCGCCGGGCGCTATCGCCGGGCGCTATCGCCGGGCGCTATCGCCGGGCGCTATCGCCGGGCGCTATCGCTACCGCCGGCGATAATGAGCTTGTTCGAATTTTGGCCTCAATTTTGGGGGCAGTCATCATGTGTACTCCTTGAGTCATGTGGACCTAGTAAACCTGCACACTTGAACACACAAGATCATAGGATTTGTTATTCTCAAACCTAGGAGATGCGGAAGACCATGTTCCAACATGGAGAACTTAGCCACCAGCATCCTCTCCTTGAGAAGCTTTTCTTCAAGATCCTTAATGATCTTGTTCTTATGGCTTATGGTGCCCACATGGATGATTGACATTCCCCTTAGCTTGCCAATCTCCTTGCTCATTAGAGCTAGCTGGGTAGCATGCTCAATGAACTCAGATTTTGATTGTTTTAGGGAAGCAATTTCTTGGGTTTGCCTCTTGGCTAGCTTTTTGCTCTTTTTCAGAGCTTCCAGGAGTGCACCATATTCATCAATCAATTGATTGACATCCTCCTTAGAATATGACTCACCTCCAACTTTAGATGGAGGAGATTCAGATTCTGGACCTTTTTCATAATCAGAAGAAGAAGAAATGCAGTGTATCAATACCTGCTCATGTTGTGAATTGCTGTGGCTGTCCTCATCTTCAGTTATAGCCATCAACCCATGGTCATCAAGAGTAACCTCATCCTCCTCTTCATCACTATCTGAATGTGATAGAGGGGCCCTTATTCCTATCCTGGTAGCAGGATAGTCTTCTTCTTCCTGATCAGCAAACAGCCCCAAGTAGGCTTCCTCCTCACCATCTGAATCTGAAGATGAAGATTCAGATTCACTCCAGCTCTTGCCTTTCTTAGCTAGGAAGGATTTTTCTCCCTTACTTTCCTTCTGGTGATGAGGCTTCTTGTCACCTCTCTCCTTTCTCTTGATTGGGCAGTCAGTAATGACATGTCCAGGCATACTACAACAATAGCAAATTATGTTGGTTGAAACATGTTTACTAGTTTTAGAGTCATACCTGTCCCCTTTGGGATGTTGCCTCTCAGATCTGTAATGATCCTTCTTGGAATGAGAAGAGGAGGAAGGTTTGTTCTTCCATCGTTTCCTCTTGATCATCTTCTTGAACTGCCTTGTGAAGGTAGCAAACTCCTCATCAGAAGAGGAGATGTCTGATTTGCTGCTCTCATATTTCTCAGATTCAGCAGCCTGCCTTGGAGGTGATTGCAATCTAGCCTTGTTCTTCTTAGAGCTTTCAGCTTTGAGAGCAACAGATCTCTCCCTTGTGTGAGCCCTGGAGGAAGAGTCCTCCTCCTTTCTTGCAGAAAGCTGCATCTCATATGAGAGCAGTTTCCCAAACAGTGTATGGGTGGGGGTTTCTCCAAGTCTTGCCCCTTCCCTGATTGCACAGATTTTAGTGTCCCATTCTCTAGTTAGAGATCTAAGGAACTTATCATTAAGTTCATAATCTGTGAACACCCTTCCATAGGTTCTTAGTTCATTTACAATCCTAAAGAACCTTTCATAGCACATGGAGATATTCTCCTGGCCCAGCTGTCTGAAGGCTTCATACTCCTGATTGAGGAGTGACTTTCTATCATCCTTTACTTCAGTTGTTCCCTCCATATAGATAACCAATGTGTCCCACATCTCCTTGGTAGTTTGGCAGTGTACCAAGTTCTGAAATGTAGTGTCATCAATGGCATTTACTATTATGTTTTGGGCTCTCTTGTCCATAGTGTACAGTGCTATCTCATCATTGGTCAGTTCAGAAAATACCTTAAGTACTTTTCTAGTAGGGTCAATAGTGGAGACTTTCTCAAAGGTATAAGGACCATTTTTTACAGTCAAAAAGATCCTTGGGTCTGATGCTTCCAAGAATAGCCTTACCCTTTGCTTCCATATCCCAAAGTTTTCTTTGGAGCATATGGGCAACTTCATTGACCCCAACTCCTTCTTCATTGCACTGTTGGCCATTAGATTTCAGATTTGACTACTCCTGTATAGGATCTGATCAGACTGTTAAGTCTTTTTGATCAACCTACCTCTGATACCACTTGATAGTTTATATAGGTGTAGTCAATAATACCTAGACGGGGGGGGGGGGGGGGGGGGGGGGGTGAATAGGTTCTACTTATTTTCTTTGTTTAAACCTAATGTTTCTAGCTGCAGAAAACACAAGCACAGAAAACACACAAGGATGTATAGAGGTTCCTCAAGACAGGGTGTCTTGAGTATTCCTCTTTCCCCCTTCACCTTTCTAACAATGAGTTAGATAAGGCCACAAACTCCAATCTCGGCTCCTTGAGCTTACACCACAAGTTCCTCAAAACTTCTCAGATCAAGAGTGATCCTATCTCAGGCACAGCAGCCCTACACTCAGTCTCAGCAGCCCTACACCTCAGGCTCAATAGCCCTACACCTCAGGCTCAACAAACCTACACCTCAGGCTCAACAACCCTACAACTCAGAGTTATGAACTCCTACCACTCAGAAATCCCACGGATTTCCTACCTCAGACCTATCAAGAAGTACTACCACTCAAGCTGTCAACACAGCTTTACACACTGGCTCAACAGCCTTTTACTCAGGCAACAATGCCTTACAAAGATGTAATAGTGTTTGAGTTAGATACCAAAGATAAAAGGATTTACTCTTAGGTCTTCTGGGTCCTTTCTTCAGATCTGAAAACAATAGCTTCAGATTTGTATCCCCTTGATCTTCTCCTTCAGCAAAGCAGAAGATCAACTTGCCCTTCTTGAGTTTGTACAGGAAGAGCTAACTAATCTTCCTTAGAAGATTAACTTCAGCTGCAGAGAATGACTTCAACTGGTTGAATCGCGAATGCTCGATTGCGGCGTGTAGCAAAAGCTTCTCAATGGAACAGTTCTCCTTGATGTGCCCTAACATATTCTTTTATACCCCCAGAAGGCTCCAACGGCTATATCAATCCTCCTGACACAGTATGGGGCTGATTGGACTTGCTTTTCCCTCTCAAATGTCATTTGCGCCAAAAGCAGATCCCGTCAAAACATTTGGATCTGTCTCAGCGGTTGGGCTGAGACAGCATCCAGTCTCAGCGGTTGGGCTGACACGGCTTCCAGTCTCAGCGGCAGATTCAGTTCCCTTCTTAGCGGTTGCTCCAGTCTTCTTCTCAGTGGATCCGCTGAGACGGCTCCTCGTCTCAGCGGGTCTGACACATCGACTCAGCGGTTATGCTGAGACAGATCTTCATCTCCTTGTGGATGATTTCTTCTTATCTAGGGCAATGTGTGGCCCTTCCTTTTGAGTCACCTGTGCCTGTATATCCTTCACAAGTATAGCTTTGTTAAATACAATATGTCCTTAGCATTAAGAGTGATGCCTCTTCAAATCAAGGTTATATTGAGGACAATATACCCAACAATATTTATCATGTTAGTTCTCCCCCTTTTGTTATTAGCAAAAGTGGGTAAGGAGACACCACTTAAAAGTTGATAATAAGATAAAGGCATGATCGAGCTTGTAGAGAGAAGGAAATGATAAGGTGTTTTAGAATAATTCTTATATAAATAGATCAGAGTTTTTAGCTTAAAGATGAACAGTCTAACATTTGTCAAGTACTCAATATTATCATGTTAGTTTTTCCTTTTTATATAAGAGTTTTAAGCATAAAAAAATGTAATGATTTCCAAGTAACTAAACTACCCAGACAATATGTCTACACCCTAGCCCCATACTAAGTGACGGATGGGTATGGGGAGCTGCATACATGCCGTAGGTTGGGTGTTAGTCCCATATGCAAACACTAGAAAAAATCAACCCAACACTCTTTCCCCCCAGTGCCTCGCAAGGCCCCACTGGAACCCTCCCCGGTTAAGGACAAGACATAACTTAGAGGTTAGGTTATCTAATGTCTACAACCCTACGCCCCCGCTATGGTGAGATATGTAATCATGGATAATAATTATTGGAAGCATTTAAGCGTTTTAAATCAAATTATAATTTCATAGCCAATGGGTTTTAATATTTGAATTTTTAAAGAAAAGTTCACATAACTAATCCATTAATAAATTAGAGTTTTAGTATTACAATATTTTCATCGAAATAAATAAGAGTTTTTAGCATAAAAAATATTCTTGTTTAAAGCAACCAATATAAAGTTTACCAAGCAAGTCTACCACTTGTTGAAAGAAAGGAATGTTAAGATTCAAGTGAGGATGCACACAAAATAAAAGATTTTAAATAAGCATGAAAGTGCAAGGTAAAACAATTATATGGTTATGATGCGGAAGACTTATTGAAATATAAGAAACATCTTATTGTAATCAATGATGATCCATAAAAAGATATATGAGTTAAGTTTCATAAAGAAGAGGTTTTTGTAAATCATTGTTCAATTAAAATCTTTAAGTTTAACAATAAAGTAACCAAGCATGAAATAATGTTATCAAAAAGAGATTACTACAATGTTATGTTAATTCACAATTTCAAAACATACTAAATATTGTAGAAAGCATGCTAGGTTATCTAGTGCATTTCATTAATAAATAGTAGTATAGAATTTGCATTAGAATCCAATACTCATGAGAAGAAGTGTTATGGGAGATAATGATGTGCACAAAAGTGTATTTTTGAGTAAAGTAAACAAATGTTTTAATCAAAAATACAAGAAATATGTAAAGTAAGAGCACAATAAAACACAAATAATTTCACTTCCACACACTTCAATGCACAACCAAAATGTACAACTACCAAGGTGATTTGCACACACAAGGCTCATCAAGATTTATCAGGGTGCAAAGTAGTGCTTGGGGGATCACATATTTTATTTTATTTTAATATTGAAACTAGTGATCCGGTATACTTAAGAATAAGTGGTTTTTATTTTGAAAGAAAGATATGGTTTGCACAAGATACTTTACTATTCTTTCTAAGGTGCTCAACCTCACAACGCTTATTAAGACTTATCAGGAGGTTTAAGTAGTGCTTGGTGGAGTTATCTTTGTCACTTTATTTTATGATTTTTGTTTTGTACAAAGTTCTCCGAATACACTTGTTTTGCAAACCAATATAATTTATGAAAACATAACCACTTTTCTTAACTTTTAAAAGTGCAAATAAAGGTAGTGTAGGTAAGATACTTGTGCAATTTTAATTCATTGTACTAATACAAGACATACACAAGCATTCTTAGATTAAACACATATGTAGACAATGCCAAAATAAGTGAGTGAATAATTATCATTATCAAACATAAAACATTTACTCATACTTAGAGGCATGCTAAGCTTGGTTCTACACAACCTTTTTATTATAATTGGTGCACATATGAGTAGATATATCAAAGCATGATAAAAACAATGTTCAAAGTAGTTTGAAAATATGAATCACAACATTGTAGAAAGTCTTAAATGATAGAAGAAATCATGCTTGAATTTCACAATAAAGTCCATACAGTATTTTTGATATTTTTGAGAAATCAAACAAATAACCAAAGAAAGGAAGTAAGAAAAAAATATTTTTTTTGTAATTTTGTTTTTGTAATTTTGTATTTTAAATTTTCAAAAATCAATTATAGGCATAGATGCAAAAATGAGTAGTACAGATAAAATAATATATTTTTATTGATTTTACAGAATTTTAAAATTTTAGAAAATCGGAGACTTGATCTAGCGCCGGCGTTAGTTTCTAGCGCCTGCGTTAGCTCACAGAGAGTGCTTATTTTAATCATATAGCCTAGATTTTCTTTGATTTTGCTTCTCATTTTTCTTAATTATGTTGTGCAATGTAAGGCCTGTCTAATGAAGTGAAGAGACAAGAAGAAATTTCAAAATGATGCGAAAGTTAAAATTTTAGTGCATGGGTTTCATCTTCATTAAAGTTTCATATTCATTAAACCTTAATTGTTGTGTTTTGCACAACATATGCATGAGTGAAATGATCATAAATGAGTGAAATAATATTCATGCAATTTTTCAATTCCGGTTTGACATGATTATGATTAAACATATTAGGGGTAATCAAAAGGACGCAAATATATTAAATATCTAAGCAAAACTTGCGCATTTTATAAATTTAGCCTAATACCCCTAAAATACCTTTTAAATCCATTTTGACACTTATTTCATTTAGTCTTAATAATATCATATGACAAATTTAGTTTTTTAAATTTTATAAGACTTTTTAGGAAATGGATTTAGAAGGATAAAAATAAAAAGGATAAGTAGATCACTTGAAAAATGACATGACTTTTTATTCAACTTTATTCAATTTGATTTATTTATGAATTTTGGTTTAATATGTGAAAGTCATATCATAAGTTATATAAAGTGATCATATCATGATGGTTCAACAAAAAGGAAAATAAACAAAAACATAGGTTAGGCATATCATGAAGTAGATTGATGATATTTCATTTTTAGTTGATTTCTGCTTCATGCAAATGATTGGATACTAATGAATGTGAGATTTAGGTATCCAAAGAGGACCAGATGTGACGGTTCCTTTGGGTACCCAAATACATCGTGTTTGCTTTTGAGGAGATAGTGATGTATGGGCCCTTTTGAGTGGAGTTAGTGTTTCATCTTTAACTATGGGCCTCCATTCAAACCTTGGTTTAACATTGTTTTTATTTGTCAAATTTCCATAATGATAATCTTTATATTGATGATTATGATTGTAATTATTATTAAAAGTATTGTTCATAGGAAATTTGTGTAATTTTAATTTTGAGTTGGGAGAAACATGATTTTGCAAGTAATGATGATTTTGATTTTTATTTACAAATCCTTTGTGTTCCTTACTCCCATTATTAAACATAGTTAAGATGTTCATATTCACATTCAACTTGTTTTTAGATATAGTTTGATATTGTGAATTTGTATTTATAATTATCATACGCAAGTAGATTTTTGATTTTAATTCATCATTCTTGATCTTTAGATGATGCCTAGCTTTATTATAAGCTATTGTGCTATTTTTAAGAGTAGAAACAATAGAGTCAATATGATTTTGATAGTAATTTCTAAATTTCTCAAATGTTTCGTCCATCTCTTTGATTTCAATTTTATAACTTTTGCATGTAGCACAATCACTTTTTAAAGATGAATTTTCTAAAGATAATTTTTCATTATGTTCTTTTATCCAAATAATTTCTTTTTCAAGTTCCTTAAATTTTTCTTTAATATCATTACAATCAAAACAAGGTTTTGTATTTTCAATTGAAGTGACATGAGTAAAGCTAGATAAATCAGATTTTACTTCTTCTTTAACTTTTGCTTTTAAAATTTTATTTTCTAAGCGCAATTTTTAATTTGCTTTTTTCAATTTCTTAATTTTGCGCTTTGTAATTTGTAGCAATTGTAAAGTAGAAATAGAATGACAAACAATAAGGGAATTTGATTTCCTTACAGTGCTATCGGAAGAGGCAAGATCTTAACTAATAGTTCCTTTGACATCCTTTTGGCACTCCTCTTCCATTGATGCCATATCATCATCCCTTTCGCTTGATGTGCCTTTCATGGATCCATCATGTGTGGAGCTTTATTGAATACATGTGCAGGCTTGCATATTCTCCGGTTCTTGTGATTGTTCCATACCTACAGAAGGAGAATCATAAGTTATTTCAAGAAAATTCCACATCTCGTATGCAGTAGGAAAAGTATGAATGAGTTTGGAAATATTTTGATCTAACGCACAAAATAGACTATTCATCGATTTTGCATTTAAAACCATTTCGTTTTTATTTAATACGCTAGGTGGCTTTTTAATAGTAATATTCCAAACTTTTTCATCTAAAGCTTTAAGAAAATTTTCCATTACTATTTTCCATCCTTTATAATTTCTTCCTTCAAATAAAGGTGGTTTAAGAGATTTTTCTTCTTCATAAAAATTTACCCCACTAATAGAAGCGAGATCATGAGACGCCATTATTACCGGTTGTTAAGCCGTTTGGAATAAAACCCCTCTGATACCACTTGTTGGATCGGTAGGCGCCCTTAGAGGGGGGGGGGGGGGGGGGTGAATAAGGGTTTTAAAAACTTATATTATATTTTGAAATACTTGCTTATGATAAGAGATCAAAATAGTGATTTTATTTAAAGATCTAAATTGTTTTATAATAAAGGAGAGGATAATAAACAATTTAGAGAAATGAAGAACAAATCAATTTTATTACACAAAGAGAGACATGATTATTATAAATAAAATTGATTACAAAATATTGATTTCAATGACGCTAGAAATCAAAGCGAAATATGAAAGACTCTTTTTATTTTCTATACCGACTCGTATCCCCACGAATCGGTTGGCTTTAGCCGTTCCTTCCCTGGATACGGCCTCAAGCAGCTCTAGCCAACCCTTCCTCGGATATGGCCTCGAGCACCCCCTAGACCTACACCCAAGACCTAGTCGCCAACACGAGGCGAATTTCTTCCCTAAGTCCTACCCAGACCTAGTCGCCAACACGAGGCGAATTTACTACACGATTTAAAAGAGATGGATAAATGAAATAACAACAATATAAAAACTCCATATATGGATCTCTTGGAGAAGTGGACGAAGACCCGCAGAGTATGATCGTAGTCGATATGGTCTTTCGTCAGGATGATGACGCATGTTGAAATGTTCTCCACGAATCTCCTTAAGCCTTTATGGATTTGTGGGAGTATCTCTCTGAACCTTCCTCTCTATGTTGTGGCACGAAGCTATATAATTTGGGAGTTGAAGAGGATGAAGAAGACAGATCCAAGGGGTCCTTTTTATAGTCTTGGAGCTAGCGCCTGCACTATCGCTACCGCCGGCGCTATCCCGGTTTAGGAAATATTCTCCGCGTGAGAATCCTTCATTTTAAGCAAGCCGGTCGCCTTCCTCTATTGCTTTGCTCTACCGTCGGTGCTATCACCTACCGCCGACGCTATCTGCCTTTTATATATGCATCCCGCCAGCTTGAATTTCACTTTTGCGCTTTCAGGCGCTACCGCCTGCGCTAGCAGTTACCGTCTGCTCTAGCAGCTACCGCCTGCTCTAGCAGCTACCGCCTGCTCTAGCAGCTGCCGCCGGAGCTACCGCCCGCTCTAGCGGCCAGTTTTGAGTTTTGGATCCAAACTTGGGCGCTACTTTCATATGTTATCCTTGAGTCATGTGGACTTGTTTTCCTGCACACTTAAACACACAAGATCAAATACACATAAGATTTGTTATTCTCAAACCTAGGAGACGCAGAAGACCATGTTCCAACAGTCATCCCATTATAGTTCCTAGTACCGTAGCGAGCCCATTACAGGGTAATCCTCGGGAGGTCCAAGATTAACCATAAACTGTAGGAGTAAGATGTTGTACAAGATTAACTTAACAACAGACACACCCACACCCCATGGTTACGGTAGGATAGTTGGTTTGGTTTTACGAGCGGTAGGCTCGTGGTTGAAGCAGCGAACTAGTTAGTCTGGTGAGCTTGTGACTCAGTAATGCTTGTTGGTGCGGACGGGTTAGTTCGGCGAGCCGGTGGCTCGGAAGGTTGTGGTGACGGGCGGGTTAGCCCGGGGAGCTTATGGCTCGAAAATAGATGGTAAACATGTGTGCATGTGCATAAAGGTGGTGGGTCTTCGGTATTGGACGGTCGTTCACACCGATGTCAATACGTTGACTCGGCAAGTATGGAATTTGCACTTAGCCATAAAAGTCTGGTGGTCCAGCCAGTAAGAGTACGCAGATGCTCCGCGGTTTTGCGTTGAGGCATATGATAGGTCTAGGTTAGGTAGTGTGAATACCAACCTAGAGGTTGGCGAGGCCCAACCCACCGCTTCCGTTTGCCACTACGGGAGTATCCTGGGAGTCTTGCTAGCTCCATAAAGGGGGAACTAAAGGTCTGTGCGCATAGAGTCGAAGTGTGTAAGTTGCACTTGTATGAACATAGCATAAACTGCATAACTCTGCATGTCATGGCATCAACATTGCATTTCAACCCCTACCCCTATCATATAAATTGGTTATGGGACTTTTATACAATAAGCCTTGCTAAACGACCCCTTGGTCTATAGGTTTGTATGGGCATTCCTATAAATCAATGGTTACTTTTCTATTATATACATGTCTTTACTTACTGTACCCTACTTGTTCTTTACCCTGTTTTACTTATTTCTTCAATTATCTATATTCATATGTGTAGTTGTAGAAACATTCCCTGTAGATTATGCCTCTGTCACATGCTATTGTTTATACCCCTTGATGTCCTCCGCTTCATCCTTCCCGCACAGTGCCTAGGAGTCACCGGGGGAGGGGTGGGGGATTGGCTTAGTCTTTTGACTAATGGTTAGTGGACCTTATAATTTTAGGGGACTGAGGAGATGCTGCAGCACCAGAGGCCGGTGTAGACGGAGGCGGGCCAGTCTAGTACAGGAGCACAAGTTTCAGGGTTAGTGAGTGATTAGTTGTTAGCTTCCGCGAGTGATCTTGTAGTTAGGACATGATGTACATAGCATGTGCCCTTTATGATTGTAACATTGTTATTTCAGTTATACCATGTGGACATTTATTATATATAGCATGTGATTTGTGGACTTGAACTTCTATTTGTTCGTTTATACTTTTCTTCTTCTGTGATCGATATGGCCGACATGATCGGCGTTTTGTAGTGGCGACCTTCCTGAGTGAAGGTGTCACCACAAAACGGCGGTTCTGGGCATAAGACCCGGGTTTTCAAAAGGAAAAAAATGTTGTCTTACATTTTGCACTTTATCTTCGAAATATTTTCTTACTTCAAAGTTTTGTTGTTTGGGAATAAAGGCTGCATGCATGTCACACTTGTGTGAAGCCCATGCGAGATGTTTGTATTGACCATGTGGGCATAGCCAGATTACATCAGTCATATATGAGCTAAGCTCCATGATCTTGCAGGTGTATAGAAGTGTTGCTTGGGGCAGAGTCCTGTGTCGCAACCTCGGTGAATGTCGTAGGCCCCTGATGAATAGGTGTAGATTCACCTAAATACACCATCTCATTGAATAGTTTGACCCTCACGCATGAAATTATAATTCTCGCTAAATAAGAATTTTAACTCCAGTTCTGCTTTCTTCCATTTACTTGCGAGTTCAATAACCTCCTTAGGTCCGATAACCTCCTTATGTACATGTGATTATCTTCATCCATTTAAGTCGGTGCCAACATTTTGATTAAATATGATGAGCTGACAAAACATAATCACAAGGATACCATGTCTCTTCTCCACTATCAGGCTTCTCCACCTCTCTCACCCTGTTTCTGCAACTTTTTGCCCCATTTTTGTGATTTTGAGATAACTTTAGATTGATACTATTTAAATAATCATGTAACTCCTTTTCATAATATTTCATTTTTGTTTGGTTTGTTGTGTTTGTTTGTGAGGACATGAACGATGTCAAACCGTAGAACTCATAATTAAGTTGCATGTTGGACCTTTCTACCTTTTGAATATACAAAAAACTCTTTTCTAAATGAATGTTGGCAATTAGGAGTTATGATCTCTGTTCTTTTCTTAAAAACTATTTTTTTTCTTCTTTCCGCTCTTCTTATGCTCTCAAGCATTGCATTGTAATTTTCACCTGCAAGGTGTTTGGTAGTATTTCTTGCAGAAATGTCATAGTGTGGAGTCACACCAATGGAACTGTTATTTTCTGTGAATTTACTTGGTGCTCTCTCCAACTTCAGTGCTAATGGTATATACTAATTAGTTTTACTTGCACAATGAATAACTGAAGCTTATTTTAATGATTTATCTTCTAACTTAAATTTTTGATGAGTTGTCTATACTAATTTTTAGAAACCAATTTCTAATTCTGTATATCAAGATTCTTCTAAGCATGCACAATTGAAAATGGTAATTAATATTTTATAATCATGTGGCAAGGATCTTTGCAAAGTTATGGTAGTCTGCTGTATTGTTTTACCATGGAATGCAATGTCTGGTTAATGTAATTCTTTTATCTTTGCTAATCCATTTCTGCCCGTCCAAGGGCTCCCGGAACTATCCTATTGGTGCAGGAAAAATCTCTCGCTTGAAGCTTATTGGAGATTTTCATAATGCCACTCGCATTGCGTTTGTCGAATTTGCAAGGGTTAGTACTTATGATTTTCAAGCATGATGCAATGATTATGTTGCATTGATTGTGAAGATTGATAAATTGTCCAATACTTGAAACTTGCCTGAAAATCACTAGAGTTTTAATAATTTGATAATCAAATATAATTATTACACTTTTGAAATTGACTCTATATGAATGTGTGTGTATTTGGCAAATTAATTATTTTTTTCAGGATTAGTGTCTATTAAAATTTCGAATGAGAAGAATATATATTGCAGCTATTTTTGCAGAAATAGAAAAGAAAAATTGTGCAATAAATAAATAAAAAAGATGAAATTTTTTAATGTGGTTTTATCAAACTATCTGCATGCACATATAAGCACACTCAACTTAGGATTCCATCACAAAACAATTGCTTCGCAACGTTCCATGAAGTCATAAATACAATGTTTTTTTCCTAAGAGGAAGAGAACTCTTTTCTTACAAGTAATATGACTTCCTCAAGCTTTCAAATAAGACAGATCTTATAGATCTATTTGCAAGAATTGAAATACAAGTAATCAGTGCACTTTATAATTGTTGAGTACAAGATTGATGTCAAACACTTGCATCAATTAAATGCATTTGAATATGGAAACAATAACTAGAAGCCTCCAATTTAAATCATGATATCTAAGTTATTGTTTATTTATTTATTTTGGATTAAAACATTTCCCATTTATATATGATTAAAAGGTTTACTCCAGTGATAAAAACTAAAAGCTTATGAATGTAAATACGAAAAAAGATAAATATTGAATATCGCTGCCCGCCGAATGTCGCCGCCCCCCGCCGAAGGTCACCGCCCCCACCGAAGGTCGACGCCCCCTGCCGAAGGTCTCCGCCTCCGCCGAATGTTGTCTCCCCTGCCGAATGTCCCCGCCCCCACCAATGTCGCCCCCCACGACCAATATCGCCTCGCACAGCCAATGTCGCCTCCCACGACCAATGTCCCCGCCGCAATCAATGTCGCCGCCTCCAAGCAATGTCTCCCCCCACGACCAATGTCGCCCCGACGACCAATGTCATCTCTTCGACTAATGTCGTCGCCCGCACGGGGTCCCCCCCAATCGCCCATGATCAATGTCGCCTCCCATGAGTAATTTCGCCGCTCTGCCAATGTCGTCGCTCTGACCAATGTCACCGCGCTGACCAATGTCGCCGCCCTGACCAATGTCGCCGCCCAAGACCAATGCCGCCGCCGACGACCAATGTCGCCCCGACGACCAATGTCGCCCCGACGACCCATGTCGCCCCCCCGACCAATGTCGCCCCCCCCGACCAATGTCGCCCCCCCGACCAATGTCGCCCCCCCGACCAATGTCGCCCCCCCCCCCCCCCCCCCCCCCCCGCACGGGGTCCCCCGTGCACGATTGCTCGTATATATATACACACATAGACACACACACACACACATATATATATATATATAGACACATACACAGACACACACACACACACACAAACAGACACACATATATATATATATAGATAGATAGATATATGCATATACATACATACATACATATATATCTACATACATATATATATATACATACTTACATATATATACATATACCTATATAAATACATATATATGTATACATACATACTTAAAGTATCTAGTTGCTACCTAAATCACCTAGAGGGGAGTTAATAGGTGTGATCTATGACTTTAAATGGAATTAAAAACTTGTAAACAAAGGCACACAGAAAGATAGCACACAACACAGACACAAAGATTTATAGTGGTTCCTCGGAATGGATACGTCCACTTTCCCGCCTTCCTATCTAGCACTTCGGGCTAGACTCGGCTACTTCACCAAACTCAGATTATTTCTAATCTTACCACTCAGAGTCTCCCACTCCTACAAGCTCGGAGCACAACATCTCCTACACTCGATCCTTCCTACAAGGATCTACATAACTTGGAAGTAAGCACATCCTACAAAATGTAAAAGGTATTTTACAACAAATTAAGATTGTAATTAATCTTCTTAAAACTATAAGAGTTCTTCTTCAGATCTGAAAAGAAATGCCCTTCTTCTTCAATTGAAAACCTTTGACTTGAAACTTGAAGAGGAAGGCTTGAATCAATTTGAGAATAGATCTGAACATAGTTTCCTCTTGATCTCTGAATGTGAAAATGAATCTAAGCAGTAGTAGATCAGACGCCACTTTTCTTGTAGGAGGAATCACGAACTCAAGGTTTCTGTCAACATGTTTTTCGTAAGAGATGATTTGAGATTACGATAGTGTTCTTTCCAAAAGTACGATTAGGGTTAATAAAAAATCTCTTGACTTATTTATAGGAGATTCCTACTTCAACGACTAAATTCGAAACCATAAGAAGGCTCCACGTGTACTGTACATGGCGCAAAGACTTTTACTGGTAAGCCGTCAAAACTATATTCTGAAAAGCAGCTTAAGTCCATTCGTCAAGTACATGAAAGACATCTCGACGAATTCACTGAGACCATTCGACGAATTAGCTGAGACATCTCGACGAATTAGACTTGGCTGAGTAGCTTGCACTTTACTAGAAACCTCGACCAAAATACTTAAGACTTCTCGACGAATTAGCTGAGATTTCTCGAGAGTACTCAACGAATTCATCGAGTATCCATAAGACCTTACAACGAATCTACTTGGATAACTAAGAGAAATATTGTCCGATAGAGTTAGAGAGCACTCGACGGATTCTTTGAGTATATCCATGAACACTTGACGATTCATTGAGTGTACACTAATTCACTCGATGAATTTTCCTTAGGAAAATTTCTTGGACTCAGCACACCAACCAACAACCAGCTGTCTTCTATTGCTCAAAATTAAAGTACCCCCCCCCATTAGAGAGATTACATGCGAGTCAACACAAAGTTCTATGCAATGAGGGATTACATTGCATGGACTTGTGATTGATGACCCATTGTAATCTGACAATGATTTGTACTTAGAATTTAAGATTTGCAATAACATAGCTAGAATACAACATCAAGATCAACTCATCTTAATTCAAGGGGGACTTCTTCAAATCAAGATTATTGTGGATGCTATACCCAATAATCTCCCCTTATTTGAAGAAGTCAGAACCCTATGTAATAAGTTGAATTGCACAGAGAATAATAATAATAATCACAGATATTGAAAATATCATAATGAATTTGAGAATAAAAACAATATCAACAAAATATCAATATTTATATAAAGGTTTAAGGGGCAATCACAGTGTACAACACTTTGCTGAAGTCTTCTTAGCCTTCTGCCTTTTGCTTTTCTCCAACTGCTTGTCAAAGTAAGCATTTGGCTATGGGTAGTACTTGGGAGGAGTAGGAGGTGCATCGGGATTGACATGGCCATGATTTCTGAAATTAATCTTCCTTTTCAACTTGGAAGATTTATGTTTGTTCAGTTCTTCCTGGCTGTAATGATTCTGAGGCGGCTCATTTGAAATTTCAATTAATTTGAATGTGTCCAGGATAATTTCTTTGGAAATAGGACTCCATATTTCACCACCTTCTCTCCTTTCTTCAGCAACTTCTCTTATTACTATGCAAGCTCCTCTTCTCTCATAAGGATCTGATCTGCTTGTTGAGGGACCTTCCCCATATATTCTCTTTTTCATAGGAGGCCTTGAAGATTCTTCAGAAGGATTAGAAGGTTCTACAAACTCTTCATGATTTGACCAAACTTGAGAATACCGTTGAGGAGGGTCAAACTAATCATCTTCAAAAGGTTGCTCTGGATAAGCTTAAAAAGGTTGCACTGGCACTCTCCCAGTTAATTATTCATGAAGCCACTTGAAATTCTAATAATTAAATATGTTTGCTTCATGAACTTTGCTTTTCAATTCTTTGCTTAATTCACTCATTTTGCTCATAAGCTCTTCCTCCCCCTTTCCGACTTCTTCTTTAAGGGTTTGGATGATCTCTTCTTTGAAAATAATAATTTCAGTATAAAGAAAATCCTTTTCTGATCCTGTTGAATGCATCAACATATCTTTCTTTTAGATAGTTCTTATGCTTTATCAAAAACATGATGAACTCCCTGAATGGTGAGGTGCACAGCCTTACCAGCTGCAGAAAAATAACTATCCAATTCATGTTTTATCTGTTCCATATTGCGCTTTAAAGCAACTAAGCCATTGTTGTCATCTGACTCATTTTCTCTTACTTTCTCTTAGACTTGCTTCAAGGAAAGTTCAAAGTGCTCTGCTTGTGAGATGAGCAAAGCCTCAATAGTCTTCAACATTGAACTTTCATAGGAGGATGGAATAGTAACATGTTGAGGAGTTGAGACGCCAAAACTTTCATCATTGAAAATAAAATCATTTGAATCTCCTCCCCCTGGAGATGGATGAACATTCTCTTGAGCAGAAGGTGCTGAGTGTACATCTTCTCTCACTTCCACAGAAGGCAGGACCTCATCTTCTTTGATTTCATCTTCTTTGACCTCATCTTTTTTGATTTTCTCCCCCTCAGACTATGCAACAACTTCCTTTTCCACAGAACTTGCATCAAGACCAAGGACTCCACCAGATGTGGATCCTTTCCCCTTTACCAGAAATCTAAACTCAAGGGGCTTCATCTTCAATACCATCATCATCCTTCGGAATATCATCCACTGGAGGAGAGGAAACATGTGGCACTGGTGACTGAGCTTCAGATGGTTCGTTCTGACCTTCAAAAGCTGGAAAAGGAATATTCCCCCCCCCCCCCCCCCGAGCAACTGCATCAGAACTGGGTGCATGAGTGTGAGGTGACGGTTGTCTTCTTGTCTCATTTTCAACTTCTTCCTCATCTACATCATCCTTCCTTGACCTTCATCATCTTCTCTTACAACTAGCATGGGGATTCTCCTCTCCCATCTGCTGAATATAGAGGAGTCTATCTTTTTAAGATGGTGTATATGAATACCTGATGACATATCAAATTGGTTTTGATCCAACTGATTTAGATAAAGAGTGATAATCCTATAAAAGTTTAGAGCTGACAAACTGACTTTTATTTTCTCAAACAGTACTGCTCCCCAATTTACCTTTTTCCTGCAAATTATTCCTGTTAAAGACCTGAACATGTACCCTGAGACATAATCATGAGAAGCGGTTTTGCAAAGAAAAACTTTCCCAACTATTTCAGTTAACAACTTTCCTTCATTTCCCATTTCCTTCCTCTTTATAGAAGAGGACATTCTATTCAAACCACAGTACGAGAGAGCCCTTCTGAAATCACTGTCTTCTAAATGATCTTCTACCTCTACTTCAGGCAATCTCAAGAACTTGTTGAGGAATTTGGCATTCATATTAACTGAAAAGTTTCTAACTGAGCTTTTGATTAACTGTCCCTCCCTCTTGATTGAAGCATTCTTGAATAATTCCAAGACCTCTTTGTCAAGAACTTTGCACTCCTTCTCCAACACAAATGATAAGCCGGCGGTCTCAAGCATCAAAATGACATTTCTGAAATCATCTGAAGAGCTGGCAAATCCCGACCGCACAAGTTCTCCCCCCACTTGAATGCTTTCAGAACCTTTCCTTGCCATTGCAAAGGATTTGGAGTCAAAAATGAGCGAGAGACTTACGGAAACACTGATCTGCAGTCTACGAAGCTCTGCGATTCGACGGAAGGATTCGCTGAAGTTGAAATGCCGCTCTCAATGAATAGCCATGAGATCTCATGTATGCCCTTGAGTATTTATAAAATATTAAAGATTTGAGAGAAATGAGAAGTCGCGTACCTTTTAGATAAAAAGAATTTGACACTTCGGATCCAATAGGTCAAAAGAAATTTCGAGCAATCAGATTCAACGAGACCACTCGGATAATATAATGATTCGTCGAAACATCTTAGAGAATATACTAATTCGTCGAAACCACTCGGAGAATATGATAATTCGTCGAAACACATGAGAGTTACCCAACGAATTCGTCGAAAGTACTTGGAGAATATGATAATTCGTCAAAACACTTGAGAGTTACCCGACGAATTCGTCGAAAGTACTTGTGATCATTTGACTAATTCCTGAGTACTCGAGACAAATTATGAAACTCTGGAAATTTTCTTCTTTGGCAGATTTCTTCGTCCTTCTTCAGCACTTTAAGAGTCCTTGTTGAGCATTCCAAGTTCTAATTTGAAGTAGGTGAACTTGGACTCATCTAGTGGTTTCGTGAAAATATCTGCAACTTGCTTATCCGTCAGGACATAACTGAGGTTAATGTCCTTATTCTCCATATGCTCCTGGATGAAATGATAGCGTATCTCGATGTGCTTTGTCCGGCTGGGTGAGACTAGATTATTAGCAATTGCTATTGCACTGGACAAGTTGCAAAACATAGGAATCTCCTACATTTTCAGATTATAATCTTCGAGTTGATTCCTGATCTATATAAGTTGTGCACAACAACTACTTACGAAGATATACTCTGATTCAGCAGTTGAGATTGCTACACAATTTTGCTTATTACTGCTCCAAGAGGTAAGCCTTCTTCCGAGGAATTGGCAAGTCCCGGAAGTGCTTTTCTTATCATCTCTGCTTCCTACAAAATCAGCATCTGAAAAACCAATTAGCTCAAAGTCATTACTTCTTGGGTACCATAAGCCAAGGTTTGGTGTGTCTTTAAGATATCTCAAAATCCTCTTTGTAGTGGCATAATGAAATTTCTTAGATTTCACATGGAATCTAGCACATACACATGTTGAAAACATTATATCTGGTCTACTGACAGTAAGGTAGGAACCAATTATGCTTCTGTACTTGGTTTCATCAAAAGGTTACCCTTTCTCATCCTTGTCCAGATTAATAGTTGAACTCATTGGAGTCCTCATAGAGGTTGCATTCTCCATTCTGAATTCCTTAACCAACTCTTTGGTGAACTTCATCTGAGAGATGATAATCCATCTTCAGATTGTTTAACCTGAAGTCCTAAGAAACACTTCAGCTCACCCATACTGCTCATTTCAAATTTTTCTTGCATTAAGTTAGAAAACTTTTTTATAGAGGTGATCATTCGTAGATCCAAAAATAATGTCATCAAGATATATTTGCACTAGTAAAATCTTTTTTTTTACTTCCCTAAGAAATAATGTATTATCTATCTTTCCTCTTGTGAACTTGTTCTCAAGAAGAAAGCTAGAGAGCGTCTCATACCAAGCTCGGGGAGCTTGTTTTAGACCATATAAAGCTTTTTGTAAGAAATAAACATAATCAGGGAAAGAAGAATCAACAAAACCCAGGGGTTGTTCCACGTATACTTCTTGTTGAAATTGTTGAAGTGAAGTGGAAGGGAGTCCGGCCGATCTGATGGCTGGAGACCGCAGAGACTGCGCGGTCTGCGCTGGTGCTCTGGCGGATTGGTTCTGGCGATCTGGTGAGATCTGCCAGCTTGCTTCTTGGTTTTGGTCGTTGGCGACCTGTTGCGGGTTGTTCCCGAGTAGATCTGCTGGTTTGCCTGGCCCCTTATTGGAAGACCGGGCGGGTTGTTCCTATATGACTGTCTACCCGGGCGGTCTATATTGGTGATCTGGCGACTTGGTTGAAGTCGGCAAGATGGTTCTAGCTTGCTCCTGGTGATCTAAGGAAGGAGTGTTGTTGAGACCGCACGGCTTGTGCGCGGTCTCGTGTTCGCGCGGCCTGTGCGCGATCTTGTCTGCTTATCTGCGTCTTGGTCGGGTGATCGACCAAGAGGTCTGTTCGCGCGGTCTGTCTTTTGAGACCGTTCGCGATCTGATGGGTGGTGTCTGTATCCTGGTTTGTGCGGTGACGACATCCGTCCACCCACCTATAAATATGGGTGCATGGCCCGCCATTTAAAAATAAGAACTGTAAGAACCAGAGCCCGGATTGTTTCTTGCGGTCTCAAGTTTGAGTTCGCGCGACTTGGATGCGAGTTAACCTTTGTTGTGTTCGCAGGTTTGCGGTCAGCATGGTGCGGTCTCCTTCCTTGGTGATTTCCGGTGGCTTAAATAAACAGTTCGTCTGCGGTCTGTCAGCGAACTGGGTTATTGTGTTCTTATGCTGTTCGCAGCAAGCTCAGTGAACAGGCGACCTTCAGCGGTTAGGCGGTCTGAGTTGCGGTCTGGCGACAGCTTCAGTTCTTTGTTCCAATAAGCTCCAGTTCATGCGGTCTGAGGTGCAGTCTTGCAGTGCTAGCAGTCTGTCCGGTTTCTGTTCGTGCGATCTCAGGGCAAGCCAGGCGAGTTTTCGAGTGGTGCGGCTTGTGCGGTCTGAGCTTGTCTAGCCGCCAGCTTTGCCTTTTGGTGTGTTTTGTTCTTCTCGTCTCCGTGATTCTGATGAATCATGTCTCGCCATGTATACCTCGCTTTGTAAAGCTGTTCTGTTTCAATAAAGATTTCTTGTGTTGCTATTTTGGCATTGTGGTTGTTTGGCTATAACTCTTGTTGATACAACTCCTGCTTACTCCTAAACGGTCTTTCAAAAAATTTTAACATGGTATCAGAGGCAGGTTTCTGGAGTGGATAAGCAGTGATCAACTAGGGTTGCCATCGTCTTTGTGAAGAAGAGACCACATAGATTGCCATGGAAGGTGGATACGCAAGAGGTCTTGGTATTGAACTCCTCACATCGACTAACTTTAAAAAGTGGAAGTCGTGTATGGAGAGTTACTTGCTTGGCGAGGATCTTTGGGAGGTAGTTGGCGGTGAAGACACACAAGAGGTGTTTCCAGCAGGAGATAATATGGCAGAGGTGAGACTTTGGAGGAGGACGAATGCTAAGGCAGAGTTCACTCTCAAGAGGGCTATCTCACCGGAGCTGTTTGATCACATCATTGGATGTAAATCTGCTGCTGAGATTTGGACATCCTTGGATGGGTTGTTCAATAAGAAGAATGTAGCGAGGCTACAGTATCTTGAAAATGAGTTGGCGAAAGCCTCTCAAGTTGATCTTTCTGTTTCTACCTTCTTCCTCAAGATGAAGAACCTCACGGCAGAGATTTCTGCAATGGACCCTGATGAGCCTATCTCTGAGGCAAAACTGAAGAGGCATATTATCCGCGGGTTGCGGAAGGAGTATCTTGCTTTTGTGACTTCAGTTCAGGGTTGGGCAAATCAACCGTCACTGTTGGAGCTGGAGAACCTTCTTGCTTCGCAAGAAAGTTTAGCAAGACAGATGGCGGTGTTTCAATCTCCGGGGGAGAAAGTGATGTGATGTTCTCTGGGAAGAAGAAGAAGAAATGGGAGAAGAAGAAGCCAGGTCATGATGGACCCTCCACTTCAGGTCAGCAAGATAGGGGCTTTGCTCCTAAGTCTGATGGGAAGAAGAAAGGAGAGGGACCGAGGTGCTTTAGATGCAACAAGACCGGGCACTTCAAGAAAGATTGTCGGGTGAATCTTCAGCCGGGACATGCAGTGGAGAAGGAGATGCCAAAGTCTGGTGAAGTTGGATGGGGAGGAGCCTTTGCGTCTAATATAACGGCGATGCACGTTAAGGCCTTGGCTTCCATCAACTATGATGAGGACTGGATTGTTGATTCAGGGTGTGGGCATCATCTCACCGGGGATGGATCAAAGTTCTCTTCTTTGGCGCCTTACTCAGGTAACAATGCTATCATTACGGCTGATAATTCTATTCATCCAGTAGAGCACGAAGGAGTCGTCTCTCTGAGCAGTAATAAGGGTCCACTCACGTTGAGGAGTGTTTATCACGTGCCTGGTATGAAGAAAAATCTCTTCTCTGTGACCAATGCGGTCGATGCCGGTTATCACGTTCTGTTTGGCCCAACAGAAGTGAAGTTTCTTAAAACTCAACCGGAGATAAAGGGAGATATTATTCATGTCGGCAAGAGGGTGAAGGACTTGTTCATTTTATCGACAAGTACCTATGTTGATAAGATGAGGACCAATGATGGCGCGGCCATCTGGCATGAAAGGTTGGGGCATGTAGGCATGCACAAATTGATGGCTATGGAAGTAAGGGGCCTTGTCAATGGCTTGCCTAGCTTGTCCTCCTATGGAGACGGTCATGTCTGCGAAGGTTGTCAGTTTGGTAAGTCTCATCGACTTCCATTTGACAAATCGCAAACAAGGTGCAAAGTGCCGTTGGAGTGCATCCACGGTGATTTGATGGGACCGACTGCCACCCCAAGCCTTGGAGGCAATAGATATATGTTGGTGTTGATTGACGATTACACCAGATATGTCTGGGTGTATTTCTTGAAAGAGAAGTCAGAAGCCTTTGCAAAATTTGTGGAGTTCAAGGAGCTGGTTGAAGGCCGACTTGGCCTGCGGGTTAAAAAACTTAGAACTGACAATGGTGGGGAGTTCACCTTTGGTGAGTTCTCAAGTTTTTGTAGGAAACACGGCGTTCGGAGAGAGCTCACTTGTGCCCATACTCCACAGCAGAATGGCGTTGCCGAGAGGAAGATCCGTCATCTGACGGAAACTTGCAAATGGTGGCTTCATGCCAAGAGTATCCCAAAGTCCTTTTGGGCGGAGGGAATGTCTTGTGCAGCTTATGTCATCAACAGATTGCCTCTGAGTCCTATCAACATGAAGACCCCTCACGAATTGATGTTCAAGGAGAAGCCGAGTGTTGCACACCTTCGGGTGTTCAGGTCAACCTGCTATGTGCATATTCCTGATGCTCTTCGGACAAAGCTAGATGCGAAAGCAAGGAAGCTAGTCTTTGTTGGGTATGATGAGCGGAAGAAGGGATGGAGATGCATGGATCCTGAGACACGGAGGTCAATTGTTTCTCGGGATGTGGTGTTCGATGAAGTGACTTCTTACAAGGGGAGTTCAGGAGTTGAGCTACCAGAGAGCAGGGTTGATGAAGGAGGAAAAGCTGCGGGAAGTCTTCAAGTGGAGTTGCCTGTTTCACCAGGAGCTCCAGTTGTGTCAAGCTCTGAGATGGAGGCTTCAGGTTCTGGAAGCAGGGGGAGCGATGCTCCAAGTTCATCTGGAAGAGGAGCTTGCACAGAAGAAGCAGCTGAGGAGGTGGTTAGTCAGGAGCAACCTCTTAGGAGGTCGAAGAGGACTATTCAACCACCAGATCGATACACAGGAGGAAACATGGTGAACTTTGTTTCATGTTTCTTTGCTGGTCCCTTTGATGAAAGGGAGCCGTCGAGCTTTGAGAAAGCCAGAGGCATGAAGGAGTGGGACATTGCTATGCAAGAAGAGATGGCAGCTCTCGAGAAGAATGAGACCTGGTCTCTTGTGCCCAAGCCCAAGGGCACCACTCCTATCACTTGCAAGTGGGTTTTCAAGCTGAAGAAGAAAGCTGACGGCAGTATCGAGCGGTACAAGGCTCGCCTTGTAGCTCGCGGGTTTTCACAGCAGTACGGAGAAGATTATGATGAGACGTTTAGTCCAGTGGCAAAAATGACTTTCGGTTCAATTTGTTATTGCCTTGGCGGCTTCGAGTGGTTGGGAGATTTGGCAACTCGACGTGAAGAATGATTTCTTATACGGCGAGATTGACAAAGATATCTTCATGATCCAACCGCAAGGCTTCATCTCGAAGGAGTATCCGGACTACGTTTGTAAATTGAAGAAGGCCCTGTATGGGTTGAAGCAAGCGCCTCGGGCGTGGTACGGGAAAATTGCAGAGTATCTCTTATTCTGCGGATTCGTTGCTTCAGACTCTGATTCTAGCTTGTTCATCAAGAAGGAGGGGGTGCTTTGGGTAATTGTGCTGCTGTATGTGGATGACATGATTGTCACCGGAAACTCGAAGGAAGATGTTGCAAGACTCAGGGCTGAGCTTGCTATCAGATTCGAGATGAAGGATCTGGGGGAGCTCCACCATTTCCTTGGACTCGAGGTACAGAGGAGGGAGAGTGGAGTGCTCATTTCTCAGGATGGCTATGCGGAGCGGATCGTTCAACGATTTGGCTTGGAGGAAGGGAAGAGCAGCTCTATACCTCTGGAGCAACATCATAAACTTCGGAAGGATGAGGGAAGAGTTCTATCTGATCCGTTGGTGTTCCGAGCTCTGGTTGGGAGCTTGATCTATTTGACCATCACGAGGCCTGATATTGCTTATGCAGTTGGCAAAGTGAGTCGGTACATGGCGGAACCACGGAAACCTCATCTTCTGGCGGCAAAAGGCATCTTGAAGTATGTGAAGTCGACCTCTGATTTGGGTCTCCTATATAGGAGAGAGTCAAGCTTGGAGTTGCATGGTTTCATGGATGCTGCTTATGGGGGAGACGTGGATGATCAGAGATCAACGTCTGGTTATGTCTTTATGACAGGCCCCACAGCTATTTCTTGGTGCAGCAAGAAGCAAGACTTGGTGTCTGTGTCTACCACAGAAGCGGAGTACAAGGCTTCGGCCTTGGCAGCTCAGGAAGCCGTTTGGCTCAGGAGGTTGGTAGAGGACGTTCACCAGGAGGTTCGAGGTCCCACTATGCTACGCGGGGACAATGAGAGTGCTCTCAAGCTGGTCAACAATCCAGTCTGTCACGCGAGGACCAAGCATATAGAGATTGAGCACCATTTCATTCGTGAAAAGGTGTTGGGAGGATCTCCTATGGTCGAGCATGTTCGGAGTGCGGACAATGTCGCAGACATCTTCACAAAGCCGTTGGCGAAGGGACCGTTTACACGGTTAAGGGAGTTGCTCGGGCTAGTTTCCACTTCCCACTTCAAGGGGGAGTGTTGAAATTGTTGAAGTGAAGTGGAAGGGAGTCCGGCCGATCTGATGGCTGGAGACCGCAGAGACCGCGCGGTCTGCGCTGGTGATCTGGCGGTTTGGTTCTGGTGATCTGGTGAGATCTGCCAGCTTGCTTCTTGGTTTTGGTCGTTGGCGACCTGTTGCGGGTTGTTCCCGAGTAGATCTGCTAGTTTGCCTGGCCCCTTATTGGAAGACCGGGCGGGTTGTTCCTATATGACTGTCTACCCGGGCGGTCTATATTGGTGATCTGGCGACTTGGTTGAAGTCGGCAAGATGGTTCTAGCTTGCTCCTGGTGATCTAAGGAAGGAGTGTTGTTGAGACTGCACGGCTTGTGCGCGGTCTCGTGTTCGCTCGGCCTGTGCGCGATCTTGTCTGCTGATCTGCGTCTTGGTCGGGTGATCGACCAAGAGGTCTGTTCGCGCGGTCTGTCTTTTGAGACCGTTCGCGATCTGATGGGTGGTGTCTGTATCCCGGTTTGTGTGGTGACGACATCCGTCCACCCGCCTATAAATATGGGTGCATGGCCCGTCATTTAAAAATAAGAACTGTAAGAACCAGAGCCCGGATTGTTTCTTGCGGTCTCAAGTTTGAGTTCGCGCGACTTGGATGCGAGTTAACCTTTGTTGTGTTCGCAGGTTTGCGGTCAGCAGGGTGCGGTCTCCTTCTTTGGTGATTTCCGGTGGCTTAAATAAACAGTTCGTCTGCGGTCTGTCAGCGAACTGGGTTATTGTGTTCTTATGCTGTTCGCAGCAAGCTCAGTGATCAGGCGACCTTCAGCGGTTAGGCGGTCTGAGTTGCGGTCTGGCGACAGCTTCAGTTCTTTGTTCCAATAAGCTCCAGTTCGTGCGGTCTGAGGTGCGATCTTACAGTGCTGGCAGTCTGTCCGGTTTCTGTTCGTGCGATCTCAGGGCAAGCCGGGCGAGTTCTGGAGTGGTGCGGCTTGTGCGGTCTGAGCTTGTCTAGCCGCCAGCTTTGCCTTTTGATGTGTTTTGTTCTTCTCGTCTCTGTGATTTTGATGAATCATGTCTCGCCATGTATACCTCGCTTTGTAAAGCTGTTCTGTTTCAATAAAGATTTCTTGTGTTGCTATTTTGGCATTGTGGTTGTTTGGCTATAACTCTTGTTGATACAACTCCTGCTTACTCCTAAACAGTCTTTCAAAAAATTTTAACACTTCTTCCTTTAAATTACCATTAAGGAAGGCTGACTTCAGGTCCATTTGATAGACTTTGAATCCATTGTGAGCAGCATACGCTAGGAACAACCTGATCGCTTCGAGTCTGGCCACTGGAGAATAAGTTTCATCGGAGTCGATCCCTTCTTCCTGTATGTACCCTTTAGCTACAAGTCTGGCCTTGTTCTTGATGATTACACCATTTTTATCCAGCGTGTTTCTGAAGGACAATTTCATCCCTATAATATTCTGACCTTTGGGCCTTGGTACTAGCTTCCAAACTTTGCGCCTCTTAAATTGATTGAGCTCCTCTTGCATAATAATGATCCATGAAGCATCTTCTTTTGCCTTTTCAAATTTCTTCATCTCAATCTGAGAAAGAAAACTTAAGTGCAAAACTTTATTAGCTGTACCACTTCTTTTTCTAATTCCAACACTAGTGTATCCAATGATCTGATCAACTGGGTGATCACTTGAGTGTCAGATTACAACATTTCTTTCATCCTCTGTGCCAACAGGAGGTTCTTCTACTTCTGGTGCATCTTCTATCTCTTGATGCTCTTATTCTTCAAATAATGTTGGAGAGCTCACTTTGATTGAGCTTGGGGCATTTTCTTTAGATGCTTCTTCCAGGTTGAGCTCTTTTAATTTAGCACCTGCATCTTCAACAAAGATGTTAGAAGAGCTGCTATGAAGCATGCTCTTCTCATCAAATACAAAATTAATAGTTTCTTCTACAACCATGGTTTTCTTGTTGTAAATCCTATATGCCTTATTATGGCTACTATAGTCTACGAAAATACTTTCAAAACATTTTTCACTAAACTTAATTTTGTAATATTTCCCATTATTATGTATGAAGCACTTACTGCCAAAGATTCTAAAATAAAACATAGTTGGTTTTCTGCCCTTCAGAAGTTCATAAGATGTCTTACGATAATTCTTGTTGATTAGTGCTCTGTTTAGCACGTGGCAAGAAGTGTTGATCGCTTCAGCCCAGAAGTACTCTGGTAGTGAAGAGTAATTCAACATTGTTCTGTAAGTCTCAATGAGTGTTCTATTCTTTCTCTCAGCAACTCCATTTTGGTGTGGAGTATGTGGAGAGGAAAACTCATGAAAGATATCTAGACTTTCACAAAACTCTGTCATGGCACCAGACTTGAATTCTGTTCCATGGTCACTTCTGATTTTGACCACAATGCAATTAAGTTCATTCTGGATCTGCCTGACAAAGTTGGTGAAAGAATCGAAGTTGTCTGACTTGTGTTCTAGAAAGGATACCCATGCAAAACGTGAGTAATCATCAACAATAACCATGGTGTAAGCTTTACCTCCTAAACTACGAATTGGCATGGGACCAATTAAGTCCATATGGAGCAGATTTAAGTATCTGGGAGAATCTTTGCCAATAATGCTCTTAAAGGTATCCCTAGTCTGCTTACCCATCTGGCATGCATGAAAAGTTCTCTCTTTAAAGCACTTAACATCGAGTGCATCACGCACTAAGTTGTGAGAAAATAACATATTTATAGTTTTGAAATTTATATATGCTAGTCTATTTTGCCATTGGTCACATAGAGATGCACTATCTTTTGCTAAAAAAAGCACACTGGTGTAGAAGTATCTAAATAAAGAAAATTCAAGAAGAAAATATTTCTACTTTGAGTGCATGTTAAAATAGTTTCTGAGTTATCAGACGACTTTATCAGACAATTATCCCTGTAGAACTCTACCATATAGCCTTTGTCACATAATTGACTTATGCTAATGAGATTATGTTGTAATCCTTTAACATAAGCCACGTCTGTGAAAAAGACTATACCATTAGTAATCATACCATAGCCTTTTGTAATTTCCAGATCAGATCCGCAAAAAAATAACTTTTGGACCGTCTTTGACTGAGGTATAAATTTGTAGTAGGCATATGTCGTGAACATCCACTGTCCAAATACCAGATAGGCATTTTGTTGGCCTTTGCACATACCTGCATTCACAAATCAATTGCCCTTAGGAACCCAAATAGACTTGGATCCTTGGTTCCTGGTTACATGACCACCACTAGAAATTTTAATAGTGCGAGGGGTCATTCTTGCATTGTTAACTCGTGGAGTCTTATAATTCAAAGAATTAAACTAGCAATCTATGGCAAAGTGACCAACCCTGCCACAACACCAACAATCAAACCGATTGTACCTTCTCTTATTCTCCTGCTTCATCATTTGAGCGGGAGGTCTAGCAGGAGCTACTGACTTTGAAGTAGAAGTCTCATGTTTACAGCATACACATGGCTCCTGCTTCTAAAGTGGCTTTGCAATAGGCTTGATTTTTGGTGCTCTCTTAGCATCCAATCCATGCATGAATGAACCATAATCATTTGAGATTATCTCTTCATAAGGTGCTTTGAGAGCAGTCATTCCAAAGTTTTGGGGATGGCTCCATCCTTGGTTACTTTTGTTTGAATCAACGTGAGTTGGTCTAGCAAAGTGACCATAGGATGTTTCAAAGTCATATTGAGTTGTCGGAAGAACAACCTTCTTGAAGGAAGGTTGACTTTGATAAGCCTTTCCCTTACCTTTAACGGCTCTTCTCTTAGCAGCCTTACTCTTCTCGATCTGATGACCAAGATCACTACCCTTCTTAGGCGCTGAAAATCCATCAATGAGCAAAAGGATAGTCTTTGGCTTGGAGAAGTTTTCTACGAATTTCTTTTCCACCACTAACTTTTCTTCCAATTCATTAATGAACTTCTTTTTCACATTTACTAGTTCAGTGGATCTTGTTAGTTCGTCTTTCATGGTTTGGATTTCATCTATGAAAGGAGCCAATTTCTCAATTTCCTCCCTCAGATCTGATTCCACTGCTATGAGAGAAACAATCTCCTTTGCTTGAGATTTGACTACCTTGCGGCATTTGTCAAATCCTTTCAACAATGCTCTATACTAAACTAGAAGATGTGAATCTTCATCAGAAGTGTATCCTTCATCCGCATTGGATCAAGTCTCAGATTCAGATAGAGGAGTGTGAGAATTTACCTTCCCCTCAAAAGGGGTGTCGTAGTTATCCTCATATGTTTGAGCCATAAGCCCAAAGTAGGCTTCTATATCTGCAATGGATCCAGTCTCAGACTCAAATGAAGTTCTTTTCTTCGTTCTTCTTGCTTTTGAAGGATCTCTTTTCTTACTTCCTAGATCCTTCCATCTTTTTGTATGGACATTCCGCAATCATGTGCCCTGGATTATTACAACAATTGCAAATGACGTTAGAAGAAATATGTTTCTTCAGTTTTGATTTGTACCTTTCATTGCTGGTGTAGCTTTTCTTATGATGATCACAATCACGTTGTGATCTTCTGAGATCTGAAGAGGAGGACTGATTTCTCCTTTGTTTTCTTTTGTTAAGCAATCTCTTGAATTGCTTGGAGAGCAACGAGAATTCTCCATCTAACATCTCAGAGCTTGAGGGACTAGCCACTGAATCATCATCCTCATCAGAGGTCTGTGTCCTGATCGGCGGCACAACTTACCATTTATGGACCCTTTGACCTTCAGAGCTATGATAATGCATCATTTATAGTTATTTTATATAATATTTTATTAATAATTAATTTATTTTTACTTAATTTTAATTTAATTTATCACTAATTTCACTTATTTTTTGTATTTTCAGGTAATTTGGGCTGCCAATAGCAATTTCAAGCTCATAGAAGTAATCAAGAGATTATTTGGAGCATTTTGGAAGAAATCGCAAAGTACACGGCCTTGGTCACGGGCGTGACCAAGGCCGTGACACCAAGCCATGGCCATTACCAGCCCAGCCGCTTTCCAGCTGTCAGAACTCACTGCCATGTAGGATTAAAATTACACACCCTCTGTCACGGGCGTGACAAAGGGCGTGACCTCAAGGTCACGGTAGTGACTCGCCCGGAATGCGTTCAATGTAGCCAGCAATCAACTCTCGCCATTTCCAACTTACACGCCCTCGGTCACGGGCGTGACCGAGGTCGTGACTCTTCTACAACAACCAGATTAACTCCAGAGCGCGACGTTTCCCACTGTTTCCTGACCCGGTCAAGACACGCCCTAGGGCACGGGCATGAACTAGGCCATTGTTGGGAAAATGATTTCTCTTAACCCCTGAAAATGAGTTGAATATGTTTTCTAAGAAAGAAAAATCAAGGTTAAATAAATATGCGTCAAATAGTATTCGACGCAACGTCGAAGTGGTGTCGACGTTCCTTTCAGAATGAGTCGAAGTAACTTTAAGAAGAATTCGACGTATCCTATGTCGACGTATCTCTGACTTCGAGTCGACGCAACTTGAGAAGTCGACGCACCTTCCTTATTCTTCTCTCAACGTCCAACCAGGACGAATTCGACGTTTACGTCGAATAGTAATCGACGCACGTCGATTTCTATGTTTAATTCAAAAATCGCCAGATCTCTTTCCTTCTTTTATAGATCTAATTTATATGGAATCAATTTATTCTTTATAGCCGTTCTGAATCATTCTTTTCCTCTAATAGATTCTTGGCTAATTTGATTAAAACCATTATGGACATTATTTGAAATCAGAATGAATTCTTTCCTTCTATTGATATAATTATTATGGAAATATTTCTATCTTTCTATTTCTCCGTCTGCTAATCAATTATCCTCCTATAGTATCATTTTAATGGACAGAGCTATAAAATAACAAGGAGGTCGGCAGAGAATACATACAAGTGATCCACCATTTTTACATTTGAAAAAGAGGAAAAGCTCCCAAGTGAAAAAGAGAGAGAATTGAGAAATAATCCTGCAGCAACCATCAAGCTTCCATCTTCTCCTGCTTCTGAAGCCATTCTGCTGCAAGCTCTGATAGCTCTCACTAAAAGAGAGAAAAGCTACAAATCTCCTTCTGACTATAGAAGAGAGATTTCATTCACTACTTCTTGTGCTTCCAATCTTCTTGCTAGGAAGAAGATTCCCTCTTGTCTACTTCATATTCTTATTTCTTCTTTATAACATTGTAAAAGAGTTTTTAGAATCTCTCTTCAAAAAATTCAGTTGTACTGGTTCTAAGAGTCTCCTTTTCAAAAGACTCAGTTGGTTCTAAGAGTCTCCTTATCAAAAGACTCAGGGTGGTTCTAAGAGTCTCCTTATCAAAAGACTCAGTGCAAGATAGTGAATTCCTACCAAGGGGGTAGAAGACTGGACTACCCAAAGTTTGGGGAACCACTATATTTCTTTGTGTTGTGCTGTGAATTTTCTTCCTGCATTTATTTTCCTTACTTGCTTAATTCTTGTTGGTGTGTGGGAAGCCTTAATCTGTGATCACTACATATATATATATAATTGCACAAAATATTTTTAATCTCTATTCACCCCCCCCCCCCCCCTCTAGAGAATTCTAGTGAGGTTAACTGTGCACTTTCAATTGGTATCAGAGGGAGGTTGATCTAAAAAGGTTAACTCCTTGATCAAAAAGTTCCTACCTCTTATTTTTATATAAATATATATTTCTGAAAAATATTTCTTTTCACATGACACAAATCAAAGATTATGCTTCCACCAGACCACCAATTTGCAACCTTGAAAAGTTTGCACTTTGGAAAACAAGAATTAGAATTTATTTAAACTCTATTGATGATGAATTGTTTAATGTTGTCTTGACAGGTCCCCCCAAGCCATTCAGAAAGGACTCAAGTGGAAAAGTAACTGAAACACTTGCTCCAAAGAGATGAGTGGACAGATGAAGAAAAGAAAGCCCAAGGATATGATGCCAAGGCTATGAATATCCTAGTCTCAACCCTCTCAGATGAAATCTTCCAAAAGATTGTTGAATGTGAGTCAGCTAAGGAAGTATGGGAAGCTCTCACCAAAATGGTAGAGTGAAGTGCTGATGAGAAAAAGGATAGAAAGGAACTACTCATCTCTCAATATGAAAACTTCTAGAAGAAAGAAGGTGAAAGTGTTGCTGAAATGTATGCCAGATTCAGCCTCATAGTGAATGAGTTGAGAAAACTTGAAAAGGACATATCTCTCACTGGGATAAATGACAAACTGCTAACTTGCTTCCCTAGCTCTTGGGATTCAAGAATCTGGCCAATTAGAGACTCCAGAGAGTCAAAGAGAAATCTCAACAGATGTCCTGTTGGGTAAATTAAAATCTTATGAACAACTGCTGAAAACAAGAGCTGAGAAAGAAGAGAAAGAAAAGGCTCCTTCACTATCAAAAGAAAAGAGTATTGCATTGAAGGCTGTTGAAGGTGAACCCTCTACAAGTGATGAGGAGCTGATCAGTCTACTGGCCAGAAGATTCAAGAAGTGGATCAAAATAGAAGGATCCAGAGGAAGAGACTCAAAAACCAGGTATAATAAAACACCTACTAAAGAGATTATATGTTACTCTGGCAGGAAACCTGGACATATTGCACCTGAATGTCCTAAGGAGATCAGCAAAAAGAAAGATCTGAAAAGAACAGATCTACAGAAGAAAAAGAAGAAAGAGAAAGGTCTCATTGCTCAATCATGGAGTGATTCAGAATCTGAAGAAAGCACCTCATCTGACAATGATCAAGAAGAGGCCAAGCTGGAGGAAACCTGTTTGATGGCCACTGAGAAGCCTGATGATACATCTATGGTAAATATACTTGATGATATAGATTTCTCTTCCACTGATTTCAAAAACAATTTCAAAGAATTTTGTTTAAATCTAATCAAATCTAAAAAAGAAATAAAAGAACTAAGAAATGAATTAAAAAATCTCAAACAAGTGAATACACAGTATAATAACTATGAGCTCAGTATAGGACTCTCAGAAAAGGAATTAGACAAAATCTATACAGAAAATCTAACACTGAGAAATAAGCTAGCAAAGGCAAAGGCCTTTGAAGACTCTCTAAATGGGAGAAGTCAGAAGCTCAAGAACATCTCTAGAAATCTTACTGATAGACTTAGACAACTAGAAGATGATACTGACTTAGAACCAAAAACTCAATCACCTAGAAAATCTGTTTGGAGACATCCCATTCACTTCACTAGGGAAGGTCATTTGACAGGAGAAAGATCACAGGAAAATCCAGAAACAACCACTGTCTTTAATAAAACTAATCCCATTACATATGAAGGAATCCTAGGAAAATATCCTCAGAAAAAATTTAAACATGCGTCGAATTCTTATCGACGTGCGTCGACTTGTAATCAACGCATCACCAAAGTGCGTCGACTCCTACCCGACGCAACCTCTCTCATGCTTCGACTGAAAATAAACGCAGAATGGAGAAAGCGTCGACTTCATATCGACGCAACCATAAACCTACGTCGAATCCATATCGACGCAACCAATCATACAGAAATTTCTCCTCTTCCAAACAGCTCTCTCAATCCATTTCCTTTTACTATGACCACTATTTCTGTAACATCACCAAAGAAAATTGGTATGATAAACCAATACCCCTAAAGGAGGAAGGATATTCAGAAAAACCTACTTATTCTTTCATTAAATCTTTCACTGATGGGAGGAAGGGACACCAGCTCAGCAGGGTCCAAACTAATGTGTAAAATTTTATGTGCAGATGTATCACATCTCCAGGTTGGTGTGGTACTTGGACAATGGATGCTCCATGCACATGACAGGATGCAAAATCCTATTGATCAACTTTGAGGATAGACTTGCACCATCAGTGACTTTTGAAGACTCTAGCTGTGGCCAAACCAGGGGCTTTGGAGACTTCAAAGAAGGGAAAGTCACCTTCAAGAATGTGGCAGTAGTTAAAGGACTGAAGCAAAATCTGATAAGTATAAGTCCGATATGTGACAATGGTAAGTATGAGGTAAAGTTCACCACACTATTCTGCCATATTATTGATATCAAGACTGGTGCCACAGTACTCAATGGAATTAGAAAAGGAAAAGTATATGTAGTGAACTTTAGCTCCTCACCCACATAAGTCTGTTTATTCAACAATATTATTGATAAAAGTGAATTATGGCATAGGAGACTAGGTCATCTAAACTACAAAACCATTAGTAAACTAGCAAAGAATAACCTAGTCATAGGCTTACCAAAGGGTAGATACTCTAAGGATTCTCCATGCAGACCTTGCCAACTAAGAAAACAAACCAAATCATCCTTTAAACCAATTGGTAAGGATGACTCTCCCAGGGTCCTTTACTTACTACACATGGATCTCTTTGGTCCCATATCCACTCAGAGCTTAGGTGGAAAATCCTATACCCTAGTCATTGTGGATGACTATTCTAGATTCAGCTGGGTATTCTTTTTAAGGGCTAAGTCTGAAACCCACAAGACTCTCTTAAGATTCATAAAACAAATTCAATCTGAACTCAATAGTCAGGTTTCCATAATCAGAAGTGATCATGAGACTGAATTTGAAAATCAGTTCATGAGTAGTTTCTGTGAAGATATAGGTATCAAACAAAGTTTTTCAGCCCCTAGAACCCCTCAACAAAATGGAGTTGCTGAAAGAAAGAATAGAACTTTAATTGAATCAGGAAGGACATTACTTGTAGAATTAGGTTTACCAAAAACTTTCTGGGCTGAAGCAGTCAATACTGCCAACTATGTTCTCAATAGAAGTCTCATTCACAAAACTAAATCAAAAACTCCATATGAGCTCCTGAAAGGAAAAACACTCATAGTTAAATATTTTAAGATCTTTGGATGTGCTTATTTTATCCTAAATAATGGAAAAGATCATCTTGCCAAGTTTGACAAGAAATCTGATGATGGAATATTTCTAGGATACTCAGCATCTAGTAAAGCCTATAGGTGCTATAACAAGAGAACTCTTAAAATTGAAGAATCTATGCACATTATATTTGATGAAACTAACATACTGTTTAAGGGGGAGGGAACTCCCACCAGTTCTTTTCCACAGGAAAATAGCAGCATAGAAACACGGCTTGAGCAACTGGTTCTAGAGAACACAGATAATGGAAAAGAAAACCAGATAGAGGAATCAAGTGAGGAATCTGAACAAGAACATGAAGAAGATTCAGAAAAGAGCATTCAAAACCAACTCCCACAAGAGAACATGGTTCAGGAAGGCCAGGTGGACAATGATCCCATTACTAATGAGGAAGAAGAACATCTGACAAGTCCAGGCAGGACAAGGGACAATTTGAAAGATCATCCACAAACTCAAGTAATTGGAGACCCCAATACAAGAGTAAGAACAAGACACCAAGTCTCCAATGGGATGATGCTCCAATGCTTCTTATCACAAGTTGAACCAAAGAAGTTTGAGGAAGCAAATTGTGATCCTCACTGGATTATGGCCATGCAAGAAGAACTAGGCCAATTTGAGAGAAACAAAGTATGGAACTTAGTAGAAAGACCAAGAAACTACCCTGTGATTGGTACAAAATGGGTATACAGAAACAAACTAGATTCCACTGGAGTAATTATCAGAAACAAGGCAAGACTTGTAGCACAAGGATATAGACAAGAAGAAGGGATAAACTACAACCAGACCTTTGCTCCAGTAGCCAGATTGGAGGCAATCAGGCTCTTTCTTGCCTATGCAGCCTTCATGAAGATGAAAGTCTACCAAATGGATGTCAAGAGTGCTTTTCTGAATGGTGACCTTCAAGAAGAGGTATATGTGGAGCAACCACCAGGTTTTGTAAATCCCTCTTCTCCTAACTTTGTTTATAGACTTAACAAAGCACTATATGGTCTTAAGCAAGCACCTAGAGCTTGGTATGAAACTCTCTCTAACTTCCTTTTAGAAAATTCCTTTGAAAGAGGAAAAGTAGACAAGACACTCTTTACTAGAACCCATAAAAACCAACTCCTCCTTGTTCAAATATATGTAGATGACATCATCTTTAGCTCAACTCATCCTAAACTTTGTAAAAGATTTGCTAATCTAATGCAATATAAATTTGAAATGAGTAGTATGGGAGAACTCTCATATTTCTTAGGATTACAAGTAAAACAAAGTAGTCAGGGAATCTTCATCTCACAATCCAAATATACTAAAGAGCTAATCTAAAAGTTTTGTATGGAATCAGCATCTACCATGAAAACACCCATGGCAACCAATGCCATTATAGAAAAAGATGATAAAGGAAAATCAGTAGATCAAAAGACATATAGGGCAATCATAGGATCCCTTCTATATCTAACAGCTAGCAGACCTGACATTATGTTTGCCACTTGCATATGTGCTAGATTTCAGGTTGATCCAAAGGAATCCCATCTCACCTCTGTAAAAAGGATTCTTAGATACCTAAAGGGAACCCCTGAACTAGGTCTATGGTACTCAGCAGAAACCAACTTTGAATTAATAGGTTTCTCAAATGCAGATTATGCTGGATGTAGGGTTGATAGAAAAAGCACATCTGGCACTTGCCAATTTCTAGGTGACAGATTAATATCATGGTTTAGTAAGAAACAAACCTCAGTCTCAACCTCAACAGCTGAAGCTGAATACATAGCTGCTGGGAGCTGTTGTTCACAAATCCTGTGGATGCAAAATCAGCTTCTTGACTACAAATTGGAAGTACATAACTCTAAGATCTATTGTGATAGCTCTAGTGCTATATCCATAGCATCCAACCCAGTCCTTCATAGTAGAACCAAACATATAGAGATCAGACATCACTTCCTTAGAGACAATGTAGAAAAGGGTAAGATAACCTTAGAATATATTCCCACAGACAATCAAAGAGCAGACATCTTCACAAAACCCTTGGATGAAACTAAGCATAATTATTTCATCAACACCTTAGGAATGCTTGATGGTAGTCTGTAACCACCATTGTTGGGAAATCTAAAAGAAATCAGGAAATCTAAGAAAGTATTTGAAGATGCGTCGAATACATATCGATGCACCGTCGAGAAGAACTCGACGCTGGCATTCATTTCTTCCAGGCAAAGTTACATCGATAACTTATCGACGCACCGTCGAATTTATATCGACGCAGGGCTATGAACACGTAGACAGAACACTAAGTGGACAAATCCCCATGGAGCGTCGACTCCATATCGACGCATATGTCGACATCAATTCGACGTAACGTCGACATCTGGTTACAATTAGAATCAAATCCTTACTTCCTCTTTTGACAATTGGATTACCTGATATACCTTGATTTCTGTTTCCTTTCTCGACGTTTCACCTCCTTTAAATAATACCTCTTATTTCATAACATATACTCTCCTCAACCACCAAAACTTCGTCTTCTACCTCTCTCTCTCTCTGCGTCAATGGCACCAACTCCTGATCAATCGTCCATCATCAAAGCGATGAACGATGCTCTTGAACACCTAGTAAATGACTTCAAGAATAGACTGAATCACTTTGCCAACGAATGTGCTGCCATGATCAACACATGTGCAGCCAAACTGGCAAACCTCTCTACGTCTCTTCCTGAGCTTAATGCTCTCATTCAAGAACGACCTCTGTCGCCAGAAAGGTTTAAATCCTTTATGCATGATATAAACCAGGGGAGAGTTGCTCCAGAAACCACCCTTGTCAGGTTCTCTATCTCTCTTAAAAGCTCAGGGTTAATTTCCTCTCCAACTCTAAATATTATCTCTAAAGTATTACACCAACTTCTCTTCTTACAATAGGCTCCAATTTTCTCCAATCACTCTGACTACACCTTCAACAAAAATTTTGAAGAGACCTCATCCTACCATACTGAAGGAGAGCATGCTGTGGATTCAGCATTCAGAATAGATGCCCCACATACCCAGGGGGAGATTGCTGTGGTAAAGAACACAGAAGTCCAGGGGGAGGAAGAAGCAACCTCCTCTGATGACTGGAGAGGACAAGTGTGGATTGAAGAGACCCCATGTGAGGAAGAAACTCAGCATCACTCTCCTGGCTTCTCTGTCAGTTACATCAAACTGAAGACACCTCTACTTGAGGACATCCCTTCAGAAGAGCTTGGAGGAGACAAACATCCCTCAACAAAGATTACTCTACCAGAGGTCATTCTACCTTTCACTGCAGAACAAACTCCTCCTCTTGAACAAATTCCTTCTCCACCTAAAGAGAAAACTCCTTCTCCTCTGCTACCTCTACCTCCACCTCAACTTCCCTCCCTATCTTCACCTCCACCTCAACCTTCTTCTCTACCTCCACTGCTACCTTTACCTCCTCCAATAGCAAAACTCACTAAGCAGATTCTACCTAGGCAAAGTCCAGAAGGACAAATGAAAAGGAAAAGAGAAGTCATCCCCTATTGGCAAAACTTCTCCAAAGAAGAAAGGAAAGAGTATGCAAAGGAAAAGAAGTATAGAAAAGCCTGTGAGGAGATAAAAAGGTTTGAAAAGATGTTTGTCATCATTCCTAACATCCCTGTAAAGGAAAACCATGACCCTGACATGGAAAAGAGGCATGAAGAAATTAGAGAAAGAGAGCTGTATGAATATGAAGCAGCTAGGAAAGAAGTAGAAGATAAGAGGAATGTCTGGATCGAAAAGATCAACAGGGGAATGACCAAGGAACAAATTCTTGCTGAATCTTCTTTCAAAATTCCAAAGAAGTTGTTTGATATTGAAGCCTATCAAAAGAAAAACCCTCAGGCAGGGGTCATTCTAGAGAAAGGCCAAAAGCACAAGAGGGGTGTAGGGTGTACAGAAGGTACCTACATTCCCTATAAGAAGCCCAAAAGACCTGCAAAGTTAGACAAATGGCTTGACTCACCCTGGAAAGGGAAAAGAAAGATGACTGAGATTCCTGAGAAACAGCAATTAGAAAAGAAAACAAAGTATAGGCCCAAGGTTGATAGCAATGGACCACCTGAGCTCAAGCCTACTCAACAGAAAACTCAAAACATTACAATTGAGATCATTGATGAAAAGGCAGTAATCATCATCAGTAAAGGCTACTCCATAAATGACACTCTCCCTGATGGTGATAAACTCTTGGAGAAACTGCATACAATCATCAGGAATGTCCAGGAACGTCCTGATAGAGCCAGGGGCTACATTTTTGATGCCATTGAAAATTTATCTAGAAAACTCTATTCTGCTTTTGTCAATTTCATGTATCGCAAGAAGTTTCTAGTTTAGATCTTGTGAAAGACAATTACTTATTATTTCTTCTGATTGCTTAGCATATTTCTTATCTATAAATGCTTTAATTGATCAATATGTTGATACAATTTCTCTCTAAATAGGGTTAAGACAAATAGGGGAGATTGTTGGGAAAATGATTTCTCTTAACCCCTGAAAATGAGTTGAATATGTTTTCTAAGAAAGAAAAATCAAGGTTAAATAAATATGCGTCAAATAGTATTCGACGCAACGTCGAAGTGGTGTCGACGTTCCTTTCAGAATGAGTCGAAGTAACTTTAAGAAGAATTATACGTATCCTATGTCGACGTAGCTCTGACTTCGAGTCGACGCAACTTGAGAAGTCGACGCACCTTAGTCGACGCACCTTCCTTATTCTTCTCTCAACGTCCAACCAGGACGAATTCGACGTTTACGTCGAATAGTAATCGACGCACGTCGATTTCTATGTTTAATTCAAAAATCGCCAGATCTCTTTCCTTCTTTTATAGATCTGATTTATATGGAATCAATTTATTCTTTATAGCCGTTCTGAATCATTCTTTTCCTCTAATAGATTCTTGGCTTATTTGATTAAAACCATTATGGACATTATTTGAAATCAGAATGAATTCTTTCTTTCTATTGATATAATTATTATGGAAATATTTCTATCTTTCTATTTCTCCGTCTGCTAATCAATTAACCTCCTATAGTATCATTTGAATGGACAGAGCTATAAAATAACAAGGAGGTCGGCAGAGAATACATACAAGTGATCCACCATTTTTACATTTGAAAAAGAGGAAAAGCTCCCAAGTGAAAAAGAGAGAGAATTGAGAAATAATCCTGCAGCAACCATCAAGCTTCCATCTTCTCCTACTTCTGAATCCATTCTGCTGTAAGCTCTGATAGCTCTCACTAAAAGAGAGAAAAGCTACAAATCTCCTTCTCACTATAGAAGAGAGATTTCATTCACTACTTCTTGTGCTTCTAATCTTCTTGCTAGGAAGAAGATTCCCTCTTGTCTACTTCATATTCTTATTTCTTCTTTATAACATTGTAAAAGAGTTTTTAGAATCTCTCTTCAAAAAATTCAGTTGTACTGGTTCTAAGAGTCTCCTTTTCAAAAGACTCAGTTGGTTCTAAGAGTCTCCTTACCAAAAGACTCAGGGTGGTTCTAAGAGTCTCCAAATCAAAAGACTCAGTGCATGATAGTGAATTCCTACCAAGGGGGTAGAAGAGTGGACTACCCAAAGTTTGGGGAACCACTATATTTCTTTGTGTTGTGCTGTGAATTTTCTTCCTGCATTTATTTTCCTTACTTGCTTAATTCTTGTTGGTGTGTGGGAAGCCTTAATCTGTGATCACTACATATATATATAATTGCACAAAATATTTTTAATCTCTATTCACCCCCCCCCCCCCCCCCCCTCTAGAGAATTCTAGTGAGGTTAACTGTGCACTTTCAGCCATGACCTGCCATGCAATTGATTTCTGGCAGTTTCTCTTCCCCAAAGTTCCCGGGCTTTCAAGACAGCAATTACGCAGCTTACACCCCCTTGGTCACGGGCGTGACTAAGGGTGTGACTCCCTGATTTTTCACCTATAAAATGCAGCAATCTCCAGAAGTATAGGAGTTCGATTTTGGAGTTCATTTCCAGCTTTATTTTACTATTTTTGTTGTTATAGCTAGTTTTTCTACAAGTTGTATGTTTTTCTATTATTGCAATTTTAATTCAAGTATTGTAGTTTTTATTATGTCTTTTTCATCTTCTATATGTATTTCCCCTATCGTGATGAGTAGCTAAATTTTAATTAGCACTTGATCATGATAAACTTTGGAATAAATTAAACTTTGTTTTGTTCTTATAAAATTAGCAAGCTTTCTATATTATTTCGCTTCGATTTATCTTTGAATTCAATTGCTTCAAATTCATATATCGCGAATATGTTTCTCGATCTAAGATCCGTATGCTAGTGATCGAGAGATCCATGCGAACGAGGAGATCACTCAAAGATAAAAAGAGTTTCATGCACTCCTCGAGAGAGGGTGATATAAATCTTCCAGACTGGAATCAAATCCAGTAGAGGGGTTCACCGCCTAAAGCAAGCTTAGGGGCGTCGACTGGCTGAGGGGTCTTAATCGATCAACCTAAGGTTAGTTTATAGTTCTCTCGAGAGAGGTTCTATCATATTTTGGGAACCTCCACAGTCGAAGTAAATAATTTAGAAGTTTGCAGTTTAATCCTTAAAGAAGTTTATTTTAGTTCAAAGGGATTCTAGATCAAGTGTTAGCTCTCTAATCATCAAATTTCTCTGTAGTTAATTTTCTCCAAATCATTTTTTTAAAACAAACCCAACTTTCGATCGATAAAATAATAGCTCTTCTTTGTGAGTAGAAGTACTCAACAAGGCCGGAAAAATACGACACTTGATTTTCTACATCCTATACTATAAAGCAATAGGTACACTTGCCTTATCGAATTATATGTGGATAACACTTTAATTTTGTGCAGGGCGGAAATTTATTTATCACGTTTTTGGCGCCGTTGCCGGGGACATTTTGTTGATATTTTGAAAGCTTAGTTCTATTATTTTTATCATTTTTTTCTTTTTAAAGGTGCAATTAAATTCTTAGAAAGGGAGATTTGGGCTATCAACCCATCTTATCTCCTAGTACCGCTGCGAACCCTTCACGGAGTAGTTCTCAGGAAATCTAAGACTAATTAAATCTAAAAATAATCCAAAAATCCCCAAACAAATCTTATATTTTTATTTATTTATTATTTCTCTTTTTCTAAATTCCTACATTTTTCTTCTTCTTGTTGATGTATGACCCGAAGGAATCCATCAGATCTTCTTGAATTGGATCCGGAAATTGAGCAAACAATTCGGCGACGCTTATGATTCCAAAGACCAAATTCTCAAGATCCGATTGAGGAATCCGTAGGCGACGCTTCCTTTCCGAATACTTTTTCTTCTTCTTCTTCTTCTTCTTCCTCTTCTACTTCTTCTAATATGGGTGATCCAAATCAGGATGCGGTTGCGGAATGGACTATGTCCTATTATGCCCGACCTAACCTGGACGATGCCCCTTCTAGTATTGTTCGACCTGCTATAGCGAACAATAACTTTGAGTTGAAGCTGAGCATCATTCAAATGGTACAACAATATGTACAATTTGATGGGCTTTAAGATGAGGATCCCAACGCGCATATTTTTAGTTTTCTATAAATATGCGATATTTTCAAAATTAATGGTGTATCCGATGGCACAATAAGGCTTCTGCTTTTTTCCTTTCACCCTGCGCAATAAGGCTAAGCAGTGGCTAAATTCTCTTCCAAGAGGATCTATCATCACATGGGCTCAAATGATGGAACAATTTCTTACAAAATATTTTCTGCCCGCTAAATCGGCCCAATTGTGTAAGGATATCATTTCTTTCTCCCAAGTTGAATCGGAAATGCTTTATAATACTTGGGAGCATTTTAAGGAATATTTGCGCCGATGCCCCCATCATGCAATCCCTGATTGGTTGCAAATTCAGACATTCTATAATGGCCTAAATTTGCAAACACGTCAAATGATTGATGTCGCCGCTGGTGGTACCTTGAATAACAAAACACCGACGGGCGCGCAAGAGCTTTTCGAGGGTATGAATTTGAATACGTATCAATGGAGTACACCTCGGTCGCGCCCAAACAAACCTGTCGGGATATATGAAGTTGATACAGTTTCAAATTTATCTGTTCAAGTTGAAATTTTAAACAAAAAATAGAAGAGATGACTGCTTCCTCTTCTACACCTACCTGGGGATCCCGTCCACCATTGCCGAACATGTGGATTACATGGGTAATTCGAATCGGCCAACCTTTAATTCGGGTAACACTCATTATGGTAACACATATCACCCGAGTTTTAGGAACCACCCAAATTTCTCTTGGCGTAATCCAGGGAATGCGGCACAACCACTCAAAACAATTCCACCTAGCTTTCCTCCACCACTAGCTCCAAAAGCTCCCTCTATTGAGGAAATGTTCACCAAATATGCAGCAAGTAGCGACGCAAATATCCGGAATCTTACCGGATCTGTTCGTAATTTGGAAAATCAAATTGGGCAAATTGCAAAGATGCTCTTCGATCGACAACAGGGAGCACTACCGGGCAATACAGAGCCCAACCCAAAGGAGCAAGCAAAGGCTATCACGTTACGGAATGGGAAGGAGGTAACTACCCCTTCAAAATTGGTTGAATCGGAGGTAACAATTTCTCCATCTTCTCCTCCTCCTCCTCAAATTCTAACGCAAAATAAAATTAAGGAATTTCAACCACCACTTCCCTATCCGTCTAAATTAAAGAAAGATCGAATGGATGAGCATTACGGAAAATTTTTAGACATGCTTAAACAAATGCATATTAATCTAGCGTTTTGCGAAGCCATCACACAAATGCCGAAGTATGCTAAATACCTCAAGGATCTTTTATCTAATAAAAAGAAACTTGAGGATATTTCTACCGTTCAATTGAACGCGGAATGCTCGGTAGGTTTACTTAATAAATTGCCTAAGAAATTAACTGATCCGGGTATTTTCTCAATTCCATGTTTGTTTGACGATTTCTTAGTAAAACATGCGTTGGCCGATCTAGGTGCCTCTATAAATTTAATGCCTTATTCTCTTTTCCAAAAATTGGGTTTAGGAGAGCCTAATACTACGAGAATGAGCATCCAATTGGCGGATCGTTCCATAAAATAGCCAATGGGTATTATCGAGGATGTGTTTGTCAATGTTGATAAATTTATCTTCCTGGTAGATTTTGTTATCCTCGACATAAAAGAGGACACCGAGGTACCCCTCATTCTCGATTGCCCTTTCCTTGCCACCTCGCGCACCATAGTTGATGTTAGTAACTGTAAACTTCTCCTTAGAGTCAGAGATGAAGAGGTCACTTTTACTATCAATTCTTCTATGAGGAATACGCTCTCAAATGACGACTCTTGCTTTTTCTTGGAGGCTTCACTTGATAAGGACTCCGTTTTATTTTCTAAACACATTTGGCCGTCATCTTTGTATGACGAAGAATTTGAAACTCTCTATCTTATTTCTCATGATTTTTTTGACCGATCACTCACGCACCTATTTTTGTAATTTTAGAATTAGGTAGTGATCGATTAAAAACATCTTATGAAGAATCTCCCGTACTAGAATTAAAACAATTGCCTGATTATTTAGAATATTTATTTCTAGTGGAGGATTCTAAGCTTCCTGTAATTGTGTCAGAATTTCTGCCCGATGAAGAAAAATTAAAAGTATTAAATGTTATAAAATTTCAGCGCCGCGCAATTGCGTGGAAAATTACGGATTTAAAAGGGATTAATCCCTCCTTTTGTACGCATAAGATTTTATTAGATGAAAATTCACGTAAATCTATTCAACTTCAACGCCGCTTAAATCCTAATATGAAGGAGGTGGTTAAGGCGGAGGTGATAAAATTATTAGATGCGGGCATCATCTATCCGATTTTGGATAGCTCTTGTGTCAGTCTGATCCAAGTGGTGCCAAAGAAAGGAGGATTAACGGTAGTGCCAAACGATAAAAATGAATTAATCCCTACTAGAACCGTTACCGGATGGCGGGTTTGTATTGATTATCGCAAATTAAATGATGTGACCCGTAAGGATCATTTTCCTTTACCGTTCATCGACCAAATCCTTGAACGACTATCTGGGCACTCATTTTATTGTTTTCTTGACGGTCTCTCGGGATATTTCCAAATCCCAAATGCGCCCGAAGACCAAGAGAAAACAACCTTCACTTATCCGTTTGGCACCTTCGCTTATCGTAGGATGCAATTTGGACTATGCAATGCGCCGGCTACATTCCAAAGATGTATGCTAGCAATTTTTGACGAACTAGTGGAGGATATTATGGAAGTTTTTATGGATGATTTCTCCATTTTCGGAGATTCATTTGATTTGTATTTAACTAACCTTTCCCGCGTTCTCCAAAGATGTGAGGACACAAACTTAGTGTTAAATTAGGAGAAATGTCATTTTATGGTAAGGGAAGGTTTGGTTTTAGGCCATAAAATATCTAGTAAGGGCATAGAGGTAGATAAAGCTAAAATTGAAACAATAGAAAAATCATCTCCCCTTTCAAATGTTAAGGTCGTACATAGTTTTCTTGGGCATGCCGGTTTCTGTCGCCGATTTATAAAAGATTTTTCTAAAATAACCAAGCCCCTCACTCACTTATTAGAAAAAGATGTGTCATTTATTTTTGATGAAAATTGTTTGCATTCTTTTTCTATTATTAAAGAAAAATTAATAAACGCACCGATTATGATAGCTCCCAATTGGGATCTTTCTTTTGAGATCATGTGCGATGCTAGTAGTTTTGTCGTTGGTGCAGTCTTAGGACAACACATAAATAAAAAATTTCATCCTATATATTATGCGAGCAAGACACTTACCGACGCACAAAAAAATTACACAACAACCGAGAAGGAGCACTTAGCCATGATTTTTTGCTTTTGATAAATTTCGATCCTATATTACTTTATCTATAGTAATTAATTTTACTGATCACTCGGCTTTACGTTATTTGCTAACAAAAACTCATGTCAAGCCAAGGTTGATTTGGTGGATCTTGCTATTACAAGAATTTGATTTGGAGATCCGGGACAAAAAGGGAGCGGAAAATTTGGCTGCGGATCATCTTTCTCGGTTGGAGAATCCCAATTCGGAGGAGCTAATAGAGGAGGAAATTAATGATACTATTCCCGAGGAATGCCTCCTCATTATTCATAAGGTAATAGATCTCCCCACCCCTTGGTTCGCCGATTTCGCAAACTATGTTGTTGCGAGATTTCTCCCAAAAGATTTTTCTTATCAGGAAAAGAAGCCTTTTCCGATTTGAAAAATTATTTTTGGGAGGATCCATTCCTTTTTCGAGTTTGTGCGGACCAAGTGGTGCGGAAGTGTGTATCTCACGAGGAGGGCGCTCAAATTCTAAAGCATTGCCACGAGGGACCCGCCGGTGGACATTATAAAGCAAATCGGACGGCGGAGAAGGTACTTGAAGCTGGCTTCTATTGGCCGAGCATTTTCAAAGACGCTCACGCACATGTAAGTCGTTGTGAACAATGCCAACGCTCAGGTAATATCTCTCGCATTGATGAAATGCCTTTAAAATCTATTTTTAAAATTGAGATTTTTGATTTATGGGGGATCGATTTTGTCGGCCCGCTACCAGTGTCTTTTGGAAATCGATATATTTTGGTAGCGGTCGATTACATGTCTAGGTTGGCGGAAGCGCAAGCCCTTCCCACCAATGATTCCCTAGTCAGGACCAAATTTCTCAAAAAACTCTTTTCACGATTTGGAGCACTGTGGGCGATAATTAGCGATAGCGGAAATCATTTTTGTAACGCCCAATTCACTAAAGTTTTATCTAAATATGGTGTTACACATAGGATGGCCACCCCTTATCACCCTCAAACAAGTGGCCAAGTAGAAGTGGTGAACCGTGACTTAAAATGAATTTTAAACAAAACGGTTTCCACCAATAGGAAGGATTGGTCTATTAAACTCGATGATGCTTTATGGGCCTATCAGACCGCATACAAGATCGCCATCGGTTGTACACCGTATCGATTGGTCTATGGGAAAGCATGTCATTTACCGGTCGAGCTTGAGCATCGCGCCTTTTGGGCGCTTAAATTTCTTAATCTAGATAACAATATTTCTTCCGAGCTCCGCAAATTCCAACTTAACGAGCTCGATGAGTGGCGCTCCTTTGCCTACGAAAGTAATAAATTATACAAGGAGCGCACTAACTTTTATCATGATAAGAAACTTAGGCATCCTAAAGACCGGGAGACCAAGTTCTCCTCTATAACTCACGTTTACGTCTTTTTCCGGGAAAACTTAAGTCCCGTTGGTCCGGCCCCTTCATCGTCAAAGAGGTTTGGCCCTACGCAACCATTTCAATAATGCATCCCGAAAAAGGTGAATTTAAAGTGAATGGGCACCGGTTAAAATTATTTTTCTCTTGCGCTAATCTTCATGAGCACCGGGAGGAGATTCTCCTTCCAAACACCTAAATCGGCGTGCCACTATGGTCGAGCTCAACGACCATAACCAAAGCGCTCTTGGGAGACAACCAATGTTTTTTTTTCGTTTAAAAAAATTCTAAAAAAAATGAAGTTTTTATTTAAATATTTTTATTTTTCAAAAAAAAAATCTATTAAAACAAAACAAAAAAAAATACAAAATCATAAAATTATGTAATTGTTTTTATTATTTTTACTGAAAGTTCTGCAGGTTTGGAGGAGATTTGCGAGATAACGGCTGCTCGCGCCTGTATGCATGAAACTTCGTTCTCCAAGTCGGTATTTTATTTTTATTATTAGTATTTTTCTTTCTATTTTACTGTTTTGTTTTTGTTTTCTTTTCAAAAACAAAAAGATAAAAAAATTATAAAACAACAGAACCGAAAAAAAAATTTCTGACATTTTTGTGTTACACAGCCTAGGTCACGGCCGTGACCTAGGCATGACACACACTGTCCATTTTTTTCTATCTCGTTGTATCCGATCACGGGTGCCATTCCGCAATTCGTGAAAGTCACGGGCGTGACCCACAATGGTCACGGGTGTGACTATCACGTTACAACAATTTCGCCCGAATCCACGCGCCCTGATTCATTTCGGGCTGTCACGCCCATGGTCACGGGCGTGAACCTGGGCGGTGACATCTCGGGAATAGATTTTTGACCGGCGCGCATTGGATTCCCTTTTCGATTTGACTGCGCCAGTTACACGCCCTCGGTCACGGGCGTGATCGAGGGCGTGACCTGCCAAATTTCAGCTTTTTGACCGACCAAGCCTCAGATTCCTCCTGCACGCCAAAATTCACGTGTCGTCCGTTACACACCCTCAGTCACGGGCGTGACCGAGGGCGTGACCCCTAAAATTTTATCCTATTTAAAGCCCCCTCCCCCTCTCTTTTCTCCACACCTTCCCCTACATCTCTCTCTTCTTTCTCTCTTCTCTAAGCCGAATTCCTTCTTCCCTTCCTTCCAAATGGCCCCCTGCCGCCACCATACTTGGCGAGTCCTCCTCTTCCTTCCCCGATGACTCTATCGATGCGGAGGCTATGCTCAATTTTCCCAATCCCACTCATCAAGAATGGAGTAACCGCCTCCGGGGGAAGGAATTTGGTGTCTCCCGCGTATCGATTGGAACGTCCTCACCACCCTTGGGCAGGCAGACGCAGTGCATAATTTCCTTACTACTCCGGGGTGGTCCCCCTTGTTCTCCATTTCGGAGCTGGCGTACTATGAGCTAACGATGGAGTTTTCGCTCCTCGTTCAATTTCCACTGGGTTGGGGCCGACAACGTGCTTGAATTCCGAATGTGCGGACTTTTGCAAACTCTTTCATTGCATCAGTTCAACATTCTCATGGGCTTCTGCAATGCGGCTTTCACCCTTACGGAGGCCTACACCATACTCGCCCTCAATTTCCCCCGCGATTACAACCTCCATGGATTTTTGGCGGAAATCAGTAATGACCCAAATCAATATTCGCCCAAAAAAAATCCAAGGGCAGTCATCTTCTCTCCCCTGCCTTACGCTATCTCCACTACCTCCTCACTTTCACACTTTCTGCTCGCGGCAATAGCAATGGAGTTGAGACCCACGTGGACCTGCTATATTTATATGGTATCCACGAACGGGCCCCCTCAATCTTGGTTCGGCGCTTGTGATGTTTTTCCGGCATCAGGCCGAGAATCGGAGGCTTAGTGCGCTGCATGAAGGCCACTTTGTGTAAGACCCCCTTTTTTTTTTCAAACCCGGGGTCTTATGCCCAGAACTGCCATTTTGCGGTGGCACATTCACTCGGGAGGGATGCCACTACAAAACGCCGATCCAGCCGGCAATATCGATCACAGAAAAAGTAAAGTATAACAAGCTTTAAAGAAGACCAGTCCACATCACATAAAAGTAAATCATCATAAAGAGATGTCCACATAAACATAACTGAAATAAAAGACAGAAATAATAAGTGCTCCTGCCCGATACATCAAATCCTCACTACATAAACACTCGCGGAAGCATAAGATACTAAAGGTAAACGAAGATCACGGATCCTGCCAATGGTGCTCCCGTACTAGACTGCCCCATCTCCATCTAGCCTCTGGTGCTACAACATTTCCTCGGTCCCCTAAAATGATAAGGTCCACCGACTGTTAGTCAAAAGACTAAGACAATCCCCCCACCCCTCCCTCGGTGACTCCTAGACACCGTGCGGGAAGGATGAAGTGGAGGACATCAAGGGGTGTAACAAAAGCAGGTGATGGGAACATAATCTACAGGGAATGTTTCTATGCTACACAAGTGTATATAAATAATTGAAGCAGTAAATAAAGTAGAGTACGAATAGGTAAAGTAAATAAGTAGAGCAAGCATATAAAGGTAAGTAAGGTAAAGTAACTGTTGATTTATTGGAATGCCCACACAAACCTACAGACCAAGGGGTCGTTTAGCAAGGCCTATCGCATAAGAAGTCCCATAACTGACTTATATGATAGGGGTAGGGGTTGAAATGATGTGTTGATGCTATGTCATGCAAGGTATGCAGTTAAATGTTATGTCCACATAAGTGCATCTCACACACTACGACTCTATGTGCACAGAGCTTTCGTTCCCCATTTTTGGAGCTAGCAAGACTCCCAGGATACTTTTTTGTGGCAAACGAAAGCGGTGGGTTGGGCCTCGCCCACCTCTAGGTTGGTATTTGCACTACCTAACCTAGACCTAACGTACGCCTCAATGCTAAGAACACAAAAGCAGAGCTACTGCGTACTCTTGCTGGTTAGACCACCAGACTTATTTTGGTAAAGGGTTATCCTCACTTACCGAGCCCAAAGTATTAATGTCAGTGCAACGACCATCAATACTAAGGACCCACCACCTTATGCACATGCAAACATGTTTACATCTACCTCCGAGCCATAAGCTCCCCGGGCCAACCCGTCCGGCACAACAAACATTGTTGAGTCACAACTCACCAGACTAATATGTCTATTACTACGACCACCGAGCCAACCGCTCGTAAGATCAAACCGACTAAGCACCCATGAAAGTGGAGTGCGAGTGAGTATATTACTTAGTTAATCTTGTATAGCAACTTATCCCTACAGTATATGGTTAACCTTGGACTTCCTGAGGATTACCCTGTTAGGGGCTCGCTATGGTACTATGAACTATACTGGGATGACACCCCAAGGCTCCCTTTCACAAGGCATTTAATATTATGGGTAACTACCCACATGCCCAAGCCTCTTACCTTTTAACTTGTATTAACCGTGGGTGGTTTATGACACGATAGGGAAAAGACGATCTTTCGTCAATCCCAAGCACGACCTTACCCTTAGCTCACCTAGCACTCTTATCTCCTAAACTCCTTTTTGATGACCTCATCCTCTTCATCCTGACCATGCACACCAACTATATGCCACTTCCACTTGGTAGGCCCCTAAATACCCAAATTTCATATTTTACTATACGCAGACCAAACTAACTATATGAAGCTTATGAATAGAGGTACTCCAAATATTCACCCACATGACACCAGATTTTTACTGGAGACTACCATGGTATTTTAAGACTAAATCCAGAAAATCACATTTTTCCTCAACATCTTAGCATTTATTTAAATTTCTTCAACATTTGCCAAGTATGAATATGAACATGAAATGTAAGGTATTCTTATGACATGACTCTCATAAAATTAAGATAGCTCTATCATGCCAAAATAACAGTAAATGCAGAGTGTCACAATTTTACAATCAGGAATTGTCCTCTAATTATAATATTGAATATTTAACCAAAATTAGAAATTAAAGAAGCAACCACCAACAATACTTGTCCAAAAATTATGGGAATATTACCAGACATTTATGTTGATCAGAAAAGTTCTCAGGTCAAATTTTAGAATTTATAAAGGCACATTAACCACTTAAATAAATATTCCAAAGAAAACCTAATATGAGAATGTTGTGAAGTAGCCTACTGATAACAATCTCCAAAATCTATATAAAAATTTACAGAGCTTTCTAGTGCTCTGAAATGTCCTATCACCAAGTTGCACACTTTTCCAGAAAGATTTGGAGCCTCAATTATTTTTCTTAATATTAAGACAAAATAGGCGACTTGAGAATGAAGTACTGGTTAAATCATTTAATAAATTACACAAAAATACTATAGGTCTATAATATGATTATAAAGGCACTACCAAGGTTTCATCATCATGCAAGACCTTTTGAGCAGGTAAATATCTCTTATAAGAAATATCCCTAAAGGGGTTATGACCTAATTTAGGGGAAATAAGTACTACTAAAATTCTCTCAAAATTCCCAAGAGCATAATCACACCCAATGAACATATATCCTAAGCTCCATGGCCATTCTTGTGCTTTTGATCACATGGCCTTCACAAGGTCCTATATGCACCTCAAGGGGTAGAACTAGGGTCCTAGGGCATATCCACCTCTACACCACCATATCTTACTCATGAAGGTGTTTTAGGTGATCCTAAACCAATGGCCAAGGTTTCAACTCATGGTGATGAGTTTTGACCACCATACCCCAAGATAAACACCATGCCCTAATTTTGACCTAATTTGACATAACTTGGGTTGACAAATTACCCAAACAATTCAGTCCCAATTGGGATGATATTTTTACCAGGGTCATGCGATAACCCTAAAAAGCACCCACAAAAATTTGGAGGGCATTGGAGGTCATTTGACCCACTAATTAATTAATATTTGATTTATGAAATTATTACAAAAACCTTAAAAAAAGGTTCTCCTAAAATTCCCATATTTGGGTATGATGTGTGGGTAGGTGTAAATAGCCTAGGTTTTAAATTTCAAGGCCATACCATTTACCAATAGAAAGATATTCATGAATTTGTGACTGTCCTGCCCTAGGGATCAGTCTAGCAAAAAGACTCCACAGGGAGCTATAGTCCCCTACTGGGCTGAAACAAATTTTCACTTAAAGTTAACCTCAATACCTACAACTATCATGTAGAACATTTTCACTAAAATTGAGCCTAAGTATTTTAAATATTTAAATCAAGGTACTGCATTATATGTGACAGAATAATACAATTCATAACATTAAATCATTTAGGTCCGCGCTTATCAAATCACGGCAGATCCAACGGCTCTTGGTCATCATCCCCGATGGATGGAAGGCACGTGACAGTTTGTCATGGGCTTCTTTGCGGGACGATTTCCTGGCCACCTATGCCTCTTCCCGGCCAGCCAATGCCACCACCACCTCCGTTGAGGTGGTGGCCGGCGATAGTGGATGGTTGGCCGGCCGGAGGTGGTCGAAATCGAGGTTTAGAGGAGGGGAAAGAGAGCTCGAATCGAGCCCTTTGGGAATCACGATCCGAGCCCAATTGAGCTCGGATCAATCCCCAAATTATTAGATGATCTAGCGCACTAAGGGAGAGGAGGCGGATCGGACCTGTGTGGGGGCATGGTGGCGCGAATTCCGGCGAGTCGCCATGGCCGGAGGTGGAGCTTTCGGCGCCATGTCGATCCAAAATTCTGGTGCTCGATCTTTTTGGGGAGTAGGGGGTTTTTCTCCTCTCTGATCCCTGAGGGTGTTAAGGAGATCAATTGGGGGAGGGGAGGAGCCTTGGCATCAATTGCCATTAATGCCCATTAGTGGAGGTTTCGGTCACCTCTATTTCTCCCCCAATTCAGCTCCCTGGTCATAAAAACTCCAGAAATCGGTTTGTAACTGAAGGGGGAGGTGAATGCTCATCAATTGGGGAGGAATTGAAGGATCAATTGCATTGATCACCATGAATGCTCTCCTTCCCTCTTCAATTTGGGGGAAACCTCCATTTTCTCTCTCCTAATCACCAATTACAAAAATTAAGTGGTGATTTCAGTAATTACCAAGCCCACTAGGTGGTGGACCACTCTAGTTGGGCTAGCCCAAATGGATTGGGTTTAATTTGGGCAAATTAGGTTATTTTGATCCAAGGTTGACTTTGGTCAAATTGACCAATTGGGTTGACCCCAATGGGTGGCTTAGGCTCCAATGGCCTCCCTTAAGGGTTAGGAAGGTCTAGGTAATGTCAATTTGGCAAGGTGAGGGTGAATTGCCCCTTAATAGGGCACTTTTGACCAAATTAGGGCTAGGGTTGACTTTGGTCAATTTGGCCCCTTTTGTTGACCCCAATGGTTCCCTAGTGCTCCAAGGAGGCCCCTAGTGGGTTATGGACACTATGGTGGGGTCAAGGTTCAAGATGAGGCCCCAAAGTCCAAACCTAGGTTTGTTATTTGAAAATTGCAATTTGTAGACCACTTGGGTTTTCTCCTTCTCACCTAAGTTCTCATGGTCTTGAGCTCTTCCAATGGTTTTGTCATGACCTAGTCATCACAAAACCAACTTTGGAGGTGGGGGGGGGGGGTCTAGTTGTTTGGGGGATGTTACAAATCCCAATACATAAAAATAAAAATTTCGTCCTCGAAATTCAGGTTAAGTTTGTGGGGTTTCTACTACAAGCAAGAAAATGTAACATCCCGGAAAAATTAAATTATACCTGTCGTAAAGAGCTCCGGGTACTTTTGCTGCATCAGGTCCAGTGGTTCCCAGGTGTGCTCCTCTTATCCATAGTTCCTCCATAGGACCTTGACCAGCGGAACCTTCTTATGTCGCAAGACTTGTAACTCCGTGTCATCTATCTGAATCGGCTCCAGGTGAACTGACCGATCAGTAGCTGCTGGCCCCTCAGAAATAGATATCTGCTGCTTTGGCCGTAGTAGAGCTCTCCTAAGCGAGGAGACGTGGAAAATGTCGTGCAGTCCCTCCAACTTCGGCGGTAGCTCCAGTCTGTAGGCGAAGGGACAGATCCGCTCCAGGATCCTGTAAGGCCCCATATATCTCGGACTGAGCTTCTTCTGCCCGCGAACCCGCGAGACTCCATGCATCGGACGTATCTTCAAGAAAACCCGATATCCCACCTGAAACTCTACCATACGATGACGTGCATCATAATACTTGGCCTGCCTGCTCTGGGCCTCCAGCATCCTATCTCGAATCATCCTCACCTGAGCCTCCGTGTCCTCCGCGAACTCTCAGCCAAGTGGCTTGGGATCCTCATCCTGAATCCAAGACAATGGTGTCCTGCACCTCCGTCCGTATAATGCCTCGTAAGGTGCCCTGCCTATGCTAGCCTGGTGATTGTTGTTGAATGAGAACTTGACTAATGGTAACAGTCTCTCCCATGGCTCCCCGTGGTCCAGAATGCAAAGGCGTGGAAGATCCTCCAGGGTCCAGTTGGTACGCTATATTTTCCCGTCTGTCTGGGGGTGGAAAGTCGTATTAAAAGTCAACCGGGTGCCTAGGTAAACCTGCACTGCTCTCCACTCCCTCTACGTAAGACGTCCATCTCGATCTGACATGATCGTCCTCGGCACACCATGATATCGGACAAACTGCTCTACGAACCTCCGTACCAAAACACCGACCGGATCGTCCTTCCTGACTGGAATGAACCTGGCCACCTTCGTCAATTTGTCGACGATCACCCAAATCGAGTAATTTCCTGCACGAGATCGGGGAAGACCGTGTATTAATTCCATAGCGATGTTGTCGAACTTCCACTCCGGTACCGGGAGTGGCTGCAACAACCCGACTGGGTTCCGGCACTCCGCCTTCACGAGTTGGCAAGACTCGCAGTGGGTCACAAAATAGGTGATGTCCTTCTTCACACCCGGCCAGTACATAGTCCTCCTCAGATCCGCCATCATCTTGGTGATACCCGGGTGCACAAAATATCTACTGCAATGAGCCTCTGTCATAATGTCCTCCCGAATCTGGCTCCCTGCCGGTATATACACTCAGCCTCTAAAACTCAACAGACCGTCCTTCAACGAATAGTCTCCAACTGATCCTGTCTCCAAGGCTCTAAAAATTGGCTCTAGCCTAGCATCCCGCCTCTGCCCATCCCAGATGCGGTCTTGAATATCATATGTGGTACCCATCGCCGCTAAATACTCCACATATAGTTCTGGATCATCCTCGGATAGTAAGGAGATCTGCATGTCCTCAAACATTCGTACTAGCTCCATGGCCATCAACTTGGGCTCCGCTCCTGACATGGTAGCTCTCCTGCTCAGAGCATCCGCTACTACATTCACCTTCCCTGGGTGGTAATGCATCGTGTACTGATAATCTGATAAGAACTCCACCCATCGCCTCTGTCGAATGTTCAGCTCCTTCTGCGTATCTACGTACTTTAGATTCTTATGATCTGAGAATATGTCACAGTGGACACCGTAGAGATAGTGTCGCCAGATCTTGAGAGCGAACACAATTGCTCCCATCTCCAAGTCATGCACAGGGTAATTCCGCTCGTGATTCTTCAACTGAAGGGAGGCGTATGCTATCACGTGCCCATTCTGCATCAGAACGGCACCCATACCCTGATAAGACGCATCCGTGTACACCTGAAATCCTTCCCTCCTCGATGGAAGGGCAAGGATGGGGGCCGTAGTTAGTCGACCCTTCAGCTCCTGGAAGGCTGCCTCACACTACGACATCCATGTAAAAGCAGCATCCTTTATCGTCAGGGATGTGAGCGGGAGGGCTATCTGGGAAAACTCCTGTACGAACTTCCGGTAGTAGCCGGCAAGTCCCAAGAAACTCCTCACGTCGGTGGCTGTCTTCAACGGAGACCAATCCCGCACTGCCTGGATCTTAGCTGGATCTACTGCTAGGCCATCTCCACTGATGATATGGCCTAGGAAGGCCACCTCCTTTAGCCAAAACTGGCCTTGCTGAACTTTGCATACAGACGATGCTCCTGAAGCTTCTCCAATGTTAGTGCCAAATGTCGTGCATGCTCCTCCTCCGACATTGAATAGATGATGATGTCATCGATGAACATGATGACGAAGATGTCGTGATAAGGCTCGAACACCCGGTTCATCACGCTCATAAATGCAGAAGGTGCATTTGTGAGTCCGAATGGCATCACCGTGAACTCATAAAATCCGTATCGGCTGCTGAAAGCCGTCTTTGGGATATCTTCCTCCTGGATCCGTAGCTGATAATACCCTAATCTCAAATCCAGCTTTGAGCAGCAGTGGGCTCCCTCCAGCTGGTCAAAAAGCTCGTCGATCCTTGGTAATGGGTATGTATTCCGAACCGTCAGCCAGAAAAGGGATCTCTAGTCGATGCACAATCTGAGCGTCTCATCCTTCTTCTTTACGAACAACACCAGAGCTCCCCAAGGTGAGGAACTCGACCTAACAAACCCTACTTCCACCATCTCCTGTAGCTGGCTCTGAAACTCCACCAGCTCCTTCGGGGCCATCCGTTAGGGTGCCCTAGATACCGGCTTAGCCCCCGAAACCAGTTGGATTTGGAAATCCTTCTCACGGTGCGGGGGTAGTCTGGGTAGCTTCTCCGGAAATACGTCGGCAAAATCCCACATGACCAGGATATTTGACACCGAGTCTTTGACCTCCGTTGCCTCAAAGAGCACCTGATATACCTCATCTCCCTGCAGGTGGGCCTAGACGGCCTGAACTGATGATAAAAAGATACGAGAGGCGGGTTTAGTACCTTCGATCACTACTTCACCATCTTCATGCTTTAGAATGATCCTCCTTGCCGGACAGTCAATCTTTGCATGGTTCCAGTGCAGCCAGGTCATGCTTAAGATCAAATCAAAGTCCTTCATCTTCAAGCATGTCGTCGGCGCTTCGAATAGTTTCCCTCCAATCTCCACATTCATGTTGCACTTTGCATTTGCTACAACTTCTGATCCATCCGGGAACCGCACTCTCCTGTAGATGCCTTCGAAGTGTTGTACTTAGCACAGATCATCTACGAACTACTCTGAGATGAACGAGTGAGAGGCACCCGTATCGAATAAAGTGTATGCGGGCTTGCCGCAGACGAGTACTATACCTAAGTGGTTTTTGTTTGTTTGGTTTAATGCTAGGGTAAAGCTAAGGTTTACTGCGTACTAATGAATCATAAAATAAAAAGGCATCAAAAGTACCTGTAATGACCCTTGCCGGGTCCCGGGGCTGTGCTAGGTCCAGGGCATACATTTGTTCCCTGTTGTACAACCCCGATGTTCGCCTGGAAGGGTCCCTGGTTCGCATCCTGGAAGGGTCCCTGGATCGCATACCCAGGGGAGCGAGCCAGGGATGGGCAAGCCAGGTAGGGCGAGCCCAAGAGGAGCGAGAGGCCCTAGAGGCGGGCGAGCCAGACGGTCGAGGGAGTTCTCTAGGAAGGCCCGAGACCTTGGGGTACAAATAGCCATTTTTGGGATACAGTTAGCCATTTTGGCGTGCTCGACTCGCTAAAGAGCGGTTCGGCAGGCGAGTCCTAGAAGCAGACGAGCCAGTCAGTCGAAGGAGTTCGCTAGGCAGGAGAGTCAGCCAGACATTTTGGCGAGCCCCGTGTTCGCTGGAACGGGTCAAGGGTCTCTGGTTCGCCAGTACCTGGGGTGGTCTTTTACCAAAAAACTCCTGGTGGTCTGCGGCTAGCCCCTCCAAACAGCGGAGTTTGGCTGTTAGCAGACCAATTTGGGGTGCGGATAGTAAGAATTGACAGCGGGAGTTGGCTATTGACAGACCACAAAACCAAAATCTATAAATAGACCTTAAAGGGCACCTTGGAAGAGGACCGGTTTCAGAATCTTTGAGCCTTCTTCTCTCCATAGGTCGCTTTGGTTTGGGCTCTCTAGCTCTCCAAGGTGCCCGAGTCTTAGCTTTGGCTTGGGAGGGGAAGCGCTCAACGATCTTTTGGGTTAGTGGAGGGACCTCCTTGCTGAGACCAGGGTCTTTGTTCTTTGTCCGAGTTATCTGCCTATCTCTTCCGAGGGACCGGTAAGGGCTAGTCGCCCCTCAATTCGTTGAGGGCCCCGAGCTCCACAAGAGACCGAGAAATCAGTTTCAACATTTTGGTGCGGTGAGCGTGGAGCGCGGCTGGTTCAAGAAAGTTCCAGAGAATGGCTATGTCGGGAGATGAGGCGCAGGGCGACGAGTTCGGCGAGACTCCTCAGGAGGCGATGGCCAGGATGCTCGCGGATTTCAGGAAGGAGGTGCTCGACACCTTGGGGTTCACGGTCACAGCTCTGCGAAGTGAGTTTGCGACCCCAGCACCTCAGGCGACCCCTTCCCCAACAGCAGTCGGTGAGAGGGCACCAGGGGGAAGGGCTGGAAAAGAAGTTGCCGTTGGTTTAGGTCAGAGCCAGGAAGGGCGAGTGTTGTTCGCCAGTCCGGCGAGCTCCGTGCCGGCGAGCTCAGTGCTGGCGAGCTTTGTCCCAGCGAGCGCGACGCAGGCGAGTGTGCGCCAAGAGGAAGCAGCGACAGTCGGGGTGGTTCAGGCGAGCACCGCCCTCGCGAGCACAGTCCCTGCGAGCTCAAGTTTGGCGAGTGAGCTCGGGGGGCGAGTGGAGTCAGGGAAAGCGACAGGAGGGGGAAGCCCCTTTTGCGAGCTGGTGCTTTCCGCACCCGTCCCTGGGGGATTTGGAGAATGGGACTGGGTGTACTACAACGGAAGAGATGACCCTGTCCAGCACCTGCAGAGTTTCGAAGACTCGGTCTCCATCAGGCCGATGTCAGATGCCTTCAAGTGTCGGCTCTTTGCCGTCACCCTCAAGGAGAAGGCCAGGGACTAGTTCCACCATCTCCCTGCAGGGTCAATCTACTCGTTCGAGGATTTGCGCCGAAGTTTTTTGCTGAGGTTCTCGACCTCAAAAAAGAGGAAGAAGGACGCTGATTCCCTCTTCGCAGTGAAGCAGGGACTTAGGGAGTCGCTGGCTTAGTATGCTGATCGGTTCCAGGAGGAAGTACAGCTCACTCAGGAGATGCCTGGGTTTGCACTCCAACTCGCCTTCACGGTCGGGTTGAAAGAGAGTTTCTTCAAGATGGCGTTGAAGAGAAAAGCCCCTGTCTCCTTTGAAGAGCTGATGGAGAGGGTGTCGGAGGAAGTCGCGAGTGAGGAAGCCAATCCGGAGCTCACCAAGAGGCTAGCAAAGCTCAGTGAGCCGGAGGTGAGGCGGTAGGAGGTTAGGAGAAGGGAAGAGCCCCGGGCCCCGGAGGGGGAATGGAGGCCGCAAGGTGGAGGAATGCATGGGCAGGGAAGGGGTTACGGCCCAGGAAGGGGTAACCATGTCGGAGGTCAATGGAGGCCCCCCCCCCAGTTAGGGTGGAGGCAAGGTCCGATGCAAATGCCTCCCCCTCCCCAACAGGCCATGGAAATTGGACGGGGAAGAGGTAGAGGAAGAGGAAGGGGAGGAGAGGTGGAAACGGCAGCCGCTAGGAGGAGAAGGAATAGGGTGGCAGAGGCCGAGGCAAGGGAAGTGGCGTTGTCATATTGTATCTTTCATGATGTGGAAGGTCACTCGACGGACACCTGTCCGGAGTTCCTGGAAGTAAAGAGGGTCAGAACGCCCGCGCCACCACAGCAGCAGCCAGTAAGGATCGTGGAGGTCGAACCTCGAGAGGAGGATGAGGAAAGGTGTAAGGATAGAGCCGATATGGGAAGTAGAGGAGGGATCAGGGTGATCCATGGGGGGGTAGGGGTGGAGGCGACCCGCAAGGCTAGCCTCCATACCATCTACCGCCGGAGCGTGGCTTCGACATCCACCGCTCCACCCTCGACCGAAAAAATCGTTTTCACCCAGAAAGACATGCCGTGCTATGAGGACCCGTTCTGCGATGCACTGGTTATTCAGACGGCGATCGAGAACTTCACCGTCTCCCGGATCCTAGTGGACAATGGAAGTTCGGTCAACGTCATCTTCAAGAAGACGTTCGACAAGATGGAGGTGGAGCCCAGGAGGGTGTTGGCCTCAGATGGCCCTCTGTTCGGATTCTCGGGGGAGAGGAAGGAAGTAGAAGGGGGAGTAGGGCTTCATGTGACCCTGGGTGGGCAGTCCCGGAACTGTCGTTTTGTCATAGTGGACGCCCCAAGTAGTTACAGCGCCATCTTCGGACGGCCACTCATCAGCGCATTCCGTTGTGTCCCTTCCACCTTTCACTAATGCCTTAAGTTCAACGACGGAGGGGTTCAGGTGCGGATCAGGGGGGATCCCAAGGTGGCGAGACAGTGCTATGTAACGGCTGTCAACACCATCTCCTGGATGGGAGAAGCCGAGGAATGGGATAGGATGATGGAGGAGGCAGCCGAAGCCGGAGGTATGGAGGTAGCCGAGGAAAAGATGGAGGGAGATGAAGTCCATGCCCAGGAAGGGGTAGTTGAGGGACCCCGGGCGAAGGGAGAGGAGGAAGAAGAGAAGGCCCAGGAGGGAAGGGCGGAAGACCAGATGGTGGTAGAAAAGGATGTCGAGGAGGGAACCCAGGCTCCCACTTATGCCGAGGAGGAGAGGGCTTGGGGAGAGCAATCCAGGCTGGAGGCCGTGGACGAGGTCGTGGAACTCGAAGTCACCACTCGGCTCAGGGTGGTGGAAAAGGTCCGAATCAGCGGAGAGCTCAACCCGAAGGAGCAGGCCGAGATCCTGGCCTGCGTGCAGAAAAATGTAGACGTCTTCGCATGGAGCGCCGCGGAAATGCCCGGGATCGACGCGGATGTGGCTTGCCATCGCCTCAACCTCGACCCCGGCACCTGCCCCATCCGCCAGAAGAGGAGGGCTATCGCCGACAAGCTGGAAGGACCCATCTGAGAGGAGGTGGGTAAACTTCTGCAGGCAGGTTTTGTATCAGAGATCCAGTACCCAGGCTGGGTCTCCAACGTAGTTATGGTAAAAAATGGAGGAGGTAAGTGGCGTATGTGTATCGACTTTTCGCTTCTTAATAAATCATGCCCGAAAGATTGCTACCCCCTGCCCAGAATCGACGCGCTGGTTGAGTCAGCCGTTGGTTTTTCTGTAATGTCTTTCTTAGATGCTTTTTCAGGTTACCATCAAATCCGCATGCACCCCCCGGGCATCAAGGATGTTTCCTTCATCACGGGGGATGGATGTTATTGCTATAAGATGATGCCCTTCGGGCTCAAGAACGCAGGGGCTACGTACCAAAGGATGATGGATAGGGTCTTCCGCGAGCAGAAAGGAAGAAATTTAGAAGTCTATGTTGACGACCTCATGGTGAAGAGCCGAGACCTTGGGTCTCACCTCCAAGACCTTGAGGAGACGTTCGGGACCCTGCGGCGGTACAAGATGAAACTCAATCCCTTGAAGTGTGTCTTCGGGGCAAGCCGAGGAAAGTTCCTAGGCCACTTACTCACCCCCGCGGGGGTGGAGCCCAACCCGGACAAGGTTAAGGCGGTAATGGAGTTGGGGTCACCAAAGAATCCAAAGGAGGTTCAGAGCCTTACAGGGAAGTTGGCTGGGCTCAGCAGGTTCCTCTCCAAGGCGGGAGAAAAGTGTGCACCTTTTTTCAAGGTGCTGCGGGGCAATAAGAAGTTTGAATGGACCCGGGAGTGCGAGGAAGCCTTCCAGGCTCTGAAAGAACAGCTCACCCAAACCCCTCTGCTCCAGGGACCGAGGCCAGGAGAAGACCTATCCCTGTACCTGGTGGTAGGGTCCGAAGCAGTAAGTTCCGTGTTGATCCGGGAGGAGGGGAAGAAACAGTTTCCTATCTACTACGTCAGCCGAGTGCTGAAGAAGGCAGAGCTCCGGTACCCGATCTTGGAAAAGTTGACCTTCACATTGGTGGTGTCAGCCCGGAGGCTCCGGCCTTACTTTCAAGCCCATTCAATCAAGGTGGTGACGGACCACCCGCTCCGTAAAATCATGGAAGGAGTGGAGCACTCAGGGAGGTTGGCAAAGTGGTCCGTGGAGCTAAGTGAATTCAATATCACGTTCGTGCCCAGGACGTCCATCAGGGCTCAGGCGGTGGCAGACTTCATGGCCGACTATGCAGCCGAAGTGGGGGACCACGAGCCACCTCCCCCAGAGGCATGGAAGATGTTGGTGGACGGAGGGTCGGGAAAATACTCCTATGGAGGGGGAATGGTCCTGGTAAGTCCTCAGGGGACTCGGATTGAGCAAGCCTTGAACATCCGTTTCCCAATTACCAACAACCAGGCTGAGTACGAAGCGATGATAGCGGGCCTTCGGCTTTCCCGAGAACTGGGAGTGCAGGACGTGGAGGTCTCCACGGACTCCATGGTGGTAGCATGCCAGATCAAGGGAGAGTTTGAAGCAAAGGACCCGACCCTCCTGCTATACCTGGAGAAGGTTAAGGGGGTCATCGGGCAGTTCCGCACCTTCTCCATCAAGCACGTGTCGAGGGAGGAGAGCACCCAGGCGGACCTCTTAGCCAAGTTCGGTCCCCGAGCGGGAGGGACGACTTCGGAACTCTTCCAGCCCTCCATCGAGGAAGGAGAATTAATGGAGGTGGATCAACGAGCCTCGTGGATGGATCCGTTCATCACCTTCCTATCCTCCGAGCAGTTCCCTGGAGAGGACGTGGACAAGAGGCGCTTCAGGTATAAGTCCGCTTATTACTCCTTGCATGCAGGAGGGCTATATAGGAAAACTCTCTCGGGACTCCTGGCCCGTTGTGTTTCCGAGGAGGAGGTTCTGAGAGTCCTGGAAGAAATCCACTCCGGGGAGTGCGGCAGCCACTCCGGGAGTCGGACCCTGGAAGGGAGGGTGTTGAGGCAAGGCTACTTCTGGCCCACTCTCAGCAAGGATGCGGCAGAGTTCGCGAGAAAGTGTCCGGAGTGCCAGCTCTATGCTCCGCTCCAACTCCTCCCAGCTCAAAGGCTCCGAACCATCACGGCTCCCTGGCCCTTCGCCATATGGGGGCTGGATCTGGTCGGTCCCTTTCCCCAAGCCAGCGGCCAGAGGAAGTTCCTGCTGGTCATGATCGACTACTTCTCCAAGTGGGTAGAAGTGAAAGCACTCGCTAAGGTAACCTCTCAGGTTGTAAGGAATTTTGTATGGGGAGAGATAATTTGCAGGCACGGGTTACCTCTAGCTATAGTGACGGATAATGGGCCGCAGTTTGCTAGTGAAGAGTTTGTTGGCTTCTGCACTCAGCTCGGCATCGACCTCAGGTTTGCGTCGGTCCACCACCCGAGGAGCAATGGGCAGGTGGAGGCCGCGAACAAAATAATCGTTAACCTATTAAAAAAGAAAGTAGAAAACCTCCAGGGAAACTGGGTAGAACAGCTACCCTCCGTCCTCTGGGCCATGAGGACCACCCCGAATACCGCCACCGGGGAGACCCCGTTCAAGCTCTCTCACGGATCCGAGGCCATTCTCCCCATAGAGTTCGAGGTAAAGACCCCCCGGGTGATCGCTGCGAGCGAGGGGGATGAAGAGTGGCTGGAAGATAACAATGCAGAGCAGAGGCTATCTTTGGACCTGGTGGAAGAACTCCGGGACTTGGCCACCATCAGGCAGGAAGAGGTCAAGCGGCGGATGGTTCGATATTTTGACAAACATATCCGGATAAAGCACTTTCAGAAAGGGGACCTGGTCCTGAAGAAGGTCGATGCGGCCGGCAGAGGGGCCGCGGTGGGTAAGCTTAACCCCAACTGGGAGGGTCCATATATTGTAAGCGGGGTGCTCAAGTCGGGGGGATATCACCTCCAGGATGTGGAGGGGGTGCCCCTCGACCGAGCCAGGAGTGGGGATGATTTGAAACGATTTTACCCTTAAAAGCTTTATTATATTGTTTACTGAATGTCTTATTCCTTTTTTATAAAGCTTATGACTATTGCCGTGCCGATATGACACAGTCTGGATATATTGGAGCTGGAATGCCCCAGATCGATTCCGCTCCCGGGCTCTCACCTAGACGGGGGGTTCAGGTTGATCTCTGGAGAGGCTGACGAGGTTGGATATGTTGGTGCTGGAATGCCCCAGATCGATTCCGCTCCCAGGCTCTCACCTAGACGGGGGGTTCAGGTTGATCTCTGGAGAGGCTGGCAAGGTTGGATATGTTGGTGCTGGAATGCCCCAGATCGATTCCGCTCCCGGGTTCTCACCTAGACGGGGGGTTCAGGTTGATCTCTGGAGAGGCTGGCAAGGTTGGATATGTTGGTGCTGGAATGCCCCAGATCGATTCCGCTCCCGGGCTATCACCTAGACGGGGGGTTCAGGTTGATCTCTAGAGAGGCTGGCAAGGTTGGATATGTTGGTGCTGGAATGCCCCAGATCGATTCCGCTCCCGGGCTCTCACCTAGACGGGGGGTTCAGGTTGATCTCTGGAGAGGCTGGCAAGGTTGGATATGTTGGTGCTGGAATGCCCCAGATCGATTCCGCTCCCGGGCTCTCACCTAGACAGGGGGTTCAGGTTGATCTCTGGAGAGGCTGGCAAGGTTGGATATGTTGGTGCTGGAATGCCCCAGATCGATTCCGCTCCCGGGCTCTCACCTAGACGGGGGTTCAGGTTGATCTCTGGAGAGGCTGGCAAGGTTGGATATGTTGGTGCTGGAATGCCCCAGATCGATTCCGCTCCCGGGCTCTCACCTAGACGGGGGGTTCAGGTTGATCTCTAGAGAGGCTGGCAAGGTTGGATATGTTGGTGCTGGAATGCCCCAGATCGATTCCGCTCCCGGGCTCTCACCCAGACGGGGGGTTCAGGTTGATCTCTGGAGAGGCTGGCAATAGAAATCAGGACCTAAGATAGCAGGTTGAGGTGTTAGAGCCAGAAGGGCTTGGTTCGCAAAATCGAAAGGGTTGAGGCTGGAAGGGCCTGAGGTGGCAGGTTGCGATGCTAAAGTCGGGGAGTTTTTATTCGCAGGATGCCGAGGCTCAAGCTCGCCAAGGTCGGGTTCGCCGGGCAGTATCCGCGGGCGGCGATAGCCCGGGTTCGCGAGATCCACAAGAGGAGAACCCTGGCGAGGCGAGCCCAGACACACGCATTCGCGAGCCCCCCCCCCCCGGAAGCACTGCCGCATAACCAGTCATGAGAGTTCAGAAGAAAGAAATCAAATGCGGGAGAAAAAAGAAAACGCGAGCACGCGCATAAATACTAATGAAAAAATTATAACTATCATTCCCCAAGATTTTTCTATGTTCGGTGGCGATCTCGCCAGCCCAAAAAGAATAATATACATTCAAAATAATGAGAGAAGAGAGGCTAAGGGGGTTCATTCTGGGGGGCCCTCGCCATTCTTGCGAGCCCCCAACCATGGCGCCAAGTCGAAGAGGTCCGGGCAGACGTCTTCGGCTATAAATTCCATCGCTTCTTCCGCAAGCAGGATCGCGTTCTTGAGGGTCGTGAAGACGAGGTTGGCTACCTCCTGTGCATCTCGCCGTCTCTGTTCCTCACTTTCGGCGACCCTCTGTTGAGACCTGGCTCGCCCAGGAGAAGGAGGCAGCACGCTGCGAACCAGCTCGTCCACCCGAGCCTTCAACATGGTATTCTCCAACTCCAGCTCGCCGTTGCGAGCGAGAAGCTTGGTTGCTACATCGGCATCCTAAGTCAGCATCAAACGAGTTAAGACAAAGATCGGAAGTCGCGAACAGCGAAGAAAAGAGGCCCAAGGGCCGCTTACCAGCTTGCCCTGCATCCCGGCGAGGAGGCTTTCCGACGCTTCCTCTCTCTCCTTAAGGCCCTTGATCTCCTCGCGAGCCCTCTTAAGCTATTCCCTGTACGCGCGGATATCCCTATCCGCCTGCAGATAACGGCGCCCCGCCATATGTGCGCGCTCCGTCGAGCGAAACTGGGCTCGCATTTCTTCATAGACCAGTTGCCTTGGCCCCATCTCTTTATAGGCGGCGGCGTCCTCGCGGCCATATAAGCCGAAGGAGAGAGAGAACGCCTCCTCCCCGACCTTACCAAGCTCCACCCAGGAGGGGTGAAGGGTGGAGCAAGAAATCCGGTTGGCGTCAGGATCCCAAGCGAGCAGGGGCTCGCCAAGAATATCAGAAACCTTCTCACCCAGACCAAAGTTCTTGTGGCCCTTGGGAAGGGGGGTTGTGGAAGAGCTCCCAGCGCCCTGGCTCGCCAACGGGTCCGGCTGTTTCGCAGGAGAAGGGGGCGAGCCGTCGGTCTCGCTCAGATCGACGACCGCTCTCTTGTCTTTGATGGCGAGGGTTTTCCCCTTCGGCTTCTTAGAGGAGGGTTGCGAACCAGGCTGGCTCGCAGACGGAGGCCGCTTCTTGCCGGACCCGGTGATAGGAAGATCGCGGCAAGCCTCTGCCGTCGCGGTCGCGAGAGTGTCCATCGTGAGAGCAGTGCCTTGCGCGTGCGGAGGATTAACGGGGATCTCGCGCTCGCCTGAAGTGTAAAAACGTTACACAGCGAAGAAAAAGGAAAGGAGAGTGGGGCGAAAGCGAGCCATACCTTCCCCTTGAGGAACTACGAGTAGCGAGTTGACGTTGCGCCGCAGATGGGCGACTTCGAAGTTTTTTCCGGAGAGGTATTGGAGGAGTTTGGCGTCGGCACCGCCCAACGAGCTCGGAGGGCGGTAAGTGGCGTCATCCCGTTGAAGAGGGGTGAAGTGGAGGTTACCGAAGGGTCCCTTCACCAGGATGAACTTCTGAGTCCAGTAGTGACTCTTGTTCACCGTCTCGTAGACGGTGACGTGCTGACTCGCGCAGTAGGTGGTCCCATCCCGGAAGGCGTGAAAGGAAGACACTTTGCGGAAGACGAGGAGGCTGAACTCGATCCTCTCCTCCCGCATGTAACTGGCGAACGCGACAATGTCCGCGATCGCATTCGGTGTCAGCTGGCTCGGCAGCACCCCATAATACCGTAGCACCTGCAAAGAACGGTGAAAAAGTCGCGATGGAGAACAGGGAGCGGCGAGAAGGCTAAGCAAATTACCTGACGGATTTCGGGCCATAAAGGGAGTCGCAACCCATTCTCGAAGTGAGCAATGGGAATCGCGAGTTCGTCAGCCTCGGTCTCGTTCAATGTAGATCTCTCGCTTGGACAGCGAGCCGAATAACCCTCCGGAAGTTAACGATCCACGGCATGTTTGTACTCCTCTGCCGTGACGTTCGCGCAGTAGAATTCATGGGCTTGAAACGCGGAGGCGCATCTTGACCGCCCCTCACTCTCACCATCCGCTCCCACTGACTGATTTGTTCGCATCGAGTCAGGAAGAGGCAGCCTGCAAGCGGCGAACGCGAACACGAGCTTGCGAGAACAGAAACGGGCGTAGACGCGAGAGGATTAGAGAAATAAATGCGACGGATGGAAAAATGAATCCGAACTATTTATAGGAAACTAAGAGGGGCACGGGAATCGAAGCGTCGGGGATGCGGATAGCGAAAATAAAGTCGATTTCTACTCGATTAAACTACGGCCTTGCGAGCCCGGGCTCGCCACCGCACGGTAATTAAACCTCGCCTGAGGCCGGCCCGTGAGGGAAGAAAAGTTTGGGCACAACGTCGCCCAGAAGCTCGCGGGCGCTCCACGAGGGCAATCGTATCTAACACGGCGAGCGAACGGAATAAGCCACAGACGCTCCACAAAAATAAAGGGCAGAACAAAAAATGATAAAAGGCGAGTCACGATGGACTCACAAGCATTACCACACCACAGAGATTGTTCAAACAGAAGCGTCATGAAAGAAATAAAAGCAAGGGGATAGTAAAAATAAACCCGCGGCTGGCTCAGGGGTAAGGAAGCCATTTCCAGCGTCCCCGGCCTCGCTTCCCCGCACGCGGCGGCACTCTCGGATAGTGGTATTCGCGAAGTGCTTTGAACTCGCGCAGGATTAAGTGTGCTTGATCCTCGCCCCGCGAGATATGCACGCCGGGCGAGGTAACGTCTGCGCGAGTCACCGGCCCCGCCTCGGCAAGCAAGCGCGCATTCACGTCCTCCATCACGGCAAATCTCTCATTGAAGGAAGCTCGGTCCGCGTCATATCGCTCCTCCAGCTCGCGCAGCATCATACCATGCTTCTGAAGCACCTCTGACACCCGTCTCTTCATTCGCTTGGGGTCGCCTGGGTCGCCCAAGAAGTCTTCCATCTGGCTCGGCGAGGGCGGCGGTGACATCTCCACCCTCCCATGCTCTGACTCAGGCGTGGCTTCCGAAATGTCTGCGAAGGAAGAACTAGTAGGATCAGGGGGCGAGCGGGAAAGCGAGCCCGGACAAATGTACTAACCTTGGAAGAAGGGGGACTCGCGACGTTGCTTGCGAGAGGACTCCGGTCGACCCTGGAAGTTTTCGCGGAACCCTGGGACGTGGGGTTTCCCCAGACCAGGGGGATACACCACCCTCTCCGCGACCTGGGCGCCGTCGAGAAGCGAGCCGCCTGGACTTTGCCTGCCCACCATATCGAAGCCCGGGACCTCCACGTTAACCTTAGGCGGAATCGGCGAGTGCACCGGTGTGGAGCCTTTCTTCTCGGGGCTCGGCGGTGGGGTATCTGCACGGGTCATAAGCGCATAGATATCGCACAAAGACTTAAGCGAGGATAAAGGAAGGTACTTATTACGTACGGGGTTGCGAGAGAGGCGCCTATAGGGTTGAGGTCCCGGTCCCAGCATCTAGCGATCCCAACTTCGCTGGGGACGGAGCGTGAGAAGAGGTCAGCGTGAGGCCCGCCAGGCGTTCCTAAGGTGGAGGATTCTGCGAGAGGGGAAGGATTGAATAGGGAGTCGGAATAAAAAGTCTAGACGAAGAATACCTATTGCGCGAGCCCGGTATTCAGCAGCGGAGGCGAGGCAGGAGGTGACACGTCCTCCCCCTGCGACCTCCAAACCGTCTTGGCCTTCTTAGTCTGGGGGGAAGGGGATGTGGCGGGGTTGAACATCCAGGCATTGCGTCCGGCAGCCTGGGCCTTCGCCATCTCCCTGGAAGCCTTCAACCGATCCAACGCGCTCGGCTTAGAAGACATTCGGGAGAGGTTGTTTCCTGCGAGGAAGAAGGGGAAGGAAAAGCTCGATCACTAGCTGCAGCGGACGGTATTTACAGTTTTGGACGTGGGACCCACCGAAAGATTCCCGCCACGTCAGCCGAATCGGCGAACACCATGGATTGGACATTTCTTCGCGAGCTCAAGACAACCTCGCAAAGAGCGGGGATTGTGTACAACCCCGATGTTCGCCTGGAAGGGTCCCTGGTTCGCATCCTGGAAGGGTCCCTGGTTCGCATACCCAGGGGAGCGAGCCAGGGATGGGTAAGCCAGGCAGGGCGAGCCCAAGAGGAGCGAGAGGCCCTAGAGGCGGGCGAGCCAGCCGGTCGAGGGAGTTCGCTAGGAAGGCCCGGGACCTTGGGGTACAAATAGCCGTTTTTGGGGTACAGTTAGCCATTTTGGCGAGCTCGACTCGCTAAAGAGCGGTTCGGCAGGCGAGTCCTAGAAGCAGGCGAGCCAGTCAGTCGAAGGAGTTCGCTAGGCAGGCGAGTCAGCCAGACATTTTGGCGAGCCCCGTGTTCGCTGGAACGGGTCAAGGGTCTCTAGTTCGCCAGTACCTAGGGTGGTCTTTTACCAGAAAACTCCTGGTGGTCTGCGGCTAGCCCCTCCAAACAGCGGAGTTTGGCTGTTAGCAGACCAATTTGGGGTGCGGATAGTAAGAATTGACAGCGGGAGTTGGCTATTGACAGACCACAAAACCAAAATCTATAAATAGACCTTAAAGGGCACCTTGGAAGAGGACCGGTTTCAGAATCTTTGAGCCTTCTTCTCTCCATAGGTCGCTTTGGTTTGGGCTCTCTAGCTCTCCAAGGTGCCCGAGTCTTAGCTTTGGCTTGGGAGGGGAAGCGCTCAACGATCTTTTGGGTTAGTGGAGGGACCTCCTTGCTGAGACCAGGTCTTTGTTCTTTGTCCGAGTTATCCGCCTATCTCTTCCGAGGGACCGGTAAGGGCTAGTCGCCCCTCAATTCATTGAGGGCCCCGAGCTCCACAAGAGACCGAGAAATCGGTTTCACACCTGTTCTGTCTCCGGTCTCCGCCCTGAAATCCACGACCTCGTCCACATCCCTGACCCCCGAAATGCTGGGCCTGAGGGGCAGCCTATAGTGCTGGTGGTGCATTTCTCTGAGGGCAGTTCCTCCAGATGTGGCCAGTCTGGTGGCAGTGGTAGCACTCCAGAGGTGGCCCACCTCCTCCAATCCTCGGCATCTCCCGCATCTGTAGAGGCTGAGGGGCCAACACTACCGGCTCCCTCTGCTCCCGTCTCTGCTCCTGGCGGGGTCGGACCTTCATCCTTCCTTCCCCAGCATCTCAACCTCTTGGCTGGTCCCCTCTGCCTCCCCATCCCTGGTCTTCTGTCGGCCTCTTCCTTCCTCGAACAAGGTGCTGGTCAGCATTTAGTTTCATGGCCATCTCCAGTATCTTAGTCATACTGCTATCAGAGACGAAGAGGAGGGCCTGCCTCAGCTCATCACGAAGGCCCTTGTAGAACCTCTTTGCGTATCCTGCATCATCTAGCTGATACGAAACTGCAAACCGGGATAGATGGGTAAACTCCCGGTGATACTCTAGAACTGTCCTGGTCCCCTGCCTCAACTGCAGAAATCTATCCTCTAGCTCGTCTCTTGCAGACTGCGGTACAAAATGCTCCAGCAGTGCTGCCTTGAACTTATCCCAATAAACATCCGCAGCCTCCAGTCCTGCATATGATGTGTCCAGGAACCTCTTCCACCATCTCTTTGCATGTGACTCCAAACATGAGACCACCAGTGGCACCTCAATATCTGCTGGGCACTGAATCCCTGTCAGCATCTCCTCCATGATATCCACCCACTCCTCAGTCCTCACAACTGCCTCCGTCCCGAGATATGATGAGGGGGAGAGGCCTCAGAAGACGCTCAGCTAGTTGGCCCCAGGGTGTTGCTGAGCAGTCGGTGCCTGCTGTGCCCTGAATGTCTCCAGTATGGTTGTTAGTGTTTGTCCCATCTCCGTCTGCTGGAACGGAGTAGGAGCCGGTGATGGTGGAACGATGTTTGGAGTCGGTGGAACACCATGCTGCGGTGTAGGGTTCGTCGCGGGCTACACAAGAAATTACACTCGTAAGGGACTTAGCTAAAGAATATTCAGTTAGAAGTGGACTTTTCATGTGATTTCCCTTATGGGCACACCATTACTTCCGCTGCTAGTTTATCCTCAAACTAAGCTCGCGCGGGGTGGCCCAGGGTTTGTTGACTTCTTTTATTTTCTCCGGATCGAGGTTTCCTCTGATACCACTTGTAAGACCCCGTTTTTTTTCTTTTTCAAACCCGGGGTCTTATGCCCAGAACCGTTGTTTTGCGGTGGCACCTTCACTCGGGAGGGATGCCACTACAAAATGCCGATCCTGCCGGCAATATCGATCACAGAGAAAGTAAAGTATAACAAGCTTTAAAGAAGACCAGTCCCATCACATAAAAGTAAATCACCATAAAGAGATGTCCACATAAACATAACTGAAATAAAAGACAGAAATAATAAGGGCTCCTGCCCGATACATCAAATCCTCACTACATAAACACCCCCGGAAGCATAAGATACTAAAGCTAAATGATGCTCACGGATCCTGCCAATGGTGCTCCCGTACTAGACTGCCCCGTCTCCATCTACACCGGCCTCTGGTGCTGCAACATCTCCTCGGTCACCTAAAATGATAAGGTGCACCGACCATTAGTCAAAAGACTAAGCCAATCCGCCACCCCTCCCCCGGTGCCTCCTAGGCACCATGCGGGAAGGATGAAGCGGAGGACATCAAGGGGTGTAATAAAAGCAGGTGATGGGAACATAATCTACAGGGAATGTTTCTATGCTACACAAGTGTATATAAATAATTAAAGCAGTAAATAAAGTAGAGTACTAACAGGTAAAGTAAACAAGTAGAGCAAGCATATAATGGTAAGTAAGGTAAAGTAATCGTTGATTTATAGGAATGCCCACACAAACCTATAGACCAATAGGTCATTTAGCAAGGCCTATCGTATAAGAAGTCCCATAACCGACTTATATGATAGGGGTAGGGGTTGAAATGCTATGTTGATGCTATGTCATGCAAGGTATGTAGTTAAATGTTATGTCCACACAAGTGCAACTCACACACTACGACTCTATGCGCACAGACCTTTAGTTCCCCCTTTTTGGAGCTAGCAAGACTCCCAGGATACTTCCGTAGTGGCAAACGGAAGCAGTGGGTTGGGCCTCGCCCATCTCTAGGTTGGTATTTGCACTACCTAACCTAGACCTAACATACGCCTCAACACTAAGAACACAACAGCGGAGATACTGCGTACTCTTGCTGGTTAGACCACCAGACTTGTTTTGGTAAAAGGTTATCCTCACTTACCGAGCCCAAGTATTAATGTCAGTGCAACGACCATCAATACTAAGGACCCACCACCTTATGCACATGCAAACATATTTACATCTACCTCCGAGCCATAAGCTCCCCGGGCCAACCCGTCCGGCACAACAAACATGGTTGAGTCACAACTCACCAGACTAATAAGTCTATTACTACGACCACTGAGCCTACCGCTCGTAAGATAAAACCGACTAAGCACCCGTGACAATGAAGTGTGAGTGAGTATATTACTTAGTTAATCTTGTATAGCAACTTAGCCCTATAGTTTATGGTTAACCTTGGACTTCCCGAGGATTACCCTGTTAGGGGCTCGCTACGGTTCTAGGAACTATACTGAGATGACACCCCAAGGCTCCCTTTCTCAAGGCATTTAATATTATGGGTAACTACCCACATGCCTAAGCCTCTTACCTTTTCATTTGTATTAACTCTAGGTGGTTTATGACACGCTAGGGAAAAGACGATCTTTCGTCAATCCCAAGCACGACCTTACCGTTAGCTCACCTAGCACTCTTATCTCCTAAACTCCTTTTTGATAACCTCATCCTCTTCATCCTGACCATGCACACCAACTACATGCCACTTCCACTTGGTAGGCCCCTAAATACCCAAATTTCACATTTTTACTATACGCAGACCAAACTAACTATATGAAGCTTATGAGTAGAGGTACTCCAAATATTCACCCACATGACACAAGATTTTTACTGGAGGACTACCATGGTATTTTAAGACTAAATCCAGATAATCACATTTTTCCTCAACATTTTAGCATTTACTTAAATTTCTTCAACATTTGCCAAGTATGAATATGAACATGAAGTGTAAGATATTCTTATGACATGACTCTCATAAAATTAAGATAACTCTATCATGCCAAAATAATAGTAAATACAGAGTGTCACAATTTTACAATCAGGAATTGTTCTCTAATTATAATATTGAATCTATAACCAAAATTACAAATTAAAGAAGCAACCACCAATAATACTTGTCCAAAAACTATGGGAATATTACCAGACATTTATGTTGATCAGAAAAGTTCTTAGGCCAAATTTTAGAATTTATAAAGGCATATTAACCACTTAAATAAATATTCCAAAGAAAACCTAATATGAGAATGTTGTGAAGTAGCCTACTGATAACAATCTCCAAAATTTATATAAAAATTTACAGAGCTTCCTAGTGCTCTGAAATGTCCTATCACCAAGTTGCACACTTTTCCAGAGAGATTTGGAGCCTCAATTATTTTTCTTAAGATTAACACAAAATAGGTGACTTGAGAATGAAGTACTGGTTAAATCATTTAATAAATTACACAAAATATACCAGAAGTCTATAATATCTCTTATAAGAAATTTCCCTAAAGGGGTTATGACCTAATTTAGGGGAAATAAGTACTACTAAAATTCTCTCAAAATTCCGTATAGCATAATCACACCCCATGAACATATATCCTAAACTCCATGGCCATTCTAGGGCTTTTGATCACATGGCCTTCACAAGGTCCTATATGCACACCAAGGGGTAGAACTAGGGTCCTAGGGCATATCCACCTCTACACCACCACATCTTACTCATGAAGGTGTTTTAAGTGATCCTAAGCCAGTGGCCAAGGTTTAAACTCATGGTGATGAGTTTGGACCACCATACCTCAAGATAAACACTATGCCCTAATTTTGACCTAATTTGACCTAACTTGGGTTGACAAATTACCCAACCAAATCAGTCCCAATTGGGTTGATATTTTTACCAGGGTCATGTGATAACCCTAAAAAGTACCCACAAAAATTTGGAGGCATTGGAGGTCATTTGACCCACTAATTAATTAATATTTGATTTTTGAAATTATTACAAAAACCTTAAAAAATGTTTCTCCTAAAATTCCCATCTTTGGGTAAGATGTGTGGGTAGGCGTAAATATCCTAGGTTGTAAATTTCAAGGCCATACCATTTACCAATAGAAAGATATTCAAGAATTTGTGACTGTCCTGCCCTAGGGACCAGTCCTAGCAAAAAGACTCCACAAGGAGCAATAGTGCCTTTATTGGGCTGAAACAAATTTTCACTTAAAGTTAACCTCAATACCTACAACTATCAAGTAGAACATTTTCACTGAAATTGAGCCTAAGTATTTTTAATATTTAAATCAAGGTACTACATTATATGTGACAGAATAATACAATTCATAACATTAAATCATTTAGGTCTGTTCTTATCAATTCGCGGCAGATCCAACGGCTCTTGGTCATCATCCCTGATGGATGGACGGTGCGCGATAGTCTGTCCTGGGCTTCTTTGCGGGATGATTTCCTCGCCACAAGTGCCTCTTCCCGGCCAGCCAATGCCACCACCACCTCCGTTGAGGTGGTGGCCGGCGATAGGGGGTGGTTGGCCGGTTGGAGGCGGTCGAAATCGAGGTTAAGAGGTGGGGAAAGAGAGATCGAATCGAGCCCTTTCAGAAGCACGATCCCAGCCCAATTGAGCTCGGATCAAGCCCCAAATTATCAGAAGATCTAGCACTAAGGGAGAGGAGGCGGATCGGACCTGTATGGGGGCATGGTGGCGCGAATTCCGGTGAGTCGCCATAGCTGGAGGTGGAGCTTTTTGCGCCATGTCGATCCTAGCTTCTGGTGCTCGATCTCTTCGGGGAGTAGGGGTTTCACTCCTCTCTGATCCCTAAGGGTGTTAAGGAGATCAATTGGGGGAGGGGAGGAGCCTTGGCATCAATAGCCATTAATGCCCATTAGTGGAGGTTTCGGCCACCTCTATTTCTCCCCCAATTCAGCTGCTCTGGCCATAAGAACTCCAGAAATTGGTTTGTAACTGAAGGGGGAGGTGAATGCTCATCAATTGGGGAGGAATTGAAGGATCAATTGCATTGATCACCATGAATGCTCTCCTTCCCTCTTCAATTTGGGGTAAACCTCCATTTTCTCTCTCCTAATCACCAATTACAAAAATTGAGTGGTGATTTCAGTAATTACCAAGCCCACTAGGTGGCGGACCACTCTAGTTGGGCTAGCCCAAATGGATTGGGTTTAATTTGGGCAAATTAGGTTATTTTGACCCAAGGTTGACTTTGGTCAAATTGACCAATTGGGTTGACCACAATGGGTGGCTTAGGCTCCAATGGCATCCCTTAAGGGTTAGGAAGGTCTAGGTAATGTCAATTTGGCAAGGTGAGGGTGAATTGCCCCTTAATAGGGCACTTTTGACCAAATTAGGGTTATGGTTGACTTTGGTCAATTTGTCCCCTTTTGTTGACCCCAATGGGTCCCTGGTGCTCCAAGGAGGCCCCTAGTGGGTTAAGGACACTATGGTGGGGTCAAGGTTCAAGATGAGGCCCCAAAGTCCAAACCTATGTTTGGTATCTGAAAATTGCAATTTGCAGACCACTTGGGTTTTCTCCTTCTCACCTAAGTTCTCATGGTCTTGAGCTCTTCCAATGGTTTTGTCATGACCTAGTCATGACAAAACTAACTTGGGGGGGGGGGGTCTAGTTGTTTGGGGGATGTTACACATTGTCACTTATCTGGCAAAGCGCATGGGACTTTGGGATGCATTTCCTCCCATGGCTCCACTCCAAGCGCCCGCGCCTATCACATTCCAAAACCTCCGGGCTCTTGGTTTGATCAACGTGGGCAAGATTTCGAGGCGGTACCCTACGAGGTTGGTGGCGACCCGATTGATGTTGATTTCAAGGACGATTCCAGTGGCTTTCCTCCAGCTCCACAGTTCCCACAACAGCCGCAACAACATTTTCCACTGCGCCCGACTCGTATACTTATTTCAATCAGCAGTTTGGGCAGATCCACACTCGTCTGGATCAGATTCAGACTGAGTAGCTGTCCATGCGCTCTCACTTCGACAGACATTTTGATACTCTCGAGCAGCGCCATGCATCCTCTATGGAGCATCTGTAGCGGGAATTTGCTGATCTGCGTGCTTACTATCAGCAAGAGGACGACAACGATGTATAGTTTTTTTTATCTTTATTTGAGGTCGTTTGTATCTTTTCATTTCTGTTTAGTATCTTTTGTATTTCTTTTTGTTAATGAAAAAATCAAAAAAATGTGTTTGCCTTCATGCTATATTTTCTTCAGGCTGGCTCGGTGTTGATTTCTTCGTCTTCATGAGGGAAGTTTTCTCTCCTTTACTTATACTTTTATTTATAAAACATTGGGGACAATATTTTTTTTTAAGTATGGGGTGTCTTCTTTTATTTTTGCAAATCAATCACCAAGTTATTTTCTAAAATTAAAAATGCTAAAAGTAAAAAATTTAACCAAAAATACAAAAACTTTAAAAAATTGAAAAATCTAATTTCTTGCGAAAGGGCCGTGTGGGCTTTCATCCCACAAAACTGCATAGTACCTTGCGAGCTCATCATTGTGTAGCCCTTGGGAATTCTAAGAACAAAAAATATTTTATTTCTGTTTTGTTTTTTCTTTTCCAAGCAAATATTAAAATTAAAAAAATAAAAAAAAATTTGCAAAAAAAAAAAAAAACAACGATTTTGTAAATTTTGTAATATTAGATGCTTCCTTACTTTTTTATTTAAGTTCAAGCATTTTTTAATTATGAGCCTTTGTTTATATGACTTTTAAAAAAGCAAAAAAGTTTTCTTTTAATGTTCTTTTTAATTTTATGTGTCTTATCATAATTTGTTAGATTTGATTTTTAGATAAATTTGAATTAATGAATTTTTCATCTTTTTGGTGTCTTTAGAATATTCCTTAAGTTTTGTTTTCTCTACATAAAATATCATGAATTAATTTTGTACTAATTGTGCTTAAGATCTTTATATTTTACTTATATTAACTTTAACTCATAGATTCTTAAGATTTCTTAATTTATTTTCTATGCTCTCAAAATAGTTATCTTGAAAATTTTATAGCCTTTAAACCCTAACCCCTCCTTTTACTTTACCCTTTTGTTTGGCAAATAAAAAAAGTATAAAAGATCATATGTCATGGAATGAGAGGATAAAATTCATCATTCCTAAACATATGCACCCAAATTTATAAAAGATTATATGTCATGGAGCTGAGAGGATAAAATTCATCACTCCTAAACATATACATTTGGGATATAAAAAAAGAAGAGTATAAAAAAATGGAAATGAGAGGATAAAATTCATCATTTCCCAATTACAAAAACTCTTCTATGCCAATTTTTACCCAAACTTAACCAATATCATTTCATATTCAAGATATTTATGAGAGAGCTTAGTCAATATTTTAGGTTTTCTATAAAGTATCAAATGATATCAAAAGTTTATATAATTCCAATCTTAGATTATTTTGCTTGATTCACTACAATATTATTTATGAAAATTTGATTAGAGAATTTTTGAACTAATTTTTATTCTACGCATGTGAATTTATGAATCATGATTTGTTTCTTATGAATCTAAATTTTATTTCAAAATTTATTATGTATGAGTCATGTATAATTTTAAAATGCATAATTAGGAGTAAATTCTTTTTCTTTTTAAAATATCATATAAATATTTCTCATACTTATGATGGTTTTGCTTTGGAATAGCAAAAACTTAAGTATGGGGGTATTTGATAATGCATCATTTATAGTTATTTTATATAATATTTTATTATTAATTTATTTATTTTTATTAAGTTTTAATTTAATTTATCACTAATTTCAATTATTTTTTGAATTTTCAGGTAATTTGGGCTACCAATAGCAATTTCAAGCTCATAGAAGTAATCAGGAGATTATTTAGAGCATTTCGGAAGAAATCGCAAAGTACACGCCCTTGGTCATGGGCGTGACCAAGGCCGTGAACCCAAGTCACGGCCATGACCAGCCCAGCCACCTTCCAGCTGCTAGAACTCGCTGCCACGTAGGATTAAAATTACACGCCCTTTGTCACGGGCCTGACAGAGGGCGTTACCTCAAGGTCACAGGCGTGACTCTCCCGAAATGCGTTCAATGCAGCCAGCAATCAACTTCCGTCGTTTCCAGCTTACCTAGGCCGTGACCCGCCATGCAATTGTTTTCTTGCGGTTTATCTTCCCCAACATTCCCGGGCTTTCAAGATAGCAATTACACTGCTTACACGCCCTTGGTCACGGGCGTGACCAAGGGCGTGACTTCCCGATTTTTCACCTATAAAAAGCAGCAATCTCCAGAAGTATAGGAGTTCGATTTTGGAGTTTATTTCCAGCTTTATTTTACTATTTTTGTTGCTATAGCTAGTTTTTCTACAAGTTGAAGTTTTTCTATAATAGCAATTTTAATTCAAGTATTGTAGTTTTTATCGTGTCTTTTTGATCTTCTATATGTATTTCCCCTATCGTGATGAGTAGCTAAATTTCAATTAGCACTTGATCATGATGAACTTTGGAATAAAATAAACTTTGTTTTGTTTTTATAAAATTAGCAAGCTTTCTATATTATTTCGCTTCGATTTATCTTTGAATTCAATTGCTTCGAATTCATATGTCGCGAATATGTTTATCGATCTAAGATCTGTATGCTAGTGATCGAGAGATCCATGTGAACGAGGAGATCACTCAAAGATAAAAAGAGTTTCAAGCACTCCCCGAGAGAGGGTGAAATAAATCTTCCGGACTAGAATCAAATCTAGTAGAGGGGTTCACCACCTAAAGCATGCTTAGGGGTGTCGACTGGTCGAGTGGTCTTAATCGATCAACCTAAGGTTAGTTGATAGTTCTCTCGAGAGAGGTTCTATCATATTTTGGGAACCTCCATGGTCGAAGTAAATAATTTAGAAGTTTGTAGTTTAATGCTTAAAGAAGTTTATTTTAGTTCCAAGGGATTCTAGATCAAGTGTTAGCTCTCTAATCATCAAATTTCTCCGTAGTTAATTTTCTCCAAATCATTTTTTTCCAAAACAAACCCAACTTTCGATCGATAAAATAATAGCTCTTCTTTGTGAGTAGACGTACTCAACAAGCCCTGAAAAATACGACACTTGATTTTCTACATCCTATACTATAAAGTGATAGGTACACTTGCCTTATCGAATTATACGTGGATAACACTTTAATTTTGCGCAGTGCGGAAATTTAGTTATCAAGCTACAGACTTCTCTCTACTTGAAGTCTTGCTTCCCTCTTCCTCTGCTTTTTTGATGCTTAACTTAAGCTCATGGGAAAGAAACTTCCCGAATTGAATTTGTGGCACCATGGTAGCCAGCTTACCAAAATCTCTAATGGCAATTGTCTTGGTGTCCCATTCTTTCGTCAGGGATCTCAAGAACTTATCATTTACTTCACCGTTAGTGAATTCACGATCAAAGTTCCTTAGACCGTTGACCATCTTGAAGAACTTTTCATAGGATTTAGAAATATTATCCCTTGGATCTTGCTTGAAGGCCTCATACTCCTGATTGAGCAGAGATCTTCGATCATCTCTTACTTCCTCAGTTCCTTCCACCAGAACAACTAGAGAATCTCACATCTCTTTGGCAGATTTGCAGTGAAATAAATTTTACATCATTGAATCGTCTACTGCGCTGGCAATTATATTCTTTGCTTTCTTCTCCACGGCGACGAGAGCAATTTCATCCTTGGTTAAATCCAACATCTTCTTGGGAACCTGTATATTCGCATTTACAGTTGAGGCAGCCGTGGGAATATAGGGACCTTCTTGAACTATCTGAAAATTTTTGGGATCGGCAACTTCCATATAGAACCTAACACTTTCCTTTCACAAAGGAAAGTTCTCTTTGGTGCAGACGGGCAACTTCATGGAGGACATATCCTTGCTTCTATCCATTCTAGACATGTTGTCTCTTAACAACTAGATAAAGATATTGTTAAAGGTGTTAACCTTTAATGAATAATCTAACTTTGATACAAATTGAAAGTATCTAGTTGCTACAGAAATCACCTAGGGGTAAATAGGTGAGTTCAATGGCTTTAAGCGGAATTAAAAAAACATTTAAACAAAGGCACACAGAAAGAGAACACACATCACAGACACAAGGATTTATAGTGGTTCCCCAGAATGGGTATGCCACTATCCCGCCTCGCCTATCTAGCACTTCGGGCTAGACTCAGCTACTTCACCAAACTTAGATTATTTCTAATCTTACAACTTAGAGCCTCCCACTCATACAAGCTCAGAGCACAACGTCTCCTACACTCAATCATTCCAACAAAGTACTACAAAACTCAAAAGTAAACACTTCCTACAAAATGTAAAAGGATTTTTACAACAAATAATGATTGTAAACAATCTTCTTAGAACTATAAGAGTTCTTCTTCAGATTTGAAAAGAAAAGCCCTTCTTCTTAAACTGAAAACCTTTGATTTGAAACTTGAAGAGGAAGTCTTGAATTGACATGAGAATAGATCTGAACTTAGTTTTGTCTTGATCTCTGAATGTGAAAATGATTCTGAGCTGTAGTAGATCAGATGACACTTTTCTTGTAGGAGGAATCGCAAAAGACGCGCTATTTCAGCATCGCTAATTGGCAAACGTGAAATGCGGTACGACGGCAGTGCACCGGTCGTTGTCAAGTAATAAAAGTAGGGAGAAATTCCACGAATATCGTTCTCAAAGGACCACAAGTTGGGTAGTATGATTTTCTTATTAGGAAATTAATTATGAGGATTACTAAGTTAACAAAAGGGAGTTTGGTTAGTTTTGTAGAGACAAGAAGAAGTAAAACTATATTAACTATGCGGGTCGCAATCACCGCTTCGCTTGGTGGATGAGGTTATTGCAGGTCGCGATGTCGTGCTTCGTTTAGCGGATGGACGGTGAGCAAATGGGGGAAGTGAGTGCTAATGGTGTTTGAGGGTTGAAGGCACCTCTTCACTCTCACCTCTAGCTTTTGCTAGAGTGAGCTAGCTAGAATGTGTGTATGGTAGTGGAGTGGGGGCGGAGCGCATTACAGCAAATCATCAAGTGAAGAATAAAACAAGAGTAATCTTCCATTCGTAGACAAATAGAGATTAATCCAGTTCATTACAACAGTTAAGAGTACATTTCCAAAAAGAGAGAGTGTAGAGGAAACCACGAGATGAGAAGCCTCGCTGTAGATCTTGGCCGGAATGGGGGGTCGTCACGCCTCCTCCGAGCTCAGTCCTTGGTTGCTTCCGGGGTTCAAAGGTTGTCACTACCTCCAAATCTCATCCGTCTTTTTCTCAGAGCTGGGTATCTTCCACTTAGCCCAATGGAGATGCCACACTTTGAAATACTTGTTGTAGATGGCGGGGAATACTTCCGGGACCCTTGATGGGGCTTAGGATCGATGGAAGAAGCTTTCCCAAGGAAGGAGATGGATGGATGGAGCTTGGAGAGGGAAAACGGCAGAAACTTGCGGAAGAACTCGCGCCCAGACTGTGGTGAATGCCTTAGAATCGCGGAGCCGATCTTTAAATACGGAGCAGAGTAAACATTGCACACGATCAGTGGCGCACGACCAGTGGTCGTGCGTGAAGGAATGATTATGATCGTGCGCGGTCAACCTGCAGTAGAGGGGAAGATAGGAAATTAATGCACGGTCAGTGGCGCACGACCAGTGGTCGTGCGCTTGATCGTGCGAACTTCTCTGTCTGGTAAGGGGAATTAACGCACGACTAGTGGTCATACGCCTGATCGTGCGCGAAGGAAAACGCACGATCAGTGGCTTTTAGGCCAAAATTCTCCCCAAACCATTCCGAGCATTCACATGATCCTTATACCTGCATAAAAAACATACTAGACCACTGATCCGTGCACACCACAGGATCCACAGTGTTTTACCCAGAAATCGGCGATCCCCTCGAGTTGGTTATCCAAGCCCTGGTGGTCTCCTATCACCTGGGTGGTCTTACTTTCGTGCCTCGCGTGACTCCTCCCCCGGGAGGTCGCCGCCGCCCTTCTTTTTGGGCGTCCTTGTCCTCGCCTGGAGGTCGCCCCTTGGCGACCTCCCCCGAGGGGAGATCGCCCAGCCCTGGGCGATCTCAGCCCGGAGGTCACCCGTTGGCGACCTCCCCCGAGGGGAGATCGCCCAGCCCTGGGCGATCTCAGCCCGGAGGTCGCCCGTTGGCGACCTCCCCCGAGGGGAGATCGCCCAGCCCTGGGCGATCTCAGCCCGGAGGTCGCACGTTGGTGACCTCCCCCGAGGGGAGATCGCCCAGCCCTGGGCGATCTCAGCCCGGAGGTCGCCCGTTGGCGACCTCCCCCGAGGGGAGATCGCCCAGCCCTGGGCGATCTCAGCCCAGAGGTCGCCCGTTGGCGACCTCCCCCGAGGGGAGATCGCCCAGCCCTGGGCGATCTCAGCCCGGAGGTCGCCCTTGGCGACCTCCCCCGAGGGGAGATCGCCCAGCCCTGGGCGATCTCAGCCCGGAGGTCGCCCGTTGGCGACCTCCCCCGAGGGGAGATCGCCCAGCCCTGGGCGATCTCAGCCCGGAGGTCGCCCGTTGGCGACCTCCCCCGAGGGGAGATCGCCCAGCCCTGGGCGATCTCAGCCCGGAGGTCGCCCGTTGGCGACCTCCCCCGAGGGGAGATCGGCCAGCCCTGGGCGATCTCAGCCCGGAGGTCGCCCGTTGGCGACCTCCCCCGAGGGGAGATCGCCCAGCCCTGGGCGATCTCAGCCCGGAGGTCGCCCGTTGGCGACCTCCCCCGAGGGGAGATCGCCCAGCCCTGGGCGATCTCATCCCGGAGGTCGCCCATTGGCGACCTCCCCCGAGGGGAGATCGCCCAGCCCTGGGCGTTCTCAGCCCGGAGGTCGCCCGTTGGCGACCTCAACCGAGGGGAGATCGCCCAGCCCTGGGCGATCTCAGCCCGGAGGTCGCCCCTTGGCGACCTCCCCCGAGGGGAGATCGCCCAGCCCTGGGCGATCTTAGCCCGGAGGTCGCCCGTTGGCGACCTCCCCCGAGGGGAGATCGCCCAGCCCTGGGCGATCTCAGCCCGGAGGTCGCCCGTTGGCGACCTCCCCCGAGGGGAGATCGCCCATCCCTGGGCGATCTCAGCCCGGAGGTCGCCCGTTGGCGACCTCCCCCGAGGGGAGATCGCCCAGCCCTGGGCGATCTCAGCCCGGAGGTCGCCCGTTGGCGACCTCCCCCGAGGGGAGATCGCCCAGCCCTGGGCGATCTCAGCCCGAAGTTCGCCCCTTGGCGACCTCCCCCGAGGGGAGATCGCCCAGCCCTGGGCGATCTCAGCCCGGAGGTCGCCCCTTGGCGACCTCCCCCGAGGGGAGATCGCCCATCCCTGGGCGATCTCAGCCCGGGGGTCGCCCCTTGGCGACCTCCCTCGTGGGAAGATCGTAAAGAGAGGAGATCGCCCCTTGGGCGATCTCGCCTTGTGAGGTCGCCCTTAGGCTGATTCTGTTGTGCTGTTTAGGTGATGCAGGTCCAAATGATCTCAGCGGTCTCAGCTGACGATCTCAGAAGGTCTAGACGATCTCAGCAGGTCCAGACGATCTCAGCAGGTCCAGACGATCTTAGAAGGACCAGACGATCTCAGCAGGTCCAGACGATCTCAGTGGTCTCAGCTATCGATCTCAGCAGGTCCAGACGATCTCAGCAGGTCCAGACGATCTCAGAAGGCTCAGACGATCTCAGCGATCTCAGTAGCGGTCTCAGGCGATCTCAGCAGTTTCGGGCAGCCCGTTACTTCCAGATCTGCCCGTTCGGGCAGGCCCCTGCGTCTATAAATAGAGGGGTAGGGGTACCAGTTGGAGGACTTTTGGGAGAGCTTCCAGTTCCTGCCAGTGGGTTGAGCGGTCACAGTTTTGAATGACCGCCGAGACCTCCGATCAGCCTTTTTGGAGACCTCTCCGTCTCCCCCCAGGCCCTTTTTCTTCAAGTCTTATGATGTTTCTTTCATTATTTCCTATTGTAACCTCAGCTGTAACTCAAGCTTTATATCAATAAAATTGCCTTTCCTTCAGCTCAAAGTAACCAGCCATTCAACAGTCTTACCTCCCATCCTTCAGTTTGAGCGATCGTGGAGTTGGTACCATTTTTGGCACCAACACACAGAACAGGCATAAAGTAATATATAACAAAATCATGCCACGAAAAGGTTAGGGAATGCACTATAGTTGCGAATATGAAATGCTATCAATATAAGCATAGATGAGCAGTAAATGAAGTGCAAAGGAAAAATAAATAACCTAGATGAGCCCGGAAATTACTATATAAACCGGACTCATCACACCCCCAGACTTACCTGTTTGCGCGCCCCGAGGAAACAAGTCCGGCAGAGTGAGAAATAGCATAGCTGGTCTAGAAATTATGAGGGCAGAGAAATATGCGAAGTCGCATACTCATGAGCATAGAAATCTAGTAGAAAGAATTTTTAGTTATACAAAATGGTTTACACAATTCTAGCAGCGTAACGATATATTATTTCTACTCAAGAGTTGAATCATGGGGAATCACCCGGTCACGCGTAGGAAGAAAGTAGAATGAATGCTGAGGAGAACATTACTCAACACCGGGGTTCGGAATAACCTCCACTGAAATCCATCAATGTCGGTGACCATAAGCTCACCCGTTCGCACTCTCTCTACGGTACTCATCTGGTTCGATGCGTGAGTCGGTAGGACTTTAGGTTGAGATAAGGCTTGGGTTTAGGTGCGGTAAACAATGATAAAAATGAAGGCTATACACAACCCAATTAAGTTGATACCAACTATTTGATCCAAGCAGCCACTACGAGCGCGGGTGCGTCACACCCCCAGACTTGAACTTTAACACACGGGCGTGTGCACCGCCTACTCACGGATATTAATTTCAAACAGATTTTTTTTCAATTGACTACTTTTCAATTGACTACTTTTCATCATAGCCGACCCCACTATGGTGGGATAAAGGCTTGAGTGTTGTTGTTGTTGTTGACTACTTTTCATCATCATTTTTTCATTTAACTTCTCTTTTCTTTTTCTCTTCTTTTTTTTCAAATTTTCTTTTTCACTTTCAGCAAATGTGCAAGGAAGTATAACCTAAAAGTGGAGGTTAGATCTTAAATTAAAAACACTTTTTGGGTTATTTCAAAATAGTGATATATAAATATGTGTAGTGCTGAGTGAGTAATAAAAGCAAACACAAAGAAGGCACAGCAACACGGCATAGCAAAATATACACAGCACAGACGACACAAGAAATATAGTTGTTCCCCAATAAACCTGGGTACGTCTACTCTTCTACCACACTTGGTAGGAATTCACTACAGGTTGTTGATCAGGTGCCCTGCCACCAAGGGAGTTTTGATCAGGTGTCCACACACCAAGTGAGCTTTTGATCAGGTGCTCTAACCCAACTACAGGTTTTTGATCAGGTGCCCTGCCACCAATGGCTGTAACTTTTGAAGGGAGTTATAACCCACTATACAGGTAAAAGAAAACAGAAAAGAATATGTTGTTCTTCTCTTTGCTTGAGAAGACTCTAGATGATCCTAATGGTGTTGTTGAGATTGGATCTTTGAAAATGATGTTGAAGAGCCCCCCTGTTTGATTGAAATTGATGACAGCTTGTGGAGGCTTCTTCTCCTGATTGTAAATACTCCTTTTCTTCTTCTGCAGTTTGATCCTGAGCAAATGATATTGATTGGTGCCTCAGGATAAATTTGTTCTGCAGAGAAGAGTTAGCAAAAAGAAGATAGATAAAATATATTGTTCTTATAAAGAACTCTGCTGATGTGTTCTTCTTTTTGCTTCTCTGTTTTTCTCATGTATCTCTCCTTGTTTATTATTCCTGTTTCTTCCTATTCTCTCCTTCTTCTTCTCTGCTCTTCTCTTTTTATATATATTCTGGAGAAGGCTTCAGGGCTGATTTGAATTCTTGCCCGACAAGAAAGAGATAATATCTTTTTAATTTCCTCGAGCAGACAAATTTTCGTCTTTGTCTTTTCTGCCAACGGCTATAATATTTAATGCTGCAACAGCTATAATATTAATTCATAAAGAAGACGGGCAGCAATAAATAGCAATATATAAAATAGAAATTAATCAAGAATATTGCTGAGAATATTAGACGATCTGAGAAAGGAGAAATATAATTGCTGATGATAATTTCGTCGAGCTCAGCTTCAAGTTCGTCAATCTGATTATTTAATTCGTCGTTCTGAGCTTCTGCTGAATATTCATCGAACGCAGACTTGAGATCGTTGAACGAAGCTTTTCGTCGGTCGCTAAGACGGCTGGATTTTGTCGACCGCTGAGACGGGATCGTCGACCGCTGAGATAGCTGTTCTTGAGCGCAGAATGAATATTATTCATCGACCGCAGAGCGCCGTTCGTCGAACGCAGATAGCCATTCGTCAAACTTAGAGAACATGTCTAATTTTTCTTGTCTCTTGTCCTAATGGAATTTCGTCGATCGCAGAATATTTATAAATAAGGATCATGACTCAAATCCAAAACTAAGGTTCCAACAATCTCCCCCTATTTGAGTTGGGATCCTAAGCCAAATTAAGACTTGGTTCTTACAATCTCCCCCTATTTGGTTTATGATACTAAGAAAAAAAATAGAATAACTGCAAGCATAACAGTTAGAAATATAAAGCTTAGAGGAGATGTAGAAAATAAAACAGATGGAAAATTTACTTGTTCTTTTTGGAAAACATTTAATCATAAATTATATTATTTTCTTAAAAAAAACATTTGAGCAATTCTGATTTCCTAGATTTTGTTTTTAAATAGGATTTTAATGAAATGAATTGCTACAGCTGTTATTGGATTCTAAGGAATTTTAAATTTAGAAAAACATTGTCTGATACCTTCCTTCTATAGAATCCCCTTAATCAGAAGAGGCTCACACTCAGTGCCTTCATCATTTTTGATCTATGCAATCTGAGTAGAATGCTCAACATGATTTTGGAGAAAGTCTGTAAGAATGTGAAGTTATCTGACTTTGTTTTTAAGATTAACAAAAATCCAAAAGATTCTTATAATTGCTGTTTAATTATAATTTGAGTTAAGAGATTAAAAAGGTTAAGTATTTTCTTATAGTTAGATATATTAGCCTTTTTATCTCATTAAAATATAAATTTGTAAAATTTCTTTGATTTTGTTGAACATACACAATTTCCTTTTTAAAAGATTGTTCAAATTTTTCAGCATTAATTAATTTATTTTTCAAAGAAATAATTTTCTTTTCTGATACTTTCATATCTTCTTTAAGTTTATCAGAAGTTAAATTGTTTATTGTTAACTCTTTTTTGATTTCATTTTCAGATTTTATTAAATCAGTATATGGAATTTTAGAATCTGATTTGATTTGTTCTGAAGTAAAATTAGGAGTTGAAGTTACCTCATCTGATTCAGCTTCTGCATCTGAGTTGTGATATGAGCCATATATGGCCATCATGCAGAAAGCTCTAGCTTTTTGTTCTTCTTCTTCTTCTTCTTCACTTAGACTAGATGATGGTTCTCCATCATAAGTACAGTTAGTGAAAGAAGGTTCAGTTGCCATATTTGTGAGGGAGTTCCAGATTGCTCTTGTTGAAGTGTAGTCAGCAACTTTTTGATGAATGTCATTTGACATTGATTGAGCTAATATGTCCATAGCCTTTGCAACATCACTTTTCAGCTTCTCTTGAGCATCTGTTGATGTTTGTGAAGATGGAGGTCCTGTCAAAATAGAGTTATAAATTTCTTCATTTATTGCATTCATATATAATCTGATTCTAGCTTGCCATAAAGAAAATCTATCCAAATTATAGATTGGTGGATTTGTGATTGAAAATTCTACTTGTGCCATTAGATTTTAGAAAAACCCTTTTAAAAAAACTTAAGAACTAATTGATCTTTATGATTCAGGTGTTTGCATTTATATAAAATAAACTACCCTCTGATACCAATTGAAAGTGGAGGTTAGATCTTAAATTAAGAACTCTTTTTGGGTTATTTCAAAATAGTGATATATAAATATTTGTAGTGCTGAGTGAGTAATAAAAGCAAACACAAAGAAGGCACAGCAACACAGCACAGCAAAATATACACAGCACAGACGACACAAGAAATATAGTAGTTCCCCAATAAACCTGGGTACGTCTACTCTTCTACCACACTTGATAGGAATCCACTACAGGTTGTTGATCAGGTGCCCTTCCACCAAAGAAGTTTTGATCAGGTGTACACACACCAAGTGAGCTTTTGAGCAGGTGCTCTAACCCAACTACAGGTTTTTGATCAGGTGCCCTACCACCAATGGCTGTAACTTTTTAAGGGAGTTATAACCCTTTATATAGGTAAAAGAAAACAGAAAAGAATATGTTGTTCTTCTCTTTGCTTGAGAAGACTCTAGATGATCCTGATGGTGTTGTTGAGATTGGATCTTTGAAGATGATGTTGAAGAGCTCCCACTGTCTGATTGAAATTGATGACAGCTTGTGGAGGCTTCTTCTCCTGATTGTAAATACTCCTTTTCTTCTTCTGCTGTTTGATCCTGAGCTAATGATATTGATTGGTGTCTCAGGATAAATATGTTCTGCAGAGAAGAGTTAGCAAAAAGAAGATAGATAAAATATATTATTCTTATAAAGAACTTTGCTGATGTGTTCTTCTTTTTGCTTCTCTGTTTTTCCTGTATCTCTACTCGTTTATTCTTCCTGATTCTTCCTATTCTCTTCTTCTTCTCTGCTCTTCTCTTTTTTTTATATATTCTGGAGAAGGCTTCAGGGCTGATTTGAATCCTTGCCCGACAAGGAAAGAGATAATATCTCTTTAATTTCCTCGAGCAGACAAATTTCCGTCTTTGTCTTTTTTGCCAATGGCTATAATATTTAATGCTGCAACGGCTATAATATTAATTCATAAAGAAGACAGGCATCAATAAATAGCAATATATAAAATAGAAATTAATCAAGAATATTGTTGAGAATATTAGACGAGCTGAGAAAGGAGAAATATAATTGCTAATGATAATTTCGTCGAGCTCAGCTTCAAGTTCGTCGATCTGATTATTTAATTTGTCGTTCTGAGCTTCTGCTGAATATTCGTCGAACACAGACTTGAGATCGTCGAACGAAGCTTTTCGTCGACCGCTGAGACGGCTGGATTTTGTCGATCGCTGAGACGGGATCGTCGACCGCTGAGATAGCTGTTCTTCATCGAGCGCAGAATGAATATCATTCGTCGACCGCAGAGCATCGTTCATCGAATGCAGATAGCCATTCGTCGAACCCAGAGAACATGTCTAATTTTCTCTTGTCTCTTGTCCTAATGGAATTTCGTCGATCACATAATATTTATAAATAAGGATCACGACTCAAATCCAAAACTAAGGTTCCAACATAACCACATTTTAATTTTGCACCACATCAACACCCTCAAACTGAAAATAATTAAACTCGAGCTTGGGTTTGGGTGTGTGATTAGGATCAGCTGTTTGGCTTTGGTGGAATGAAAGTGGAGCTGAATCAATAGGATCGGGTAGGCACAAAGTGTTGGATCTTACGGCGCCCTTAGAGGGGGGGGGGGGGGTGAATAAGGGAATAAAAATCTTTGTATAATTTTATGGAAATTACTAAATTGTTTAAAGTAATATTAGAACACAAAATAACAATTTAGCTAAAGGAAGAAAATATCATAATTTGCAAGTTTAGGATTTAGAAACAAGTTCTAAATTATTATATGATGAAATAGATTAAGATAAACAATTTAGACAAAGTGATTTGAATAGAAAGCTTTGTAACCAATATTTTAGAGATAACGCCAAAAGTGAGAAATCAAGTAAACACAAATAGAGACATGATTGTATTTATATAAAAATGGTGTTTACATAAATTTTATTTCTATATCGCTAGAAGTCGGAGGCGTACAAATGTAAATAATTTTTCCTTTTCTATACTGACTCGTATCCCCACGAACCGATTGGCTTTAGCCAATCCTTCCCCGGATATGGCATCAAGCCGCTCTAGCCAATCCTTCCCCGGATATGGACTCGAGCACCCCCTAGATCTAATCACCTAGACCTAGTCGCCAACACAAGGCGAATTTCCCCCTAAGTCCTACCCAGACCTAGTCGCCAACACAAGGCGAATTCTCTAAACGGTTACAAAGAAAGTATGGAATGGAAATAATGAAAAATAATAATAAAACTCCCTATATGAGATCTCTGGAGTCGAGGATGAAGGATCGTTGTAGCATAAGTGAGGTAGAAGCGATCGTCCTTCGGATGTAGCATGACGTAGTCCTCCTCCAGAATTCTCCTTAAGCTTTTTGTGGGAGATCCATCTTCGGCAGCATAACAGCACTGGAATTTATGGCACAAGCAACCTCTCTGGGATGGATAGACAAAATGATCGTAGTTGGCTCATTTTATAGAACTTGGAGCTAGCGCCTGCGGTAGCGTTCGTGTGGAGCGGTTGTGAAACCGTCGGCGGTGTGGCTCTGTGCACGAACTTGAGATAGCGCCAGGCGGTAGCGCTAGCGCTGGCGGTAGCGAAAACTATCGGTGGCGTGGCAGAACGAACTTTCATCGGTCAGAGCTTCAAGTTCGTCGAACGGACATTTCGTCGAACGGAGCCAAATTCGTCGAACGAAATTTCGTCGAACGCAGCTTCAATTTCGTCAGACGGCTAGCGCCTGGCGGTAGCGTTAGCGCCGGCGGTAGCGCTGCTCCTTTGAAAAGTTTGATTACATGCTTCCTTCTACCTGTGTAGTATTGTACCTATAGTTCCTGCACACTATAAACACACTACAAGCAATATCAAATACAATATGGGATTTGTTATTCTCAAACAAAGGGATGTGACACACATGTCCAACAATCTCCCCCTTTTGATAATAACAAATCCACTTAGCAAGAAATCAATAATAGTGTTTATAGTAAATGATAAGCAAGATGATAGTGCAACTATAGTATATGATAAGCATGATAATGTGCATAATCCACCTATCTTAATGCTCCCCCTACATAAATACAATTTATGTGTTACTCCCCCTAAATGATAGATTTCATGAATTAGTCTCCCCTTATTTATCTATATTTCTCATATATAGATTTCTTCAATTAATCTCCCCCTTTTGGTATTATCAAAAGAAGGTGGGGTGAGGGTAGTAAGGAGGCATTTATATATCATGATCGAGCTTTTCGAAATATAAATAATGATAAAGAGTTTAAGCATAGCATAAATAAGAGATTTCAAATATAAAGATAAGAGTTGTAAGCAAGCGGAAGATTATAATAAACATCTTTTTGTAAGCATGAAAAGCATATGTAAAAATATGAGTTTTAGTTCAAAATTGAAAGATGTTTTAACCTTTTGAAATCTCAAAGTTTTTCAAAAAAATACCAAGCATGAAATGAACATATCAAAGAGATATTATACTACAATGTTACTTAATTTAGAGTTCAAGAGATACCAAAACATTGTAGAGATCATGCTAGGTTATCTAGTGCATTTTTATATAAAGAGTAGTATAGATAAAGCATTAGAATCCAATACTCATGAGAAGAAGTGTTATGAAAGATAATGATGTGCACATAAGTGTATTTTGGGCAATGTTAACAATTGATTTAAATCAACAAAATACAAGACATATGTAAAGTAAAGTGCACAATAAAACACAAGTAAATTACTTTCACACACTTTTAATGCACATAATTTTTAACGAAGTGGTGTAATAATCAATGTTTGCACAAAACACTTTACTATTCTTTCCAAGGTGCTCAACCTCACAATGCTTATGAAGACTTATCAGGAGGTTCAAGTAGTGCTTGGTGGAGTTATATTTGTCTACATATATAATTTTTTGTTCATATTTGTGAGACAACATTCTCCGAATAGACTTGTTTTGCAAACCAAAATTTTTAACTTAACCACTTTTCTAAATTTCAATAAGTGCAATTCAAATGTAGTGTATGCAATAAACTTATGCAAGTTTTAATTCATTATACAAATACAATACACAAGCAAGCATTTTTAGATTTAGACACACGTGTTGATTACCAAAATAAGTGAGTGAAATGTATCATTATCAATCATAAAACATTTACTCATACTTAGAGGCATGCTAAGCTTGGTTCTACACATTTTCAATACAATTGATGCACTTTAAATAGATATATCAAAGCATGATAGGCAAAACAATGTTCATAGTAATTTGAAGGAATAAGTTTTAACATTGTAAAGAATTCTAAATAATAGAATTCATTCATGCTTGATATTAGCAATAAAGATTATACAGTTTTTTTTGTTGTTTTATCATTTTTAATGAGAAAAAGAAAACAGAAAATTACAAAAACATATTTTGTATTTTTGAATTTTGAACTTTTGTAGTTAATTTTTCAAAATATGGATAAAAACACAAATAACAAAAACATATTTTTTTATTTTAGATTTTGAACTTTTTTAGTTGATTTTTCATAGAATGAATAAAACACAAATAACAAAAACATATTTTTGTATTTTTGAATTTTGAATTTTGGCAGTTGATTTTTCATAATGTGAATAAAATAAAAATACCAAATGTAAGAAATACAAAAACAAAATAGTACATATAGACTAAAATATTTTTAATGATTTTTAGAAATTTTAAAACCCAGAAAAATCAGACACTCACACTAGCGCCGGCGCTAGTGATAGCGCGACAAAGAGTACGTGATTTTTTGAGAATTTAAAATTTTTGATTATTGATATTGATTAAGTGTCCTTAAAGTAGTTCCATGCTGAAATTTCAGAATTTTTGGAGATCTCTAGGTGGATCAAATTTGCATGAAACTTTGGCTTTTCAAATTCTTGTGTTTTACAAAACCATTTAAACATGAAGATATAAACTATGAAGACACAAGAGGACATTTTTTATTAAACAACCCAAAATATGCATGATTTAAGTGATAAGTAAATAAAATGATCATGCAAAGAGTAATATAAGTACGTCCTAAGATTAAAGACTACCCCGACTAATTGTCTACACCCTAGCCCCGTACTAAGTGATGGATGGGCATGAGGAGCTGCACGCATGTCGTAGGTTGGGGTGTTACTCCCATATGCATAAACTAGAGAATGCTCAACCTAACACTCTTTTCCCCCCAGTGCCTCGCAAGGCCCCACTGGAACCCTCCCCGGTTAAGGACAAGACATGACGTAGAGGTTAGGTCTCTAATGTATACAACCCTAAGCCCCTGCTATTTTAAGACATGAAGTCATAGGTGAAATAATCTTTTAGACAACCTATGCTTTTAAATCTATGGGTTGATATATAAACTATGGGTTTTGTTTAATGTGATGAGTTATATAAAGCCGCATAGTTTTTCTACTTTTATGAGATGACCATATGTGATAACTAGCACAATTTTTACTAATATTCAATAAGTGATAAAGCTAGTATGATGAGTTTTGGGTTTAATGTCATGTCATAAGATTAATATCAATATTGCATGTATTCCAAAATAGAATTTCAAATTATAGATCTAGAATGGAGTGATGATTTAGTTTGATTTATACTTTCATTACAAAGTTGATTCTAGAGTCTACAAATATGAGAGATACATGCAAGAACTAGCAAAGCAAATCAATACATCAAATAATGTAAAGAAAACATTATTCATAATTTTTATCATAATATTCATAATTCCTATTATCGATTTGAGATATGTCTTGATAGAACATGAATTATGATTTATGATTAAAGAGAATTTTTGCATAGAATATATGTTAGATCATCATGATGTATGAGAATTCTAATCCTTCTAGACTTATGATATAGTGATATAGTGATTTTCTTTTGAAAGAACATGATTGATTTGTAAGTCTAAAAAAATGATGATCATGTAGTCATATCAAAGATAAAGATCAAATATATAATGTTTTGAAATTTTTAATAAAATTTGCATTCATTAATCGAGTCTATTGATCTATGGTTTTGCATGATAATATATGATTTATGATACAATATTCATATATATTTTAATGATTAAATTATAAACTATGTGGTTGTTGGAATTTTAGTATTCTATATAATTTCAAATCACATAGTTATCATAATATTTTAATAACATTGTAAATGTTATACTTAGCATATAAATTTGAGCATAAAATAAGAAGTGATGCTAGAATAATGAGTTTGAGTGCAATGTTATTATATATGATTTAATGGAGATAATGTTGCATTTAATATGAGAAGTTTTAAAATTAATTTTCTTTAGACCTAGAATGAAATGATTAATCTTTTGATTTGATCTTAATGATGCAAGATGATTTAAAGGTCTAAATTACATGCAAAAATTGGTGACACACATCACACACATAATATCTAAATTAATATATGAAACAATTATGCTAAGGATAGCATGTGATGAAAAACTCCATAAACACAGAAATTTCCAAATCAAGGAAACTAAGATAGGAGCTTTTAAAATGGAGTTGAAATTGGGCAAGATGACAGCACCAAAAAGAACTTAAATGAGCAATCCTAGTTTGCCGTTGGATGGAGATTTTTGTGCTCTTTCCGAAAATGTATTAAACGCGAAAATCAGGCGAGCGGATCAAAAAAATATGGATGTTTGAAGTTTTGATCGTTAACTCGCATTTTTGAAAGATCAAACATGCGTTTAGATTATTTTTTTTTTCGATTTTATTTGATAATATTTTTCATTATAAGGGCTATCAAATGCAACAAATAGAAAAATAATCAAAACGTTGCGCATTTTAATTTTTAGCTTAAGCCCTTTAATAAACCATTTAAATCCATATTTTTTAAAATAGTTTCAATAGTCTTGATAATAATTTCAATATTCAATTTCTAATGATAATTCAAGACAATTAAGGGTAAAGGATTTAAAAGGATAAAGTACAATCAAAGATGAGATGTAGATCACTTTGAAAAATATATATGACTTAATGTTCAATTTTAATTCAAATTTGATTTGATAAACATTAGGCTTAATATATGAAAGTCATATTTCATGATATATAAAGTGATCATAGCATGTTTGTTTTAAAAAAAAATATAAAATAAACAAAAGAAAAGAGACAATAAGCATATCATGAAGTAGAGTAGTGATATTACATTTTTATTTGTTTCTACTTCATGCAAATGATAGGATACTAATGAATAAGAGATTTAGGTATCCAAAGGGGACCAAGTGGGATGGTTCCTTTGGGTACCCTAATATATCGTGTAGGCTTTTGGAGAGATAGTGATGAATGGGCCTTTACAAGTGGAGTTAGTGTTTCATTTTTAATTTTGGGCCTCCATTCATACTTTGGTTGTTTGTCTTTTAAATTCATGTTATGATTATGTGACATCTTTATATGATTATATTTGTTTGAAAAATAATTCATTTGTGATTTATGTTTGTTCAAGTAATTTTTCAAAATAGATTGATGTTGATAATCATAATGAATTTTATTACATGGATTCTTTGAAAATTTATAAGAGTGATTGTCTTTCTTAAGAAGTGATTGTTGAAAGAGTGGGTTACAAAATGTTGTAAATAATTGATTCTTATTTTGATAATTTTCATTTCCACTCTTTCTTATAGACATACTCTTATAATATGAAGGATAATATTTTATAGTTTGATTTTCATGAAAAGGAGTTTTTAAATTTGAGTCATGATTGAAAATATATTGAGACTTATAATAGTGACTCTTAAGAATTTTATGAGGATCATAATTCTTTTTGAAACTAAACTCCTTTTGATTTAATGTGTGAAAATGGTCCTTTTTAGAAATGATTTTGTAAGTTAATTTATCTTTGTTATTCAAAATCTTATGATGAAATTCATTACATGACATTTGAAATTTTTCAACAAAAGATTTTAATTGTATTAACTTACAAGATAAAACATCATTTTAATTAACAATTTTTCATTATGCCTTTTAAAAATTAAGAGCCCTTTTTCAATTTCCTTGAATTTTTCTTTTAATAAATTACAATTAAGACAAGGAATAGGAATTTTAACTAAAGAGCATGAAAGAGAATTTAACACATCAATATTTGACTCTACGTTATCATTTGCTTTTAAAGATTCATTTTCTAAATGTAATTTGGAATTAGCAAATTTTAACTTTAAAATTTTACGTTTAGCAATTTTAAGCATACGAGAAGTAGAAATGGAATTTGTTACAAAAAGAGAAGATTTAGATTTTCTTACCTCGCTATAGTTTCCGTCTTCTCTTTTGCTTGATGTGTTGCCAACAAATGAGTCCAACATTGTGACGTTGTATTTTTCTTCCTCCAAGCATGAGTCCTCATCGATTTCTTCTCTTGGATCCATAAGGAATTCCTCGTCGATTTCACTCTTAGATTTATCATCCTCCAAGAGTGAGTCCTTGTCGATTTCTTCTCTTGGATCCATAAGGAATTTCTCTTGTTCATCATCTGTGGAAGGAAGACTATAAGTATTCTCAAGAAATTTCCAAACTTCATAAGCAGTAGGAAGTGTATAAATAAGTTTGAAAATATTTTGATCGAATGCACAATATAGACTATTCATAGATTTGGCATTTAAAAACATTTCATTTTAATTTAAAATACTTGGGGGCATTTTAATTGTAATATTCCATACTTTACTATCCAAAGATTTAAGAAATCTTTCCATAAGAAATTTCCACCCATTATAATTTTTGCCTTCAAATAAAGGTGGTGTTAAAGATTTTTCATTTATAAGAAAGTTCCACCCATTAGTAGAAGCGAGATCATGAGACGCCATTATTCCCGGTTGTTAAGCCGATTTGGAATAACCTCCCTCTGATACCACTTGTTGGATCTTACGGTGCCCTTAAAGGGGGGGGGGGGGGGTGAATAAGGGAATAAAAATCTTCTTATAATTTTATGGAAATTACTAAATTGTTTAAAGTAATATTAGAACACAAAATAATAATTTAGCTAAAGGAAGAAAATATCATAATTTGCAAGTTTAGGATTTAGAAACAAGTGCTAAATTGTTATATGATGAAATAGATTAAGATAAATAATTTAGACAAAGTGATTTGAATAGAAAGCTTTGTAACCAATATTTTAGAGATAACGCCAAAAGTGAGAAATCAAGTAAACACAAATAGAGACATGATTGTATTTATATAAAAATGGTGTTTACATAAATTTGATTTCTATATCGCTAGAAGTCGGAGGCGTACAAATGCAAATAATTTTTCCTTTTCTATACCGACTCATATCCCCACGAACCGGTTGGCTTTAGCCAATCCTTCCCCAGATATGGCCTCAAGCCGCTCTAGCCAATCCTTCCCCGAATATGGCCTCGAGCCCCCTAGATCTAATCACCTAGACCTAGTCGCCAACACAAGGCAAATTTCCCCCTAAGTCCTACCCAGACCTAGTCGCCAACACAAGGCAAATTTCCCCCTAAGTCCTACCCAGACCTAGTCGCCAACACAAGGCGAATTCTCTAAACGGTTACAAAGAAAGTATGGAATGGAAATAATGAAAAACAATAATAAAACTCCCTATATGAGATCTCTGGAGTCGAGGATGAAGGATCGCTGTAGCATAAGCGAGGTAGAAGCGGTCGTCCTTCGGATGTAGCGTGACGTAGTCCTCCTCCAGAATTCTCCTTAAGCTTTTTGTTGGAGATCCATCTTCGGCAGCATAACAGCACTGGAATTTGTGGCACAAGCAACCTCTCTGGGATGGATAGACAAAATGATCATAGTTGGCTCATTTTATAGAACTTGGAGCTAGCGCCTGCGGTAGTGGCTAGCGCCTGCGGTAGCGTTCGTGTGGAGCGGTTGCGAAACCGTCGGCGGCGTGGCTCTGTGCACGAACTTGAGATAGCGCCAGGCGGTAGCGCTAGCGCTGGTGGTATCGAAAACTGTCAGTGGCATGGCAGAACGAACTTTCGTCGGTCAGAGCTTCAAGTTCATCGAACGGACATTTCGTCGAATGGAGCCAAATTCGACGAACAAAATTTCATCGAACGCAGCTTCAATTTCGTCGGACCGCTAGCGCCTGGCGGTAGCATTAGCGCCGGCGGTAGCGCTGCTCCTTTCAAAAGTTTGATTCCATGCTTCCTTCTACCTGTGGAGTATTGCACCTATAGTTCCTGCACACTATAAACACACTACAAGCAATATCAAATACAATATGGGATTTGTTATTCTCAAACAAAGGGATGTGACACACATGTCCAACACAAAGGGCTAACAAGGATTATATGATAGGACCGGTATATAAAAAGCTCAAGCTGTCCAACATGATGGCCTACGTCATACTCACGCACTGGACCAAGTCATACCTATGCTTCGAGAGTCGCTTGGGGCAAGTTCTTAGCCACCGAGAAAGATAATTCTTCCTCCCGACTCAAGCAATACGAGTCTAGCGATCGTTTACACACATCCCTATGCTATCATTTGATTCACACCGGATTCACCATTTGAGTAGAGTAAACAACATTTACACTAATAGAAAAAATATAAAACCATAAGTATAAAAAGAAGACTAATCTACACAAATTTCTATGCAACTGAGCACTTGACTAGGAACACTACTGGAGTCAACATTTTACTCTGCTACATAGTCCTAAGCCAGCACCTAGAAGTTCCCAAATAAGCAGAAGAATTAAATTCAACTCAGAGCACGCATACATATGAGTACGCACTCTAGTGGGTGTTGTGGTGTGCAGTAAAGATGAACAATACTAAATAAATGAGATAAAATTACTTCTAGTATGCAATGCAACGTGTGCGTGCACAGTGGGTAACGAGAAGCAGCTCTCCCCCAGACTTAATCTAAACAATCCAACAAAAGATATAATCATGAAATTCAAAATGAAGTCTAGGGAAAGAGAGTACCCAATGCTCAGCAAGTGAGCATACCAGAAGATTGGCGTGTGAATCAAGACAAAGCTGCAGCGTCTGCCATCAAGAAGAAGGACCTGCAGGGGTGTGCTCCGCCAAGAACAAAAGAAAATATACAAATATAAAATGAAATACAGCTAACTAAACTAAACAAGATGAAATAAGAAATGCAGGAAAAGTAAGATAACTACTGGGGTTATTGTCATCCCAGCACGACTTATTTAAAAACATAACAGTTCTAGCTAATGGGCGTATGAAAAAGGAAATGAACAGGTAACTGTTCTAATATATGTGTTGGTAACGCGTACCGATACGGCGACAGAACAGTTACTCCTCTACCTAAATAATAATACCTGCTCGTCACAGGTAGAGGAAGCTGAAAGTAAGAAGTGGAGGAGGAGGAGTCCTTACTATTCTCACCAAAAACATCCTTGCCCAGCAAGGTGTCATCTTCAGGGAGGTGGCAGGAAGAGAAGGCAATGAATGAGGCTTCCTCTATGGAGGAGGGATCAACCTCCTCACATAAGAGGATACACTCATCATTGACTTGAGAAGAATGATCCAAGTCCTCCTGAAGTACCTGTGAAGACTCAACCTGCACAGGCTCAGATGAAGAAGGGGGGTTAGGAAATAAAAGAGAAGAAAAACTTAAATGAACATCAATTGGGGGAGTGGTCCTGGTCTCACTCCCAAGAGGTTGGGGAAAAAAGATATTGTCGGCATCATCGACAATGCTGCAGGGCTCAGTAGGATCATCATTGACCTCCTCCATGATTTGGGCTTCCTCCACCGGTGCTGAGGTAGAATCCTCGTCACCTTGGAAAATATCCTCCTCCATTGGAATAGGCACAACACATAAATCACCTGCCTTATCCTGCGAAACATCCTCAATAATGTCGTCAGAGACAAATGTAGTAGAATGCACAATAGGGGGAGGAATAGTGCTTGGATAAAAGTCAAGCACTGATTCCTCACAAAGAATTGAATCCACACACGGTGATATATGCACAGGGGAGATGCGCTCAGCCATGTCAGAGCCTAGATCAGCCACAACTCTGATGAGCGTGTTTGCATCATTCCCTTCAAAATTTGAAGGTGATACATCAACGAAATCAGAGGTGGAAGGTGTGCTGTCAGAGTTAGGAGTCGGGATGATCCGGATATCCGGCTCGTCATCCTCGTCCAATTAGCGAAGATAGGCAGCACAATCCTTCAGGGTGTGATCTATACTTTGACAAAACAAGCATCGCCTTGCTGGCTTCATTGGCACCACATGTGCTGAAGCCGCAAAGACGCATGCAGGTAAAGGCTTAGAAGAATAGCCATAGGACTTACGCGCACCATATGGAGTACCAGACGAAGTCGGTGCTCCATATACTGGGCCTTGAGTGCTAGGGCTATTATCTCCCTTTGGACATCTATCACTGGCATGAGTGGTATCTCCACACCAACGACAACGAATATTAAATGAAGCCCATATTGCGTGAAGATAACTAGATTCAAAAGAAAAAAAACACTAGTGTGCAAAATACTACACCCAACAATAATTTCTAAAGCAACCTAATATAAAATAGGAAAACAAATACGAAGAAGTAAAACAAAAGGATGCAATTTATAAATGGAATAACTTCTATCGCAGGTTCTCCCTTTCCAGAAAACTCACACGATTGTGTTCCCCGGCAACGGCACAAAAAACTTGACGCGCTATTTCAGCACCGCTAATTAGCAAGCACGAAATGCAGTACAACGGCAGTGCACCGGTCATTATCAAGTAATAAAAGTAGGGAGAAATTCCCCAAATATCTTTCTCAAAGGACCGCAAGTGGGGTAGTATGATTTGCTTATTAGGAAATTAATTATGAGGATTACTAAGTTAACAAAAGGGAGTTTGGTTGGTTTTGTAGAGACAAGAAGAAGTAAAACTATATTAACTATGCGGGTCGTAATCACTGCTTCACTTGGTGGATGAGGTTATTGCAGGCCGCGATGTCGTGCTTCGTTTAGCGGATGGATGGTGAGCAAATGGGGGAAGTGAGTGCTAATGGTGTTTGAGGGTCGAAGGCACCTCTTCACTCTCACCTCTATCTTTTGCTAGAGTGAGCTAGCTAGAACATGTGTATGGTAGTGGAGTGGGGGCGGAGCACATTACAGCAAAGCATCAAGTGAAGAATAAAACAAGAGTAAGCTTCCATTCATTGACAAATAGAGATTAATCCAGTTCATTACAACAGTTAAGAGTACATTTCCAAAAAGAGAGAGGGTAGAGGAAACCACAAGATGAGAAACCTCGCCGTAGATCTTGGCTATAATGGGGGATCATTACGCCTCATCCGAGCTCAGTCCTTGGTTGCTTCTGGGGTTCAGAGGCTGTCACTACCTCCAAACGTCATCCGTCTTCTTCTCAGAGCTGGGTCTCTTCCACTTAGCCCAATGGAGTTGTCACACCTTGAAATACTTGTTGTAGATGGCGGGGAATGCTTCCGGGACACTTGATGGGGCTTAGGATCGATGGAAGAAGCTTTCCCAAGGAAGGAGATGGATGGATGGAGCTTGGAGAGGGAAAATGGCGGAAACTTGCGGAAGAACTCGCACCCAAACTATGCTGAATGCCCTAGAATCACGGAGCCGGTCTTTAAATACGGAGTAGAGTAAACACTGCACACGATCAGTGGTGCATGACCAGTGGTCGTGCGCGAAGGAATGCTTATGATCGTGCGTGGTCAACCTGCAGTAGAGGGGAAGAAAGGAAATTAACGCACGGTCAGTGGCGCACGACCAGTGGTCGTGCGCCTGATCATGCGAGCTTCTCTGTCTGGTAAGGGGAATTAACGCACAACCAGTGGTCATGCGCCTGATCGTTCGCGAAGGAAAACGCACGATCAGTGGCTTTTTAGGCCAATATTTGCCCCAAACCATTCCGAGCATTCACATGATCCTTGTACCTTCATGAAAAACATACTAGACCACTGATCCGTGCACACCACAGGATCCACAGAACAGGCATAAAGTAATATATAACAAAATCACGCCATGAAAAGGGTAGGGAATGCACTGTAGTTGCGAATATGAAATGCTATCAATATAAGCATAGATGAGCAATAAATGAAGTGCAAAGGAAAGATGAACAACCCAGATGAGCCCGGAAATCTCTATGTAAACCGGACTCATCAGCGAACTCAAGGTTTCTATCAGAGTGTTCTTCGTAAGAGACAATTTGAGATTACGACAGTGTTCTTTCCAAAAGCATGATTAGGGTTAATAAAATATCTCTTGACTTATTTATAGGTGATGTCTACTTCAATGGCTAAATTCGAAACCATAAGAAGGCTCCACGTATACTATACATGGGCAAAGACTTTTACTAGTAAGCCATCAAAACTTTATTCTGAAAGGCAACTTAAGTCCTTTCGTCGAGTACATAAAAGACATCTTGAGATGTCTCATCGAATTTGCTGAGACCTTTCGACGAATTAGCTGAGACTTCTCGACGAACTAGACTTGGCTGAGCAGCTTGCACTTTTCTGGAAACCTCGACCAGAACACTTAAGACTTCTCATCGAATTAGCTGAGATTTCTCGAGATTACTCGATGAATTCGTCGAGTATCCATACGACCTTACAACGAATCTACTTGTATAACTAAGAGAAATATTGTCTGAGAGGGTTAGAGAGCACTCGATGAATTCTTTGAGTATATCCATGAACACTCGATGATTCGTTGAGTGTATACAAATTCACTCGACGATTTTTCCTTAGGAAAATTTCTTGGAATCAACCCAGGAACCAGCAACCAGCTTTCTTCTATTGCTCAAAATTGAAGTACCCCCCATTAGAGAGATTACATATGAGTCAACACAAATTTCTATGCAATGAGGAATTACATTGCATAGAATTGTGATTGATGACCATTGTAATCTGACAATGGTTTGTACTTACCATTTAAGATCTGCAATAATATAGCTAGAATACAACATCAAATACAAATTCAATTCATCTTAGTTCAAGGGAGACTTCTTCAAATCAAGGTTATTATGGATACAATACCCAACACATACATATATATACATACATACATATAAATATGCATATATATATATATGTGTGTGTTTATATATATATATATATATATATATATATATATGTGTGTGTGTGTGTGTATATATATATATATATATATGTGTGTGTGTGTGTCAAATATATCCTCATTCTTTTACTTCAATGAATTAACATATATCATAAAAATGAAAATTCATAAAATGTAATAACTATTTGTGTAATTACATCATATCCTTATAATAAAAATAATGATGGAAATTCATAAAATCCAAAAGTTTTTAGTAGACCTCCTGTACCTACTATGGTAGGTTTTCATTAGGCATACAAAAACTAATTTCGAAATATAATTGGTTACTTTAAAATGATTTTTTGTAAAAATATAACTACTTTTGAAATTTTTTTTTATAAAATATTGATGTATATTTTTTTACGGTCATTTTGAGTACTCATATGTATATGTTGTGGGCGAAGCAGGTTGGGGGTGGGCGAATGGTGTCCTGCACCTCCGTCCGTATAATGCCTCGTAAGGTGCCCTGCCAATGCTAGACTGGTGACTGTTGTTGAATGAGAACTCGACTAATGGTAACAGTCTCTCCCATGGCTCCCCGTGGTCCAGAATGCAAAGGAGTAGAAGATCCTCCAGGGTCCGGTTGGTACGCTCCATTTTCCCGTCTGTCTGGGGGTGGAAAGTCGTATTAAAAGTCAACCGGGTGCCTAGGTAAACCTGCACTGCTCTCCACTCCCTCGACGTAAGACGTCCATCTCGATATGACACGATTGTCCTCGGCACACCATGATATCAGACAAACTGCTCTACGAACCTCCGTAACAAAACACCGACCGGATCGTCCTTCCTGACTGGAATGAACCTGGCCACCTTCGTCAATCTGTCGACGATCACCCAAATCGAGTCATTTCCTGCACGAGATCGAGGAAGACCGTGTATTAATTCCATAGCGATGTCGTCGAACTTCCACTCCGGTACCGGGAGTGGCTGCAATAACCCGGCTGGGTTCCGGCACTCCGCCTTCACGACTTGGCAAGACTCGCAGTGGGTCACAAAATATGTGATGTCCTTCTTCACACCCGGCTAGTACATAGTCCTCTTCAGATCCTCCATCATCTTGGTGATACCCGGGTGCACAAAATATCTACTGCAATGAGCCTCTGTCATAATGTCCTCCCGAATCTGGCTCCCTGCCGGTATATACACTCGGCCTCTAAAACTCAACAGACCATCCTTCAACGAATAGTCTCCAGCTGATCCTGTCTCCAAGGCTCTAAAAATTGGCTCTAGCCTAGCATCCCGCCTCTGCCCATCCCAGATGCGGTCTCGAATATCATATGTGGTACCCATCGCCGCTAAATACTCCACATATAGTTCCGGATCGTCCTCGGATAGTAAAGAGATCTGCATGTCCTCGAACATCTGTACTAGCTCCATGGCCATCAACTTGGGCTCCGCTCCTGACGTGGTAGCTCTCCTGCTCAGAGCATCCGCTACTATATTCACCTTCCCTGGGTGGTAATGCATCGTGTACTGATAATCTGATAAGAACTCCACCCATCGCCTCTGTCGAATGTTCAGCTCCTTCTGCGTATCTACGTACTTCAGATTCTTGTGATCTGAGAATATGTCACAGTGGACACCGTAGAGATAGTGTCGCAAGATCTTGAGAGCGAACACAATTGCTCCCATCTCCAAGTCATGCACAAGGTAATTCCGCTCGTGATTCTTCAATTGAAGGGAGGCGTATGCTATCACGTGCCCATTCTGCATCAGAACGGCACCCATACCCTGATAAGACGCATCCGTGTACACCTGAAATCCTTCCCTCTCCGATGGAAGGGCAAGGATGGGGGCCGTAGTTAGTCGACCCTTCAGCTCCTGGAAGGCTGCCTCACACTGCGACATCCATGTAGAAGCAGCATCCTTTATCGTCAGGGATGTGAGCGGGAGGGCTATCTGGGAAAACCCCTGCACGAACTTCCGGTAGTAGCCGGCAAGTCCCAAGAAACTCCACACGTCGGTGGCCGTCTTCAAGGGCGACCAATCCCGCACTGCCTGGATCTTAGTTGGATCTACTGCTAGGCCATCTCCACTGATGATATGGCCTAGGAAGGCCACCTCCTTCAGCCAAAACTGGCACTTGCTGAACTTTGCATACAGACGATGCTCCCGAAGCTTCTCCAATGTTAGTGCCAAATGTCGTGCATGCTCCTCCTCCGACATTGAATAGATGATGATGTCATCGATGAACACGATGACAAAGATGTCGAGATAAGGCTCGAACACCCGGTTCATCAGGCTCATAAATGCTGAAGGTGCATTTGTGAGTCCGAATGGCATCACCGTGAACTCATAAAATCTGTATCGGCTGCTGAAAGCCTTCTTTGGGATATCTTCCTCCTGGATCCGTAGCTGATAATACCCTAATCTCAAATCCAGCTTCGAGAAGCAGTGGGATCCCTCCAGCTGGTCAAACAGCTCGTCGATCCTTGGTAATGGGTATGTATTCCGAACCGTCAGCCAGTAAAGGGATCTCTAGTCGATGCACAATCTGAGCGTCTCATCCTTCTTCTTTACGAACAACACCAGAGCTCCCCAAGGTGAGGAACTCGACCTAACAAACCCTACTTCCACCATCTCCTGTAGCTGGCTCTGAAACTCAACCAGCTCCTTCGGGGCCATCCGTTAGGGTGCCCTAGATACCGGCTTATACCCCGAAACCAGTTGGATTTGGAAATCCTTCTCACAGTGCGGGGGTAGTCTGGGTAGCTTCTCCGGAAATACGTCGGCAAAATCCCGCACGACCAGGATATTTGACACCGAGTCTTTGACCTCCGTCGCCTCGAAGAGCACCTGATATACCTCGTCTCCCTGCAGGTGGGCCTAGACGGCCTGAATTGATGATAAAAAGATACGAGAGGCGGGTTTAGTACCTTCGATCACTACTTCACCATCTTCATGCTTTAGAACGATCCTCCTTGCCGGACAGTCAATCTTTGCATGGTTCCAGTGCAGCTAGGTCATGCTTAAGATCAGATCAAAGTCCTTCATCTTCAAGCATGTCGCCGGCGCTTCGAATAGTTTCCCTCCAATCTCCACATTCATGTTGCACTTTGCATTTGCTATAACTTCTGATCCATCCGGGAATCGCACTCTACTGTAGATGCCTTCGAAGTATTGCACTTAGCACAGATCATCTACGAACTACTCTGAGACGAACGAGTGAGAGGCACCCATATCGAATAAAGTGTATGCGGGCTTGCCGCAGCCGAGTACTATACCTAGGTGGTTTTTGTTTGTTTGGTTTAATGCTAGGGTAAAGCTAAGGTTTACTACGTACTAATGAATCATAAAATAAAAAGGCATCAAAAGTACCTGTAATGACCCTTGCCGGGTCCCGGGGCTGTGCTAGGTCCAGGGCATACATTTGTTCCCTGTTCTGTCTCCGGTCTCCGCCCTGAAATCCACGACCTCGTCCACATCCCCGACCCCCGAAATGCTGGGCCTGAGGGGCAGCCTGTAGTGCTGGTGGTGCATTTCTCTGCGAGCAGTTCCTCTAGATGTGGCCAGTCTGGTGGCAGTGGTAGCACTCCAGAGGTGGCCCACCTCCTCCAATCCTCGGCATCTCCCGCATCTGTAGAGGCTGAGGGGCCAACACTACAGGCTCCCTCTGCTCCTGTCACTGCTCCTGGCGGGGTCGGACCTCCGTCCTTCCTTCCCCAGCATCTCAACCTCTTGGCTGGTCCCTTCTGCCTCCCCGTCCCTGGTCTTCAGCCGGCCTCTTTCTTCCTCGAACAAGGTGCTGGTCAGCATTTAGTTTCATGGCCATCTCCAGGATCTTAGTCATACTGCTATCAGAGACGAAGAGGAGGGCCTGCCTCAGCTCATCACGAAGGCCCTTGTAGAACCTCTTTGCGTATCCTGCATCATCTAGCTGATACGAAACTGCAAACCGGGATAGATGGGTAAACTCCCGGTGATACTCTAGAACTGTCCTGGTCCCCTGCCTCAACTATAGAAATCTATCCTCCAGCTTGTCTCTTGCAGACTGCGGTACAAAATGCTCCAGCAGTGCTGCCTTGAACTTATCCCAATAAACATCCACAGCCTCCAGTTCTGCATATGATGTGTCCAGGAACCTCTTCCACCATCTCTTTGCATGGGACTCCAAACATGAGACCACCAGTGGCACCTCAATATCTGCTGGGCACTGAATCCCTGTCAGCATCTCCTTCATGATATCCACCCACTCCTCAGTCCTCACAACTGCCTCCGTCCCGAGATATGATGAGGGGGAGAGGCCTCAGAAGACGCTCAGCTAGTTGGCCCCAGGGTGTTGCTGAGGAGTCGGTGCCTGCTGTGCCATGAATGTCTCCAGTATGGATGTCAGTGTTTGTCCCATCTCCGTCTGCTGGAACGGAGTAGGAGCCGGTGATGGTGGAACGACGTTTGGAGTCGGTGGAACACCATGCTACGGTGTAGGGTTCGTCGCGGGCTACACAAGAAATTACACTCGTAAGGGACTTAGCTAAAGAATATTCAGTTAGAAGTGGACTTTTCATGTGATTTCCCTTATGGGCACACCATTACTTCCGCTGCTAGTTTATCCTCAAACTAAGCTCGCGCGGGGTGGCCCCGGGTTTGTTGACTTCTTTTCTTTTCCCCGGATCGACGTTTCCACTGATACCACTTGTAAGACCCCATTTTTTTCTTTTTCAAACCCGGGGTCTTATGCTCAGAACCGTTGTTTTGCGGTGGCACCTTCACTCGGGAGGGATGCCACTATAAAATGCCGATCCTGCCGGCAATATCGATCACAGAGAAAGTAAAGTATAACAAGCTTTAAAGAAGACCAGTCCACATCACATAAAAGTAAATCACCATAAAGAGATGTCCACATAAACATAACTGAAATAAAAGACAGAAATAATAAGGGCTCCTGCCCGATACATCAAATCCTCACTACATAAACACTCGCGGAAGCATAAGATACTAAAGCTAAATGATGCTCACGGATCCTGCCAATGGTGCTCCCGTACAAGACTGCCCCGTCTCCATCTGCACCGGCCTCTGGTGCTGCAGCATCTCCTCGGTCACCTAAAATGATAAGGTACACCGACCATTAGTCAAAAGACTAAGCCAATCCCCCACCCCTCCCCCGGTGACTCCTAGGCACCATGCGGGAAGGATGAAGCGGAGGACATCAAGGGGTGTAATAAAAGCAGGTGATGGGAACAGAATCTACAGGGAATGTTTCTACGCTACACAAGTGTATATAAATAATTAAAGCAGTAAATAAAGTAGAGTGCGAACAGGTAAAGTAAACAAGTAGAGCAAGCATATAATGGTAAGTAAGGTAAAGTAATCGTTGATTTATAGGAATGCCCACACAAACCTATAGACCAATAGGTCATTTAGCAAGGCCTATCGTATAAGAAGTCCCATAACCGACTTATATGATAGGGGTAGGGGTTGAAATGCTATGTTGATGCTATGTCATGCAAGGTATGTAGTTAAATGTTATGTCCACACAAGTGCAACTCACACACTACGACTCTATGCGCACAGACCTTTAGTTCCCCCTTTTTGGAGCTAGCAAGACTCCCAGGATACTTCCGTAGTGGAAAACGGAAGCAGTGGGTTGGGCCTTGCCCACCTCTAGGTTAGTATTTGCACTACCTAACCTAGACCTAACATACGCCTCAACGCTAAGAACACAACAGCGGAGCTACTGCGTACTCTTGTTGGTTAGACCACCAGACTTGTTTTGGTAAAAGGTTATCCTCACTTACCGAGCCCAAGTATTAATTTCAGTGCAACGACCATCAATACTAAGGACCCACCACCTTATGCACATGCAAACATATTTATATTTACCTCCGAGCCATAAGCTCCCCGGGCCAACCCGTCCGGCATAACAAACATGGTTGAGTCACAACTCACCAAACTAATAAGTCTATTACTACGACCACCGAGCCTACCACTCGTAAGATAAAACTGACTAAGCACCCGTGACAATGAAGTGTGAGTGAGTATATTACTTAGTTAATCTTGTATAGCAACTTAGCCCTATAGTTTATGGTTAACCTTGGACTTCCCGAGGATTACCCTGTTAGGGGCTCGCTACGGTACTAGGAACTATACTGAGATGACACCCCAAGGCTCCCTTTCTCAAGGCATTTAATATTATGGGTAACTACCCACATGCCTAAGCCTCTTACCTTTTCACTTGTATTAACCCTAGGTAGTTTATGACACGCTAGGGAAAAGACGATCTTTCGTCAATCCCAAGCACGACCTTACCGTTAGCTCACCTAGCACTCTTATCTCCTAAACTCCTTTTTGATAACCTCATCCTCTTCATCCTGACCATGCACACCAACTACATGCCACTTCCACTTGGTAGGCCCCTAAATACCCAAATTTCATATTTTTACTGTACGCAGACCAAACTAACTATATGAAGCTTATGAGTAGAGGTACTCCAAATATTCACCCACATGACACAATATTTTTACTGGAGGACTACCATGGTATTTTAAGACTAAATCCAGATAATCACATTTTTCCTCAACATTTTAGCATTTATTTAAATTTCTTCAACATTTGCCAAGTATGAATATGAACATGAAGTGTAAGATATTCTTATGACATGACTCTCATAAAATTAAGATAACTCTATCATGCCAAAATAATAGTAAATACAGAGTGTCACAATTTTACAATCAGGAATTGTCCTCTAATTATAATATTGAATATATAACCAAAATTACAAATTAAAGAAGCAACCACCAATAATACTTGTCCAAAAATTATGGGAATATTACCAGACATTTATGTTGATCAGAAAAGTTCTCAGGCCAAAATTTAGAATTTATAAAGGCATATTAACCACTTAAATAAATATTCCAAAGAAAACCTAATATGAGAATGTTGTGAAGTAGCCTACTGATAACAATCTCCAAAATTTATATAAAAATTTACAGTGCTTCCTAGTGCTCTGAAATGTCCTATCACCAAGTTGCACACTTTTCCAGAGAGATTTGGAGCCTCAATTATTTTTCTTAAGATTAACACAAAATAGGTGACTTGAGAATGAAGTACTGGTTAAATCATTTAATAAATTACACAAAAAATACCAGAGGTCTATAATATCTCTTATAAGAAATTTCCCTAAAGGGGTTATGACCTAATTTAGGGGAAATAAGTACTACTAAAATTTTCTCAAAATTCCCTAGAGCATAATCACACCCCATGAACATATATCCTAAACTCCATGGCCATTCTAGGGCTTTTGATCACATGGCCTTCACAAGGTCCTATATGCACACCAAGGGGTAGAACTAGGGTCCTAGGGCATATCCACCTCTACACCACCCCATCTTACTCGTGAAGGTGTTTTAAGTGATCCTAAACCAGTGGCCAAGGTTTAAACTCATGGTGATGAGTTTTGACCACCACACCTCAAGATAAACACTATGCCCTAATTTGACCTAACTTGGGTTGACAAATTACCCAACCAAATCAGTCCCAATTGGGCTGATATTTTTACCAGGGTCATGTGATAACCCTAAAAAGTACCCACCAAAATTTGGAGGCATTGGAGGTCATTTGACCCACTAATTAATTAATATTTTATTTTTGAAATTATTACAAAAACCTTAAAAAATGTTTCTCCTAAAATTCCCATCTTTGGGTAAGATGTGTGGGTAGGTGTAAATATCCTAGGTTGTAAATTTCAAGGCCATACCATTTACCAATAGAAAGATATTCAAGAATTTGTGACTGTCCTGCCCTAGGCACCAGTCCTAGCAAAAAGACTCCACAGGGAGCTATAGTGCCCCTATTGGGCTGAAACAAATTTTCACTTAAAGTTAACCTCAATACCTACAACTATCAAGTAGAACTTTTTCACTGAAATTGAGCCTAAGTATTTTTAATATTTAAATCAAGGTACTGCATTATATGTGACAGAATAATACAATTCATAACATTAAATCATTTAGGTCAGTGCTTATCAATTCGCGGCAGATCCAACGGCTCTTGGTCATCATCCCCGATGGATGGACGGTGCACGCCAGTCTGTCCTGGGCTTCTTTGTGGGACGATTTCCTCGCCACAAGTGCCTCTTCCCGGCCAGCCAATGCCACCACCACCTCCGTTGAGGTGGTGGGGGCGATAGGGGGTGGTTGGCCGGTCGGAGGCGGTCGAAATCGAGGTTTAGAGGAGGGGAAAGAGAGATCGAATCGTGCCCTTTCAGAAGCACGATCTGAGCCCAATTGAGCTCGGATCAAGCCCCAAATTATCAGAAGATCTAGCACTAAGGGAGAGGAGGCGGATCGGACCTGTATGGGGGCATGGTGGCGCGAATTCCGGCGAGTCGCCATGGCTGGAGGTGGAGCTTTTTGCGCCATGTCGATCCTAGCTTCTGGTGCTCGATCTCTTCGGGGAGTAGGGATTTCACTCCTCTCTGATCCCTAAGGGTGTTAAGGAGATCAATTGGGGGAGGGGAGGAGCCTTGGCATCAATAGCCATTAATGCCCATTAGTGGAGGTTTCGGCCACCTCTATTTCTCCACCAATTCAGCTCCTCTGGCCATAAGAACTCCAGAAATTGGTTTGTAACTGAAGGGGGAGGTGAATGCTCATCAATTGGGGAGGAATTGAAGGATCAATTGCATTGATCACACTGAATGCTCTCCTTACCTCTTCAATTTGGGGTAAACCTCCATTTTCTCTCTCCTAATCACCAATTACAAAAATTGAGTGGTGATTTCAGTAATTACCAAGCCCACTAGGTGGCGGACCACTATAGTTGGGCTAGCCCAAATGGATTGGGTTTAATTTGGGCAAATTAGGTTATTTTGACCCAAGGTTGACTTTGGTCAAATTGACCAATTGGGTTGACCCCAATGGGTGGCTTAGGCTCTTATGGCCTCCCTTAAGGGTTAGGAAGGTCTAGGTAATGTCAATTTGGCAAGGTGAGGGTGAATTATCCCTTAATAGGGACTTTTGACCAAATTAGGGTTATGGTTGACTTTGGTCAATTTGGCCCCTTTTGTTGACCCCAATGGGTCCCTGGTGCTCCAAGGAGGCCCCTTGTGGGTTAAGGACACTATGGTGGGGTCAAGGTTCAAGATGAGGCCCCAAAGTCCAAACCTATGTTTGGTATCTGAAAATTGCAATTTGCAGACCACTTGGTTTTTCTCCTTCTCACCTAAGTTCTCATGGTCTTGAGCTCTTCCAATGGTTTTTTCATGACCTAGTCATGACAAAACCAACTTGGGGGGGTCTAGTTGTTTGGGGGATTTTAGACTTTGCCACTTATCTGGCAAAGCGCATGGGACTTTGGGATGCATTTCCTCCCATGGCTCCACTCCAAGCGCCCGCGCCTATCACATTCCAAAACCTCCGGGCTCTTGGTTTGATCAACGTGGGCAAGATTTCAAGGCGGTGCCCTACGAGGTTGGTGGCGACCCGATCGATGTTGATTTCAAGGATGATTCCGGTGGCTTTCCTCCAGCTCCACAGTTCCCACAGCAGCCTCAACAGCATTTTCCCCTGCGCCCGACTCGTATACTTATTTCAATCAGCAGTTTGGGCGGATCCACACTCGTCTGGATCAGATTCAGACCGAGTAGCTATCCATGCGCTCTCACTTCGACAGGCATTTTGATACTCTCGAGCAGCGCCATGCATCCTCTATGGAGCATCTGTAGCGGGAATTTGCTGATCTGCGTGCTTACTATCAGCAGGAGGACGACAATGATGTATAGTTTTTTTTATCTTTATTTGAGGTCGTTTGTATCTTTTCATTTCTGTTTAGTATCTTTTGTATTTCTTTTTGTTAAGGAAAAAAATCAAAAAATTGTGTTTGCCTTCATGATATATTTTCTTCAGGCTGGCTCGGTGTTGATTTCTTCATCTTCATGAGGGAAGTTTTCTCTCCCTTACTTGTACTTTTATTTATAAAACATTGGGGACAATGTTTTTTTTAAGTATGGGGTGTCTTCTTTTATTTTTGCAAATCAATCACCAAGTTATTTTCTAAAATTAAAAATGCTAAAAATTAAAAATTTAACCAAAAATACAAAAAATTTAAAAAATTTAAAAATCTAATTTCTTGCGAAAGGGTCGTGTGGGCTTTCATCCCACAAAACTGCATAGTACCTTGCGAGCTCATCATTGTGTAGCCCTTGGGAAGTCTAAGAACAAAAAATATTTTATTTTTGTTTTGTTTTTTCTTTTCCAAGCAAATATTAAAAATATAAAAAATATAAAAAACTTTGCCAAAAAAAAATCAAAAACAATGATTTTGTAAATTTTGTAATATTAGATGCTTCCTTACTTTTTTATTTAAGTTTAACCATTTTTTAATTATGAGCCTTTGTTTATATGACTTTTAAAAAAACAAAAAAGTTTTCTTTTAATGTTCTTTTTAATTTTATGTGTCTTATCATAATTTGTTAGATTTGATTTTTAGATAAATTTGAATTAATGAATTTTTCATCATTTTGGTGTCTTTAGAATATTCCTTAGTTTTGTTTTCTCTACATAAAATATCATGAATTAATTTTGTACTAATTGTGCTTAAGATCTTTATATTTTACTTATATTAACTTTAACTCATAGATTCTTAAGATTTCTTAATTTATTTTCTATGCTCTCAAAATAGTTATCTTGAAAATTTTATAGCCTTTAAACCCTAGCCCCTCCTTTTACTTTACCCTTTTGTTTGGCAAATAAAAAAAGTATAAAAGATCATATGTCATGGAATGAGAGGATAAAATTCATCATTCCTAAACATATGCACCCAAATTTATAAAAGATTATATATCATGGAGCTGAGAGGATAAAATTCATCACTCCTAAACATATACATTTGGGATATAAAAAAAGAAGAGTATAAAAAATGGAAATGAGAGAATAAAATTCATCATTTCCCAATTAAAAAAACTCTTCTATGCCAATTTTTACCCAAACTTAACCAATATCATTTCATATTCAAGATATTTATGAGAGAGCTTAGTCAATATTTTAGGTTTTCTATAAAGTATCAAATGATATCAAAAGTTTATATAATTCTAATCTTAGATTATTTTGCTTGATTCACTACAATATTATTTATGAAAATTTGATTAGAGAATTTTTGAACTAATTTTTATTCTACGCATGTGAATTTATGAATCATGATTTGTTTCTTATGAATCTAAATTTTATTTCAAAATTTATTATGTATGAGTCATGTATAATTTTAAAATGCATAATTAGGAGTAAATTCTTTTTCTTTTTAAAATATCATATAAATATTTCTCATACTTATGATGGTTTTGCTTTGGAATAGCAAAAACTTAAGTATGGGGGTATTTGATAATGCATCATTTATAGTTATTTTATATAATATTTTATTATTAACTTATTTATTTTTATTTAGTTTTAATTTAATTTATCACTAATTTCAATTATTTTTTGTATTTTCAGGTAATTTGTGCTACCAATAGCAATTTCAAGCTCATAGAAGTAATCAGGAGATTATTTAGAGCATTTCGGAAGAAATCGCAAAGTACACGCCCTTGGTCATGGGCGTGACCAAGGCCGTGAACCCAAGTCACGGCCATGACCAGCCCAGCCACCTTCCAGCTGCCAGAACTCGCTGCCACGTAGGATTAAAATTACACGCCCTCTGTCACGGGCCTGACAGAGGGCGTTACCTCAAGGTCACAGGCGTGACTCTCCCGGAATGCGTTCAATGCAGCCAGCAATCAACTTCCGTCGTTTCCAGCTTACACACCCTCGGCCACGGGCGTGACCGAGGTCGTGACCCTTCTTCAACCGCCAGATTAACTCCAGAGCGCAATGTTTCCCGCCGTTTCCTGACCCGGTCAAGACACGCCCTAGGTCACGGGCGTGACCTAGGCCGTGACCCGCCATGTAATTTTTTCTTGCGGTTTATCTTCCCCAACATTCCCGGGCTTTCAAGATAGCAATTACGCTGCTTACACGCCCTTGGTCACGGGCGTGACCAAGGGCGTGACTTCCCGATTTTTCACCTATAAAAGGCAGCAATCTCTAGAAGTATAGGAGTTCGATTTTGGAGTTTATTTCCAGCTTTATTTTACTATTTTTGTTGTTATAGCTAGTTTTTCTACAAGTTGAAGTTTTTCTATAATTGCAATTTTAATTCAAGTATTGTAGTTTTTATCGTGTCTTTTTTATCTTCTATATGTATTTCCCCTATCGTGATGAGTAGCTAAATTTCAACTAGCACTTGATCATGATGAACTTTGGAATAAAATAAACTTTATTTTGTTTTTATAAAATTAGCAAGCTTTCTATATTATTTCGCTTCGATTTATCTTTGAATTCAATTGCTTCGAATTCATATGCCGCGAATATTATCGATCTAAGATCTGTATGCTAGTGATCGAGAGATCCATGTGAACGAGGAGATCACTCAAAGATAAAAAGAGTTTCAAGCACTCCCAGAGAGAGGGTGAAATAATTCTTCCGGACTAGAATCAAATCTAGTAGAGGGGTTCACCACCTAAAGCATGCTTAGGGGTGTCGACTGGTCGAGTGGTCTTAATCGATCAACCTAAGGTTAGTTGATAGTTCTCTCAAGAGAGGTTCTATCATATTTTGGGAACCTCCATGGTCGAAGTAAATAATTTAGAAGTTTGTAGTTTAATGCTTAAAGAAGTTTATTTTAGTTCCAAGGGATTCTAGATCAAGTGCTAGCTCTCTAATCATCAAATTTCTCCGTAGTTAATTTTCTCCAAATCATTTTTTTCCAAAACAAACCCAACTTTCGATCGATAAAATAATAGCTCTTCTTTGTGAGTAGACGTACTCAACAAGCCCTGAAAAATATGACACTTGATTTTCTACATCCTATACTATAAAGTGATAGGTACACTTGCCTTATCGAATTATACGTGGATAACACATTAATTTTGCGCAGTGCGGAAATTTATTTATCAAGCTACAGACTTCTCTCTACCTGAAGTCTTGCTTCCCTCTTCCTCTACTTTTTTGATGCTTAACTTAAGCTCATGGGAAAGAAACTTACCGAATTGAATTTGTGGCACCATGGTAGCCAGCTTACCAAAATCTCTAATGGCAATTGTCTTGGTGTCCGATTCTTTCGTCAGGGATCTCAAGAACTTATCATTTACTTCACCATTAGTGAATTCACGATCATAGTTCCTTAGACCGTTGACCATCTTGAAGAACTTTTCATAGGATTTAGAAATATTATCCCTTGGATCTTGCTTGAAGGCCTCATACTCCTGATTGAGCAGAGATCTTCGATCATCTCTTACTTCCTCAGTTCCTTCCACCATAACAACTAGAGAATCTCACATCTCTTTGGCAGATTTGCAGTGAAATAAATTTTACATCATTGAATCGTCTACTGCACTGGCAATTATATTCTTTGCTTTCTTCTCCAAGGCGACGAGAGCAATTTCATCCTTGGTTAAATCCAACATCTTCTTGGGAACCTGTATATTCGCATTTACAGTTGAGGCAGCTCTGAGAATATAGGGACCTTCTTGAACTATCTGAAAAATTCTGGGATCGGCAACTTCCATATAGAACCTAACACTTTCCTTTCACAAAGGAAAGTTCTCTTTGGTGCAGACGGGCAACTTCAAGGAGGACATATCCTTGCTTCTATCCATTCTAGACATGTTGTCTCTTAACAACTAGATAAAGATATTGTTGAAGGTGTTAACCTTTAATGAATAATCTAACTTTGATACAAATTGAAAGTATCTAGTTGCTACAAAAATCACCTAGGGGTAAATATGTGAGTTCAATGGCTTTAAGCGGAATTAAAAAACATTTAAACAAAGGCACACAGAAAGAGAACACACATCACAGACACAAGGATTTATAGTGGTTCCCCAGAATGGGTACGCCACTATCCCGCCTCACCTATCTAGCACTTCGGGCTAGACTCAGCTACTTCACCAAACTTAGATTATTTCTAATCTTACAACTTAGAGCCTCCCACTCATACAAGCTCAGAGCACAACGTCTCCTACACTCGATCATTCCAACAAAGATCTACAAAACTCAAAAGTAAACACTTCCTACAAAATGTAAAAGGATTTTTACAACAAATAAAGATTGTAAACAATCTTCTTAGAACTATAAGAGTTCTTCTTCAGATTTGAAAAGAAAAGCCCTTCTTCTTAAACTAAAAACCTTTGATTTGAAACTTGAAGAGGAAGTCGTGAATTGACATGAGAATAGATCTGAGCTTAGTTTCGTCTTGATCTCTGAATGTGAAAATGATTCTGAGCTGTAGTAGATCAGATGACACTTTTCTTGCAGGAGGAATCGCAAAAGACGCGCTATTTCAGCATCGCTAATTGGCAAACGTGAAATGCGGTATGACGGCAGTGCACCGATCGTTGTCAAGTAATAAAAGTAGGGAGAAATTCCACGAATATCGTTCTCAAAGGACCACAAGTTAGGTAGTATGATTTGCTTATTAGGAAATTAATTATGAGGATTACTAAGTTAACAAAAGGGAGTTTGGTTGGTTTTGTAGAGACAAGAAGAAGTAAAACTATATTAACTATGCGGGTCGCAATCACCGCTTCGCTTGGTGGATGAGGTTATTGCAGTTCGCGATGTCGTGCTTCGTTTAGCGGATGGACGGTGAGCAAATGGGGGAAGTGAGTGCTAATGGTGTTTGAGGGTCGAAGGCACCTCTTCACTCTCACCTATAGCTTTTGCTAGAGTGAGCTAGCTAGAACGTGTGTATGGTAGTGGAGTGGGGGCGGAGCGTATTACAGCAAATCATCAAGTGAAGAATAAAACAAGAGTAATCTTCCATTCATAGACAAATAGAGATTAATCCAGTTCATTACAACAGTTAAGAGTACATTTCCAAAAAGAGAGAGTGTAGAGGAAACCACGAGATGAGAAGCCTCGCTGTAGATCTTGGCCGGAATGGGGGGTCGTCACGCCTCCTCCGAGCTCAGTCCTTGGTTTCTTCCGGGGTTCAAAGGTTGTCACTACCTCCAAATCTCATCCGTCTTTTTCTCAGAGCTGGGTATCTTCCACTTAACCCAATGGAGATGCCACACTTTGAAATACTTGCTGTAGATGGCGGGGAATACTTCCGGGACCCTGTATGGGGCTTAGGATCAATGGAAGAAGCTTTCCCAAGGAAGGAGATGGATGGATGGAGCTTGGAGAGGGAAAACGGCAGAAACTTGCGGAAGAACTCGCGCCCAGACTGTGCTGAATGCCCTAGAATCGCGGAGCCGATCTTTAAATATGGAGCAGAGTAAACATTGCACACGATCAGTGGTGCACGACCAGTGGTCGTGCGTGAAGGAATGATTATGATCGTGCGCGGTCAACCTGCAGTAGAGGGGAAGATAGGAAATTAATGCACGGTCAGTGGCGCACGACCAGTGGTCGTGCGCTTGATCGTGCGAACTTCTCTGTCTAGTAAGGGGAATTAACGCATGACCAGTGGTCGTATGCCTGATCGTGCGCGAAGGAAAATGCACGATCAGTGGCTTTTTGGCCAAAATTCTCCCCAAACCATTCCGAGCGTTCACATGATCCTTATACCTGCATGAAAAAACATACTAGACCACTGATCCGTGCACACCACAGGATCCACAGAACAGGCATAAAGTAATATATAACAAAATCATGCCACGAAAAGGGTAGGGAATGCACTATAGTTGCGAATATGAAATGCTATCAATATAAGCATAGATGAGCAGTAAATGAAGTGCAAAGGAAAGATAAACAACCCAGATGAGCCCGGAAATTACTATATAAACCGGACTCATCACACCCCCAGACTTATCTGTTTGCGCGTCCCGAGCAAACAAGTCCGGCAGAGTGAGAAACAGCATAGCTGGTCTAGAAATTATGAGGGAAGAGAAATATGCGAAGTCGCATACTCATGAGCATAGAAATCTAGTAGAAAGAATTTTTAGTTATACAAAATGGTTTACACAATTCTAGCAGCGTAACGATATATTATTTCTACTCAAGAGTTGAATCATGGGGAATCACCCGGTCACGCGTAGGAAGAAAGTAGAATGAATGCTGAGGAGAACATTACTCAACACCGGGGTTCGGAATAACCTCCACTGAAATCCATCAATGTCGGTGACCATAAGCTCACCCATTCGCACTCTCTCCACGGTACTCGTCTGGTTCGATGCGTGAGTCGGTAGTACTTTAGGTTGAGATAAGGCTTGGGTTTAGGTGCGGTATACAATGATAAAAATGAAGGCTACACACAACCCAATTGAGTTGATACCAACTATTTGATCCAAGCAGCCACTACGAGCGCGGGTGCGTCACACCCCCAGACTTGAACTTTAACACACGGGCGTGTGCACCGCCTACTCACGGATATTAATTTCAAACAGATTTATTTTCAATTGACTACTTTTCATCATCATTTTTCATTTAACTTCTCTTTTCTTTTTCTCTTCTTTTTTTCAAATTTTCTTTTTCACTTTCAGCAAATGTGCAAGGAAGTATAACCTAAAAGTGGAGGTTAGATCTTAAATTAAAAACACTTTTTGGGTTATTTCAAAATAGTGATATATAAATATGTGTAGTGCTAAGTGAGTAATAAAAGCAAACACAAAGAAGGCACAGCAACACGGCATAGCAAAATATACACAGCACAGACGACACAAGAAATATAGTAGTTCCCCAATAAACCTGGGTACGTCTACTCTTCTACCACACTTGGTAGGAATCCACTACAGGTTGTTGATCAGGTGCCCTGCCACCAAGGGAGTTTTGATCAGGTGTCCACACACCAAGTGAGCTTTTGATCAGGTGCTCTAACCCAACTACAGGTTTTTGATCAGGTACCCTGCCACCAATGGCTGTAACTTTTGAAGGGAGTTATAACCCACTATACAGGTAAAAGAAAACAGAAAAGAATATGTTGTTCTTCTCTTTGCTTGAGAAGACTCTAGAAGATCCTGATGGTGTTGTTGAGATTGGATCTTTGAAGATGATGTTGAAGAGCCCCCCTGTTTGATTGAAATTGATGACAGCTTGTGGAGGCTTCTTCTCCTTATTGTAAATACTCCTTTTCTTCTTCTGCAGTTTGATCCTGAGCAAATGATATTGATTGGTGCCTCAGGATAAATATGTTCTGCAGAGAAGAGTTAGCAAAAAGAAGATAGATAAAATATATTGTTCTTATAAAGAACTCTGCTGATGTGTTCTTCTTTTTGCTTCTCTGTTTTTCTCATGTATCTCTCCTTGTTTATTCTTCCTATTTCTTCCTATTCTCTCCTTCTTCTTCTCTGCTCTTCTCTTTTTATATATATTCTGGAGAAGGCTTCAGGGCTGATTTGAATTCTTGCCCGACAAGGAAAGAGATAATATCTTTTTAATTTCCTCGAGCAGACAAATTTCCGTCTTTGTCTTTTCTGCCAACGGCTATAATATTTAATGCTGCAACGGCTATAATATTAATTCATAAAGAATACGGGCAGCAATAAATAGCAATATATAAAATAGAAATTAATCAAGAATATTGCTGAGAATATTAGACGAGCTGAGAAAGGAGAAATATAATTGCTGATGATAATTTCGTCGAGCTCAGCTTCAAGTTCGTCAATCTGATTATTTAATTCGTCGTTCTGAGCTTCTGCTGAATATTCATCGAACGCAGACTTGAGATCGTTGAACGAAGCTTTTCGTCAGTCGCTAAGACGGCTGGATTTTGTCGACCGCTGAGACGGGATCGTCGACCGCTGAGATAGCTATTCTTGAGCGCAGAATGAATATTATTCATCGACCGCAGAGCGCCGTTCGTCGAACGCAGATAGCCGTTCGTCAAACTTAGAGAACATGTCTAATTTTTCTTGTCTCTTGTCCTAATGGAATTTCGTCGATCGCAGAATATTTATAAATAAGGATCACGACTCAAATCCAAAACTAAGGTTCCAACAATCTCCCCCTATTTGAGTTGGGATCCTAAGCCAAATTAAGACTGGGTTCTTACAATCTCCCCCTATTTGGTTTAGGATACTAAGAAAAAAAATAGAATAACTGCAAGCATAACAGTTAGAAATATAAAGCTTAGAGGAGATGTAGAAAATAAAACAGATAGAAAATTTACTTGTTCTTTTTGGAAAACATTTAATCATAAATTATATTATTTTCTTAAAAAAACATTTAAGCAATTCTGATTTCCTAGATTTTGTTTTTAAATAAGATTTTAATGAAATGAATTGCTACAGCTGTTATTGGATTCTAAGGAATTTTAAATTTAGAAAAACATTGTCTGATACCTTCCTTCTAAAGAATCCCCTTAATCAGAAGAGGCTCACACTCAGTGCCCTGATCATTTCTGATCAATGCAATCTGAGTAGAATGCTCAACATGATTTTGGAGAATGTCTGTAAGAATGTGAAGTTATCTGACTTTGTTTTTAAGATTAACAAAAATCCAAAAGATTCTTATAATTGCTGTTTAATTATAATTTGAGTTAAAAGATTAAAAAGGTTAAGTATTTTCTTATAGTTAGATATATTAGCCTTTTTATCTCATTAAAATATAAATTTGTAAAATTTCTTTGATTTTGTTGAACATACACAATTTCCTTTTTAAAAGATTGTTCAAATTTTTCAGCATTAATTAATTTATTTTTCAAAGAAATAATTTTCTTTTCTGATACTTTCATATCTTCTTTAAGTTTATCAGAAGTTAAATTGTTTATTGTTAACTCTTTTTTATTTCATTTTCAGATTTTATTAAATCAGTATATGGAATTTTAGAATCTGATTTGATTTGTTCTGAAGTAAAATTAGGAGTTGAAGTTACCTCATCTGATTCAGCTTCTGCATCTGAGTTGTGATATGAGCCATATATGGCCATCATGCAGAAAGCTCTAGCTTTTTGTTCTTCTTCTTCTTCTTCTTCACTTAGACTAGATGATGGTTCTCCATCATAAGTACAGATAGTGAAAGAAGGTTCAGTTACCATCTTTGTAAGGGAGTTCCAGATTGCTCTTGTTGAAGTGTAGTCAGCAACTTTTTGATGAATGTCATTTGACATTGATTGAGCTAATATGTCCATAGCCTTTGCAACATCACTTTTCAGCTTCTCTTGAGCATCTGTTGATGTTTGTGAAGATGGAGGTCCTGTCAAAATAGAGTTATAAATTTCTTCATTTATTGCATTCATATATAATCTGATTCTAGCTTGCCATAAAGAAAATCTATCCAAATTATAGATTGGTGGATTTGTGATTGAAAATTCTACTTGTGCCATTAGATTTTAGAAAAACCCTTTTAAAAAAACTTAAGAACTAATTGATCTTTATGATTCAGGTGTTTGCATGTATATAAAATCAACTACCCTCTGATACCAATTGAAAGTGGAGGTTAGATCTTAAATTAAGAACTCTTTTTGGGTTATTTCAAAATAGTGATATATAAATATGTGTAGTGTTGAGTGAGTAATAAAAGCAAACACAAAGAAGGCACAGCAACACAGCACATCAAAATATACACAGCACAGACGACACAAGAAATATAGTAGTTCCCCAATAAACCTGGGTACGTCTACTCTTCTACCACACTTGATAGGAATCCACCACAGGTTGTTGATCAGGTGCCCTTCCACCAAAGGAGTTTTGATCAGGTGTACACACACCAAGTGAGCTTTTGATCAGGTGCTCTAACCCAACTACAGGCTTTTGATCAGGTGCCCTGCCACCAATGGCTGTAACTTTTGAAGGGAGTTATAACCCTTTATACAGGTAAAAGAAAACAGAAAAGAATATGTTGTTCTTCTCTTTGCTTGAGAAGACTCTAGATGATCCTGATGGTGTTGTTGAGATTGGATCTTTGAAGATGATGTTGAAGAGCTCCCACTGTCTGATTGAAATTGATGACAGCTTGTGGAGGCTTCTTCTCCTGAATGTAAATACTCCTTTTCTTCTTCTGCTGTTTGATCCTGAGCTAATGATATTGATTGGTGTCTCAGGATAAATATGTTCTGCAGGGAAGAGTTAGCAAAAAGAAGATAGATAAAATATATTATTCTTATAAAGAACTTTGCTGATGTGTTCTTCTTTTTGCTTCTCTGTTTTTCCTGTATCTCTCCTCGTTTATTCTTCCTGGTTCTTCCTATTCTCTTCTTCTTCTTCTCTGCTCTTCTCTTTTTTTTATATATTCTGGAGAAGGCTTCAGGGCTGATTTGAATCCTTGCCCGACAAGGAAAGAGATAATATCTCTTTAATTTCCTCGAGCAGACAAATTTCCGTCTTTGTCTTTTCTGCCAATGGCTATAATATTTAATGCTGCAACGGCTATAATATTAATTCATAAAGAAGACGGGCAGCAATAAATAGCAATATATAAAATAGAAATTAATCAAGAATATTGTTGAGAATATTAGACGAGCTGAGAAAGGAGAAATATAATTGTTGATGATAATTTCGTCGAGCTCAGCTTCAAGTTCGTCGATCTGATTATTTAATTTGTCGTTCTGAGCTTCTGCTGAATATTCGTCGAACGCAGACTTGAGATCGTCGAACGAAACTTTTTGTCGACCGCTGAAAAGGCTGGATTTTGTCGATCGCTTAGACAGGATCATCGACCGCTGAGATAGTTGTTCTTCATCGAGCGCAGAATGAATATCATTCGTCGACCGCAGAGCATCGTTCATCGAATGCAGATAGCCGTTCGTCGAACCCAGAGAACATGTCTAATTTTCTCTTGTCTCTTGTCCTAATGGAATTTTGTCGATCACATAATATTTATAAATAAGGATCACGACTCAAATCCAAATCTAAGGTTCCAACATAACCACATTTTAATTTTGCACCACATCAACACCCTTAAACTGAAAATAATTAAACTCGAGCTTGGGTTTGGGTGTGTGATTAGGATCAGCTGTTTGGCTTTGGTGGAATGAAAGTGGAGCTGAATCAATAGGATCGGGTAGGCACAAAGTGTTGGATCTTACGGCGCCCTTAGAGGGGGGGGGGGGTGAATAAGGGAATAAAAATCTTTTTATAATTTTATGGAAATTACTAAATTGTTTAAAGTAATATTAGAACAAAAAATAACAATTTAGCTAAAGGAAGAAAATATCATAATTTGCAAGTTTAGGATTTAGAAACAAGTGCTAAATTGTTATATGATGAAATAGATTAAGATAAACAATTTAGACAAAGTGATTTGAATAGAAAGCTTTGTAACCAATATTTTAGAGATAACGCCAAAAGTGAGAAATCAAGTAAACACAAATAGAGACATGATTGTATTTATATAAAAATGGTGTTTACATAAATTTTATTTCTATATCGCTAGAAGTCGGAGGCGTACAAATGTAAATAATTTTTCCTTTTCTAGACTGACTCGTATCCCCACGAACCGGTTGGCTTTAGCCAATCCTTCCCCGGATAAGGCATCAAGCCGCTCTAGCCAATCCTTCCCCGGATATGGCCTCGAGAACCCCCTAGATCTAATCACCTAGACCTAGTCGCCAACACAAGGCAAATTTCCCCCTAAGTCCTACCCAGACCTAATCGCCAACACAAGGCGAATTCTCTAAACGGTTACAAAGAAAGTATGGAATGGAAATAATGAAAAATAATAATAAAACTCCCTATATGAGATCTCTGGAGTCGAGGATGAAGGATCGTTGTAGCATAAGCGAGATAGAAGCGATCGTCCTTCGGATGTAGCATGACGTAGTCCTCCTCCAGAATTCTCCTTAAGCTTTTTGTGGGAGATCCATCTTCGGCAGCATAACAGCACTAGAATTTATGGCACAAGCAACCTCTCTAGGATGGATAGACAAAATGACCGTAGTTGGCTCATTTTATAGAACTTGGAGCTAGCTCCTGCGGTAGCATTCGTGTGGAGCGGTTGAGAAACCGTCGGCGGTGTGGCTCTGTGCACGAACTTGAGATAGCGCCAGGCGGTAGAACTAGCGCTGGCGGTAGTGTTAGCGCCGGCGGTAGCGCTGCTCCTTTGAAAAGTTTGATTACATGCTTCCTTCTACCTGTGGAGTATTGCACCTATAGTTCCTGCACACTATAAACACACTACAAGCAATATCAAATACAATATGGGATTTGTTATTCTCAAACAAAGGGATGTGACACACATGTCCAACAATCTCCCCCTTTTGATAATAACAAATCCACTTAGCAAGAAATCAACAATAGTGTTTATAGTAAATGATAAGCAAGATGATAGTGCAACTATAGTATATGATAAGCATGATAATGTGCATACTCCACCTATCTTAATGCTCCCCCTACATAAATACAATTTATGTGTTACTCCCCCTAAATGATAGATTTCATGAATTAGCCTCCCCTTATTTATATATATTTCTCATATATAGATTTCTTCAATTAATCTCACCCTTTTGGTATTATCAAAAGAAGGTGGGGTGAGGGTAGTAAGGAGGCATTTATATATCATGATCGAGCTTTTCGAAATATAAATAATGATAAAGAGTTTAAGCATAGCATAAATAAGAGATTTCTAATATAAAGATAAGAGTTGTAAGCAAGCGGAAAATTATAATAAACATCTTTTTGTAAGCATGAAAAGCATATGTAAAAATATGAGTTTTAGTTCAAAATTGAAAGATGTTTTAACCTTTTGAAATCTCAAAGTTTTTCAAAAAAATACCAAGCATGAAATAAACATATCAAATATATATTATACTACAATGTTACTTAATTTAGAGTTCAAGAGATACCAAAACATTGTAGAGATCATGCTAGGTTATCTAGTGCATTTTTATATAAAGAGTAGTATAGATAAAGCATTAGAATCCAATACTCATGAGAAGAAGTGTTATGAAAGATAATGATGTGCACATAAGTGTATTTTGGGCAATGTGAACAATTGATTTAAATCAACAAAATACAAGACATATGTAAAGTAAAGTGCACAATAAAACACAAGTAAATTACTTTCACACACTTTTAATGCACATAATTTTTAACGAAGTGGTGTAATAATCAATGTTTGCACAAGACACTTTACTATTCTTTCCAAGGTGCTCAACCTCACAATGCTTATGAAGACTTATCAGGAGGTTCAAGTAGTGCTTGGTGGAGTTATATTTGTCTACATATATAATTTTTTGTTCATATTTGTGAGACAACATTCTCCAAATACACTTAGTTTGCAAACCAAAATTTTTAACTTAACCACTTTTTTAAATTTCAATAAGTGCAATTCAAATGTAGTGTAGGCAATAAACTTATGCAAGTTTTAATTCATTGTACAAATACAATACACAAGCAAGAATTTTTAGATTTAGACACACGTGTTGATTACCAAAATAAGTGAGTGAAATGTATCATTATCAATCATAAAACATTTACTCATACTTAGAGGCATGTTAAGCTTGGTTCTACACATTTTCAATACAATTGATGCACTTTAAATAGATATATCAAAGCATGATAGGCAAAATAATGTTCATAGTAATTTGAAGGAATAAGTTTTAACATTGTAAAGAATTCTAAATAATAGAATTCATTCATGCTTGATATTAGCAATAAAGATTATACAGTTTTTTTGTTGTTTTATCATTTTTAATGAGAAAAAGAAAACAGAAAATTACAAAAACATATTTTGTATTTTTGAATTTTGAACTTTTGTAGTTGATTTTTCAAAATATGGATAAAAACACAAATAACAAAAACATATTTTTGTATTTTTAGATTTTGAACTTTTATAGTTGATTTTTCATAGAATGAATAAAACACAAATAACAAAAATATATTTTTGTATTTTTGAATTTTGAATTTTTGCAGTTGATTTTTCATAATGTGAATAAAATAAAAATACCAAATGTAAGAAATACAAAAACAAAGTAGTACATATAGACTAAAACATTTTTAATGATTTTTAGAAATTTTAAAACCCAGAAAAATCAGACACTCACGCTAGCGCCGGCGCTAGCGATAGCGCAGCAAAGAGTACGTGATTTTTTGAGAATTTAAATTTTTTGATTATTGATATTGATTAAGTGTCCTTAAAGTAGTTCCATGCTGAAATTTCAGAATTTTTGGAGATCTCTAGGTGGATCAAATTTGCATGAAACTTTGGCTTTTCAAATTCTTGTGTTTTACAAAACCATTTAAACATGAAGATATAAACTATGAAGACACAAGAGGACATTTTTTATTAAACAACCCAAAATATGCATGATTTAAGTGATAAGTAAATAAAATGATCATGCAAAGAGTAATATAAGTACATCCTAAGATTAAAGACTACCCCGACTAAATGTCTACACCCTAGCCCCGTACTAAGTGATGGATGGGCATGAGGAGCTGCACACATGTCGTAGGTTGGGGTGTTACTCCCATATGCACACAATAGAGAATGCGCAAACTAGCACTCTTTTCCCCCCAATGCCTCGCAAGGCCCCACTGGAACCCTCCCCGGTTAAGGACAAGACATGACTTAGAGGTTAGGTCTCTAATGTATACAACCCTACGCCCCTGCTATTATGAGACATGAAGTCATAGGTGAAATAATCTTTTGGACAACCTATGCTTTTAAATCTATGGGTTGATATATAAACTATGGGTTTTGTTTAATGTGATGAGTTATATAAAGCCGCATAGTTTTTCTACTTTTATGAGATGACCATATGTGATAACTAGCATAATTTTTACTAATATTCAATAAGTGATAAAGCTAGTATGATGAGTTTTGGGTTTAATGTCATGTCATAAGATTAATATCAATATTGCATGTATTCCAAAATAGAATTTCAAATTATAGATCTAGAATGGAGTGATGATTTAGTTTGATTTATACTTTCATTACAAAGTTGATTCTAGAGTCTACAAATATGAGAGATACATGCAAGCACTAGCAAAGCAAATCAATACATCAAATAATGTAAAGAAAACATTATTCATAATTTTTATCATAATATTCATAATTCCTATTATCGATTTGAGATATGTCTTGATAGAACATGAATTATGATTTATGATTAAAGAGAATTTTTGCATAGAATATATGTTAGATCATCATGATGTATGAGAATTCTAATCCTTCTAGACTTATGATATAGTGATATAGTGATTTTCTTTTGAAAGAACATGATTGATTTGTAAGTCTAAAAAAATGATGATCATGTAGTCATATCAAAGATAAAGATCAAATATATAATGTTTTGAAATTTTTAATAAAATTTGCATTCATTAATCGAGTCTATTGATCTATGGTTTTGCATGATAATATATGATTTATGATACAATATTCATATATATTTTAATGATTAAACCATAAACTATGTGGTTGTTGGAATTTTAGTATTCTATATAATTTCAAATCACATAGTTATCATAATATTTTAATAACATTGTAAATGTTATACTTAGCATATAAATTTGAGCATAAAATAAGAAGTGATGCTAGAATAATGAGTTTGAGTGCAATGTTATTATATATGATTTAATGGAGATAATGTTGCATTTAATATGAGAAGTTTTAAAATTAATTTTCTTTAGACCTAGAATGAAATGATTAATCTTTTGATTTGATCTTAATGATGCAAGATGATTTTAAGGTCTAAATTACATGCAAAAATTGGTGACACACATCACACACATAATATCTAAATTAATATATGAAACAATTATGCTAAGGATAGCATGTGATGAAAAAATCCATAAACACAGAAATTTCCAAATCAAGCAAACTAAGATAGGAGCTTTTAAAATGGAGTTGAAATTCGGCAAGATGACGGCACCAAAAAGAACTTAAATGAGCAAGCCTAGTTTGCCGTTGGATGGAGATTTTTGTGCTCTTTCCGAAAATGTATTAAAGGCGAAAATCAGGCGAGCGGATCAAAAAAATATGGATGTTTGAAGTTTTGATCGTTAACTCGCATTTTTGAAAGATCAAACATGCGTTTAGATGAATTTTTGTTTTCGATTTTATTTGATAATATTTTTCATTATAAGGGCTATCAAATGCAACAAATAAAAAAATAATCAAAACGTTGTGCATTTTAATTTTTAGCTTAAGCCCTTTAATAAACCATTTAAATCCATATTTTTTAAAATAGTTTCAATAGTCTTGATAATAATTTCAATATTCAATTTCTAATGATAATTCAAGACAATTAAGGGTAAAGGATTTAAAAGGATAAAGTACAATCAAAGATGAGATGTAGATCACTTTGAAAAATATATATGACTTAATGTTCAATTATAATTCAAATTTGATTTGATAAACATTAGGCTTAATATATGAAAGTCATATTTTCATGATATATAAAGTGATCATAACATGTTTGTTTTAAAAAAAATATAAAATAAACAAAAGAAAAGAGACAATAAGCATATCATGAAGTAGAGTAGTGATATTACATTTTTATTTGTTTCTACTTCATGCAAATGATAGGATACTAATGAATAAGAGATTTAGGTATCCAATAGGGACCAAGTGGGATGGTTCCTTTGGGTACCCTAATATATCGTGTAGGCTTTTGGAGAGATAGTGATGAATGGGCCTTTATAAGTGGAGTTAGTGTTTCATTTTTAATTTTGGGCCTCCATTCATACTTTGGTTGTTTGTCTTTTAAATTCATGTTATGATTATGTGACATCTTTATATGATTATATTTGTTTGAAAAATAATTCATTTGTGATTTATGTTTGTTCAAGTGATTTTTCAAAATAGATTGATGTTGATAATCATAATGAATTTTATTACATGGATTCTTTGAAAATTTATAAGAGTGATTGTCTTTCTTAAGAAGTGATTGTTGAAAGAGTGGGTTACAAAATGTTGTAAATAATTGATTCTTATTTTGATAATTTTCATTTCCACTCTTTCTTATAGACATACTCGTATAATATGAAGGATAATATTTTATAGTTTGATTTTCATGAAAAGGAGTTTTTAAATTTGAGTCATGATTGAAATTATATTGAGACTTATAATAGTGACTCTTAAGAATTTTATGAGGATCATAATTCTTTTTAAAACTAAACTCCTTTTGATTTAATGTGTGAAAATGGTCCTTTTTAGAAATGATTTTGTAAGTTAATTTATCCTTGTTATTCAAAATCTTATGATGAAATTCATTACATGACATTTGAAATTTTTCAACAAAAGATTTTAATTGTATTAACTTACAAGATAAAACATCATTTTTAATTAACAATTTTTCATTATGCCTTTTAAAAATTAAGAGCCATTTTTCAATTTCCTTGAATTTTTCTTTTAATAAATTGCAATTAAGACAAGGAATAGGAATTTTAACTAAAGAGCATGAAAGAAAATTTAACACATCAATATTTGACTCTACGTTATCGTTTGCTTTTAAAGATTCATTTTCTAAATGTAATTTGGAATTAGCAAATTTTAACTTTAAAATTTTACGTTTAGCAATTTTAAGCATACGAGAAGTAGAAATGGAATTTGTTACAAAAAGAGAAGATTTAGATTTTCTTACCTTGCTATAGTTTCCGTCTTCTCTTTTGCTTGATGTGTTGCCAACAAATGAGTCCAACATTGTGACGTTGTATTTTTCTTCCTCCAAGCATGAGTCCTCATCGATTTCTTCTCTTGGATCCATAAGGAATTCCTCGTCGATTTCACTCTTAGATTTATCATCCTCCAAGAGTGAGTCCTTGTCGATTTCTTCTCTTGGATCCATAAGGAATTTCTCTTGTTCATCATCTGTGGAAGGAAGACTATAAGTATTCTCAAGAAATTTCTAAACTTCATAAGCAGTAGGAAGTGTATAAATAAGTTTGAAAATATTTTGATCTAATGCACAATATAGACTATTCATAGATTTGGCATTTAAAAACATTTCATTTTTATTTAAAATACTTGGGGGCATTTTAATTGTAATATTCCATACTTTACTATCCAAAGATTTAAGAAATCTTTCCATAAGAAATTTCCACCCATTATAATTTTTGCCTTCAAATAAAGGTGGTGTTAAAGATTTTTCATTTATAAGAAAGTTCCCCCCATTAGTAGAAGCGAGATCATGAGACGCCATTATTCCCGGTTGTTAAGCCGATTTGGAATAACCTCCCTCTAATACCACTTGTTGGATCTTACGGTGCCCTTAGAGGGGGGGGGGGGTGAATAAGGGAATAAAAATCTTTTTATAATTTTATGGAAATTACTAAATTGTTTAAAGTAATATTAGAACACAAAATAACAATTTAGCTAAAGGAAGAAAATATCATAATTTGCAATTTTAGGATTTAGAAACAAGTGCTAAATTGTTATATGATGAAATAGATTAAGATAAACAATTTAGACAAAGTGATTTGAATAGAAAGCTTTGTAACCAATATTTTAGAGATAACGCCAAAAGTGAGAAATCAAGTAAACACAAATAGAGACATGATTGTATTTATATAAAAATGGTGTTTACATAAATTTGATTTCTATATCGCTAGAAGTCGGAGGCGTACAAATGTAAATAATTTTTCCTTTTCTATACCGACTCGTATCCCCACGAACCGGTTGGCTTTAGCCAATCCTTCCCCGGATATGGCCTCAAGCCGCTCTAGCCAATCCTTCCCCGAATATGGCCTCGAGCCCCCCTAGATCTAATCACCTAGACCTAGTCGCCAACACAAGGCGAATTTCCCCCTAAGTCCTACCCAGACCTAGTCGCCAACACAAGGCGAATTCTATAAACGGTTACAAAGAAAGTATGGAATGGAAATAATGAAAAACAATAATAAAACTCCCTATATGAGATCTCTGGAGTCGAGGATGAAGGATCGCTGTAGCATAAGTGAGGTAGAAGCGGTCGTCCTTCGGATGTAGCGTGATGTAGTCCTCCTCCAGAATTCTCCTTAAGCTTATTGTGGGAGATCCATCTTCGGCAGCATAACAGCACTGGAATTTGTGGCACAAGCAACCTCTCTAGGATGGATAGACAAAATGATCGTAGTTGGCTCATTTTATAGAACTTGGAGCTAGCGCCTGCTGTAGTGGCTAGCGCCTGCGGTAGCGTTCGTGTGGAGCAGTTGCGAAACTGTCGGCGGCGTGGCTCTGTGCACGAACTTGAGATAGCGCCAGGCGGTAGCGCTAGCGCTGGCGGTAGTGAAAACTATCGGTGGCATGGCAGAACGAACTTTCGTCGGTCAGAGCTTCAAGTTCGTCGAACGGACATTTCGTCGAATGGAGACAAATTCGTCGAACGAAATTTCGTCGAACGCAGCTTCAATTTCGTCGGACGGCTAGCGCCTGGCGGTAGCGTTAGCGCCGGCGGTAGCGCTGCTCCTTTCAAAAGGTTGATTCCATGCTTCCTTCTACCTGTGGAGTATTGCACCTATAGTTCCTGCACACTATAAACACACTACAAGCAATATCAAATACAATATGGGATTTGTTATTCTCAAACAAAGGGATGTGACACACATGTCCAACACAAAGGGCTAGCAAGGATTATATGATAGGACCGGTATATAAAAAGCTCAAGCTGGCCAACATGATGGCCTACGTCATACTCAAGCACTGGACCAAGTCATACCTATGCTTCGAGAGTCGCTTGGGGCAAGTTCTTAGCCACCGAGAAAGATAATTCTTCCTCCCGACTCAAGCAATACGAGTCTAGCGATCGTTTACACACATCCCTATGCTATCATTTGATTCACACCGGATTCACCATTTGAGTAGAGTAAACAACATTTACACTAATAGAAAAAATATAAAACCATAAGTATAAAAAGAAGACTAATCTACACAAATTTCTATGCAACTGAGCACTTGACTAGGAACACTACTAGAGTCAACATTTTACTCTGCTACATAGTCCTAAGCCAGCACCTAGAAGTTCCCAAATAAGCAGAAGAATTAAATTCAACTCAGAGCATGCATACATATGAGTACGCGCTCTAGTGGGTATTGTGGTGTGCAGTAAAGATGAACAATACTAAATAAATGAGATAAAATTACTTCTAGTATGCAATGCAATGTGTGCGTGCACAGTGGGTAACGAGAAGCAACTCTCCCCCAGACTTAATCTAAACAATCCAACAAAAGATATAATCATGAAATTCAAAATAAAGTCTAGGGAAAGAGAGTACCCAATGCTCAGCAAGTGAGCATTCCAGAAGATTGGCGTGTGAATCAAGACAAAGCTGCAGCGTCTGCCATCCAGAAGAAGGACCTGCAGGGGTGTGCTCCACCAAGAACAAAAGAAAATATACAAATATAAATGAAATACAGCTAACTAAACTAAACAAGATGAAATAAGAAATGCAGGAAAAGTAAGATAACTACTGGGGTTATTGTCATCCCAGCACGACTTATTTAAAAACATAACAGTTCTAGCTAATGTGCGTATGAAAAAGGAAATGAACAGGTAACTGTTCTAATATATGTGTTGGTAACGCGTACCGATACGGCGACAGAACAGTTACTCCTCTACCTAAATAATAATACCTGCTCGTCACAGGTAGAGGAAGCTGAAAGTAAGAAGTGGAGGAGGAGGAGTCCTCATTATTCTCACCAAAAACATCCTCGCCCAGCAAGGTGTCATCTTCAGGGAGGTGGCAGGAAGAGAAGGCAATGAATGAGGCTTCCTCTATGGAGGAGGGATCAACCTCCTCACATGAGAGGATACACTCATCATTGACTTGAGCAGAATGATCCAAGTCCTCCTGAAGTACCTGTGAAGACTCAACCTGCACAGGCTCAGATGAAGAAGGGGGGTTAGGAAATAAAAGAGAAGAAAAACTTAAATGAACATCAATTGGGGGAGTGGTCCTGGTCTCACTCCCAATAGGTTGGGGAAATAAGATATTGTCGGCATCATCGACAATGCTGCAGGGCTCAGTAGGATCATCATTGACCTCCTCCACGATTTGGGCTTCCTCCACCGGTGCTGAGGTAGAATCCTCATCACCTTGGAAAATATCCTCCTCCATTGGAATAGGCACAACACATAAATCACCTACCTTATCCTGCGAAACATCCTCAATAATGTCGTCAGAGACAAATGTAGTAGAATGCACAATAGGGGGAGGAATAGTGCTTGGATAAAAGTCAAGCACTGATTCCTCACAAAGAATTGAATCCACACACGGTGATATATGCACAGGGGAGATGGGCTCAGCCATGTCAGAGCCTAGATCAGCCACAACTCTGATGAGCGTGTTTGCATTATTCCCTTCAAAATTTGAAGGTGATACATCAACGAAATCAGAGGTGGAAGGTGTGCTGTTAGAGTTAGGAGTCGGGATGATCCGGATATCCGGCTCGTCATCCTCGTCCAATTGGCGAAGATAGGCAGCACAATCCTTCAGGGTGTGATCTATACTTTGACAAAACAAGCATCGCCTTGCTGGCTTCATTGGCACCACATGTGCTGAAGCCGCAAAGACGCATGCAGGTAAAGGCTTAGAAGAATAGCCATAGGACTTACGCGCACCATATGGACTACCAGACGAAGTCGGTGCTCCATATACTGGTCCTTGAGTGCTAGGGCTATTATCTCCCTTTGGACATCTATCACTGGCATGAGTGGTATCTCCACACCAACGGCAACGAATATTAAATGAAGCCCATATTGCGTGAAGATAACTAGATTCAAAAGAAAAAAACACTAGTGTGCAAAATACTACACCCAACAATAATTTCTAAAGCAACCTAATATAAAATAGGAAAACAAATACGAAGAAGTAAAACAAAAGGATGCAATTTACAAATGGGATAACTTCTATCGCAGGTTCTCCCTCTCCAGAAAACTTACACGACTGTGTTCCCCGGCAACGACACCAAAAACTTGACGCGCTATTTCAGCACCGCTAATTAGCAAGCGCGAAATGCGGTACAACGGCAGTGCACCGGTCATTGTCAAGTAATAAAAGTAGGGAGAAATTCCCCAAATATCTTTCTCAAAGGACCGCAAGTGGGGTAGTATGATTTGCTTATTAGGAAATTAATTATGAGGATTACTAAGTTAACAAAAGGGAGTTTGGTTGGTTTTGTAGAGACAAGAAGAAGTAAAACTATATTAACTATGCGGGTCGTAATCACTGCTTCGCTTGGTGGATGAGGTTATTGCAGGCCGCGATATCGTGCTTCGTTTAGCGGATGGATGGTGAGCAAATGGGGGAAGTGAGTGCTAATGGTGTTTGAGGGTCGAAGGCACCTCTTCACTCTCACCTCTATCTTTTGCTAGAGTGAGCTAGCTAGAACATGTGTATGGTAGTGGAGTGGGGGCGGAGCACATTACAGCAAAGCATCAAGTGAAGAATAAAATAAGAGTAAGCTTCCATTCATAGACAAATAGAGATTAATGCAGTTCATTGCAACAGTTAAGAGTACATTTCCAAAAAGAGAGAGGGTAGAGGAAACCACGAGATGAGAAACCTCGTCGTAGATCTTGGCTGTAATGGGGGATCGTCACGCCTCATCCGAGCTCAGTCCTTGGTTGCTTCCGGGGTTCAGAGGCTGTCACTACCTCCAAACGTCATCCGTGTTCTTCTCAGAGCTGGGTCTCTTCCACTAAGCCCAATGGAGATGTCACACCTTGAAATACTTGTTGTATATGGCGGGGAATGCTTCCGTGACACTTGATGGGGCTTAGGATCGATGGAAGAAGCTTTCCCAAGGAAGGAGATGGATGGATGGAGCTTGGAGAGGGAAAACGGCGGAAACTTGCGGAAGAACTCGCACCCAAACTATGCTGAATGCCCTAGAATCACGGAGCCGGTCTTTAAATACGGAGTAGAGTAAACACTGCACACGATCAGTGGTGCATGACCAGTGGTCGTGCGCGAAGGAATGCTTATGATCGTGCATGGTCAACCTGCAGTAGAGGGGAAGATAGGAAATTAACGCACGGTCAGTGGCGCACGACCAGTGGTCGTGCGCCTGATCGTGCGAGCTTCTCTGTCTGGTAAGGGGAATTAACGCACAACCAGTGGTCATGCGCCTGATCGTTCGCGAAGGAAAACGCACAATCAGTGGCTTTTTAGGCCAAAATTTGCCCCAAACCATTCCGAGCGTTCACATGATCCTTGTACCTTCATGAAAACTATGCTAGACCATTGATCCGTGCACACCACAGGATCCACAGAATAGGCATAAAGTAATATATAACAAAATCATGCCATGAAAATGGTAGGGAATGCACTATAGTTGCGAATATGAAATGCTATCAATATAAGCATAGATGAGCAATAAATGAAGTGCAAAGGAAAGATAAACAACCCAGATGAGCCCAGAAATCACTATATAAACCGGACTCATCAGCGAACTCAAGGTTTCTATCGGAGTGTTCTTCGTAAGAGACAATTTGAGATTACGACAGTGTTCTTTCCAAAAGCACGATTAGGGTTAATAAAATATCTCTTGACTTATTTATAGGTGATGTCTACTTCAATGGCTAAATTCAAAACCATAAGAAGGCTCCACGTGTACTATACATGGGCAAAGACTTTTACTAGTAAGCCATCAAAACTTTATTCTGAAAGGCAACTTAAGTCCTTTCGTCGAGTACATAAAAGACATCTTGAGATGTCTCATCGAATTCGCTGAGACCTTTCGACGAATTAGCTGAGACTTCTTGACGAACTAGACTTGGCTGAGCAGCTTGCACTTTTCTGGAAACCACGACCAGAACACTTTAGACTTCTCAACGAATTAGCTGAGATTTCTCGAGATTACTCGACGAATTCGTCGAGTATCCATAGGACCTTACAACGAATCTACTTGTATAACTAAGAGAAATATTGTCTGAGAGGGTTAGAGAGCACTCGATGAATTCTTTGAGTATATCCATGAACACTCGACGATTCGTTGAGTGTATACAAATTCACTCGACGATTTTTCCTTAGGAAAATTTCTTGGAATCAACCCAGGAACCAGCAACCAGCTTTCTTCTATTGCTCAAAATTGAAGTACCCCCCATTAGAGAGATTACATATGAGTCAACACAAATTTCTATGCAATGAGGAATTACATTGCATAGAATTATGATTGATGACCATTGTAATCTGACAATGGTTTGTACTTACCATTTAAGATCTGCAATAATATAGCTAGAATACAACATCAAATACAAATTCAATTCATCTTAGTTCAAGGGAGACTTCTTCAAATCAAGGTTATTATGGATATAATACCCAACACATACATATATATACATACATACATATAAATATGCATATATATATGTGTTTATATATATATATATATGTGTGTGTGTGTGTGTGTGTGTGTGTGTGTGTATATATATATGTGTGTGTGTGTGTCAAATATATCCTCATTCTTTTACTTCAATGAATTAACATATATCATGAAAATGAAAATTCATAAAATGTAATAACTATTTGTGTAATTACATCATATCCTTATAATAAAAATAATGATGGAAATTCATAAAATCCAAAAGTTTTTAGTAGACCTCCTGTACCTACTATGGTAGGTTTTCATTAGGCCTACAAAAACTAATTTCGAAATATAATTGGTTACTTTAAAATGATTTTTTGTAAAAATATAACTACTTTTGAAAAAAAAAATTATAAAATATTGATGTATATTTTTTTACGGTCATTTTGAGTACTCATATGTATATGTTGTGGGCGAAGCAGGTTGGGGGTGGGCGAAGCCCGCCATCGCCAGCCCTGTACTATCGAATGCGGTCGTAGCCCGCTAAGAGTCAGTGAGCACAGGCGAAGCCCGTGCAGAGCTGCTCGTATATATATATACACACATACACACACACATACATATATACATATACACACACTCCGCCCCTAATGCAAGCGCGACAATACCAGGCCAACGATAGTGGGCTTCGACCGGCCCCAGCACGATGTTGTCGGGCGGCCTTTGACTGCAACAACGCAGGCTTCGCCCGCCTCCACACGGGTTTGGCCCATGCTCGTTTGCGGGTTGCGCCCGCACCATATACATATGAGTACTCGAAATAACCGTAAAAATATACATTAATATTACAATATTTATTTTGCAAAAAAATATACGTATATGCATAAGAAGATTTTTTTTCTCTCTCTCTCTCAAAGTTTTTAGTTGCTACGTAAATCACATAGTGACGGGTGAATATGTGAGTTCTATGGATTTTTAAGCGGAATTAAATATAATGAGAAAAACACACTAAAAACAAAGCACACACAAACAAAAGGATTTTATAGTGGTTCCCCGGTGTGAGTAGTCCACTTTCCCACCTCACCTATCTAGCACGACCGGCTAGACTAGGCTACTTCACTATTCTCAGATAATGAATAATCCTACAACTCAAAGTAAAACTCCTACAAACTTGGAGAACAACCTCTCCTATAAACTCAGAGAACAAACTCTCCTACAAACTCGATCCTCTAAACTAGGATCTACAAAAACTCGAAAGATAAAACTTCCTATAATAAGATGTAAAAGATATAACAACAACTTTGGATTGAAAATCCAAACTCTAAGAATCTCAAGGAAATTCTACTTCTTCAGATCTGAAATATTAGGTTTTCTTATCCCTTGAAACAGATGAAATCTTGAACCTAGGTTTGTTATTTGAAAATTGCAATTTGCAGACCACTTGGGTTTTCTCCTTCTCACCTAAGTTCTCATGGTCTTGAGCTCTTCCAATGGTTTTGTCATGACGTAGTCATCACAAAACCAACTTTGGAGGTGGGGGGGTCTAGTTGTTTGGGGGATGTTACAAATCCCAATACATAATAATAAAAATTTCATCCTCGAAATTCAGGTTAAGTTTGTGGGGTTTCTACTACAAGCAAGAAAATGTAACATCCTGGAAAAATTAAATTATACCTGTCGTAAAGAGCTCCGGGTACTTTTGCTGCATCAGGTCCAGTGGTTCCCAGGTGTGCTCCTCTTGTCCATAGTTCCTCCATAGGACCTTGACCAGCGAAACCTTCTTATGTCGCAAGACTCGTAACTCCGTGTCATCTATCCGAACCGGCTCCAGGTGAACTGACCGATCAGTAGCTGCTGGCCCCTCAGAAGTAGATATTTGCTGCTTTGGCCGTAGTAGAGCTCTCCTAAGCGAGGAGACGTGGAAAATGTCGTGCAGTCCCTCCAACTTCGGTGGTAGCTCCAGTCTGTAGGCGAAGGGACAGATCCGCTCCAGGATCCTGTAAGGCCCCATATATCTCGGACTGAGCTTCTTCTGCCCGCGAACCCGTGAGACTCCATGCATCAGACGTATCTTCAAGAAAACCCGATCTCCCACCTGGAACTCTACCATACGATGACGTGCATCATAATACTTGGCCTGCCTGCTCTGGGCCTCCAGCATCCTATCTCGAATCATCCTCACCTGAGCCTCCGTGTCCTCCGCGAACTCTCAGCCAAGTGGCTTGGGATCCTCATCCTGAATCCAAGACAATGGTGTCCTGCACCTCCGTCCATATAATGCCTCGTAACGTGCCCTGCCAATGCTAGCCTGGTGACTGTTGTTGAATGAGAACTCGACTAATGGTAACTGTCTCTCCCATGGCTCCCCGTGGTCCAGAATGCAAAGGCATAGAAGATCCTCCAGGGTCCGGTTGGTACGCTCCATTTTCCCGTCTGTCTGGGGGTGGAAAGTCGTATTAAAAGTCAACCGGGTGCCTAGGTAAACCTGCACTACTCTCCACTCCCTCGACGTAAGACGTCCATCTCGATATGACACGATCGTCCTCGGCACACCATGATATCGGACAAACTGCTCTACGAACCTCCGTACCAAAACACCGACCGGATCGTCCTTCCTGACTGGAATGAACCTGGCCACCTTCGTCAATCTGTCGATGATCACCCAAATCGAGTCATTTCCTGCACGAGATCGGGGAAGACCGTGTATTAATTCCATAGCGATGTCGTCGAACTTCCACTCCGGTACCGGGAGTGGCTGCAATAACCCGGCTGGGTTCCGGCACTCCACCTTCACGAGTTGGCAAGACTCGCAGTGGGTCACAAAATAGGTGATGTCCTTCTTCACACCCGGCCAGTACATAGTCCTCTTCAGATCCGCCATCATCTTGGTGATACCCGGGTGCACAAAATATCTACTGCAATGACCCTCTGTCATAATGTCCTCCCGAATCTGGCTCCCTGCCGGTATATACACTCAGCCACTAAAACTCAACAGACCGTCCTTCAACGAATAGTCTCCAGCTGATCCTGTCTCCAAGGCTCTAAAAATTGGCTCTAGCCTAGCATCCCGCCTCTGCCCATCCCAGATGCGGTCTCGAATATCATATGTGGTACCCATCGCCGCTAAATATTCCACATATAGTTCCGGATCATCCTCGGATAGTAAAGAGATCTGCATGTCCTCGAACATCCGTACTAGCTCCATGGCCATCAGCTTGGGCTCCGCTCCTGACGTGGTAGCTCTCCTGCTCAGAGCATCCGCTACTACATTCACCTTCCCTGGGTGGTAATGCATCGTGTACTGATAATCTGATAAGAACTCCACCCATCGCCTCTATCGAATGTTCAGCTCCTTCTGCGTATCTACGTACTTCAGATTCTTGTGATCTGAGAATATGTCACAGTGGACACCGTAGAGATAGTGTCGCCAGATCTTGAGAGCGAACACAATTGCTCCCATCTCCAAGTCATGCACAGGGTAATTCCGCTCGTGATTCTTCAACTGAAGGGAGGCGTATGCTATCACGTGCCCATTCTGCATCAGAACGGCACCCATACCCTGATAAGACGCATCCGTGTACACCTGAAATCCTTCCCTCCCCGATGGAAGGGCAAGGATGGGGGCCGTAGTTAGTCGACCCTTCAGCTCCTGGAAGGCTGCCTCACACTGCGACATCCATGTAAAAGCAGCATCCTTTATCGTCAGGGATGTGAGCGGGAGGGCTATCTGGGAAAACCCCTGCACGAACTTCCGGTAGTTGCCGGCAAGTCCCAAGAAACTCCTCACGTCGGTGGCCATCTTCAACTGCGACCAATCCCGCACTGCCAGGATCTTAGCTGGATCTACTGCTAGGCCATCTCCACTGATGATATGGCCTAGGAAGGCCACCTCCTTCAGCCAAAACTGGCACTTGCTGAACTTTGCATACAGACGATGCTCCCGAAGCTTCTCCAATGTTAGTGCCAAATGTCGTGCATGCTCCTCCTCTGACATTGAATAGATGATGATTTCATCGATGAACACGATGACGAAGATGTTGAGATAAGGCTCGAACACCCGGTTCATCAGGCTCATAAATGCTGAAGGTGCATTTGTGAGTCCGAATGGCATCACGGTGAACTCATAAAATCCGTATCGGCTGCTGAAAGACGTCTTTGGGATATCTTCCTCCTGGATCCGTAGCTGATAATACCCTAATCTCAAATCCAGCTTCGAGAAGCAGTGGGCTCCCTCCAACTGGTCAAAAAGCTCGTCGATCCTTGGTAATGGGTATGTATTCCGAACTGTCAGCCAGTAAAGGGATCTCTAGTCGATGCACAATCTGAGCGTCTCATCCTTCTTCTTTACGAACAACACCAGAGCTCCCCAAGGTGAGGAACTCGACCTAACAAACCCTGCTTCCACCATCTCCTGTAGCTGGCTCTGAAACTCAACCAGCTCCTTCGGGGCCATCCGTTAGGGTGCCCTAGATACCGGCTTAGCCCCCGAAACCAGTTGGATTTGGAAATCCTTCTCACGGTGCGGGGGTAGTCTGGGTAGCTTCTCCAGAAATACGTCGGCGAAATCCCACACGACCAGGATATTTGACACCGAGTCTTTGACCTCCGTCGCCTCGAAGAGCACCTGATATACCTCGTCTCCCTGCAGGTGGGCCTAGACGGCCTGAACTGATGATAAAAAGATCCGAGAGGCGGGTTTAGTACCTTCGATCACTACTTCACCATCTTCATGCTTTAGAACGATCCTCCTTGTCGGACAGTCAATCTTTGCATGGTTATAGTGCAGCTAGGTCATGCTTAAGATCAGATCAAAGTCCTTCATCTTCAAGCATGTCGCCGGCGCTTTGAATAGTTTCCCTCCAATCTCCACATTCATGTTGCACTTTGCATTTGCTACAACTTCTGATCCATCCGGGAATCGCACTCTCCTGTAGATGCCTTCGAAGTGTTGTACTTAGCACAGATCATCTACGAACTACTCTGAGACGAACGAGTGAGAGGCACCCGTATCGAATAAAGTGTATGCGGGCTTGCCGCAGCCGAGTACTATACCTAGGTGGTTTTTGTTTGTTTGGTTTAATGCTAGGGTAAAGCTAAGGTTTACTACGTACTAATGAATCATAAAATAAAAAGGCATCAAAAGTACCTGTAATGACCCTTGCTGGGTCGCGGGGCTGTGCTAGGTCCAGGGCATACATTTGTTCCCTGTTCTGTCTCCGGTCTCCGCCCTGAAATCCACGACCTCGTCCACATCCCCGACCCCCGAAATGCTGGGCCTGAGGGGCAGCCTGTAGTGCTGGTGGTGCATTTCTCTGAGGGCAGTTCCTCCAGATGTGGCCAGTCTGGTGGCAGTGGTAGCACTCCAGAGGTGGCCCACCTCCTCCAATCCTCGGCGCACAGACCTAGGTTCCCCCTTTTTGGAGCTAGCAAGACTCCCAGGATACTTCCGTAGTGGCAAACGGAAGCAGTGGGTTGGGCCTCGCCCACCTCTAGGTTGGTATTTGCACTACCTAACCTAGACCTAACATACGCCTCAACGCTAAGAACACAACAGCGGAGCTACTGCGTACTCTTGCTGGTTAGACCACCAGACTTGTTTTGGTAAAAGGTTATCCTCACTTAACGAGCCCAAGTATTAATGTCAGTGCAACGACCATCAATACTAAGGACCCACCACCTTATGCACATGCAAACATATTTACATCTACCTCCGAGACATAACCTCCCCGGGCCAACCCGTCCGGCACAACAAACATGGTTGAGTCACAACTCACCAAACTAATAAGTCTATTACAACGACCACCGAGCCTACCACTCGTAAGATAAAACTGACTAAGCACCCGTGACAATGAAGTGTGAGTGAGTATATTACTTAGTTAATCTTGTATAGCAACTTAGCCCTATAGTTTATGGTTAACCTTGGACTTCCCGAGGATTACCCTGTTAGGGGCTCGCTACGGTACTAGGAACTATACTGAGATGACACCCCAAGGCTCCCTTTCTCAAGGCATTTAATATTATGGGTAACTACCCACATGCCTAAGCCTCTTACCTTTTCACTTGTATTAACCCTAGGTGGTTTATGACACGCTAGGGAAAAGACGATCTTTCGTCAATCCCAAGCACGACCTTACCGTTAGCTCACCTAGCACTCTTATCTCCTAAACTCCTTTTTGATAACCTCATCCTCTTCATCCTGACCATGCACACCAACTACATGCCACTTCCACTTGGTAGGCCCCTAAATACCCAATTTTCATATTTTTACTGTACGCAGACCAAACTAACTATATGAAGCTTATGAGTAGAGGTACTCCAAATATTCACCCACATGACACAAGATTTTTACTGGAGGACTACCATGGTATTTTAAGACTAAATCCAGATAACATTTTTCCTCAACATTTTAGCATTTATTTAAATTTCTTCAACATTTGCCAAGTATGAATATGAACATGAAGTGTAAGATATTCTTATGACATGACTCTCATAAAATTAAGATAACTCTATCATGCCAAAATAATAGTAAATACAGAGTGTCACAATTTTACAATCATGAATTGTTCTCTAATTATAATATTGAATATATAACCAAAATTACAAATTAAAGAAGCAACCACCAATAATACTTGTCCAAAAATTATGGGAATATTACCAGACATTTATGTTGATCAGAAAAGTTCTCAAGCCAAATTTTAGAATTTATAAAGGCATATTAACCACTTAAATAAATATTCCACAGAAAACCTAATATGAGAATGTTGTGAAGTAGCCTACTGATAACAATCTCCAAAATTTATATAAAAATTTACAGAGCTTCCTAGTGCTCTGAAATGTCCTATCACCAAGTTGCACACTTTTCCAGAGAGATTTGGAGCCTCAATTATTTTTCTTAAGATTAACACAAAATAGGTGATTTGACAATGAAGTACTGGTTAAATCATTTAATAAATTACACAAAAAATACCAGAGGTCTATAATATCTCTTATAAGAAATTTCCCTAAAGGGGTTATGACCTAATTTAGGGGAAATAAGTACTACTAAAATTCTCTCAAAATTCCCTAGAGCATAATCACACCCCATGAACATATATCCTAAACTCCATGGCCATTCTAGGGCTTTTGATCACATGGCCTTCACAAGGTCCTATATGCACACCAAGGGGTAGAACTAGGGTCCTAGGGCATATCCACCTCTACACCACCCCATCTTACTCATGAAGGTGTTTTAAGTGATCCTAAACCAGTGGCCAAGGTTTAAACTCATGGTGATGAGTTTTGACCACCATACCTCAAGATAAACACTATGCCCTAATTTTGACCTAATTTGACCTAACTTGGGTTGACAAATTACCCAACCAAATCAGTCCCAATTGGGCTGATATTTTTACCAGGGTCATGTGATAACCCTAAAAAGTACCCACCAAAATTTGGAGGCATTGGAGGTCATTTGACCCACTAATTAATTAATATTTGATTTTTGAAATTATTATAAAAACCTTAAAAAATATTTCTCCTAAAATTCCCATCTTTGGGTAAGATGTGTGGGTAGGTGTAAATATCCTAGGTTGTAAATTTCAAGGCCATACCATTTACCAATAGAAAGATATTCAAGAATTTGTGACTGTCCTGCCCTAGGGACCAGTCCTAGCAAAAAGACTCCACAGGGAGCTATAGTGCCCCTATTGGGCTGAAACAAATTTTCACTTAAAGTTAACCTCAATACCTACAACTATCAAGTAGAACATTTTCACTGAAATTGAGCCTAAGTATTTTTAATATTTAAATCAAGGTACTGCATTATATGTGACAGAATAATACAATTCATAACATTAAATCATTTAGGTCTGTGCTTATCAATTCGCGGCAGATCCAACGGCTCTTGGTCATCATCCCCGATGGATGGACGGTGCGCGACAGTCTGTCCTGGGCTTCTTTGCGGGACGATTTCCTCGCCACAAGTGCCTCTTCCCGGCCAGCCAATGCCACCACCACCTCCGTTGAGGTGGTGGTCGGCGATAGGGGGTGGTTGGCCGGTCGAAGGCGGTCGAAATCGAGGTTTAGAGGAGGGGAAAGAGAGATCGAATCGAGCCCTTTCAGAAGCACGATCCGAGCCCAATTGAGCTCGGATCAAGCCCCAAATTATCAGAAGATCTAGCACTAAGGGAGAGGAGGCGGATCGGACCTGTATGGGGGCATGGTGGCGCGAATTCCGGCGAGTCGCCATGGCTGGAGGTGGAGCTTTTTGCGCCATGTCGATCCTATCTTCTGGTGCTCGATCTCTTCGGGGAGTAGGGATTTCACTCCTCTCTGATCCCTAAGGGTGTTAAGGAGATCAATTGGGGGAGGGGAGGAGCCTTGGCATCAATAGCCATTAATGCCCATTAGTGGAGGTTTCAGCCACCTCTATTTCTCCACCAATTCAGCTCCTCTGGCCATAATAACTCCAGAAATTGGTTTGTAACTGAAGGGGGAGGTGAATGCTCATCAATTGGTGAGGAATTGAAGGATCAATTGCATTGATCACCATGAATGCTCTCCTTCCCTCTTCAATTTGGGGTAAACCTCCATTTTCTCTCTCCTAATTACCAATTACAAAAATTGAGTGGTGATTTCAGTAATTACCAAGCCCACTAGGTGGCGGACCACTCTAGTTGGGCTAGCCCAAATGGATTGGGTTTAATTTGGGCAAATTAGGTTATTTTGACCCCAGGTTGACTTTGGTCAAATTGACCAATTGGGTTGACCCCAATGGGTGGCTTAGGCTCCAATGGCCTCCCTTAAGGGTTAGGAAGGTCTAGGTAATGTCAATTTGGCAAGGTGAGGGTGAATTGCCCCTTAATAGGGCACTTTTGACCAAATTAGGGTTATGGTTGACTTTGGTCAATTTGGCCCCTTTTGTTGACCCCAATGGGTCCCTGGTGCTCCAAGGAGGCCCCAAAGTCCAAACCTATGTTTGGTATCTGAAAATTGCAATTTGCAGACCACTTGGGTTTTCTCCTTCTCACCTAAATTCTCATGGTCTTGAGCTCTTCCAATGGTTTTGTCATGACCTAGTCATGACAAAACCAACTTGGGGGGGTCTAGTTGTTTGGGGGATGTTACACTTTGTCACTTATCTGGCAAAGCGCATGGGACTTTGGTATGCATTTCCTCCCATGGCTCCACTCCAAGCGCCCGCGCCTATCACATTCCAAAACCTCCGGGCTCTTGGTTTGATCAACGTGGGCAATATTTCGAGGCGGTGCCCTACGAGGTTGGTGGCGACCCGATCGATGTTGATTTCAAGGATGATTCCGGTGGCTTTCCTCCAGCTCCACAGTTCCCACAGCAGCCTCAACAGCATTTTCCCCTGCGCCCGACTCGTATACTTATTTCAATCAGCAGTTTGGGCGGATCCACACTCGTCTGGATCAGATTCAGACCGAGTAGCTGTCCATGCGCTCTCACTTCGACAGGCATTTTGATACTCTCGAGCAGCGCCATGCATCCTCTATGGAGCATCTGTAGCGGGAATTTGCTGATCTGCGTGCTTACTATCAGCAGGAGGACGACAACGATGTATAGTTTTTTTATCTTTATTTGAGGTCGTTTGTATCTTTTCATTTCTGTTTAGTATCTTTTGTATTTCTTTTTGTTAATGAAAAAATCAAAAAATTGTGTTTGCCTTCATGCTATATTTTCTTCAGGCTAGCTCAGTGTTGATTTCTTCGTCTTCATGAGGGAAGTTTTCTCTCCTTTACTTGTACTTTTATTTATAAAACATTGGGGACAATGTTTTTTTTAAGTATGGGGTGTCTTCTTTTATTTTTGCAAATCAATCACCAAGTTATTTTCTAAAATTAAAAATGCTAAAAATTAAAAATTTAACCAAAAATAAAAAAAATTTAAAAAATTTAAAAATCTAATTTCTTGCGAAAGGGCCGTGTGGGCTTTCATCCCACAAAACTGCATAGTACCTTGCGAGCTCATCATTGTGTAGCCCTTGGGAAGTCTAAGAACAAAAAATATTTTATTTCTGTTTTGTTTTTTCTTTTCCAAGCAAATATTAAAAATATACAAAATAAAAAAAACTTTGCAAAAAAAAAAATCAAAAACAACGATTTTGTAAATTTTGTAATATTAGATGCTTCCTTACTTTTTTTATTTAAGTTCAACAATTTTTTAATTATGAGCCTTTGTTTATATGACTTTTAAAAAAACAAAAAAGTTTTCTTTTAATGTTCTTTTTAATTTTATGTGTCTTATCATAATTTGTAGATTTGATTTTTAGATAAATTTGAATTAATGAATTTTTCATCATTTTGGTGTCTTTAGAATATTCCTTAGTTTTGTTTTCTCTACATAAAATATCATGAATTAATTTTGTACTAATTGTGCTTAAGATCTTTATATTTTACTTATATTAACTTTAACTCATAGATTCTTAAGATTTCTTAATTTATTTTCTATGCTCTCAAAATAGTTATCTTGAAAATTTTATAGCCTTTAAACCCTAGCCCCTCCTTTTACTTTACCCTTTTGTTTGGCAAATAAAAAAAGTATAAAAGATCATATGTCATGGAATGAGAGGATAAAATTCATCATTCCTAAACATATGCACCCAAATTTATAAGAGATTATATGTCATGGAGCTGAGAGGATAAAATTCATCACTCCTAAACATATACATTTGGGATATAAAAAAAGAAGAGTATAAAAAATGGAAATGAGAGGATAAAATTCATCATTTCCCAATTAAAAAAACTCTTCTATGCCAATTTTTACCCAAACTTAACCAATATCATTTCATATTCAAGATATTTATGAGAGAGCTTAGTCAATATTTTAGGTTTTCTATAAAGTATCGAATGATATCAAAAGTTTATATAATTCTAATCTTAGATTATTTTGCTTGATTCACTACAATATTATTTGTGAAAATTTGATTAGAGAATTTTTGAACTAGTTTTTATTCTACGCATGTGAATTTATGAATCATGATTTGTTTCTTATGAATCTAAATTTTATTTCAAAATTTATTATGTATGAGTCATGTATAATTTTAAAATGCATAATTAGGATTAAATTCTTTTTCTTTTTAAAATATCATATAAATATTTCTCATACTTATGATGGTTTTGCTTTGGAATAGCAAAAACTTAAGTATGGGGGTATTTGATAATGCATCATTTATAGTTATTTTATATAATATTTTATTATTAACTTATTTATTTTTATTTAGTTTTAATTTAATTTATCACTAATTTCAATTATTTTTTGTATTTTCAGGTAATTTGGGCTACCAATAGCAATTTCAAGCTCATAGAAGTAATCAGGAGACTATTTAGAGCATTTCGGAAGAAATCGCAAAGTACACGCCCTTGGTCATGGGCGTGACCAAGGCCGTGAACCCAAGTCACGGCCATGACCAGCCCAGCCACCTTCCAGCTGCCAGAACTCGCTGCCACGTAGGATTAAAATTACACGCCCTCTGTCACGGGCCTGACAGAGGGCGTTACCTCAAGGTCACAGGCGTGACTCTCCCGGAATGCGTTCAATGCAGCCAGCAATCAACTTCCGTCGTTTCCATCTTACACACCCTCGGCCACGGGCGTTACCGAGGTCGTGACCCTTCTTCAACCGCCAGATTAACTCCAAAGAGCAATGTTTCCCGCCGTTTCCTGACCCGGTCAAGACACGCCATAGGTCACGGGCGTGACCTAGGCCGTGACCCGCCATGCAATTGTTTTCTTGCGGTTTATCTTCCCCAACATTCCCAGGCTTTCAAGATAGCAATTACGCTGCTTACACGCCCTTGGTCACGGGCGTGACCAAGGGCGTGACTTCCCGATTTTTCACCTATAAAAGGCAGCAATCTCCAGAAGTATAGGAGTTCGATTTTGGAGTTTATTTCCAGCTTTATTTTACTATTTTTGTTGTTATAGCTAGTTTTTCTATAAGTTGAAGTTTTTCTATAATTGCAATTTTAATTCAAGTATTGTAGTTTTTATCGTGTCTTTTTTATCTTCTATATGTATTTCCCCTATCGTGATGAGTAGCTAAATTCCAATTAGCACTTGATCATGATGAACTTTGGAATAAAATAAACTTTATTTTGTTTTTATAAAATTAGCAAGCTTTCTATATTATTTGCTTCGATTTATCTTTGAATTCAATTGCTTCGAATTCATATGTCGCGAATATGTTTATCGATCTAAGATCTGTATGGTAGTGATCGAGAGATCCATGTGAACGAGGAGATCACTCAAAGATAAAAAGAGTTTCAAGCACTCCCCGAGAGAGGGTGAAATAAATCTTCCGGACTAGAATCAAATCTAGTAGAGGGGTTCACCACCTAAAGCATGCTTAGGGGTGTCGACTGGTCGAGTGGTCTTAATCGATCAACCTAAGGTTAGTTGATAGTTCTCTCGAGAGAGGTTCTATCATATTTTGGGAACCTCCATGGTCGAAGTAAATAATTTAGAAGTTTGTAGTTTAATGCTTAAAGAAGTTTATTTTAGTTCCAAGGCATTCTAGATCAAGTGCTAGCTCTCTAATCATCAAATTTCTCCATAGTTAATTTTCTCCAAATCATTTTTTTTCCAAAACAAACCAACTTTCGATCGATAAAATAATAGCTCTTCTTTGTGAGTAGACGTACTCAACAAGCCCTGAAAAATACGACACTTGATTTTCTACATCCTATACTATAAAGTGATAGGTACACTTGCCTTATTGAATTATACGTGGATAACACTTTAATTTTGCGCAGTGCGAAAATTTATTTATCAAGCTACAGACTTCTCTCTACCTGAAGTCTTGCTTCCCTCTTCCTCTGCTTTTTTGATGCTTAACTTAAGCTCATGGGAAAGAAACTTCCCGAATTGAATTTGTGGCACCATGGTAGCCAGCTTACCAAAATCTCTAATGGCAATTGTCTTGGTGTCCCATTATTTCGTCAGGGATCTCAAGAACTTATCATTTACTTCACCGTTAGTGAATTCACGATCATAGTTCCTTAGACCGTTGACCATCTTGAAGAACTTTTCATAGGATTTAGAAATATTATCCCTTGGATCTTGCTTGAAGGCCTCATACTCCTGATTGAGCAGAGATCTTCAATCATCTCTTACTTCCTCAGTTCCTTCCACCAGAACAACTAGAGAATCTCACATCTCTTTGGCAGATTTGCAGTGAAATAAATTTTACATCATTGAATCGTCTACTGCACTGGCAATTATATTCTTTGCTTTCTTCTCCAAGGCGATGAGAGCAATTTCATCCTTGGTTAAATCCAACATCTTCTTGGGAACCTGTATATTCGAATTTACAGTTGAGGCAGCCGTGGGAATATAGGGACCTTCTTGAACTACCTGAAAAATTCTGGGATCGGCAACTTCCATATAGAACCTAACACTTTCCTTTCACAAAGGAAAGTTCTCTTTGGTGCAGACGGGCAACTTCATGGAGGACATATCCTTGCTTCTATCCATTCTAGACATGTTGTCTCTTAACAACTAGATAAAGATATTGTTCAAGGTGTTAACCTTTAATGAATAATCTAACTTTGATACAAATTGAAGGTATCTAGTTGCTACAGAAATCACCTAGGGGTAAATAGGTGAGTTCAATGGCTTTAAGCGGAATTAAAAAACATTTAAACAAAGGCACACAGAAAGAGAACACACATCACAGACACAAGGATTTATAGTGGTTCCCCGGAATGGGTACGCCACTATCCCGCCTAGCCTATCTAGCACTTCGGGCTAGACTCAGCTACTTCACCAAACTTAGATTATTTCTAATCTTACAACTTAGAGCCCCCCACTCATACAAGCTCGGAGCACAACGTCTCCTACACTCGATCATTCCAACAAAGATCTACAAAACTCAAAAGTAAACACTTCCTACAAAATGTAAAAGGATTTTTACAACAAATAAAGATTGTAAACAATCTTCTTAGAACTATAAGAGTTCTTCTTCAGATTTGAAAAGAAAAGCCCTTCTTCTTAAACTGAAAACCTTTGATTTGAAACTTGAAGAGGACGTCTTGAATTGACATGAGAATAGATCTGAACTTAGTTTCGTCTTGATCTTTGAATGTGAAAATGATTCTGAGCTGTAGTAGATCAGATGACACTTTTCTTGCAGGAGGAATCGCAAAAGACGCGCTATTTCAGCATCGCTAATTGGCAAACGTGAAATGTGGTACGATGGCAGTGCACCGGTCGTTGTCAAGTAATAAAAGTACGGAGAAATTCCACGAATATCGTTCTCAAAGGACCACAAGTTGGGTAGTATGATTTGCTTATTAGGAAATTAATTATGAGGATTACTAAGTTAACAAAAGGGAGTTTGGTTGGTTTTGTAGAGACAAGAAGAAGTAAAACTATATTAACTATGCGGGTCGCAATCACCGCTTCGCTTGGTGGATGAGGTTATTGCAGGTCGCGATGTCGTGCTTCGTTTAGCGGATGGACGGTGAGCAAATGGGGGAAGTGAGTGCTAATGGTGTTTGAGGGCCGAAGGCACCTCTTCACTCTCACCTCTAGCTTTTGCTAGAGTGAGCTAGCTAGAACGTGTGTATGGTAGTGGAGTGGGGGCGGAGCGCATTACAGCAAATCATCAAGTGAAGAATAAAACAAGAGTAATCTTCCATTCATAGACAAATACAGATTAATCCAGTTCATTACAACAGTTAAGAGTACATTTCCAAAAATAGAGAGTGTAGAGGAAACCACGAGATGAGAAGCCTAGCTGTAGATCTTGGCCGGAATGGGGGGTCGTCACGCCTCCTCCGAGCTCAGTCCTTGGTTGCTTCCGGGGTTCAAAGGTTGTCACTACCTCCAAATCTCATCCGTCTTTTTCTCAGAGCTGGGTATCTTCCACTTAGCCCAATGGAGATGCCACACTTTGAAATACTTGCTGTAGATGGCGGGGAATACTTCCGGGACCCTTTATGGGGCTTAGGATCGATGGAAGAAGCTTTCCCAAGGAAGGAGATGGATGGATGGAGCTTGGAGAGGGAAAATGGCAGAAACTTGCGGAAGAACTCGCGCCCAGACTGTGCTGAATGCCCTAGAATTGCGGAGCCGGTCTTTAAATACAGAGCAGAGTAAACATTGCACACGATCAGTGGCGCACGACCAGTGGTCGTGCGTGAAGGAATGATTATGATCGTGCGCGGTCAACCTGCAATAGAGGGGAAGATAGGAAATTAATGCACGGTCAGTGGAGCACGACCAGTGGTCGTGCGCTTGATCGTGCGAACTTCTCTGTCTAGTAAGGGGAATTAACGCACGACCAGTGGTCGTACGCCTGATCGTGCGCGAAGGAAAATGCACGATCAGTGGCTTTTAGGCCAAAATTCTCCCCAAACCATTCCGAGCGTTCACATGATCCTTATACCTGCATGAAAAACATACTAGACCACTGCTCCGTGCACACCACAGGATCCACAGAACAGGCATAAAGTAATATATAACCAAATCATGCCACGAAAAGTGTAGGGAATGCACTATAGTTGCGAATATGAAATGCTATCAATATAAGCATAGATGAGCAGTAAATGAAGTGCAAAGGAAAGATAAACAACCCAGATGAGCCCAGAAATTACTATATAAACCGGACTCATCACACCCCCAGACTTACCTGTTTGCGCGTCCCGAGCAAACAAGTCCGGCAGAGTGAGAAACAGCATAGCTGGTCTAGAAATTATGAGGGCAGAGAAATATGCGAAGTCGCATACTCATGAGCATAGAAATCTAGTAGAAAGAATTTTTAGTTATACAAAATGGTTTACACAATTCTAGCAGCGTAACGATATATTATTTCTACTCAAGAGTTGAATCATGGGGAATCACCCGGTCACGCGTAGGAAGAAAGTAGAATGAATGCTGAGGCGAACATTACTCAACACAGGGGTTCAGAACAACCTCCACTGAAATCCATCAATGTCGGTGACCATAAGCTCACCCGTTCGCACTCTCTCCACGGTACTCGTCTGGTTCGATGCGTGAGTCGGTAGGACTTTAGGTTGAGATAAGGCTTGGGTTTAGGTGCGGTATACAATGATAAAAATGAAGGCTACACACAACCCAATTGAGTTGATACCAACTATTTGATCCAAGCAGCCACTACGAGCGCGGGTGCATCACACCCCCAGACTTGAACTTTAACACAAGGGCGTGTGCACCGCCTACTCACGGATATTAATTTCAAACAGATTTTTTTTCAATTGACTACTTTTCATCATCATTTTTTCATTTAACTTCTCTTTTCTTTTTCTCTTCTTTTTTTCAAATTTTCTTTTTCACTTTCAGCAAATGTGCAAGGAAGTATAACCTGAAAGTGGAGGTTAGATCTTAAATTAAAAACACTTTTTGGGTTATTTCAAAATAGTGATATATAAATATGTGTAGTGCTGAGTGAGTAATAAAAGCAAACACAAAGAAGGCACAGCAACACGGCATAGCAAAATATACACAGCACAAACGACATAAGAAATATAGTAGTTCCCCAATAAACCTGGGTACGTCTACTCTTCTACCACACTTGATAGGAATCCACTACAGGTTGTTGATCATGTGCCCTGCCACCAAGGGAGTTTTGATCAGGTGTCCACACACCAAGTGAGCTTTTGATCAGGTGCTCTAACCCAACTACAGGTTTTTGATCAGGTGCCCTGCCACCAATGGCTGTAACTTTTGAAGGGAGTTATAACCCACTATACAGGTAAAAGAAACAGAAAAGAATATGTTGTTCTTCTCTTTGCTTGAGAAGACTCTAGATGATCCTGATGGTGTTGTTGAGATTGGATCTTTGAAGATGATGTTAAAGAGCCCCCCTGTTTGATTGAAATTGATGATAGCTTGTGGAGGCTTCTTCTCCTGATTGTAAATACTCCTTTTCTTCTTCTGCAGTTTGATCCTGATCAAATGATATTGATTGGTGCCTCAGGATAAATATGTTCTGCAGAGAAGAGTTAGCAAAAAGAAGATAGATAAAATATATTGTTCTTATAAAGAACTCTGCTGATGTGTTCTTCTTTTTGCTTCTCTGTTTTTCTCATGTATCTCTCCTTGTTTATTCTTCTTGTTTCTTCCTATTCTCTCCTTCTTCTTCTCTGCTCTTCTCTTTTTATATATATTCTGGAGAAGGCTTCAGGGCTGATTTGAATTCTTGCCCGACAAGGAAAAAGATAATATCTTTTTAATTTCCTCGAGCAGACAAATTTCCGTCTTTGTCTTTTCTGCCAACGGCTATAATATTTAATGCTGCAACGGCTATAATATTAATTCATAAAGAAGACGGGCAGCAATAAATAGCAATATATAAGATAGAAATTAATCAAGAATATTGCTGAGAATATTAGACGAGCTGAGAAAGGAGAAATATAATTGCTGATGATAATTTCGTCGAGCTCAGCTTCAAGTTCGTCAATCTGATTATTTAATTCATCATTCTGAGCTTCTGCTGAATATTCATCGAACGCAGACTTGAGATCGTTGAACGAAGCTTTTCGTCGATCGCTAAGACGGCTGGATTTTGTCGACCGCTGAGACGGGATCGTCGACTGCTGAGATAGCTGTTCTTGAGCGCAGAATGAATATTATTCGTCGAACGCAGAGCGCCGTTCGTCGAACGCAGATAGCCGTTCGTCAAACTTAGAGAACATGTCGAATTTTTCTTGTCTCTTATCCTAATGGAATTTCGTCGATCGCAGAATATTTATAAATAAGGATCATGACTCAAATCCAAAACTAAGATTCCAACAATCTCCCCCTATTTGAGTTGGGATCCTAAGCCAAATTAAGACTGGGTTCTTACAATCTCCCCCTATTTGGTTTAGGATACTAAGAAAAAAAAATAGAATAACTACAAGCATAACAGTTAGAAATATAAAGCTTAGAGGAGATGTAGAAAATAAAACAGTTAGAAAATTTACTTGTTCTTTTTGGAAAACATTTAATCATAAATTATATTATTTTCTTAAAAAAACATTTAAGCAATTCTGATTTCCTAGATTTTGTTTTTAAATAGGATTTTAATGAAATGAATTGCTACAGCTGTTATTGGATTCTAAGGAATTTTAAATTTAGAAAAACATTGTCTGATACCTTCCTTCTATAGAATTCCCTTAATCAGAAGAGGCTCACATTCAGTGCCCTGATCATTTCTGATCAATGCAATCTGAGTAGAATGCTCAACATGATTTTGGAGAAAGTCTGTAAGAATGTGAAGTTAACTGACTTTGTTTTTAAGATTAACAAAAATCCAAATGATTCTTATAATTGCTGTTTAATTATAATTTGAGTTAAAAGATTAAAAAGGTTAAGTATTTTCTTATAGTTAGATATATTAGCCTTTTTATCTCATTAAAATATAAATTTGTAAAATTTCTTTGATTTTGTTGAACATACACAATTTCCTTTTAAAAAGATTGTTCAAATTTTTCAGCATTAATTAATTTATTTTTCAAAGAAATAATTTTCTTTTCTGATACTTTCATATCTTCTTTAAGTTTATCAGAAGTTAAATTGTTTATTGTTAACTCTTATTTGATTTCATTTTCAGATTTTATTAAATCAGTATATGGAATTTTAGAATCTGATTTGATTTGTTCTGAAGTAAAATTAGGAGTTGAAGTTACCTCATCTGATTCAGCTTCTACATCTGAGTTGTGATATGAGCCATATATGGCCATCATGCAGAAAGCTCTAGCTTTTTGTTCTTCTTCTTCTTCTTCACTTAGACTAGATGATGGTTCTCCATCATAAGTACAGTTAGTGAAAGAAGGTTCAGTTACCATCTTTGTGAGGGAGTTCCAAATTGCTCTTGTTGAAGTGTAGTCAGCAACTTTTTGATGAATGTCATTTGACATTGATTGAGCTAATATGTCCATAGCCTTTGCAACATCACTTTTTAGCTTCTCTTGAGCATCTGTTGATGTTTGTGAAGATGGAGGTCCTGTCAAAATAGAGTTATAAATTTCTTCATTTATTGCATTCATATATAATCTGATTCTAGCTTGCCATAAAGAAAATCTATCCAAATTATAGATTGGTGGATTTGTGATTGAAAATTCTACTTGTGCCATTAGATTTTAGAAAAACCCTTTTAAAAAAACTTAAGAACTAATTGATCTTTATGATTCAGGTGTTTGCATGTATATAAAATCAACTACCCTCTGATACCAATTGAAAGTGGAGGTTAGATCTTAAATTAAGAACTCTTTTTGGGTTATTTCAAAATAGTGATATATAAATATGTGTAGTGCTGAGTGAGTAATAAAAGCAAACACAAAGAAGGCACAGCAACACAGCACAGCAAAATATACACAGCACAGACGACACAAGAAATATAGTAGTTCCCCAATAAACCTGGGTACATCTACTCTTCTACCACACTTGATAGGAATCCACTACAGGTTGTTGATCAGGTGCCCTTCCACCAAAGGAGTTTTGATCAGGTGTACACACACCAAGTGAGCTTTTGATCAGGTGCTCTAACCCAACTACAGGTTTTTGATCAGGTGCCCTGCCACCAATGGCTGTAACTTTTGAAGGGAGTTATAACCCTTTATACAGGTAAAAGAAAACAGAAAAGAATATGTTGTTCTTCTCTTTGCTTGAGATGACTCTAGATGATCCTGATGGTGTTGTTGAGATTGGATCTTTGAAGATGATGTTGAAGAGCTCCCACTGTCTAATTGAAATTGTTGACAGCTTGTGGAGGCTTCTTCTCATGATTTTAAATACTCCTTTTCTTCTTCTACTGTTTGATCCTGAGCTAATGATATTGATTGGTGTCTCAGGATAAATATGTTCTGCAGAGAAGAGTTAGCAAAAAGAAGATAGATAAAATATATTATTCTTATAAAGAACTTTGCTGATGTGTTCTTCTTTTTGCTTCTCTGTTTTTCCTGTATCTCTCCTCGTTTATTCTTCCTGGTTCTTCCTATTCTCTTCTTCTTCTCTGCTCTTCTCTTTTTTTATATATTCTGGAGAAGGCTTCAGGGCTGATTTGAATCCTTGCCCGATAAGGAAAGAGATAATATCTCTTTAATTTCCTCTACCAGACAAATTTCCGTCTTTGTCTTTTCTGCCAATGGCTATAATATTTAATGCTGCAACGACTATAATATTAATTCATAAAGAAGACGGGCAGCAATAAATAGCAATATATAAAATAGAAATTAATCAAGAATATTGTTGAGAATATTAAACGAGCTGAGAAAGGAGAAATATAATTGCTGATGATAATTTTGTCGAGCTCAGCTTCAAGTTCATCGATCTGATTATTTAATTTGTCGTTCTGAGCTTCTGCTGAATATTCGTCAAACGTAGACTTGAGATCGTCGAACGAAGCTTTTCGTCGACCGCTGAGACGGCTGGATTTTGTCGATCGCTGAGATGGAATCGTCGACCGCTGAGATAGTTGTTCTTCATCGAGCGCAGAATGAATATCATTCGTCAACCGCAGAGCATCGTTCATCGAATGTAGATAGCCGCTCGTCGAACCCAGAGAACATGTCTAATTTTCTCTTGTCTCTTGTCCTAATGGAATTTCGTCGATCACATAATATTTATAAATAAGGATCACGACTCAAATCCAAAACTAAGGTTCCAACATAACCACGTTTTAATTTTGCACCACATCAACACCCTCAAACTGAAAATAATTAAACTCGAGCTTGGGTTTGGGTGTGTGAGTAGGATCAGCTGTTTGGCTTTGTTGGAATGAAAGTGGAGCTGAATCAATAGGATCGGGTAGGCACAAAGTGTTGGATCTTACGACGCCCTTAGAGGGGGGGGGGGGGTGAATAAGGGAATAAAAATCTTTTTATAATTTTATGGAAATTACTAAATTATTTAAAGTAATATTAGAACACAAAATAACAATTTAGCTAAAGGAAGAAAATATCATAATTTGCAAGTTTAGGATTTAGAAATAAGTGCTAAATTGTTATATGATGAAATAGATTAAGATAAACAATTTAGACAAAGTGATTTGAATAGAAAGCTTTGTAACCAATATTTTAGAGATAACGCCAAAAGTGAGAAATCAAGTAAACACAAATAGAGACATGATTGTATTTATATAAAAATGGTGTTTACATAAATTTTATTTCTATATCGCTAGAAGTCGGAGGCGTACAAATGTAAATAATTTTTCCTTTTCTAGACAGACTCGTATCCCCACAAACCGGTTGGCTTTAGCCAATCCTTCCCCGGATATGGCATCAAGCCGCTCTAGCCAATCCTTCCCCGGATATGGCCTCGAGCACCCCCTAGATCTAATCACCTAGACCTAGTCGCCAACACAAGGCGAATTTCCCCCTAAGTCCTACCCAGACCTAATCGCCAACACAAGGCGAATTATCTAAACGGTTACAAAGAAAGTATGGAATGGAAATAATGAAAAATAATAATAATACTCCCTATATGAGATCTCTGGAGTCGAGGATGAAGGATCGTTGTAGCATAAGCGAGGTAGAAGCGATCGTCCTTCGGATGTAGCGTGACGTAGTCCTCCTCTAGAATTCTCCTTAAGCTTTTTGTGGGAGATCCATCTTCGGCAGTATAACAGCACTGGAATTTATGGCACAAGCAACCTCTCTGGGATGGATAGACAAAATGATCGTAGTTGGCTCATTTTATAGAACTTGGAGCTAGCTCCTGCGATAGCGTTCGTGTGGAGCGGTTGAGAAATCGTCGGCGGTGTGGCTATGTGCACGAACTTGAGATAGCACCAGGCGGTAGCGCTAACGCTGGCGGTAGCGAAAACTGTCGGTGGCATGGCAGAACGAACTTTCATCGGTCAGAGCTTCAAGTTCGTCGAACGGACATTTCGTCGAACGGAGCCAAATTCGTCGAACGAAATTTCGTCGAACGCAGCTTCAATTTCGTCAGACGTCTAGCGCCTGGCGGTAGCGTTAGCGCCGGCGGTAGCGCTGCTCCTTTGAAAAGTTTGATTACATGCTTCCTTCTACCTGTGGAGTATTGCACCTATAGTTCCTGCACACTATAAACACACTACAAGCAATATCAAATACAATATGGGATTTGTTATTCTCAAACAAAGGGATGTGACACACATGTCTAACAATCTCCCCCTTTTGATAATAACAAATCCACTTAGCAAGAAATCAACAATAGTGTTTATAGTAAATGATAAGCAAGATGATAGTGCAACTATAGTATATGATAAGCATGATAATGTGCATACTCCACCTATCTTAATGCTCCCCCTACATAAATACAATTTATGTGTTACTCCCCCTAAATGATAGATTTCATGAATTAGTCTCCCCTTATTTATCTATATTTCTCATATATAGATTTCTTCAATTAATCTCTCCCTTTTGGTATTATCAAAAGAAGGTGGGGTGAGGGTAGTAAGGAGGCATTTATATATCATGATCGAGCTTTTCGAAATATAAATAATGATAAAGAGTTTAAGCATAGCATAAATAAGAGATTTCTAATATAAAGATAAGAGTTGTAAGCAAGCGGAAGATTATAATAAACATCTTTTTGTAAGCATGAAAAGCATATGTAAAAAATATGAGTTTTAGTTCAAAATTGAAAGATGTTTTAACCTTTTGAAATCTCAAAGTTTTTCAAAAAAATACCAAGCATGAAATGAACATATCAAAGAGATATTATACTACAGTGTTACTTAATTTAGAGTTCAAGAGATACCAAAACATTGTAGAGATCATGCTAGGTTATCTAGTGCATTTTTATATAAAGAGTAGTATAGATAAAGCATTCGAATCCAATACTCATGAGAAGAAGTGTTATGAAAGATAATGATGTGCACATAAGTGTATTTTGGGCAATGTTAACAATTGATTTAAATCAACAAAATACAAGACATAAGTAAAGTAAAGTGCACAATAAAACACAAGTAAATTACTTTCACACACTTTTAATGCACATAATTTTTAACGAAGTGGTGTAATAATCAATGTTTGCACAAGACACTTTACTATTCTTTCCAAGGTGCTCAACCTCACAATGCTTATGAAGACTTATCAGGAGGTTCAAGTAGTGCTTGATGGAGTTATATTTGTCTACATATATAATTTTTTGTTCATATTTGTGAGACAACATTCTCCAAATACACTTGTTTTGCAAACCAAAATTTTTAACTTAACCACTTTTCTAAATTTCAATAAGTGCAATTCAAATGTAGTGTAGGCAATAAACTTATGCAAGTTTTAATTCATTGTACAAATACAATACACAAGCAAGAATTTTTAGATTTAGACACACGTGTTGATTACCAAAATAAGTGAGTGAAATGTATCATTATCAATCATAAAACATTTATTCATACTTAGAGGCATGCTAAGCTTGGTTCTACACATTTTCAATACAATTGATGCACTTTAAATAGATATATCAAAGCATGATAGGCAAAATTATCTTCATCGTAATTTGAAGGAATAAGTTTTAACATTGTAAAGAATTCTAAATAATAGAATTCATTCATGCTTGATATTAGCAATAAAGATTATATAGTTTTTTGTTGTTTTATCAATTTTAATGAGAAAAAGAAAACAGAAAATTACAAAAACATATTTTGTATTTTTGAATTTTGAACTTTTGTAGTTGATTTTTCAAAATATGGATAAAAACACAAATAACAAAAACATATTTTTGTATTTTTAGATTTTGAACTTTTATAGTTGATTTTTCATAGAATGAATAAAACACAAATAACAAAAACATATTTTTGTATTTTTGAATTTTGAATTTTTGCAGTTGATTTTTCATAATGTGAATAAAATAAAAATACCAAATGTAAGAAATACAAAAACAAAGTAGTACATATAGACTAAAATATTTTTAATGGTTTTTAGAAATTTTAAAACCCAGAAAAATCAGACACTCACGCTAGCGCCGGCGCTAGTGATAGCGCGGCAAAGAGTACGTGATTTTTTGAGAATTTAACATTTTTGATTATTGATATTGATTAAGTGTCCTTAAAGTAGTTCCATGCTGAAATTTCAGAATTTTTGGAGATCTCTAGGTGGATCAAATTTGCATGAAACTTTGGCTTTTCAAATTCTTGTGTTTTACAAAACCATTTAAACATGAAGATATAAACTATGAAGACACAAGAGGACATTTTTTATTAAACAACCCAAAATATGCATGATTTAAGTGATAAGTAAATAAAATGATCATGCAAAGAGTAATATAAGTACGTCCTAAGATTAAAGACTACCCCGACTAAATGTCTATACCCTAGCCCCGTACTAAGTGATGGATGGGCATGAGGAGCTGCACGCATGCCGTAGGTTGGGGTGTTACTCCCATATACACACAATAGAGAATGCTCAACCTAGCACTCTTTTCCCCTCAGTGCCTCGCAAGGCCCCACTGGAACCCTCCCCGGTTAAGGACAAGACATGAGTTAGAGGTTAGGTCTCTAATGTATACAACCCTACGCCCCCGCTATTATGAGACATGAAGTCATAGGTGAAATAATCTTTTGGACAACCTATGCTTTTAAATCTATGGGTTGATATATAAACTATGGGTTTTGTTTAATGTGATGAGTTATATAAAGCCGCATAGTTTTTCTACTATTATGAGATGACGATATGTGATAACTAGCACAATTTTTACTAATATTCAATAAGTGATAAAGCTAGTATGATGAGTTTTGGGTTTAATGTCATGTCATAAGATTAATATCAATATTACATGTATTCCAAAATAGAATTTCAAATTATAGATCTAGAATGGAGTGATGATTTAGTTTGATTTATACTTTCATTACAAAATTGATTCTAGAGTCTACAAATATGAGAGATACATGCAAGCACTAGCAAAGCAAATCAATACATCAAATAATGTAAAGAAAACATTATTCATAATTTTTATCATAAGATTCATAATTCCTATTATCGATTTGAGATATGTCTTGATAGAATATGAATTATGATTTATGATTAAAGAGAATTTTTGCATAGAATATATGTTAGATCATCATGATGTATGAGAATTCTAATCCTTCTAGACTTATGATATAGTGATATAGTGATTTTCTTTTGAAAGAACATGATTGATTTGTAAGTCTAGAAAAATAATGATCATGTAGTCATATCAAAGATAAAGATCAAATATATAATGTTTTGAAATTTTTAATAAAATTTGCATTCATTAATCGAGTCTATTGATCTATGGTTTTGCATGATAATATATGATTTATGATACAATATTCATATATATTTTAATGATTAAACTATAAACTATGTGGTTGTTGGAATTTTAGTATTCTATATAATTTCAAATCACATAGTTATCATAATATTTTAATTACATTGTAAATGTTATACTTAGCATATAAATTTGAGCATAAAATAAGAAGTGATGCTAGAATAATGAGTTTGAGTGCAATGTTATTATATATGATTTAATGGAGATAATGTTGCATTTAATATGAGAAGTTTTAAAATTAATTTTCTTTAGACCTAGAATGAAATGATTAATCTTTTGATTTGATCTTAATGATGCAAGATGATTTTAAGGTCTAAATTACATGCAAACATTGGTGGCACACATCACACACATAATATCTAAATTAATATATGAAACAATTATGCTAAGCATAGCATGTGATGAAAAACTCCATAAACACAGAAATTTCCAAATCAAGCAAACTAAGATAGGAGCTTTTAAAATGGAGTTAAAATTGGGCAAGATGACGGCACCAAAAAGAACTTAAATGAGCAAGCCTAGTTTGCCGTTGGATGGAGATTTTTGTGCTCTTTCCGAAAATGTATTAAACGCAAAAATCAGGCGAGCGGGTCAAAAAAATATGGATGTTTGAAGTTTTGATCGTTAACTGGCATTTTTGAAAGATCAAACATGCGTTTAGATGAATTTTTGTTTTCGATTTTATTTGATAATATTTTTCATTATAAGGGCTATCAAATGCAACAAATAGAAAAATAATCAAAACGTTGTGCATTTAAATTTTTAGCTTAAGCCCTTTAATAAACCATTTAAATCCATATTTTTTAAAATAGTTTCAATAGTCTTGATAATAATTTCAATATTCAATTTCTAATGATAATTCAAGACAATTAAGGGTAAAGGATTTAAAAGGATAAAGTACAATCAAAGATGAGATGTAGATCACTTTGAAAAATATATATGACTTAATGTTCAATTTTAATTCAAATTTGATTTGATAAACATTAGGCTTAATATATGAAAGTCATATTTCATGATATATAAAGTGATCATAGCATGTTTGTTTTAAAAAAATATAAAATAAACAAAAGAAAAGAGACAATAAGCATATCATGAAGTAGAGTAGTGATATTACATTTTTATTTGTTTCTACTTTATGCAAATGATAGGATACTAATGAATAAGAGATTTAGGTATCCAAAGGGGACCAAGTGGGATGGTTCCTTTGGGTACCCTAATATATCGTGTAGGCTTTTGGAGAGATAGTGATGAATGGGCCTTTACAAGTGGAGTTAGTATTTCATTTTTAATTTTGGGCCTCCATTCATACTTTGGTTGTTTGTCCTTTAAATTCATGTTATGATTATGTGACATCTTTATATGATTATATTTGTTTGAAAAATAATTCATTTGTGATTTATGTTTGTTCAAGTGATTTTTCAAAATATATTGATGTTGATAATCATAATGAATTTTATTACATGGATTCTTTGAAAATTTATAAGAGTGATTGTCTTTCTTAAGAAGTGATTGTTGAAAGAGTGGGTTACAAAATGTTGTAAATAATTGATTCTTATTTTGATACTTTTCATTTCCACTCTTTCTTATAGACATACTCTTATAATATGAAGGATAATATTTTATAGTTTGATTTTCATGAAAAGGAGTTTTTAAATTTGAGTCATGATTGAAAATATATTGAGACTTATAATAGTGACTCTTAAGAATTTTATGAGGATCATAATTCTTTTTGAAACTAAACTCCTTTTGATTTAATGTGTGAAAATGGTCCTTTTTAGAAATGATTTTGTAAGTTAATTTATCCTTGTTATTCAAAATCTTATGATGAAATTCATTACATGACATTTGAAATTTTTCAACAAAAGATTTTAATTGTATTAACTTACAAGATAAAACATCATTTTAATTAACAATTTTTCATTATGCCTTTTAAAAATTAAGAGCCCTTTTTCAATTTCCTTGAATTTTTCTTTTAATAAATTGCAATTAAGACAAGGAATATGAATTTTAACTAAAGAGCATGAAAGAGAATTTAACACATCAATATTTGACTCTACGTTATCGTTTGCTTTTAAAGATTCATTTTCTAAATGTAATTTGGAATTAGCAAATTTTAACTTTAAAATTTTACGTTTAGCAATTTTAAGCATACGAGAAGTAGAAATGGAATTTGTTACAAAAAGAGAAGATTTAGATTTTCTTACCTTGCTATAGTTTCCGTCTTCTCTTTTGCTTGATGTGTTGCTAACAAATGAGTCCAACATTGTGACGTTGTATTTTTCTTCCTCCAAGCATGAGTCCTCATCGATTTCTTCTCTTGGATCCATAAGGAATTCCTCGTCGATTTCACTCTTAGATTTATCATCCTCCAAGAGTGAGTCCTTGTCGATTTCTTCTCTTGGATCCATAAGGAATTTCTCTTGTTCATCATCTGTGGAAGGAAGACTATAAGTGTTCTCAAGAAATTTCTAAACTTCATAAGCAGTAGGAAGTGTATAAATAAGTTTGAAAATATTTTGATCTAATGCACAATATAGACTATTCATAGATTTGGCATTTAAAAACATTTCATTTTTATTTAAAATACTTGGGGGCATTTTAATTGTAATATTCCATACTTTACTATCCAAAGATTTAAGAAATCTTTCCATAAGAAATTTCCACCCATTATAATTTTTGCCTTCAAATAAAGGTGGTGTTAAAGATTTTTCATTTATAAGAAAGTTCCCCCCATTAGTAGAAGCGAGATCATGAGACGCCATTATTCCCGGTTGTTAAGCCGATTTGGAATAACCTCCCTCTGATACCACTTGTTGGATCTTACGGTGCCCATAGAGGGGGGGGGGGGGTGAATAAGGGAATAAAAATCTTTTTATAATTTTATGGAAATTACTAAATTGTTTAAAGTAATATTAGAACACAAAATAACAATTTAGCTAAAGGAAGAAAATATCATAATTTGCAATTTTAGGATTTAGAAACAAGTGCTAAATTGTTATATGATGAAATAGATTAAGATAAACAATTTAGACAAAGTGATTTGAATAGAAAGCTTTGTAACCAATATTTTAGAGATAACGCCAAAAGTGAGAAATCAAGTAAACACAAATAGAGACATGATTGTATTTATATAAAAATGGTGTTTACATAAATTTGATTTCTATATCGCTAGAAGTCGGAGGCGTACAAATGTAAATAATTTTTCCTTTTCTATACCGACTCGTATCCCCACGAACCGGTTGGCTTTAGCCAATCCTTCCCCGGATATGGCCTCAAGCCGCTCTAGCCAATCCTTCCCCGAATATGGCCTCGCGCTCCCCTAGATCTAATCACCTAGACCTAGTCGCCAACACAAGGCGAATTTCCCCCTAAGTCCTACCCAGACCTAGTCGCCAACACAAGGCGAATTCTCTAAACGGTTACAAAGAAAGTATGGAATGGAAATAATGAAAAACAATAATAAAACTCCCTATATGAGATCTCTGGAGTCGAGGATGAAGGATCGCTGTAGCATAAGTGAGGTAGAAGAGGTCGTCCTTCGAATGTAGCGTGACGTAGTCCTCCTCCAGAATTCTCCTTAAGCTTTTTGTGGGAGATCCATCTTCGGCAGCATAACAGCACTGGAATTTGTGGCACAAGCAACCTCTCTGGGATGGATAGACAAAATGATCGTAGTTGGCTCATTTTATAGAACTTGGAGCTAGCGCCTGCGGTAGTGGCTAGCGCCTGCGGTAGCGTTCGTGTGGAGCGGTTGCGAAACCGTCGACGGCGTGGCTCTGTGCACGATCTTGAGATAGCGCCAGGCGGTAGCGCTAGCGCTGGCGGTAGCGAAAACTGTCGGTGGCATGGCAGAACGAACTTTCGTCGGTCAGAGCTTCAAGTTCGTCGAACGGACATTACGTCGAATGGAGACAAATTCGTCGAACGAAATTTCGTCGAACGCAGCTTCAATTTCGTCAGACGGCTAGCGACTGGCGGTAGAGTTAGCGCCGGCGGTAGCGCTGCTCCTTTCAAAAGTTTGATTCCATGCTTCCTTCTACCTCTGGAGTATTGCTCCTATAGTTCCTGCACACTGATGAGTCCTGATCATATACACATATTTGGACTCATCTAGGCCGGTTTTCTAGTCGTTTCACTGTACTTTAGCCCTGTTTCAGCTCATATTTTTCTTTCTATGCTAGGTGCTCTTCTTGGCCTAATTTCATGTGTTTTATGCTTATTCCCTTTTGATAGCCTTATCATTTTGTTGAGTGCCACTTTCAGTGGCCTGATTAGCATTTCTGTAGAAACAGGAGTCGAGGAGGTGTTCCTGGTAAAATTCTGTACAGGAACACTGCGCACGATCACTGGTTCAATTGCGCACGACCACTGGTTGTGCGCCGCTGATCGTGTGTACTTAACCCTTTTTTTCTGAGTTCTGTCTCGGACAGTGTGCACGACCACCTACGATAGTGCGCACGACCACCAGTCGTGCGCCACTGTTCGTGCGCACTTAACATCAATTTCATGAGTTCTGTTTTGACCAGTGTGCACGACCACCTACGATAGTGCGCACGACCACCGGTCGTGCACCACTGGTCGTGCGAACATGGTATTTTATAAATTTCTTACTTTGCAGGCTCCACCCAGGTAGGCGCACGATCACAGAACTCCAGCGCGCATGACCACTGGTCGTGCGCCAATGACCGTGCGCAGTATTCTCGCCAGCGCCTATATAATGTTCTGATCCGCAAAATTAGGTATCGAGGGGTTCCGGGAGCGCGATTTGCCGTCCGTACGCCGCCGTTTTCCACTTCCAGCCACCTCCACCTCATCTTCTTCGCAAGGGGAAGTCATCTCCAGCCATTCTAAGTAATCCTCCATCGTCCGGGAGCATTCTCCGCCCTCCGCAAGCACTCAAGCAAGCTATCTCCAGTTCGGTCCGGTGAAAAGGATAGTCATCCTGAGGTAGAAGACGACGGAAGCACGTGGAGAGGTCGTGACAGTCTCTCAACGCCGGAAGCACAGTCCGCCCGAGTCCGGAGGTAGCTTGACAAACTACCATTCCGGCCGTGAACGGCCGCTAGTCTTCGTCCATTGGTTGATTTCTTCCTCCCCTTGTTGTACTTCTTTGAATCATTTAAACTTGAATATCATGATGTTGGTTTAAATGCAATGGTTGTTTCTTATCCGTTCTTCAGTATTTGCTTGTGATACGTCTCACCTTCACTCATTCACTCACGCACTCATCGTGTTCGATTCGCGTTAGCAAGAGCTAACGACGATTTGCAAAGAGGTGTTTGCGACCCTCACTCCCCGCACTAGTGATCACTTCATTCGCATGTGCACCGTCCATCCGCCTCACGAAGCTCGGCATCGCGGCCGTTGCATCCATCTCACCTTGTGAAGCGGTGATTTCGACCCGCATTTCTTTTATTGTTGTTAACGGTAGGAAACCAAATCAAAACCCCATTTTCTGTGATTGTTCCCGCTTGTGTAACAATTGTCACACAACGCAATTTGTTCACCCAACCTGCATTCCTCAAGAGACCGACACTCGGGGATCCTATTCCCAACATTTATTACTTGCGCGACCGGTGCACTTGCCGAACATCGCATCAAGTTTTTGGCGCCATTGCCGGGGAATGCAGACGTGATGAATTCGTCTGCGTGAAGAATCGTTGCACGAGGAACTATTCTCTTTTATTATTTCTCTTTGTTTACCTCTGTTGTCTTTTTTCTTTTTTTTTATGCGCACACTAATTTCCTTTGTTCGTCTCATCGTGCGCTGATCTTTTGGTTTTCAAGTATTCCTAGCATGACCTCCATTCAGGAATACATCTATCAAGGAAGTTTAAGTGATTTAAAGGTTCAAGCACAAAGGAATGATCACGACTTCGGGATTTCCTCCGACATCATTGAGTATATGACTGGGAATTGCAAGTTCAGTGGGAATAAGCATGAAGATGCGGTACAACACGTGCAAGACTTCTTAGAAATTTATTATACATGTATATTCAGTGGAGTTGAAAACGACCTGCAAAAGATCCTGGCATTCTCATTTTCCCTACATAATAAAGCCAAAAGTTGGTACTGGGATATCCGGAAAAGAGAGGCGACCACATGGAAGCAGCTCGAAGGGAGATTTTTGCATGAGTTTCAACACCGTACTTGAGTTTTGGACAAGTACAGGGAACTCATAACCTTCGGCCAGGGAAAGGAGGAGACGTTAGTGGATGCCTGGGAGCGTTTTCAATCCCTGCATAGGGGATGCTACCGTGAAGACCTATCAGAAGTCTTTTTGATTCAGATTTTTTATTTCGGCGTGCTGGACAAATTCCGTCTGTTATTCGATATGGCAGCCGGAGGGGCCCTGTTTAATAAATCGGGGAAGGACGTGTGGGAAGTGGTCGTGAATATAGTTCACACCAGCCAGCACTGGAGTCATGTCAATCTTCCCCCCAGTACTGCTGAAGTTAATGCAGTGACATTCAATGGGGCAGCAGATCATGTGCCGTCAGGGCAAACGGAACAGTTAGCAACCTTGGTGGTCGGGATGCTGAATAAAATGAATGACCAATCAGCAGCAATTCAACAGCTTCACTCTACTATAGGGACTCTTACCAATGTCATTTCTGGGCTTGCAAGTCAGCATCCGGAGTCTGTGAATACCATGCGATTGAGAAGCGGTAGAGGTGTTGACAATCTTCCTCGACATGAACCACTTATGAGCTCCACTGACAAGTGCAATGCAGACATAGCCGAGAAGCAGACTCAGATTAATATTGAGCCGGACCCCGTGAGCGAGGCACAACCCTCGAGAAGTGTTGTTCACCCCCCATTCCCCCACAGGTTACGAAACGAGAAATCCGAGAAGCAATTCCGCAAATTCTTGGAAATAATGAAAGGAGTGCAAGTGAGCATCCCACTAATTGAAGCCATTTCTCAAATGCCGGGCTACTCCAAGTTCTTGAAAGACTTGATTTCGAAGCGGAAACTGTTGGAGCATCTCAAGACTATCGATCTCACTGAGGAGTGCTCCGCCATCGTCTCCAATATGCCCATGAAGTGCAAAGATCCGGGCAGCTTTACTATTCCTTGCAGGATCGGTCATCACCGTTTCAGCCAGGCGCTCTGTGATTTGGGAGCATCAATCAACTTGATGCCGCTCTCTATCTTTCGTGAACTAGGTGCAGGGACCTTGAAGCCGACGCAGGTAATGCTACAGCTAGCTGATCGGTCGATCAAAAAACCATCAGGAATTGTCGAGGACCTCACAATAGTAGTAAACGGTCTCGCTTTTCCAGCCGATTTTGTCATCCTCGACATGAAGGTTGATACTAAAGTACCCATTATTTTGGGGCGGCCCTTTCTCGCTACAGCTCGTGCTATCATTAATGTGGAGCAGGGGGAGCTCACGCTCAGATTGGGGGAGGACGCTATATCCTTCAACGTCCACAACCCGTCGCAACTCTTCGAAATCACGGAATGCGAACCAGCAGAGCCGCTTGAAGAATTCGACGGCCAGATCGATGCGGGTTTGGATGACAGCGAGATGTGTTGGCGGCGCGAGGACGTGGGCAATGACAGTGCACATTTGGACCAGCCCGATGTTTCGCATTCAATTGGAGAGCCATCCAGTGATTCTGCTGATCCAAACATTTATCCGGCTCTCAAACAACTACCGCATTCTCTAAAGTACGTTTTTCTTGGAGAAAATGCCACGCATCCAGTGATTATTTCCGCAGCTCTTTCCGCAGCCAACGAAACCGCATTGGTGGGTGTGCTGAGAAGGTACCATAAAGTCTTCGGACGCTCTCTTGCAGACATTAAGAGAATCAGCCCCACGGTCTGCATGCATAAGATCCTCCTTGAAGATCAGTACAAACCCATAGCACAGCCCCAAAGGCGTTTGAACCCAAAAATGCAAGAGGTAGTGAAGGCAGAAGTGATAAAGCTCTTAGACGCTGGCATCATTTACCCAATCAGCGACAGCAAATGGGTCAGCCCAGTTCAGGTGGTACCGAAAAAGGGAGGGATCACCGTTGTTGCCAATGAAAAGAATAAGTTGCTACCTACCCGAATGATCACCAGGTGGAGAGTCTGCATCGATTACCGCAAGCTGAATGATGCTACACGCAAGGACCATTTCCCACTCCCCTTCATTGACCAGATGTTAGAAAAGTTAGCGGGGCAGGACTACTACTGTTTCTTGGATGGGTACTCAGGTTACAATCAAATCTTAATAGACCCGTCTGATCAAGACAAAAGAACATTTACATGTCCTTCCGGTACCTTCGCGTTCAAGAGAATGCCATTCGGACTGTGTAACGCCCCTGCAACTTTCCAGCGCTGTATGCTCGCTATTTTCGCTGACATAGTGGGAGACTTCCTCGAAGTTTTCATGGATGACTTTACTTTGTTTGGCAGCAGCTTCGATACTTGCCTCGCGAATTTGGCCAAGACTTTGAAGCGGTGTGAGGACACCAATCTTGTCTTGAACTGGGAGAAATGCCACTTTATGGTGCGCGAAGGAATTGTGTTGGGGCATAAGGTTTCCTGCCAAGGGCTCGAGGTGGATCAAGCGAAGGTAAGTGTTATCAGAAACCTCCCTCCACCTACGTCAGTGAAAGGTATCTGAAGTTTTCTTGGTCATGTGGGATTCTATCGAAGGTTTATTAAGGACTTTTCATCCATTTCAAAGCCTTTATCTCGTTTGCTTGTAAAGGACGTCCCCTTCCACTTCGACGATGCATACATGCAGGCCTTTGAAACTTTACGGGGACAACTCATTTCGGCTCCAATTTTGGTGGCACCCGACTGGAATTTACCCTTTATTATCATGTGTGACGCAAGTTATGTGGCCGTGGGTGTTGTACTCGGTCAAAAGAAAGACAAGACTTTTCACACCATTGCGTATGCCAGTCGAACTCTTAACAACACGCAAGCAAACTATACCACCACGGAGAAAGAAATGCTAGCCGTGGTCTTCGCCTTTGAAAAATTTCACTCATACTTGGTGCTTTCCGAAGTAATTGTGTACACGGACCACGCTGCACTCAGGTATCTTTTCAGCAAAAAAGAATCCAAATCGCGTCTAATTCGTTGGATTTTACTTTTGTAGGAATACAATTTGGAAATCAAAGACAAGAAAGGGGTGGAGAACGTGATAGCTGATCATCTTTCGCGTTTGGAGTACGACACTCCAAACAGCTGTGTGGAGGAAACGAACGATTATTTTCCGGATGAAAAATTATTCGCAATCACTACGCCCCCTCCAATTGCCCCATGGTTGTAACGCCCCTGATTTTTCCGATAATTATTTAATTCGGTGATGGCGTGTTTATGATGTTAGGGCGTTACTTTTAACGTCGAGTTAGCGACGCGTCGCCGTTTGCTCGTTTTCGCATCCATTTGGGTCAAGTCGACCAATTTTTGAGACGACCCGGAATTAGAAATTTTTACGTTAGAAAATTAGATTATTTAATTTTAGACTTACCTACCAAGTTTCGTCGCGATCCGAGCCATTTTGGAGCCTCGACGCATTTTAGAAGTTTTGTATATATTTAAAGCTCGCCGTAACTTCCGCCATTCATATCTCAAAAAACGGCACGTCGGATTTTGATTCCGACTTCGCCGTTGGATTCGTAGCGCCGTCGTTCACCTTAGGCGAAATTTTCGTTGGATTCGGCGTCCGTTTAATTTTTGATGATAAAATAATAATAATATTATTATTATTATTCTAATAATTATCTTTGTGCATTCTGTATTCGTCGACCTCTCCCCTCAAGATTTGTTGAACGCCGTTCAACAAATCTCATTTGTTGAACCCTCAAGATTTGTTGAATGTCGTTCAACAAATCTCATTTGTTGAACCCCCTTCAACAAATCTCATTTGTTGAACTCTCCTCAAGATTTGTTGAACGTCGTTCAACAAATCTCATTTGTTGAACCCTCAAGATTTGTTGAACGCCGTTCAACAAATCTCATTTGTTGAACCCCCTACAACAAATCTCATTTGTTGAACTCTCCTCAAGATTTGTTGAACGCCGTTCAACAAATCTCATTTGTTGAACCCCCTTCAACAAATCTCATTTGTTGAACTCTCCTCAAGATTTGTTGAATGCCGTTCAACAAATCTCATTTGTTGAACCCTCAAGATTTGTTGAACGCCGTTCAACAAATCTCATTTGTTGAACCCCCTTCAATAAATCTCATTTGTTGAACTCTCCTCAAGATTTATTGAACGCCGTTCAACAAATCTCATTTGTTGAACCCCCTTCAACAGATCTCATTTGTTGAACCCCCTTCTATTAATAATAATAATAATAATGATATTATTATTATTTTTAATCCCTCTATTATTAATAATAATAATAATGATATGATTATTATTATTATCGTTATGTCATATAAAGGAAAATGAACCCAGCTTCTTCTTCTTCATTCTGTCCGAACCAGAGAGAAAAATGAGCGACGGGAGGGGCGAATTCTTGAATCTTCCGGACGCCGCCGACGGAGCTCCGGTGGTCGAAATCGCGAGCCGAGCATAGATTCGGAAAGCTCTCGACGAGAGCTTCGTCCTCGTGGTAATTTCCTTCCGTTTCGTGAAACTTTTTCGTTAGTTTTTTCGGCCCTAACCTTCGTATTGGCCATTTTTCCGTAGATCTCGTCTCGTCGTGCCTCCTTTTGGGCCGATCTACGACGAGGAGTTATTCGGAGAACGATTCCGGTGGTTTGAAGGCAAGTGGTGATCTTGCTCCTTCTCTTTGCCAAAACCCCCTTTATTTTTGTTCTCGCCTTTGCTTCCAGTAATTGATTTTATGCTAAATTTTATCATTTGTCTCACCTTTACTCCTTTTTACTCAATATAATTTGCTCATATTGTTAACCAAATTTGTTGCCTTATGTTCTGATGGGCCCCGCCCTTTTTCTTGAAATTGCATGAAGATATGAATTCTGTTGGAGGTCGTACGCGGTGTGGTTTTTGCCCCCGGTGCGGTGCTCTTTTAAGCTTTTGATTGGGAGGTCGTACGCGGTGTGGTTTTTGCCCCCGGTGCGGTGCTCTTCTTTTGGATGAGCTGATCAGTCTCTATAATTCTGAACAAGAGCAACATAAATAATAATGTGAATGTTGATGATTCTTTGTTGATGGCGAGTTTTGTCCTTGCCTGTTTTCACACCCTCGTTTGGTGGGTGTTTTTCTGCTGAGTATCAGTTACTTCTGCTGTTTCCTTTTTTTCCTATTGATTATCATATTTCTTTTTTTTCTGATGATTATTTATGGCTAGTGTTGTCGTCACTAACCCTTGCAGCTTCTGTTTCCCTCCGGTCTCGCGGAGGTTTGCTTACTTTCTGGTTTTTCCGCACCACTTGTAACATGCTTCTGAGGTGTTCTTTCTTTGAATGCCTCAGGTTCTGGACAGTAGCAGGTGTTTGTGCGGAGTTGCTTTAGTTGTCGTCTTCTGACCCTCTTGAGGTAGGGTATTCTGTGGACTTGTCGGCCCATGGGTTCGTGTCAGGTGTTGACGCCCGTGGTGCCGTTTGGTTAAACTATTGTTTCGCTGCTGCTGTTACTTGTTGGTTACTTTTGAACACTTGTTCTGGAATAGTTAGATGTGGGTTGGCTTTATAGCCCCCCCTGCTTAGATATTTTAAGGTTATTGTAGCATTGCATATCATGCTTTGAAATGGTAATCTCACTACTTTTTGCGCGTGCTAAATCTACTTTTATATATAGTAAATCCACATATTCGCTCTTGCATGGTGCACCACACTAGGTCTTCATTTCACTGAGACCACAAAGTAATTAAATCAAGTATTTTTCCGCTGCGTAAAACTATATTTTAAAAGCGTGGACTAGTTGATCCACCTAGCCGAGGGACGCGGCTTGTTAATATTCTGCATAAATCATTTTGAATCACTTTGATTGATATTAATAATTGCTTGAACTGCGATGAAGGATAAGTTGCCTTAACGTCAGTAGGCGTCCCCTACGTGACATGGCATCACAACGCATAGTTTTCCCTACTCTGATAGCATTTTAAATGTTGGGAAAATGCGGGTTGTGACAGTTGGTATCAGAGGGAGGTTCTGTGAAAAAGGTAGTTGGGTGGTTTGGCGTGTGAGCCAAACGACCGCTATCCTAAGCAGAACCCCATAAGATCATTTCATTGTATACACACACCGATATGTCATCAGTATGTCTTGACCGAAGCATGGTCACTACACTCATAGCATGATAAGAGGTATACGGGGCATATTATGTAGTATGTGATGCATAATATGTGTTCGTATATGGATCCACCATAGGTGGCAACATGTGACGGTTATGTAGTATGGGATGCATAACCACCATTACATGGATGCCCATTAGCACGTTTTCTTTTTTCGTTACATATAATGTTATGTAGTATGGGATGCATAACATTACATGTGTACGCCGCTCATAACATGCATTAAGGCCTCTTTCTAGAATGCATAGCACTGCATGCATTCATATCATCGCATAAGCACGCGTGCCAAGTTAAAGACATACCAGATGACATATGTACACACATGATTTGAAAGGAAATTTAAATGTTCATGCACTCATGTCATAGCACAAGAGTCAATAGGATGATGGTGCATCATCCTAAGTTTAATCATTGCATCATTTCATGAAATTCCAGAGCAAGGTAACAGCAATAGCATGTCGTTTTCTTTCCTGTTTCGAATTGATCCGGGATATTTCTGAGTCTGTTTGGCTTAAGCGTCTTAAGCCTATTTCTGATTGGATGTCCATCTATCTTGTAGACATGTCTCGTAGGAGAGCGACGCGGTCGAGTTTGCTAGCTTAGGTGTCTTAAGTTAGGTCTTGATGAGTCGCTGTTTGTATTTGTAGAAGATGACCCCGAAGCATTTTGCAATGGGGGTGATTTCTCAGTTTGAGGGTGAGCCTTCAGATTCTCATATCGAAGCGATACTAGATGCACTGCGTCAGAGCATTGAAACAATGTCAAGGCTGGTGTTTGTAATGCAAACACAGTTGCAGGCATTGCTTACTGCTACCTTGAGGGAGCAGCCTGGTGTGCGGTTTCCTGTGTTGGTTGAACACCAGAGTGAGATCGGTAAATCGAATAGATTCGCTCCTGAGTTGATAGCTGCTGAGGAGTGCAAGGTCAGAAATTCCTTGGGTGATCCTCAAGGTAACATCCAGCAGTTTGCTAACGCCTACCAATCCGAGACTGATGCGAAAGCAGTTGAAGCTGCCTTGAAGTTTGAGGCTACTAGAAATGCCAAAGATTGCGGTATGTCCTCGTTACAGGAAAAGAGGAAGGTTAGGGATGGTGGAAGCCTATGGGCATTTGGCCCCACCCCAAAGAAAGGACGGGAGGAAGTATGTAGTTTCTGTGGCCGGTCAGGCCATTCCCTCGAAAAATGTTTCAAGAAACTAAAAGCTCGGAAGAAGCAACGGGTGATCATAATTCAAGACGCACCTAAAAGTGATTTGGGTTACACTGCAAGTAATAAAGAGGGGCTCGATGAGATCCGGTGTCGGATGAAGGGAAGGATAAACTGATCGTGGTGAGCGAGGGAGAAGCTCAGTCTTCAACCCTGGTGATCTTAGGTTAGATTCTGATTCAGTTAATAGTTTCTCGCTATCTCGATTTCTGTTCAGCTGGCTATGCGTGCGTTTTTTTGGGAAGTTAAGATAATTAACCGATGAGCACGCGTTCTTTTGATTTTGGTGTTATCCACTTGTTCGTGGCTAGGATCTTTGTAATGGTCATTTCTTGACTCCCGATCGAGTTAGTGATTTGTTTCGTGCTATGTTTTCCCTCGGGTGACTCGGTGGTGTTAAATCATTCCTTTAATTTGATTTCGATGGTATGTCGACTGAAAGTGCCAGATTTGGAAGATATTAGTATGATTTCTTTGGCATGGATTGGAGATCTAGTTTGGCGTTGTGGACCGGTGAGAGGATAAGCGCCTGGACTTCTCGTTGGATATTGATCAACCCTTGAGTGTTGGATTCCCGCATCAAGATTCTCTGGTTATTTCTGCGGTTTGTGCTCGTCAATCCTTAGAGTCTGGCAGCGAGTCTTTTCTCGTTTTTTTGTTTCTATTTCTGGAAGATTATGAGCAAATTGTACATAGTCGAACGAGGCGACTATTGAGGTAAATGTTCATCACCTCGAATAGATGATTCGCTTGATCAGTTGCGAGATGGATCCGTGTTCTCGGAGATTGGACTTCGTTTAGACTTTTGTCTATAAAAGATCCATGAGTCGGATGTTCCATGGACTTCCTGTTCGTTCCCGTTATGGGCTTTACTTTGAGATCTTAGTGGCGACCTTTGATTTAGCTAATGTCTCCTCTGCCTTCATGAATTTGATGGATAGAGTGTTAAGGGATTTTCCAGACCATCTTGTGGCCGTCCTTGGAAGTGGTGTTTGATACACTCTAAGAGTGCAGAGGATCATGCTAAGCAATTGCGATTGGGTGCGGTCTATGTTGTGAGAGCGCAAGTTTGTTTGCCAAGATGAGAAAGTACAAGTTCGGATGTCTTTAGTTACCTATCTGGGTCATGTTATTAATGAGGTTGAGTTTTCGACGAACTCAGCATAGATCGCTGAGTGACTGGTTTGGAAGAGATTTACAACATCTAAAGGAATAGGGAATTTTGTAAGATTGGCAGGATGATATAGAAGGCTTATGTAATGATTCTTGTGATTATTCACGTCTCAGGTTAGGTTTATGTAGGAGAATTCAACTTTTGTTTTGGGGTGACTAGTGCGAAGGAGCCTTTCAGGAAATCGAAGAGAAGATTGAGCACTACTCCAGTTTTGATCTTACCTACCGAAGTAGTGGTGTATTGTTTATGTAGAGGAGTTGCACGTTGAGCCTAAGTATGTCTCGAAAAAAAAATGTGATCGCATACAGTTTGAGGAAATCGAAGATTCATGAAGAGAATTATCATGCGCATGATTTGGAATTTGCCACAGTAATCTAGACATTGAACCTTGGAGACTATTTTGGTATGACGTGTTGTGTATGGTTTACGGGCCATAAGAATTGAAGCATATCTTCGTTCAGAAGGAGTTGATTCTGCCCCGGAGAAAATGAATAAAATATATTGTGAATTCCGGCATTGGCATTCGTTACCACCCGAATCCTACTAGGATGTATAAAGATTTGAATCATGTTGTTTGCTAGTATTAGTTTTGTTATCAGTTTGATGAGGTCTCCCCGAAGACACAATTTTTTGTGTGATCTATCGTAAATGGATGGATAAATTACGCCTTTAAGTCTTGAGTCAGATCGAAACCCCGGGAATTGTTTTATTGTCGCGTTCCTGGTAGAGCTTGCAAGGAGCTTTGGGCACCGACCTCTGGTATTCTACCGCCTACCATCCGCAGACAAATGGTCAGACGGAGAGAGTGAATCAGATCGTGGAGGGTATGATTAGGTGTTATACTCTGGATCATGGTGGAACTCGGGATAAGCGTCTTGGATTGATGGAATTTGCCTACAATAACAGTTATCAGGAAAGTGTTGTTATTGGCAATCTCATTATTCATTGCTTGTTGTTTGAGTTTTTGCTCCAAGGTTTGCATTCATTAGAAATCTCCTTATTTTGGTTTATGGTGGCTGATGGGTTTATGCTCCAGGAAATTTCACTTATTAGAAATCTCATTATTTTGGGCTGGTGGCTGTTGGTTATTCTCCCAGGAATCTCATAATTTGGGATTTCCTCTGTTTGTCTTGGGAGATTTGGACTGGTGGCTGCTGATTTATCCTTCAGGTTGCATCTTTAGAAATGTTTCTTTTGTTCTTTTTAGGGGGATTGAGTGCTGGTGCTGCTCGGTTTTTCCGTCCAGTTTTGGTATTAGGGATTCATTACTTGAGAGCTGGTTTATGCTTCAGTTTTGGTTTAAGGCTGCTGGCTGTTTTATGAAATTTCATTTAGGGGCTGGTTTGTATAATTCCAGTTAGGGGCTGTTATATATATCATTCATGTTTGAATTTATTTCGGGGCTGTCTTATAGAATTCTGGATTTATTTGGGGGATGCTACATATACTTAATCTAATCGGGATTTTAATTATGGGGATGCTATGCTTAATCAGTTGGGAGTTTAAATCTCTATATGGGGGCTGCTACGATCTTTCTCATGGGTGTTAGGATGATGTTTTTATAAGCCGTTTTAGGATGCTAGTCTCGTGATTTGCTTAGTAGCTGCCATGGTTTATGATGAGGGGAGGTTTGGTGAATCTAATTTTTTTGGCTTATTGATTAGCTGCTATGGATTAAGAGGGGAGTTTGATAAACTTATTTTTCACTCATGCTAACAGTCATTAATTTAGTGGGGAGTTTGGTGAACTTCTTGGCCTTATACTAGCAGCAATGTGCATCCCCCTTGTTTTTTCCTAAATTAAACTCTCGATTATGAAATATTGCATCTATATGTTAGGATTTTGTTGGGGAATTGGTGTTCTTGAAAGTTTCTCCGATGCCGGGCGTTAAAAGATTTGGGAAGAACCACATGTTGGATCTCAGATATGTTGGGCCATTTCAGGTTGTTGAGCGCATCGGGGTGTTTGCTTATAGATTGGAGTTACCTGCTACCTTCCCTGGCGTCCATGATGTGTTTCGTGTGAGTCAGTTAAGGAAGTGTGTCCGCAGCAATCGTCAAGTCCTAAATTCAGTGCCTCAGATTCGGCCCAATTTGTCTTATGTTGAGGAACCTGTCCGTATTTTAGAGACTCAAGAGCGTGTGTTGCGGAGGAAATCCATCCCCATGGTAAAAGTTCTTTGGCGGAATCATGACGTCGAGAGCGCAACATGGGAGTTGGAGTCAGCAATGCGAGAAGCTCATCCTCACCTTTTCAATTAATTAGCTCAGGTAAATTTCCTTTCCTGTGCCATTTATTTTTCCATTTTATTAGTTCAGCTGAATCTTCTCCCCTGCACCTTTTATCTTTTCAATTAAGTAGCTCAGGCAGAGCTTCTCTCCTACATCATTTATTTTGTCCAAATGTTGTTCCTGTACCATTTATTTTGCCCAAATGTTATTCCTGCACTATTTAATTATCTATCTTAAACCTTCTTTCCTGCACCCTTTATCTATCCAATTGTTGTTTCCTGCACATACGTCAAGTTTCGGGACGAAACTTTATTTTAGGGGGAGTGGCTGTAACGCCCCTGATTTTACCGGTAATTATTTAATTCGGTGATGGCGTGTTTATGACGTTAGGGCGTTACTTTTAACGTCGAGTTAGCGGCGCGTCGCCGTTTGCGCGTTTTCGCATCCGTTTGGGTCAAGTCGACCAATTTTTGAGATGACCCGGAATTAGAAATTTTTACGTTAGAAAATTAGATTATTTAATTTTAGACTTACCTACCAAGTTTCGTCGCGATCCGAGCCATTTTGGAGCCTCGGCACATTTTAGAAGTTTTGTATATATTTAAAGCTCGCCGTAACTTCCGCCATTCATATCTCAAAAAACGGCACGTCGGATTTTGATTCCGACTTCGCCGTTGGATTCGTAGCGCCGCCGTTCACCTTAGGCAAAATTTTCGTTGGATTCGGCGTCCGTTTAATTTTTGATGATAAAATAATAATAATAATATTATTATTATTATTCTAATAATTATCTTTGTGCATTCTCGTCGACCTCTCCCCTCAAGATTTGTTGAACGCCGTTCAACAAATCTCATTTGTTGAACCCTCAAGATTTGTTGAACGTTGTTCAACAAATCTCATTTGTTGAACCCTCAAGATTTGTTGAACGCCGTTCAACAAATCTCATTTGTTGAACCCCCTTCAACAAATCTCATTTGTTGAACTCTCCTCAAGATTTGTTGAACGCCGTTCAACAAATCTCATTTGTTGAACCCTCAAGATTTGTTGAACGCCGTTCAACAAATCTCATTTGTTGAACCCTCAAGATTTGTTGAACGCCGTTCAACAAATCTCATTTGTTGAACCCTCAAGATTTGTTGAACGCCGTTCAACAAATCTCATTTGTTGAACCCCCTTCAACAAATCTCATTTGTTGAACTCTCCTCAAGATTTGTTGAACGCCGTTCAACAAATCTCATTTGTTGAACCCCCTTCAACAAATCTCATTTGTTGAACTCTCCTCAAGATTTGTTGAACGCCGTTCAACAAATCTCATCTGTTGAACCCTCAAGATTTGTTGAACGTCGTTCAACAAATCTCATTTGTTGAACCCCCTTCAACAAATCTCATTTGTTGAACTCTCCTCAAGATTTGTTGAATGCCGTTCAACAAATCTCATTTGTTGAACCCCCTTCAACAGATCTCATTTGTTGAACCCCCTTCTATTAATAATAATAATAATGATATTATTATTATTTTTAATCCCTCTATTATTAATAATAATAATAATGATATGATTATTATTATTATTATTGTTATGTCATATAAAGGAAAATGAACCCAGCTTCTTCTTCTTCTTCATTCTGTCCGAACCAGAGAGAAAAACGAGCGACGGGAGGGGCGAATTCTTGAATCTTCCGGACGCCGCCGACGGAGCTCCGGTGGTCGAAATCGCGAGCCGAGCATAGATTCGGAAAGCTCTCGACGAGAGCTTCGTCCTCGTGGTAATTTCCTTCCGTTTCGTGAAACTTTTTCATTAGGTTTTTCGGCCCTAACCTTCGTATTGGCCATTTTTCTGTAGATCTCGCCTCGTCGTGCCTCCTTTTGGGCCGATCTACGACGAGGAGTTGTTCGGAGAATGATTCCGGTGGTTTGAAGGCAAGTGGTGATCTTGCTCCTTCTCTTTGCCAAAACCCCCTTTATTTTTGTTCTCGCCTTTGCTTCCAGTAATTGATTTTATGCTAAATTTTATCATCTGTCTCACATTTACTCCTTTTTACTCAATATAATTTGCTCATATTGTTAACCTAATTTGTTGCCTTATGTTCTGATGGGCCCCGCCCTTTTTCTTGAAATTGCATGAAGATATGAATTCTGTTGGAGGTCGTACGCGGTGTGGTTTTTGCCCCCGGTGCGGTGCTCTTTTAAGCTTTTGATTAGGAGGTCGTATGCGGTGTGGTTTTTTTCCCCGGTACGGTGCTCTTCTTTTGGATGAGCTGATCAGTCTCTATAACTCTGAACAAGAGCAACATAAATAATAATGTGAATGTTGATGATTCTTTGTTGATGGCGAGTTTTGTCCTTGCCTGTTTTCACACCCTCGTTTGGTGGGTGTTTTTCTGCTGAGTATCAGTTACTTCTGTTGTTTCCTTTTTTTCCTATTGATTATCATATTTCATTTTTTTCTGATGATTATTTATGGCTAGTGTTGTCGTCACTAACCCTTGCAGCTTCTGTTTCCCTCCGGTCTCGCGGAGGTTTGCTTACTTTTTGGTTTTTTCCGCACCACTTGTAACTTGCTTCTGAGGTGTTCTTTCTTTGAATGCCTCAGGTTCTGGACAGTAGCAGGTGTTAGTGCGGAGTTGCTTTAGTTGCCGTCTTCTGACCCTCTTGAGGTAGGGTATTCTGTGGACTAGTCGGCCCATGGGTTCGTGTCAGGTGTTGACGCCCGTGGTGCCATTTGGTTAAACTATTGTTTCGCTGCTGCTGTTACTTGTTGGTTACTTTTAAACACTTGTTCTGGAATAGTTAGATGTGGGTTGGCTAATCTCACTACTTTTTAAGGTTATTGTATCATTGCATATAATGCTTTGAAATGGTAATCTCACTACTTTTTGCGCGTGCTAAATCTACTTTTATATATAGTAAATCCACATATTCGCTTTTGCATGGTGCACCACACTAGGTCTTCATTTCACTGAGACCACAAAGTAATTAAATCAAGTATTTTTCTGCTGCGTAAAACTATATTTTAAAAGCGTGGACTAGTTGATCCACCTAGCCGAGGGACGCGGCTTGTTAATATTCTGCATAAATCATTTTGAATCACTTTGATTGATATTAATAATTGCTTGAACTGCGATGAAGGATAAGTTGCCTTAACGTCAGTAGGCGTCCCCTATGTGACTTGGCATCACAACGCGTAGTTTTCCCTACTCTGATAGCATTTTAAATGTTGGGAAAATGCGGGTTGTGACAATGGTACGCTGACATCGCTATCTACTTGGCTTGTAAAACCTTCTCTCCGAATATGTCCCCTCAGCAAAGACGGAAGCTTCCCTCTGACTCAAAATATTATTTTTGGGAAGACCCGCTCTTATTCCACACATGTAGCGATGGAATTATCAGGCGCTGCGTTCCTGAAGCTGAGTTTCAGTCTGTACTGCAGCACTGCCATGACAGAGAAGCTGGCGGGCATTTCGGGGCCGTTCGAACAGCACGAAAAATTTTGCAATGCGGATTATTTTGGCCGACCCTCGTCAAGGACGCCCATGCCTATGTCACCAAGTGTGACGAATGCCAAAGGACCGGAAATATCTCTCGGCGTGACGAGATGCCCCTCAATAACATGCTGGTTTGCGAACCATTTGATGTCTGGGGGATAGACTTTATGGGTCCTTTCCCCATGTCTCATGGTAAGCATTATATCATTATGGCAGTTGACTATGTCTCAAAATGGGTGGAAGCCGAGGCAGTTTCCACGAATGACGTCAGCACAGTGCTACACTTTATCCACAAGAATATCTTCTCCAGGTTTGGGACGCCGAGAACTATTATCAGCGACGGCGAAAGTCATTTTTGTAATAAGCAGTTTGGGCAGCTCATGAAAAAATTTGGGGTCCATCATAAGATTTCATTAGCATACCACCCCAAACATGTGGACAAGTAGAAGTATCCAACCGCGAGCTCAAGCGAATAGTCGAGAAATCGATACATTCAAATAGGAAGGAGTGGTCTAAAAAGGTCGACGACGCAATATGGGCTTACCGGACCGCTTTCAAAACACCTATCGGCATGACTCCGTTTCAACTAGTTTATGGCAAGGCATGCCACCTCCCTGTGGAGCTGGAGCATAAAGCATTATGGGCAACCAAACTGTTGAACATGGACATTGGAGCCGCGGCCGAGGTGCGTCGTTCCCAACTCAATGAATTAGAAGAGCTCCGACATTTCGCTTATGAAAACGCTCACATCTACAAAGAGAAAACAAAAAAATGGCATGATCGACACATCATCCCGAAGGAGTTCAAAATTGGGGACCAAGTGCTGCTTTACAACTCCCGTCTCCGCCTCTTTCCAGGAAAGTTAAAATCGAGGTGGAGCGGTCCTTTCTCAGTGACCGATGTCTCTCCCTTTGGTGCCATCAAAATATCAGGGGGTAAGGGAGACAAATTTAAGGTCAACCGGCATCGACTGAAGTTGTACGATGGCGCCATTATAAACAAGGAGTGTCAGCTGGTGACATTGGGAGACGGGCACCATAAAAGCGCTTACAGCTGATTTTCTTTTTATCTCCTATTTTGTGAAACTCTCTGTTTCATGCACTTTTTATTTAATTTATGTGCTCTGTAAACAATTATTATACAGGTATTTGGTCCAGCTTAAGGACATAAAATAAAAGCGATGCTGGGAGACAACCCAGATTTGCTGATTTCTGTTTTTCTAACATGTTTCAATTCAGTTTTTATACATTTTTGCTTTTGCTTTGCGGAGCTCACCCACCTTGCAGGTATTCATTGCACATCTTATAAGATGGTGGTTGTGATTCTTCGTATGGTGGTGGGGCGGCCTCGGTCAGTCACGCATCTTCTGGTATGCTCACTAGCTGAGCATGGGGTAACCTCTCTCCCTTTCTCTTTCTGATTTTCATTTTAATATCATGTGATGTACTTCTTAGGTTAAGTCTGGGGGAGAGCTAGTATGTGTTACCCAATGCACGTGCACACTGCATATGCATACTAGAAGCTTTTATTGATTTATTTCGTTTAGATCATTGCATCACACACCACTTGCAACCACTTGAGCGCGTGCTTAGCTGTGTGTGCCGCGAGTTAAACTCATTTCTTGAGCAAGATTCGGGCAAATCATCGTGCTGACTTAGGATTGTGAAATGGAGTAAAATGTTGACTCCTGCAGTGTCCTAGTCGAGTGCTCTCGTTTCATGTAGAAATTTGAGCAGATTTAATTTTTCTGTATGCTTATAATTTTATATTTTTCTATTTGCGTCAATACTGTTTATTCTACTCAAAAATGGTGAATTCGGTGTGAATCAAACGGTAGCTTAGGGATGTGTGTAGCCGGGCATTAGGTTTGCATTGCTCGAGTCGGGAGGACGGATAGTCTTTTTCGTTGGCTAAGAACTTGCCCCAAGCTATTCTCGAAGCATGGGTATAGGTTAGTTCAGTGCACGAACGTGATGTAGGCCTTCATTTTGGCCCGGCTGAGCTTTGTACCAATCCTAATGTCTTATCCTCGTTAGCCCCGTTGTGCCTACCCCTTCTTTTGATTCAGCTCCACCATTATTTCACCAATGCCTCATAGTCGATCCTAGTCGCGCACCCAAGTCGAGCTTTAGTATTTTATATATTCATTCAGGGTGTTGATGTGGTGAATATTTTTGTGAAAATGTGGATGTGCTTCAATGTTTAATCTGCTGATTTTGTTGTGAAAAGAAAAGAAAAAAAAACAGAAAAGAGAAAAAGAAAATTGAAAAAAAAAATGGATAAAGAAAGAAAAAGTTTAATTGAAAATAATTGTTGATTTGTATTTGGGAGTGGGCAGTGCACACACCCATTGTTAAAAATTTAAGTCTGGGGGTGTGGTGTACTCGCATATATTTGGGTTAACGGATAGATTATTTTTTGTTTATGCTAGCTCATTTGGGTTTGGTGCGTAGCCTCCATGTTTATCCTTGTTTACCTCACTGAAACCCAAGCCCCATCTTCACCTAAAGTCCTACTGATTCGTGAGTGAGCCAAACCAGTGCCGTGGAGAGAGTGCGAACAGGCAAGCCTATGGTCACCGACATTGGTGGATCCCTTTGGAGGTTGTCCTGAGCCCCGATCTTTGGCAATGCTCACCTTTGCGATTAGTTTATTTTCTCCCTACGCGTGACCGGATGATTCGCCGTGATTCTATTTTTGAGTAGTAATAAATTTTTGATACGCATTTGAGAAAAGTACAAACTGTTATGCATACTTAGAAATTTCCTCTGTTATTTTTTTATGCGTGCGAGCACGCGACTTCGCATGGTACTCGGTGTCGCAATTTCTCTGTTAGCTAGTTGTTTTTTCCCGTTTGCTTAGATTTTGTTTGCACGGGACGTGCAAACAGGTAAGTCTGGGGGTGTGATGAGTTCTGATCATATACACATATTTGGACTCATCTAGGCCTGTTTTCTAGTCGTTTCACTGCACTTTAGCCCTGTTTCAGCTCATATTTGTCTTTCTATGCTGGGTGCACTTCTTGGCCTAATTTCGTGTGTTTTATGCTTATTCCCTTTTGATAGCCTTATCATTTTGTTGAGTGCCACTTTCAGTGGCCTGATTAGCATTTCTGTAGAAACAGGAGTCGTGCAGGTGTTCCTGGTAAAATTCTGTACAGGAACACTGCGCACGATCACTGGTTCAATTGCGCACGACCACTGGTCGTGCGTCGCTGATCGTGTGCACTTAACCCTTTTTTTCTGAGTTCTATCTCGGACAGTGCGCACGACCACCTACGATAGTGCGCACGACCACCAGTCGTGCGCCACTGTTCGTGCGCACTTAACATCAATTTCTTGAGTTCTGTTTTGACCAGTGCGCATGACAACCTATGATAGTGCGCACGACCACCGGTCGTGCGCCACTGGTCGTGCGAACATGGTATTTTATAAATTTCTTACTTTGCAGGCTCCACCCAGGTAGGCGCACGATCACAGAACTCCAGCGCGCACGACCACTGGTCGTGCGCCAATGACCGTGCGCAGTATTCTCGCCAGCGCCTATATAATGTTCTGATCCGCAAAATTAGGTATCAAGGGGTTCCGGGAGCGCGATTTGCCGTCCGTACGCCGCCGTTTTCCTCTTCCAGCCACCTCCACCTCATCTTCTTCGCAAGGGGAAGTCATCTCCAGCCATTCTAAGCAATCCTCCATCGTCCAGGAGCATTCTCCGCCCTCCGCAAGCACTCAAGCAAGCTATCTCCAGTTCGGTCTGGTGAAAAGGATAGTCATCCTGAGGTAGAAGACGACGGAAGCACGTGGAGAGGTCGTGACAGTCTCTCAACGCCGGAAGCACAGTCCGCCCGAGTCCGGAGGTAGCTTGACAAACTACCATTCCGGTCGCGAACGGCCGCTAGTCTTCGTCCATTGGTTGATTTCTTCCTCCCCTTGTTGTACTTCTTTGAATCATTTAAACTTGAATATCATGATGTTGGTTTAAATGCAATTGTTGTTTCTTATCCGTTCTTCAGTATTTGCTTGTGATACGTCTCACCTTCACTCATTCACTCACGCACTCATCGTGTTCGATTCGCGTTAGCAAGAGCTAACGACGATTTGCAAAGAGGTGTTTGCGACCCTCACTCCCCGCACTAGTGATCACTTCATTCGCATGCGCACCGTCCATCCGCCTCACGAAGCTCGGCATCGCGGCCGTTGCATCCATCTCACCTTGTGAAGCGGTGATTTCGACCCGCATTTCTTTTATTGTTGTTAACGGTAGGAAACCAAATCAAAACCCCATTTTCTGTGATTGTTCCCGCTTGTGTAACAATTGTCACACAACGCAATTCGTTCACCCAACCTGCATTCCTCAAGAGACCGACACTCGGGGATCCTATTCCCAACATTTATTACTTGCGCGACCGGTGCACTTGTCGAACATCGCATCACACACTATAAACACACTACAAGAAATATCAAATACAATATGGGATTTGTTATTCTCAAACAAAGGGATGTGACACACATGTCCAACACAAAGGGCTAGCAAGGATTATATGATAGGACCGGTATATAAAAAGCTCAAGCTGGCCAACATTGTGGCCTACGTCATACTCACGCACTGGACCAAGTCATACCTATGCTTCGAGAGTCGCTTGGGGCAAGTTCTTAGCCACCGAGAAAGATAATTCTTCCTCCCGACTCAAGCAATACGAGTCTAGCGATCGTTTACACACATCCCTATGCTATCATTTGATTCACACCGGATTCACCATTTGAGTAGAGTAAACAACATTTACACTAATAGAAAAAATATAAAACCATAAGTATAAAAAGAAGACTAATCTACACAAATTTCTATGCAACTGAGCACTTGACTAGGAACACTACTAGAGTCAACATTTTACTCTGCTACATAGTCCTAAGCCAGCCCCTAGAAGTTCCCAAATAAGCAGAAGAATTAAATTCAACTCAGAGCACGCATACATATGAGTACGCGCTCTAGTGGGTGTTGTGGTGTGCAGTAAAGATGAACAATACTAAATAAATGAGATAAAATTACTTCTAGTATGCAATGCAACGTGTGCGTGGACAGTAGGTAACGAGAAGCAGCTCTCCCTCAGACTTAATCTAAACAATCCAACAAAAGATATAATCATGAAATTCAAAATGAAGTCTAGGGAAAGAGAGTACCCAATGCTCAGCAAGTGAGCATACCAGAAGATTGGCGTGTGAATCAAGACAAAGCTGCAGCGTCTGCCATCCAGAAGAAGGACCTGCAGGGGTGTGCTCCGCCAAGAACAAAAGAAAATATACAAATATAAATGAAATACAGCTAACTAAACTAAACAAGATGAAATAAGAAATGCAGGAAAAGTAAGATAACTACTGGGGTTATTGTCATCCTAGCAGGACTTATTTAAAAACATAACAGTTCTAGCTAATGGGCGTATGAAAAAGGAAATGAACAGGTAACTATTCTAATATATGTGTTGGTAACGCGTACCGATACGGCGACAGAACAGTTACTCCTCTACCTAAATAATAATACCTGCTCGTCACAGGTAGAGGAAGCTAAAAGTAAGAAGTGGAGGAGGAGGAGTCCTCACTATTCTCACCAAAAACATCCTTGCCCAGCAAGGTGTCATCTTCAGGGAGGTGGCAGGAAGAGAAGGCAATGAATGAGGCTTCCTCTATGGAGGAGGGATCAACCTCCTTACATGAGAGGATACACTCATCATTGACTTGAGCAGAATGATCCAAGTCCTCCTGAAGTACCTATGAAGACTCAACCTGCACAGGCTCAGATGAAGAAGGGGGGTTAGGAAATAAAAGAGAAGAAAAACTTAAATGAACATCAATTGGGGGAGTGGTCCTGGTCTCACTCCCAAGAGGTTGGGGAAATAAGATATTGTCGGCATCATCGACAATGCTGCAGGGCTCAGTAGGATCATCATTGACCTCCTCCACGATTTGGGCTTCCTCCACAGGTGCTGAGGTAGAATCCTCGTCACCTTGGAAAATATCCTCCTCCATTGGAATAGGCACAACACATAAATCACCTGCCTTATCCTGCGAAACATCCTTAATAATGTCGTCATAGACAAATGTAGTAGAATGCACAATAGGGGGAGGAATAGTGCTTGGATAAAAGTCAAGCACTGATTCCTCACAAAGAATTGAATCCACACACGGTGATATATGCACAGGGGAGATGGGCTCAGCCATGTAGCCTAGATCAGCCACAACTCTGATGAGCGTGTTTGCATCATTCCCTTCAAAATTTGAAGGTGATACATCAACGAAATCAGAGGTGGAAGGTGTGCTGTCAGAGTTAGGAGTCGGGATGATCCGGATATCCGGCTCGTCATCCTCGTCCAATTGGCGAAGATAGGCAGCACAATCCTTCAGGGTGTGATCTATACTTTGACAAAATAAGCATCGCCTTGCTGGCTTCATTGGCACCACATGTGCTGAAGCCGCAAAGACGCATGCAGGTAAAGGCTTAGAAGAATAGCCATAGGACTTACGCACACCATATGGAGTACCAGACGAAGTCGGTGCTCCATATACTGGGCCTTGAGTGCTAGGGCTATTATCTCCCTTTGGACATCTATCACTGGCATGAGTGGTATCTCCACACCAACGGCAACGAATATTAAATGAAGCCCATATTGCGTGAAGATAACTAGATTCAAAAGAAAAAAAAACACTAGTGTGCAAAATACTACACCCAACAATAATTTCTAAAGCAACCTAATATAAAATAGGAAAACAAATACGAAGAAGTAAAACAAAAGGATGCAATTTACAAATGAAAGAACTTCTATCGCAGGTTCTCCCTCTCCAGAAAACTCACACGACTGTGTTCCCCGGCAACGGCACCAAAAACTTGACGCACTATTTCAGCACCGCTAATTAGCAAGCGCGAAATGCGGTACGACGGCAGTGCACCGGTCATTGTCAAGTAATAAAAGTAGGGAGAAATTCCCCAAATATCTTTCTCAAAGGACCGCAAGTGGGGTAGTATGATTTGCTTATTAGGAAATTAATTATGAGGATTACTAAGTTAACAAAAGGGAGTTTGGTTGGTTTTGTAGAGACAAGAAGAAGTAAAACTATATTAACTATGCGGGTCGTAATCACTGCTTCGCTTGGTGGATGAGGTTATTGCAGGCCGCGATGTCGTGCTTCGTTTAGCGGATGGATGGTGAGCAAATGGGGGAAGTGAGTGCTAATGGTGTTTGAGGGTCGAAGGCACCTCTTCACTCTCACCTCTATCTTTTGCTAGAGTGAGCTAGCTAGAACATGTGTATGGTAGTGGAGTGGGGGCGGAGCACATTACAGCAAAGCATCAAGTGAAGAATAAAACAAGAGTAAGCTTCCATTCATAGACAAATAGAGATTAATCCAGTTCATTACAACAGTTAAGAGTACATTTCCAAAAGGAGAGAGGGTAGAGGAAACCACGAGATGAGAAACCTCGCCGTAGATCTTGGCTGTAATGGGGGATCGTCATGCCTCATCCGAGCTCAGTCCTTGGTTGCTTCCGGGGTTCAGAGGCTGTCATGTAACACCCCAAAAATCGTAGTTCAGCGAGGTAGGCGGAGTGGTAGTGCTGCGCTCGGGATAGGCTGAAAATTCCCCAACAGTTCTATGCGCACGACCATTGTCCTCTTCGCGCACGACCAGTGATCGTGCGCCAGTGATCGTGCGCAACCCGCAAGAAATCGGAGTTCTGTCTCGGCTTATCGCACGACCATTTCCTCTTCGCGCACGACCAGTGATCGTGCGCCTGTGATCGTGCGCTCTGTTTATTCCTGTTCCGCGAAAACGTGCGGGATGACGATCCGACCGATCAAATATTTCGGGATTTGATCCAACGGCTGAGATATTTCGCTGGGGGGCTTTAGGGCTTGGATGAGGGGTTAATCCCTCATATTTTCAAGACTTTTCTCTCTCTTAGGTTGGAGAAAGGAGAAGGGGGCAAGGATGAAGAAGAGGGGAGATCCGCCATTGTTGGAGCTTCGGAGCTCCGATCGCCGATCCGAGACCGGCAACGCGTAGAGGGCGTCAAGGCGCTTCCTCTCCACCGTTTAGTTACAAGCTTCTCATGGCTAGGAGGAGATCTCAAAAGGTAACGACATTTCTCCTCCCGGTCCTTAGGATGCGTGCTTGGCATCCCTTTATTTTCTACATTTTGGCAACGGATCCGTCGAGTGAGAGGGATCTGGGTCGCCTTGGTTCAAGAGGAACCACCGGGTTGATTATGTCCGTCCCCGGCATGTTTTGCACTAGAGATCCGCTCCGTTAGCGGATTAGGCATTGTGGGTGAAGCCGGATTTGTGGCCGTTGGTCTGATCCGGTGATGTTGATTTACGCGCATTTTAGGGGTTTTGTTAGAAATCCGAATACAGCGAACTCGTCGTTGTGATGCCCTTGTAGCTTCGTGTGGTAACGAATGTTGGGTTTAGGGCGGAGAAATAATGTGCGGATTTTGGGGCTTGTGATGCCTAGTGTTGGGCGAAGGCGCGATTGGTCTTTGTGGTCGGCTGGCTATCCCGTGAAGACTGAGATTCACGTGTGGAGAGTGTCCCGGCAAGATTAGTCCCTTCGATTGTTGACTGATGAGAATGTCTGTGCTACGGATGAGTCCATTGACGGTCGCCAGGCGAGGCAATCGGTGGACGATGTCCCGAAAGTAAGCCCAGGGCCTTGGGACGTTTTGGTTGGCCAGAATTCTTAGAATCGGTCTTGGTGTGTTGTTGGCGGCCCGAGCGTGTGAGCTGTCAGACAAGCCCGATGGCATGGTGAGCCAGGCGAGGTGGGTCTCAGCGAGAGCGCTTGGCCTTGGGTTTTGATGCCCTTGTGGGGAAGTAATGAGTACCCTTGTGTTGGTGATGTATGATGATATGTTAGATTCATACGCTTTAGGGCGCCTTGGGTGAAACCCCGGGCTTGCACTCATTTTGCATGGTTAGGCCCCTTTTATTACCTGCTCAACATAGAAACGTGGATGATGCTTGTGACACTCATGCCAGTATTTATGTTGCTTTCCTTTATGTACATTTGCATACGAAGTGCTGACTTGCAGGGTGAAGTAGTTCCCCGGGGTCCGCTAGGACGGCCGGGAGGAGGGATTGTTTGTCCGGAAAGCCCGCGACCTCCTCTTGCTGGTCAAATTTTTCGGTCTAAGCGGTCTCAGTTTCGGTGACCGCCCAGATCGCCAGCTGCCTCCTCGTCTGGAATTTTCTAAGTGCCGAGCGGTCAGAGCAGTGTGAGACCGCCGGCTTAAGCGGTCTGATCGTTTTTTTTTTCTTTGTTATTTGTTTCCCATTTCCCTGCCCTGGCTCTCCTGTATCCCGGGCAGCCCGTAGTTTTCAGTTCTGCCCGTTTGGGCAGCCCCCTCGTCTATAAATAGAGGGGTAGGGGTACCAGAAAAAGGACTTTTGGCTCCGGGGCTCCAGCTTACAACCTGTGTAAGCGGTCTCACTTTTTTGTGATCGCCTTTTTCGTGATCGTTTTCCTTTTGTCTCAGCATCTTCTGTCTCAGTAACCTACACTTCGCAGTTTTCTCCCATCCCCCTTTAGTGTGAATTTTGGAGGTACCATTTTTGGCACCAACAGAACGAACACGCGACCTTCAGATTCGAAGTGTTAGGTGAAATTCAGACTTTCAAGATGGCTGATCGCCGTAGAGGTCGTCCTTTGCGATCTCCCAGTGTTCCCCCTTCCGATCACAATCCGTTAGAAGCGATGGAGCGCCGCTTCGAGCTTCGCATTGAGCAGGCTCTCCGCGAGGCCGCCCGAGCCAGGCAGGACGCTGCCGCTGTTCAGCAAGAGATCGCGCGGTCTCAGCAAGAGGCCGCTCGAGATCGGCAGGAAGTTGTCCGGACTCAGCAGGACTCCGCGAAGCAGATCGAGGCCATGAACCAGGTTCTGGCCGCGATCTCCCAGAAGATCCTTCCTCAATCCCCTCAGATCGCTACCCCTGACCGCAGGGCAAGCGGTCACCCTAGCGATCATCCCGTTTTCCAGCCCGCAGCTCCTCAGCGATCTCAGCATGAGGAGTTTGCCGCCCGTCGAAATTCTTTCCGAGCCGCAGCCCAGGGGCCTCCGGCTCAGACCTTGAATTTTGAAGAAGGATTTGCTTACCCTCAAGATCCTCCAGTTCCTTTTCTTCCTCCAGGACTTTCTGTTTTTGGGGAGCCTTCCCCCTTTACTGATGAGATTCGTCGGGATCCAATTCCTCATGGATTCAGAGAGCCCCGTCTTCCTGTGTATACAGGAGAGACCGACCCGATGTGTCATCTCCAAGCCTTCGAGTCTGCCGTTGCCCTCAGGACCATTTCAGATGGAGTGAGGTGCAAGCTGATGGTTACCTCCTTCGATGGGTCAGCCATGGAGTGGTTCTATAAGCTGCCAAGTCAGTCTATCCCAAGCTTTGCCGCCTTGAGGCAAGAGCTCCTCCTGAGGTTCGCCACCGCAAAGAAAAGGAAGAGTGGTCCTGCGACCCTCTTCAAAATTAAGCAAGGGGACAACGAGACTACAGCGCATTTCGTTGATCGCTTTCAGAAGGAGATCTTGGGAGTCAGAGACATGGATCCCGAGCTCTATATGGTGGCTTTGATCAGCGGCCTGCAGGAGGGTCCTCTGAAGTTTAAAGTCACAACCAAGGAACCTAGCTCCTATCAGGAGCTGATCAGCATTGCCAATCGCTACATAGAAGGGGAGATCAACAACCCCACCTATGTTAGCAACCTAACCAACAGAGCCACTCAGAAAGGCTCTGCAGGATTCTATCCTGCGGCATCTTCCTCAAAACCTCGGCAAGAGCTTCCACCTCCGGCCCCGAGAGGTAAGAATTACCGAAACAACCGCTTCAACCGAGGTAATCAATCTTTCCCACCTCAAAATTCATTTCTTCAAACCCCCGCTACTCCTGCTCCGCAAGTCACCCCCATCCACCAGATCCAGTATGCTCAACCTCCTATTCTACCCGTTCCTTCATTTTACAATGAATCCCAAGAGTCCTTCACAGACTTTGGTGTTCCTATGAATGAAGTGCTTCAAATCCTTCAGAAGCAGCCCTTTTTTAAGAGGCCAGCTCCGCTGAATTCAGACCCAAAAACCAGAAACCCCGCTCTCTACTGTGAGTATCACAGAGATAGGGGGCATTTGACAGAGGATTGTAGAGCTCTCCGCCTATTTTTAGAGAAGCTATTGAAGGAGGGAAAGCTCCGCGATCTCATTCAAAAGAATGACTCTGCCAAAGCTTCAACCTCCAAGGCCAAGGAGGTAGCAGAAGTTCACTGGGAGTGCGAAGAAGTAGATGATGTTGGCCATCTGGGCAACATCGGTTTTCCCAGTGAATGCGTGGACGCTAATGATGAAGGTGCCTTGGGCAACCTATTCTGCATCCATGGGGGTGCAGGGCCGGAGTCCTCGAGAAAGGCAAGTCTGAAGAGGGTTTACCAGTCAGAGGTTGCTGCTACCTCTTCGGCTCCGATTCGAGGGACGGTCACTTTTGGAGATGAAGATCTTCCTCAGACCGCGAATCCCTTTGATGATGCAGTCGTCATCAAAGCTGTAATCGAAAATTATACAGTGGAAAAAATTCTAATAGATACGGGGAGCTCAGTCAATGTGCTTTTCAAGCCTGCCTTTGAGGCGTTAAAAACAGGTAAAACCCTCCTTTCAACTGAAGGCCCCCTCTATGGTTTTTCAGGAGAAAAGAAAGAGGTGGAAGGACTCGTCGCCCTTTCTGTGGTTCTGGGAGGGATAGTGAAGTTGGTCAAATTCATAGTCGTTGATGCTCCCAGTAGCTACAACGCCATCTTTGGAAGACCCTTCCTAAATGCCTATCAAGCCATCGTCTCTACCTACCATCAAGCGGTGAAGTTCGCCTTGAACGGCAAACAACACCGAATCAGGAGTGACCCAAGGAAGGCCAGGGAATGCTATGTAAAGACGGTCAACATGATCGTATCCCCTCCTCAAGAAATCATGATGGCCGAATTAGTCGAAGCTCCTGAACGAGTTCCAGTTGCAGAAGAAATTGAGGAGGATGCAAGAGAAGGAGTTCGCTTGGAACCTGCCCAAGCAACTCAGAAGGTCCAAATCAGCGAGGGAGATGAGGGCAAGAGCCTCTCCATCAACGCTGAATTATCTGAAGCTGACAAGGGCCAGCTCATCTCTTGTCTTCTGCAAAATTTAGATATCTTCGCTTGGTCGGCAGACGACATGCCTGGGGTGGATCCAGATGTTGCTTTCCATCACCTCAACATCAGCCCAAACGTCATCCCAATCCAGCAGAAGAAGAGGACTGTTGCAACCACCCTGGCTCAGCCTATCCGTGAGGAAGTGGAGAAGCTCCTGAGGGCAAAGTTCATCAAACCGATCCAGTATCCTGAGTGGGTGTCAAACTTTGTAATGGTAACAAAGCCAGGGGGAAAGTGGAGGATGTGTGTCGACTTTACTAAACTCAATAAAGCTTGCCCCAAGGATTGCTACCCCTTGCCTCGGATAGATTCCTTAGTAGATTCTGCGGTAGGTTATTCTTTTATGAGTTTTTTAGATGCGTTTTCAGGTTATCATCAAATCAGGATGCATAAACCAGATATTCCCCATACTTCATTCATCACAAATGATGGTTGCTTTTGTTATCTCGTAATGCCTTTCGGGCTAAAGAATGCTGGAGCGACCTATCAGAAAATGATGGATACAGTGTTCAGAAGTCAAAAAGGAAGAAACCTCGAGGTATATGTTGATGATCTCTTGATAAAAAGTAAACTATTCTCTTCTCATCTTAGAGACCTCTCGAAAACCTTCGCAACCCTTCGAACTTTCAATATGAGGTTGAACCCGTTGAAGTGCGTTTTCGGGGCAAGTAAAGGAAAATTCCTGGGTCATCTCCTTACTCCAGAAGGGTTGGAACCCAATCCTGACAAAGTGAAAGCTATTCTGGAAATGCCACCTCCCAAATCCCCAAAAGAAATTCAGCAGTTGGGAGGAAGGATGGCGGGCTTAAGTCGCTTTATCTCCCGTTCAGGGGATAAGAGTGCGCCTTTCTTTAAAACCCTTCGAGGAGGGAGTAGGTTCGAGTGGACAAAGGAATGTGATGATGCTTTCACTCAGCTGAAGAAGCAATTGACATCAACTCCTTTGCTTCAAAGCCCGCGAGAGGGGGAAAACCTATTTCTATATTTAGGAGTCGGAGCCGACGCCATAAGCTCTGTCCTGGTTCGAGAGGAGAAAAATAAACAATTTCCGGTCTATTACGTGAGTCGAATCCTGAAGAATGCAGAGACTCGTTATCCTATTCTCGAAAAGTTGGCTTTAATGCTTATAACTTCAGCAAGAAGACTAAGGCCGTATTTTCAAGCTCACTCAATTTTAGTCGTTACTGATCTTCCATTGAAGAATGTCTTGGAGAGGCCGGAGCATTCAGGCAGATTGGCAAAGTGGGCGATTGAGCTCAGTGAGTTTGACATATCTTATGTTCCAAGAATAGCAATCAAAGCTCAAGTCTTAGCAGACTTCATGGTGGATGCTAAAGAAGTTGAGTCGCAGAAGGGGGTCGGAGTACCCCTTGCCTGGAAAATCTTCGTAGATGGAGCCTCAGGGAAAAATTCTTCCGGGGCAGGAGTTGTCCTAATCAACCCAAATGGAGTAAGGCTGGATCAAGCACTGAAGTTTTATTTTCAAGTAACAAACAATCAAGCGGAATATGAGGCTTTGTTAGCCGGTCTCAAGTTTGCCAGGGAACTGGGGATTGATGATGTCGAAGTTTTCACAGATTCTTTGGTGATGGCTTCTCAAGTAAATGGGACTTTCGAGACGAGAGATAGTATCTTGAAGCAGTATTTGACTCTGGTAAAAATTGAGGTTGGGAAGTTCAAAAGCTTTACTATCAATCATATCCCAAGAGGTGAAAACGTGGAAGCAGATGAGTTGGCAAAATTTGGGCTTCTTTCGGGGGGAACAACTTCGGAGTTGTTTCGCCCGGCAATTGAGGAAGGAGAGGTCATGGAGATTGATCAGCATCATTCTTGGATGGATCCGTTTGTCCTTTATCTTTCAACTGGAGAGCTCCATTCTTCAATAAAGGATAGGAAAAGGTTTAAACGGAAAGCGGCTAAGTATTATCTTGTTGCAGGAGTGCTCTATAGGAGAACTTTCCTTTCACCACTAGCACGGTGTGTTTCGAAGGAGGAGACTCCAGCGGTACTTCAGAAGGTCCATTCTGGAGAATGTGGAAGTCACTCCGGAGCCAGGACATTGGAAAAAAGAATTCTAAGGCAAGGTTATTTTTGGCCTCAAATGAGGAAAGATGCGGAAAAATTTGCTAAGAAGTGTGTAAAGTGCCAGAAGTTTGCTCCTCTCCAAAATCAGTCGGCTCAACAGCTCAAGTCAATAGCAACTCCATGGCCATTTGCAGTTTGGGGAATGGATTTGATTGGGCCTTTTCCTATGGAAAGCGGGCAACGTCGATATATAATAGTTATGATCGACTACTTCAGCAAATGGATAGAGGCAAAGGCATTGGCTAAAATTACCACTCAAGCCGTGAAAAACTTTATTTGGGGAGAGATAGTTTGTCGACACGGGATCCCAATGGCAATCATCACGGATAATGGTTCTCAATTCAACAATTCAACTCTTATTAGTTTCTGCAAGCAAATTGGCATTGAGTTACGTTTTGCTTCCGTACATCATCCTAGAAGCAATGGGCAGGTAGAGGCCGCCAACAAACTCATCATAAATCTCTTGAAAAAGAAGGTAGAAAACGTTAGAGGCAACTGGGCAGAACAACTACCTTCCGTCTTATGGGCCTTGAGGATGACTCCGAGTTCTGCTACTGGGGAAACTCCGTTCAAACTATCACACGGTTCCGAAGCCCTTATTCCGGTAGAATTTGAAGTGAAAAGCCCAAGAGTATTATTGGCACAACAAAATCAAATCGAGTGGATGGAAGAAAATGATGAAGAGTTAAAATGCATCCTTGATTTAATTGAGGAATTAAGAGACACTGCAATCATTAGACAGGAAGAGGTGAAAAGAAGAATGGCAAGGTTGTTCAATAAAAATGTAAGAACCAAAGAATTCGCTGTTGGAGATCTAGTCTTGAAGAAAGTAGATGCAGCAGCAAGGGCTGGTTCAGTTGGAAAGCTTAATCCGAATTGGGCAGGGCCGTTCGTGGTAAAGAATGTGCTTAAAAACGGTGCTTACCATCTCCAAACTTATGAAGGAGAAGAGTTGCCTCATTCCTGGAGCGGAGATGATCTTAAACTTTTCTTCTCTTAAATGTTCGTATCTAATTCACTCATTCTTTGTTCCTAACTCTTTTCTTTTCTTAAACATCACACAGGTATCACCAAAGCATTCGTAATGTAAGTAATGGATGGCAAGTCCTAAAAATAAGTTGATTTTTGAAAAACCAAAAACCTGTCAAGTGAGATATCGACGGATCCTACTATCTTCCCCCTTGACTTGTTAGCTCGACGTGTAATTCTGCCAGGACCACAGATGTCGGGGAGATTTCGAATCTGTGTAGCAGTAGCTCGCCAAGCTCGAGCGGTGGAAGTTTAGGGTACCGGGTCCTTGCTGACATCTGGCACACCTCAGCGTTTTAAGGAGGTCTAGGTGGCTGGCTCAGCTCTGTCATGCATTGAAAAGGACATTGTTACAATCTTAATGATCTTTCAGGGAAAGCAATGTCGGTGTAGCCTCCGCGGCATGACCACACCTGCCCTACCGATCATTTTGGTTTGTAACTCTCGAATACTCGTTGAAGCGTGGTTAGGTAAGGGGCGGCAAGAAACATCTATGACCGTCACCTGAACCTTGGATTGGCAAATTTGCAACAAACTCAGCAATCCTTTAAGAAAAGGAGTGTCGGTATAGCCTCCGCGGCATGACCACACCATCTCTTTGGGTCATTTTCAAGATCCATCCCTCTATTTTTTACCATAAAGGTCTTGTTCATTCCTTTGTATTGGGATCGGGCGGTCAGCAGTTTATGAGACCGCATGTTCTTCTCTTTTACAAAGAGCGATGGCTTTTATGATCGTCGGATGAAATTTTTTCAGGATAATTGAGGTCGCTATTTGGGAATCTCCTATGCCAGCTTGATGGAGTTCGGCCCGGTCTCAGTAAGATCGAAATTCCGATATTCCCTGTTATTCAAAGTTACATGGAGTAGGCATGATGCTTTGTTTCCCGTCGAGTTGGGTTTTTCCTTCAGAAAGGGCGGTCTGAATAAAATATGATCGCTGATCTGGAGATTTATGAAGGGGTATTCTTTTCACAATCTTGGTTATCAAGGGGCCGTCAAATGGATTTCCTGTCATTTAGGCGCCGATCATCCAGAGTTCAATAAAGTTCAAATCATATTCAAGATATAGTTTTCATATATCGCGACCTGTGTAATATGAGACCGCGTGACTATTGTGAATAAGTTGGTTATTTTCTAATCATAGATAAGTGGTAGAATTTCTTTCAGCGATCTGGTTGTCTCGAGACCGCAGAGTAATTTGTGTTTATGCAGAATCAGTTTCTTTTAAAAATCTTTGGTGTTTTTTCCAAGAGATCGCTCAAGTTTTTTAAATGATTGATATAAAATTATGATAAACTCGAGGCATCGAGATCGAATGCCAATTTTAAATTCAGAAGAACAAATAAATATACGCATCCAAAACAAACTTATTCACTTAGGCAAAATCCAACAGATATCAAATTTATATATATATTCTGAAAATTCAGTTACAACAAGACCGCTCGGTCTCCAAAAAGGGAAGTTATTACAATTCACTCCTTCTTTGATTTCTTGGGAGATCGCTCGTCTAGAGAAGTAGAATCAGTGTCTCCAGAAGATTCTTCCGAGCCCTCTCCTGGAACTTTTGACCCAGAGCTTGAGGCCGCTCCTGAGCTCGTATCCTGGCCTTCCACATATTGGCTGCCGCTCAGCTGGTCTTCATCTTCGATCACGACGTCTTCCTCGTCGTCGGCGGACTCTTCAGTAGTCAAAGATTGTTCAGCAATTCTTCTTGCCGCCTGAGGGAAAAGAGCAGCAAAAGTTGTATCTTTGTACTCCTCAGAAAGACCGCCTCGATTTCGGAGCTCCGTGATTACTTGCTCGGCGGTCTCCCTTAAGTGGTGCGCCATTGCTCTCTTCAAATCAGGATTATGGATGTCGTAGGCCATTTCCTTCGCCCGCTGAAGAAAAGAGATGATCAGATCGCGCGGTCTAAACGAGTTCAGGAAAAACATTTAGTAAGATATAATACCAACAGATCTTCATTTTCCTTCAAGACGCTTCGGAGAGTTCGCCCCATATGATGCTGAAGAGTGACATTCCGAAGGGCCGTTTGAGCACAGATATCTGGAAGCAGGTCGGTCTCGATATCAAAAATCTCAGTCGTATTGTCCTTTCCGTATAAGGCCGCGGTCACAGCAGTAGCGTGGTGGGTCAGTTTCCCGCTCCAGAGGGGGAGATCGGTAAAAACTCTCACAGTCTTTCCTTTGGCACCCCATTTGAGTAAAGGTTTGCCTTTTAAGTCTTTTTGATGACGCATATAGCCATGCAGAGGAAATGGCTCCGCAGCGGTCTTAGAAGAATTACCGGTCTCAGCGGTCTGAAATTTTTCTTCTCTCTTCAATCTTCTTTCCCGTTGGGTAAGTACTCCTTCAGCAGGTGCTACCGGGTCCTTCGTTGGGATCGTAAAGGATGCTGAAAATGGAAAGTTAGAGAAATAAAGAAAAACGTGTAAGCAATACTGGAGGATCATTGGAAACAACTCACTTTCTTCAGAAACGATCTCAGCGATCTCAGGCCAGATCGCCAGATAATGAGTGAGATCCAGGCGCTTTCCAGCCAGAAATGCCAGAATCTTTAACTCTTCTTTGAGATTGATTTGCTCTTCTGAAAGATCTTGTCAGGTCGCGGAGAAGGGCGACTCTTGAGACCGCCAAGATCGCCTTCAAACACAAGGAACCTCTCTGTCCAGAAGGGAACCTTGTTTGGAAGATTGAGAACTTTGAATCCTTCAGTAGAAAAGTATATTAACCCTTTGAATTCCTCTTTCTTTTGACCTTCTTTCAGGACCTTAGCAGTAAAGGACGCACGGAAGAGCGCCATCGTGAATTTTATCCTCTCCGATCTCAGGTAGTTTATAAAAACACTAATAAGACCGATCGAGTTCGGCGGCAGCTGGGCGAGCACCAGCCCATAATAATCCATGATCTCCAAAAGCTCCCAAGGGAGAGGAATCCTCAACCCGCACTCAAAGTGATCAATAGGGATGATAAACTTCTTCTCCTCCCCGAAACTGAGTCCTTCGGTCTCAGTTGGCGGTCTCACAACAATTTGAGTCTGGATCATGTGCCTCTTCAAGAACTCAACATATTCCTCTTTTGAAAGATGGCAAGGTTTGTGATCGGCTCTGAGGAAAATTAAGGAAGCAGTGGCTCGAGCGGACACCATTCTTGGAGATCGCTGTGACCGGTGCTTAGGGCGCATACAAAAGATATAAAATAAAATCCAAAAGGGCGGCTATTTATAGTTGGCGAATGATGATTTCATCATCATTACTTTTTCTCGAAGACCGCCCAGTGAAATCTCTCGGATCGCCAAAACCTGTAAGGAAGCCAATGAAGTACTGGCATCTTTTCAACCTCAAAAGAGAGAGACCGCAACATTTCAGATCACAGTGCAAACAAGCAATACAAAATAGCAAAACATCACAGTAGAATAGGAGATCGCAAGCAAAAGGAATTAAAAACGTGTTATACAACAATTGTTCATCATATTACAAAATCATGTGAAAGCAGAACATCAAATGTTTATTTCGAATGAGGCCTCTTTCTTCCTACAAAGGCCGCGATGTCCTGCATCTCATTGATAGAGCTGAAGGCCGTAGCAAGACCCTGGTTCGCGTTCATCGCAGCCCGGTGAATCTTTGACATTTCTTTGTCAACTATTTCCATGGGGACAACCATGATCTCGGAGCTCGGCCTCACATCCAGGTGATCGCCAGGTGGTCCCGGTCTCATCGACATTCTCGCAATGCCGCCCCTTAACGCAGCAACCTCGGCCGACAAAGCGGCAGATTTTCCATTATAATATTCAACGTCTTTCTCAGATCGACGGAGTGCTTGAGTGAGTTCGCCAATCTTGAGACCGCTCGCCTCTTCCGCTTTTCGGTGTGATAGGATGAGCTCGCCGGCTGGGTCATAAGCTGCGCGGAGCTTCTCTTCAAGGCCGTGGATCTGATCATGATAGGCGCGTTCCCGGACCAACATAGACCGAACATCCTCAAACATAGGATTGAGGATATTGGCAAGTTGGTCGGAGATCGCAACCCTCCGCGCCGGAAGTTCCCCCTCTTCCATCTCAAGAATGTTTTCATCTGCGAACAAAAGAGCAAAGGTTAGTTCAGTTTTCGGAAACTCAGAATAATAAGGTCCGCAAAGAAAGAATACTTGGAAAGGAATCAAGACCGCGGTCATGCAGCATTTTTTCAATATTAATTGTGACCGTTGGTTCTGCGGTCAGTACGAGGCGGTCTGATCCCCTCAAGCGTTCGAGGTTCATTCTTTCCAACTCTCTTTTTTGCGACCTCTCTCCTTCTTTTCTTCTCCTCTTTAACTCCGCATTACTAACAAGGATATCGTCAGTTTCAAAAATAACGACCTCATGTTTTCGTTCCGGAGAATCAGGTCGAACCATTGGAAGAGGAAGATTTTCTAGCGATCTGGCCATGATCAACGCCTTACCAGTTCGCAGAGCAGAAACCGCATTTGCACGGTCTTCTGCTGCTCGGTTTAGTTCCGCCTCTTGAGCAGCAGAAAGGGTTGGAAGACCGCTTGATAGTGCAACCTTTTCCTTGGCAATCTGCCGGCTTTTTTCTTCTGCCTCCAGTTCGGAAGCCATTCTCTTTTGTTCCTCGACGGCCGATAGGGCCGCCTTTTTCTCTTCTTTCTTTCTTTTCGCACCGGCCTGGGCTGCCTTCCTCTCTTCGTCTTCTTTCTTTTTCTTTGCAGCGGCTTGGGCGGCCTCTTTTTCTTCTTCTTCTTTCTTTGCAGCGGTCTGGGCTGCCATCCTCTCTTCTTCCTTTTTCTTGGCTGCGACCTGAGCCACCTTCTCTTCTTCCATCTTCTTCTTCTCCTCCTGTTCGGCGGCGATCCTACCTGCTTCCGCCTCTTTTCTTTCTCTCTCTTCTCGATCCCTCCTTTCCCTATCTTCTCTCAGCTTCGCTTTAGCAGCGGCGATCTCCTTTTCTTTTTCCAAAATCTCTTTTTCAGCAGCGGCTGTTCTAAGACGTTCCGCCTCAAAGGGGTCAAGCACCTGTAAGGAAGAACAAGAAAAATCATTAGAAGAATCTCCTTCAAGGTAGGCGATCAGTTCAGGATCGGCCTCCCTTGAAAAAGCTGAGATCGCTGAAAAAGAAAGGAGATCGGCCGCATCATTTACCTTCAAAGGAGCATTCTCAGGATCCTTGAGGTCACCACCCTCGGATTGAGCGATCATCTTAGGAGCGGTCACCCCTTTGACATCGTCATTTTTTGGCTTTTTAGCACTTTGAGTAGAAGGATTTAAATTTTGTCTTTTACTCGCTTTTGAAGAATCCAGAGAATTGCCTAACTGTTGCATAATTTTTTCAGCTTCAGCCTTTTGCTCCCGCAGCCCAGCCAGGATAACCTCTGTGGAAGCGGTCTCATTATGTTGAACGGTGGTCAGACCGAGCGCCTCCACGGTTTTCTGGAAATTAAAAGAAATGGAAAAATCAGGAAGGATCAGTTCAGGCCCTGAAGAACTAGATGATGAAACAGCAGCAACGCGATGTAGTGAAACCTCATTGTCGGAAAGAACAGTGATTTTCTCCGGAGAAGATCGCGCAGTCTCCTTGGACGTGCCCGCCTCCGGTGAAGTCTTAGCGACTTTCACAACCTTTTTCGAAGTAGCGGTCTTCCTCTTCTTCTTCTTTTCAGAGGAGTCCTTTCCCGGAGAGTCGAACACAGACAACAATGTTGACATTATCGAGCTCGACTTATCTACTTTTTTAAGACCGCTTGCAAGGTAAGCTCGTTTACTTTTCAGGAAATTATGATTTCACAGACCATCGGAGGGGTATTTATAGCCCGGGGGGCATTGATGGCGATCGCGGTCTCAGCGGCCAAAGCTTACATTTTCGAAGTTCCAGGTGCAACTTAAAAATGTGCGGGGATTATGTTTGTCCGGAAAGCCCGCGACCTCCTCTTGCTGGTCAAATTTTTCGGTCTAAGCGGTCTCAGTTTCGGTGACCGCCCAGATCGCCAGCTGCCTCCTCGTCTGGAATTTTCTAAGTGCCGAGCGGTCAGAGCAGTGTGAGACCGCCGGCTTAAGCGGTCTGATCGTTTTTTTTTCTTTGTTATTTGTTTCCCATTTCCCTGCCCTGGCTCTCCTGTATCCCGGGCAGCCCGTAGTTTTCAGTTCTGCCCGTTTGGGCAGCCCCCTCGTCTATAAATAGATAGGTAGGGGTACCAGAAAAAGGACTTTTGGCTCCGGGGCTCCAGCTTACAACCTGTGTAAGCGGTCTCACTTTTTTGTGATCGCCTTTTTCGTGATCGTTTTCCTTTTGTCTCAGCATCTTCTGTCTTAGTAACCTACACTTCGCAGTTTTCTCCCATCCCCCTTTAGTGTGAATTTTGGAGGTACCATTTTTGGCACCAACAGGGATGTTGTTACACCGCTTGTGGTCAGCCATAGCTGACCCTCGTTTACCGCTCTTTGTGATTTGGTTGCAGGGCAAGAATAGCAGGCTGGACCCAGCGCGCCGGCCAAAAAGGCCTAAAGCCTCATGAAGTGCTTAGTTGATTTCCTGCATTACTTTCTTCGTACTATGTTATATCCGGCTTGCATGCCGAGGTAGTTTAGGGAAAAACTACCTTTCCCCTTTTGTTGGGATGTCTTTCATTATGGAATGTTTGATGTTTTGGACATTGATTTGTAAGGCCTTAAGGCCAGCTGGACTCCTATGTTGTGTGGACAATCTCTGTGGCTTTAGTTTGTTTCCGCTGTGTTGTCTGAGTTATGAGATTGGGTAGTTAATATCATCTTTTAATACTAAAGCTGTGGCGGTTATATGCTGTGGGGTCCCGGCCGGACCCATATTATATGGTCATTACAGGGGAGGTGTTACATGTCACTACCTCCAAACGTCATCCGTCTTCTTCTCAGAGCTGGGTCTCTTCCACTTAGCCCAATGGAGATGTCACACCTTGAAATTCTTGTTGTAGATGGCGGGGAATGCTTCCGGGACACTTGATGGGGCTTAGGATCGATGGAAGAAGCTTTCCCAAGGAAGGAGATGGATGGATGGAGCTTGGAGAGGGAAAACGGCAGAAACTTGCGGAAGAACTCGCACCCAAACTATGCTGAATGCCCTAGAATCGCGGAGTCGGTCTTTAAATACAGAGTAGAGTAAACACTGCACACGATCAGTGGTGCATGACCAGTAGTCGTGCGCGAAGGAATGCTTATGATCGTGTGTGGTCAACCTGCAGTAGAGGGGAAGATAGGAAATTAATGCACGGTCAGTGGCGCACGACCAGTGGTCGTGCGCCTGATCGTGCGAGCTTCTCTGTCTGGTAAGGGGAATTAATGCACGACCAGTGGTCATGCGCCTGATCGTTCGCGAAGGAAAACGCGCGATCAGTGGCTTTTTAGGCCAAAATTTGCCCCAAACCATTCCGAGCGTTCACATGATCCTTGTACCTTCATGAAAAACATACTAGACCACTGATCCGTGCACACCACAGGATCCACAGAACAGGCATAAAGTAATATATAACGAAATCACGCCATGAAAAGGGTAGGGAATGCACTATAGTTGTGAATATGAAATGCTATCAATATAAGCATAGATGAGCAATAAATGAAGTGCAAAGGAAAGATGAACAACCCAGATGAGCCCGGAAATCACTATATAAACCGGACTCATCAGCGAACTCAAGGTTTCTATCGGAGTGTTCTTCGTAAGAGACAATTTGAGATTACGACAGTGTTCTTTCCAAAAGCACAATTAGGGTTAATAAAATATCTCTTGACTTATTTATAGGTGATGTCTACTTCAATGGCTAAATTCGAAACCATAAGAAGGCTCCACGTGTACTATACATGGGCAAAGACTTTTACTAGTAAGCCATCAAAACTTTATTCTGAAAGGCAACTTAAGTCCTTTCGTCGAGTACATAAAAGACATCTTGAGATGTCTCATCGAATTCGCTGAGACCTTTCGACGAATTAGCTGAGACTTCTCGACGAACTAGACTTGGCTGAGCAGCTTGCACTTTTCTGGAAACCTCGACCAGAACACTTAAGACTTCTCATCGAATTAGATGAGATTTCTCGAGATTACTCGACGAATTCGTCGAGTATCCATAAGACCTTACAACGAATCTACTTGTATAACTAAGAGAAATATTGTCTGAGAGGGTTAGAGAGCACTCGATGAATTCTTTGAGTATATCCATGAACACTCGACGATTCGTTGAGTGTATACAAATTCACTCGACGATTTTTCCTTAGGAAAATTTCTTGGAATCAACCCAGGAACCAGCAACTAGCTTTCTTCTATTGCTCATAATTGAAGTACCCCCCATTAGAGAGATTACATATGAGTCAACACAAATTTCTATGCAATGAGGAATTACATTGCATAGAATTGTGATTGATGACCATTGTAATCTGACAATGGTTTGTACTTACCATTTAAGATCTGCAATAATATAGCTAGAATACAACATCAAATACAAATTCAATTCATCTTAGTTCAAGGGAGACTTCTTCAAATCAAGGTTATTATGGATACAATACCCAACACATACATATATATACATACATACAAATATGCATATATATATACTAGCATCTTCGAACGGGCTACGCCCGTTCTCGATGCGTCACTACGGGCTTCGCCCGTAATCAAGTGGGCTTCGCCCGCTTGGCATTCAAGCGGGCTGCGCCCGCATTCAGGCGGTCTACGCCTGTGCTCGTTGACTCTTAGCGGGCTGCGCCATTTGGGGGGGGGGGGGGGGGGGCGACATTGGTTGTGGGCGGCGATATTGGTCGTGGGAGGTGACATTGTTCGTAGGCGGTGACATTGGGTGTGGTCGGCAACATTCGTTCGGGGAGGCGACATTGGTCGGAGGGGCGACATTCATTGGGGAGGCGTCATTCGTGTCTTGGGGGGGAACATTGGTCGTGTGGGCGATTTTTGTCATGGGTGGTGTCATTTGTCGTAGGGGAGACATTTGTCGTGAGTGGCAAAATATGACAAATATTTTGAAGAGGGGATAAAAGTCGGGGGAGGGGGGGGGGATATTTGTGGTTGATGTAAGAGTACCAACGACATTTTGAAGATTTACATTACGCATAATTCGATCAATAGTCGTGGGGTGATATTTGCCACGACTTTATACTTTGAACTTCCAGGTCACCATGAATATAAAAATAGGATAAACAGAAGAAAAGTAATTCAAATAAACGAACAACAATCATTAGAAGAAAAGCATTCTGGTAATCTGGATTTTTGTACTCAATTCGTCCGCCTATTCACATGAATAGTCTTCTTTTGATACAAAACATGACGCAGAATTTATTACACCAAAATTTTCAATACTTATTAAAAACTATTGAATATTTAGAGCAAAGAATACATCAAGAGCAAAACAAAAAGTGGTTCACCCATGTGCATGAATTCTCCATGCAATCAAATCAAGCTCGAATATGAAACCTGCAAGATGAGATTAAGAGCAAAATTTAATTTCTGAGAGAGGGTCCATGCAATCCAACTCTACTCAATTTCCTTTTCACACCTAGAGAAACATCATCTAATTTGCGACAGAATAGTTATGTGTGATTCAAAATTGGGTGTAATTAACAACGAAAAAATTTGGAATATTGTCTCGCACTCTTGTGGTAGTTTGTACAATTTTTGAATTTTAAATTTAAAGCATACCTCCATCTGAAGATTAACAACTTAGGAACCAAAGATGAATTAGCCTACTTGATGAGAAGTATCTGAGAGAAGAACAAATGATATGCGAGCAACTACTGTATGAGGAAAGTAGCATATAAAGTATAATAAATCCTATCAAATTTAAACAAAAGTCAGAAATAAAGCTTTCTGATCCGAGGGCTTCCATCCTCTCACTAAGAATTCACCAAATAGGTGTCTAAAATAAACAATGTGCATGAATTAAAATGTGAAACTGTAAAACAATGTGCAAGAATTGACCGAAGGTTGAGCGAGAAAGTAGTACAAACACATACAAATGATTTTTTTTTCAAATGCAAATCTTAACTCAACACATACAAATGAATTTTTTTCTAATACGAATGAAGAAAGAAAATCAGATTATACCTAACGAAGTTCCCACTGCAAATCAGATTTTACGCCCCAAAGATCTTTCTGGATGGAGAATTATCAAATCTGTAGTCACACACATACAAATGATTATTTTTCAAATGCAAATTTTAAATCAACACATACAAATGAAATTTTTTTTCTAATACGAATGAAGAAGAAAGAAAATCAGATTTTACTAAATCTTAAATCAACACATAAAACGAATTTTTTTCAAATACAACTGAAGAAGAAAGAAAATCATATTTTACCCAATGAAGTTCCCACTGCAAATCAGATTTACGCCTCGAAGATCTTCCTGGACGAAGAATTAGCAAATTTGAAATCAGCACAGAGGCATTTGACATTTTTTCTTATCCGAGTGAAAAGAAAATAAATCAGATTTTCACTTACGTAGGCAGCAAAGGCATGAGTTCATAGAGGGGGTTAGAAGACCTAACTGATGATCCGATGAAGGAACTGAAACAGTCGGTTGATGGGTCGATGAGATGCAGGGAACTTGGGGAGGAAGATCAGCGAGCAAGTTGATTTAGGGTGACCTGCAATAAAGTTGATTTAGGGAAGAGGGTACCAGAAACCGTGGCCAGTGGGATTGATGGCTTACCATGTGCGCGCAAGACGATGGGTGGCGTGATGAGGTTGGAATGAAGAACCGTGGTCCCGTCGGTGCGGCGTCGGAAGGATAGACGTGGGAGGATAACCGTGGCCAGCGGGATGCGGTAGGAATGAAGAATCGTGGAGCCGAATGGAGCTCGTCGCTGGAGGAAAGGCGTGGGAGGATCGCTGGCGTTGACGCTTTGTGGGGAGGATCACAGGCGCTTTGTGGGGAGGATCGCAGGCGCTTCGCGGGGAGGATCGTTGTCGCTGGTGCTGCAGGAGCAGGAACGCCTAGATCTATCTTAGGGCCGGCGTTTTCTTCCAAAGTAGGAGAAGATGAATAACATTGTCAGGTGAGCGCGCGTGCGTGGAGAGTGGAGAAAGAGTTGGCAACTGTAAGAGAATAAATGGATTTTAATAAATGGATTTTAAATTTGAAATTGAAAATTAATTTGAGGTGTTCATTTCAATGTTTTCGAACTCTTATTTCGAAACATGTTGTCAGAGGGAGAATGATGAGTGGTTGAAATTCCATACATTTCCTTTTAATGAGTTGGGCAGTGTGCCTGCTTGACTTTTGCTGCATAAATCAAAGCAAAAGAAATCCATTTAAGCGGGAATTGAACAATTACGTAAATGTATACGATATTTTGAATTTTTTTGAAATTTTATAATTAATAAAATGAGGGTAGAATGGGGAATACGAATGTTGCACCGAAGGGGGTTTCTTCTTTATAGAATAGTATAGATATATATATGTGTGTGTTTATATATATATATATATATATATATATATATATATATGTGTGTGTGTGTGTGTGTGTGTGTGTGTATATATATGTGTGTGTGTGTGTGTGTGTGTGTGTGTGTGTGTGTGTGTCAAATATATCCTCATTCTTTTACTTCAATGAATTAACATATATCATAAAAATGAAAATTCATAAAATGTAATAACTATTTGTGTAATTACATCATATCCTTATAATAAAAATAATGATGGAAATTCATAAAATCCAAAAGTTTTTAGTAGACCTCCTGTACCTACTATGGTAGGTTTTCATTAGGCCTACAAAAACTAATTTCGAAATATAATTGGTTACTTTAAAATGATTTTTTGTAAAAATATAACTACTTTTGAAAAAAAATTATAAAATATTGATGTATATTTTTTTACGGTCATTTTGAGTACTCATATGTATATGTTGTGGGCGAAGCCGGTTGGGGGTGGGCGAAGCCCGCCATCGCCAGCCCTGTACTGTCGAATGCGGGCGTAGCCCGCTAAGAGTCAGCGAGCACAGGCGAAGCCCGTGCAGAGCTGCTCGTATATATATATATATATATATATATATATATATATATATACACACGCATACAGACACACACACACACATACATATATACATATACACACACTCCGCCCCTACGGCAAGCGCGACACTACCAGGCCAACGATAGTGGGCTTCGACCGGCCCCAGCACGATGTTGTCGGCGGCCTTCGACTGCAACAACGCAGGCTTCGCCCGTCTCCACACGGGTTTGGCCCATGCTCGTTTGCGGGTTGCGCCCGCACCATATACATATGAGTACTCGAAATAACCGTAAAAAATATACATTAATATTACAATATTTATTTTGCAAAAAAATATACGTATATGCATAAGAAGATTTTTTTTCTCTCTCTCTCAAAGTTTTTATTTGCTACGTAAATCACATAGTGACGGGTGAATATGTGAGTTCTATGGCTTTTTAAGAGGAATTAAATATAAAGAGAAAAACACACTGAAAACAAAGCACACACAAACAAAAGGATTTTATAGTGGTTCCCCGGTGTGAGTAGTCCACTTTCCCACCTCACCTATCTAGCACGACCGGGTAGACTAGGCTACTTCACAATTCTCGGATTATGAATAATCCTACAACTCGAAGTAAAACTCCTACAAACTTGGAGAACAACCTCTCCTATAAACTCAGAGAACAAACTCTCCTACAAACTCGATCCTCTAAACTAGGATCTACAAAAACTCGGAAGATAAAACTTCCTATAATAAGATGTAAAAGATATTACAACAACTTTGGATTGAAAATCCAAACTCTAAGAATCTCAAGGAGATTCTACTTCTTCAGATCTGAAATATTAGGTTTTCTTATCCCTTGAAACAGATGAAATCTTGAACTTGAAAGAGAAATAAGAAATCCTTTGTCTTGAAAACTTTGATATGAAAACTTATCGATCCAACAAAATCTAGAGGAAACTTGAATCAATCTATTCACTGGGATCTTGGTGAATCGAAACTTGCAGAAGAATCGAGTGCAGTACTTGTCGGCGGCTAGAGATCTTCTTTTGCGAGAACGAGAGCGAGAAAAGATGTCGACGGAAATTACTAATTATTTCTTTCAAATTGCACGATTAGGGTTTAGAGGAAACATCCTTTAAGTATTTATAAACTTCCTTCAAACGGCTATAAACTTTACTTAAGTAGAAAGGTCCACGTGTATTGTACATGGCCGCAAAACCCTAAATGGAAAACACGTCTAAATAGAAGAAAACACGCTCTGTCTGGGTTCGTCGAGTGGACTCGTCGAATAAACAATTACTCGATGAATTGAAAATTACTTGACGAATTAGACTTATAATAAGGGGCTAAGATGGGAAAAAGATAAACTAAGTTCACTAGAGGATTACACGAGATCACTCGATAAATCGACGGGACCACTGGATGAGTTCTTCGAATGATCTCGTGTGAATTAACTTTCACTCGACGAAAATTACTTAAAAGAATTTTCTGATATTTCTCAAGTACAATCGACGAATAGTCAGTCTTTCACGAGTTGTCTCGATGAATTGACTTGGATTCTTCGAGACCACTCGACGAAAAAGAATTAGGCTAATTTTCTTCCACTTCTGAATTCAGCCCCTGCTTCATCTTGACTTTTCCCAAGTGTTTGAATATGAAGTACATCCCAATAAAGAGATTTCACATGAGTCAACACCTTGGTCCACACAATGAGGTATTACATTGCATAGGCATGTGTTTATGACTCATTAAAACCTGACATTAGTTTGTACTTAGCAATTATAGTCCTGCAAACACACAACTAAGAAACTACATCAAATACATAATCAATTCATCTTAGTTCAAGGGACACTTCTTCAAATCAAGGTTATTATGGCTACAATAGCCAACGATCTCCACCTATTTGAAGAAGTCAGAACCCTGTCTACTAAGGTGAATTGCACATATAAGGAAATATAAATGTAAACACAGTATGACATAAAGAAGTAAGCATAAAATTGGAATATCAAATCATCAAAATATATATAATTGTTTTTCAAATTTCAAACAAATCACAATCCATATTCAAGGCATCTCGGCCTTCCCCTACCTGCTCTTCTTCAATTTCCTGTCAAAGTAGGCATTGGGCTTGGGAAAATATCTGGAAGGAGGTGGAGGATCCTCTGGATTGTTGTAGCCATAATCTCTGAAATGAAACTTCCTTTTTAACTGAGATGCTTTATACTTATTTATTTCTTCTTGACTGTAATAATTTTGAGGTTCTTCATTTGAAATGTTATCAGCCTATAAGTATCCATGATGATAGACTTTGAAATAGGACTACAGACCTCAGCAAATTTTCTTCTTTCAGCTATAGGCTCTCTTATCTCTATGTCTGAGATTCTTCTAACAAAGGAATCTGACTTTGAAGCAGAAGATCCTTCTACAAATTTCCTTCTCTTGAAAGGAGGCTCTGAAGAGACAGGAATGTCTTCATGAACCCCTTCTGGAAAGCTCTCATGAAAATCCTCAGGGTCTGACCACACCTGATTATATTGGAGAGGAGGAATATGAGCAATTTCTTCATAAGCTGGCTGTTCTGGAAATACTTGATTTTGAGGAAATCCAATCAAATTGTCATACAACCATTAAAAGCTTTGATGATAGAAAGTTGTAGCTTCATACAACTTGCTTTCAACTTCTTTATTCAGGTCATGAATTTTACATATCATTTTCTCCTCCCCCTTTCTGACTTCTTTAGTTAGGGTTTGGATGATCTCTTCCTTGAAGTTGGACAAATCCTCAGAAACTTGATCTCTTATATTTTGCCCTTGCTGAAAGATAGATCCTTGCCATCAAGCATAGCCTTAGAATTGGCATGAACATTCTTAAGACCTTCATTTGTAAAACTCACTGCTTTTACATCATTTGTGAAGTAGGTAACTAAATCTTCTTTGATTGAAGAAATAATGTACTTCACTTATGTTAATCCTTTATTCAAATCATACTCAATCTCTTTAACTCTATCAAAAACTTGTTTCAAAGAAAATTCAAAATATGCAGCCTGACTTTTAAGCATTGCCTCTACGGATTCGAGCAGTTCTGAATTTGAAGTAGAGGCAACTGGGGCAGAGGAAACTTGAACTGGAGGTGATCCAATAATTTCATCATTAAACATCAGCTCTGGAGATTGAGCTTCCCATACAGATGGCACAATTATTTGAGCAGGAGGTGCAGATTGCACATCCTCTCCTTCTTCCTTCTCAGATAGAACTTCTGTGGCAGAGAAGGGACTATCCACTTTCTTAGGCTCCCCCTCAAATAATGGAGGAGTCTGCTCTTGATCTAAAGGATTATCATCAAACCAAGGAACTCCACCAGATGTTGATTCCTTCTCAACACCATGGCTAGCCTTGACTGGCTCTGAGTCAGGCCTATCATTTCCATCATCTCCATCATCATCAGGTTACTCATCATCATTATTAATATCATCAGTGGCATCAGCATCACTAGCATTATCCTTGCCATGATTAATACCTTGATCATCCCTAACATCAGCAATATCTTTCTCAGTAGCAGCAGTATCTGCATTTGGAGCTTCCTCATCCTCAGAAATATCAATAGAAATTCTTTCCGGCTCCTTTGAGGGAAGATGGTAGCACAAGTAATTGGGAGCTCTCCCCCTCAACTGGTGAAAACACTGGATCTGGCTCAGCTCTGGAAGGAGAGGGCTCATATATGTCCTCCTCTTCTTCTTCATCCTCAACAACTCTTTTCAGACCTGGTCTCACTATCTTCCTTTCCCAACTTGAGAGAATAGATGAATCTATCATCTTTAGATGATGAATGGGACTGCCTGACCTCATGTTAAACAATTCCCCATCCATCTGATTTAGAAAGAGACTGATGATCTTTGGAACCATCAAACTTGCCTTTATTTTCTCAAATAAAATAAGTCCCCAGTTTACTCTTTTCCTGTAGATCACACCCGCTACAATTTGAACATCTCATTAGAGAGCTAGTCAGGAGAGCCTACCTTACATAAAAATACTTTTCCCAGAATGTCTGATAACAACTTCCCTTCACCATTCATATTTTTCCTTCTGACTGAAGTTGTCCCTCTTGGCAAACCACGGAACAACAAGTCTCGATTGTGATCCTCTTCAAATAAGCAATCCTCTTCTGAAACGGCCGACAGCCTGAGAAATCTCGTCAACCTTGAAGCTTTTATCTTGATAACTCTTTCTCTGACCACTGATTTTATCACCTCTCCACTATGATGAACTTTTGCATTCTTGAAGAAATCAAGGACGTCTCTGTCAAGAACTCGGCATGGATGTTCAAGAATGAAAGACAATCCCGCCTCTTCCAGACAAATAACCACGTTTTTGAATTCGTCGGAGGCATCCGCAAATCCCATTCTGACGAGCTCTCCTCCCACTAGAAGAAGACCATCACTCTTGTGCAACATTCTCGATTGAAATCGATGGATAAAATTGAAGGAGAAGGAGAAGGAGAATCATCGAAGAGACTTGGCGAGGAAAACGAATAGACGAAATAGGGTTTCGGGCAAGATGAAGAGAGTGACTCGAGAAATTTGAAAAGCTTATATATATATTAATGTTTAAGAATGAAATAGAGGCGCGTACCTGGGAAATAACGTGATTCCTCGGATCCAATAATAATTTAAATTGAAAATATGATAGTCTGGAAATAATCCATTCAACGAAATAGAGTAGACGATTCGTAGAAATAACATGAGTAAATCCTGCAATTTGTCGATAGTACTCGACGAATATGACTTTTCGTCAAAATTATTCTGGTAGACTCGACGAAGTCGTCGAAATGACTCGTGTAATTTCCTTGATTTCTTGATGAATCTGATTTTCTGACTTTGAGCTTGAGTCCTTTGCCTTTTCTTCAAGATTCCTTATTCAGCATGCCAAGTTCGAACTTGAAAATGTTGAACTTGGTTTCATCAAGCGGCTTCATGAAAATATCAGCTACTTGTCTATCTATCGGTACATAACTGAGGTTGATGTCCTTGTCCTCCACATGCTCCTGGATGAAGTGATAGCGAATCTCTATGTGCTTTGTCCTACTGTGAGAGACTGGATTGTTCGCAATAGCAATTACACTTGACGAATCACAAAACATTGGAATCTTCTTCAGCTTTAAATTGTAATCTTCAAGTTAATTTCAGATCCACAGAAGTTGTGTACAATAACTTTCTGCGGAGATATACTCTGATTCAGCGGTTGAGATTGCCACATAATTCTGTTTCTTGCTACTCCATGAGAAAAGCCTCCTTCCAAGAAATTGGCATGTCCCGGAAGTGCTTTTCCTGTCATCCCTGCTACCTGCAAAATCAGCATCTGAAAATCCTGTTAGTTCAAAGTCAATACTTCTTGGTTACCATAAGCTAAGATTTGGTGTGCCTTTAAGATATCTCAAAATCCTCTTTGCAGTGGCATAGTGAGATTCCTTAGAGTTCACCTGAAATCTAGCACAAACACATGTTGAAAACATTATGTCTGGTCTACTGGCAGTAAGGTAGAGTAAAGATCCAATTATGCTTCTGTACTTGGTTTCATCAAAAGGTTTCCCTTTCTCATCCTTGTCCAGATTCATATTTGAACCCATTGGAGTCCTTATTAAGGTTGCGTTCTCCATTCCGAATTTCTTAATTAACTCTTTGGTGAACTTCGTCTGAGAGATTTGAAAATTCCATCTTCAAATTGTTTCACCTGAAGTCCTAAGAAATACGTTATCTCACTCATACTACTCATTTCAAATTTCCCTTGCATTCAGTTAGAGGACTTTTTGCAAAGGTTATCATCCGTAGAGCCAAAAATAACATCGTCGACATAGATTTGCACTAGCAAAATCTTGCCTTTTACTTCCCTAAGAAATAATGTCTTATCTATCTTTCCTCTTGTGAATTTATTCTCAAGAAGAAATCTAGAGAGGGTCTCATACCAAGTTCGGGGTGCTTGTTTTAGACCATATAAAGCTTTATGTAAGAAGTAAACACAGTCAGGGAGGGAGCAATCAACAAAACCTAGGGGTTGTTCTACGCACACTTCTTCCTTCAAATTACCATTGAGGATAGCTGACTTCACGTCCATTTGATATACCTTGAATCCTTTGTGACCAGCGTACACTAGAAACAGCCTGATCGCTTTGAGTCTTGCCACTGGAGCATAGGTTTGATCGAAGTCGATCCCTTCTTCTTATCGGTAACCTTGGGCAACAATTCTGGCCTTGTTCTTGATGATTACATCGTCTTCATCCAGTTTGTTTCTGTACACCCATTTCGTTCAGATGACATTTTGACCTTTGGGCCTGGGCACTAGCTTCCAGACTTTACATCTCTTGAACTGATTGAGCTCCTCATGCATTGCAATGATCCATGAAGCATCCTCTTTGGCTTCATGAAATTGCTTTGCTTCAACCTGCGAGAAAAAACTTAAATGCAAATCCTGGTTAGTTGTACCTCACCTTGTCCTTATGCCATCTCTGGTATCTCTAACAATTTGATTTGCTGGGTGATCTCACTGATGTTTAATCACCAAATTTCTTGCATCATCCCTGATAATAGGTTCTTCTACTTGTATTACCTCTTCAACTTCTTAAAGTTCTTCCTCTTCAGGAGTGATTGGATCACTTACTGAAACTGTCCCTGGAGAATTCTCCTTGATGACTTCTTCCAAGTTCAGTTCTTTCAGTTTCAAGCTAGCACCTGCATCTTCAACAAAAATGCTGAAAGAGCTGTTGTGAGGCATACTCGTTTCATCAAATACAATGTTTATTTATTCTTTTACGATAGTGTTTTCTTGTTGAAAATCCTATATTCCTTACTATGACTACTATAGCCTACGAAAATACCTTCAAAATACTTTTCACTAAACTTTGTTTTGTAATACTTCGTGTTGTTAAGCACGAAGCATTTACTGCCAAAAATTCTAAAATAAGATATAGTTGGTTTCCTGCCCTTTAGAAGTTCATAAGGTGTCTTATGATGGTTCTTGTTGATTAATGCTCGGTTTTGCACGTGACAAGCAGTGTCGACGACTTCTGCCCAGAAATATTCTAGAAGAGAAGAATCATTCAACATTGTCCTGCTTGCCTCAATGAGTGTTCTATTCTTTCTTTCGACAACTCCATTTTGTTTTGGAGTATGAGGAGATGAAAACACATGAAATATACCTAAGCTTTCACAAAATTCTGTCATAGCCCCATACAAGATTTCTATTCCATGGTCACTTCTGATTTTGACTACGGAGCAGTTTAGTTCATTCTGAATTTTCCTAACAAAATTAGTGAAAGAATCAAAAGTATCTGACTTGTTTTTCAGAAAGAATACCCAAGCAAAACGTTAGTAGTCATCAACAATAACCAGTGTATAAGCTTTACCTCCTAAACTCCTAACTTGCATGGGATCAAATAGATCCATATGGAGCAGATATAAGCATCTGGTAGAATCTTTGTCAATTATGCTCTTAAAGTTAGCCCGAGTCTGCTTGCCCATTTGGCATGCATGACAAGGTCTTTCTTTAATGCACTTAACATCAGGTGCATCACGCACAAAGCTATGAGAAAATAACATATTTATAGTTTTGAAATTAATATGTGCTAATCTCTTGTGCCACTGGTCACAAAGAGATGTACTATCTTTTGCCAAAAAGCATACTAGTGTAGAAGAATCTAAACAAAGAAAATTTAAGCAGAAAATATTCCTACTCCTAGTGTTTGTTAAAATAGTTTCTGATGTACCAGACGAATTTATCAAGAACTTATCCTTATAGAACTCAACCATATAGCCTTTGTCACAAAGTTGACTTATGCTAATGAGATTATGTTGTAATCCTTTAACATAAGCTACGTCTGTGAAAGAGACTATACCATTGGTAATCATACCGTAGCCTTTTGTAATTCCCCGATCAGATCCACCCAAGATAACCTTTAGACCATCCTTGACTGGGGTGAAGTTTTGAAATAGGCTTCTTGTTCCGATCATGTGTCGCGAACATCCACTGTCCAAATACCATATAAGCGTGTTGTTGGCCTTTAGACATACCTGCAATCAGTAATCAATTGCCCTTAGGAATCCAAGAGGACTTGGGTCCTTGGATTTTTGTTAGACGACTTCCACTTGGAATGTTAGCATTGCGAGTGGTCGGCCTTGCATTGTTAACAAGTAGAATTCTAGCATTCCTTGGATTAAACCAGCAATCCATGAGAAATGACCAACTTTGCCACATCACCAACAGTCGAACCTATTGTACCTCCTCTTGCCCTCCTGCTTGACTTTTTGAATGGGGGGTCTAGCAGGGGCTACTGACTTGGAGGTAGAAGCCTCGTGATTGCAACAAACACAGGGCTCCTTCTCAAGTGGTTTTGTCGCAACATCTTTAACCTTTGGTGCTTTCTTTGCAGACGGTCCATGCACGAATGAACCATAGTCCTTGAGGACTATCTCTTCGTAAGGTGCTTTGAAAGCAGTCGTTCCGAAGCTTCGGGGACGGCTCCATCCTTGGTTTCCCTTACTTGACTCAACGTCAGTTGGTCTTGTGAGGTGGCCATACGATGTCTCAAAGTCATATGTGTTTGTAGGAAACACCACCTTCTTGAAGGAAGGTTGACTCTGATCAGACTTGTCCTTGCCCTTAACGGCTCTTTTCTTAGCCGCCTTACTTTTCTCAGTCTGATGACCGATACCACAACCCTTCGCAGGAGCAGAAAAGCCATCAATGAGAGGAAGAATGGTCTTTGGTTTAGAGAAGTTTTCCACTAGCTTTCTCTCTACGGCTAGCTTTACTTCCAACTCAAATATGGACTTCTCTTATTGCTTTATTAGTTCAGCCAAGCTTAGGAGTTCGTCCTTTAAGACTTGGACTTCATCTCTGAAGGGGAGTAATTCTTCAATTTCTTCTCTCAGATCTGATTCCACGATCTTGAGAGACTCAATCTCCTTTGTCTGAGATTTGACTACCTTTCGACACTTGCCAAATCCTTTCAATAAGGCTTTGTACTGAACTAATATAGCAGAGTCTTCCTCCGAGGAGTAGCCTTCATCCGCAATGGAATCCGTCTCAGATTCAGAAAGAGGAGTATGAGAATTTACCTTCCCCTCATATGAGGTGTCATAGTTTTACCCATCAGTCTGAGCCATTAGACCAAAGTAGGCTTCTTCGTCTAAGCTTGACTCGTCGAAGTCGCAGTTGCTCAGAGTTTTTGACTTTTTAGCCAAAAGGCACTTTTCCTCCTTCTTACTTTTGAAGGATTTCTTATCTTCTTTTCTCGAGCTATCCTTCTTCTTGTACGAGCATTCCTCAATTACATGGCATGGCTTGTTACAACAATAGCAGATGATATCAGTCGAAGAATGTTTATTCGGTTTAGATTTATACCTGTCTTTGTTGTAACTCTTCTTGTGATGTTCACCATCAAGTCTCGATCTTCTGTGATCTGATGAGGAGGATTGACCTCTCCTCTGCTTTCTCATGTTCAGCAATCTCTTGAATTGCTTGGAGAATAGGGAGAACTCTCCGTCGGGCATGTCTGAGCTTGAGGAGCAATACACAGACTCATAATATTCCTCTAACAACTGTGTCCTTACCGGTACCATGACCTTGCCTTTCTTTAACCCTTCGGCCTTCAGAGCTACGGACTTCTCCTTTCCAGAAGTCCTGTTGCCTTCTTCCTCATCTTTCTGGATGTTGAGCTTCAACTCATGGGAGAGAAGCTTCCCAAAAATAATTTGTGGCTCCATAGTGGCCAGCTTCCCAAATTCTCTGATGGCAATGGCGTTGGTATCCCATTCTTTCGTCAGGGATCTCAAAAACTTGTCATTCAGTTCACCGATGGTGAAATCCTGATCAAAGTTCCTGAGACCGTTGAAGATCTTGAAGAACTTCTTGTATTTGTCAAAAATAGAGTCCCTTGGATCCTGCATGAATGCTTCATATTCTTGATTGAGCAGAGATCTTCGATCATCCCTTAATTCTTTCGTACCTTCCATCAAGACAACAAGAGAGTCCCACATCTCTTTAGCAGATTTGCAATGGAAGAGATTCTGCAGCATAAAATCATCCACAACACTAGTAATTATATTCTTCTCCTTCTTATCCAAGGCGACAAGAGCGATCTCATCTTTAGTTAAATCAAGCAACTTCTTGGGAACTTGAACAGCTGGGTTGATGGTAGATACTGTCATTAAAACATGAGGACCTTCTTCAACTATCTGAAAGATCCTTGGTTCGGCGGCATCCATGTAGAACTTAACTCTTTCCTTCCACATGGGGAAGTTCTCCTTTGTGCAGACGGTCAGGTTCACGGAAGAATCCGTGTTTTTATCCATTCCAGACATAGTGTCTTTGAACAACTAGATGGAGGAGTTTGTTCAAGGTGTTAACCTTTTAATGAATAACCTATCTCTGATACCAATTGAAAGTATCTTGTTGCTACCTAAATCACCTAGAGGGGGTGAATAGGTGAGTTCTATGGCTTTTAAGCGGAATTAAAATATAAAGAGAAAAGCGCACAGAAAATAAAGCACACACAAACACAAGGATTTTATAGTGGTTCCCCGATGTGGGTAGTCCACTTTCCCACCTTACCTATCTAGCACGACCGGCTAGACTAGGCTACTTGACTATTCTCGGATTATGAATAATCCTATAACTCGGAGTAAAACTCCTACAAACTCGGAGAACAACCTCTCCTACAAACTCGGAGAACAAACTCTCCTACAAACTCGATCCTCTAAACTAGGATCTACAAAAACTCGGAAGATAAAACTTCCTACAATAAGATGTAAAAGATATTACAATAACTTTGGATTGAAAATCCAAACTTTAACAATCTCAAGGAGATTCTACTTCTTCAAATCTGAAATATTAGATCTTCTTATCCCTTGAAACGGATGAAATCTTGAATTTGAAAGCGATGGAAGAAATCCTTTATCCTGAAAAATTGATCTGAAAACTTATCGATCCAACAAGATCTAGAGGAAACTTGAATCAATCTATGCACTTGGATCTTGGTGAATCGAAACTTGCAGAAGAATCGAGCACAGTACTTGTCGGCGGCTAGAGATCTTCTTTTGTGAGATTGAGAGCGAGAAAAGATGCTGACGGAAATTACTAAGTATTTCTTTCAAATTGCACGATTAGAGTTTAAAGAAAACATCCTTTAAGTATTTAAAGAAATCCTTCAAACGGCTAGAAACTTTACTTAAGGAGAAAGGTCCACGTGTACTGTACATTGCCGCAAAACCCTAAAAGGAAAAAATGCATCTAAATAGAAGAAAACACGCTTTGTGGGTTCGTCGAGTGGACTCATCGACTACACAATTACTCGACGAATTAGACTTAGAATAAGGGGCTGAGACAGGAAAAAGATAAACTAAGTTCACTAAAGGATTTCACAAGATCACTCGAGAAATCGATGGGACCACTCGACGAGTTCGTCGAATGATCTCATGTGAACTAACTTTCACTCGACGAAAATGACTTAAAAGGATTTTCTGATATTTCTCGAGTACATTCAACAAATAACCATCCTTTCACGAGTTGTCTAGACGAATTGACTTTGATTCTTCAAGACCACTCGACGAAAAAGACTTAGGCTAATTTGACTTAGGCTAATTTTTACCACTTCTGATTTCAGCACCTGCTTCATTTTGACTTCTCCCAAGTGTTTTAATATGAAGTACATCCCAATAAAGAGATTTCACATGAGTCAACACCTTGGTCTACACAATGAGGGATTACATTGCATAGGCCTGTGTATATGACTCAGTAAAACCTGACATTAGTTTGCACTTAGCAATTATAGTCCTGCAAACACACAACTAATAAACTACCTCAAATACATTATCAATTATGTTTGATCGATAGGCGCCCTTAGAGGGGGGGTGAATAAGGGAATAAAAATTCTTTTTGTAATATTAAGCAATTTACTATATTGTTTTAAAGTTAGAGAGAGCAAAATAACAATTTAGCAAAAAGTAATTTGCAATAATAAAATTTACGCCAAATGAGAGAAATCAAGTAAACAAAAATAGAGATATGATTGTATTATATGAATAAGTGTTTACATAAATTTGATTTCAGTATCGCTAGAAATCAGAGGCGTTCAAATGTTAATATCTTTTCCTTTTCTATACCGACTTGTATCCCCACAAACTGGTTGGCTTTAGCCTATCCTTCCCCGGATATGGCCTCAAATCGCTTTAGCCAATCCTTCCCCGGATATGGCCTCGATCACCCCTAGATCTAATCTCCTAGACCTAGTCGCCAACTCGCGCGACGAATTACCCCCTAAGCCGCGCAAGGACCTAGTCGCCAACACAAGGCAATTTCTCTACAAAAATTTACAATAAATAAATAAATTAAATAACAAGAACTCCGCTATGAGATTTCTAAAGATAAGGATGAAGGATCGATGTAGCATACGCGAGGTTGAAGCGATCGTTCTTCGGATGCAGCGTGGTGGCTTCCTTCTCCAGAAATCTTCTTTGGCTTTGAGTGGGAGATGAACTTTCGGTGGTTCACGACAATACATCTTATCGTCGAGACACGCAATCGACGATACGACCTGTCGTCGTCGATCTGAATCAATTCGTCGACCGCAGAGACATGGTCAACCGCTGAGATGGAAGATCGTCGACCGAAGAAAGCATATCGTCGAGCGCAGAACCACTGAGATGAAAGATCGTCGACCGAAGAAAGCATTTCATCGAGCGCAGAACCGCTGAGACGAAAGATCGTCGAACGCAGGAAGCATTTTATCGAGCGCAGAACCGATGTGACTGAAGTTCGTCGAACTCAGGATGGGAGTTCGTCGAACGCAGCATGTCGTTCGTCGAACGCAGGATGGAACACAAAACTGAATAAAAGGACTAAAACTGTTTTGTACAAAAAATACAATTCAATTCAATTATTCCCTAAATCCCAAATCCAAAATCCGGATCCGGTCCGGTGCGGTGCGTGCGCGCGCGTGCGCGCGTATGGTTCTTAGTTTCTCCTTATGTTCTTTTGAACAAATAAGAAGGTGTGAACTAATATATATACTCACCAACAAGAATGGAGAATGGCAAGGTGGGACTAAATGGATCATCCTTTCATTCATGAAAGGTTCCCTCCAAAATTTGGATTCCCTCCAATTTGGTTTTGTAGCTTTTTATCACATATGATGAGCCAGACACCAAACACCATACTTGGCTTCAATAAAACATTATAAATAAATGTTTTAAGATATAAAATTTCTAACAATCCCCCACAAAAGCAAAAAACCCAAAGCAAACTTCATAAGTTATGATATTAGTAATAATAAATAAAATCAAATACAAATTTGCAATTGTAATGGGTATAGGTGGAATGGTTACCTTGAACCTATACTTAGTACTTATTTCCTCTACCGAAGAGTATAATATGCCAAAGGCTTTGAATTATAAACTTTTGACCTGTAAGTTAGATACGCACATAAAAGATTGGTTGTTCTTGGGTTATGGCGGTGGGCGCGTTAATGGCCATGCGCATTCCTTGATTTTTCATGAGAGTTATTTTGGGTTCAGCCCGGATCCCAAAGTTGCGGCCTCACAACAACCCCCCACATAGGTGGTTCCTCAAGAGATATTTCGTAACTAATATCTCGCAAAGATATATGCCTTTGGCAACCATTAAGAACTCTAAAGTTCATCCTAAACTGTTACGTAGAGCACAACATCCTAGGAATTAATGGGGAGAAGGTTTTCTCAACCTTTTAAATTTGTGCTCCCAACTACGTTACATCAATGACTTCGTTTCTACCACATTGACCCACTTCATGGGATCTCCAATCACATGGGTTGGGTATTCACTGTTGGCAACAAATTATGTGGGCTTAAGCCCCATTCCCCTCGATGACAACAATATCTCCCTTCGGGATAATACATTGGTAAGATTATCAACCAGATTCAATTCTGACTCTACGTAATTTAGTGATATCACTTCTTTTCTTATTTGCTTCACGGACTTGTACCCGATTCTCATGAACTTATTCATTTTTGCATTAGTATTATTTGAAGCAGTTAAATCAATCATAGATTTATTATCACAATGCAAAGAAATGGCAGGTATAAGTTTTCTAACTAAAGGAATTTCAGTAAGTAAATTCTTAAGCCATTCGGCTTCGGCACACGTAGTGTCTAGAGCTATCAGCTCCGATTCCATGGTACTTCTTGAAATCACAGTTTGTTTTGTAGAAGCCCATAAAATGGCGGCTCCTCCAAGGAGGAAAACATAGTCGGTAGTGGACTTAACGTCTAAGGAATCAGTTACCCAATTGGCATCTGAATATCCTTCCAAAACTTCGGGATAACCCGTATACACTAAGTTATAGTGTAAAGTTCCGCGAAGATATTTAAAGATTCTAGTTAAGGCTATCCAGTGATCATCTCTTGGATTGCTAGTATATCTACTAAGCCTGCCTACAGCATATGAAATATCGGGCCTAGTATGATTAGCATATAAAGCAGTGACCCTATCATTTGTGCATACCTATGTTGGTCAATAGGTTCACCTAAATTCTTACACAACTTAATGTTAGCGTCATAAGGAGTAGAAGCAGGTGCGGAGTCAAATAGATTGAATTTATGTAACATTTTTTCAATCGAGTGAGAAAGAGATAATAAAACATTGGAATCTGATTTAGCTAATTTCATTCCCAAAATGACATTAGCTTCTCCTAAATCTTTCATATCAAATTTATATGATAAATTATTTTTAATATTATTAACAATTTTAATTGAGCTTCCAAAGATTAAAATGTCATCTACATAGACACATAAAATCACATATTCATTCTCTTCTTGTTTTGCATAAATGCATTTATCATATTCATTAGATATAAATCCAAATGATAATATTATGGAGTCAAATTTTTTGTGCTTGTTTTAGACCATACAGAGATTTAATAAGCTTGCATACTTTGGATTCTTGTCCTTTAACTACAAAACCTTCGGGTTGAGACATATAGACTTCTTCATCTAAGTCTCCATGCAAGAAAGCGGTTTTTACGTCCATTTGATGAATAATTAATTTATGGATCGAAGCTAAGGCTACTAGAACGCGAAGGGATGTAATCCTAGCTACGGGAGCATAGGTATCCAAATAATCTATCCCTTGTTTTTGCGCATAGCCTTTAGCAACAAGGCGAGCCTTATATTTTTCTATGGAGCCGTCAGGATTTAATTTCTTCCTGAAGATCCAACTACAACCTATGGCTTTGGTACCAGATGGAAGATCAGTTAGAATCCAGGTTTTGTTTTCTAAAATAGAATTAATTTCGGCATTTATGGCTTCTTTCCAAAAAGGAGAGTCAGATGAGTTCATAGCTTACTCATATGAATTTGGGTCTCCTTCAACTAGGTAAGTGAAGTAGTCCTCTCCAAATGTTCTTTCGGTTCTAACCATTTTGCTTCTTTTAGGTTCATCAATTTCTAATGGATCTATAGAAGAGGAAGGTTGAATTGAGCTAGAAGATGGTTGAGATGTGTTGTCTATTTTATATGGAAATTTATCTTCAAAATAAACGGCATCTCAGGCTTCTATTATAATATTGTTTGATATTTCACTAATTAGAGAGTTGGTGATAAGAAACCTGTTAGCACTACTATCGGAAGCATAACCTATGAAAATGGAGTCTAATGTTTTAGGTCCTGTTTTCTTTCTTTTAGGTTCAGGAATTGCTACCTTAGCCAAACACCCCCACACACGAAGAATTAGGAGGTTAGGTTTCCTTAATTTAAATAATTCAAAAGGAGTTATGTCATTATGTTTTGAAGGAATTCTATTCAAGATGAAAGAGGAGGTGAGCAACGCTTCACCCCAAAGATTTTATGGAGCACCGGACTCGGCTAACATGGCATTGACCATGTTCATCAAGGTCCGATTTTTGCGTTCAGCTACACCATTCTATTGGGGAGAATATGGAGCAGTCACTTGATGGATAATCCCATGTTCTTGGCAAAATAGGGTTAGTTCATTCGAAGTGTATTCTCCACCTCGGTCAGATCTAAGAATTTAATCAAGGATCCTAATTGTTTTTCTACTTCCGCTTTGAAAATCTTAAAATATGAAAAGACTTCATCTTTAGTTTTTTAATAAATATATGTAACAATATTTAGTAAAATCATCAATAAAAGTTACAAAATATTTATTTCCACCTCTAGTGGGTTGGCGGTTCGAGTCACACACATCCGAGTGAATTAACTCTAAAGGTTTTGAAGTTCTTTCCACTGATTTAAAAGGTTTTCTAGAAAATTTAGATTGTACACATATTTCACATCTAGAGCTTGACGCAATATTAAATTTCGGAATTAGATTTAAAGACATCATTCTTTTCATAGAATCTGAATTCACATGTCCTAATCTAGCATGCCAAAAATCTGAATTTGAACATGAAACAGAGGAAGATGAAATCTGATTTATTTCTAAATCATCAACATTTAATTTGAATAGACCATCACAGATATATCCTTTACCAATAAAAACATTGTTAAATGTTATTACAACTTTATTTGACTCTAAGACAATTTTATAACCCTTCTTCACTAGCAAGGATCCGCTCACAAGATTCTTCCTAACTCTCGGCACATAAAGCACATCTTGCAAGGCTAGTGTTTTCCCGGATGTCAACCTAAGATCCACTTGCCCGCGTCCAAGTATTTGTGCCGAAGAAGCATCTCCTAAGGTCACGCTTCCTCCACTGATGTCCTGAAAGGTGGCAAAGCAAGAACGATCAAAACAAGTATAAACATTTGCTCCGGAGTCAAGCCACCATTCCGATGAACAAGTGAGAAGAAGACTTTGAGAATAATCTAACCTGAAGATAGGTTGATCCGATGCTTGGATCATGTTGGCCTGAGGCTTGTCTCCACGAGACTTGCCAATCACGGGTTGTGTCTTCTTGTAGAAGCAGTTGGTAGACAGATGGTTTGTGCGGCCGCATATGAAGCACCATTTCCCTTTTCCTGGGTTTTGGTTTGAAGGACCAGGCTTGGGGTGATTGGGTTTTTGAAGGCGGGAACCTGGACGGAAAGGTTTCTTATGGATCTTGCCTTTGCCTTTGAAGTGATGGTTGGAGGAAGGGTTGTCATGAGATTCGGTTAGATTAACTTTAGGAGCATGGTCTTTGGGAGCTTTAGAACTCTTAGACTTATGTTCTTCCTCAATGCGAATATCATTTTGGATCTGAACGTAAGTAAGGTTTGACTGGTCATGCCTTAGTCTAGTGCTAAAGCCGGACCAAGAATCAGGAAGTGCATCAATAAGACATGCCACTAAATAATTTTCGGAAAGAATTGATCCATCGGCTCGGATCTTGGACAACATCTCATCAAGTTGATGGAGTTGAGGATTTATGGGCTTGGAGGCATCAAGCTTGAATTTATGGAGGTTAGAAATGTTATAAAGTTCTATACCCGCATTGTCTAGGTTATAGCGTGCTTCAAGAGCATACCACAAATCCTTGGCTGTACGATATTGAAGGAAAACATCGTGGAGGCTGTCAGACAAGGCACTAAGAATTTGGTTGCGACAATGATATTCTATATCTACCGGATCTCTATAAGGGATACGTCTAACGTACGTCCTAGTGGTATTTGCACTAGAGGATGAAGACGAAGGTAGAGTTGAAGCGACTGCAGTTGCAGCGCTAGGGTTTTCTGTTTCTGCAATAGGAGATGCCTAGGTTTTCCCTCCAGCTCGCCTTCATGGTCGGGATGAAGGAGAGTTTCTTCAAGATGGCTTTGAAGAGAAAGACTCTCATCTCCTACGAGGAGTTGATGGAGAGAGTGGATGAGGAGATCGAAAGTGAGGAGGCCAACCCGAAGCTCACCAGGAGGCTAGCAAAGCTCAGTGAGCCGGAGGTCAGGCAGCAGGAGGAGTGAAGAAGAGAAGAGCCCCGAGCCCCGGAGGGGGATGGAGGCAGCAGGGCGGAGGAATGCAGGGTCAAGGGAGAGGTTACGCCTCGGGAGGGGGTAACTTCCATGGGGGTCAGGGAAGAACCCATCAACTGGGATGGAGGAAAGGTCCAAGGCAGGTAACTCCCCTGCCTCAGCAGGCTATGACGATCAGGCGAGATAGGGGAGGAAGAGGAAGGAGAGAAGGGGCAAGAGCAAAAGTGAGAGCAGGAAGGAGAAGAGGGAATAGGGGCAGAGGCCGAGAGGAGGGAAGTGATGTTGCCATACTGTGACTTCCACGATGAGGAAGGTCACGCAATGGCCACTTGCCCGGAGTTTTTGGAGACGAAGAGGGCCAGAGTGCCAGCGCCGCGGTAGCAGCAGCAGGTGAGGATCGAGGAGGTCCTACCTCGGGAGGATGAGGAGGAAAGGTGCGAGGACCGGGTCGATGTGGGGACCCGGGGAGGGATCGGGGTGATCCACGGGGGAGTAGTGGTGGAGGCAACCCGCAAGGAGAGCCTCCATACCATCTACCGCCGGAGCGTGGCTTCGACATCCATGGCTCCACCCCCAGTAGAAAAGATTACATTCTCTCAAAGGGACATGCCGGGTCATGAGGACCCTTTCTGCGATGCGTTGGTCATCCAGACTGCCATCGAGAACTTCACGGTGTCCCGGATTCTCGTGGACAACGGAAGCTCCGTCAACGTTATCTTCAAGAAGGCGTTCGATGAGATGAAGGTGGAAACCAAGAGGGTGTTGGCCTTGGATGGCCCGCTGTTCAGGTTCTCCGAAGAAAGGAAAGAGGTAGAGGGGGAGTGGGGCTCTATGTGGTCCTGGGTGGGCAATCTCAGAATTGTCGCTTCGTCATAGTAGATGCCCCGAGCAGCTATAATGCCATCTTTGGACGGCCGCTAATCAGTGCTTTCCGCTGCGTCCCCTCCACCTTCCACCAATGTCTCAAATTCAACTCAAAGGGAGTCCATATTCGGGTAAGAGGGGATCCGATGGTAGCAAGGCAGTGCTATGTGACAGCAGTAAATACCATCTCCTGGATGGCTGAAGCAGAGAAATGGGACCAGGAGATGGGAGAGCCGGCGAGACTCGGAGAAGAAGGTGAGGAGGAGAAAGTGGAGGAAGGGCCGGAGGAGCCAATGGAGGAGGAGAAGGATGAGGTAGAGGGTCAGGCCCAGGAGGAAGGGGCGGAAGAGGTGATGAAGGTTCAGGTAGGAGAAGGAGAGGAGAAGGTCGAAGCGCCGACTTGCGACGAGGAGAAGGAAGGGGTTTGGGGAGAGCAGTCCCGGCTAGAAGCCGTGGAGGAGTTCATGGTGCTTGAGGTCACCACTCGGGATGGGGTGGTGGAAAAGGTCTGCATCATCGGGGAGCTCGGCCCGGAAGGGCAGAAGCAAATTCTGGCCTGCGTCCAGGAAAATGTGGATGTCTTCACTTGGAGTGTCGCAGAGATGCCCGGGATCGATGCAGATGTGGCTTGTCATCGCCTCAATCTCGACCCCGGCACCCGCCCCATCCGTCAAAAGAAGAGGGCCATAGCAGACAAGCTGGAGGGGCCCATCCGAGAGGAGGTGGGTAAGCTCCTACAGGTAGGTTTTGTATCGGAGATCCAGTATCCAGGTTGGGTCTCCAACGTGGTTATGGTGAAAAAGGGAGGAGGTAAGTGGAGGATGTGTATCGATTTTTTCTTGCTTAATAAATCATGCCCCAAGGATTGCTACCCCTTGCCTAGAATCGATGCGCTGGTTGACTCAGCCGTCGGTTTCCCTATAATGTTTTTTTTAGATGCTTTTTCAGGTTATCATCAGATCCGCATGCACCCCCCCCCCCCCCCCCCCCCCCCCCCCCCCCCCCGACGTCAATCACGGGGATGGTTGTTATTATTATAAGATGATGCCCTTTGTACTAAAAAATGCAGGGGACACGTACCAACAAATGATGGACAGGGTCTTCCGAGAGCAGAAGGGAAGAAACCTGGAGGTCTATGTTTGATGATCTCATGATAAAGAGTCGGGACCTCGAGTCTCACCTCCAAGACCTTGAAGAGACCTTTGGGACCTTACGGAAGTACAAAATGAATCTCAACCCCCTAAAGTGTGTCTTCGGGGCTAGCCGGGGCAAGTTCCTGGGTCACTTGCTCACCCCAGCGGGGGTGGAGCCTAACCCAGATAAGGTTAAAGCAATCATGTAGATGGAGTCGCCAAGAAACTCGAACGAGGTTCAGCGCCTCACGGGAAAATTGGCCGGACTCAGTAGGTTCCTTTCCAAGGTGGGTGAGAAGTGTGCACCTTTCTTCAAGGTGCTACGGGGTAACAAAAAATTCAAATGGACCTCGGTGTGTGAGGAAGCTTTCCAAGCTTTGAAGGGACAACTCACCCAGACTCCTCTACTCCAGGGAGCAAGGCAAGGGGAGGATCTATCCCTATACTTGGGGGTAAGATCTGAAGCAGTAAGTTCAGTGTTGGTTCGAGAAGATGGGAGGAGGCAGTTCCCCATCTACTACGTCAGCTGAGTGCTGAGGAAGGATGAGCTCCGATACCCAATTTTAGAAAAGTTGGCTTTCGCTTTAGTGGTATCGGCCCGGAAGCTTCGGCCATACTTCCAAGCGCACTCAATCAAAGTGGTGACTGACCACCCTCTTCGCAAAGTCATGGATGGGGTGAAGCATTCGGGGAGGCTAGCAAAATGGTCCATGGAGCTGAGTGAGTTGGACATCACGTTTGTGCCTAGGATGTCGATCAAGACACAAGCGGTGGCGGACTACGCAACTGAAGTGGGGGATGTGTCATCCCAAAGATTGTCGATCCCCATAGGCATAAGATTACAGTTGGCATAGCTCCAAGTAAGTCAGTCTCCTTAAGAAGATCCATAATGCACTTTCTTGTCATAATGATGAGGTTGGCCCCAAATGCATTGAGACGGTGACAAAATATAGACTTTCATTACCTATGGACTCGGTTGGACTGGGATCCCGCATATCAAAATGGACAAGTCAAAGCTAGTAGCACATTATTTCTCGATTTTAGAAGAAAAATAATTATATAATGCTTGGCATACTAGTAGACTTAACGTTCTAATATATATGCAGAAGAAAAAAAGGGTAACAACTGATGAAAAAGATGGCAGGAGGATGATCAACACATCGATGTCATTACAGAAAAGAAACCTTAGCAGGTAAGTTAAAGGGAGAAGGAACGTCATCCAAGTAGTATAGTCCTCCAATTTCAATCTAGTGGCGATACTCTCCACTGGTGAAGGTACTGAAATAACATTGATAGGGGAAAATAAGCAGCACCAGTTTTGATTTTTTTATGGCAATGGAGAGGAGGCTATGGGGAAAATTAGAAACATAAAGGATAGGAGAGGATGTGTGTATAACCCCGTATTCGCCGAGTGGGTCCCCCCGACTCAAGGAGGCCAGAAGGAGAGACGAGTGAGGTAAGCAAGCATTCGCATAGGCCCAGAGGGGCATTCTCCCGGAGAGCCGAAGTAGCACTCGCCTACGAGAAAGTCCTGATGTGAGGATAAACAGGCGAAGGAAGGTCGGAACCCCATTCGCGCAGGGGATCCGGATTGGCGAGTGGTGCCTCCATGGACCACTCGCCCAGGGCTGGCGAGTGAAGCTTTCAAGGACCACTCGTCCGCCCCGATCCGAAGGTGGAAGGCATGAGAGAATCCTGGAGAGTGGTGCCCTCATGGACCACTCGCCCAGTGGGGTCCAGAGATAAAATTACTTGGATGCCCTTGGGGGACTTCCAATAGCCCTTCAGAACAGCGGAGTTAGGCTGTTAGCATACCAATTTGGGGTGCGATTAGAAAAACCAAAGGGTGGATTCATGCTATTAGCAGACCAGCCGAGAGAACCTATAAATAGACCCTTAAGGGCACCTTGGAGGAGATCAGATCTTTTGAGCTCTCTCCTCCAAGCTAGTTTCGGAGTTGGCCGCCAGTGCCCTCCAAGGTGCCCGGCTGAGCTTTGGTTTGGTAGGGGAAGCTCTCTAAGATCTTACGGGTATGTGGTGGGACCTCCTCGCTACAGCCTTAGGTCTGTTCTAGATTTTCCATCCACAGTCAAGAGAGTTTAGTGAGGTAGAAGTAAGCGCGGGCTACACCCCCCTTTGGGTCCGAACTCAGAGACCGGTTGACGGTTTCAACATTTTTGGTGCGGTGAGCATGGACTGTAGCCAGTGCAAGAAAGTCTCAAGCTGAGCTTGATGGCAGGAGATGGAGGAGATGGTTCCGACCCAGGTCACTCGCAGCTGCCGACACCAATGGAGTGGATAGAGATGTTCGAGAATTTCAAGCGGGAGGTCATGCAGACCATGCAGATGGCTCTCACCGGGAGAGGCTAGTGTGAGACGCATGTGGTTCCGATGGTTCCGCACCAGCAGATTGGCTAGAACGCTCTGGGCCAGCGGCTTGGGAAGGAGGTAGTAGCGGAAGCAAGCATGCGAGACCTCCCCGGGCGGCGGCTGTTCAGCTGCCCGGCGAGTGCATAGGTGTGCGAGCTGACTCCGCGCGAGAGGACCACTCGCCAAGCAGGGGAAGGAGCCCCTTTTGTGAGTTGATCCTCTCGGCCCCGGTACCAGAGGGGTTCAGAGGGCCGAAGATGTCTTAATACACATGCAAGGATGACCCGGTCCTGCACCTGCACTGGTTTAAGGACATGGTCTCAATCCTTCCAATGTCGGATGCCTTTCAGTGCCGACTCTTCGCGACCACTCTAAAGGAGAAGGCAAGGGACTGGTTCCACCAGCTCCTCATGGGTTCCATCCATGTGTTCGAGGATTTGCGTCGGAGCTTTCGACTATGCTTCTCGACATCCAAGAAGAGGAGAAAGGACGTGGAGGCACTCTTCAAAGTTAAGAAGGGGCCAGGGGAGTCACTGGCCCATTATGTGGACAGGTTCTATGAGGAGGTCCTCCTCGTGCAAGAGGTGCCAGGGTTCACCCTCCAGCTGGCATTCATAGTGGGGCTATGGGAGGGGTTCTTTAAAATGGACCTGAAGCGAAGGGCCCCTCTATCCTTTGAGGAGTTGATGGAGCGGGCGGTGGAAGAAATAGAAGGGGAGGTGGAGAAGAAGCAGGGGGAGAGTGCCGAGATGATGGAAGTAGAAGCTGTGGAAAAGGAGGCGCGTGTAACACCCCAAAACTGGTAGTTCCGCGAAGTAGGCGGAGTGGTAGTACGGCACGTGAAACAGGCTAGAATTTTCCCTGTCTGCTCTTAGCGCACGATCAGTGGCCTCATCGCGCACGATCAGTGATCGTGCGCCAGCGATCGTGCGTTAATTCCGAAGAGAATCGAGTTCTGTCTCGGACAGTGCGCACGACCATTTCCCTCTTCGCGCACGACCAGTGATCGTGCGCCAGCGATCGTGCGCTTATTCGCAAGAATTCAGAGTTCTGTCCCGGATAGTGCGCACGACCATTGCCCTCGTCACGCACGACCACTGACCGTGCGCCTATGATCGTACGCCCTGTTTATTCTGTTCCGCGATTTTGAGCGGAGAAGAGGATCCGACCGATCAAATTTATTGGAATTCGATCCAACGGCTGGGATTTATTGCTGGGGGGTCTTAGGGCTTTGGAGAGGGATTAAACCCTCATTATTTCATAGTGTTTCTCTCTCCTAGGCTAGAGGAAGGAGAAGGGGGCAAGGAAGAAGAAGAGGAGATTTCGCCATTGGCGGAGCTCCGGAGCTCCGTTTCGCGAGCCGTTTCCAGATCCGGAGAGTGCAGCCCGGTGCGGTTCTTTCCCTCCGCGTAGAATCTCGGATCCATGGCGAAGAAGAACACGTCTAGGGTAACGATTTCTTCTCCCATTGTTTGGACTTGTCTTTTGTCCTCTCCTTCATTTCTCTATGCTTGCGTGAGGAGTCCCTTTCACCAAATGGGTGAAGTGTAGGATTTCCTCAAGTCCTTCAGGACTCCGGGTAGATTGTGTCCGTCCCCGGCATATTGCATGTAGAAAATCCGGTAGTTCTGCGGATTTAGGCATTGTGTGTGAAGCCTATTCATGGCCGTGAGCCCGAATCGGTGATGCTTGATTTGCGACGTTGCATTTAGGTTAGGCCTAGAATGCGTGCCGGAGAATGACTCCGTGAACTCACCTATAGTATTGCGGGAGTTAAGAGTAGGCGTCTTGTGAAGATCCTAACGAAAGCCCCATGCTTTGAGGTTTAGATGAAGGCAAACCTTCACCACGAAATTGATGCGGAGCGTATGTACCTCCCTTGTTGAGAATTCGCGAAGCCTAGATCCTTGTGAATGGGTTAGGTGCGTAGCGTATATTTAGTGTAGCACTTGAAAGTGCTAAACCCTTACGGGCCGAGGTGAAGCCGTACCCGCGTCGTGCGATAGATCGCGACGATTAGAGCACGGGCAAAGCTGAACCGAACCCGTTTCCATGCAGATCGGCGAGAGGTCCCTTCCTCATGAAAGCCGTGTGATCATGGGAGAGGTCGTGGAAGGTGTCATACCTAGACCGACCAAAAGCTCTTGTTTCCCACCTAAGGTTGTGACCCTTAGGGTGGAGTGTTGTGAATTTGATGTTATGTTTAGCCTCATGCGATTGCTTAGGCGGTTGTGGGAAACCTTCGGGTGAACCCAACCAACATCATGTGCATACCTAGGTTCCTTTCTTTTGATGCTCAACCTAGAAGATTGATTGTGCTTGAAACCTCACCTTGTGTAGTTGCACTTTCTTTAGATTATTACTTGTGCTAGTATGACTTACTTGCAGGGTAGAATCTCCGCCACCCCGGGAAAGGGGTGGGGTCGTTATAATTTGGTCAGCTGTGCTGACCGTTGCCTCGTTTGCCACCGCTTGGTGGAATGTCTTATGCAGGTGCAGGTGAGCCTAGCGAGAAATAGCGGGCGGTGACCCCTTTTGCTGAGTTGGCCCTTGAAGGCCAGCCTCCTTTTTTTAGCTTTTTCATGTATGGCCGGCCTGCGTGCCGATGTATGCTTATGGAGTTTTGTGCATTGGATGAATGTAAGGCCTTAAGGCCGTAACTCTTATTCTGGTTACATTCCTATGATAGTGGACAGTTCTTTTTGAATGTTTTAATTAATGCTTCCGCTTACGTTTTGTACTCTCGTTTAGTTGTTACTTTTCTGGTTATCACCTTTTAACTCCTAGCTAGTGTGGCTTGTATGGCGTGGGGTCCCGGCCGGACCTACTGCTATACTACTCGTACTGGCAGGGTGTTACAATTTGGTATCGGACTTAAGGCGTCGATCCGTAGTTTAGCGAATTCGGGACGAATTCCTTTTAAGGGGTGGTGCGCACGGGCTGTGCATTCACCTAAAACGTCAAAAACTAATAAGAATGTCCACTTAGGAATGGAAAAAAAAACATACTTGTTAGCGGAACCTGAGCGTTCCATGATTGATGTTTGATATGTTTAGGGTCACTAAATTGTGCCTTGCATGATTATAGGTGACTAGAAGTGCTGCGGGGCGGTCTCAACCCCGTAACACTGCTGAAAGTAGTGGGTCGGCTGAGGTGCCAGCGACCACTCCTTCGGCTGAGATGATCAGAATGGTCGCAGAAGCAGTCTTCGCGATGATCAATGCTCAACCGCAAAGGCTTGCACAGCCTGCTACGCCTACAACCGATGCGGCCCCGGTAATTGAACCTGCAGTGGAACCTGCGGTAGCACCGAGGGTTGATGCCCCTGTGCCAGTAGCTGCAGTGGAACCGGCGTTAGCACCGAGGGTGGAGCGTCAAGTTGCGCAAGTAGTTGCAGGGCGAGCGCGTGACCAACAATTAAAGCACTTCTTGAGCTTTAATCCTCCTACCTTCTCGGGATCTGAGTCCCCAACGGTGGCAGAAGACTGGTTGTCAAGAGTTAGAAGAACTCTGAGGGCGACGGCGACGGACGAAGCCATGATGGTCACCTTAGCCACTTTCCTTCTTGACGGAGAGGCTGTGCTGTGGTGGGAAGAGCAGGAACTGCACAAGTTCGGCGATAGAGACATTACTGAAATAACAATGGCTGAGTTTTCAAAGTCGTTCCTCCAGCGGTTTATCCCCTCTGCCCAACGCATTGCGTTACAAAACCAGTTCCTGAGGTTAACTCAAGGTGATCGCTCCGTTGACGATTACTTACATGAGTTTACCAGACTGAGTCGCTATGCGGGGGCATTGGTGGAGGATGAGGAGACGAAGACGAATAAATTCTATGAAGGGCTTCGGGACGAGTTGAGGCTGCTCCTTGCAGGCCCTATGGCGTTTGGCTTCCAAGTGATGGTGCAAACCGCCAGATCTTTGGAGTTGGACATGAAGAGGGTACAAGCAAAGAGTGTTGTAAAGAAACCCGAGTTTCATGCGCCGGCCTCTCAGTCCAAGCCGGACTTCAGAAGGAACAAGCGGAAGTTCAAGCAGGCGGAACCAGCTTCTTCGAATGTTTCGAGAGCCACGACCGCGCGGACTCCTATTACGTGTTTCACCTGCGGGAAGGTGGGACACAAAGCTGCGGTGTGTCGAAGTGGTCCCCCAAAGGCGGCAAATCGAGCGGTGGAGTATGCTCGGGCTGCGGAAAAGGGCAAAGCGGCAGAGTCTTCGGCCTCCCAACACATTCCGACTCAGCCGAGAGTCTATTCGCTTGGCCAACAAGAAGCTATACGACAAACCGATGTAGTCACAGGTACGAATTAGAAGTTAGCTTTTACAGCTATGTATATGATTCTTACTGTTGTACGACTATATGTGTTATTTGTGTACAATTAGGTTTCGTCCTAATTTTCAACTATCCGGCGAGAGCTCTATTCGATACGGGTGCATCGCACTCTTTTCTGTCCGAGGACTTCGTGGTGCGAATCGGAGTGCCGTCTACCTTGTAGAGGATAGATTGGAAGTAGTGCTACCCAATGGATCTCGAATGAGTGCGGATAGGAAGAGCCGTGTGAAGGTGCGGATCGGAAGTCAAGATTTCGACTTGGAAGCGTCGTTACTACCGTTAGCTGAATTCGATGTGATCTTCGGCATGGACTGGCTCTCGGAGCAGCGAGCATGCATAGATTGCAAGACAAAGGAGATCACTCTGGGAACGAACACCGACGATGAAACCACATTCGTCGGTATGCGAGGAGCGAGCAAGACGCTGATGTCTGCTCTCCAAGTGGTTAAGGCGGTGAGAAAAGGCGCCGAGTTGTTCTTCACCTTGTTGGAGGCTTCGGAGCCAAGGCCCAGGTTGTGTGATGTCCCAGTTGTAGCGGAATACGCCGACGTGTTTCCTAACGAACTCCCTGGGGCTCCGCCTCATCGGGAGATTGATTTCTGTATCGAGTTGGTGCCAGGTGCCAAACCTGTGGCCCGCTCACCATACCGAATAGCGCCAAAGGAATTGGCAGAGTTGAAGGTCCAATTGCAAGAGCTGCTAGAGCAAGGCTACGTACGTCCAAGTTCTTCGCCTTGGAGTGCACCGGTCCTCTTTGTGAAAAAGAAGGATGGGAGCTTGCGTCTATGTATTGATTATAGAGAGCTAAACAAGTTGACCGAGAAAAACCGATATCCGATTCCTAGAATCGATGATCTGTTCGACCAACTGATGGGGTCGACGGTTTACTCCAAGCTAGACCTAAGGTCCGGCTACTATCAACTGCGAATAAGGGAATGTGACATTCCAAAGACAGCGTTCAGTACCCGCTTTGGGCACTATGAGTTCACGGTAATGCCGTTCGGTCTATCCAACGCACCGTCGGTATTCATGGACTTGATGAATAGGACATTCCGAGAGTATTTAGATCAATTTGTGATCGTCTTCATCGACGACATTTTGGTATACTCTCAGTCGGAAGAGGAGCATGTAGGGCATCTGCACGCAGTCCTGAGCACCTTGAGGAGGAGTCAGCTATATGCCAAGTTCTCCAAGTGCGAGTTTTGGCTACCGTCAGTGGCATTCCTTGGTCATGTTGTTAGTGGCGAAGGAATTGCAGTTGATCCGTCGAAGATAGAAGCGATCCAAGCGTGGCCTTTGTTGAAAAACGTAGCGGAAGTCCGAAGTTTCTTAGGACTTGCCGGCTATTATAGGCGCTTTGTGGAAAACTTCTCGAGGATCGCACTTCCTCTCACAAAACTGACTAGGAAGGATCATAAGTTCGTTTGGTCGCCCGAGTGCGCACGAGCTTTTGAAGAGCTAAAGAGCCGTCTGACCACGGCGCCCATTCTATGCTCGCCACAAGGTATGGAAGGCTACGAAATATATAGCGACGCCTCAGGAAGTGGATTGGGTTGTGTCCTAGTGCAGTTCGGGAAGGTAATTGCCTACGGCTCCCGGCAACTGAAGGTTCACGAGAGGAATTACCCGGTCCATGATTTGGAGCTAGCGGCCGTGGTTTTTGCCCTCAAACTTTGGAGACACTATCTATATGGCGTGAAGATCGATATCTTTACCGACCATAAGAGCCTCAAGTACTTACTAGATCAAAGGGAGTTGAACATGCGCCAAAGGAGGTGGATGGAGTTCCTTGGGGACTACACCTTCGATATCAAATATACTCCCGGTAAAGGAAACGTAGTTGCAGACGCGTTGAGTCGTCGGGCTCCCGCACAAGCAAATTGGATTTTGATGCACGATGAGCGTCTAATCCGTGAGCTAGAAGAAATGGAGAACATATGCATTGATAGGAGAACGTCTACCTCAGCATGCTTGAACTGGACGGAAGTTCGCTACGACCTTGCCGACCGAGTTCGACAAGCATTGGAGTTGGACGAGAGCTTGAAACGATACAAAGCGGAAACCGTTGAAGGGTTAAACGCTGATTTCTCCTTCGAAGACGACCTTATGTGGAAGCAGGAAAGGTTATGCATCCCAAACGTTGGTACTCTACGGGCGGAGTTGATGTACGAGGCTCATCATACCAAGTACTCGATCCACCCGGGGAGCACTAAAATGTTTATGGATATGAAGAAATTGTTCTGGTGGCCGGGCATGAAGAAAGACATTGCCCTTTACGTGGCCAAGTGTCATACTTGCGCATTGGTGAAAGCGGAATGTCAACGTCCCGGTGGGTTTCTGAAGTCCTTGCCGATTCCGGAGTGGAAGTTTGATGATATTTCGATGGATTTCGTGCACGGATTGCCGAGATCGCAACATGGAAACGACGCCATATGGGTGATCGTGGACCGTTTGACAAAGGTATCACACTTCATTCCGAACCGGAAGGATGATCCCGTAGAGAAGCTAGCAAAGCTCTATGTGGATAGTATCATGAGACTGCACGGTGTCCCTCGTAGCATCTTCAGCGATCGTGACGGGCGTTTCACATCGAAAGATTGGAGGCTTATCCATGAACTGTTGGGCACAAAATTGAAGTTCAGCACGGCCTTCCACCCGCAAACGGATGGACAGACCGAGAGAACCAACAGGACTATGGAGGATATGCTCCGAATGTGCGCTCTAGACTTTGGAAAGAGGTGGGAGGATCACCTCTTTATGATCGAGTTCGCCTACAATAATAGCTACCAAGCCAGCATAAAGATGGCTCCTTTCGAGGCCCTCTATGGTAAGAAGTGCCGTACACCGTTGTCTTGGGCGGAAACGGGCGATACTAAGCTATTGAAGCGAAAGGATGTTGAAGAAGCAACTTCGACGATCCGGTCTATACGCGAAAGGCTATTGGTTGCCCAGGATAGGCAAGCAAAGTATTTCAACGCCAAGCATAGGAACTTAGAGTTTGCCGTCGGTGACCGGGTTTACTTGAAGATCAAACCGATCAAAGGGGTATCAAGGATTCGACGCTTGAAAAAGCTCAGTCCGAGGTACTTAGGACCGTTCGAGATCGTGGAGCGTGTTGGTGATGCGGCTTATCGGCTTGCACTATCTGCAGAGCTGAGCGGTTGATGGCGCAAATCTCACACACCGCTATAGGCGGTAGCTCGACTGCGGCACGAAACGGCAGTGTACCGATCGTTCAAGTAATATAAAGCGAGGAGTAATCCCCGAGTATCGAATCTCTCAAGGAACACAGTAAGGTGGAGTTTATTATCGAGGAAGGACTTGAGATTGAAGTCCTGCGAAAGGCGGAATGCGAATGAAAGGGCTTTGGGGGTTTGTGAATACTTAAAATAAATATTACCACTACTCCTATGCAATGCTGCTATGCAATGCTTCGATAGGCGGATGGAGACTAGGCAGGCCTTGAGCGCGCTGCGTCGAAAGAGCGGATGGACGAGAAGGCAAGCGGAGTGAGGGTCGCGAGCACCTCTTCGTCAAGCACGCCACTAGCAATTGCTAGTGCGGCACCGATCGTGGCGGTGGAATGGAAAATGAAATAAGGCGCACCTCAGTGACACAAATGAACAAAATAATTTCATAAACATGAAATAAGCAATATTAGGCATGATTCATAGTGTTCATCATCAAGATAAAGAGAATACATCACACATAACCACAAAAAATAGAGGAAAAAGGCAGGAGATACGACCGAATCTGGAGTCTCGTTGTAGATTTACGGTAGGAAGCACCGGGTTGTCAATCCGCGTCCTAGCTCGGTCCCAACTGCGTCCGGGGTAGAAGAGGGCTGTCACACCTCCCAATGGACCCGTCTTCTCCAGCGATTTACAATCCGGCCACGTCTATTGCGGAGAACCTCTTCTTTAGCGGTCAAAGTGAGTGTAGGGACCCTTCCTTTAAGCCTTTGGATGATGGAGGAGGCCTAGGGGGTGAAAATCCCCTGAAAACGGCGAAAACGGCGGACTGAACGGAGCAGAGTTGCGTCCTCCGACCTAATTCGCGAACAGGTCAATAAATAGGCGCTGGATTAAACACTGCGCACGATCATTGGCGCACGACCAGTGGTCGTGCGCACTGGAATCCTGCGATCGTGCGCACTGCCTGGACAGAACCTGCAAGAGATGAAATCATAAAATAAAATGCTCGCACGACCAGTGGCGCACGACCGTTGATCGTGCGCACTAGCGTCGGTGGTCGTGCGCAATAGGTGAGACAGAACTCATAAAATTACTATTAAGTGCGCACGGACAGTGGCGCACGACCGGTGGTCGTGCGCACTGGAGTTGATGGGCGTGCGCACTGCACCAGACAGAACTCGTAAAAAGGGGCTAAGTGCGCACGATCAGTGGCGCACGACCAGTGGTCGTGCGCACTAGAACAAGTGATCGTGCGCAGTGTTCCTGTGCAGAATTGCACCGGAAACACTTGCACGCCTCCTATTCCAGCACAAACACAGAACTAGCCACCGAAAGTGGCACTTAACAACATATGAGTATTATGAAAGGAAATAAACACGAAAACACACCAAAGTGGGCCAAAATGTGCACCTAGCATGGGTTATCAATTATAAACTATAATAAGGCTAAAGTGCGTGATATTGACTAAATAATGGCCCGGATGAGTCCATGAAGGTGTATATAATCAGGACTCATCACACCCCCAGACTTAACTGTTTGCGCGTCCCGAGCAAACGAATCCGGCGGAAGTTGAAAAAGATAATTAAAATAGCGAATTACGCAGGGGAGTACAGTGCGAAGTAACATACGCATGCGAGTAGGAATTCTAGTAGAAGAAGATTCTAGCTATGCTAACTAATTTACGTAAGTACTAAAGCGTACTCAAAGATTTAATTGTACTCAGTGGGTGAATTATGAAGAATTTGACGATCAAGCCCGGTATGGAAGTGACGAGACGCTGAGGCGGGTGTTGCAAAAGATCGGGGCTTAGGAATAACTCCGCTGAAATCCATCAACGTCGTGAACCATACGCTTGCCCGGTCACACTCTCTCCACGGCGCTAGCAAACTCGCAAATCAAATCAGTAGGACTTATAGGATTAAAACGGGGCTTAGGTTACGGAATGATATGCAAAGATAAACATGACGGCTACGCAACCCAAATGAGCCAACGGCACACTGCACCTTACAAAACCAAACAACAATGCTCGGGTGACACACCCCCAGACCTATCATGAAAACCAGGTGTGCACACAGCCTACTTTACACATACCAACAGATTTTGCTCTTTAGCTTGGGAGGATAATTTTCAGGATACTCTTCTTTTTTTCTTTTATATATTTTTCTTCTTTCAAGCAACCTCCAGTTGGTTCAAAATCAGCGGATAGACAATATTTTCTCTTCAAAACACAATGATACCACACACCACACAAGTTGGAAATTATGAGCACAGTTAAAACATTTTTTTGGTTGCGGGCGTAGGATAGGCTTCAGGCTTTGGTGGATGAGGAGGAGCTGAACATAAAAATGGTAGGCACAAATTTGGCTTGCAAAGGTGAATGAAAGGGGCATGGAATAGCAAAGCTCAAACTAGCCAAATGGTGGCCTACATCATGCTTGACTCAACAAGTAGCTCTCACCCATGCTTCAAGAGTCGCTTGGGGCAAGTTCTTAGCCCACGAGAAAGATAAACCTTCCTCCCGACTCGAGCAACACACGTTTAGCGACCGCACACACACAACACCGGGTTATCATCAATTTCATTCGAATTCACCACTTGAGTACATTAAATCTAAATTTACGCAGAGATACTACACATAAATTAAATGCATAAAGAAAATCTAATTCTACTCAGGTTCTACTATAGCATGCGAAGCGACTAGAACACTACATGAGTCGACACCGCGCTCCAAATAATAATTCCTGTGTTAATAGCCTATTTCACCTTCCGACCAGACTAGCTTAAACGGAACAACACAACAAGATAAGCACACACTCAAGTGGGTGAAATGGTTCGTGAAGCAAGAAAACAATGATAATGAGAATGATAAACAAAAATCAACCATCTAGCATGCAATGCAACTCGTGCACAGTGGATAACACCACTCGCTCCCCCAGACTTAAGCTAAGCAATATATCTAGAAGTTGAAGCTAAAAGAGGGAAGGAAGTGTTACCCAATGCTCAGAAATGAGCATACCAGACGATTGGCGATAAGATCAAAAATAGTCCGCAACATCTGCCATCTCAAGGAACCAAGGCCACCTGAAAATTAGATACTAGAACAACAAAAATAGTAAAAACTGGATTAAAACAAGTGAGAGCACAACAAATCAAGAAATCTGGGTTATCACCCATGGGGTAAACCTATTCCTGCAATTAACATTGACCACTCGCACACAAAATAAGGGAACAGAAAAAGCTGAATAAATAAAACTATGCCCAGAGGAGCATTCCATAAACAAAATGTTATTATTACAAACATAACAAGAGCAAGAGTTCAAATGTCTTGACAAAAGACCTAAAAAAAAAACAACAAGGGAAAAACAGATAACATAGCCAAGAATAGCTCGCATGCGGGGGAAAAGATCACTCGTCATCGCTATCGCTGTCAATAACCACAACAGGCGGCGACCGGCGGGAAGATGAAGCGGCGCGACCCGGAGGTGGAGGAATATTTAGTCCGCCCCGCAGCGCTTGCTGATAAACGAAGTCCGTGAGCCAGTACTGGTTTGCCTCCAGATCGGAGAGGCGTCGATCAAAACTGGGCACTTCCGGTGCTCTTGAAGAACTGCCTTCCTCCTTGGCTCTCCGCCCATGCTGAGATGAATGACTCCGCGGCTGCGGAAGAACTACCTCTCGGTGAGTATTCGGCGGCTCAGCCGGCTCTCCCTGCTCCTCGTCACCCTGCCTCTCCCTAGTCGTATCTCCAGGCATCACAACCACAAAACGTTTGCTATTCTTCTTCCCCACGACCCGCAACAAGTGGAAACTCACCATGGTGGCCCGCGTGATAGAGGAGGGTGCAGTCACCTGCACCATCGGAGGTAGATGACTCCAAACCCCCAAGCTTTTGGCAATGCGGGTGATGTAGTAAGCACCGCCAATGGCACCAGTGAGACCGTAGGTGGCCTCGTGGTGGAAGAAGAAAGCCAACATGTAGCCGAGATGCAAAGGTTGCCGAAATTCCATACTATAGAGGGCGATAAGATCTTGCCACCCCACTACATTCTGACTAAGCGCACGGGCAACAAGAGAATGGCTGAGGACGTGCTGCAGGTAACGGAGAGCAGGTGCGACGATCCATGTGGATTTGCTTTTTCTGGCCACATATTCCTCATCACGACCCGTGAGGGCACACCACGCGGCACGCGGAGTAACCCCATCAGGGAAGGAGACGTCCAAGTCCAGAAATGGGATCGTCGCGGCCTCGGCTTCGGTGTAGAATCCAGCGCACACTGCCAACTCGGATAAAGAGAGAGTGAAAACCTTGCCCAAAATCCGAAAAGAACACTTTCCCGGACGTTGACCGGAGGGCAAAACTTCCCACTCAAATGTAGAAAGAAATTCCAAGGTGAGCTCCCGGTAGCCGAGATCATCGCACCCGAGCACCCCACTCCAATGATCGAAAGAATAACGTTGGAGGACGGCCGCCCCCAACTCCCCATTGTCGCCGATAGAGTTCAATTCGTTCCAATCCACTAGACGTTGCGATAGGAACGGCTTCTCCTTGAGAGAATTGAATCGCCTTGTGTGCGAATCTTTGGAAAAGGTAGCCATCCTAGCAAGGATCTGAGCGGGAGAGGCGGAAGTGCGGCCGGAGCGTTGGTAGACATTTTGGCGATCCCTAGAGCTCATGGCGGAAGGAGGGCAAAGGAGAGCAAAGAAAGGAGGAGGAAGGAAATGGACTCGCCGGAAGGAAGGGAAGGAGGCGCACGATCGGCGGCGAAGGGGAAGAACGGCGCACGGGCGATCGCGAAGAAGAACCCTAGGTCGTGCGTGAAAGGCTCGGGCGGACGGGTTTTTAAAAAAAAAATCTGGGCCGATCGCACGACCAGTGATCGTGCGCGATAAGTAGTGCGCACGACTAGTGATCGTGCGCAATAGGAATTTTTTCAGCGGCCAAAATTTTTAGTGAAAACGCCAATCACCGTGCAGTTTACGCACAAACAAGAGTCAGCACACGCAGCGAGACTTTCATAGCCTTAACAAAAACTCAACTAAATCAAACAAAATAAAGTTTCAGGAAAAATAAGGATAACTACTGGGGTTAATGTCATCCCAGCACGACTTATTCGAATATATAAAAGTTCTAGCTAATGGGTTTATGGAAAGAAAAGTGCACAGGTAACTGTTCTAGTATGCGCATCGGTAGCGGGTACCGATACGGAGACAGAACAGTCACCCCTCTACCTAAATAATAATACCTGCTAAACACAAGTAGAGGGAAAAGAAAGTAAGAAGAGGAGGAGGCCTGGTCCTCACTCATCTCACCAAAACTATCCTTGCACAGCAAGGTATCGTCCACAGCAGGTCCGCAGGAGGAGAAGGCAATGAGTGAGGCTTCCTCTATGGAGGAAGGATCAACCTCCTCACATGAAAGGATACACTCATCATTGACTTGAGCACAAAGCTCCAAGTCCTCCTGGGGCACCTGTACGGACTCAACCTGCACAGGCTCGAATGAAGAAGGGGGATCAAGAACTAAAGAAGACGAAGGACATAAATAAACATCAATCGGGGGAGTGGTCCCGGTCTCACTCCCATCAAGTTGGGGAAGTAAAATAATGTTAGCATTGTCATCAATGCTACAAGAGTCGGTGGGATCAACGGTGGCCAGGCTTAGGATTTGGACTTCCTCCACCGGTGCTGAGGAAAACTCCTCTTCACCTAGAAGGTTGTCCTCCTCCATAGGAATAGGCACAACACTAAGATCAACCGCCTCCTCTTGTGACACCTCATCGACAATGTCGTCGGAGACGAGCGTAGTATGCACAACAGCGGGAAGAATCGGTTCCACAAGAAGTGGTGGATGCACTGGGAGAATAGATTCAGCAATGTCGGTGCCCAAATCAGCCACACATCTGGTGACTGTGTCAACGCCATACCCTTCAAGATGTGAAGGTGGCAAAGACACAAAACCGGATGTTGAAGGTGTGCCGCAAGAGTTAGGAGTTGGGACGATCCGGATATCCGGCTCGTCATCCTCATCCAATTGGCGACGAAAAGCAGCACAATCCTTCAGGGCATGATCTGTCCTCCGACAAAACTGGCACTGCCTAGCGGGCTTCTTTGGCACAGCGGGGGCTGGAGCCGAAAAGAAGTACGACGGTAAAGGCTCAGCAGAGTAGCCATAAGACTTACGCGCACCATAAGAGGTACCGGACGAAGTCGGTGCTCCATATGCTGGGCGAGAAGAATTATGCCTACTATTCTCCGTAGGGCATTCATCACTAGAGTGGGAGGTAGCTCCACACCAACGGCAACGGAAATTGAAATGTGCCCACATAGTGCGAAGATAAAACGATTCTCAAAACTAAGAACACTATTGTGCGAAATACTATTCCTAACAAAATTTTACTAAAGCAACCTACTAAAAAAAACAAGAAAATGGACTAAAAAGAACAGAAATAAAAAGAAAAGAAAATGCAATTTACAAAAGGAAGGGCTTTTCTCTCAGATTCTTCCTCTCCAGAAAACTCACACGACTGTGTTCCCCGGCAACGGCGCCAAAAACTTGATGGCGCAAATCTCACACACCGCTATAGGCGGTAGCTCGACTGCGGCACGAAACGGCAGTGTACCGATCGTTCAAGTAATATAAAGCGAGGAGTAATCCCCGAGTATCGAATCTCTCAAGGAACACAGTAAGGTGGAGTTTATTATCGAGGAAGGACTTGAGATTGAAGTCCTGCGAAAGGCGGAATGCGAATGAAAGGGCTTTGGGGGTTTGTGAATACTTAAAATAAATATTACCACTACTCCTATGCAATGCTGCTATGCAATGCTTCAATAGGCGGATGGAGACTAGGCAGGCCTTGAGCGCGCTGCGTCGAAAGAGCGGATGGACGAGAAGGCAAGCGGAGTGAGGGTCGCGAGCACCTCTTCGTCAAGCACGCCACTAGCAATTGCTAGTGCGGCACCGATCGTGGCGGTGGAATGGAAAATGAAATAAGGCGCACCTCAGTGACACAAATGAACAAAATAATTTCATAAACATGAAATAAGCAATATTAGGCATGATTCATAGTGTTCATCATCAAGATAAAGAGAATACATCACACATAACCACAAAAAATAGAGGAAAAAGGCAGGAGATACGACCGAATCTGGAGTCTCGTTGTAGATTTACGGTAGGAAGCACCGGGTTGTCAATCCGCGTCCTAGCTCGGTCCCAACTGCGTCCGGGGTAGAAGAGGGCTGTCACACCTCCCAATGGACCCGTCTTCTCCAGCGATTTACAATCCGGCCACGTCTATTGCGGAGAACCTCTTCTTTAGCGGTCAAAGTGAGTGTAGGGACCCTTCCTTTAAGCCTTTGGATGATGGAGGAGGCCTAGGGGGTGAAAATCCCCTGAAAACGGCGAAAACGGCGGACTGAACGGAGCAGAGTTGCGTCCTCCGACCTAATTCGCGAACAGGTCAATAAATAGGCGCTGGATTAAACACTGCGCACGATCATTGGCGCACGACCAGTGGTCGTGCGCACTGGAATCCTGCGATCGTGCGCACTGCCTGGACAGAACCTGCAAGAGATGAAATCATAAAATAAAATGCTCGCACGACCAGTGGCGCACGACCGTTGATCGTGCGCACTAGCGTCGGTGGTCGTGCGCAATAGGTGAGACAGAACTCATAAAATTACTATTAAGTGTGCACGGACAGTGGCGCACGACCGGTGGTCGTGCGCACTGGAGTTGATGGGCGTGCGCACTGCACCAGACAGAACTCGTAAAAAGGGGCTAAGTGCGCACGATCAGTGGCGCACGACCAGTGGTCGTGCGCACTAGAACAAGTGATCGTGCGCAGTGTTCCTGTGCAGAATTGCACCGGAAACACTTGCACGCCTCCTATTCCAGCACAAACACAGAACTAGCCACCGAAAGTGGCACTTAACAACATATGAGTATTATGAAAGGAAATAAACACGAAAACACACCAAAGTGGGCCAAAATGTGCACCTAGCATGGGTTATCAATTATAAACTATAATAAGGCTAAAGTGCGTGATATTGACTAAATAATGGCCCGGATGAGTCCATGAAGGTGTATATAATCAGGACTCATCAGCGGTCTGCACGACGTGTTCCACATTTCAGTGTTGAGGAAGGCAGTGCATGAGCCTACTCATATCGTTGCGGTCGGCAAAGTTCCGGTTGATAGTGGGTTGTCGACGAAAGTCAAGCCTTTACGCATCGAAGATACTGAAGTAAAGCAGCTGCGGAACAAGTCCATTCGGATGGTAAAAGTCCGGTGGGATAACTGCGGCCGAGAGGAGCTCTCTTGGGAGAGAGAGCAAACGATGCTTGCGGAGTATCCCGAGCTTTTTCCCTCAGGTAAAGTATAACTGTAATTTATGCTATTACTGTTTCCTGGATTTCGGGATGAAATTCTTTTAAGGAGGGTGGAGTTGTAACACCCCAAAACTGGTAGTTCCGCGAAGTAGGCGGAGTGGTAGTACGGCACGTGAAACAGGCTAGAATTTTCCCTGTCTGCTCTTAGCGCACGATCAGTGGCCTCATCACGCACGATCAGTGATCGTGCGCCAGCGATCGTGCGTTAATTCCGAAGAGAATCGAGTTCTGTCTCGGACAGTGCGCACGACCATTTCCCTCTTCGCGCACGACCAGTGATCGTGCGCCAGCGATCGTGCGCTTATTCGCAAGAATTCAGAGTTCTGTCCCGGATAGTGCGCACGACCATTGCCCTCGTCGCGCACGACCACTGACCGTGCGCCTGTGATCGTGCGCCCTGTTTATTCTGTTCCGCGATTTTGAGCGGAGAAGAGGATCCGACCGATCAAATTTATTGGAATTCGATCCAACGGCTGGGATTTATTGCTGGGGGGTCTTAGGGCTTTGGAGAGGGATTAAACCCTCATTATTTCATAGTGTTTCTCTCTCCTAGGCTAGAGGAAGGAGAAGGGGGCAAGGAAGAAGAAGAGGAGATTTCGCCATTGACGGAGCTCCGGAGCTCCGTTTCGCGAGCCGTTTCCAGATCCGGAGAGTGCAGCCCGGTGCGGTTCTTTCCCTCCGCGTAGAATCTCGGATCCATGGCGAAGAAGAACACGTCTAGGGTAACGATTTCTTCTCCCATTGTTTGGACTTGTCTTTTGTCCTCTCCTTCATTTCTCTATGCTTGCGTGAGGAGTCCCTTTCACCAAATGGGTGAAGTGTAGGATTTCCTCAAGTCCTTCGGGACTCCGGGTAGATTGTGTCCGTCCCCGGCATATTGCATGTAGAAAATCCGGTAGTTCTGCGGATTTAGGCATTGTGTGTGAAGCCTATTCGTGGCCGTGAGCCCGAATCGGTGATGCTTGATTTGCGACGTTGCATTTAGGTTAGGCCTAGAATGCGTGCCGGAGAATGACTCCGTGAACTCACCTATAGTATTGCGGGAGTTAAGAGTAGGCGTCTTGTGAAGATCCTAACGAAAGCCCCATGCTTTGAGGTTTAGATGAAGGCAAACCTTCACCACGAAATTGATGCGGAGCGTATGTACCTCCCTTGTTGAGAATTCGCGAAGCCTAGATCCTTGTGAATGGGTTAGGTGCGTAGCGTATATTTAGTGTAGCACTTGAAAGTGCTAAACCCTTACGGGCCGAGGTGAAGCCGTACCCGCGTCGTGCGATAGATCGCGACGATTAGAGCACGGGCAAAGCTGAACCGAACCCGTTTCCATGCAGATCGGCGAGAGGTCCCTTCCTCATGAAAGCCGTGTGATCATGGGAGAGGTCGTGGAAGGTGTCATACCTAGACCGACCAAAAGCTCTTGTTTCCCACCTAAGGTTGTGACCCTTAGGGTGGAGTGTTGTGAATTTGATGTTATGTTTAGCCTCATGCGATTGCTTAGGCGGTTGTGGGAAACCTTCGGGTGAACCCAACCAACATCATGTGCATACCTAGGTTCCTTTCTTTTGATGCTCAACCTAGAAGATTGATTGTGCTTGAAACCTCACCTTGTGTAGTTGCACTTTCTTTAGATTATTACTTGTGCTAGTATGGCTTACTTGCAGGGTAGAATCTCCGCCACCCCGGGAAAGGGGTGGGGTCGTTATAATTTGGTCAGCTGTGCTGACCGTTGCCTCGTTTGCCACCGCTTGGTGGAATGTCTTATGCAGGTGCAGGTGAGCCTAGCGAGAAATAGCGGGCGGTGACCCCTTTTGCTGAGTTGGCCCTTGAAGGCCAGCCTCCTTTTTTTAGCTTTTTCATGTATGGCCGGCCTGCGTGCCGATGTATGCTTATGGAGTTTTGTGCATTGGATGAATGTAAGGCCTTAAGGCCGTAACTCTTATTCTGGTTACATTCCTATGATAGTGGACAGTTCTTTTTGAATGTTTTAATTAATGCTTCCGCTTACGTTTTGTACTCTCGTTTAGTTGTTACTTTTCTGGTTATCACCTTTTAACTCCTAGCTAGTGTGGCTTGTATGGCGTGGGGTCCCGGCCGGACCTACTGCTATACTACTCGTACTGGCAGGGTGTTACAGCGCGAGCCGAAGAAGGAAGGGCAGAGGAAGAATGGGAGGACCACTCTCGGCTTGAGGTGGCAGAGGAAGTAGTGGAGCTGGAAGTCGTCACCCGGGAGGGGAAGGTGGAGAAGAGGCAGGGGGAGTGCCGAGATGATGGAAGTAGAAGTTGTGGAAAAGGAGGCGCGAGCCGAAGAATGAAGGGTAGAGGAAGAATGGGAGGAGCACTCCCGGCTTGAGGCGGCAGAGGAAGTAGTGGAGCTGGAAGTCGTCACCAGGGAGGGGAAGGTGGAGAAGGTGTAGGTCAGCGGGGGTCTCAGCCCGGAGGACAGGAGGAAGATGCTCGAATGCATCCAAAGGAGCGTGGATGTCTTCACATGGAGAGCAGCAGACATGCCAGGCATCGACGCGGACGTGGCATGCCACCGACTCAACCTCGAGCCAGGATCCCACCCCATCCGTCAAAAAAGAAGGGTCATCGCAAACAAGCTGGAGGAACCCATCCGAGAAGAAGTGGAGAAGCTCCTCAAGGCCGGCTTCGTATTGGAGATCCAGTACCCAGGCTGGGTCTCCAATGTCGTTATGGTAAAAAAGGGTGATGGTCACTGGCGTATGTGTATTGATTTTTCTCTGTTAAACAAATCCTGCCCTAAGGATTGTTATCCCTTGCCTCGAATCGACGCGCTGGTTGACTCAGTCGTCGGTTTTTCTGTGATGTCTTTCTTAGATGCTTTTTCAGGTTATCATCAGATTAGGATGCATCCTCCGGACGCCAAAGATGTCTCCTTCATCACAAGAGAGGGGTTCTATTGCTATAAGATGATGTCGTTCGGGCTAAAGAATGCAGGGGATACATACCAAAGAATGATGGACCGGGTCTTCCGGGAGCAGAGAGGGAGAAACTTGGAGGTATACGTAGATGACCTCATGGTAAAGAGTAAGAGCGTGAGCTCTCACCTCCAGGATCTTGAGGAGACCTTCGACACTCTACGCAAGTACAAGATGAGGCTGAACCACCTAAAGTGCGTATTTGGGGCCAGCAAGGGGAAGTTTTTGGGTCACCTTCTCACTCTGGCAGGGGTTGAGCCCAATCCGGACAAGGTAAAAGCCATAATGAAGTTAGAATCACCACGGAAATCCAAGGAGGTCCAACGCTTGACAGGAAAGCTGGCAGGGTTGAGTAGGTTTCTCTCCCGAGCAGGGGAGAAATGCTCACCCTTCTTCAAAGTGTTGCGGGGTAACAAAAAATTTGAATGGTCTAGAGAGTGCGAGGAGGCCTTTCAAGCCTTGAAACCCAGCTCACCAAGGCTCCTCTTCTTCAGGGACCTAATGAGGGAGAGGGTCTAGCCTTGTATCTCGGAGTATGGGTTGAGGCCGTGAGCTCTGTATTGGTCCGAAAAGAGGGTAAGAAGAAGTTGCACATCTACTACGTAAGCAGGGTTCTGAAAAAGGCAGAGCTCATGTATCCAATTTTGGAGAAGTTAGCATTCGCCCTGGTCGTCTTGGCCAGGAAGCTCGGGCCATACTTCCAGGCCCATTCAATCCAAGTGGTGACCGACCACCCCCTTCGGAAAATCTTTGAGGGGGTGGAGCACTCATGAAGGCTCGTGAAGTGGTCAGTGGAGCTGAGCGAGTTCGACATCACTTTTGTCCCCCGACTATCCATGAAAGCTCAGGTGGTGGCGGAATTCCTGGAAGATTACGTAGTTGAGATGGAGGAGCAAGCCCTTCGCCAAACCCCTTGGAGGCTGTTGGTGGATGGGGCCTCGGGGAGAAGCTCCTTAGAAGGGGGTGGTGCTGGAAAGCCCTCATGGGGTGAAGTTAGAGCAAGCCCTGGTAATTCATTTCCCCATCACCAACAATCAGGCCGAGTACGAAGCAGTGATCGTCGGCTTGTGCTTGGCCCAGGAGTTAGGGGTCCATGATGTAGAGGTCCTAACAGACTTGATGGTGGTGGCGTCGCAAATCAAAGAGGAGTTCGAGGCGAGAGAACCCACTCTCATAAAATATTTGGCCAAAGTAAGGGGTCTCATCGGGACCTTTAGAACTTTCTCAATCCGGCATGCACCCAGGGAAATAGTGCTCCAGCGGACTGGTTGGCTAAGTCCGGCCCATGAGCAGGAGGGACCTTCACGGATTTATTATGTCCATCGATCGAAGAGTGTGAATTGATGGATATAGAACAGCGGCCCTCGTGGAAGGATCCTTTCATGATCTTCCTAGCAACTGGCAAGTTCCCGGAGGAGGTTCCAGACCAAAGGCGCTTCAGGTACAAGTCCACCTACTACATGTTGCATGAGGGGGATCTGTACCGAAAAACTCTCTCAGGGCTCATGGCAAGATGTGTGTCCGAAGAGGAAGCCCTGAGGGTTTGGAAGAGGTTCATTCAGGTGAGTGTGGCAGCCATTCAGGAAGTAGAACACTAGAAGCGAGGATAAGGAGGCATGGGTACTTCTGGCCTACCTTGAGCAAGGATGCGGCCGAGTTCGACAAAAAATTCCAGAAGTGCCATTTGTTTGCTCCGCTCCAACTCCTGCCCGCTCAAAGGCTGAGCGTCACTGTAACATCCCGACTTTTATTGGGTCCCTAGACCCTAGTGGACCCAATAAAAGTAGACCCCAAAGATAGGAAGTAACACGATTAAGGGATACTGTGCTAGGAAACTCCGATTTCACTTCCGTTAGTTCCGTTAGACTCGTATGACCAATACGAGCACAACGGAATTCGTTGCACCCGATCCGAGGTCGTTTAGGGAAAACGACCATTTTGAGTAGCGCAGTGCGTCACAACCACACTATTGTGGAATAGTGACCAAACGTACTCCGATTTGACTTCCGTCAGTACCGTTAGACTCATATGACCAATACGAGCGCAACGGAATTTGTTGCACCCCGATCCGAGGTCGTTTAGGGAAAACAAACATTTTGAGTTGCGTTGCGCGTCACAACCACACTATTGCGGAATAGTGACCAAACTTACTCCGATTTGACTTCTAACAGTTCTGTTAGACTCGTATGACCAATACGAGCTCAATGAAATTCGTTGCACCCCGATCTGAGGTCGTTTAGGGAAAATGACTGTTTTGAGTAGCGTAGCGCGTCACAACCACACTATTATGGAATAGTGACCAAACGTACTCTGATTTGACTTCCGTCAGTTCCGCTAGACTCGTATGACCAATACGAGCGCAGCGGAATTCGTTGCACCCCGATCCGAGGTCATTTAAGGAAAATGATTGTTTTGAGTAGTGTAGCGCGTCGCAACCATAATATTATAAATAGGTGACCGAACGTACTCCGATTTGACTCCTGTCAGTTCCGTCAGACTCGTATAATCCATACAAGTGCACTCCGATCCATGGTCATACGGAAAATATGTCCATTTTAGGTTATGTAGACCGCCCCGACATATCATACAAAATATGAAGCACACGAATAAGGAATTGACTAAATTAAAAAGTATCGAAATACGCACTCGGGTCGCAATCGCGAGGCAACATTGCTAAATCAGTAACGACATGAAAATTTAAGGGTGAACCCAAGGCACACTGAAATAAGAAACCTCATAAAATATAAGTCGACCCCGATCGATAACTAAAATAAACAAGCTCCTATGAACGGAGAAGAGACCCCTATGAACGAGGACAGAACAAAATTTCCTCCTAAGAATGGAGACGACTCTAAAGCCTCCTGATATGGAGTGATTGGACTGCTAACCCGCTTATTTATTTTTGTTCTCTAGTCTTGTACTAGTCCTATATTTACTTTCTGCAATTATTCTTTTAATACTCCAGTCTCGCACTGGTCACTTATCTATGCTTTCTGTTCGTTCATTTCTAATACTCCAGTCTCGCACTGGTCACTTAGTTATGCTTTCTGCTTGTTCATTTCTAGTACTCCAGTCTTGTACTGGTCCCATTAATTTGTCCCTTGCCTTCGACCTTCATACTGTTAAGTATTTTTATTACTCAGCACCGAAGTTTACTTTGCTCTAGTTTATGCTAACCCCGGGTCCCGCGCTAGAAAGTGGTTATTTCTAGGCTGATAGAAGATTTTAGTTGAGGATAACCAAGAGTTGAGTTCTTCCTCTAGGGTTAGCCCCAAATAAGATGCCCCGCTTCCGCCGCGTCTCCCGACCATAAGTTGTGTGGCCGGTTGAGGTAAGGAAGCCGCGGTGGACGTGGAGTAGAATTCTGGGAGCTACAGACCACCAAAAATAATGTGCCACCCCATTACAAAAAGGTATCGCCATGGTCTACAACTTTCGTGTTGAGCCCAAGGTCCAGATCTAAGTCTAACCTATCTAAATATATGTTTGAACCGAGAAGAGTAAATCTGGACAGCAAGCTGTCCTGTACATAATCCGGATCATTTTCTGCACAGCCATTTTCAATTTTACTTTTTTCCGGAGCTATAGAGCTCCCCTGAAAACGCACAACCACTCGTTGGAAAGTTCTTTCCGAGGGCTACAACTTTTGTGTTGAGTGTAAGACCTGAATGTGGCCGGATCAATTGCTCGACCTGAGAGATCAACCTTCAGAACCCGAATGGGCAATCCATCACTCTGGCAGGTATACCATCTATCACCCGCATCATTCTAACATCCGCCTGAACAGTCAAAGCAGTCCGACGAAAGGAGGAGATGCATCTGATCTACTTCGAAATGGAGGACAAGACACAAGTACTCACCAAAGTGCCCGTAATCCGAGACATCCCAAATGTCTTTCCCGAATCCCTTCCAGGGTTGCCCCCGCAATGAGAAGTAGACTTCCAGATTGAACTAGCCCACGGAGCACGACTAGTATCCCGAGCACCTTATCGGATGGCCCCGGAGGAACTGGCCGAGCTCAAAATACAATTAAAGGAGCTGATCGATGCAGGTTTTGTTCATCCAAGCACCTCACCCTGGGGAGCCCCAGTATTGTTCATCAAGAAGAAGGACAGATCATTATGTTTGTGCATCGACTACAGGGAACTAAACAAACTCACCATCTGAAACACCTATCCACTCCCTAGGATAGATGAATTATTCGATCAATTGCAAGGCGCTTCCGTCTTCTCCAAAATGGACTTAAGGTCCGGTTATTACCAACTTCAAGTACGGGAAGAACACATCCCCAAGACAGCCTTCAGCTCCCGCTACGGGCTCTATGAATTCATGGTGATGTCGTTTGGGTTGACCAATGCCCCGTCCGACTTTATGGCCCTAATGAACAAAGTATTCGAACCCTTCCTGGATCACTTTGTGATAGTATTCATAGACTACATACTCATCTACTCGAAGAACAAGACAGACCATTCCAGGCACCTCCACATGGTGTTAAACAAGTTACAGGAACACTCGCTCTTTGCCAAATTCAGTAAGTGTGAATTCTGGATGGAAGAAGTCGGATTCATTGGGCACACGATCAACAAAAATGTGGTAGCAGTGGACCAAGCCAAAGTACAGGCAGTACGAGACTGGCCACCACTTAAGTCAGCAGCAGTTATCAGGAGCTTCCTGGGTCTCGCCGTCTACTACCGCAAGTTCGTGGAAGGTTTCTCTAAGATCGTTTTACCCATCACCACCCTCACCAAGAAGGATACAACGTTTCAATGGACATTCAAATGCGAAGCAACGTTCGTAGAGCTAAAGAACCGTCTAACATCAGCCTCGATCCAAACACTCCCCTCAGGCACTGAGGGCATCCAAATCTACGCTGATGCATCGCTAAAAGGGTTGGGAGCCGTGTTAATGCAGCATGACAGGGTAGTCGCCTACGCATCACGACAGTTGAAGCCACATGAGTTAAACTACGCAACCCATGATCTAGAACTGGGTGTTGTGGTGTTCGCGCTAAAAGTCTGGAGGCATTACCTATACGGGATAAGATGCGAACTCTTCTCCGACCACAAGAGCCTCAAATACATCTTCACCCAGAAGGAGCTAAACCTTTGACAACGCCGGTGGTTGGAATTCCTATGCGATTACGACTTCGCCCTTCAATACCACCCCGACAAGGCCAATAAAGTTGCAGATGCCCTAAGTCGGCAACCTCCGACGACCGGGAATTGGCTAGAGATGACACCGGAAGAGTTAGTCAAGTCCTTGGCATACTTGGACATCATCCTCATCACCCGCAGAAACCCGATGGACAACCAAGCCCAGCTATATTGGATGGAGATACAATGCGATATTAGCGACAAGATACGAGAGGCGCAGAAGATCGACGTCGAAGCAGCTCCAATCATCCAGACCTTACAACACGACGCACAGGAAGACTACAATTTATACGATGGCATTCTACAGTACAAACACCATACATTTATCCCCTCGGGCGAAGGAATCCGGGAAGAGATACTCCGTGAAGCACACCAATTGAGGTATTCAATACACCTGGGAGTAGTAAAAATGTATACAAATTTACGAAGAACGCTATACTGGCCAGGTATGAAAAGTGTTAGGAATCTTGCCCACATGATTCTTGATTTGAAGAAGTCACCAAGTAAAGAAAACTTCACCTTGTATCTGATTACTTCTCTAAATTATAATCTCAGGAAGTTAAAGAAATGTCGTCGAGAAGGATAGGAGATATCATCGACAACGTATGCTTGTCGTCATGATGATGAGCAAAGCAACCGCTGAGAAGCAAAGTGTTCGTCGACCGCTGAGACTCGACAAGCTCGTCGAGTGAAGAGAAGACAGTATCGTCGTCTTCACCAAAGTGGGCTTGTCGTCAAGAAAGAATAAACATCGTCGTAAAGAATGCATGTCGTCGAGAGAACAATATGATTGTGACGACATGATGCAAGAAGGAAGCTCCCGACGACACTGTTAGAAAGCATATCGTCGTATATGCAGAATCGCCAAGATATCTTATATCGTCGAGATATCACCATCAGTGGCAGAAGGAAGATCGCGACGACATAGTCAGAGATAGCTTGTCGTTGTAATGATGCAAATATCTTCAAGACAGAATTCAAATCTTTCAGACGTGCTGTCAGCAATTAATGTCGCCGCCTGATTGTCCAATCAGCGCATGCTTTGATTGATGGGCGTCTGACAGTAAAGGAAATTGTATGTTACCGTTATACGGCTTGTTCATCCTATAAAAGGGAACAGTGTTGCCCTAGAAGAAGCTGAGGCTTGCTATGCAAGAAAAAGAACGAGAAAAAGAATCTCGTCACTCTTCAATAGAACATTATATTCTCGGCGGAGAAGAAGAAGATCAAGTAGAGAGCAAGCATCAAGTGCTCTCTGAAGAATCAGTCATCATCATCGACTGAAAAGTAGTCGATCAACACCAGGAAAAAAGAAGTGAAGGCTGAAGAAGATCCAGTGTTGAATCTCCAGATCAAAAAGCATCTTCTTCAACCTAAAGAAGCCAATCATCATCAGGCTAAAGTCGCCAATCTTCATCCGACAGAAGAAACGGTTTTATTACTGTATTTTCTTGTAAGGCGTGCGGGCCAATTTGTCTAGCTTGAGGGCTGGAGAGCTGTGAGGCTTGAGGTCCAGGGCAGTGCACTTGCGGGTGCAATTTGTCGAGCTTGAGGGCTCGGGGGCAGTAGGGGCTTGCGGGCCTAGGCTGTTGGGACTTGCGGGTCTGTGTTGTAGGCCTTGAGGGCCTGAGTGTCGAGCTTGCGGGCTCGGGGGCAGTAGGGGCTTGCGGGCCTATGCTGTTGGGACTTGCGGGTCCATGTTGTATGGCTTGAGGGCCTGATGTTTTTGGCGGAGTTTGTCGATCCTAGAACTCTGCTGGGTAGGCGCAGAGGGACAGAGGACTACTCAAGACACCCGGTCTTGAGGAACCTCTATAGATCTTTTGTGTGCTTTCTGTGGTTTGCTCTTCACTTTACAGATCTACTAACCAGAAGTCAAGAACACCAAAAAGGGGATAATATAATTTGAAAAACCTATTCACCCCCCCCCCCCCCCCCCTCTAGGTGATAAAGTAGACACCCCATAAACAACAAGTGGTATCAAAGCGAGGTTGTTCAAAGAAAAGCTTAACAGCTTGAACAGATCTGCTAGTGGGTGTTTAAGCATCATAGCTATGGAGTCAAGAATAGCTATCTGTTCCAGGGAGAATTTTGCCCTTTGGAAAATAAGAGCAAAAATATACATGGAGGCAATGGATCCCCGAATGTTCTTGATTATTCAAGAAGGTCCCTCCATGACAATGTTAAAAGATGAGACTCTTCTAGTTAACTTGGACATGAAAGCCAGAAACATCATAGCTGATGCAGTTGATACTCCTATACTCCAAAAGTTGATCCGCTGTACAACAGCTAAGGAGATGTGGAACTCACTGACAGTCCTCATGGAAGGATCATCCGAAGTTAAAAGTACTGCAGCTGAGGGGAAGAATAAAACCCTGAGTGATAGCGACTCAAGCAACTCAGATGCAGAGGAGGAAACTCAGTTTGGACTAACTATCCTATCTGAATCAGAGGAAGAAGCTCAGAATGAAGTCATCTCTGAACAAGGTGGAATAAGGGCTCCCCTGTCAAACACTGGTTCGGATTCTGAAATGAGCCTCTCAGAAAGTTATGAGGATCTTATAGAAGATCTCAGAAGGAGCAGGGAACTTTGCAAAAAACAAGCTGATGAAATCTCAGTTCTTCAAGCCAGAAACTTTGATCTCTTAGAAAAGGCAAAGAAGCTTACACTGCAAAATGCAGAGTTCTGCCAACTCAAGAAGGATTTCAATGCCAGTTCCAACCTGGACCTAATAAGCAAGTTTGGAAAAACTCTGAAAGCCTTAGAAGATAGCAGGGAGTTATGCTACTCCCTCACCAAAGAGGTTGTTCTTCTAAAGAAGGATAGAGATCAGGCTGGCCCCCTGAAACCAAGGGTCAGGAATGTGAAGAACAAATTCTCTATCAAAGGAAAACCAGTAACAAGCTCCACCAAACTAGAGACCTCTTCCCCATTGGTAAACGGTTGCTGCCCTACTCCAAGAGGGGAACAAAAATGCCTTAAAAATGGTTTAGATCCACTCTGTGAGACAAAGGCCAATCTGAGGAAGTTCACCTCTCCCTTTAATAAGGGCATAAGAGAATAAGTCCCTGGGTATCATATGGATGGGACTTCCACAAGGGGGAGAAAGATATTAACTACTAGTTCCAAGGTATGCCTTAAAAGGGGAGACACAAAGAAACAGGAGCTCAGTAGACACAGGAGGATGAAGGAACCCCTACAAAGGACAGACTTCAAAAGGAGAAATATGAACGGGAAGAATCATATTTCTAACAAATACAACTCTTCTTTCTATAGGTACTCCTCCAATTGTCCACAGAGGATTCAGACACCTACCTACAGCAAGATGATAAGATACTATAGATCTGACTGTTGGTGTTGTGGCAAGAGGGGCCACTTTGCGATTGATTGTTGGTACAATCAAACTACACCAAGGGTAACAAATGCTAGACTGCCAAATTTTCATAATCACTATGCATACCCTAGGACAGTTATATCCAGCATGCCTGTCAAAGCTAACGATTTCCTAGGACCCAAATTCATCTGGGTTCCTAAGGGCGTGTAATCATATTTTGCAGGTAGTCCAAGTGCCCACCAGGCAAATCTGGGTCTTGGACTAGGTAGCTGTTCTAGCCCATTGGTTGGAACAGCAAAATTTGTTCACTAACCATCTTAGTCAGGGTTGGTACCAAAAGACAACACCCAAGCAGGGCGGAAGAATGCCTTAGGCAGACGCATTAGGAAGAATGGGTATCCTAGACGTGTTTTAACGACAAAATAGTACCGTCGGAACAGCGTCTAAATAACGTAAATATTATTAAATTAGATAAATCAGAGCCGCTCAATGCAGCATACATTGACTCCTCGATAAACTCAAAAAAGAGTGCATGCCCCTTCACCTACTCCCACTATAAGTAAGGTGAATGTCAAGGATGGAGCTCATTTGCCCTAATACATTCCTCGACAAACCACCTCTTCGTCTCTGATCCATCGTCTTCCCAGGAACAATGTCAACCGAAAAAGGAACAGGCGAGATTCTGTGGGAGCGGATGGAAGCTCTTATAGAAAAAGCAGTAAACAAAATCAGGGATGAGATGAAGGAGGAAGTAAAGTCAATAAAGGAGGACATCACTCAACTGCAAACTCAACATGCGGAGTCCACGATCCACATCATGAACAGACTCACCAACCACGAGCAAACCCTAGACGCTCATCTTATGGAACTAAGAAACTTTATTGATGTCGGGGATCAAGAAACTCTTGAACAGATATTTGAACTAAAGGAGTCGATAAGAGAAGTAATCCAAGACGGGGAAAGGATGATTAGAGAAGAAATTCAGGAGGAAATCAAGGGAGGCATCGTTGCTTGCTCGCATCAAGCGAAATGGGTAAGTAACCAAATAAAGCAAGCGCTTCAAGTTCCCCCCACCGAATACATACCCACTGAACTCTCCACCAGCTCTGACACTGAAACTGAATCGGGTGAATCCGCAACAACCAGAAAGAAAAGGAAAATCTCCTATGAAAAATACAGGAAGAAAAGAATAGATGAGGTCCAACTGGACCCAGATTCTAGCCGGTGGAGTCCTCGCTCGAACGAAATCATCACTGAATCCTGGATAGCGTTTGGACATGGTCAAAAGGACCATGAGAGAGTGTACTCCTCCACCGAATGGAATAGTCACAAGAAAAATCTGGAAGAAAGAACAAGACATAAGATGGCTTTTCCACATGGTCCCCATCCTCCTCCAAAGAAGATTCCAAAGCCACTGAACTTCTATAGGCGAAAGAAGAAGAAGGAAGCAAAGGAAGCCAGCTCCAGCAAAGACGTCCTGCTTATCAACGATTGAAAGACATTTATTTCTTAAGTTCATTTTATGTTAAGAACATTATATGTGCCTGCTTATAAGGCATATGCCTGTGATATTATTGTGGCATGTTATCCTTAATGTGCATGGTATTCATAAAAATGCAGTTACTGTTATATCTAGTTATTGCCTGCTGATAACTGATAACGTGCCCTGCACCTTGTGTGCTTAGCTAGCAAAATATCATACATGGGTCTACGCTAGAAATTAGATGCAGGTTATGTACGTTATGCAGGTTATGCTAGACATTCAGATGCAGATTATGCAGGGTGCAAGGAAGACAGGAAAGAAGTCAGAAAGGGGGAGAAAGGAAAAGGGCATCAAATGTTCAAGACAAGACCTCAAAGATAGGGGGAGCCGTAAAGAAGAGACATCAAATCAAGGGGGAGCCACTGGTTTGATGTACTCAGGGCGTTCAGCAAAGATAAGTACAATCTTACATGCTCAAAGTTAAGATTATAATATTTATTGTCTAGTGAAAGTCATCTTGAATTGAGATTATGACTTCTTCAAATAGGGGAGATTGTTAGGAATCTTGCCCACATGATTCCTGATTTGAAGAAGTCACCAAGTCAAGAAAACTTCACCCTGTATCTGATTACTTCTTTAGATTATAATCTCAGGAAGTTAAAGAAATGTCGTCGAGAAGGATAGGAGATATCGTCGACAACGTATGTTTGTCGTCATGATGATGAGCAAAGCAACAGCTGAGAAGCAAAGTGTTCATCGACCACTGAGACTTGACAAGCTCGTCGAGTGAAGAGAAGACACAGTATCGTCGTCTTCACCAAAGTGGGCTTGTCGTCAAGAAAGAACAAACATCGTCGTAAAGAACGCATGTCATCGAGAGAACAATATGATTACGACGACAGGATGCAAGAAGGAAGCTCCCGACGACACTGTTAGAAAGCATATCGTCGTATATGCAGAATCGCCAAGATATCTTATATCGTCGAGATATCACCATCAGTGGCAGAAGGAAGATCGCGACGACATAGTCAGAGATAGCTTGTCGTTGTAATGATGCAAATATCTTCAAGACAATTCAAATCTTGCGGACGTGCTGTCAGCAATTAATGCCGCCGCCTGATTGTCCAATCAGCGCATGCTTTGACTGATGTGCGTCTGACAGTAAAGGAAATTGTATGTGACTGTTATATGGCTTGTCCATCCTATAAAAGGGAACAGTGTTGCCCTAGAAGAAGCTGAGGCTTGCTGTGCAAGAAAAAGAACGAGAAAAAGAATCCCGCCGCTCTTCAATAGAACAGTATATTCTCGGCGGAGAAGAAGATCAAGTAGAGAGCAAGCATCAAGTGCTCTCTGAAGAATCCGTCATCATCATCGACTGAAAAGTAGCCCATCAACACCAAGCAAAAAGAAGTGAAGGCTGAAGAAGTTCCAGTGCTGAATCTCCAGATCAAAAAGCATCTTCTTCAACCTAAAGAAGCCAATCATCATTAGGCTAAAGTCGCCAATCTTCATTCAGCAGAAGAAACGATTTTATTACCGTATTTTCTTGTAAGGCTTATGGGCCAATTTGTCTAGCTTGAGGGCTGGAGAGCTGTGAGGCTTGCGGGCCAATTTGTCTAGCTTGAGGGCTGGAGAGCTGTGAGGCTTGAGGGTCAGGGCAGTGCACTTGCGGGTGCAATTTGTCGAGCTTGAGGGCTCGGGGACAGTAGGGGCTTGCGGGCCTAGGCTGTTGGGACTTGCGGGTCCGTGTTGTAGGGCTTGAGGGCCTGAGTGCCGAGCTTGCGGGCTCGGGGGCAGTAGGGGCTTGCGGGCCTAGGCTGTTGGGACTTGCGGGTCCGTGTTGTAAGGATTGAGGGCCTGAAGTTTTTGGCAGAGTTTGTCGATCCTAGCACTCTGCTGGGTAGGCGCAGAGGGACAGAGGACTACTCAAGACACCCGGTCTTGAGGAACCTCTATAGATCTTTTGTGTGCTTTCTGTGGTTTGCTCTTCACTTTACAGATCTACTAACCAGAAGTCAAGAACACCAAAAAGGGGATAATATAATTTGAAAAACCTATTCACCCCCCCCCCCCCCTCTATGTGATAAAGTAGACACCCCATAAACAACAAAAAGGGATGTCACCAATTATGTGGCGCACTGCCAGACCTGTCAGATGGTCAAGGCAGAATGTCGCAGTCCAGGAGGCCTACTACAGCCCTTACCCATACCTGAATGTAAATTTGAAGATATCTCCATGGACTTTGTCCATGGCTTGCCCCGATCTAGTGCAGGAAATGACTCAATATGGGTCGTGGTGGATTGCCTCACAAAGGTGCCCCGTTTTATCCCAAACCGCCAAGGTGACGGGGTTGATATCTTAGCCCGACTCTTTATAGAGAAAGTGGTCCGATTTCATGGGGTACCCAAGTCGATTGTATCTGATCGCGACGGACGCTTCACTTCGAAGGAATGGAGAAGAGTCCAAGCATATCTGGTGACTAGATTGACATTCCGTGCCGCGTTTCACCCTCAAACAGACGGGCAAACAGAAAGGAAGAATCGAATAATGGAAGACCTCCTCCGACTATGCATAGTGGAACACAACAAACCTTGGGAACAGGTGCTGCCCTTAGTGGAGTTTTCGTACAATAACAGCTTCCAAGCAAGCATCAAGATGACACCACGGCGGCAATAAGGTTAATCCGAGATCGAATGCTAGAAGCACAGAGTCGCCAAGCGAAATACTACGATGCACATCATCGACCGGTGGAATTCAACGTGGGAGATATGGTATTCCTGAAGATTAAATCGATGCATGGGATCTCACGGATAAAGAATCAGAAAAAGATGGATCCCCGCTACCTAGGCTCGTATCAAGTCATAGAGAGAATAGGCCATGTTGCCTATAGATTGGCCCTGCCAACTGAATTGAGAAATCTTCACGACGTATTTCACGTCTCCTCACTAAGACGTGTCCTTCGCCAACCAGAATGAAAGCCAATTGATACCTCTGATACCAAGTGAAAGTGCAATTGAGTATCAGTTGAAGGTGATTAGTATAATCAGCCGAAGGTGATTAGTATAATCAGCCTTGCTTTGATACCAATTGAAAGGGAGTTTAGTTCTTAATATATTTTAGGTTATTTCAAAATAATGATATATATATATGTGTAGTGCTGAGTGTGTAATAACAACAAACACTAAGAAGGCACAGCAATCACAGCACAGCAAAACGAAATAGAACATAAATAAACAAACCAGAAGACACAACGAAATATAGTAGTTCCCCAATCAACCTGGGTACATCTACTCTTCTACCCACTAATAGGAATCCACTACAGGTTTTTGTTCAGGTGCCCTGCCACCAAGTCAGCTTTTGATCAGGTAACTCTAACCAAACCACAGGTTTTTGCTAAGGTGCCCTATCACCGGGATTTAACTTTTGAAGGGAGTTATAACCCTTTGTACAGGAAAGAAGGAATAAATAAATAAAAAATTAAGGTGTTCTTCTCTTTTCTAAGAAGACTCTTGATGATGATGTTGAAGAGCTCCCCCTGTCTGATTGAGATTAGATGACAGTTTGAGTAAGCTTCTTCTTTAGGATGTAGTACTCCTTTCTTCTTCTTCTGCAGTTAAGATCCTGAGCAAATGATCTTGATAGGTGTCTCAGGATGAAGAAGATCTGCAGAGAAGAGTTAGCAAAACAAAACAAGATAGAACAATATGTTGTTCTCTGTTTATACTGTATCTGGGTGTTCTCGTTCTTCTTGTGTCTGTGTTCTGTATATCTCTTCTTTTCTTTTCTGTCTTTATATAATCTGAAGAGCTTCTCTCTTTATTTTGAATTCCTCTTTTTGGGAAAGGGAATGAGATAAAGTCTCTTTAATTGTCTTGACTCCTCGAGAAGATAAAACTGCTGTCCTTTAGGCTTTCTGAAACGGCTATAACATTTAGTGCTGCAACGGCTATAATGTTAAGGCAGCAATACATAGCATAATATAAATAGGAAAGATCAAATGTTGCTTAAACAGATATAATAATATTAGTCGAGCTGAGAAAAGGAGAAATATAATTTATAATAATATTTTCGTCGAGCTCGGCTTCAAGTTCGTCGATCTGATCATTTGATTCGTCGTTCTGAGCTTCTGTTGAAGATTCGTCGAACACAGACTTGAGTTCGTCGAACGCAGCTTTTCGTCGACCGCTGAACCGCTGAGACGGGATTGTCGAGCGCTGCTTGGATTTCGTCGAACGCAGCTTCGAACCTTTTCGTCGACCGCAGAGCGTCGTTCGTCGAACGCAGATGGCCGTTCGTCGAACGTAGAGAGCTTATGTTATTTTCTTATATTAGTTTCTCTGATTCGATCGCATTATATTTATATTACTTTCTTATATTATTTTCTTAGTCTTCTGACTTAAGGGAGTTTGATCTAAGTTATACAATGTGTTATGATAGAAACTTAGATATTACAGATTGATCCTAACTCAAATCAAAACTAAGGTTCCAACACAGAACAACACCTTTCTACGCCACCAGAATCAGTGCAATCTGACCGATCCATCCAGCTCAAACCAGTGAAGATAGTAGATTCCAAGATCAAAGAACTGTGAAACAAGACCATCACGATGGTCAAGATCTTATGGTCAAACTGTGGACGCGAGGAGTTTACCTGGGAACCAGAAGCACTGGTTCGGGAAAGATACCCGACACTCTTTCCCAAGGTATGTCGCATGAACCCCCCTACTTAAGGCAATTTTCGGGGATGAAAATCCTTTTATTTTTATTGGATTGTAACATCCCGACTTTTATTGGGTCCCTAGACACTAGTGGACCCAATAAAAGTAAACCCCAAAGATAAGAAGTAACACGATTAGGGGATACTATGCTAGGAAACATTGATTTGACTTCCATCAGTTCCGTTAGATTCGTATGACCAATACGAGCGCAACGGAATTCGTTGCACCCCGATGCAAGGTCGTTTAGAGAAAACGACCGTTTTGAGTAGCATAGCGCGTCACAACCACACACTTGTGGAATAGTGACCAAACGTACTCCGATTTGACTTTCGTCAGTACCGTTAGACTCGTATGACCAATATGAGCACAACAGAATTCGTTGCACCCCGATCCAAGGTCGTTTAGGGAAAACGACCGTTTTGAGTAGCGTAGCGCATCACAACCACACTATTGTGGAATAGTGACCAAACGTACTCTGATTTGACTTCCGTCAGTTCTGTTAGACTCGTATGACCAATACGAACTCAACAGAATTCATTGCACCCCGATCCGAGATCGTTTAGGGAAAACGACCGTTTTGAGTAGCACAACACGTCACAACCACACTATTGTGGAATGGTGACCAAACGTACTCTGATTTGACATCCGTCAGATCCGTTAGACTCGTATGACCAATACGAGCTCAACGAAATTTGTTGCACCCCGATCCGAGGTCGTTTAGGGAAACGACCATTTTGAGTAGCGTAGCGCGTCGCAACCATAATATTATAAATAAGTGACCGAACGTTCTCCGGTTTGACTCCCATCAGTTCCGTCAGACTCGTATAGTCCATACAAGCGCCACGGAACTCGTTGCACTCTGATCCAAGGTCATATGGAAAATATATCTGTTTTAGGTTATGCAGACCGCTCTGGCATATCATACGAAATACGAAGCACACGAACAAGGAATCGACTAAATTAAAAGTATCAAAATGCGCACTCGGGTCGCAATCGCGAGGCGACATTGCTAAATCAGAAATGACATAAAAATTTAAGGGTGAACCCAAGGCACACTGAAATAAGGAATCTCATAAAATATAAGTCGACCCTGATCAATAACTAAAATAAACAAGCTCTTATGAACGGAGAAGAGACCCCTATGAACGGGGACAGAACAGAATTTCCTCCTAAAAACGGAGATGACTCTGAAGCCTCCTGATATGGAGTGATTGGACTACTAACCCGCTTATTTATTTTTGTTCTCCAGTCTTGTACTGGTACTGCATTTACTTTCTGCAATTATTCTTTTAATACTCCAGTCTCGCACTGGTCACTTAGCTATGCTTTCTGTTCGTTCATTTCTAATACTCCAGTCTCGCACTGGTCACTTAGTTATGCTTTCTGCTCGTTCATTTCCAGTACTCCAGTCTTATACTGGTCCCGTTCGGCCCTTGCCTTCGGTCTTCATACTGTTAAGTATTTTTATTACTCAGCACCGCAGTTTACTTTGCTCTAGTTTATGCTAACCCCGGGTCCCGCGCTAGAGAGTGGTTATTTCTAGGCTGCTAGAAGATCTTAGTTGAGGATAACCAAGAGTCGAGTTCTTCCTCTAGGGTTAGCCCCAAATAAGATGCCCCTCTTCCGCCGCGTCTCCCGTCCATAAGTTGTGTGGACGGTTGAGGCAAGGAAGCCGCAGTGGACCTGGAGTAGTTGTTCTTGCTTAAATTGTTTGCCAATTTGCTTGCTATAAAAGTGGCGGGTCGGTCACGCCCGCAGACCGTTCATACCGGTGCGGGAGAGATGATGACTCATGGAGACAGGGAGATGTGCACCGCGGGTTATCACCACTTCGAACCTGCTGATTTGCCTCCACTGGTTGGCCTAAATCTCAGAATCGCCAGAAGTCGCTTACATCCAGTTAGTACACCAAGTTGTACGGGAGGGCCTGAGCGATATGGTACGACTACGCTCAGAAGTGTTGAAATTGTTGAAGTGGAAGTTTGGAGGATTTTGGACCTGGGCGGTCTGGGAGGAAGTCGGGCGGTCTGACGAGTTCGCGCAACTTGGCGGTCTGCATCTGCGGTCTGGCTGATCTAAGACTAGCTGCGGTCTCCCGGGTTGACCGCTGGTCTTGTCCAAAGTCTGCTGAAGGTGGAGCCGCGCGGTCTGTGCGTGACCGCGTGGCGTGCTGTCCTCTTCTAGGCTGTGGCGGCCTGGTGTGACCGCACAGTTTGATCCAGGTTCTCTCCGGAATGCGGTCTGGTAGCTGACCGGGCTTTCTGGGGGTATTCGCGGACTAAGGGTCTTATTCGCGCGGTCTCAGTTCGCGGTCTCAGGAGGAGACTGGTATGCGAGCTGGTTACTGTTCGCAGTCTCAGGAGGAGATCGGCATGCGGACAGGAGTTCACGATCTGATGGCGAACTGACTGTGTTCACGGTCTCGTGCGAACACAGGTGGTGAATAGCTTCGGGCGGTCTGGCGATCTTCTTTGAAGTCGCGATCTGCTGTGAGAGTAGCGGTCTCTCATGGTCGATGTTGAAGCTGGCGAGTTCATCAAAATGAAGCAGGAGTACTGCTGCTGATCGCGCGGGTTGACCGGTCTGGTCGCGCGGTCTGAGGGGTGGTGATCCTATCTCATAGGGTGGTGACTGGATCAGGTCCCACGCCTATAAATAGGAGGCCACTATAGTAGCAATTAGACACACCAAGTGTAAGCTGAGTTCGCTCTTGTTTTTGCGGTCTGTTTATTTCTGACCGGGCGGTCTCTGATTGAATTCTTCTCGTACAGCTTCTGCGGATAGTGTGGGCAGCAGCGATCACCTCTTCCTCTGAAAGTGTTCGGGCGGTCTGCGGCTTGGAGTTGTGGTGCTGGAGTTCGGGAGAATCAGGAGGTCGGAAGAAAGGAGCGGTCTGTGCAGCGGTCTGGTGGTGTTCTGTGGTCGGCAGAGAATTGCGGTCTTGCATCTATCAGAGATCGTAGGGGAGGTCGCGCGGGTTGGGCGGTCTTCAGTTATTAGTTTTTTCTGTACTTCTCTTTGGAGTTTTGTGCTGACGAAATCATGTCTCGTCAAGCATGTCTTGCCCTGTAATTGAAGTTTGCTATCAATAAAGATCGGTTGTTTGCCTAAGATTGTTTCTGGTTGCTTTGGCTTGTATCTCTAGTTGTTATTCCTGCTTGCTCTCACAAGGTCCGAGAAATTTTCACATGGTATCAGAGGTAGGTTGGAGTGGATAGAGCGGTGAATCTTAGAGTAGCCATCGCCTTTGTGAAGAAGGAACCAGAGGAAAAACAATGGAAGGTGGATTTGCAAGAGGTCTTGGGATTGAGATGCTTACATCGACTAACTTTAAGAAGTGGAAGTCGTGTATGCAGAGCTATCTTCTAGGGGAGGACCTCTGGGAGGTTGTTGGAGGAGATGCTACTGAGGAGGTGAAGGCAACAGAAGTGGGTGACAATGGTCCGGCCGTGAGGGCGTGGAGAAAGACCAATGCTAAGGCCGATTTCACTTTGACGCGTGTCATTTCACCTGATCTATTTGATCACATCTTAGGGTGTGGATCAGCTGCCGAGATCTGGAGAGCCCTGGATGGGCTGTTTAATAAGAAGAATGTAGCTAGGCTACAGTTCTTAGAAAATGAGCTGGCAAGGTCGGCTCAGGGTGATCTTTCTATCTCAAATTTCTTTCTGAAGATGAAGAACCTCTGCGCAGAGATATCAGCACTGGATCCTGATGAGCCAATTTCTGAGGCAAAGCTGAAAAGGCACATCATCCGCGGCCTGCGAAAGGAATATGTGGCCTTTGTGACGTCGGTGCAGGGTTGGGCTAATCAGCCATCTTTGATAGAGCTGGAGAATCTGTTAGCGTTGCAGGAAAGTCTGGCAAGGCAGATGGCGGGGGTGTCCGTGTCTGGGGGAGATGGCGAGGTTCTCTTCTCAGGAAAGAAGAAGAAGTGGGATAAGAAGAAGAAGACCGCTGGAAGCTATGGGCCTTCAACTTCTGGACAGCAGGAGAGGGGCTATCCTATAAGGCTGAGGAGAAGAAGAAGAAGGAAGGTCTCAAATGCTACAAATGCGGGAAGGTTGGACACTTCAAGAAGGACTGCAGGCTGAATACTCAGCCAGGGCATGCTGCTGAGAAGGAGGAAGCACCGACCAGTCATATTGATGGAGGATGGGGAGGAGCCTTCTCGGCTTCTATTGGAGTCTCGGTTCCTATCAACTATCAGGAGGACTGGATCGTGGACTCGGGGTGTGGTCATCACCTCACCGGGGATGGGTCGAAGCTTTCTTCAGCGGAGCCCTACACAGGTAACAATGCTATTATTACTGCAGATAATACTGTGCATGCAGTCGAGAAGGTCGGGGTTGTTTCCTTGGGCAGTGATAGAGGGCCATTAACCTTGAAGAGTGTCTATCATGTGCCCGGTATGAGGAAAAACCTCTTCTCCGTGACCAACGCTGTTGAAGCTGGGTATCACGATCTGTTCGGCCCAACAGAAGTGAAATTTCTACATAATGTAGAGGCCGTGAAGGCCGAGGTTGTCCATGTCGGGAGGAGAGCGAAAGACTTGTTCGTTTTATCGACAAGTTCTTATGTCGACAAGATGAAGACGAATGATGGTGCCGTGATATGGCATGAGAGGTTGGGGCACGTAGGGATGGATAAGCTGAAAGCTATGGCGGTGAGAGGTCTGGTCAAGGGCCTGCCAAATCTATCTTCCTACGGTGAAGGTCATGTTTGCGAGGGATGTCAGTTCGGCAAGTCTCATCGACTGCCGTTTGATAAGTCGCAGACGAGGAGTAGTGTGCCGTTGGAGTGCATCCACGGTGACTTGATGGGACCAACTGCTACCCCAAGCCTCGGAGGCAGCATGTATATGCTGGTGTTGATCGATGATTACACCAGATATGTCTGGGTTTATTTTCTGAAGAAGAAGGCAGAGGCGTTTGCCAGGTTTGTGGAGTTCAAGGAGCTCGTGGAGGGTCGGCTGAATCTGCGGATCAAGAAGCTAAGGACGGACAACGGAGGGGAGTTCACCTCTGCTGAGTTCTCCAGTTTTTGCAGGAAGGCAAGCATCCGGAGGGAGCTCACTTGTGCTCATACTCCACAACAGAACGGAGTTGCAGAGCGGAAGATCCGTCATCTGACGGAGACCTGCAAGTGTTGGCTGCATGCCAAGAGCATCCCAAAGTCCTTCTGGGCGGAGGGAATGTCTTGTGCTGCCTACGTCATCAACCGGATGCCTTTGAGTCCCATCAATATGTTGACTCCTCATGAGATGATGTTCAAGGAGAAGCCAAGCGTGGCTCACCTTCGGGTATTTGGTTCCACCTGCTACGTGCATGTTCCAGATGCTCTTCGGACGAAGCTAGATGCGAAAGCAAGGAAGCTAGTCTTCGTGGGATACGATGAGAGGAAGAAAGGCTAGAAGTGCATGGACCCGGAGACGCGGAGATTTGTTGTTTCTCGCGACGTCGTGTTCGATGAGGTGACATCTTACAAGGGGTCTTCTGGTGTGGAGCTACCAGAGAGCAGGGTGGAGGTGCCGGAGAAAGCTGTGGAGAATCTTCAGGTGGAGCTACCTGTGTCACCAGGTGGTCCATCTCCTTCTAGTTCCGAGACGGGGGCTTCTGGTTCAGGGAACAGGGGGAGCGATGCTCATAGCACGTCTGGAAGAGGAGCTAGGGAAGAAGCAGCTGGAGATAATGCGGTTCAGGGGAAGGAGCTGAGGAGGTCGAAGCGAGCAATCGTTGCCCCTGATCGCTATACAGGAGGAAACGCAGTGAGCTTTGTCTCATGTTTCTTCGCTGGTCCCTTGGATGAGAGGGAGCCGTCGAGCTTCGAGAAGGCCCAAGGCGTGAAGGAGTGGGATGTTGCAATGCAAGAAGAGATGGCAGCTCTTGAGAAGAATGAGACCTGGTCTCTTGTGCCCAAGCCCAAGGGCACTACACCTGTAACATGCAAATGGGTCTACAAATTGAAGAAGAAAGCTGACGGCAGTATCGAGCGGTACAAGGCTCGTCTTGTAGCTCGGGGGTTCTCGCAGCAATACGGTGAAGACTACGAGGAGACTTTCAGTCCGGTGGCAAAAATGACTTTAGTTCGGTTCATCATTGCCTTGGCGGCGTTCAGTGGATGGGAGATTTGGCAGCTCGACGTCAAGAACGCTTTCTTGTACGGCGAGATTGACAAGGACATCTTCATGGTCCAGCCACCAGGCTTTGTGTCTGAAGATTTTCCGGAGCATGTCTGCAAGCTGAAGAAGGCCCTGTACGGGTTGAAGCAAGCGCCGAGGGCGTGGTACGGAAAGATCGCAAAATATCTCCTATTCTGTGGGTTTTGTGCTTCAGACTCAGACTCAAGCTTGTTCGTCAAGAAGAGCGGGGAGCTTCAAGTCATCGTGCTGCTATACGTCGATGATATGATCGTGACGGGGAACTCGACGGAGGAAGTAGCTCAGCTGAGGGCCGAGCTAGCTATCAGGTTCGAGATGAAGGACTTAGGTGAGCTTCACCATTTCATTGGACTCGAGGTGCAGAGGAAGGAAAGTGGACTGCTGGTGTCTCAGGCTGGATATGCGAAGCGGATCGTGGAGCGATTCGGTATGAAGGAAGGGAAGTGCACTTCCACACCTCTGGAGAAGGCTATGAAGCTTCGGAAAGATGAGGGGAGGATTATGCAAGATCCGTTGGTGTTCCGAGCTCTGGTTGGGAGCTTAATCTATCTGACAATCACAAGGCCGGATATTGCATATGCAGTAGGCAGGGTGAGTCGGTATATGGCGGAGCCACGGGTACCTCATCTGCTAGCGGCCAAGAACATTCTGAAGTATGTCAAGGCGACCTCGGATATGGGTCTCCTATACAGGAGGGATGCGGGCTTCGAAGTGCATGGATATATGGATGCTGATTACGGGGGAGATTCGGATGATCGGAAGTCGACATCTGGATTCGTCTTCATGGCGGGCCCCACGGCTATATCATGGTGCAGCAAGAAGCAGGATTCCGTGTCGGTCTCTACCACGGAAGCGGAATACAAGGCTTCGGCCTTGGCAGCTCAGGAAGCCATCTGGCTTAGGAGGTTGGTAGGAGACGTCCACAAGGAGGTTCGAGAGCCGACTCTGCTACGCGGTGACAACGAGAGTGCTCTCAAACTGGTAACCAATCCAGTTTGTCACGCGAGGACCAAGCATATCGAGATCGAGCATCACTTCATTCAGGAGAAGGTGCTGGAGGGATCTCTTTCGGTCGGGCATGTGCGGAGTGCGGACAATTTCGCAGACATCTTCACAAAGGCGCTGGCAAAGGGGCCGTTCACACGGCTAAGGAGCTTACTGGGGCTGGTTTCAACTTCCCACTTCAAGGGGGAGTGTTGAAATTGTTGAAGTGGAAGTTTGGAGGATTTTGGACCTGGGCGGTCTGGGAGGAAGTCGGGCGGTCTGACGAGTTCGCGCGACTTGGCGGTCTGCATCTGCGGTCTGGCTGATCTAAGCCTAGCTGCGGTCTCCCGGGTTGACCGCTGGTCTTGTCCAAAGTCTGCTGAAGGTGGAGCCGCGCGGTCTGTGCGTGACCGCGTGGCGTGCTGTCCTCTTCTAGGCTGTGGCGGTCTGGTGTGACCGCACAGTTTTATCCAGGTTCTCTCCAGAATGCGGTCTGGTAGCTGACCGGGCTTTCTGGGGGTATTCGCGGACTAAGGGTCTCAGTCGCGCGGTCTCAGTTCGCGGTCTCAGGAGGAGACTGGTATGCGAGCTGGTTGTTGTTCGCGGTCTCAAGAGGGGATCGGCATGCGGACAGGAGTTCGCGATCTGATGGTGAACTGACTGTGTTCACGGTCTCGTGCGAACACAGGTGGTGAATAGCTTCGGGCGGTCTGGCGATCTTCTTTGAAGTCGCGATCTACTGTGAGAGTAGCGGTCTCTCATGGTCGATGTTGAAGCTGGCGAGTTCATCAAAATGAAGCAGGAGTACTGCTGCTGATCGTGCGGGTTGACCGGTCTGGTCGCGCGGTCTGAGGGGTGGTGATCCTATCTCATAGGGTGGTGACTGGATCAGGTCCCACGCCTATAAATAGGAGGCCACTGTAGCAGCAATTAGACACACCAAGTGTAAGCTGAGTTCGCTCTTGTTTTTGCGGTCTGTTTATTTCTGACCGGGAGGTCTCTGATTGAATTCTTCTCGTACAGCTTCTGCGGATAGTGTGGGCAGCAGCGATCACCTCTTCCTCTGAAAGTGTTCGGGCGATCTGCGGCTTGGAGTTGTGGTGCTGGAGTTCGGGAGAATCAGGAGGTCGGAAGAAAGGAGCGGTCTGTGCAGCGGTCTGGTGGTGTTCTGTGGTCGGCAGAGAATTGCGGTCTTGCATCTATAAGAGATCGCAGGGGAGGTCGCGCGGGTTGGGCGGTCTTCAGTTATCATATTTTTCTGTACTTCTCTTTGGAGTTTTGTGCTGACGAAATCATGTCTCGTCAAGCATGTCTTGCCCTGTAATTGAAGTTTGCTATCAATAAAGATCGGTTGTTTGCCTAAGATTGTTTCTGGTTGCTTTGGCTTGTATCTCTAGTTGTTATTCCTGCTTGCTCTCACAAGGTCCGAGAAATTTTCACAAGAAGTGGCAAGACTGGTCATTATCACCGACAGCCACATCGGTGAGGCCCGCGAGGTTCGCTACCCTGCTGGAAGAGAAGCGGTCTAAACTATGTCGACACAGGGTTGTCTGTGTGAACAGGTTTGAATACCTGGTGTGTATGCAAGATAGATTTGTTAACCTTGCTATAAAACTGTGCGCTCCCCACTGCTTTACTAAAAATTATGGCTGGTAATCTCTATTGATATATGTATATATACCTGCTGCTAACCTTTCCTTGCTTCGGCTATTAACTTTAGTACTTTACCCCCCCCCCCCCCCCCCATGATATGGATCCGGGGAGGGAATGTGCTTTCCACTTAGCTCTGTGACTAACGGTTATTCTTATGACCATTCACAGGAGATGGGATAGCGCGAAGCCCCCGCACCGCCGGATGACTTACCGGCCCTAGAGATTGCCCGATCAGACACTCCAGCCTCGCCCCCAGTCTTCCGTGATGTGAGTCCTAGAGTCTAGGATTAAATAAGGAGTCTTTTGATGTACCTGTTGTAGCCCACGAGTCATTTTGTGTAAACAGTAGGCTACGACCTTTTCAGTTAGATATATATATAACCTTGCCTCTGTACTTTCCTGAATTCTGCTTCCGCTGTATGACTCTGATGTGTGATGTGATGATTCTTTTGTCTGACAAGGCGGCCGCTTAGCACTTGAGAGGGTGGGTCGTCGCCACCCGGGAAGCGTTAGGTGGCCGTCCTTGGGTAGTAAGACCCCCTCTCCATGAACTGGGTTCAGATTGGGGGGGGAGTCTTACAATCACGCTGCCCTGACCCTTCGCCATATGGGGAATGGATCTGGTAGGACCATTCCCCCAAGCAAGCGGGCAGAGAAGGTTTCTCCTGGTCATGATCGACTACTTCTCAAAGTGGTTGGAGGTTAAGGCGTTGGCTAAGGTGACCTCCCAGGTCATCCGCAACTTTGTGTGGAGAGAGATCATCTGCCTACATGGGCTCCCTCAAGCCATAGTCACAGACAACGGGCCGCAATTCGCAAGCGAAGAGTTCATCAGCTTCTGTGGCCAGTTGGGGATAGACCTCAGGTTTGCGTCGGTCCACCATCTCCGAAGCAACGGACAAGTGGAGGCGATAAACAAGGTCATCGTGAGCTAGCTCAAGAAGAAGGTAGATGATAGTATATTTAGTATATAGTCTTAGACACCTAGTGGGGGGGTGAATAGGTTTCTTTTGTTTTAGGCTAACTGTTTTCTGATTTTAGGTTAGTAAAATATCAAGCACAGAAAACACTCAAAGATTTATAAAGGTTCCTCAAGACAGGGTGTCTTGAGTAGTCCTCTTTCCGCCTTCACCTTTCTAACAATGAGTTAGATAAGGCCAACTTCTCCAAACTCAGCTCCAAGAGCCTACAGCACAGATCCCTCAGGATCTCTCAGGTTTTCCCAAACCCTACCTCAAGCACAACAGCCCTACCTTAGATCACACAATGATCCTACACTCAAGCTGACCTCTCAGCTCTACAGCTCAGGCCAAACAGCCCTACACCCTCAGGCAAAGATGCACTACAAACTCAGAACAATTAATTTTCTACATAAGTGATAAGATGGGATTACAATCAGATGATAAAAGAGGTGGTCTTCTGCTTCTGAACAACTGTTGTTGTAGTCTTGAACCAGGGAGGAGTAGGAATGCCCAACCTGATTCTTCTTGATCCTTTCCTTCAGATGATGGACTGGATCAGCTTGCTCTTTCTTGAGTTTAATAACATGAGCAATATCTCTCTCCTTGCAGCCTCAGGTAATCAAAAAGTGAAAGCTTCTTGGCTACCGACAATGGAACAGTAATATTGTTCTTCTTTTGTGTTCTAGAGAGTAAAATGTAGGAGGTATATTACAAAGCCCTAACTTATTCTTTTTATACTCCAATGATCTTCAACGGCTCTTAGCTGTCCTTCTGACAAGTATGGGAGTGATTGGTGGACCCTAAGAAGCCTTTCTGCAGCTTGCGCCAATAGCAGAACCCGCCAGATCATTTTGAATCTGTCTCAGCGGTTGGGCTGAGATGGCCTGCTGTCTCAGCGACTACTTCTGTCCCGTCCCAGTGGATCCGCTGAGACAGACAGTCGTCTCAGCGATTTTCTTATATCTGCAGCTCAGCAGGCCCAGACACCTTCTCAGCGGCTCCTGGCCTTTTCTCAGCGATTCAGCTGAGATTGAGAGCTTGTCTCAGCGGTTTTGACAATAAACCTACTGAACATACATCACACCATGGTATGACCTAATCCTGCATAGTCATCAAACAGAATGGGGTTTATCAAATACAACTTGCACTTAGCATTGAGTGTGAAGCTTCTTCAAATCAAGGGAACATTGAGGGTCATTTTCCCAACAATCTCCCCGTATTTGAATAAGGCAGAACACCCTCAAATGCTAAAGTACATACCATATCAATATTTGTCATGTAACTTCATAACATGATAATCATTATATCATACTCATATAAACATTGTTATAATATTTAGGATAAAATTATAACACAAGATATTTATGCCAAGTATGTTACAATGAGAGTTTAACAGTCCCATAATATGATTAAATACACATGATAGTGCATCATAGATTAACTTAATCAATAACAGTAGAGTGAACTTTTAGCTAAAGCTCAGATTAGTTAATGACATGAGGTGATGACTTCAACATTCCATTCATAAGCAGTTCAGATAGAATAATGAGTCACAGTTTAATTTGCATTCACATTCACAAAATATTTATACATTCATCTAGAGTTTTCTTTTCTTAGAAGAAGAGCATTCAGGAAAATCAGCAGCTGCTTCTTTTCCTTTAGCTGAGGCCAGTTGGTCTGCTGCAGCATCCATGTCTTCAGCAACCATTTCTTCTTGAACTGGAAGCTCCTTATCTTCAGCAGGTACAGCCATGTCTTCAGGGAGATTTGTGGTTGTGTCCTTTTCAGCATTTGCAGCTTCAATCTCAGCTATCTTCCTCTTGTTCTCTTGCCTTTGAAAATACTGAAATGTCTTTGGGATGTATCTAGAAGGCATCCTTCTTGGGTTATCTTTTCTTACTAGATTGGCTTTGAATACTCTATCTCTTTTTGTGTTTCTCTCTAAATGTTTTATCCATTCCTCAGATGGATATAGCTTATCAATGTCTTTTCCAATTTGACTATGGCTTAGCCAGGCATTTAGTATTATTTCTTTGGAGTCATCACTCCAATACTCATAATCAAGATCTCTATTCTGCACATCCCTTTGACTGGCCATATATGATGCAGCGGTATTTCCTAATAGAGATCTACACGGGCTATATTCCAACTCGCCACGAACACACGATGAACTAACGCACCTACATAAGCATTCTATCGCTCACATACGTTGCCATTCACATCACAATATCAAATAAAAGGAAGAACGATCAACTCTAAAACAGCGGTCAAAAGAGAGTCGACATAGTTCCCAAATCAACACAAAGATTGCTACTCTTTTTGAGAACAAGACCAAGGCTATAGGCCAAGATCCGTTCAAGCAAACGAGACCCACTCGGTCCGGACACGAAGAACGCAGGAAAGCGATCTCAAGTTCAGAAAAATGTCAACGATCGATATTCAAAATCGCGAAGAACACGATGGTTCTTCCTCCACAAACTAAAGAAAGAAACTCTTGAAGGTTTAGAGATTACCCAACCCAGAAAATGTAAACACACTTGATAAATGTGGAAGAATCACTCTCTCCACGCTTTCCACCGGCGTCGCACCGTATGGATCCTTCGGAGTCACACCGAGGGGCTGCCTTCCTCCTTCCTTGGAGTCGCACCAAGAGACCACGCCGGTGACACCCAAAGAGGGGGGCGGGGCCGAAAATGGAGAAGAGAGGGGAAGGCAAGGAGGGCGGCGGCTTTGGAAGGGCCTTGGCCGAAATCTCCTTAGGGGGGATTATCTTAGGGTTCATTCTCATGTCCTCATTTCTCATAAAAGGCTCCCTTAAATAGGAGGTTACAAACACCATCCAACCATCCAAGATTGAGATGAAATCTCATCAACCCGGATGGTTAAATGCACCCTATCATAAAATGTCTATTAGCACACCAAAAATAAAAACATGTCGGAATTAAAATATTACAAGTTTTTAAATTGCGGAAATAAATATAAAACTAAAGCAAGATAATACGAAGGCTTTAGGCATCCTTTGCGCGACGCGGGCGGAGGTTATAATGTTGATTTCCGGGACGCCGAAAGTCTTTGTTTTGTAACATCTCCAAGTCATCCGCATGTGGGGGAAGTGGTGCAGCATCAATCCTCCCCCCCTCAACTTCACGTATCCCCGATGCGTGGTCCAAGAGGAAACAGTGGAGAAGAGCGGCATCTAATCTTTGAAGCTCGGACTCAAGCACCCAAGAGTCATCGGAAGGTGGACGATCCCGCCATCGAATGAGGAAGCGGCGAGTATCACCATCAGTAGTAGTCAAGGGCTCCATGTCCATTATCCTGTCAGGGCTAGAAAAGGTTTTGGGAAACCTTGGAAACATGTCAGCATTAGGAATAAAATGTGACTCACCATCCAGCGGTATACCTGTGGAAAGCATGGAGGAGAGATCATCCGACCTACCACTCCCCAACCCATTAGAATTATTTGTGGAAGGAGAAGACGACATAGAAGACAACTCTTGTGGAGGCGGAACAAACATCGTCAAATCCGAAACGTTGAAAATGGGTGAGACACCCCAATCAAAAGGCAAATCCAAAACAAAAGCATTCTCTCCTATTTTCTTCAAAATCCGGAACAGGCCGGCTCGCCTCGGTGCTAATTTCTTAACGGTGCCAGATGGCATTCGTTCGGGAACTAGGCGGACTAAAACTTGGTCGCCGACATTAAAGTTTGACGCTCTCCTCTTTTGGTTTGCATGTGTTTGATAGGCGTCATATTGAAAGGTCAAGGTCGCCCGAATATGTGCATGTAGATCATGAATGTGTTGGGCAAAAGATTGTGCGAACTGACTGGTCTTATACGAAGGTGGTAGTGGGACCAAGTCAAGGGGCACCGGAGCATTATACCCGTGAACAACCTCGTTTGGAGACATACCCGTGGATCGATTCTTGGAATTATTATAAGCCAACTGAGCGTGGGGAAGAAGTAAGTCCCATGTGCCTTAATGGTCACCCACAAGGCACCTAAGAAGATTCCCCAAGCTTCTATTGACCACCTCTGTTTGCCCATCCCTTTGTGGGTGGTAGGCGGCAGAGAATAGTAATTTAGTGCCCATTAGAATCCACAACGTCTTCCAAAAATAACTTGTAAATTTCACGTCCCTATCCGACACAATAGTGTTAGGCACCCCACGATGGCTAACGACATTTTGAAAATACAGCTTGGCAATATGAGATGCATCGTTGGTCTTGCTACAAGGGATAAAATATGCCATCTTAGAGAACCTATCTACAACAACGAATATAGAGTCGTGCCGGTGAAATGTGGGGGGAAGGCCTAGAATGAAATCCATGCTCACGTCTTCCCAAGGTTTGGATGGAATAGGTAACGGTGTATACAAGCCAACATTGGTCTTAGAACCTTTGGAGACTTGACACGTTCGGCAACTGCTCACTACTCGTCCGACCATGGCCTTAAGTTTTGGCCAATAAAACTTCTCCTCTACGAGCACAATAGTCTTGTCACGCCCGAAGTGACCACTCAAACCGTCGCTATGCAACTCCCAAATAATGTGTAGTCGTAGGGAAGATTGTGGGATGCATAGCTTCCCGTGCCGGAAGAGATAACCGTCTCTAATAGTGAAGGCCGAGATAGTGGTGGGGGAGTTATCCTGTGCGGAGAGGTACAACTCCTGGAAATCCGGGCACGTGGCGTACTAATCCTTAATGCGCTCGAACCCAATAACATGCACCTTCATGGTAGAAAGTAAAAGGGTGAGGCGGCTAAGCGCATCGGCGACTCGATTCTCCGAACCCTTAAGGTGCTTAATGTTAAACGTGTATTCTTGAAGGAACGCAACCCACTTCGCGTGTCGTGGGCTGACCTTATGACTACCGTTTATGAATCTCAACGCATCATGGTTAGAAAGGAGCACAAATTCCTTCGACAAAAGATAGTGCCTCCAATGATGCAAACACCTCACAATCGCATAGAACTCTCGGTCGTAGTTAGAATAATTGAGCTTTGCGCCCGCCAACTTCTCACTAAAATAACTAATAGGGTGGCCCTCTTGACTTAGGACTCCTCCTATCCCTACCCCAGACGCATCACAAGTAACCTCAAAGACCTTGGTGAAGTCAGGGAGACGTAACACCGGTGCTTCGGTCATGAGTTGCTTGATCCGAAGGAAGGCCAAAGTAGCAGACTTCGACCACGCAAACTCTCCCTTTTTCATACAATCAGTAATAGGTGCCATGATGCTACTAAAGTCTCGTATAAAACGACGATAAAATGTAGCTAACCCATGGAAACTGTGCACCTCTCGAATACTAGTCGGCTCTGGCCAATCCTTAATCACCTGGACCTTCCCGGGGTCTACCCGTATACCTTCGGACCCAACAATATAACCTAAGAATTCTACCTGAGAGATTCGAAAAGTGCACTTCTTAAGGTTCAGATAAAGAGTTTCCTTCCGAAGGGTGGAAAGAACTATACGCAGGTGTGAGATGTGATCGGCGGGGGTGGTACTATAGATAAGGATGTCGTCAAAGTAGACAACCACGAACTTCCCCGTATAAGGCTGGAAGACATGAGTCATCATCCTGGAGAACGTGCTTGGGGCGTTGGATAACCCAAAAGGCATCACAAGCCACTCAAATAGTCCATCCTTGGACTTAAACGCTGTCTTCCACTCGTCTCCCTCACGGATCCTGATCTGGTGGTAACCACTCCGCAAATCTAGCTTGGAAAAGATGGTGGCACCCGCTAGGACATCGAGGAGATCATCTAACCGTGGGATTGGAAATCTATACTTGATGGTGATTTTGTTGATAGCACGGCTATCAACACACATCCTCCACGAACCATCCTTCTTGGGGGCAAGAAGGGCTGGAACAGCACATGGGCTCAAACTAGCCCGAATGAATCCCTTCTTCAGCAAGTCCTCTATCTGGACTTGTAACTCCTTGTGGGCAGTGGGAGGGAGTCTATAGTGGGGTTGATTGGGTAGGGATGACCCAGGGATAAGATCTATAGCATGTTGTATATCCCTAAGTGGGGGTAACGTCGACGGAAGCTCGTCGGGGTAAACATCCCTATACTCATCTAGCAAGGCCCGCAACTCTCTAGGCAACTCATCTAACGTGCTTGAATCAGTCTTCGTACTCATAAGAACTAACGCATACATACTCCCTCTAAGAATGGGTCTCTCGCAAACTCCTTCCTGCCTACTAGACTCAACGTCTTCCTCTCGACCGGGATAGTGGTGTCCTTGGGTAACGCAACTGGTTCCTTCGGAACGGTCGGGCTCAAAGCAATGGTCTTACCCTTAAATTTAAACTCACAGGAGTTGGCCCGGCCATAATGTGTCACATCACGGTCATAGAGCCAAGCGCGGCCTAATAACACGTGGCATGCGTCCATCGGTAATACGTCACACCATATCTCATCCGTGTACGATCTGATCGAGAGGGGAACTAGGCATCGCTTGGTAACTGGGAAAGTGATCTTGTTAATCCAATCTACTTGATACGGGGTCGGGTGTGGCTCCGTGGTCAAGGCCATACGTGTGACGGCGTTCTCAGAAACGACGTTTACACAACTTCCACTATCGATAATCAGCTTACATAACTTCTCACCACTCCTAAAGATCAGGGAAAATATGCTCGTCCTCTTCCAATCATCTAAGGGACGAGGGGTGGTCAAGATACATCGCATCACTCCTAGGTAGCGTTCGTCCTCCAAATCACTTGGGACTCCCTCAGGGTCATCCTCCTCAATAGCCTCATAAACTAGGTCGGCGGGGTCGGTCTCCGCATCCAAAAGGGCGATGGCTCGAGTTTTTGTGGGACACTCAAAGGCGTAGTGGCCCTGAACCCCGCAAGCATAATATGTAGTGTTAGCCTTGCTAACCTTTCCTATGGGGATACGCTCACTCGTGGGATTCCTAGAGTTCCTCGCAGTGATCACTACCGATCTAGACTCAGCGGTCTTAGGTTTTCCTTTATCGTGGGTGGTAGATGAAGATGCTCCAAATGTGGTCAAACTCTTCGTACGGGAGTAACGAGAGTGGGCCTTAGAAGCCAGATGTTTTTCAATGTCAAGAGCGGCATTGAATGTCGTATTCAGATCTGTGTGACCACATCTCAAGAGCTTCCTCTGAATGTCAGGGTGGAGCCCCTTACGAAACCGAGATAGCGTAACCTCAGGGATCTCTCGAAGGTCACAACGCACCATACGGTCTTTCAGCTCGCCCAAATACTCAGCCACCGAGTTTGAGCCTTGCCGAAGGGTGGCTAGCTCATCGAACATTTGGGTTCGGTGGTAGGCGGGGACGTATTGGTCAGTGAGTAAGCTCTTCATCACCGGTCATCCAATGAGTGGGACTCCCTGCCCGGCTCCTATCCTACGCTCTTCATTCAGCCAATACGTTTTTGCTCGACCCGTTAGCTTCATCCTAGCAACCTGGACCTTTTGGGGATCCGTAGCATGGTGCCATTCGAAATAACATTCAATATCCACTACCCAAGTAAGGAAAATCTGGGGGTCTCCCAAACCATCGTAAGTGGGGGCGTCGATCTTAATGGCTCTAGTGATATCAGTGCCATGATCCGGACGACGTCCACGAGGAGGGGCTCGAGGATAGTCTTCATCCGAATCCGAATTATGAACCCGTTGTTGCTGATTGGGCAGCTCTTCATTAGCCGGTGGGGGTGGTGTTCCCCCTTGATTCAGAAGAATCTGGGCTAACATGGTCCTAATCTCCGTCATCTCACCACGTAGCTCTTCTATAGCCTCCGTGTTAGGATCTACTTGATCGTTCGCTGCCATCCTAGAGGTGGAAGGTAACTCTACGGTGTATTCCGTGCCTAGTCTCGTGCGCATGCAAATTTGAACAACTAGAAGGAAAATGAATTTTTTTGACGGACCTAACGAGAGCGAAACGAAAAACTTTTTAGTTTTAAAGTTGCTGGAAATAAACTCAGGAAGCTACAGAAAAAAAATCAGATTTTTTTGACAAGTTTGAAATTTTTTTTATTTTTACTAAATGCAGACCAATCCGAAAAAATTTCAGATTTTGACCGTGCAACGAACGCACCGGCAAATCTAGAGAAAGGATGGTGCCGAGATAGAACTCAACACAACCTCGCTTTGATACCAAATTGATGCAGCGGTATTTCCTAATAGAGATCCACACGGGCTATATTCCAACTCGCCACGAACACACGATGAACTAACGCACCTACACAAGCATTCTATCACTCGCATACGTTGACATTCACATCACAATATCAAATAAAAGGAAGAACGATCGACTCTAAAACAGCGGTCAAAAGAGAGTCGACATAGTTCCCAAATCAACACAAAGATTGCTACTCTTTTTGAGAACAAGACCAAGGCTATAGGCCAAGATCCGTTCAAGCAAAAGGCTCCCTTAAATAGGAGGTTACAAACACCATCCAACCATCCAAGATTGAGATGAAATCTCATCAACCCGGATGGTTAAATGCACCCTATCATAAAATGTCTATTAGCACACCAAAAATAAAAACATGCCGGAATTAAAATATTACAAGTTTTTAAATTGCGGAAATAAATATAAAACTAAAGCAAGATAATACGAAGGCTTTAGGCATCCTTTGCGCGACGCGGGCGGAGGTTATAATGTTGATTTCCGGGACGCCGAAAGTCCTTGTGTTGTAACATCTCCAAGTCATCCGCATGTGGGGGAAGTGGTATGGCATCAATATATTCTTCAATCAGCAATACATGTTCTCTTTCTCTTCTCTTTTTCAATCTCTCATTCTGGGCAATTGCTTCTTGATGTGGGAAATCTCAATCTTCTGCCTTATAGACATCTAAGATAGGAAGATTAACAGTTATCCTTGTACCTTGTAGAACTTTCAGTGTAAGGTCAGAATTTATGATAGCATTTGTGTCCTCCCCCTTTCTGGCTTCTTCAAATACCTGTTGATGTAGATCTTGTTTAGCTATGTAGATTGTGCCAGACAGGGTTTGGAAAGCATTCTCAATATCATCATGAAGCACCTCTTGCAGTTTGACTATTTCAGAATTGAAGTGGGAAGATGTGACTGAGGCTGCAATAGATTGGGAGACATTAGCAATATTAGCTTTCAGCTCTTCCTTGTTCCTGTCAGCTTCTTGATCCAACTGCATGGTAGTGGAGTAGACATAATCTTGAAGATGATTGGTTGATTTCTCTATCACTTCATCTGTTTTGCTGACAAAAATTTTGACATATGGCATATCTTGTTCAGATAGTCTGAGTTGTTTGTCCATGGATCTTAGAATTGTATTCTGAGAAATTACTGTCTTCTCAGCAAGGTCAAACCATTTGGTCATCTGTTTGTTGAGCATTTCAGTGTTCTTTATCTCCTTGTCCTCAGTCATGACTTCAGCCTTCACATTCCTAATGGACTGATCAATATATTCCCTGACTGATGTAACTGATTGATCCACATGTGTCTTCATGGAAGTGAGATGAGACTGTAGCAGTAGGTTGATAGCACTTAGAAGATTCTCATTAGGTGAGTTGGAAGTGGAGGCTTGCTGAATATTGATCATTGGGGCTAGGGGCCTTGTTGAACTTTGAGGGTTGATAATGTTGAGCACTAGGTTGACTGGAGGTTCAGGCAAGACTGCAGCTGGGGCATCCACCAGCTCAGCAAATGATGTAATATCATCAATGTGATCAGGGTGGACTTGGTCATCATCCAGATCATCTTCATCACCATTATCTTGATAATCATCCAGATTATCATTATCATCATTATCTTGCTCCTCCCCCTCAGAGAGAGCATCCTTGTCAGATGAGTCCAGGAAGGTTGGGACAATTAGTTAAAGTTAGAGTTAAATACTTAGAAATTCTAAAGATAAGATTGTTAGGCTTACCAAGAACTTCATCTTTCTCGGCAGTTGGCTCTTTCTGCTTCTCCCCCTCAGATGGGGCACTAGATTTTCCTGGTGAAGGTAAGGACCAGAGGGATGGTTCATTATCAGGATTGAGGCTAATTCTTTCTTCAAGATTGAAGATAAATTTGTCAATCTGACCTTGTAAATCATGAGGTGATTGTCTTTTGTCCTCATCAGCATCATTGATGTTTGTATTGTCTAAGGGGGCTGGGTCTTGTTGATGCTCCTCCTCAGTTGGAGCACCCATTTGTCCTTGAGGAGATATGGTCCACATTACGTAAATGTCAGAATTGACTACCTAATTGATTGGTTATGATCTATTAATTAAATGAGAAGTTTAAAGTTTGAAAGATTAGTTACCAGGAGTTATATCCTTGTCCAGCTCCTGTGGATGGATATTGTCAATTGGCTTGTCATCTTGTGGAGCATCCTTGTCAAGATTGTTGTGTGAACCAATGTCAGCACCAGCATCTTCATCTTCATCTGAGTGGTCAGACTCAGAGCTTGACATAATTAGTCTAATTTTCTTTGAGGATTTGGATGCTATCTTTTCTTTTTCTTTTGCTACAGTGGGCTGACTCATTGGAAGTACCCTGGTGAACCTGTCCAGGGTCTTGATATCCATTCTCTTTAGATAGTGAAGGCTTGAACCTTTGGATCTGTTGAACTTCTTAGGGTATGATTGGATTAGGTACAGGGATAGGATTCTACCCAAATTGGGTGACTGCAAACATTCCTTGATCCTTTGGAAAATCACTGCTCCCCAAGAAGTTTTTCTTTTCAGTATGATCCTGGTCATGAGGTCAAACATATATTGTGAGATTGTGTCATGGGATCCAGGTTTGCAAAGTAAGGCTTTTCCCACAATATCTGATAATAGCTTTCCCCTCTGGTTGAAGAATTTCCTTTTTAATGATCCAATTTTGGCATCATTATATTCTGTCCATTTTAATGCTTTCTTCTTGTCCTTCTCAGAAATTTCTTCCTCCTCACTTGAGTTGCAGGAAGGAAGATGAAGGGTTTTTTCTATCTTGGCAGGGGTGACTTCTATCCTCTCTTCTCCTATTTTTGATTTGATGGATGACTTCGAGGAGGATAATTTCGCATTGTTAAACCATTCCAGAACTTCAGTTCTGAGAATGGTACTTGGTTAAGAGAGAAGGAATTCCAGTCCTTGGTCTTCAAGGAGTTGAATCACTCCCTTGATTTCTTCAGGAGCATGGGCAAAGCCATTCCTGACTATCTCATGTCCTTCAAGAAGATCTTTAGAACTTTTGGGAGCCATTGTTATGGTAGAGGAATGCGCTAGGACGAAAGAGAAGGTGATTCGTCTCGGCGGCTAGGAAAGAAGGGTCGTGAACCTTTCACTAATTAAGATTGACTATTTATATAACCAAATTTTGGTATAATTAACCCTAATAAATAGATTTAATTTCTCTTATTATTGTAAGTGGAAATGGGTCAATTTAGGGTTGCATTTAGACAAACTATAATGAAATCAACTCGTCTCAACAGAACCACTGAGACGGCGTCCTAGCCACTGGGACAGAGCACTGTCAGCCGCTGGGACAAATTTAGCCATCTCAGCGGCTCAGCTGAGACTTTTCTCAACTGTCTCAGCGACTCAGCTGAAACAGACTGTTCTGTTTTAGCTGATCTTACTACTTAACCATAAATTCATTTGAGATATGATTGTTTGAAGGCCTAATCATGTCACTAATAGAGTTGATGTGACAACACTTTAAGTTACAACAAGACATGCATTATATCATATATGATTGAAAGAGAGAAATATTTTACACTATTCAACATTTAACATTCCTAGTTCAATTTTGAAAGCATTAGACTTGGCCTCATCCAATGGCTTTGTAAAGATATCAGCAACTTGATTGTCAGTGGGGACAAATTCAAGGCAGATATCTTTACATTCAACATGTTCTCTTATAAAATGATACATTATCTCGATGTGCTTAGTCCTGCTATGAGAGACAGGATTCTTAGCAATAGAGATAACACTGGATGAGTCACAATAAAGGGGAGACTCACTTACCTTGAGGTTGTAGTCCTCTAACTGGTGTTGAATCCACAATAGTTGTGCACAACAACTTCCTGCAGCAATGTATTCAGACTCAGCAGTGGATATTGCCACACTTGTTTGCTTTTTGCTGCTCCAAGATATCAACCTTCTTCCTAGGAATTGACAAGTGCCACTTGTGCTTTTCCTATCTTCTTTGCAACCTGCAAAATATGCATCTGAAAATCCAGTTAGTTCAAAATCATTGTTCTTAGGGTACCAAAGGCCAAGATGTAGACTGCCTTTAAGGTATCTCAAGATCCTCTTTGCAGCTGAGTAGTGAGATTCCTTAGGACATGCCTGGTACCTAGCACACACACATGTAGCATACATAATATCTGGTCTACTAGCAGTTAAATATAATAGGGATCCAATGATGCACCTGTACATGGATTCATCAAAGGTCTTGCCCTTCTCATCCTTGTCCAGGGAAATGTTGGACCCCATGGGAGTTTTCATGGTGGAAGCAGATTCCATCCCAAACTTCTTGATAAGCTCCCTAGTGTACTTGGTCTGAGAGATGAATATACCCTCATCAGACTGTTTCACTTGGAGGCCTAAAAAGTACTTGAGCTCTCTCATACTGCTCATCACAAACTCACCCTGCATTAGGTTGGCAAACCTTTTGCAGAGGTTGTCATCAGTAGACCCAAATATTATGTCATCAACATATATTTGGACTAGAAGACACTTGCCCCTTGTTTCCCTAAGAAACAATGTACTATCTATCTTTCCCCTCAAGAATGTGTTCTTGATGAGAAAGCTAGACAAAGTCTCATACCAAGACCTGGGGGCTTGCTTTAAACCATAAAGAGCTTTCCTAAGTAAATATACGTGATTAGAGAGGGTTGGATGCACAAAACCTGATGGTTGTTCAACATATACCTCTTCCTTCAAGTCACCATTAAGGAAGGCTGATTTGACATCCATTTGATACACTTTGAACCCCTTGTGGGCAGCATAGGCAAGGAATAGCCTAATTGCTTCTAACCTTGCAACATGGGCAAAGGTTTGATCAAAGTCTATCCCTTCTTCCTGTCTATAGCCCTTGGATACCAACCTTGCCTTGTTCTTTATGATTGTGCCATTCTCATTTAACTTGTTCCTGTAAATCCATTTGGTGCCAATAATATTATGACCTTGAGATTTTGGCACCAACTTCCATACCTTGCTTCTCTTGAATTGTAGAAGTTCTTCTTGCATTGCTTGAATACAAAAGATGTCTTGGTTGGCTTCTCCAAACTTCTTGGGCTCCATATGTGATAAGAAGCTCAGGAATAGGGCCTCATTATGAGCCCTACTTCTGGTCAGTACACCTTGGTTCTGGTCTCCGATAATTTGTTCTCTTGGATGATCTCGTAGGTGCCTTACAACTTGAGGCAATCTGTCCTCAGCTTGCTGTAACATTTCTGCTGGTTCAGCATTATCTTCAGCACCTTGGACCTCTTCCTCTTCAGGGATTGTTGCATCTGTATATGCCTTACTACTGGTGGGTGAGTCTTGCACAGACATCTTTCCATAACCTTCTCATTTCCTGTCAAAATAGATGAGCTAGACCAACCCTTATATATTAGGCTGGTCTCATCAAATACTACATGCATTGACTCCTCTACAACATGAGTTTTCTTGTTATACATTTTATAAGCTCTACTATGTGCGTTATAGCCAACAAGAACCCCCACATTGCATTTATCTGCAAACTTTGTTAATTGAGATTTTCCATTGTTTAAAATGTAGCATTTGGAGCCAAAGATTCTAAAATATGAAATTGTAGGTTTGTTTGCCTTTCAGAATCTCATAGGGGGTTATTACATGAACCTTATTGATGGAAGCTCTATTGAGAACATAGCATGCAGTATTGACTGCGTCATCCCAAAGGTATTCTGGGAGTGAGGAGTCACTAAGCAATGTTCTCCCAGCTTCTATCAAGGTCCTATTCCTCCTCTCAGTCACACCATTTTGTTGTGGAGTCCTTGGGGAGGAGAACTCTTGGGTGATAACATATTCTTGACAGAACCTTGTCATGGCTTCAGATTGAAATTCTGTGCCATGGTCACTCCTAGTCCTGACCACAGCACATTGTAAGTCATTCTGAATTGCTTTGATATTATTTATAAAGACATTCAAAGTATCAGACTTCTTCTTAAGGAAGAATACCAATGTATATTTTGAGTGATCATCAACAATCACCAAAGTATACAACTTCCCTCCTAGGCTCTGAATTGGCAAAGGACCAAACAAATCCATATGCAAGAGATAAAGACATCTTTCAGTGTCTTTAGAGCCAATACTTTTAAAGATGGCCTTTGTTTGCTTACCCATTTGGCAAACATGACAGGGACCACTTTTAATACATTTTAAATTAGGATTATTCCTAACAAGGTTTTTAGAGAATAATCTATACATTGTCTTGTAGTTAATGTGAGCAAGTCTCTTGTGCCATTGAACATAAAGAGACTCATTCTCATTAGCTACTAGACATACAGATGTAAGAGAATTACTGCATATAAAGTCTAAGCAATAAACATTCTCACTCCTAGTGCCTGAGAGAATGGTCTCTAAGTCATTAGACTTTTTGATTAAGCACGTGTCATTGTAGAATTCAATGGCATAGCCTAGATCACATAGTTGACTTATGCTTACTAGGTTGTGTTGCAACCCTTCAACAAAAGCTACCCTTGTGATTGAGACTATGCCATTGGAGATCATACCATATCCCTTGGTGATTCCTCTTTCAGATCCCCCAAAGATAACTTTGGGTCCATTCTTCACAGCCTTGTAGTCCTGTAGAAGATTTCTTGTTCCTGTCATGTGCCTTGAGCACCCACTGTCCAAGTACCATATTTGGTTGAGGTTGGTACTTGAACTATCCTGCAAGAAGGAGTTTAGTTACCCTTAGGAGCCCAAACAGCTTTGGGTCCTAGGTCCTTGTTAGCAGGATGAAATGACCTCACACTAGCTGCACCCTTTGCAGGAAGACTTATCTTTGCACATGGCACATTGGGATTGTGCCAACAGTCTATGGCAAAGTGTCCCACTTTACCACATCACCAACATTCATGAATGTTGTATCTCCTCTTCTGAACATTTCTTGAGGGGAGTGCAGCACTGTGTATATATTCAGGAGGGGAGACAGCAGCATTTATTTTATTTCTTTCAGCAAGGATTTGGATGAAAGTCAATCTGTGGACAGTCTTAGTAGTCTTTGTTTTAATGGCATCAGCTTGTTTGGCTTTTGGGCAAGGCAACATTTGATGGCATTAGACACTGAGCAACTAGACTTGTCTACTGATTTGACAACAGTCATGTTCTTGGCTGAATTAAATTTAGAAGAGCTTGTTTCCTTATTCTTGAATGAAGGGGTTGAAGTACCAAATACAAAAGGTCCAGGTTGGGCCATTTGAATTTCCTCATGGGAAGCCTTCATAGCACTCAATCCCATGCCCTTTCTTCCACTATGGGGAGGAGTGTTTTCCTTCCTATATGTACTTCCATTCTTCCAGTGACCATACATGCTTTCATGGTCATACCTGTTGGAGGGAAGCAACACCTTTTGAAAGGTGGTTTGAGGCTTAGCGTTACCCCTGCTCTTTTCTCCACTCCATTCTCCTACTTCCAAATTGTTGTATCCTAGTCCTCTCCTATTGGTTTGAGAGGAGGAGGTGTCAATAATAGGGAGCACAGATTTGGGCTTGGAGAATTGAGCCACCATGCTCTTCTCTCTCAGAAGCTTCACCTCAAGGTACTTGATGACCTTGTTCTTCTGGGATATGGTGCTCAAATGGACAATTGTTATCCCCTTTAGATGGCTAATTTCTCTATACATCTGACCCATCTTGGTAGATGATTCAGTGCACTCTTATTTTTCCATCTTTGGGGAAGCAATCTCTTGGGCTTGCATCTTGGCCAGTTTTTTGCTCTTTTTCAGAGCTTCCAAGAGAGCACAATATCTGGCAATCAATTGATTGACATCTTCCTCAGTTTCTGAATCACTTCCACCAATTGATGAAGGTGCTCCAGATTCTAGGCCAGTCTCATAATCAAAAGAGGAGATGGAGTGAATTAATACCTGTTCATTTTCAGAGATGTTCTGACTGTCATCCTCATCAGTGATGGCCATGAGGCCTAGCTGAACATTGTCCTCTTCATCCTCCTCTAAATCATTGTCTGAATGTGATAGAGGGGCCCTTATTCCAATTCTGGCAGCAGGATAATCATCTTCCTTTTCTGCTGTAAACAGCCCAATATAGGCTTCTTCTTCAGCATCTGAATCTGAGGATGAGGATTCAGACTCACTCCAGCTTTTTCCTTTCATTGCAAGGAAGGATTTTTCACCCTTCCTATCTCTTTGGTGGTGATGCTTCTTATCACCATTTTCCTTCCTTTTGACTAGACAGACAGCTATGACATGTACAGGCTTACTGCAGCAATAGCAAATGATGTTATTTGAAACATGTTTACCAGGTTTAGAATCATACATGTCACCCTTTGGGTGCTGCCTTTCAGATTTGTTGTAGTCTTTCTTGGAGTGTGAGGAGGAGGTGGGCTTGTTCTTCCACTGCTTTCTCCTCATCATCTTCTTGAACTGCCTTGAGAAGGCAGCAAATTCTTCATCAGAGGAAGAACTATCTGAGGTGCTGATTTCAGATTTCTCAGATTCAGCAAACCTCCTTGGAGGAGACACCATCCTGCCCTTGTTTTTCTTGGAGTTGTCAGCCTTGAGAGCCACAGATTTCTCCCTTGCATGAGCCCTTGTTGAGGTGTCCTCTTCCTTTCTTGCAGATAATTGCATCTCATAGGAGAGCAACTTTCCAAACTATGTATGAGTAGAAGTCTCACCAAGCCTTGCCACTTCCCTGATTGCACAAATTTTTGTGTCCCAATCCCTAGTTAAAGATCTAAGAAACTTATCATTCAGCTCATAATCAGTGAACACTCTCTCATAGGTTCTTAGTTCAATTACTATCCTAAAGAACCTTTCATAGCACATGGAAATGCTCTCCTGGCTCAGCTGCCTGAAGGCTTCATATTCTTGATTGAGGAGTGACTTTATATCATCCCTCACCTCAGCTGTTCCTTCCATATATACTACTAATATATCCCACATTTTCTTGGCAATTGTGCAGTGTACCAAGTTCTAAAATGTAGAGTCATCAATTGCATTAACAATTATGTTTTGTGCTCTTTTATCCATAGTAAACAGTGCAAGTTCATCCTTGGTCAAGTCATTGAAGGCCTTGGCCACTCTCCTTGTTGGATCTATGGTGGAGGCAATTTGAAAGGTGAAGGGCCCTTGTTTTACTGTGATGTAAATCCTTGGGTCAGATGCTTCCGTGAACAATCTAACACTTTGCTTCCATATGCCAAAGTTTTCTTTGTTGCATATGGGCAACTTCATGGATCTCATCTCCTTCTGCAATCCAGTGGAGGCCATTGGATTGAGATAAGACTATTCCTTTATTGGATCTAGTCAGACAGTTATGTCCTTCTTGACCAACCTAGCTCTGATACCAATTGATAGTTTATTTAGGATATGGTCTTAGACACCTAGAGGGGGGGTGAATAGGCTTCTTTTGTTTTAGGCTAACTGTTTTCTGATTTTAGGTTAGTAAAATATCAAGCACAAAAAACACTCAAAGATTTATATAGGTTCCTCAAGACAGGGTGTCTTGAGTAGCCCTCTTTCCCTCTTCACATTTCTAACAATGAGTTAGATAAGGCCAACTTCTCTAAACTCAGCTCCAAGAGCCTACAACACAGATCCCTCAGGATCTCTCAGGTTTTCCCAAACCCTACCTCAGGCACAATAGCCCTACCTCAGATCACACAATGATCCTACACTCAAGCTGGCCTCTCAGCTCTACAGTTCAGGCCAAACAGCCCTACACCCTCAGGCAAAGATGCCCTACAAACTCAGAACAATTAAGCTCCTACAGAAGTGATAAGATGGGATTACAATCAGAAGATAAAAGAGGTGGTCTTCTGCTTCTGAACAATTGTTGTTGTAGTCTTGAACCAGGGAGGAGTAGGAATGCCCCAACCTAATTCTTCTTGATCATTTCCTTCAGATGATGGACTGGGCAGCTTGCCCTTTCTTGAGTTGAACAACAGGAGCAATCACTTCTCTCCTTGCAGCCTCAGGTAATCAGAAAGTGAAAGCTTCTTGGCTGCCGAGAATGGAACAGTAATCTTGTTCTTTTGTGTTCTGGAGATTAAAATTTAGGAGGTATATTACAAAGCCCTAACTTATTCTTTTTATACTCCAATGATCTTCAACGGCTCTTAGCTGTCCTTCTGACAAGTATGGGAGTGATTGGTGGACCCTAAGAAGCCTTTCTGCAGCTTGCGCCAAAAGCAGAACCTGCCAGATCATTTTGAATTTGTCTCAGCAGTTGGGCTGAGATGGCTTGCTGTCGCAGCGGCTACTTCTGTCCCGTCCCAGCGGATCCGCTGAGACAGACAGTCGTCTCTGCGGTTTTCTTCTATCTGCAGCTCAGCAGGCCCAGACACCTTCTCAGCGGCTCCTGGCCTTGTCTCAGCGGTTCAGCTGAGACTGAGAGCTTGTCTCAACGGTTTTGACAGTAAACCTACTGAACATACATCACACCATGGTATGACCTAATCCTGCATGGTCATCAAACAGAATGGGGTTTATCAAATACAACTTGCACTTATCATTGAGTGTGAAGCTTCTTCAAATCAAGGGAACATTGAGGGTCATTTTCCCAACAGTAAAGAATTTAAGGGGAAGCTGAGTGGAGCAACTCCCTGGTCTTATGGGCCCTGAGGACCACACCCAATACCGCCACCGGGGAGACTCCTTTCAAGCTCTCTCACGGTTGCGAAGTCGTCCTTCCCGTGGAGTTCGAGGTAAAGACACAATGGGTTGGGGTCGCCGAATGAGGCAGCGACGAATGGAGGATAGATAATGAAGAGGAGATGCGGCTCTCCTTAGATATGATTGAGGAGGCCCGAGATTTGGCAGCCAACCGACAAGAAGAGATCAAGCGTCGGATGGCAAGATACTTTGACATGCACGTCAGGATCAAGCAGTTCGAGAAAGGGGACCTCGTCCTGAAAAAGGTTGATGCGGTCGGAAGGTCCGACGTGGTAGGTAAGCTCAATCCCAATTGGGAGGGGCCCTTTGTCATTAAAGAGGCCTTGAAATCTGGAGGATATCACCTCCAAAATGTGGAGGGCGAGTCCATCGGTCACTCATGGAGTGGAGATGACCTGAAATGTTTCTATCCTTGAGTATATGTAATAATAAGCGATTATTTTAAAGATAATATTTATCTCTTGTGTACATGTGAATGGAATGATCATAGGTAAGGCGGTGGCAGTTTACAAAGAAAGATAGGCCCCAAGCAGACGCGTTGTTCAGGCTCTCACCTAGCTGGCAGGACCGAAGGCTCACTCGGAGGCAGGTTACGAAGAAAGATAGGCCCCGAGCAGACCCGCTGTCCAGGCTCTCATCTAGCCGGCAGGTCCAAAGGCTCACTCGGAGGCAGGATACAAAGAAAGATAAGCCCCGAGCAGACCCGCTGTCCAGGCTCTCACCTAGCTGGCAGGTCTGAAGACTCACTCGGAGGCAGGTTACAAAGAAAGATAGGCCCTGAGCAGACCCGCTATCCAGGCTCTCATCTAGCTGGCAGTTCCGAAGGCTCACTCGGAGGCAGGTTACAAAGAAAGATAGGCCCCGAGCAGACCCGCTGTCCAGGCTCTCACCTAGCTGGCAGGTCTGAAGGCTCACTCGGAGGCAGGTTACGAAGAAAGATAGGTCCCGAGCAGACCCGCTGTCCAGGCTCTCATCTAGCTGGCAGGTTCGAAGGCTCACTTGGAGGCAGGTTATAAAGAGAGATAGGACCCGAGCAGACCCGCTGTCCAGGCTCTCATCTAGCTGGCAGGTCCGAAGGCTCACTCGGTGGCAGGTTACAAAGAAAGATAGGCCCCGAGCAGACCCGCTGTCCAGGCTCTCATCGAGCTGGCAGGTCCGAAGGCTCACTCGGTGGCAGGTTACGAAGAAAGATAGGCCCCGAGCAGACCCGCTGTTCAGGCTCTCATCTAGCTGGCAGGTCCGAAGGCTCACTCGGTGGCAGGTTACGAAGAAAGATAGGCCCCAAGAAGACCCGCTGTCCAGGCTCTCATCTAGCAGGCAGGTCTGAAGGCTCACTCGGTGGCAGGTTACGAAGAAAGATAGGCCCCGAGCAGACCCGTTGTCCAGGCTCTCATCTAGCAGGCAGGTCTGAAGGCTCACTCGGTGGCAGGTTACGAAGAAAAATAGGCCCCGATCAGACCCGCTGTCCAGGCTCTCACCTAGCTGGCAGGTCCGAAGGCTCACTCGGAGGCAGGTTACGAAGAAAGATAGGCCCCGAGCAGACCCGCTGTCCAGGCTCTCATCTAGCTGGCAGGTCTGAAGGCTCACTCGGAGGCAGGTTATAAAGAGAGATAGGACCCGAGCAGACCCGCTGTCCAGGCTCTTATCTAGCTGGCAGGTCCGAAGGCTCACTCGGTGGCAGGTTACAAAGAAAGATAGGCCCCGAGCAGACCCGCTGTCCAGGCTCTCATCTAGCTGGCAGGTCCGAAGGCTCACTCGGTGGCAGGTTACGAAGAAAGTGTTGGGTTTTCTAAGTACCATTCATAATGATATGAACACATCAAATGTGCGCAGCGGAAGAAGAAAAACTAGAACAACCCAAAGAGTAAGGATCTTGCGGATCTCATGAATCAAAAGATTAGGAAAGCAAAATGCAATATACCTTCGCGGGATTGAGTCAATACTCAACCAAGGTGCTCCAAGAAGAAATCTGGTAGACTAAATCTGAGTTCCAAGAACCGAAGTGTATCAGCTCCTCTACAGCGATCCACACGAACGATAGAGAACCCCAAAGCCTTGTCGAACAAGGAATGGGTCGGAGTAGGAAGCTCTCAGCGTCCCCACGGACTGCTAGGTCTGAGATAGGGGAGGCGGCGACCGTCGGCGGCGGATCTCAGCAGACAGGAAGAACGAGAAGCCCTCTTGCGGAACTTTTCCGGACGGCTGTTCTCTTCTAAGATAAAAGGTTCGGGGTGGTTAAACCTAAAACTGTATGCCCTTTTATACCAAACAGCATAAAACAGGCTATCCGCAGACCCAGGAAAAACAAAACTGTTCTGTCATGATTTATACATTTGCCGAATTCGACAATTCGACTAAATAGTATAACCGAATTCGATTATATACAATAACCGAATTCGACTATATGTTATAGCCGATTCGACTATATGAATTCGGTTATATGATTTCGTCGAAACCCTTTCGTCGAAACCATTTCGTCGAACTAACACATTTCGGCTAAACCCTTTAGTCGAATTTGTTACAATTCGGCTAAACACTTTAGCCGAATCAATATCGCCGAATTTCATTAGTCGAATCAACATAATTCGGTTAAACACTTTAGCCGAATTAGACACAGTTCGGTTAAACCCTTAAGCCGAATTTGTCTAGCATAAATCCATTCGTTTAAACCCTTTAAACGATTTCCCGTTGAGACATTCTCAAGTTAATTCCAAGCAGTTACAGGATTGGTCCTCCACTCATATCCAATATGAGTAAGGCCAACACAATTCTTTCTCCAACTTCTCCAAACGCTTTTATGTGCGACCCTATATGCTCATATTGCGTTGGCAGTAAGACTAATTGTTGATTGCTTTGAGATCACCTCAGAAACTCCAACAGAAAGATAGGCCCCGAGAAGACCCGCTGTCCAGGCTCTCATCTTGCTGGCAGGTCTGAAGGCTCACTCGGTGGCAGGTTACGAAGAATGATAGGCCCCGAGCAGACCCGCTGTCCAGGCTCTCATCTAGCAGGCAGGTCTGTAGGCTCACTCGGTGGCAGGTTACGAAGAAAGATAGGCCCCGAGCAGACCCACTGTCCAGGCTCTCATCTAGCTGGTAGGTCTGAAGGCTCACTCGGTGGCTGGTTACGAAGAAAGATAGGCCTCGAGAAGACCCATTGTCCAGGCTCTCATCTAGCTGGCGGGACCGAAGGCTCACTCGGTGGCAGGTTACGAAGAAAGATAGGCCCCGAGCAGACCCGCTGTCCAGGCTCCCATCTAGCTGGCAAGTCTGAAGGCTCACTCGGTGGCAGGTTACAAAGAAAGATAGTCCCCGAGCAGACCCGTTGTCCAGGCTCCCATCTAGCTGGTAGGTCTGAAGGCTCACTCGGTGGCAGGTTACAAAGAAAGATAGGCACCGAGCAGACCCGCTGTCTAGGCTCCCATCTAGCTGGCAGGTCCGAAGGCTCACTCGGTGGCAGGTTACGAAGAAAGATAGGCCCCGAGCAGACCCGTGTCCAGGCTCCCATCTAGCTGGCAGGTCCGAAGGCTCACTCGGTGGCAGGTTACAAAGAAAGATAGGCCCCGAGCAGACCCGCTGTCCAGACTCACATCTAGCTGGCAGGTCCGAAGGCTCACTCGGTGGCAGGTTACGAAGAAAGATAGGCCCCGAGCAGACCCGCTGTCCAGGCTCCCATCTAGCTGGCAGGTCCGAAAGCTCACTCGGTGGAAGGTTACAAAGAAAGATAGGCCCCGAGCAGACCCGCTGTCCAGGCTCCCATCTAGCTGGCAGTTCCGAAGGCTCACTCGGTGGCAGGTTACAAAGAAAGATAGGATCCGAGCAGACCCACTGTCCAGGCTTCCCTCTAGCTGGCAAGGCCGAAAGACCTTCGGAGGGATAGAAGGGAAAAATAAACTTGAGCAGAGAAGCCAGTTGAAGGCGGGCGAATGAAATTTGCCGAGTGAACCACTCGCGTCGCGAACATGCCTAGGGCCTGCCGAGAGGAGGTGCATGAGTACCATTCGGGGAGGAGTGAATACCCAGCGAGATCACGTTCTCGGTGGAAGCATCGTGATCGCCCAACTCCGCCTTGGAAAGAGGGGGATAGGGGCGCGTGCGGGTGCTACCACCCCCGATGAATGATCAAGAGTGTCGCTCGTCAGCGAATCATCCTAAGAGCCTAGTGAGATGTGGAAGCATAATGAAAGAAGAAAGCAGCCGTTGAGTACCGCACGGCAGTGAATCATCCTAAGATCCTAGCGATGCGGGAGCATAATAAAAAAAGCAATAACTGACAAAGACCATCATTTAGCAAAAAACGGGGTCTCGCCCTGGAAATGTTTTACAAAACACTTAAAGGTCCTTAGGGCTACCACCGGAGGATCCACCACTCTCGTCCGAGCCCAAGAGGACGACCCCCTCTTTCTGCGGATGGTCTTCGTCATCCGGGACGGGAATTGGGACGAATATATCGGGCACGTCATGGCACACTGAGAGACTTTTGGCACCCTCCTTCAAATACCCGGCATCGCGAAGCACTCGCAGCGTGTGCTTCGCAGCATCCTGGGCGCTCTCCTGCATCAGCTCCTCGAATTCATAGTTAGAGTAAGAATGCTTCTTACTCCCTTCCCCAAGGACCGGGAGAGCGGCCTCTCGCAAGTGCTGAATCTCAGCCTTAGCCTCCCTAACATCATCCTCAAGGTCGGCCACTCGCACGCGAAGCATTTCAGCGCTAGAGGACTGCAAAAAAAAGAGGGACAGTCAGACGGGGGTAAAAGGAAGCGGCAATGTAAGCCTCCAAGGAAAGTCATTTACCTCCTGAATGGGGCGACTGGCGAGAAGGGTCTCGACGGACTCCAACTTACGCTTCAGCTCTAAGACCTCGGCAGAGGCAAGGGCCCACGTCGCCTCAACATCACTCAAGTTCCGCGCAAGGAAGATGTTGCGGCGTGAGGACATGTGCGCGAGCTCAAGCGCCCGGAGGAGGGCTCGTGCGGTCTCATGAGCGAGTACCTGAGTCTTCTCGGCATCGAAGACCTCAGCATCATCCCGGCTGTATAGAGCATAAGCGATAGCATAGGCCTCGTCGCTGTCAATATCGGTTTCGACCCAGGATGAATGGAGGGTGGAGAGCGAATCCATGTTGGCGTTCCTGTCCCACTGAACAAATGGAGCTCCTGCGGCGTCCACGTACTTCTCGTCGTTCGCAAAGTTTCAATGATCCCTCGGCAGCGGCCTTGAGGAAGTTCCTTCCCGCGGAGCTGAGGTCCCGGCCGAAGCATTCGCTCCCGGAGCCCCACTCAAGGTCCCTTTATCCTTCGCGGATGAGGAGGTTTTCGGATTTTTGGATGAAGGGGCAGGAGGGGGTGCATCTGGCTTCCGCTTCTGGCTTCTAGGCTTGGAGGAAGCTAAGCCCTCCCGGCAGGCTTCAACGGCGGCCCGTGCGGAGGACAGGGAAGGTCACAGCACCGCCCCCTCCGGATGGGGAGGGTGAAGCGGGAGGTCGCGCACACCTGCACCAAGAGAAGTTTACTCAGCGATAAAGCGAGAAGAAAGGGTGAGCTCAAGCACACAGAAACCGCCCGAACCTACCCTCGCCCTGAGGAATAGGCGGAAGCGAGTTGACGTTCTTCCGGAGATAGACGACGTTCATCCCGCACTCCATGATGAATTGACGAAGTTTGTCCTCGTGACCCCCCAGCGTCGGGGGCTTGAAGGTTGACTCCTCCTCCTGCACCGGCGCGAAAAGGACATTGTCGAAGTTCCCGCTGACGAAGACGAAGCGGTGAACCCAGTCATGGTTCTTGTTCGCGAGGCCAGCCACCTTGAGCGAATTCTAGCCCGAGAAGAAGGTCGTCCCGTGCTACGCCCGGAAGGTGAAAAGCTTGCGGAAGACGGGTAGACTAAATTCTATCCCTTCTTCGCGCAAGTAGCAGGCGAACCCTACCAGCATGGTGATAGAGTTAGGGTTAAGCTGAGCGGGAATGACCCCGAAGTAGCAGAGCGTCTGACAAAATTTCGGCCAGATTGGGATGCAGAACCCCACCTCGAAATGTTCCAACGGGACCGCAAGGGTGCCGGGGAGAAAGTGTTGATGCGGTCTTCCGGTCCAGGGCAACTCGCAGAAAACCCTGGCGGAATGTAATCTTGCTAGACAATGCGTTGGAGCATTTACCCCTACCGTCCGGTTCGCCTCCCATCTCGCGAAAGTTGAGAAGAGTCGAGATCGCGCAGATGAAAGAGGCGCGAGTGCTAGCGTAAAGAGAGAGAGGAGAGCTGGGTTGAAAAGTAATAAATGAGGTTGGTAGGGCCGTCTATTTATAGAAAAGTAGAGAAATCGAGGGGTTTCCTGGGCAGCGGGTGTGCGGATAGTGACCACGCCTCTACGACGCCTCGAAATCTGAGCTGACTCATTTCGCCCGTTAATGGCGGACATCGGGCGAGTGGTCGTCCGGTGGAATGCAGGATGACAAAAATTAATTAGTTAGACAGATAGTGAGCGAGACGATAACATTCGGCAGATGCAGAAAAGACAAGAAATTAAAGCGAAATAACAGAGAGAACAACCATTCGCAGAACACAGTTAGTGGATTATTACAAAACCAAAGAGTTTTTGCAAAGTTTTTAGAAACACTAGCAGTGGAGATAAGGGGGCGAGTGTCGGTAGGCTAGTGCTCGATCCAATGCCATCGACCCCGACCTCGCGTCCCTGCAGCTGGGGGCATTCGCGAGCGGTAATACGCATTCATAACGGTAATCTCCTGGTTGGCCAAGTGCAGCTGGTCCCTGGCCTGCGCAGCATGCCTCCCGGGAGAAAGCTCCCCACCCTCGGCACCCAGGCACTCCACCTCGCCGAGAAGGCGCGAGTAGTCTCGCTAGAGAGCTTTAAGCTCGCGCGCAGTTTCCATTCGCTGCCCATCCATCTGACCCGCAAGATCTCGCTGCATGAAGATGAGCTTTCCAAGGACCTCCTTCATTCGCTCCTTCATGGTTTGGGTATCGGAAGGGTCACCAAGAAAGTCTGAAAGTTCTCCAGGGGAGGGAGGCGGCGAGACCATCCCTTCTCCCCCTTCATAGTAGGACCCCATAGGGGAGGCCTCCCGGTGACCTGCAAAAACAAAGATTATTGGTCTCGGCAGTTCAGACGACCATGTCAGAGCAAGTGAGGTCACTAACCCAGTACGGGCTCACTATATTTAGGAGGGCGCAACGTAGAAGGTTGTCCATCGAATAGGCTGGCAGAAGGATGCAGAAATTTTCCTCTTCCAGGGCGAAAGGGTTCTGGGGAGACTGCAAGAATGGTAGCCTGGCCAGTCGTCGTAAGGGTATGACCGAGGTCCCTTCCAGGTGAACCTCCTTGCTAATTCGCGGAAATGGGAGTGTCCTGGCAAATGGGAGAATTGCGGGAAGTAGAGGGTTGTCCCGTGACACCAGGATCAAGGGCTGTGAGAAGCAGCGACCAAAAATGTGCAATGTGGAGAGTAATTACACTATTCATGGCTTACCAATTTGATGCAGGGTCTCGCCCAGGGTGATCGGAGGAACGAGGTCCTAGACCAGTGGAGGTCTCGCATCCGCAGGCGGGAGCATTGCGGTTTTCGTCGGGACGATCCCGAGATCCTCCTCAGGAACCTATGCCTCCTGCGAATGGTCAGGACCCTCAGGAGGGTATTGTCTTAAGAGTTAGCGAGGAAATCGGGAGAAATGTGAATACCTGTATCTGGATATCGGGGGAGGGCTGTTTTTCCGGATGGGGAGATTCCGAGGCGGACCCGCCCTCCACCCGATCTCGTCGAACCGCCATAGCTCTCCTAGAGCGAAAGGGAGACTTAGGGTCCCTCTTTGAGGAAAGACAGGGGCGAACCTGGCGGCTTTGGGGCAGTTTTCCTCTGGGCCGCTGCCAGACAATCCAGCATCTCTTGTGAGATCGGCTTCGAAGATGGTTTCATGGAAGTCATTCGAGGTGGTGAAAGCTCGGGGAGGAGAAGGAAATTCCGTCAGAAGAAATGGAGCACTCCTAAAAAAGTTCAGAACAGAGATATATATATAGCGCAGTGGTGGGACCCACGAAAAGATTCTGTCTAGGTCAGCAAGCACTCATCGAATACAGGGTTGGATTGTTCTTTTCGAGCGTAAAACTCGCTCGCAAAGAGTAGGGATTATGTACAATCACGTATTCGCCGAGTGGGTCCCCCAGACTCAAGGAGGCCAGAAGGAGAGACGAGTGAGGTAAGCAAGCATTAGCATAGGCCCAGATGGGCATTCGCCCGGAGAGCCGAAGTAGCATTCGCCTACGAGAAAGTCCTGCTGTGAGGAAGACAGGCGAAGGAAGGTCGGAACCCCATTCGCGCAGGGGATCCGGAAGTGGTGAGTGGTGCCTTCATGGACCACTCGCCCAGGGCTAGCGAGTGAAGCTTTCAAGGACCACTCGGCCTCCCGGATCCGAAGGTGGAAGGCATGAGAGAAGCCTGGCGAGTGGTGCCCACATGGACCACTCGCCTAGTGGGATCCAGAGATAAAATTACCCGGATGCCCTTGGGGGACTGTCAATAGCCCTTCAGAACAGCGGAGTTAGGCTGTTAGCAGACCAATTTGGGGTGCGATTAGAAAAACCAAAAGGCGGATTCATGTTATTAGCAGACCAGCGTAGAGAACCTATAAATAGACCCTTAAGGGCACCTTGGAGGAGATCAGATCTTTTGAGCTCTCTCCTCCAGGCTAGTTTCGGAGTTGGCTTCTAGTGCCCTCCAAGGTGCCCGGCTGAGCTTTGGTTTGGGAGGGGAAGCTCTCTAAGATCTTCCGGGTGTGTGAAGGGACCTCCTCGCTACAGCCTTGGGTCTGTTCTAGATTTTCCATCCACAGTCAAGAGAGTTTAGTGAGGGAGAAGTAAGCATGGGCTACACCCCCCTGTGGATCCGAACTCAGAGACCAGTTGACGGTTTCAACAATGTGATAACATCCCCTATCGAACAAACCAGAGCAAGGGAGACATTAGCGACAACAGTTGAGGGCAATGATTGTCAAAATGAGTGAAGGTGGTCGTGTCTCCAATCATATGATAGGTTGCCCTAGAGTCAATAAGCCACTTTTAGCGGCAATACAAGCGCTACCTGAGATAAAAGGAGAAGACAGGGCAGCACCGACTGAACCTTAAGAAACTGGAATAAGGTCTTAGATATCTGCATGGGAAATACACAGCCATGTTAGATAGAGAAGTAATAGGATGTAGTGATGTGTTGTCAAGATCAATAGCGCCAATTTGAGCTTGTGTGCGAAGATGAGAGTGCGTGGTGAAATAACGATCAACGAGGTGGCCAAGTCTACCACAGTGAGAGCAAATAGCACATTCACCGCCTCGCCCCCAATATGTCCTTTTCGGCTACAACATCTGGCTCGTTCAATGGTATGTGGCTGGTGAGATAGTTCCTTATTGTTGCTTTGTTAGTAGCCTCCCCAGTGTTGTAATTCCTCTTGCGGTGTGTGGAGTGCTCATGTTATTTGATAAGTAGAAGATGTCAATACAACAACGATAAAGGTGGGTTCGGGTGTTGCAATTTGAACACAATTCGAACGATCCATGCAAGAGAACAACAATCACATTATGTGAACCAATGACGTCCAACATTGAAGGAGTGCTCCAGAGCATAACCTTAGCGAAAGAGATGGAGGTGGAAGCTCTCTAGGAAGTGCGCGGGAAGTGATCTCGACGAGAGGTGGTAGCGGGATGCGAGACTACACATGTGAGGCAAAGTATGAAGCGATCTAGGTGAGCGAGATGAGATTTAAGTCTGCCCCGATACCATGTTAAGGAATCAAAAAGCTTCATTATACTATAAGGAAACTCCTTTATTTATACATATAGAGGAGAATGCAATATCTCACTCACAATGTGGGACTATTCATATAAAGAAGGAATGTGCTATAACACTGGACTTTAACAACAACCTAAAATCGAAAAATAGGCAAAAAAATCTTATGCAAATGAGGTAAAATCTGACATTGGATTTGGCATATTGGTTAGGTCCATACATCATAGATGGCATCTACTGTAATATACGGTAGGACTGTGCTGTGATGCAATATTATGGGTCTTATTTATAAAAGTTATAATATGATTAGAATAGTTGTGTTAATTTTGATTTCATGTTTTATGCAAGTTCTCTTTTAATTACACGTCAGGTAATTTTGTAATATGTCCAGTAGTGTGCACTTCACTACAAATGTGTGTTGTATTTATATTGTTGGAAGTGATAACTTCGGCACAACAAATAATAATTAAAGAGGAAGCAAACAATTCTTTATATATCAACAAGAGATTGCAAATTACAATGACAATTTCACACATACACAAGCCACAATTTTGTATTACAACTCAACACAAAACAAACACTTAACCGAAGAGATAGCCGACCTGCTGTCCAATCACTTATGGGAGATCGCCGAACTGCTGTTCGTCAAGAACTGTTCACTGGAGATCGCCAAGTTCTGTTCACAGGAGATCGCAAGTTCTGTTCCGCAGGAGATCGCCTACTACTGAGGAATCTCTGCTTCCAAGAAGAGAGACAGCAGATTTGGAGATAGCTTCTTTCAAGAAGTTCACACGCAACTATGTTCCGCCTTTTCTCTGTTCGCAGCTTTTGCTGGAGCTAGCATGCATGCAATTTTCACTAATCGCCAGTAGGAGACCGCCTCCCGTTTCCCGTATCTCACTTCTTCCGCAAATGTTTTTCATTCTTGACCTGCAAATATCAAGCCTATTTATAGGCACTTCCATCCTATAAAATCAAAGCCATGTGTACCTCTAATCATGCCAACATTCCTCTCTCTTTATTCACGCCATTTGCAAATCACATCATGTCTCACACACACGCGCGCGCGCGAGAGGCACAGGGCTCCGCACCTACTGCCAAGCACGAACCCGGCCGGCGACGGCGGGCTTCTCGCGGGCTTCTCGCGGGCGGGCTTCGTCCGCCCCCGGCGGGTCGCCGTGAGGGATTCCCCGCCACCGACGGGCTTCGCGCGGGCGTGCTTCGCCCGCCCCAGGCCAAGCGCGATAGTACCCGACCTGCGACGGCGGGCTACGCCCATGACGCTCCGGGATGCGCCCGCATCAAGCTGGTTGCGCCCACAACATATACATATGAGTACTCAAAATGACCGCACAAAAATTTTAATTAATATTTTATAATTGTTATTTTTTAAAAAACATTTATATTTTAACAAAAAATCATTTTAAAGTAGGTATATGAGGTCTAATGATTACTGATGAGTAGTTTATATACTCATCTTTTAGTATAATTTTATTATTATTTTAACATCAATTTATATAATTTATATGAATTACCCTAGAAAAATCATTTCTTTTCATATGTATGTATTAACTTAAGTTTATTTCAGATTTTCAGATTTTCTTGACACTTTGAGCAAAATTTGCAAGAACACGCCCAAGGTTACGTGCGTGACCAAGGGCGTGACAGCCTAAGATGTGTTCCAGACCTGCTGCCGCCACCACGGGCTCATTCCGTAAAGATTCGTCAAGTACACGTCCCAAGTCACGGGCGTGACCAAGGGCGTGACACAGGTCACGACCATGACCCGCCTCCCGCAGCCAGATCAGCCTACCACGTCAATTAAAATTACACGCCCCAGGTCACGGGCGTGACCAGGAGCGTGACATCCAGTCATGGGCGTGATCTTCACCGCGCCACTTTCCCGCCGATGACTTCCCTCCAGGCGTTGTTTTGAAGAGTACACGTCTTAGGGCACGGGCATAACCTAGGGCGTGACACACATGTAATGCCCGCATTGAAGCCAGAAGGCGTCTATCCTTCACCAGCTTCGATCACGCCATGTACACGCCCTTGGTCACGGGCGTGTAACCCCAATTTGAAGCCTATTTAAAGTCAGCTCCACAAGAACTGATGGGACGAATTTTGGAGGCTGAAGTCTTCTTTTTTGGCTTTGTTTCCATGTTTTAAGCATTTCTTGTATTTCTCTTTCTAGTGCAATTGTAAGTTTTAATAGTTTATAATTTTCATTTCAATAGCTTGTAATCTTTTTATTTTGCAATCAATAAAATAGCTCTTTTCTCCTTCTTATCCTCTTCTCAATTTCATCATGTACTCTTTTATTTTCATCGATTCCTCCATATACATTAATAGCTAAATTATATTTGTACTCGGTCGAGGTGATCCAAGGAATGATATAAGTCATGAAATAATTTAGAGTTACTCTTTCTCTTTTCTAAAATGCTTAAGATTTATCATTGATTTTAAGGTAACGAGATTATATTTTCGATATATAATTCTTGTTCTTGTTTTCGTACTTTAGTTAGCCGAGAGGCTCGTAATGCGAATCGATCACTCAAGGATAAAAAAGAGTAGAATGCAATCCTCGAGAGAGGACAATGTTACCCTTCCGGATTGGAGTAAAAGTCAATTGTGGGATTCACCTCGTAAAGCGAGCTTTAGGGGTTTCAAATATAGAATGAGAGTTCGATCGATCAACCTAATCTCAGGTGGACGTATTCCTCGAGAGAGGTGCGTTCATAATTCAGGAATCTCCACGGTCAAAGCTATTTTATTAAGAGAATGCGATTTTAATCTTTCTTCTTATTTTTATCTCCGAGGTGATTCAAAGATCGAGTGCTAGCTTTCTAATCATTATTTTTATCTGTTTTTAATTCACCAAACCCAACCCAAAGTTATATTGATAAAATAATAGAGATTTTGTTGAAGTAAAAGTATTCAACCACCCCGAGTCTAATACGACCTTGGTTTCTTTAAGCCTATACTACTTTTGATACGGTACACTTGTCATTGTCGTTTGCGGATATAGTTTTGTGCATCAATTACCTACCATAGTAGCTGTAAGAGGTCAACTAAAAATCTTTTGGATTTTATGAATTTCCATCATTATTTTTATTTAGAGGTGTTAAAAAAATCGGGCCCGGGGGCCCTGCCCGAAAAAAGCCCGGCTAGGCCCGGGCCCGTGCTTGCCCGCCCCAGGCACAGACCAGGCCCTCCTAAGACCGGGCCTTACCTGGGCTTGGCACCGAGGCCAAACACCAGGCGGGATAATCCCGCCTAAACAGGCGGGATAATCCCGCCTAAACAGGCGGGATTTTAATTAAATCCCGCCTATTAGGCCGGATTTAATTAAAATCCTGCCTATTTAGGCGGAATTTTAATAAAATCTCGCCTAAATAGGCCGGATTTTATTAAAGCCCGCCTATATGTGGGATTTATTAATCGGGCCCAGTCTGGACCCGGCCTGGCCAGGCCTTGGGGGCCTTGGCAGGCCCCCTGCTGGGGCTGGTGCCTGAGCCCGGCCCGAGCCCGGTACAGGCCCGGGCCCGGGTGACAAAAGTCGGGGCCCGTCAGGCCCGGTACAGGCCCGGCCTGGGCGGGCTTTTTGGACAGGGCTATTTTTATTATATGGATATAGTGTAATTACAGGAAATATATAGCCTTTATATCTTATGAATTTCCATTTTTTCATAATATATGTTAAGTCATTAGAGTAAAGGAATGAGGCTATATTTGACAATTTTGAATGTTGCTCCAAAAGCATCTTCTTGTATATAGTAATTAAAGACATATATTTATACATATACATATATATATACATATATATATATACATATATATATACATATACATATATGTATACACACATATAGTGGTTACAAAATTATGTTAATTTATTGAGACATTCTTTTAATCATGTCTGTTTATTCAAAGCATTCGACGGTCAGATTATTCAATCCATTATTTTCGATTGCCAATAAACGCGCTTTTTGTTTCAGGGTATCGCGATCTGCTCCCGACCCTCCTTAACCCACTCGCTGTAACGACCCAGCATTTTGGCGTTCGAGCGGGACCCAGTCCACGATCTGTCCTCATCTGGCCTCGTTACCGGGCTGCAGCCCAAACACCCAACCCTTCTCCAGCCCACTGGCGGGTTGTTGGTGGCCTACAGCCTCCCTTCGATGAGCCAAACTCGATAGTCAAGCATGCACCACGGGGACTTCCCAGGAGGTCACCCATCCCAGTACTACTCCAACCCGAGCACGCTTAACTATGGAGTTCTTTCAACTCTCATCATCAATTGACCTGCACCTCAATTGGTGATGAGAGTTGAAAGAACTCCATAGTTAAGCGTGCTCGGGTTGGAGTAGTACTGGGATGGGTGACCTCCTGGGAAGTCCCCGTGGTGCATGCTTGACTATCGAGTTTGGCTCATCGAAGGGAGGCTGTAGGCCACCAACAACCCGCCAGTGGGCTGGAGAAGGGTTGGGTGTTTGGGCTGCAGCCCGGTAACGAGGCCAGATGAGGACAGATCGTGGACTGGGTCCCGCTCGAACGCCAAAATGCTGGGTCGTTACATTTTTTATTGTAACGACCCAGCATTTTGGCGTTCGAGCGGGACCCAGTCCACGATCTGTCCTCATCTGTCCTCGTTACCGGGCTGCAGCCCAAACACCCAACCCTTCTCCAGCCCACTGGCGGGTTGTTGGTGGCCTACAGCCTCCCTTCGATGAGCCAAACTCGATAGTCAAGCATGCACCACGGGAAATTCCCAGGAGGTCACCCATCCCAGTACTACTCCAACCCGAGCACGCTTAACTATGGAGTTCTTTCAACTCTCATCACCAATTGACGTAACACCCCCATCCGTTAAGAAGCATATGACAGAAGGTCCGGCCGGGGCCCCACGCCATATACTACAAAACAAACGGGAACGTCACTTAATTGAAATATCGAACGACTCTAAATAATGAACCTAACTCAGAGCATTCTATGCGGAAGCAAAAGAGAGAGACAAAATATATAAAACCACCAAACCCGAACCCGGGTATGTCCACTTCTAATAATAGGAATAAAAGGTTTTACACAACGAAAGAGGCACGACGGTCTTACAGTTTACCAACATCGGCGCGCAGGCCGGCCATACATGAAAAGCTAAAGAACATCAAAAGGCCTTCAAGGGCCGCACCAGCACCAGGGCTTCCGCCCGCTATTAGCCCGCTATGTTCCCGCTCGGTCCAGCACCTGTACAACAAGCCCACCAAAAACGGTGGCAAAACAGGGCAACGGTCAGCTAAAGCTGACCAAATTATAACGACCCCACCCCTTCGAGGGGGTGGCAGTTCTAATCATCCCTGCAACACAAACTCAGCAGCATATATATATAAGAGTGCGACTAGCAAAGCCCACAACAGTTCATACATATGCAACAATCACAAACGTGGAAATGGCCTCCACATCTCGTGCTCTCAGGCACTCTTTGGTGTACTACGCCTTCCACCACCATCCACTCTTGATGGCTTTGCCCTTCGAGGCTAAAGTCGGTGGCCCGAATACCGGGGGCTCTCCCGTGCTTTAATTGTGAACATACCGTAGTCCGAAGACTCTTTCCCATTGCCTCCCGACATGCTGTACGAGACTCACTAATCAGGTGTTGCAATGGTGCGGTTTCAGGTTCGCCAAATGCCCTTTGTTCACAGCTCTCGTTGTACAACACGAAGAGCGGGTATGGCGTTCCCTCAGCCCAGGTATTCTCAATTAGCCGGCCCTACGGGCCGCTAAGTCATCCACCAGGACACCCTCACGGGTCGGGCACAAAGGTCTCAGGTCCTCTCAACAGGTGGGCACAACAACATCACCAGAACTCAGTCTGGGAGCTGTCGCCTGGCGACATTCAATGTCGCCAGCGACAGTGAACAAAACCCCATTTTGGCTTCTAGCCGTGGGTGCTTCCCGGGGCACACCCCCAGGCATTGCTGCACATGCAGTAGCACTCCCACTGCCTCAGAAAGTCCAAAATTCACCAGATCCAAGTCTGGGAGCTACCGCCCGGCGATAACGCTAACGCCGGCGGTAGTGAACAGAAACTCCATTTCTGTTTCTAACTTCGGGTGCTTCCCGGGGCACACACGCAGGCGTTGCTGCGCATGCAGTAGCACCCTCTAGTCCTACGAAGCAGTATATCTACACGGAGTTTTCCCCGGCACGCATAATACCAAAAAGCATCACCAATCCGGACGAACCGTCTCGGATGGGCTTCACACAGCGCGCCTACGTCCATTTCACGTATGGACTCTACATGTATGCAAGATTTGACGGGGATAACACGAATCGACCCGTCGGAGGTCACAACCTCACCCTTTTGGGTAGGGGGCCTCAACGATGCAAGGAACGGACTAGAACGTGTCCAAATGAGAGTAAAGAGAATCGTTACCCTTGGCGCGCGTTTCAAAACCCTGGAGCACGATCGTAGCGGCTGTCCGCGCACGAAATCTGCTCTCCGCGCGTCGAGTTTAGCTCCAAAATATCTTTCCACGGTGACGGAGGCCTTCCTCCTACAGATCGGCGACGACCAGGACAAGGAGAGGAGAAGGCTTTGTGCTTCTCCTTCCAACAGCAAAACGAGAGAGGAAGGGAGCTCGGGCTTCTCCTTCCAGGCCGACAAAGTTCGGGGCTGCTGTTGAGAAGAGGAGAGGGCTGCTTGGGCGGCTCCTCCTTGGTCCAGGCCGACGGGAGAGAGGGAGAGGGAGGAGGAAGCTCGGCTTCCCTGCTCCAGTCGACGGGAAGGAGAGGAGATCGGGGGACGGGGCTCTCCTTGCCCTAGGCGGCGACGGGAAAGAAGGTGAAGAGGGAGGTCGAGGCGGCGGATTGCGGCTGCTCCACGCGAACGAGAGGGGCGAGAGAGGAGATCGGGAAATCGGGGAGAGGGAGTGATCGGGTGAGGGGAGGGTTGCTTAGGGTTTTAGGTTTTAACTTAGCCAAACCTCTAACCGCACCCCAAGCCCTCTAAACGCACACCGAAACCCACTAGACGCACACCAAAATTTGTTTAATAAATTTGGGGCGTTACAATACTCCCCACCTTAAAGAAATTTCGTCCCGAAATTTAAAGTACAAACAACGAAATGAAATTCGTCATACCTGAGTAAACAAATCAGGGTACTCCTCGCGCATGATCTCTTCTGGCTCCTAAGAGAGCTCCTCGCGGCCACAATTGTCCCAACGGACTCTCACCATCTTGATGGCCTTTCTCCGCAATTGCCGAATATCAGTATCGATGATACAAACCGGAGTCACCTTAGTAGTTAGGCTACTCTCCACCGGCACACTAACGGCCTCCAACACAGCATCGGGCTCTCGCACCGCCTTCCTCAACACAGAGATATGGAAGACGTCATGCAACCCACTCAGCTCCGTCGACAAGGCAAGTCGGTAAGCTGCTTGGCCGATGCGCTCGGTGATCTCGAATGGCCCTACATACCTCGGACTCAGCTTCTTCAAGCGTCGAATCCTCGACACTCCTTTGAAAGGCTTTATCTTCAAATACACCCAATCACCAACCACGAACTCCACGTTCCGGTGTTTGGCGTTGTAATACTTCGCCTGTCGGTCTTGGGCGGTCAACAACCGCTCTCGAATGGTCCGTAACGACTCATTCGCATCAACGACCTCTTTGCGCTTCAGTAGCTTGGTATCACCGGTCTCTGCCCACGCTAGCGGAGTACGACACTTCCTGCCGTATAATGCCTCGTACGGGGCCATCTGGATACTCGCCTGGTAACTGTTGTTGTAGGCGAACTCTACCATATGAAGGTGATCCTCCCAATGCTTCCCAAAGTCTAAAATGCACATTCGCAGTATATCCTCAATCGTCTGATTTGTCCTTTCGGTCTGCCCATCCGTTTGCGGATGGAAGGCCGTGCTAAACTTGAGCTTTGTGCCCAATAACCGATGGACATGCCTCCAATCACCGGACGTAAACCGCCCATCACGGTCGCTAACTATGCTGCGAGGGACGCCGTGTAATCGAACGATGTTCTCCACATACATCTTTGCTAGCTTCTCCACTGGAACTCTCTTCTGATTCGGGATAAAGTGTGCAACTTTAGTAAACCGATCCACAATAACCCAGATAGAGTCATTTTTTTTTTTGCAGTGACTTTGGCAAACCGTGCACAAAATCCATGGAAATATCGTCAAATTTCCACTCCGGGATTGGCAACGATTTCAAGAAACCTCCTGGTCGTTGGCACTCGGCCTTCACTAGCGCGCACGTTTGACATTTTGCCACGTAGAGAGCTATGTCCTTCTTCATACCTGGCCACCAGAAAAGGACCTTCATGTCCTTGTACATCTTCGTGCTTCCCGGATGAACCGAATACCTGGTACGATGCGCCTCGTACATTAACTCATCGCGCAGCTCACCCACCTTGGGGACGCACAAACAGTCGCCTCTCCATAGCAACCCGTCAAGCATCTGAAACTGGGCATCCGGCCTAGTACCAGCCTCCTCCGCGTAGCGCTTTAAACTCAGATCGAGTTCTAAAGCCTGGCGGACTCTATCTGCGAGGTCGTACTGTACCTCAGTCCAACTCAAACAGGCACCGGCACTGCTCCTCTTCTCCACGCAAGAAATACCCAAGGCCTCCAGGTCACGTATCAGGTGCTCATCGTGCATCTGAATCCAGTTGGCCTGCGCTGGAGCCCTGCGACTGAGTGCATCTGCAACAACATTCCCCTTCCCTGGAGTGTAGTGGATCTCGAATGTGTAGTCCCCAAGGAACTCCATCCACCTCTGTTGCCGCATATTCAGCTCCTTCTGCGACATAAGGTACTTCAAGCTCTTATGGTCCGTGAAAATGTCGATCTTCAAGCCATACACATAATGCCGCCAAAGCTTCAGGGCAAATATCACGGCCGCCAACTCTAAGTCGTGGACCGGATAGTTCCACTCGTGCACCTTCAGCTGGCGAGAGCCGTACGCTATCACCTGACCATGCTGCTGCAGAACGCAGCCAAGGCCGCTCCCCGAAGCGTCGGTGTAGATCTCGTAGCCCTCCGTGCCGGAAGGCAAACATAAGATCGGAGCCGTGGTAAGCCGCCGCTTCAACTCCTCGAAAGCCTGCGCACACGCAGGCGTCCAGATAAACTCCTGCATCTTCCGTGTCAGCGTCGTAAGAGGCAGCGCGATCCGTGAGAAGTTCTCCACAAAACGCCTGTAATAGCCGGCCAACCCGAGAAAGCTACGGACCTCCGCTACAGTAGAAAGAACAGGCCACTCCCTGATGGCCGCAACCTTCACCGGATCTACTGCCACACCCGCTCCACTAACCACATGGCCTAAGAACGCCACGGAAGGTAGCCAGAACTCGCACTTCGAGAACTTGGCATACAGCTGGTTCCTCCTCAGAACCTCCAAGACTACTCGCAGGCGATCACCGTGCTCCTCCTCGGACTGAGAGTAGACCAGTATGTCGTGAAGGAAGACGACCACAAACCGGTCGAGGTACTCTCGGAAAGTTCGGTGCATCAAGTCCATAAACACTGAAGGCGCATTAGACAGCCCAAACGGCATTACGGTGAACTCATACTGCCCGTACCTTGTACTGAAGGCAGTCTTCGGGATGTCGCACTCCCTGATCCGCACCTGATAATAGCCGGACCTCTAGTCCAGCTTTGAGTATACTGTCGAACAAACGAGCTGGTCGAACAAGTCGTCTATCCTCGGAAGAGGATACTTGTTCTTCTCGGTCAGCTTGTTCAGCTCCCGATAATCGATGCAAAGCCGCAGGCTACCGTCCTTCTTTTTGACAAAGAGGACAGGTGCACTCCAAGGTGAGGAACTCGGAAGCACATATCCCTGCTCAAGCAGCTCCTGCAACTGCAGCTTCAACTCCGACAACTCCTTCGGAGCCATACGATACGGCGAGCGGGCCACGGGCTTAGCACCTGGCACCAACTCAATCGTGAAATCTATCTCCCGCTGCGGTGGAGCACCGGGGAGATCGCTCGGGAACACATCGGGGAACTCTGAAACTACCGGAACATCCACTAGGCTGGGCCTCGGCGTTGAAGCCTCCACTAGAGCAAAGAATAACTCTGCTCCCTGTCGCACTGCCTTGGACACCTGGAGAGCAGACATCAGCATCTTGCTCGATCCACGCATGCCCGCAAAGACCGTCTCACAATCGGCACACCGCCCAAACCTCACCTCCTTGGTGGTGCAATCGATGCACACACGCTGTTCCGACAGCCAATCCATGCTGAAGATTACATCGAACTCAACCAGGGGGAGTAACGATGCTTTCAGGTCATACTCCTGACTTCCGACTAGAACTTTCACGCAGCAACTCCTCTCCACACGCATCGAATATCCATTCGGCAGTAGGACCTCCAGTCCATCTGCAGAAGCAATCGACGGCGCACCAATACGTTGGACGAAGTCCGACGATAAGGAGTGCGAAGCTCCAGTATCGAAAAGCGCTCTTGCCGGAACGCCTAAAACAAAAACAAAGCCTACGTCGCCCAAACAAGGTTAGAATGAACACTAAAACAGGTATATAAAACAGTAAGGACTGTATCTTAAATTATACCTGTCACGACGTCTGCTTTGATAGCCTCCTGCTGACCAAGATTGAAGACTCTGGGCTGCGGGGGAACCATGCGGGAGGCCGTGGACTCAACCGCCTTTGCCTTCTCAACATAAGGTGGCCCAGTCTTCTTCTCTGACCTTGGAAGCCCACTGCGGCAATCCCGAGAGAAATGGCCAGGCTTGCCACAAGTAAAACAAGTAAGAGGGCCACGTCCAGACGACGCGCCCGAAACAGAGGGAGCTGGCCCAGATAATCGAGCCTTCTTCCAGCGATTCAACCGCCGCAACTTCGCCGCACCCGGCGCCTTGCCCTCCGGCACTGCCTCGACCACAGCCACCTTGCCCTTCTCCCTGAGCATGTCCTGCTCAAGCGCTCGGGCAGAACCAACGAGGGTCGTGAAACCCTGCGTCAACGGCCCTGTCAGAAGGTACCGCAACTCACTACGCAGTCCACCGTAGAACCTGTTCACCCTTCTCCCTTCGTCATCGAAAGAAGTTCCAGCGTAACGCCTGAGGCGGGTGAACTCGTACAGGTAGTCATCAACCAGTCTATTACCCTGCGTCAGAGCCAAGAACTGGTTCTCCATCGCGATCTGCTGCGACGGAGGCACATACCTTGCCAGGAAGATTTTCGAGAACTCTTCCATCGGCACATCAACCAGTCGCCTTCCCGCGAACTGGCGCTTCTCTACCTCATCCCACCACCGCCTGGCTTCCTTTTCCAACAAGTAAGAAGCAAAGGTCACTTTCTGCGCTTCATCCGACTGTGTCGCTGTCAGAATTCGCTCCACATGCGACAACCAGTCCTCGGCCTCAGCTGGGGATTCAACCCCGGTAAACGGAGGAGGTCGAAATCCCAAAAAGTGCTTCAGTTGCTGCTCAGGAGCACGCCTCACGGGGACCTGCTCCGCTCTTAGTGGCTCTGGGGCCACTTCCTGCACCAGCGGTTGACCTTGCCTTCCAGGCTGGCCATTCAACGCAGCTAGAACGGCTTCTGTAACTAGCCGAACCATCTCAGCAGACGGAGTTGTAGGGGCTTCAGCGGACCCGCTACTCTCAGCCACGTCACGGGGACGCGACGGTCCCGCTGCACTTCGAGTGCCCTACACGAGTGCAACACACAGTTAGGCGACAGCACAGCCGCAACTAACAACAAAAGGAACACTCAGGTTCCACAATCATGTAATTATTGTTGGTTTGTTGTTACATTTTATTCCTAAGTGGACATTTTTGGGTTTATTTTATGTCTCGACGGTAGCGCACACACGTGCTCACCACCCCTTAAAAGAATTCGTCCACGAATTCCTTAGAAGGATACGGAACCTTAGAAGCTGATACCAATTTGTAACACCCCCATCCGTTAAGAAGCATATGACAGAAGGTTCGGCCGGGGCCCCACGCCATATACTACAAAACAAACGGGAACGTCACTTAATTGAAATATCGAACGACTCTAAATAATGAACCTAACTCAGAGCATTCTATGCGGAAGCAAAAGAGAGAGACAAAATTTATAAAACCACCAAACCCGAACCCGGGTATGTCCACTTCTAATAATAGGAATAAAAGGTTTTACACAACGAAAGAGGCACGACGGCCTTACAGTTTACCAACATCGGCGCGCAGGCCGGCCATACATGAAAAGCTAAAGAACATCAAAAGGCCTTCAAGGGCCGCAGCAGCACCAGGGCTTCAGCCCGCTATTAGCCCGCTATTAGCCCGCTATTAGCCCGCTATGTTCCCGCTCGGTCCAGCACCTGTACAACAAGCCCACCAAAAACGGTGGCAAAACAGGGCAACGGTCAGCTAAAGCTGACCAAATTATAACGACCCCACCCCTTCGAGGGGGTGGCAGTTCTAATCATCCCTGCAACACAAACTCAGCAGCATATATATATAAGAGTGCGACTAGCAAAGCCCACAACAGTTCATACATATGCAACAATCACAAACGTGGGAATGGCCTCCACATCTCGTGCTCTCAGGCACTCTTTGGTGTACTACGCCTTCCACCACCATCCACTCTTGATGGCTTTGCCCTTCGAGGCTAAAGTCGGTGGCCCGAATACCGGGGGCTCTCCCGTGCTTTAATTGTGAACATACCGTAGTCCGAAGACTCTTTCCCATTGCCTCCCGACATGTTGTACGAGACTCACTAATCAGGTGCTGCAATGGTGCGGTTTCAGGTTCGCCAAATGCCCGTTGTTCACAGCTCTCGTTGTACAACACGAAGAGCGGGTATGGCGTTCCCTCAGCCCAGGTATTCTCAATTAGCCGGCCCTACGGGCCGCTAAGTCATCCACCAGGACACCCTCACGGGTCGGGCACAAAGGCCTCAGGTCCTCTCAACAGGTGGGCACAACAACATCACCAGAACTCAGTCTGGGAGCTGTCGCTTGGCGACATTCAATGTCGCCAGCGACAGTGAACAAAACCCCATTTTGGCTTCTAGCTGTGGGTGCTTCCCGGGGCACACCCCCAGGCATTGCTGCACATGCAGTAGCACTCCCACTGCCTCAGAACGTCCAAAATTCACCAAATCCAAGTCTGGGAGCTACCGCCCGGCGATAACGCTAACGCCGGCGCTAGTGAACAGAAACTCCATTTCTGTTTCTAACTTCGGGTGCTTCCCGGGGCACACCCCCAGGCGTTGCTGCGCATGCAGTAGCACCCTCTAGTCCTACGAAGCAGTATATCTACACGGAGTTTTCCCCGGCACGCATAATACCAAAAAGCATCACCAATCCGGACGAACCGTCTCGGATGGGCTTCACACAGCGCGCCTACGTCCATTTCACGTATGGACTCTACATGTATGCAAGATTTGACGGGGATAACACGAATCGACCCGTCGGAGGTCACGACCTCACCCTTTTGGGTAGGGGGCCTCAACGATGCAAGGAACGGACTAGAACGTGTCCAAATGAGAGTAAAGAGAATCGTTACCCTTGGCGCGCATTTCGAAACCCTGGAGCACGATCGTAGCGGCTGTCCGCGCACGAAATCTGCTCTCCGCGCGTCGAGTTTAGCTCCAAAATATCTTTCCACGGTGACGGAGGCCTTCCTCCTACAGATCGGCGACGACCAGGACAAGGAGAGGAGAAGGCTCGGGCTTCTCCTTCCAACAGCAAAACGAGAGAGGAAGGGAGCTCGGGCTTCTCCTTCCAGGCCGACAAAGTTTGGGGCTGCTGTTGAGAAGAGGAGAGGGCTGCTTGGGCGGCTCCTCCTTGGTCCAGGCCGACGGGAGAGAGGGAGAGGGAGGAGGAAGCTCGGCTTCCCTGCTCCAGTCGACGGGAAGGAGAGGAGATCGGGGGACGGGGCTCTCCTTGCCCTAGGCGGCGACGGGAAAGAAGGTGAAGAGGGAGGTCGGGGCGGCGGATTGCGGCTGCTCCACGCGAACGAGAGGGGGCGAGAGAGGAGATCGGGAAATCGGGGAGAGGGAGTGATCGGGTGAGGGGTGGGCTGCTTAGGGTTTTAGGTTTTAACTTAGCCAAACCTCTAACCGCACCCCAAGCCCTCTAAACGCACACCGAAACCCACTAGACGCACACCAAAATTTGTTTAATAAATTTGGGGCGTTACACTCGCTCCCGCTAGAGCATCGCAATCTCCTCACGCCGCCACCTCCGCAAACCTCCTCACCAGATTTGTAAGTTGTTTGCCTCCCCCGCCGCAAACCTCCTTACGCCGCCGCCGCCGCAAATCCCCTTTCCAGATTTGTAAGCTTTCTTCGCCATTCGGCCGTCCATCCCCTGCGAAGGATGACCATGTTCACTCGCCCGACTCAAAGGAGGCAGATGTCAAAGTTGGACGACTATCCAGGCGCCGCCTTCACCATCAAAGTTATGCGATCTTATCCACTCTTCTTCACCATCGAAGGTATTGTTGGTACATGTTTTTCCGCATCCCTGTGATTTGAGAATAACAAATCTTACTTGTATTTGATCTTGTTTGTCATTGTGTTTTTAACATGCAGGTTTGAACAAAGATGACACTAGGTTGTTGTTGGTCTAGATTTGCTCACAAGCTGAAAAGAATGGAAGAGAGTTAACGTCCGACGTTAACTCTTAACGCCGGCGTTGACTTTCGTTCCCACCAAGATGAAAATGGCATGGAGGGAAGCTGTCGTGATTGCAGGAGCATTTTGGGAATGATTTGACTCAACGCCAAGCGTTAGACTCAACGACAGCGTTAAAGTTGTCTAAAATGAATGTTTCCAAAGATGCAGAATCTCCTTCCTGTTTTGAAGATCCGTGCCATTAAAATATTTCTATACTGGGTCAACGCCAGGTGTTAGCCTTAACACCGATGTTAGCTTCCAGTCCTATAAATAGGTGGATTTTGTCTTCTTCAAGAACCAATGCTAAGGAGCCATATTCCAGCACTCTGAATTATTTGTGAGGGTCATATTTTCAGACCACAAAGGATCTCCCACTCAATTTCAAAAGGAGGAATCAAAGGAGGCTTTGATCAACACGCTAACTCAACGCGAAGAACGCACGCTTGGATTTCAACGATCTTCAGCGATTCTTCGTCGTCTCCTTCAAATTACCTCATAGGGAGTTTTTATTTTTGTCTTTTATATTTATCTTTGTAATAGGTTCGTAAATTCGTCTCGTGTTGGTGACTAGGTCTGGGTAGGACTTAGGGAGGAATTCGCCTCGTGTTGGCGACTAGGTCTAGGGAGTAGATATAGAGGGTGCTCGAGGCCTTTCTGGGATTGAAGGGCTAGAGAGGCTTGAGGCCGTATTAGGGGAGAGATTGGCTAAAGCCAACCGGTTCTTAGTGAGAAGAGTCGGTATAGAAAATAAAAAGAGTATTTCATATTTCGCATTGGATTTCTAGCGTCACAGAAATCAGATTTTGTAATCAATTTTATAAATGATAATCATGTCTTTTCTTATTTAATAAAATTGATTTCATTTCTAATTTCTATCTCTTTACTTTTGATTTAGCTTACTTCTAATAAAATATTTAAAGTTTTCTATAAAGATTTAAAATTTTCTAAAACCCTTATTCACCTCCCCCCCCCCCCCCCCCCTCTAAGGGCGCCTCAAGATCCAACAGGTATGTCGATCCGATACATTGATTCTATGAAATCGTTATTTCCCCAACCGATATTTGTACTCTTCTTCAAACTTCAGGTTTCTTCTACCAAGAGTTATGGCTACAGAGGTTTGCCACAGGTTTTAGGTTTTTCTCATCCTATCTTCAGTCATCTTTTTCTATTTCTTATTTCATTTAAGATCTTTTTTGCTCAGGTGCGCCTCTCCGATCAAGCAAGGAGCTCAAGCGCTCCTCTTCCAACCTCCGCTCAGACTTTCGGCATCCCCAACCACCTCCCACCAGCCACTGTTCCTCGCAAATCAGTAAGCCCTAAACCATCTCACTCCCCCAACTACAAACTCCTCACTCCATTTCAATGTCCAAGATTTCAGGGGATTCCTTCTGTTGTGCTCTGCAAGACCCTGCAACGCTCTGTTAAAGGTTAAACCCGGAGCATCTGTCGACTGCACGCCTTCCCCTCACCGGTCTGTAAATCCTGCAGCTTCTAACAGAGGTAAACAGTCTTCATTCCCCTAAATAAGCTTCAGCCTTCATTCTTAAAGTTTTTTTTACTTCTTTAGTAATCATTCCTGAAATTAATTCATGTTGTTCCCACGTCCAAAATGATACTTCAGCAACGCCTCTCAAATCTTAAGAAGGTATATCTTTCCTAACCCTACATTTCATTTATCCATGATTCATTTCTCCTGCAGTGAAGACTAACTTAGGCATTACAGTTTTAAGAGTGTTTCAATGAAAAACTTACTGCTTTGTTTTAACAGTTAATTTTGCTCAAGCTTATTTCTTCTTTCACTAAGTAAATTGATGCACTCTTCCTCACTATGTGCACTGAAAACATCAGATCAGGAATGTGGAATACAAACACAGAATCCCTTTTATTACATCTATTGAATCCAGAAATGCACATTGGATCTTTAACCATTGCTTGGCTTCCTCCAGCTAGGTGAAAATCATGATGAATTTTTAGTGATATTATCTAAAGTCAAGCTGATATTGATGTTATTTTTGGTTCTTTGCTCATTAATTCAAGAATTCATCAAGAGAAGCTTCTTAAGAAAATTAAACCGTAAGAATATTATAAAATGGAGAATGTTGGAATATTATAAAATGGAGAATGTTGGTAGAAATTTTGTTCATTGAAAGGGATAAATTGATCTGAATATTAGCGAGTTGGGATATGTTTGGCTCGATTTGTTAACCATCGCCCGTCCGGATGCGTGTGCATCCCGCACGGGTTTGGGTGCAGCCCGCACAGATGTTTTGTTTAGAGTGTAGTATGCTTTCTTCATTTTTTTGATCCAAGTGTGCATGGAAGCCCACGACAAATGTCGCCGCCCACGCCGGTGCACTCATGTAGGGCCGGAGACACGTACTAAAAAGATATATAATGGCTAGGAAATTATGTTAGCTTTGTGAGACACGTACTAAATCTTATCCATTGATTAATCTGATCTCACCGTCCAAATTCGAACAGTGCGTGGCCTTAACTTTAATTTGAATAGCGCGTCATTCTCCTATGGCAATGAAACCCAGCGAGTAAGAGGACTGCATCGACGGAATCTATGGCATTGCACTAGGTTTCTCATCTTATTTCATTCTCATGTTTCCAATAACATGGGATTTTCTCTTAAGTTGTCTTATTTGAAGTTCATTCTGTCATTATTATGGTGTGATTGCAGACGTCCCCGACCAATGCCGCCACACCCGACTAATGTCGCCCCCCAAGACCAAAGTCGCCCCCCCCCCCCCCCCCCCACTCGAACCAATTTTGCCCCTCACGACCAATGTCGTCCCCTAAGACCAATGTCGCCCCCACAACAAATGTCACCCACCACGACCATTGTCGCCCCCCACGACAAATGTCCCCCCCCCCCCCCCCGACAAATGTCGCCGCCCATGATAAATATCACTCCCACAACAAATGTTGCCCGCACGGCCCCCCCGTGCACTGTCACTCGTATATATATATACACACACACACACTAGCATCTTCGAACGGGCTACACCTGTTCTCGATGCGGCGCTGCGGGCTTCGCCCGCAACCAAGCGGGCTTCGCCCTCTTGACATTCAAGCAGGCTTCGCCCTCTTGGCATTCAAGCAGGCTTCGCCCGCAAATGAATATGTATGCGCCAGCATTGATGGCTCGATGTGTCACTGCGGGCTGCGCCCGCATTCAAGCAGGATTCTTTACCCATATTGCATTGACTGCTCGATGTGTCATTGCGGGCTTCGCTCGCAGGCCAACGGGCTGCACCCAAGCATATTCAGCAGGAGTGGCGCCATTTGGCGAGGGCGCCGCCAATCGCCGCGAGGGGGGGAGGGGGATTTCGGAATTATGAAAGAGATAAAATATTTTCATAAGTTAATTCAGAGCATATACTAGGGGGGGGATTTCGGAATTATGAAAGAGATAAAATATTTTCATAAGTTAATTCAGAGCATATACTATTTAGAGTACTTCAAAATAAATGATTTTCAATTAACATAAACAATGAATAATAAACGGCTTGAATGTGGGAAATAATAATAAAAGATTGTAAGATTATGTGGTCTCATTGAGTTCTTAGAAGAATGTGGGAAACCGAAAAAAACATAAAACAGAGATGGATGTTTATGTTAATGTAGAGAAATCTGAATAACATATGGCATCCGGAAGATAGATGTAAGTCAATATACATATCTACCGAGCATATAATACTTGTACAATATAATACCTCAGCGCTTCAAAGTATATTAGATCTCTGTTTTTTCTGCAAGTTTCTCCATTTGCAAATGACATAACCATATAATACCTGTGCAAATGGCATGACCTGTGCAAATGGCATGACCTGTGCAGGAAAAAAGGCATGTCATTTGCACAGGTATTATATGGTCATGCACAGGTCATGCCATTTGCAAATTTGCACAGGTATTATATGTCATGACCTGTGCAGGTATAATATCTCCATTTGCACAGGTCATGCCATTTGAGCTTCAAAGCAGGAAAAAGAACCTCAGAGGAACTTATTTTTTTTCTGCAGTAGTAAATAATTAAAAATATAAATCTGAGAGGAACGGAATTTTTCTGCAGCAATAAAAAAAATTTCAAAGAGTGGTGAAGCAGAAACAGACTTTTAATTCTGAAGCATTAGAAAAACACAAAAGACGAAAGGATTACCTGAGAGGAACGGACTTTTAATTCTAAAACAGTTAAAAGAAACCCCAAAGAGTGGTAAAGCAAAATGTGGAACCTGTTAAAGTGAGGAAAAAAGAGAGGAAATCTGTGAGGAGATCGAGCTTGCCAAAGTAAACGACGATGGATAAGGGGAAGAGTGATGGTAGAGAAGAACGAACGTTACCTTAGAATGCCACGCTGAAGTTGCAGTTCCAGATTTCATGTGGCGAGGAAGCTTAGGTCAACGGGCTTTTCCCAACTATGTAGCACGGGGACGGAAACGGGATACGGGATACGATACGAAACGGATACGGGAAACGTGATTTTTAAAAAAAATACGGATACGGGAAACGTTTTTATTTTTTTTAATTATTTTAATATAAGTATTAATTAATATAAAAATACAATTAACAAACTAAGGTACCATCTCAGTCACTACATTCAATAAAGAATAATTAGCGCACAATCATGTTGTTTAGGCACAATGGGAAAGATTAAGCTAGGAGAAGGTATTGGATATCACAGGAAGAGAAAATATGAAGAATAGTTCATGCAATCTATTCCTTGAGGTATATGAAGTCCAAAAGCACAAACATTATTTATAGTGCCTACAAGTACACACATTTTAGTTTGATTTATTTATTATTAGTACACATTGAGGAAGAAGAAGAGGAGACGGAGGAGGAAGAAGAAGAGGAGGAAGAAGAAAAAGAGGAGGAGGAGCTTTCTAGCAGGGAGGGATCGAGAGCAGGGAGCGTGATCTGGAGCGACAGTGGAGCGACAGCAGCTTCGGCTGCGGGGGTCGGGAGAGAACATTGCAAAGCTACGGGGGTCGGGGTCGTGAAACGCGCTGAGTGTGAATCCTAAACAATCAAATTAATATGAGGCGTGACCGCGCACCTGACGCCGTGATTAAATAGCGGGATATGCGTTTCCCACAAGCGGGATACGCGTTTCCCAATTAATTTTTTTATTTAATTTAAATATTGTGTTTCCTACGTTTCGGAAACGCGTTTCCGTGCGTTTCCGTGTGTTTCTCGTATCCGATACGCGTTCGAGCCGATACGCGAAGCATTTTTAAGTATCCGTGCTTCGTAGTTTCCCAATGCCCCCCTTTGCAGAACTTGCGACCAACCAAATCACCGAGGGCGTCAGTGCAAATTAGGGAGAGGAGCGGGATTCAGCTTTGGCTCTGCGATCGCTGGAATGTGTTGATGAAGATGGCACGGGAAATGTTGTGGAGAACGAAGACGGCTAAGAAAGAGGCAGGCAATGCCCTACCGGAGAGCTCCTATCAGGGTTGAGACTGAATCATGAATGACATTGTATGATGTATGAAAGTGCATGATGTATGAAAGTGCATAAACATGACTGCATAATGGAGAAGGGGAAATTAGAGTTACCCGAGTAGTCGAGCTGACATCAAAGTCTGCAACATTGGAAAATAAGCCATGTAGTCTCAATTTTTATAAGAAAATAGACCACCTTTGTCTAAATCAAGATGTCATCCTCAAAAATAATAGCAAAATAAGTAGATTGTATAAGCATGTAGGCAAGAAGAATTATAGAATTAGAGATGTCTGTCATATTTTCTATGGCTATTTATGTATCTTGCAGTACAATAATAGACACATAATATGCAAACAATAGAGGATCTGATAATGCAAGCAACAACATAAGCAGGCTTCCAATATTTCTTTTTTCATTTAATCAGCTTGAGAAGCATTGCTTATGCTGCTGCTTGCATTATCAGATCCAAACTTCAATGTTATTGATTTTTTTCTTTTAAAGGTGCTAAAAGTATTAGTTTTGTAGAGCTACATTTGTGTAGATATGTAGATGTAGAATAACTGATGCTTGCTGTAGATGCAATAAAAAAATTTTGATAAGATTTTATACTCCATGATTCTAAAAACTGAGATTGCTAAAGAGAAAAAAATTGAGATGAATTAAAAAAATAGCTTTAGACAATGGAGGTTTTCGAGGTTTTAGAAAACGCTTTGTGATAATTTTTCGACATTTCATGAGCTTGTCGGGAAACTAACAGCTCTAAAAACCTATTCTTGCTAGAATTAATTGCAGATCCCTCCCACATCCGAGGAAATTAATACTAAAACTCACTCATCCTTCGAGATAATGAATACACAGTAGCAATGCAGAGACTTCCATATAAAACAGACTTCAACTACTTCCAGTTTTTGATGATGTATTCTTAGTGACTTGCACCATTCACAATTCATTCAAATAGTGTTAGATAAATTCTCAACTTATGCTTTAGGGTTGGGGGACTATGAGATAGTTACCGAAACAAAGACATCTAGAGGCATTGTATGGGGAAAGACCTTATAGGTGACACGTCTAAAACAGTAAACCAAGACATTAGAAAATAAATCCTTGCGAAATAAATGTCCAATGGGTTCAAAGTATGCAAATTGCAGTAACAGTAATGCAATGGGTTCAAATTTACATGCTCTCCTACAGTTAACGCAAATGGAATAATCATCGGCATCAGGAACTCCAAAATATTTACATGTGAAGTAGAATGAAAGATTTAACTCACCTGGTATCACCAAATTGAATTCTTGTGAGAATAGTATATCTTCATGTGCAATCTTATGGCCATGAACAGCATCAATCCCATACATTATTTGTCATGTGCAAAGTTGTATTTGGATGTTTGGCAATTGCAAGTTGTATTCGGATGTTTCTCCAAGAACTGACATATGCAAAAAAAATACAGGTAGTCATGTGTTGCAAGAGTTGAAATAAAATACAGGTTATTAGTCGTAAATAATTCTGTTAGCAATTAGTACAGCCTAAAAAAAACTTGCAGGATGCCCTATGTGTTGGAACCCGGATACCGGTCCAACTGTTCGAGACTTGGGGGTGACCAAAGGCTACTCGTTTAGTGATCGACCCACGTGAGACAAAGTGATAAGAAGCTAGAGAGCATACAAAACCACTCCAACCTGCCTATAAATAAGACCCGCGTGCTGCAGCGAGGAGGTCCCGCCACATACCTGGAAGTTTATAGGAACTTCCCCTCCTAAAGCCAATGCTGAGCTCGGCACAAGAGAGGCAGGCAAGGTACTCGCCCACCATAGGGGGGGGAAGGAAGGTGCCTTCTACTTGTGCCTTGGGGGTCCTATTTATATGCAAATCCAAATGGACTGCGAATAGCTGCTCCCGCCTTCTGAAATGGGCTGCGGATAGCCGCTCCCGCCTTCTGAAATGGGTTGCGGATAGTCGTTGCCTTCTTTTGACGGGGTGAAAGTCTGTACTCTCCTCAGGTGGGCGAGGCCTTCTGCACTCGCCCAGGTGGGGGAGGTCTTCTGTACTCGCCCAGGTGGGGGAAGTCTTCTGTACTCGCCCAGGTGGGGGAGGTCTTCTGTACTCGCCCATGTGGGGGAGGTCTCCTGTACTCGCCCAGGTGGGGGAGGTCTCCTATACTCTCCCAGGTCGGGGAGGTCTCCTGTACTCTCCCAGGTCGGGAAGGTCTTCTGTACTCGCCCAGGTGGGGGAGTTCTCCTGTACTCGCCCAGGTGGGGGAGGTCTTCTGTACTCGCCCAGGTGGGGGATGTCTTCTGTGTTGTCGTGCATTTCTGATCTCGATGAATTACGGGTTATACACTATGCAGGAGTTTGGATTAATCCTAATTCCTAAATGGGAACCACTCAATTGAGTAGGGTTGTCACTTGAGTCAAAAATTCAGAAATTTCGTCCTCTAATGTGGGAATCAAAGTTAACTTTGAATCTAAACCGTCATTAGAATGACTCATATCAGCCTAAGTCAAAAGGCAGAAGATTACCCAGTGAAGATCTCGAAGAAGAAGAAAATCTAACAAATTGCCAAGAAGTTACCACATCTGACTGCGCTCTGATTTTAGGACATCTCTTTGAAGATATGCTCTGCCTCCAGTTCACCTAAATCTCGCATATAACTCAAAGAAGAATGTCAATGTTGGTCCTACAATTCAAAGAAGCTCAACGCCTCTTGAAGGTAGAAAGCTCCTAATTCATGGATATGAGGAAGAATGAAAAAGGAAATCACTTGTCTCTTCTTAGGGCTATGAGGAAGAACGAAAAGAAATCACCTGTTTCTGCGGAGGAACGACGAAATCAGGGGAGGACGCACGCAGAAGGAGATAGGGTTAGGGCACTGCTTTTGGGGGGGTTTGAAAACATAAGAACCGAAGGAGGTGGATGAGCGGACATTCTGAATTTCTGGGGAGGAATCGTGGAAGCAGGAAGGGAGGTTACGGGCTGAACTTCGGCAAGGTTGGAGAAGCGGCGTCCTTCGAGTGGTCGTCGCTGAGCAATGTTGGAGAAACGGCGTCGCGGGAGGTATGCGTGGAGAAGAGGAGTCGCGTGAAGAAGAGTCGCGTGAAGGGCATCGCGGTTCGGGAAGGGGGTTTTTGAAGCACGGGCTTTGGGAAGGAGGTTTTGAATCTTTTATGAATTGTGTTAGGATCCAAGGGTGGGAATTGAAAGTGGATAAGATCTGACGGCTGAAAATGAAAATATGGTGTGACTTTTTAGATATGTATATTGTTTTATATAATAAAGATATATATATAAATAACGCCATTGACTTCGGTCAACCTGCAATAATTTCGCCAACAATCTCCCCCTCAAACATGGCAGTACATACCGATTTTGCTCTTGCATTTTAAAAACGTCTTCGCCTTCAACGCCTTTGTGAATATTTCCGTCGTCTGCTCTCCTATGAGGCAGTAAACCAACTTCACCACCTTCTGCTGCACCTGCTCACGAAGAAAGTGATACTTCATTTCAATGTGCTTGCTTCGCCCATGCAACACCGGATACTTCGCTAGCTGGATAGCGGACATGTTGTCAACGTGCACTCTCACAAGAACATCTTGTGGATGATTCAACTCATACAGGAGATTCCTCAGCCAAATTGCACTACAACAAAATCGTTATACGGTGACATTTTGTCTTTAGTGACGATTTTTAAGCGCCGCGATAGTTTTCGTGACGATTTTTAAGCGCCGCGATAGTTTTCGTGACGTTTATAAAAACGTCACAAAATCGTCGTGATTGCAGTCGTCGTCGTAGCTCTTTGCGACGCTTTCACAAAAAAGCATCATAGCTGGTAGTTGCTCTATCGTGATATTTTTTGAAAAAACGTCATGATAGATAATTGATCTACCGTGACATTTTATAAAAAAACGTCGAGAAAAATATTAACTATACCACTATGTTTTTTGCAAAATGTCGCCGTAGTTAATACTCTACAATAACGTTTTCCGAAAAAACTTCGCAATTTTTTGGATTTTAAGAATTTTTTTAAAAACAAATAGAAGTTTATGATACTCTAAACTCTAAAAAGTAATTGGGCATCTAAAATCTTAATTAAAAATATGAATATTATTTTTTAATAAAATTAATTTTGATAAATATTTTAAATATTTTTTGAGAGTAATATTAAGATATGTTAAGAGATTTTTTGCAACTTGTTGTCCCAAGTATCATTCTTCTTAATGGATGTTATCTCTTCATCCATAACCTTCCTCCGGCTCTTCTCTTGAGCAGCTTCTTCATATGAATATGGCTCGCAATCTGCTAAGAGACAATGTAAAGAAAAATTAGCACATGTCGGCTCCGTCTCCTCGAGATCTCCTCCAACCTTCTCATCCTAGGTTGAGGTCTCTCAGAACTGCTCATGCTAGTGCTTGATCCACTAGAACTGCTCATGTTGGTGCTTACTCCACTAGAGTAAGGGGTAGAGGCCCCCCTGAATCTCTGCTCGGTGGTGATGGTGGTTGATCTCCACCATCATCAACTTCAGCTTCATGATCACCTTCTTCATCATCATCGTCAAAGAACATCCCTTTGACGCTTCTCTCTTTCTCATCCCAACTCCAGCTGCTGTCTTCTTCAAATAGGACATCTCTTGAGATGATCGCCTTCTTCATCACTAGATTATATAACTTGTAAGCCTTGCTCATCGGAGCATAGCCCACAAATATACACTTCTCGCTCTTGTCATCCAGCTTCTTCCTCTTCTGATCAGGGATGTGAGCATATGCTACACAACCAAACACTCTCAAGTGTTAAACACTTAGGCTTCCATCCACTCCATGCCTCATATGGAGTCTTGAACTTCACACTCTTAGTAGGACATCTGTTCAGCAAGTACACAACACATTGTATTGCTTCAACCAAGAAGATCTTTAGCAACTTCTTGCCCTTTACCATACTCCTGGCCATGTTTAGAATCGCTAAATTCTTCCTTTCTGCTACTACGTTCTACTTAGGAGAGTAAGCATCAATTAACTGATGAGCAATTTCATGCTCTTTGCAGAACACATCAAACAACTTCAAGGTATATTCCCCGCCTCGATCAGTCCTGAGCACCTTCAGAGACTGCCCAGACTCCTCTGCCAAGGCCTTGAATCCTTGAACTTGTCAAGGGCCTCATACTTCTCCTTTAAGAAGTATACCCAACACTTCCGACTAAAGTCATCAGTGAAAGTGATGTAGTATCTGCTTTCGCCAACTGAGGCTATGTCAAACGGACCAGCAATGTCCGAATGAACCAACTCAAGCTGTCTCCTAGCTCTTCGATACTTTCATCATTCAAACGTCTGCCTCTTATGCTTCCCCTTTGCACATGCTTCATAGATCTTTTGTGGTGGTAAAATATTTGGTAGACCTTCCACCATCTTCGTGTGAGATAGTAATTTCAGGTCACTGAAGCCTAGGTGCCTTAACCTGTGATGTCACAACCAAGCTTCTTCTTCTTCTTCTATTGTTTCTAGACACGCCGTCGCCTCAGCGTTCATCTTCAACGTAAAGAGACGATTAGTTGTCATCTTTACATTTACCACCTCTCTTCCCAGTTGGTTCCGCATAACCAACGTACCATCCTTCAGCTGGATACAGTATCCTTTATCCACCAGTTGTCCAAGGCTTAAGATGTTACTCTTCAAGCCAGAAACATAGAAGACATCACCGATGTGAACCTTCTCACCATTCAAGGTGACCACTATCACCCCTTTTCCTTCTACAGAAATCTTCGAAGCATCACCAAAACTAACCTCTCCGCCACTTGGTTCGAGGTCAGTAAACAACTTCTCACCACACATGTGGTTGCTGGCACCTGTGTCCAAGTACCATACCCCATTCCTTCCTCCTTCATCACCTTTGTATGTCAAGAACATCATTGGATCCCCACCATTGTTGTTTGCTTCAGCATAATGGTTGGTCTCCTCTGTGCTTCTTGGTCTTCTGCAATCATAGCTCATGTGCCCAAACCGATTACAGTTATAACACTGGACTTGGGCCATATGACCACGACCTCTTCCACCGCCTCTTCCTCTTCCTTCAAGCTCCCTTGCTTGAGGATGCTCCTCCTCTCTCTGGTTCTGATTTCTTCCTTGATCTCTTCCTCCTCTTCTTCCTCTACCTATTCCTTTATAACCTCGGTCGCGCTGGCCACCTCCTCTTTTAGAGCTCTCTCCAAAATTTAACTGAGTCTTCAGTGCTTGCTCCATGCCACTTGACCCTTCATCTTGTAGCATGCGATATTCATGAGCTTGCAGAGAGCCCACAAGTTCATCAATAGACATCTGAGTTAGGTCCTTCGACTCTTCTATCGCCACTACAATATAGTTGAACCTTTTCGCCATCGATCGCAGAAGTTTTTCCATGAGCATTACGTCATCAAGCGTCTCTCCGTTGCGCTTCATCTCATTTGCAATCATCCGCAGACGAGTTACATAGTCACCCACCTTCTCAGAATTCTGCATCTTCATAACTTCTTACTCTGCTCAGAGAGATTGCAGCTTCACCTTCTTTGCTTTGTCAACTCCTTGCATGGAGCGTTGCAAAGTCTCCTATGCTTCTTTCAAGGTCCTGGAATCTGAGATCTTCTCAAAAGTTGCTTCATCAACCCCTTGAGATAACAAGAAAAGAGCTTTCATGTCTCTCTTCCTTGCTTCTCTAAGCGCCGTCCTCTGGGCGTTAGTCAACGCTGCCTCTTATTCAGTAGTTTGCTCTATATATCCATCTTTCACTATATGCCACAGTTCCTTTGATGCGAGTAGCACTCTCATCTGAATGCTCCGGTTTCCAATGTAGTCTTCGTTATATTGGGAACTTGACCGGGCATAACATTTACCATCTCCATCACGACGAGCTCTTCACCTCTTCAACTCTTCGGAGTTTCTTCCAAGGTTCGCAACCTAGCTCCGATATCACTGTTGTAAGTGATAACGTGGGCACAACAAATAATAATTAAAGAGGAAGCAAACAACTCTTTATATATCAACAAGAGGTTCCAAATTACAATGGCAATTTCACACATACACAACCCACAAATTTGTATTACAACTCGACACAAAACAAACTCTTAACAGAAGAGATCGCCGAACTGCTGTCCGATCACTTATGGGAGATCGCCGAACTGCTGTTCGTCAAGAACTGTTCACTATAGATCGCCGAGTTCTGTTCACAGGAGATCGCAAGTTCTGTTCCGCAGGAGATCGCCTACTGCTGAGGAATCTCTGCTTCCAAGAAGAGAGACCGCAGATTTGGAGATCGCTTCTTTCAAGAAGTTCACACGCAACTATGTTCCGCCTTTTCTCTGTTCGCTAAAGGTTGTACGCAACTTTTGCTGGAGCTAGCATGCATGCAATTTTCACTAATCGCCAGTAGGAGACCGCCTCCCGTTTCCCGTATCTCACTTCTTCCACAAATGTTTTTCATTCTTGACCAATCAAGCCTATTTATAGGCACTTCCATCCTATAAAATCAAAGCCACGTGTACCTCTAATCACGCCAACTTTCCTCTCTCTCTTTATTCACGCCAATTCCAAATCACGTCGTGCCACATTTATATATATATATATATATGTATATATATACACACACACATGAGTGACAGTGCACGCCCCCCCCCCCCCCCTCGTGCACCACACGACAGTACCCGGCCCGCGGAGGCCGGCTTCGCCCGCCCCTGACGCGTTGCTGTCAGGCGGCCTTCGGCCGCATCTAGGCATTTAAAACATGAGTCGTTTTTTATGATTTTTAGCCCGATTTGTACCTTATTTGAAAAAGTGATGAACATGAAAATTGTAGATCTCATTGAGACAAATAACTTTCATGTTGATCACTCTTTGATTCGAAGACGTTTAAGACCCCGATTTAGGCATCAAAAAGGGTCACGCCGAATCGGGAGCCTAAACGGCTTCAAATCAAAAAGTGATCAACATGACAGTTATTTGTCTCTATAAGATCTATAACTTTCATGTTAATCACTTTTTTAAATGAGATATAAATCGACCTCGAAATCATAAAAAATGTGTCTCGCAAATCATAGGAATAGTCTCACACCGCCTATTTTGTTTGCATTTTTAAATATATAAAACATGTGAGATGATTATTTGTTGAAGTGTTGCTTGTAGCGGGCTTATAGTTCGCTTGTTTTGGGCTTGACTTTGGGCTCGATTTTGGGCTCGATTTTGGGCTGATTTTGGGCGGATAGCGGGGGAGTGTCAGCTAACCCGAGTTTCAAATATTTTATGCCTTGTAAAGGGACAAAAACATAATTTTACATAAGTTTAGGATACCCTAATTGTCGGTTTAAGAGACCTAGTGAAATATGGAGAGAGGGTGTGATTTGATTGAGCTCAATCGGACGGCAGTAGAATTATGAACTCGTGATCAGACGGTTTTGATTGATTTGAGGGTAGTCATTACACCATTAAGGAGATATCTTTATATAGTGGTTACATAGGTTTAGGACACCCTAGTAGTAGGTTTAGGAGACCTAGTAAAATGTGGAGAGAGGGTGTGATTTGATTGAGCTAGATCGGACGATAGTGGAATTATGAACCCGTGATCAGACGGTTTTGATTGATTTGATGGTAGCCATTACACCGTTAAGGGGATATCTTTATATAGTAGAATATATATATACATATATATATACGAGCAGTCGTGCACGGGGGACCCCGTGTGGGGGGCGACATTGGTCGTGGGGGCGACACTGGTCGTGGGGGCGACACTGGTCGTCGGGGCGACACTGGTCGTCGGGGCGACACTAGTCGTCGGGGAGACATCGGTCGTCGGGGCGACATCGGTCGTGGGGGCGACATCGGTCGTGGGGGCGACATCGGTCGTGGGGGCAACATCGGGCGTGGTGGCGACATCGGGCGTGGGGGCGACATCGGCCGTGGGGGCGACATCGGCCGTGGGCGTGACATCGGCCGTGGGGGCGACATCTGTCGTGGGGGAGATATCGTTCGTGGGGGCGACATCGGCAGTGGGGGCGACATCGGTCGTGGGGTCGACATCTGTCGTGGGGGCGACTAATGGTCGTCGGGGGGCGACATTGGTCTTCGGGGCGACATTGGTCGTGGGGGCGACATTAGTCTTCGGGGCGACATTGGTCGTGGGGAGCGAGATTGGTCATGGGGGCGACATTGGTCGTGCGGGCGACATTGGTCGTGAGGGCGACATTGGTCATGTGGGCAATATTGGTCGTAGGGGAAACAGTGGTCGTCAGGGGGCAACATTGGTCTTCGAGGAGACATTGGTCCGGGGGCGACATTGGTCGTCGGAGAGACATTGGTCGGGGGGGGCGACAATGGTCGGGGGGGGGGGGGGGGGGGGGGGGGACATTGGTCTTCGGGGAGACATTGGTCGGGGGGAGACATTGGTCGTGGGGGCGACATTGGTCGTGGGGGCGACATTGGTCGTGAGGGCGACATTGGTCGTAGGGGCGACATTGGTCGTGGGGGCAACAGTGGTCGTCGGGGGGCAACATTAGTCTTCGGGGAGACATTGGTCGGGGGGCGACAAATGGTCGTCGGGGGGCAACATTGGTCTTCGGGGAGACATTGGTCAGGGGGCGACAATGGTCGTGGCGGCGACATTGGTCGGGGCGAAGTTCATAGTTGTTGAGCGTGATTGTCTTCTCCTCGCATTTACTGCACGTCGGTGTTCCGTAGTCAATGACCGTCTCCAATTACTAATACGTACTCTAGTTGACTCCGGAGCTTGCTCAGTTGTTGTCGTCGAAGTCGAAGGCCTCCCCCGTTTACGTTGGACCGTCCCACCCCTGTTTGCCCTCGTTGACAATGGCTCACCTTGGTTTTGGTCTGTCATCTACATGTGTTTGAGATAATTGATTAGGAGTGGTACTTTGGCTCTGATTTCAGTTCATCTTAATTTGAGATTTACAGATGTTGTGAACATTTAAAAAAGAAACTGGTCTCCAGTAATTGATGTTCTATGATTTCAGTAATCTAATGTACAGCTTGAACATAGAAATCAATCTAAAATAAAATGTTTTATACATTGATTTCAACTCTATTAATTTCCATGAACTAAAATTAATCTAGTGTACAGATTATTAAAATTCGGTATAGATTGAACTCTATTAGATTGATTTCAACTGAGTTTTAGGCTGCAATCTGTACATTATATTATTGAGTGCATACACAAATCTGAAATCTGAATAAGGTGTGCATACACAAATCTGAAATCTGAATAAGGTGTGCATACACAAATCTGAAATCTGAATACAACTCCTACCATAAGTAGCATAGAAATAAGGCAACTTGCATACTAAAATACAATTTAGTCGTAACCTATTTGTCATAAAATATAATTTAGCCATTGCAAAATAGAAATGAAAACAGGGAAACTCCCGAAGTGGAGTGATATCATGCAAAAACTAAAGAAAAGCCATGAAAAAATTATTTTAGAAAACAATTAATAATATCATCTCATAATTCAGGAAACAATACTCAGCTCTTCTATTGTTTTGTTCAATAACATTGTCATTCTGCCATAATTTTGTATCTAAATGGAGGACCAGCATACAATTTGAATCAGGGATTATGATAGAAATTTGTGTCAAAATAGAGGACGTGTATGAAGTTCAACATGAGCCAAAGTGGTATGGTTTAGATCATCAAAAATAGTAGTATTAGAAGAGATGATTTTTTATTTGGCTTACCTATTTAATGCTATTAACATGTGGCATCCTACCTGCAGTTAGTGAAAATTGCACCTACAGGAAGCTGTCACTTTACATAGACTCTGTACCTTGTGCCTGTACAATTATAGATATACATTCAAATGATAATGCTTAAATATAAGCTGCTTAATTAAACTGATAAAACATAGTATTTCAGAAATTTGATGCAGATACAACTGCAAATCTCAAAAGAAAATTAAAATGGCCTCACTAAATGATAAAACAGTGCCACCCATGGCCAAATATCATTGTTCTGTGGCGCATTCCATAACTCTGGCAAAGTCGAAGCTCAAGCTTGATAATTAAGCCATTACAAAAAGTAATTCAGTTCTAAAGCCACATCAATTTCAGTAACAAAAATAATGAATAAATGAAAATAAAGTCTGGAAGCGGGTTTATCTTTTTATAGCTGAAATCACAGTCCCCTATGTAGTTGATTCAGTCAGGAGAGGCGAAGGATACTGATGAAGCTATTCGCCTAAGCCTTCGAAAATTGTTAGAAGCCATTGACCAAAGAAAGTTGCTGATTTTGCCAAACAACCCATTGAAATCACATGATTCATGAATTATTTGAAAAAGTGAATCCTATGGAAAAATTGCAAACATGCACAATGCAATCATGCTAAAATCTGAATGATTCAGGACTGAGTAATGCTTGCATGATTGCCTAATATATTGAAAAACTCATTCAAAGAACAATAAAAGATCAACATAAAGACTCGATATGTCACAAAACATAAGGCTTATGATCCACACAGGTTGCGTGCGCCTCCACGCGGGCTTCGCCCACCTTCATGCAGGTTGCGCCTGCCTCCACACGGGCTGCGCCAACATTTAGTATTTTTATTTTGTACCTCTCATAAAAACATAGCTATGATCTTTTTCTGAAAAGTTAATTTTTTGTTAACATTATTCATGAAATTATAATAAAAAATGATGGAGGGCGTAGGCCATAAATTCACAACCAAGGACTCGATCCTGAAGAGCCAAAGAACCTCTCAGCAGATGAATCGAGGCTGTCCGGCTTAATATACTTTATTCAACTGAACTAAAATATTTTAAATGTGCTATCTAAACAGAATTTTTCTGAATTCAAACCGGATGGATTGTAGTTCAATTAGAAAGATCCATGATAATTGAACTAATGTATACCTGAAAGAGAAAAGAAGAGTACCGTAGCGTTGAATGTCGAGAGAGCACGCCCGAAGCCGAGGTGGAGCGGCAGAGGAGGCTGGCGAGGCTCTACCGAGCATTTTAGAAGAGGGTAACCACTCTTCCAAAATGCATCATCTACTCCTTTTTCATGTCCTGGGCCGCCAACGTCGCCCGCCACCGCACCATCCCCTCCTTCCTCTTCTGGATCCAGCCCGCAACCGCCTTCGGCATATACTGGCACCACTTCCACGACCACGCCGCCATCATCGCCGCCGCCGCCGTCAACCCCTCTGGCCTCGTCACCACTTCCAGAGGGGTTGACGGCGGCGATCTGGACCGTTGATGCCGGCTTCTCCTCACACCCCTCAAAGCTTAATGCCGGCTTCTCATAACTCCACGCTCACCTTCTGAAAATAGTTTGGAGTCCTATTTTTTGGATTTCCAGCTAAAAAAAACTCCCGCCCAAAACTGCCGCCCAAATCCAAAAATCCCGCCCAAATCCAAAAATCCCGCCCAAACATGTCTTCTCAGCCCTCCCATAACCTTTGCCGTCCCCCCCATTCGACAGCCATCTCTCTCTCTCTCTCTCTCTCTCTCTCTCTCTCTCTCTCTCTCTCTCTCTCTCTCTCTCTCTCTCTCTCTCTCTCTCTCTACTTCCTTCAACTTCGCCGGTAATAATTCAAGCCCAACCTGCAACTGGATTGATGGCTCGCTCCCCGAGCTTTGCCTTTTCTCTGTGCGGCAACACAGCGGAGCTCCGACGACTCCAGCACGGCTTCGCCTTTTCCCGAAATGTTGTACTCTCGCCGATCCTCTCCCGCTCTACACCGCCCCCTCCTGATCAACATCAAGGCTATCACCACTTTGTACTCTTCCGAGTAAGCTAATTCATGGGTTCTTTTTTATTGTCGTTGAGGATCCATCGCTAGATCTTTATTATTTGATGAGTTCTTTTTTGTGATGATAGTTAACTTTTTTTTTCTCTTTATTTCATCCAGGTATTTTTGCAAATTTCTATTATGCTTATGATTTTGCTTATTATTTTATCCAGGATGTTCTAGCATGAGGATTCTGAATATGGGTTCGAAGACCCTAGCAAGAGGCCCATGAGATTAACTCAATCAAATTTTGTGCATCGTTGTTTGATCTCATTGTATCAGTGTGTCTTCATATTCCACTTGCAAGTTCAGTTATCCCTTTTTTATTTCGATATTTCTCTTCCTACAGGAAAGGACGCATTGGGCGATTGCCGGGCCATCCAATTTGAAAGTGAACTCAATGCTTATTGATATTCCTAGCATAGTTTTCACAAGTGAAATAAAGGGTCATCTACAACCAGAATCACTCCCACTTGCCGCTTGCTGGCTCCCGTCTCATTAAGGTCTCTGGTCAAATTGCATTATGTAGCGGCTCTCTCCTCTCCCAAATATTTAATATGAATAACACATTTGTTTTGTGTGAATATCCTCCCATTTGGTAGTCTGAATATGCTCAAGTAATGGATCTGGTCAAATTGCAACTTCTTAGAGTAGATTTTAGTTATTATCAATATCTATCTAAACATTTTCTTATAAGACATCTTTTGGTAACCGGGTAATCATGGGTAATTGTTGTTGTTCTCTAAGTTTTTTTCCTTTTAAATTTTGCTGATGTTGATCTTATTCTTCATGTTTTTTTATCAATTTATGTTGATTTAGGGTCTAATCTCATACTTCGCCTTGAAATATTTCTGTGATCTGTTATTGCAGAATGGGAGTTGGGTGATTAATCAGAAGTTGGAATATGATAATTATCTTTAGTTTTGATTCTCTTATATTGAAACATTCCTGATTTTCTACATCCTGACTCTCATATTTGCCAAAAGTTCTTAAATCTTAGGCTTCATTTGACACTTATTTGCTCCGGTGAGTTTGATCTAGAGTTGTAATACCTCGGGTGCCGAAAGACTTACATGTGTACGATCAATGGAGTTTTGTTTTTCGTGATTTCTCGAAGTCGAAAACATTTTTGGTGCCAAAGTCGTACGACATCGAAGAAGCAAAGAAAAGATTTGAAAAAAATGACATCAAACGTCTGCATTGTTATTTATGACAAATTTTGTCGTTCATTGTTGTTTTCGAATGGTAGTTTCTAATTGTTATTTACACATTTAATGATTTTTTCTAATAATTGCCGGGGAGGGAAGTCCGCCGGAGGCGGGCGAAGCCCGCTTGAATGTCAAGCGGGCGAAGCCCGCTTGATTGCGGGCGAAGGCCGCTTGATTGCGGGCGAAGCCCGCTTGATTGCGGGCGAAGCCCGCTTGATTGCGGGCGAAGCCCGCAGCGACGCATCAAGAACGGGCGAAGCCCGTTCGAAGATGCTAGTATAATAAAGATAAAGATATATATTTATAACGCCATTGACTTCGGTCAACTTGCAATAATTTCGCCAACATATATAACCTTAGGGCCCGTTCGTTTGGATGGAATTGGAATTCGATATTGGAATTGTTTGTACAACCATGTATTCGTCGAGTGGGCCCCCGGATCCCATGAGATATTTTTGACATCATTTTCAGCAAGTTCCAGGACAGGAAGAGAGGCGGGCGGTGGAGGCGGGAGCTTCCCGCTCGCTCAAACCAGTAGCAAGGGGGCGAGCTCCTCTCGCTCCCCGCCCCCCAGCAAGGGGGCGAGATCTCCAAGAGGGGTGCGAGCTCCTCTCGCCCCCGCCTCCAGTAGGGGGGGCGAGCTCCTCTCCCCCCCCCCCCCCCCCAGCAAGGGGGGCGAGATCTCTAAGAGGGGGGCGAGCTCCTCTCGCTCCGCCCCCCCCCCCCCCCCCCCCCCCCCCCCCCCCCCCCCCCCCCCCCCCCCCCCCCCCCTCCCCGCCCCCAGCAAGGGGGGGCGAGATCTCCAACAGGGGGGCGAGCTCCTCTCGCCCCCACCCCCAGCAGGGGGGCGAGCTCCTCTCGCCCCTCCCCCCCCCCCCCCCCCCCCCCCAGCAAGGGGGGCGAGATCCCCAGCAGTGGGGGCGAGCTCCTCTCGCCCCCGCCCCCAAAGAGGGGGGAAGAGGAGGAGGGGCGACCAGCCCCCCTCTCGCCCCAGCTCCAGTAAGCAGAATGGTTTGCGTTTAGCAGGATGGTTTGCGTTTAGCAGGATGGTGTGCGTTTAGCGTCTCAGAACAACGGGATTTGGCTGTCCGCAGGTCAAATCCGAGGGTATTTTGGTAATCTCATAGGTCAGATTATGGATATTTGCAGACCCAGTTCAAAATCCTATAAATAGGATCAAGGGGGCACCATTTGGAGGGACTTCTCTTTAGTTATCTCTTTTGGCTATCTCTCTCCCCAAGTCTCTTTAGTGGGTGGAGAGAGCCTCCAAGGGTGTCCAAGCTTAGCATTGGCTTGGGAGGGGAAGCGCTCTAAGATCTTTCGGGTGTGTGGTGGGACCTCCTCCCTAAGCCCTTGGTCTCATTCCTAGTTCCTTAGCCCCGTAGCCTAGAGCTCTTGGGAGAAGTAAGTGTGAGGTCACCCCCCAACTTGTTGAGGGCTCGAACTCCACAAGACCAAGTTATTGGTTTCAACAAGAATATTGATGAATAGTGTAGAATTAAATATTTGTGACTAATTCATATTCCAACGTTCGCCTAATAAACAATATTGTTGAATATTGTGGAATTAATCAATACTTTTGTTCGTTTATTAAATAAAATTCAATTTAAGAATTGAAAAATATTACGAATAAGCTAATATTTACCACATATATCATAAACAAAATTTATGTAATGGCGGCGATTTTTTCGCCCGAGATTGATTTTTCCGCCCGTGCGCAATTTTTTCGCACAACCGGGATTTTTTTGCCCGGGCGCGCATTTTTTGCCCGGGCTCATTTTTTTCGCCCGGGTGCGATTTTGTGTCCCGAGCAAGATTTTTTTGCTCTGGTGCAATTTTTTTTCCGAGTGTGATTTTCCACCCGCCCCGCCGAAAAAAGCTCGCATAGGCGATAAAAGCGCGTCCCGGCAAAAAAACGCTCCCCAGTGAAAAAATTGCTCCCGAAAAATAGCCCCCGAGCAAAAAATTCTCGTAGAACGAAAAAACCCGCCCGGGCAAAAAAATCGCTCCTGGCCCAAAAAATCTTGCCCGAGCAAAAAAATTGCGCCCGAGCGAAAAAATTGCGCGCGGGCAAAAAAATCGCTCAATGATGAAAAGTCGCGTTTGAGCGAAAAAATCGCGTCGGGGCGAAAAATTCGCGCCCGGGCAAAAAAATCGCGCCCGGGCGAAAAAATCTCCCCCGGGCGAAAAACCCGTGCCCGGGCAAAAAATGCGCGTCCGCGCGAAAAAATCGCGCCCGGGCAAAAAATTGAGCCCGGACAAAACATGCGCCCGGGCGAAAAACGCGCCCCCGGGAGAAAAACGCGCCCCCGGGCGGAAAGTTTCCGCCCGGGCAAAATTTGTGCGTCTGAGCGAAAAACGCGTGTTCGAGAGAAAAACTCGCGTCCGTGCGAACAACTCGCGCCCGAGCGAAAAATTATCCGCCCGGGCGCATAAACGCGCGGAAGGGAGAAAAACACGCGCTATGGCGGAAAATTTCCGCCCGGGCAAAATTGTGGCGTCCAGGCGAAAAACGCGCGTTCGGGCGAAAAACTCACGTCCGTGCGAAAAACTCACACCCGGGCGAAAAATTGTGCACCCTGGCGCATAAACGCGCGTCCGGGCAAAAAACGCGATAAATCGAGCGTGTCAGACTCGCTCAATTCCGATATGTCTAGCTAGATTTTGTGCTTAGGCTAAAATCAATTCCATGATATTCAACACAATTTTCAATTATTAAAGCTACCAAACAAGCGAACGGCGTAATTGAAATTCGACGTCGAATTTCAATTTCAAGTCTTCAATTCCGTCCAAACGAACGAGGCCTTAGGGGTTTTGGAATGTCTAGCATGAAATTAGTCTCATCTTCTCTTTTGAGTTTTCTTCTTAGCTTAGTTTAAATTGAGACTCCCTTGAGCTCCCACCATAGACATCATGATAAATTTTCATTTATCCCCTCCTCTACCTCAGGCCAGTTATGAGGTTCAAAACAAATTGGTACCATGTTCCTTTGATCTTTACCAATGCAATTGTCAATCAGCTCCCTCTGTCCATATCCAACACAAAGCCAATTGATTCCTCGATGTTGATCGACCATGTATGACACCAATGGTAGCCTGCAGACTTCACCCAACGCTGATGATCACCACAGAACAGTGCCATCTTCGATTCTAGAGATCCTCATCGTAAATTCTGCACAACAGTACCGATAGGTTGTCTCCTCGGGTTGATTCCCCCTCCAGCAACAATGATTGTTCCAAGCAATCATCCCCAGTGATTGTTCCAGCCGCTAAATCTTTCGACAATGGTGGACTCAAGCAACAACGATCGCCTCAAGAGACGGCGGTCACAGTCCGACTCTTTTGTGACTGACACTAACTCTCCTAATCAATGAACACCAGTTTCCCCTTCCAAATTCAAGATCCCAACCCGCCTCCTCTTTTCTCCATGTTCGTGTTAACACACCATTGAGCCAAATACTACTCTCACCCTTTGCCCGAATTCAAACTAAAAACAAACAACCCACATCTCCTATTTCATCAACACAATGCCAACTCCCAATCACCAATCTTAATAAATTTATTCCACTTGAGTATTACTAGCAACACTTCCATATATATTCTCTCTTATTTACGATCCATGTGGATCATCGTCCTCATTCCACACAACATCCACACTCCCAACTCATTCACTTTGTAACGCACTCAGTTTCCTCCAGAATCCAGATAGTCTAGTAACTTGCAGTACCTTCTGATGAAGGACACCTCTCGGACGAACACTTGGCGGACGGAGTCCGCGACGAGGCCGAGATCTCGTGGTTGGAGCGGATCGACCCACTTTGGAAGCCGCATGTTGTTTAGCTTATTCTATCTTTATATGTTTTATTTGTTGTGTGAATATCCCTGTAATGTGTTTTATTTTTGAACTCTTTTTTATGTGGTGTGCTGTTAGCTGTCACAACCCGCATTTTTCCCATGAATATAATAAATATTATCAGAGCACGGGGAAAAATACGCGTCGTGATGCCACATCATGCAGGGGAGAACTACAGACGCTCAGGCAAACACTCCTTACGATTTACTAATAAAAGACATAAATATGCTTGAATTAAATAAAAAGAATTTATATTTTAGTTTAAGACCGTGTCCCTCGGTCCAGTGGATCAACTAGTCCACGAACAGAAAACTATATATGTATATGCAGCGGAGAAAATGTTCATTTTAACATACATGAGCATGAAGATCAACATTCCAGAAATGATATGCACATATCTAAGTTTAATATAAGTAAAGACAAGATTTTTCTAAAAATTTCAAAATAGGTGTCATTTACTTAAAACCATGTTATACAGGAACGCAATTTTCTATACAGAAAATAACTCATGCAACCTAACATAAAACTTCCCAGAGAGCAAGTAGGCAAACAACCAGAAAGTAACAGCGAAACAACTAGCAAGTAATCTAACACTAGAAAACTAAAGCTACAACAGAACATAGGAAATACTACCTCACAACAGTGAGGGGAGAACGAACATTTGCAACTAACTGCAGCTCCGAAGAACACCAACTCAACCACCCAAATCGCTACAACTCCGAACCTGAGACATTCAAAAGAAAAGAATGCCTCAGCAAGAAAGTGCAAGTGGTAGCAAGAAAACCAAGGTTAGCAGCAATCAGGAATAAAAGATTGTAGAAAAGAGAGCTAAACAGAATAACACTTAATCTTACAATAACCCGAGCCAGCTCAAACGAGTGCACTCGGTAGAAGGAAAAACCTGCACCAGAGGGTATTAGCCAAAACAATCAAAGCCCACCACGTGTCCTCCATTGCGGCTCAGAGGTGATGGTTATATATATAATATCATAATACACATATATAAGCATATATGTTTAAAAGAACTTGAGACTGATCAGCTCGAGTGGAAAGCGTCCCCCAAAAGAAGGCACTGCGACGGTGGCATCTTCCACAAACGCCCGCAGCCCAAAAACCAAACAGGAGTGCTGCGGGGGTGACTCCAATCCACTCAAACCAACAGCCCAAAAGAGGCACTGTGGCGGTGACTTTTAGCTCACACGCTCAACAAACTCACACATAGCACCATAAGCAGGGGTGCATAACCATATATATAAGTATATGTATATATATAAGTATAAATAAACCACAGTGCAGTTCATCAGAGAATACTCAGAACATTAGACAACGAAGATCATAGAGATCAAGAACCACTCACCAAGACTATCCCGGAGAATTAGACAACATAGCATACTTGGCCCATAAATCCAACAAAACAAACAGAGGAGTGTCAGACCGGGAAGACATGATAACGAATGGTTTTAACCATAACTAAAGACTAGAGATTCAGCAATTAATCAATAGATTAATATTTAACTTACAACAAAGCTGAGGATTTCAGCAACCCGACACCATGCAAGGCTTGGTGTCGGAACGAGACAGAGAGAATCTTAACACGAAGGCCAAACACCAGAACAATACTAGCGGGTTCATAAGAAAACACTTGGAACATAGCTAACACAGATCATAGAGTTCAAAAAAAACACTCCCCAACGCCACTCCGGAGTATTGAAGAAATAACCCGAAGAATGAACACTTAACACTACGGGACAAACCAGACATGAATTCACCAAAGGACTCCACAAAAGAGCATAAAACACTTAACAACAACGACCCAAGATACTCGGGCCCATACGGCAAAAAGGGCATAAAAACAAAGGTGGAACAATTCAAAATACCCGACAAAGATAAGCTTGACCTGGAGGCCAACTCCAAATAAAAACTCAACAGGTTAGAAGAAAACACTTTGTGAGTCCAAACTTGACCCCCAACAACTCTCGTAATAATCTGACAAATAAGGCACAAAAATGATGCGATACTTAATAATTGCAGGATAACTCGGCGAACAAAGCATAGCTCCATCTAAAAGTCTCAACAAAAGGAATTAAAAAGCTCGATAACTCGCTTAAGACACCCTGGAACCCTGGCAAAAAGAACATAAAATAAATTTGCTGGAACAATACAGAATAAGCGATGAAATTTACAGAAAAAAAAAACTTATCAAAGGTCGACGGGAAAACTTAACAAAAGTACAGGAAAAGACTCAACAAAAGTCGGCGGGAAGGTCTTATATCAAAGTCAACGAAAAAGACTTATATCAAGGTTGACAGGAAAGACTTATATCAAAGTCGACGAGAAAAACTTAATCGAAATTGACTGGAAGACTTTATGTCAAAGTCGACGGGAAGATCTTCAAAGGAAGATCGATGGGGAAAGCTTACATTAAATCGACGGGAAGCTAACCTTAAATCGACGGCGAGCTCAACATTAATTGGCAGGAGATTATATATATCAACGGGAAAACTTAGTCAAAGTCGACTGGAAGGCTGGAAGAGGACCCGATCGACGCGACGGGAGCCCGATCGACGGGTGTCCCGTCGATTCTAGCTTACCCAGATTTTTTTCTAATATTTTTTTTTCAATCTGCACAAAACAATCTTCTACACCCACAGCACAAAATTGGGCTACCAGCACAGCTCAAATAACAACATTTTTAATTAGGGGCATAGTAAAAATCAGCAATCATTAAATTCCAAATAGAGAAGATAAGAAAAGGATTCTGGAGAAAACATAAGCAAAGGGGGGAGAGCGAACCACCACTTGCCTTTACTCGAAACGCCGAAGGACGACCTCACAAGTCCTCCACGCCACGGATCGGCTCAAACACGGCCTACGCACGGAGGATCTACGAAAAAAACGGACAAAAAGAGGGTTAGGGCCGCTAACCCTAGCGCCAAAAATCTACGAAACGAAGAAAACTTACCACGCACGCGAAGTGCACGACGAGAGCTTTCCAAAACTTTGCTCCGGCGAAGAATTCACGCACCGGAGCTCCGTCGGCGGCGGTCGGAAGCTCACAAAACCCTAAACTCTCACACTCTCTCTCTAAACTCTGTGGCTCGGGCTTAGGAAATGAAGAAGAAGATGGACATGAATAGTATAATAAGAATATAAAATAATATATATACATAGTGGATAGAGATATTTACATATATAATATATATATAATCAGATGGAGAAAGAAAGTGGATGACAGCAAATCCACATTCAAAATCTATAATAAAGTCTTCGTCGAGCGGTCAAAATCGTCGAACGGCGCTAATTTTGTCGAGCGGGGCTGGTGATCGACGAATGGTGATGGTAGGCTGGAACGTCGAACGGAGCTCGACGAAAGGACGGGAAGGCTGGAACGTCGAACAGAGCTCGACAAAAGGACGGGAAGGCTGGAACGTCGAACGGAGCTCGGCAAAAGGAAGGGAAGCCTGGAACCTCGAACGGAGCTCGACAAAAGGACGGGAAGGCTGGAACGTCGAACAGAGCTCGACAAAAGGACGGGAAGGCTGGAACGTCGAACGGAGCTCGACAAAAGGATGGAGCATGCATGAATATGCATGTATATATATAATTTTTATAATAATATTATTATTATATTATCACTAAAATCTAAACGAACGCCGAACCCAACGAAAATTTCGCCTAAGGCGAACGGCGTCGCTACGAATCCAACGGTGAAATCGGAATCAAAATCCGACGTGCCGTTCTCGAGATATAAATGGCCGAAGTTTAGGCGAACGTTAAATACGCACAAATTCTCTAAAATGCGCAGAGGCTCCAAAATGACTCGTATCGCAACGAAACTTGACGGACAAGTCTAAAATTAAATAATTTAATTTCCCAACGTAAAATTTTCCAATTCCGGCACACTCCAAAATTTGGTCGGATTGACCGACCGAACGCGAAAACGCGCATCTGGCGGCGCACCGCTAACTTCGCAATAACGTAACGCCCTTACGTCAAAAATGACGTCAACGAAGGAATAAAATAATTCCTGAAAATACCGATGCGTTACATTAGCCCCTCCTCATAGTATAAGAGGAGGGTTATTTTATTTTGTTGGGGGTGAATGTTGAATGAAATTATTTCCTGAACCATAGCAGGCGCCTCTCCCCTCTTTCCGCTTGTGAAGAGTTGATCCGGAAGGATCCCGCCTCCCTTACGCGTTGCGACCCCTCCCCTTCTTCCCATGCGGAAGACGCCGGTCGGAAGGCTGTCCACTCCTCCCGACCCTGTGCTACGTTAGTTGGTATCAGAGGATCCAGGCTCTACTTCTACGCTCGACCGCTGTCTTCCAATTCGTCGCGTGACCGCAATGTTCTTTTCCTCTTCCGTAAATGGTCGATACTTCGCAGGACAACGCCGAGCTGTGGGCGGAAATCGACGACAGCACCACGCAGTTGGCGACCCTCACGGCCGCTCTCACTGATCTCCGCTCCGCACCCATTCCCCCACTGCAACAGCAACCGTGGGACGCCGACGCTCCAACCGACCGATTTCACAGACAACAATACCGCCGGCGGCAAGATCTACTGCAACAACTGCGGCTGGTCGCCTACCCCCGCGCCCAACAGCACGACGACTCAAGTTCGGATGACGAACTACTTCCCCCTCCCGTTCCGCCACCATGGGAGGACCATCAGCGCCCTCACGGCCGCCGCCTTCGAGCAGACATCCCAAACTTCCACGAGAACTTAGGCATTGAGGAGTTCCTCGATTGGATCTCGGAAGTCGAACGATTTTTTGAGATGGTCGAGGTAGAGGACCACCGCCAAGTGAAGATGGTTGCTTATCGTCTCAAGTCTGGAGCAACCGTTTGGTGGGATCAACTACAGTTCAACCGCAACCGTCAGGGTAAAGCCTTGGTGCGGACGTGGCTCAAGATGAAGAAGTTGTTGCGGCATCGGTTCCTTCCACCTGACTACGACCAACATTTGTTCCAATATTACCAGAGTTGTTCCCAAGGCGGACGTACGATGACCGAGTACTTGGCGGAGATAAGTCGTTTGGCAGACCGCAACGGTTTAAATGAGACTGACGGACAACGCGTCACCCGGTTCCTACATGGGCTGCGTCCGTCTCTACATGAAAAGATTGGCCTACACGTATTATGCACGGTGGAGGAAGCATATAACATGGCCCTTAAGACCGAACAGATGGAGAAAGTGGCGCCTCCCTCCGGCTGCTCGGGAGCCCGTCGGCCTTGGGTCGACGCCTTGCCTTAAGGTGCCCGGGACCCGTCGGGCAAGGACTCGGCCGACCGGACACTAGCCCCCTCCTCGGCACCTAGGGGAGGCCCCCGGATATGACACCCACCGGCACCTGCTACAAATGCCAACAGCTGGGCCATTTCGCTTCCCGCTTCCCTCTTGTTCGACCTCCCGTCCAACCCGTCCATGTTGTTGAGTAGGGAAACGACAGGGTGGAGGATTTTGGGGAGGCAGACGAGGTGATCGATGGCTACGACAATGAGGGAGATTTTGTCGCGTGTGTAGTACATCGCCTTCTACTTACCCCGCGCCTAGACGAACATGTCCAACGTTGCAACGTATTCAAGAGCTACTGCAACATCAAGGGGAAGATTTGTGACGTCTTAATCGACAATGGCAGCTGTGAGAACTTCGTTGCGACCCGGCTAGTTTCCTACTTACAACTTCCCACCGAACCACACCCACACCCCCTACTCTGTCGGGTGGATTCAGCGTAGTCCCTCGGTTTGAGTGACTCACCGTTCTCCTGTCCCGGTCGCCATCGGGAATCACTACCGAACCGACTTCTGGTGAGACGTTGTGGAAATGGATGTGAGCCATCTCCTTTTGGGTTGATTGTGGAAATATGACACGGACGTGTCTTACAAGGGCTGCGAAAACATTTACTCCTTCACTTGGTCCGGCAAGAAGATTCTCATCGTCGCTCGGGTCGGGAACAAAGCGGAGGTCCACCCGCCCTCAGATACGGGGCGTAATTTATTGGTGATGCATGAAGACACGACTCTATTCGAGCGTGACATGGCGGAGGATAAGGAAGTGGCGGCCCTCGTCCCATACGGACTTTATGCCACTCCCGAGCAGCCCGCAGGAGAGATCGCACCAGACGTGCGGGAGCTGTTACACGAGTACCACGCCATCACCACAGAAGACCTGCCCGACCACCCACCCCCACTTCGGGACATCCAACACCAGATTGATTTCATACCGGGGGCTCGCCTCCCGAATTTGCCTCACTTCCGCATGAACCCCAGGGAGCATGACATCCTGCGCGAGAAGGTTCAGGAGCTACTGAAGAAGGGTTTCATCTCCGAAAGCCTTAGCCCCTGCGGGGTCCCGACCCTCCTTGTACCAAAGAAGGACGGCTCCTGACGGATGTGCATAGACAGTCGCACCATCAATCACATCACCATCAAGTACTCATTTCCTATACCGCACCTTGATGATATGTTAGATATGTTGGATGAGTCTCAGCTCTTCTCAAAGATAGATCTCCACAGCGGATACCACCAAATCCGCATCAAGCCGGGTGATGAATGGAAGACGGCTTTCAAAACCTCGGAAGGCCTTTTAGAGTGGCGGGTAATGCCTTCTGGTTTATCTAACGCTCTAAGTACTTTTATGCGTCTCATGACACAGGTGTTGCGACTATTCCTGGGGAAATCAGTTGTGGTCTATTTTGATGACATCATGATCTTCAGCAAGAGCAGGGCGGACCATCTGTCTCATTTTGTTGGGATCATTGCCCACAATGTCTTAGATTTGGAGAAGTCCATTCATAAGTCAAAGATATATCTCAGAATGTATTTAATATACTCTCTAGAATCAATGTGCAGGAGATCAGGTCAGGCAAAAAGTACATGGAATTCATTCAAGTTCACAAGCGTCGAGACATCATACATTGCTCGACGCCTGTGACCCAGAAGCGTTGACTCATGTCTACTACTCAAATAGACAAGGTCGCCGCTGAAGTTCTGAGATCAATTTTGGAAGCGTCGAGCCAAGTTGTGTCGCTTGACGCCTTGGAAAGAGAAGTGTCGACTTAACTTCAGTCAGCTCAGCGCCAACCAGAAGTGTCGAGATATGAAGGCTTAGTTAAGAAGCGTCGAGCCCCTGGATGTTGCTCAACTTCTTCAGATAAAAAGCGTCGACTAAGTGATGTTCGCTCAACGCCTGAGAAGGAGGAGTCGAGAGCTTCAGTCTAAGGAGTATGCGTCGAGCGTCTAAATATCGCTCGACGCCTAACTGGAAAAGCGTCGACAGAGATGTTAAGTGCTCAACGCCTCTTCTACAAATACTCTGAACTGAGGAATATCTTCCACAGCTAGCTGAGCTTTTGTTTTCATTAAAGACCGTTGAAGACGTAACGTCATGCTGACGTGGAGAAGCGTAACAGACATTGCAGATGGCGGGCTATAAATAGAAGGCATGACCTATGGGTTGTACAGTTAATCCAAGTTATGAAGTGAAGAAAAGTGAAGTTAGAAAAGTTTTCCTAACTTCTCAAAAGCAATTATCGTCTCCATCATTTTCAGAGAAAGTTTGAGATAGAATCTGGAGAAGTTGTCTTCCTTTTCAGAACCATTTTAAATTGAAGATCTCATTCAGCAATCTTGTGCTGATACGTCTCTCTGAAAGAAGAAGATCAAGAAGGAAGAATCTGTCTTCCCAGGAAGAAGAACAGTCATCACAGCCTGTCGAATCAAGAAGATCATTTGCTGCTGCTGTTCTACTGAAGATTTCTGTCTGATCATTCAGATAGATCAAGAAGGCTCAACAATCTCGTATCTGAGTCTAAGTATTTGTAATCCCCTTTATAAATTTTTGTAGGATCTGAGTTGTCAGATCTGAGTGTAGGATCTGTCAAGGATCTGAGTTGTAGGATCAGGTGTGATCTGAGTTGTAAGATTCAGGGGTGAATCTGAGCTGTAGGCCTAGTTATAAAGGCTGAGGTAGGATCTGTTTGATCTGAGTTAGTAAGATCTGTGGATCTGAGACTGTAAGATCAGTTGTGATCTGAGCTGTAAGACCTGTTTGTGGTCTGAGATCTGGAGGAGTTATAACCTCTATCTAGCACACTGCTAGAAGGGGAGAAGGGGGAAAGTGGATTACCCAAGATACGGGGAACCACTATAAAAATTATGTGTGTTCTTTTCTGTGTATATCTTTATTTCTTGAAAGCTCTGATCAGTTTTATCTCGATTATAGTCAAGAATCGTAGTAGTCTTTAAATAACCTATTCACCCCCCCCCCTCTAGGTGATTAGCCACCCTTAATTAAAGTCTTTCAAGTGGTATCAGAGGTAGGTTGTTCAAGAAAAGGTTTAACAGCCTGAACAAGATCCTCCTAAGGGTAGATTTCTAAAGTCATGATGGCTAATACAGAAGGAAGCAAAGAATTCACATCTATGAAGCTTCCCATCTGCAGAAAAGAAAATTTTGGTATTTGGAAAGAAAGAGTTAGACTTTTCATGGAAGCATCTGATCCTAGGATTTACATAACAGTTCTAGAGGGACCTTTTGTTCCTATGAAAGTTTCACTTACAGATGGAAATATTAAGACTCCTAAAACTTATTCAGAGATGACCTAAGATGAAGTTATCCTGGCCTCTATGGACAAGAGAGCTCAGAACATCATTGTTAGTGCTATTGAAGATTCAACCTTCCAAAATTTAGTCCATTGCAAAACTGCCAAAGAAATGTGGGAATCTCTTATTGTCTATATGGAAGGAACTGAAGAAGTCAGAGATGACAGGAAGTGACTTCTAAATCAGCAATATGAAGCCTTCAGACAAGACAAGAAAGACTCAATAGCAATATGCTATGAAAAATTCTTCAAGATTGTAAATGGCCTAAAGACTTATGGAAGAACTTTCTCAGATTATGAGCTGAATGATAAGTTCTTAAGATCACTGAACAAAGAATGGGATATCAAGATCTGTGCAATCAGAGAAATGGGAAATCTGGGAAACATTCAGCCACAAAACTTATATGGGAAACTACTTTCTCATGAACTTCATCTGAATACCAGAAAAGCTGAGGAAGGACACAGCAGGGAAAATCCTATTGCCTTGAAAGCAGAAAGTTCAAAGAAAAGCAAAGAAAGAATGGTATTATCTCCCAGGATTCCATCTGAATCAGAAGAATCAGAAACCAGTAATTCTGATTCTGAAATATCAGATGGTGAATTGGCACTCTTTACCAAACAACTAAAAGAATGTTGAGGAGAAAACATCACTGGAAAACTAGACCCTCTCAGTTATCCAAATCTAAGAAGCATTCAAATTTGTCAGAGGGATTCAAACAAGACTCCAAGAAGGACAGGTACAATTCTAAACACAATAAAATTAATTCAGAAGAAATGGTGTGTTTTGGTTGCAGGAAATCAGGACACATGATTGCTGATTGTCCTTCAAAGAGAAAGAACAATAAGAAATCTGATGAAAGAAAGTATAAATCTGACAAAAGACTTGAGAAGAGTCTAATAGCCAAAAAGGGCAAGGTCACTCTTAGTGATAGTGAATCTCAGCATCAGACTCAGATAGTGAGGAGGCACTCATAGCTCTGATGGTTGTCAATGAAAATGAAGACAGTCTAAATGATAGACCTATGATAAAAGCCCCACTATCAAGGTCTGATAGTGAAGAGGATGAAAAAGAAAATGCAGGACTCATGGCATTGAGTGATCAAGAAAATCAGGAGACAACTAATGATATAAAGGTACTTGATAAAACTCCTATTTCTGATTCTAATTCTGAAACTGAAATAGATTCATTCTCTTCTGATGAAAATGACTCACAATCCAAACTTCATATAGATGAAATTATTGAAAAATATCAATTAATTCTTAAAGCACTTAAGAAAAGCAAAAGGCATAATAAAAGGTTACAAAAAGAAATATCTGAATTAAAGCAAACTGATTCTCAAAATTCTGAGACAGCTGAGAGGCTGAATCAGACAAGTAAAGAACTTAGTAAACTAAAAGTCATGTCTATTATTCACATACAGACTTTGAGCACCAAGGAAAAGTTAATAAAAGAACTTGAAGCAAAACTCCTAGCAGAAAGAAAACTTGTAGCTAAGTTCTCAAAACCACAAACTATTCTTCCTATAATAGACACATTCTCTGCACAATACAGATGTGGCATAGGATATGATAGGAATGCAGATAAAAATCCTAAAAATAATGACAAGGCACATATACAACCTTTAAAGTTTAACAAAGTCATGCTTATCACAAACAAGCATGATCAAAAAGGTGTGCATAAGTTTTATAAGGGTGAATGTTCTAATAGCAAAGATGATTTAATTCAACCAAGTAACAATAATGCCAAACCTCTATGCAAAGAAAAAGTATTAACTCATCATGATTCCTTTGTATTTAAAGCAAATACTAAATTCAAAAGAAAGGAACTAAGACCTAAAGTAAAAACCACTGATGGAAAGAAAACTGAACCAATAAAATTTACTAGAACAAATTACATAGCTCCTATGAATAAGGCAATTAAGCAAAATATAAGTCAACATAAAGAAGTAAGAAGACCTCCAAGGAGATATAATTGATATGAATGCTGGTGCTGTGGAAGGATTGGGCATTTAGCACTTGACTGTTGGTTCAATCCAACTGTTCCAAGATTCAACTCTGGGAGACCAGTATTCAGACCTATGACAACTCTTACAGCTCCAAGAATTATTCAACAACTAAATATTCCAGCTCATATTAACAAGGTTCTAGGACCCAACTTGGTGTGGGCTCCTAAGAAAAGGTAATTTCTCTTTGCAGGGTTGTCCAAAGACCAATCAACTTCCAATCTAGTACTTGGAACAGTGGGTGCTCCATGGACATGTCTGGAATAAGAAGTATTCTGGGAAGGGGTGAAAATTGTCTGAAACAGACAAGCGAAGAAATCACATCTATGTAAAATATTTAAACATCATAGTACTTGTCATAACGAAGAAATATTAACTTAAATAAAATGCTAGTAATTCAATATTTTAGAGACACCTGACGCGACTACTGTCAGTTCTTCGATAAATACAAACATGCACGGGTATCGAGCGACTCTTCACCTTCCCGAACTATAAATAGAACGACTACCTATAGTCCAAGCTATCGACTCTTCCAATTCTCTTCTTTGTCTCCGTCGATTCATCTTCTCATCCCCATGGAAAAGGAAGGCAGCATTCCTGGATCAAAAAAATCCTTAGCTCAGAATGACCCTCTCCTCCACTGTATTTCAACTCTTTTAGCTACTCAGAAAGAACAGATAGAGAATTCTATACAGAAGATCATAAGTGAATTCAAGAATGAGACTAAAACAGAGATAGATTCAATAAAGAAAGAAGTCCTTAATTTCAATACTCAACATGTCCACTTCACAGAACTGATTCTGAACAGGATCAATGTCCATGAGCAAAACTTGAATGCCCGTATGTTGGAGGTTAAAGACTTCGTGGATGCAGGAAATCAGGTAGCCCTGCAGCAATTAGTCGGACTGCAACACTCCTTATCTGAAGACATCCTGGAGATGGAGGAGAATGTTAAAGAGGAGATCAAGGAGGTTGGTAATAAAAATATTGACACCTGCTCACTCCAAGCAATGTGGGTGAGTAATCAAGTTAAAGAAGCACTTCATATGACCCCGTGTCAATATGCACTCACTGAACCCTCTTCAAGTTCCGACTCTGATGCGTATGGAGGTAATTCAGATGAGTCATCTTCATCTAAAAAGAGAAGAAGAACATCTAGTGTGGAGTACTGGAAGAAAAGGCTGAGTGAGATTGAACAGGATCCCGAAGCCGGTAGATGGAGTCCCCGTTCAAGGGAAATCATCACAGAATCGTGGATCGCGTTTGGACATCCTCAGGTCGACCATGGAAGAGTATACTCTTCAATAGAATGGAATCTTCATCAGAAAGAGCTGGAGGCAAGGAAGTATCACAAATTGGCTTTTCCCCATGGTCCTCCTCCTCCACCAAAGAAAATACCGAAGCCACTCCACTACTATAAGCGAAGGAAGAAGAAGGAAGACTACACCAGCAAAGCCGTCTTGCCTTTCAATATTTAAAAATCATCTATCTATTGAACTTATGTATTGTTAAGAACAATTTGTCGAGTTATATGTCTCATATTAAATATGAATGATTATAAGGCATATGCCTGAAATGCTTTTGGGGAATGATATTCAATATGCAATCACTGTTATGTTTATTGCATGCTGTTAAACTAACAACATGTCATGCACTTTGTGTGTCTATCTTGGAAAACATCATTATATATGTGTATATGCTAGACACTTGCTGAAGATTTTGCAGGATGCAAGGAGGATAGAAAGAGTACATCTGGTACATGTCAATTTCTTGGCAAAAGACTAATATCTTGGAGTAGCAGGAAGCAGACAAGTGTGGCTATTTCAACAGCAGAATCTGAATACATTTCAGCTGGAAACTGTTGTGCTCAGCTACTATGGATTCAACACCAACTCCAAGATTATAAAGTTCAGCTAAGTAAATCTCCTCTATTTTGTGATTCAACTAGTACAATTGCTATAGCCAACAATCCAGTATCACATAGCAGAACTAAGCATATAGAAATAAGATACCATTTCATTAGAGAACATGTAGAAAATGGAGATATCTCAATTGAATATGTTCCAACCGAAAAACAGGTTGCTGACATATTTACTAAACCCTTGGATGAAACTAAATTCAATAATTTTAAAATTGAATTAGGTATGTTAAAAATGGATTAAAGCTATTTTGAATTAAATAAATGAAAATAATGATTGAGACCTATAAGGTGAGTGAAGAAGTTATCTGGCGTCGAAAGAAGATACATGGCGTCGAGAGAAATCACCTGGCGTCGAGAGAAAGTATCTGGCGTCGAGACAATATCTGGCGTCGAGAAGACACCTGGCGTCGACTGAATATATATGGCGTCGAGCGATCTCAACGCTTATGCAAACATAGCTAGGCCATCTCGACAGGGTCAATTTAAACCACTAGATCAATCTTGTCAAACAAGTTAGGCGCGCGACTATTCATCTTCTTGAACTAGAACTTCTATATATAAGGAAGACACTTCGTTAGTGCCCTAGTTCTCTAAGTTCGAAATTGTCTGCCCTAGAAAATCAATCCATCAATTCTCTCTCTCTCCTTCATCAACAACAATGCCTCCCAAAAGCAATGAGTATCTCTATGAGGGAAGTGAACTTGTTCGAAATGGATTCCAATCAGCTTCTGTGGATATAAAATCAACAATCGAATTAATCTACAACGCCAGACTGGAATTAGTACTGTCTGAATCAACTCTCATCTGGAAACGAGAGGTATTAGAGCTATACTCTAACATAGTAATAGACTCTGTCAACTCAAAGATTAAGTCCAGTGTGAATGGTAAGAAGATTAAAATAACTCCTTCTAGACTAGCTAAGGCACTAGAATTGCCTAGGTTAAAAAGGAATGCAGAAGAAAAGAGGTGACCTCTGAACAGATTAGATTAGCACAAATCTGGTGCGGAATTGAGACGTCACGAGAAATCACTGGAAGTATTCAGAGAAAGGGAATGAATTCAAAAGGTAAATTGATAACAGATGTTATAGGAAAGGGACTGCTGTGCAAGACTGGATCACATGACAAAGTTTCTAGAAAAATGTTTATTCTACTAACAAGGATTATACATTCTCTGAGAACAGACTGGAGAAGAGTTGTGTTTGATAGGATAGTTGAATGTATCCAAGTACCCAACATGGGTAGGATATTGTCCTTATATTTAGTAAAAGTCTCTCCTGACTCCTTGAATAATAAACCTGGATCAAAGATAAACCACATGAAGAAAATGGATATGAGAATGATAGAGAGATGGGACAGAATTTTATCTAATCCTCCTCCAGCAGATCCTTCTCCCAAGCAGAAGAAAGCAAAGAAGCAAAAGAAGAAGAAGGCTTCTTCAAGCTCTTCAAGCTCATCCAGCTCATCCTCCTCCAAAAGAAAATCTAGATCCACTCCAATTCATGATCCAAACCTTACAACATCTGAAGATGAAGAAGGGAACAATGCAAGGGACAGTTCTCCTGATACTCCAAAGGATGAGAGTGAGAAAGGATAAGAAGAAAGAGGAAGTCTTCATGTATCCCCTACTAGACTTGAAGGGGTTTTTCTAAATGAGAAAGAGACACAAGATGAGATTCCTGCTCAGAAAAATGATGAAATGAGCAAGGTAGCGGTTGAGGGGGAGGGTCAGGATGAGAATCCTCTTCTAAATAAAATTGATCTGATAAATGTAGAGACTAAGGGGGAGCCTCAAGTTGAATTTCTAGCTGAAGGTAATGCACCATTTGAGGGGGAGCCTCAGGCTGAGATCCCTGCTAAAGAGAATTCTGAAATAAATGCTATGGAAGTAGAAGAAGAACCTGAAGCACCAAAGAAATCTGCTGAGAAGATTATCAAGATAGAATCCTCTAGCTCCCATATGAGCCAGAGAGATGATTCCTTAATCGGAGAAGAGAGCAGCAAAGGTGTTGAAATGGAAAAAGAAATCCATGTGGATCTTAGTCTTATTCTACCTCAGCTGGAGGTGTTGCTGAATAATCAAAGAAGATTATTAGAACAATATATTGAGGAAAATAATACAAAAATGAAAAATGAAGTAGATTTCCAACTGAAATTGGTTAGATTTGAAGTCAATCATCAGATATCTGCATTGAGAAAGGAGATGGTAAAGTTCTTTAAGAGAGCTGGTGTTTCAGTAGATTATACAACTGAACAGCTTGATGTAATCAAAGAAACATCAAAGGTTATTAAAGAATCTCAAGCTGGAATTACAAAGACAGTGGATGATGTTCAGACAAACCAAGGAATACTAAGTAGCAATATGCAAGTTCTGTATAAAGAACAGGTAGCACAAATCTTAACAGGTACAAATAAGATTGAAGCTAGAATGCAACAGCAGAATGCTGATATCTTGACTAAATTTGATGAGAGCTCCACAGTTCTAAAAGATCAAGCAAAGTTGCATGCAGATACTATAGATGATCATCTGTTTAAAGTAAAGAAAACCATTGAAAGTGGGATTAATCACTTGGAAGGTCAGGTCAGATTTCAGAAGAATACTTTGAGAGAACACATTGTTGAAGAAGTCCTAAAGGGGGAGAGGTCAATGATTCAAGCTAGTTCTGAACATGCTGTGTGGACCTCAAACTCAATAAGAGAAACTCTTGGATATCCTCCCATAGACTATGAGAATGATCAAGTCTCTGAGACAAGGCCAGCCTCTCTTACTCAGGTTCAAAAACAGATTGCTAAAATGTATAGTCCTGAGAATAAAAGTAAAAGAGAAAATTTTACTAGTGAGCAAGTAGAATCAAGTAAAAGAAAGTTCAGAGAAGAGTTTCAATCAAGAGTTGATTTTGAACATTGGTCTCCCTCTTCCAGAGAATTGATTCTATCAGCATGGGAAGCTGTGAAAAATAACCCAGAGGAAAGAGGAAAGTGGTATTCTGAAGCTGAATGGTTAAAGCATAGGGATCAAGAGGAACTAAAGATCAAATTCAAGGCTGACAAAATGGCTGGGAAGGTCCAGGCAGGAGAAATGGAGCCAATCAAATACTTCCCAAAGCCATTTGGCTGTTTTAAGAGGAAAAAGGAAGTTGCTGAAGCTCTCTCCAAAAGAGCTAAAGGAGGAATAAAATTCAAGGATCCTGGACAGCTTTAGAAATTTAATCTTTACTTTTCACTTTCAGAAGAATGTAATTGATATATTTTTTTTGAACACTCTTGATGAATTCCCAGTGTGAACTATTCTTCATGTTCATATATATACATATGTCTGTGATGTGATTTTGTCTCTCTTCATGACATCTTATTTTGAATTGCCTATGTTTTTATTCTTATATAAGAAACCATGTCTGAGATAATTTTTGTGGATAGAATGTTTTGGTAATCTAATGTTATAAAGTTTGATACTCTTTATTTTGATTATCTGTATAGAGTTTAGAACACATTGTTTATCTTTGAAAAGAGAGATATATCATTGACTGAGATTATGACTTCTTCAAATAGGGGGAGATTGTTGGGATCATTGCCCACAATGTCTTAGATTTGGAGAAGTCCATTCATAAGTCAAAGATATATCTCAGAATGTATTTAATATACTCTCTAGAATCAATGTGCAGGAGATCAGGTCAGGCAAAAAGTTCATGGAATTCATTCAAGTTCACAAGCGTCTAGACATCATACATTGCTCGACGCCTGTGACCCAGAAGAGTTGACTCATGTCTACTACTCAAATAGACAACGTCGCCGCTGAAGTTCTGAGATCAATTTTGGAAGCGTCGAGCCAAGTTGTGTCGCTCGACGCCTTGGAAAGAGAAGTGTCGACTTAAATTCAGTCAGCTCAGCGCCAACAAGAAGTGTCGAGATATGAAGGCTTAGTTAAGAAGCGTCGAGCCCCTGGATGTTGCTCAACTTCTTCAGATAAAAAGCGTCGACTAAGTGATGTTCGCTCAACGCCTGAGAAGGAGGAGTCGAGAGCTTCAGTCTAAGGAGTATGCGTCGAGCGTCTAAATATCGCTCGACGCCTAACTGGAAAAGCATCGACAGAGATGTTAAGTGCTCAACGCCTCTTCTACAAATACTCTGAACTGAGGAATATCTTCCACAGCTAGTTGAGCTTTTATTTTCATTAAAGACCGTTGAAGACGTAACGTCATGCTGACGTGGAGAAGCGTAACAGACATTGCAGATGGCGGGCTATAAATAGAAGGCATGACCTATGGGTTGTACAGTTAATCCAAGTTATGAAGTGAAGAAAAGTGAAGTTAGAAAAGTTTTCCTATCTTCTCAAAAGTAATTATCGTCTCCATCATTTTCAGAGAAAGTTTGAGATAGAATCTGGAGAAGTTGTCTTCCTTTTCAGAACCATTTTAAATTGAAGATCTCATTCAGCAATCTTGTGATGATACCTCTCTCTAAAAGAAGAAGATCAAGAAGGAAGAATCTGTCTTCCCAGGAAGAAGAACAGTCATCACAGCCTGTCGAATCATGAAGATCATTTGCTGCTGTTGTTCTACTGAAGATTTCTGTCTGATCATTCAGATAAATCAAGAAGGCTCAACAATCTCGTATTTGAGTCTAAGTATTTGTAATCCCCTTTATAAATTTTTGTAGGAACTGAGTTGTCAGATCTGAGTGTAGGATCTGTCAAGGATCTGAGTTGTAGGATCAGGTGTGATCTGAGTTGTAAGATTCAGGGGTGAATCTGAGCTGTAGGCCTAGTTATAAAGGCTGAGGTAGGATCTGTTTGATCTGAGTTAGTAAGATCTGTGGATCTGAGACTGTAAGATCAGTTGTGATCTGAGCTGTAAGACCTGTTTGTGGTCTGAGATCTGGAGGAGTTATAACCTCTATCTAGCACACTGCTAGAAGGGGAGAAGGGGGAAAGTGGATTACCCAAGATACGGGGAACCACTATAAAAATTCTATGTGTTCTTTTCTATGTATATTTTTATTTCTTGAAAGCTCTGATCAGTTTTATCTCGATTATAGTCAAGAATCGTAGTAGTTTTTAAATAACCTATTCACCCCCCTCTAGGTGATTAGCTACCCTTAATTAAAGTCTTTCACATTTGCGTGCGGTGTTGAAATTTTTGGCCAATCACCAACTCTTCGTTCCTCTTAAGAAGTGTACATTTCACCACGATTGAATTTTTTGGGTTTCATCGTGGGCGCGGACGACATCCAAGTGGACGCCGAAAAGGTCCAGGCAATCCGAGAAAGACCGACTCCTTCAATTCTTATGCAGTTGCGTTCGTTCCACGGGCTGGCCACATTCTACCGACGATTCATCCATGACTTTAGCACCCTCACTGCGCCGATGACAGATTGTTTAAAGAAGGGGCGGTTTTTGATTTAATCAAGCAAAAGCTCAGCTCTGCTCCGATTTTGGCTCTACCCAGCTTTGACAAACTGTTTGAGGTACAATGTGATGCCAGCGGAATTGGTATGGGGGTTGTCCTCTCTCAAGACAAACGGCCGGTCGCGTTCTTTAGCGAGAAATTGAGTGATGCTAGGCGGAAATGGGCCGCTTATGATCAAGAATTTTATGTCGTCGTTCGGGCTCTCAAGCATTGGGAGCACTACCGTACAATGTGATGTCGGCGGCATTGGTATAGGGGCTTTCCTCTCTCAAGACAAACACCTGGTCGCGTTTGATGCGCAAAAACTATAACTGCAAACGATAACGGCAAGTGTACCGTATAAAATGTAGTATAGGTTGTAAGAAACCAAGGTCGTATTAGACGCGGGGCGGTTGAATGCTCTTACTTCGAAAAATCTCTATTATCTTATCGAATAAAGCTTGGGGTAGGTTGTTTGCAAGAAAAAGAGAGAATTAAAAGATATTAATTAAGCAAAGGGGAAAAAGGCTAGCACTCGATCTTTGAATCACCTCAGAATAATAGAATAGAAGAAATAAGAAAATCCAATTCTTTTAGGAAAACTGCTTTGACCGTGGAGGTTCCGGAATTATGAGCGCGCCTTGGTCGAGGACTGCGCTCAACTAAGATTAGGTTGATCAACCGAACTTTCATCCTATAATTGAAACCCCTAAAACTTGCTTTATCGTAATGAACCCCACTATTGGATTTGACTCCAATCCGGGAGATTTATGTCATCCTCTTTCGAGGGTTGCATGCAACTCTCTTTATCCTTGAAGGTTCGATTCGTCTTACTAGCTTGTTCGGCTTACTTAAGAACGAAAATACGAACGAGAATTATATATCGAAAATATAATTTCATTTCATTAGAATCAAGGATAAATCGTAAGTGTTTCCAAGGAGAGAAAAGATGTTCTTAATTACTTCATGAATTATAATATTCCTTAGATCTTCTAGACCGAGTGCTAAAAGAAATTTAGCTGCTCATGATGATTAAGGATTCAATAAAGATAAAAGAGTACATGATAAAAGAAATAAGAGGGGAATAAAAAGTTAAGAGAAATAATTTTATTAATTCGTAGATGAAAATTACAAGCTAAGGAAAAGGGGATTACAAGCTTTTAAGGTGAAAATCGCAAGAAAGAAAGAGGAGTACAAGCACTAATAACAAGAAAGTAATACAGGAAAAATAAAGACTTGAACTCCAAAAATTCATCCTTTAACCCCCCCCCCCCCCCCCCCCCAATGACCCCTATTTATAGGTGCCTACCAATAACAGCCGGCCCGTGCATTTGAAGAAAGGTAATCAATAGGGGGTGGGGGCATGGTTGATTTAATGGAGACATTTCTTGGAGCAGGCCAGACAGCTGGTGGAGCTTGGGCGGAGGAGGTGCTGCTGGTGTAATTGCTGGCGGGAAGCTTTGGCAGGAAGGAGGCGTTGTTGAACATTCGTCGAACTCTCGCCTGTTAGTCGATCGGAGGCCGCCAGGCGACAGTTCGTCGATCGCCCACATATTCGTCAAAAGAAGTTTGTCGATCTCAGTTCGTTCGTCGATCGCAGTTCGCCAGGCGCAGTTCGTCGATCTCCCGCGCTTTCGTCGAACGCAGTTCGCCAGGCGAAGTTCGTCGATCTCCCGCGCTTTCGTCGAACGTAGTTCGCCAGGCGCAGTTCATCGATCTCCCGTGCTTTCGTCGAACGCAGTTTGCCAGGCGCAGTTCATCGATCTCCTGCGCTTTTGTCGAACGCAGTTCGCCAGGCGCAGTTCGTAGATTTTCCGTGCTTTCGTCGAACGCAGTTCGTCGAACTCCTGAATTTTCGTCCAAAAATTTCCAGAAAACCTGAAAAATATAAACTAAGCTTAAATTAGTTGAAGAATTAAAAAGGAATGAATTAAATAAGAAAATACACATAAGTTATATAAATTCCTATTAAAACTATATTAAAATTATACTAAAAGATGAGTACAAAAAGTACTCATCAAACACCCTCATACTTGAGTTTTTGCTATTCCAGAGCAAAAGAGTGAGGAAAGAATTTACAAGACATCGATATTATTTTTTATTAACTAAAATTTCATTAAACCAAGAGTAAGTTAAAAGTAAATTCTAGGAATTCAAGAATTAAGCCATAAATTATGGTGATAATTTAAAAAGAGAAAATTATTTAGCTAACTACTTCTCAGGATAACTATTTAGCGATCGAAATTATAGAAATTTTCAAACAAAATTAGATTGAAATTATAGACACTCTAACATAAAAGAAACTTAAGGAAAAGACACCTACCAAAATATTGCTCTCTTAATAATTTAGTTTAGGACTAGAAACAATGAAATTGGCTAGGGATGAGTTTAAACGAAATGGCAAAATGAAGAGATACTAAAATAAAGGTGATGAATTTTATCCTCTCACCTTATTTGAATATGATGAGTCCAGTTTATATAGTGAATTCCGGACTCATCTGGGCTAGTTTTCATGCACATGCACTTCACTTTAGGCCTATATTCAATTCTATTTGATCACGTTGCCCATTTCATTGCTTAGTGCACATTTATGCCCATCTTGGTGTGATTTCATGTATTTCTGTGGTCTAGTATATTTTCATGCAGGTCCAAGGGTTGTGCGACACTCGGGATGGGTTCTGGGGGATTTTCGGTCGAAAAAGCCACTGGTCGTGCGTTTTCCTTCTCGCACGACCAGGCGCACGACCATTGGTCGTGCGTAATTCCCGTCCCTGATTGAGCCCTGATTGAGCGACATCGCACGATCATTGGCCTTCTTAGCGCACGACCACTGGTCGTGCGCCACTGACCGTGCAATTTTGTGCAGATCTGGCTATGCTACAGGTTCTTCGTGCACGATCAGAGGCATTTCTTCGTGCACGACCATTGGTCGTGCGCCGTTGACCGTGCGCGTTGTTTATTTCTGCTCCATCTATAAATAGAAAGACGCGATTTTAGGTCGAGGATCACTGCCAGACCGCCGTTTTCCGCCTATTTCGGGGGGTTCCGACTCCTCCAGCGCCGCCCACCTTAGGGAGGATCTCCGGGCAAGCTTTCAACGCCAAATCTTCGCCGGAGCTTCCTCTCGGCCATCTCCTTCATCCAAGAGCTTCAAGAAGGGAGTCAACCTAGCCTTCTTCTTCAAGATTGGAGCAGCTTGTGATCATTCCTCCGGTTCGTGACACGAAGAAGATGGATCCACTGGAAGGTAGTGACAGCCTTCTCTACCCCGGACGCAGTTGAGGACCGAGCTTGGACGCGGATTGACAACCCGACGATTCCTTCCGTGAATCCTCAACAAGACTTCAGAGTCGGTCGATTTCGCACACTCACCTCCTCTTGTAGTTGATAGTTTAGTTGGATTTCTTATATGTTTGATGAAGTATACTTTTATTTGTTAACATTAGTATGAAATCATGTCTATGTGATTGAGTAATCTTGTTATATTTTCATTTGAGGTGTGCCCTGTGGTATGGATTGTTTGTTGTGTTGTGCCGCCCTAACAATTGTTAGTGGTGTGCTTTGCGAAGAGGTGCTTGCGACCCTCATTCCGCCGCTCTCTCCACCACATCCGCTAGCCTACTCGTCCATACGCCTAGCGATTCGGTGCATTGCGGCCCGTGTAGCCTTCCATCCTGCCTGGCGAAGCAGTGCGCTCAAGGCCTGCATAGGAGTAGTCGTAGCTATTTTATTTTGTTTTCCGCAATCCAAACCAAGCCTCCCGCAATCCATCCGACCTTAAGGATTTCAATCTCAAGTCCTCCTCATTAGTCAACCCCACCATACTGTGTTCCTTCCGAGATCGATACTTGGGGATTCATTCCCACTTTATATTACTTGAACGATCGGTACACTGCCGTTTCGTGCCGCAGTCGAGCTACCGCCTATAGCGGTGTGCGAGATTTGTGCATCAGAATACGAAATTGTATATGTTTAGGAAAGTAACGAATTTTTTCCATGTCATATAATCTTTTAAAATTTCTCTTCAATCAAAAACCCAAAATGTATATGTTTAGATGTAATGAATTTTATCCTCTTACATCATGACATATAATCTTTTAAATGATTTTGGGTGCATATGTTTAGGAAATAATAAATTTTATTCTCTTATTCTTATGACATGTGATCTTTTTCTACATTTTCTTTTTATTTGCCAACAATGGGTAAGGGTAAAGAAATACTTCTAGTTTATAAATTAAACTATTTTGAGAGCAAATTTTTAGTGGAATGAAATTTCCTAAGATCTTAAAGTTAAAAGAGAATATAATAAAAATCTAGAGATGTTTAGCCAATTTACCCCAAAGTGAAGCTATTTAAAATTAAAAGGAGAAATAGTGCTAAATAGATTATCTAATCAGATTAAAAACATAAAATATTTCTTAAAACCAAATTACTTCAAATTTAAATTTAACAAATTCTGATAAAACAAAAAAATTAGCTAAATTAAAAATGTAAGAATACTTATAATCAGACCTCAAACTAAATTTCTAGAAAAATAAAAACAACAAGGCTAAACATATTTATTGTTATTACTTTTTTTAAATATTGTTTTTTGGACTTCCCGAGGGCTACCCGGTGAAGGGTTCGCAAGGTACTAGGAGCTGTGATGGGAGTTCAAGCCCAAAGCGTCCTTTCCAAGAATTTAGATTTTTATAAAAATTTTTTGTTTCTTCTTCTTATATATATATATATTTATTTTGCAAAAGAAAGACTAGAAAACTACGCTACACCCCCATACTTAAAGCTAAACATTGTTCTCAATGTTTAAAACTAAGTATGAAGAACACTTGAAAGAAAATAAACTTAAAAAAAAATGCAAAATTAAAGATAAGCAAAGGGTGCCTCCCAAGAGCGCTTTCTTTTTCCCGTCTTTAAGCTAGACAGTTAGTGTTAGGGAAACGGAAATGGAAAAGAGAAGTGGGCAGACAACTCCCCTAATTGCCGCTTAGGTGAATGTGCCGATGTCAGTCGGCCAGCTTCTCCTCCGCTTAACATGTGATTCTCCGTTTGTCGTTGGACTTGAATTTGCAAATCCAAATCACCTGTACATACCTGAGGTGATTGGGAAATATAAAGATGAGCGGCATATGGATCATCCATTCTTTGGGGTAGCAACGACTCATCCTCAACCTGAAAATTATTAGTTTTTAAAGAATCACAAGTAAACGATTCAGATAATTTTTCGCAAGGAGGAGGCGCTTGCGAAAATAAAAAATTAAGCTCCGGTTGTTCCTTTTCTAAAATAAAATTTTCTGTAGAAAAATCTAGTGCATTACCAAGTAGAATTAAATTTTCGGACAATAAATTTTCATGAATTTTCGGTTGAATTAAAATAGAAGAATTTTGTGAAAATTCATGACAAAGAAAAGAAGATCCGGGTGGAGTAGGGGAAGAAACTTGTTCTTCTTCTAGTTCATCCGGGGTGCCCAAAACATTAAGAAAATCATGGTAAGAAAATTTTTCTTCATCTTTGGAAAAAGAAGTTATGGGATTATATGAAAACACATGTTCCTCCATAACTAAATTATCAAGAGGTGGAGAAAAAATACTAGATGAAATAATATTTTCCTCTAAATTTTGGGGGGAAGTATCTATTTGAATCTGCGGAATTTCCCCAAAATTAGAGAACGAAAATTGCGGTGTATAAGAAGAAAAACAAAAATTTGGATCTAAAGATTTATCTTCATCGCTCCGAGAACTATCCGGATGAGCTTGCCACCAGGAATAATCTACTTCGGAGCTAGAAGAACAATTATTAAACGCCGAAAAATTATTCTCATTAGAAAAAACATTTTCATCAAAGTTTGAAAAATTATTTTCATGAAAAGAGGAAAAATTATGATCGCAATTATAATCAAAATTATTTGCATAATATTGAGGATAATTATTTTCATAATAATTATTTTGAGAATATGAATGTAAATAACATTCCTCACTTTGATGAGGCGCACCACAATAATAACAACTAAATTGACGCCTTCGTGCGGCTTGTAAGAGATAAAGTTGGTTTTAAAGCTCAGCAACTTTAACGGCCAATTCCGATAATTTCATAATAAATATAAAAAAGGAAACAACTTTCACTTAAATGAATGGAATTTTTAGAATATTATTAATAAAAAAATATTTATATAATTTTTTTCTTCTTTTAAAAAGCGGGTTTAGTTCAAGCCCAAAGCGTCCTTTCCGAGAATTTAGATTACGTTTTTTTTGTAAGATTTAAAAAAAAAAATTTAAGAAAAGGAGAAGGAAAGAGAACGATAAATTAATAGATATTTCTTTTTTCGAAATATCAACCGTAGTTCCTCGGCAACGGCGCCAAAAACTTGATGCGCAAAAACTATAATTGCAAACGATAACGGCAAGTGTACCGTATCGAATGTAGTATAGGTTGTAAGAAACCAAGGTCGTATTAGACACGGGGCGGTTGAATACTCTTACTTCGGAAAATTTCTATTATCTTATCGAATAAAGCTTGGGGTAGGTTGTTTGCAAGAAAAAGAGAGAATTAAAAGATATTAATTAAGCAAAGGGGAAAAAAGCTAACACTCGATCTTTGGATCACCTCGGAATAATAAAATAGAAGAAATAAGAAAATCCAATTCTTTTAGGAAAACTGCTTTGACCGTGGAGGTTCCCGAATTATGAGCGCGCCTTGGTCGAGGATTGCGCTCAACTAAGATTAGGTTGATCAACCAAACTTTCGTCCTATAATTGAAACCCCTGAAACTTGCTTTATCGTAATGAACCCCACTATTGGATTTGACCCCAATCCGAGAGATTTATGTCATCCTCTTTCGAGGGTTGCATACAACTCTCTTTATCCTTGAAGGTTCGATTCGTCTTACGAGCTTCTTCGGCTTACTTAAGAACGAAAACACGAACGAGAATTATATATCAAAAATATAATCTCATTTCATTAGAATCAAGGATAAATCGTAAGTGTTTCCAAGGAGAGAAAAAGATGTTCTAAATTACTTCATGAATTATAATATTCCTTGAATCTTCTAGACCGAGTGCTAAAAGAAATTTAGCTGCTCATGATGATTAAGGATTCAATAAAGATAAAAGAGTGCATGATAAAAGAAATAAGAGGGGAATATAAAGTTAAGAGAAATAATTTTATTAATTCGTAGATGAAAATTACAAGCTAAGGAAAAAGGTATAACAAGAAAGAAAGAGGAGTACAAGCACTAATAACAAGAAAGTAATACAGGAAAAATAAAGACTTGAACTCCAAAAATTCATCCTTAACCCCCCCCCCCCCCCAATGAGCCTTATTTATAGGTGCCTACCAATAACAGCCGGCCCGTGCATTTGAAGAAAGGTAATCAATAGGGGGTGGGGCCATGGCTGATTTAATGGAGACGTTTCTTGGAGCCGGCCGGACAGCTGGTGGAGCTTGGGCGGAGGAGGTGCTGCTGGAGTAATTGTTGGCGAAAAGCTTTGGCGGGAAGGAGACGCTGTTGAACATTCGTCAAACGCAGTTCATCGAACTCTCTCCTGTTCGTCGATCGGAGGCCGCCAGGCGACAGTTCGTCGATCACCCCACATATTCGTCGAATGCGGTTCGTCGATCTCAGTTCGTTCGTCGATCGCAGTTCGCCAGGCGCAGTTCGTTGATCTCCCGCGCTTTCGTCGAACGTAGTTCGCCATGCGCAGTTTGTCGATCTCCCGTGCTTTCGTCGAACGCAGTTCGCCAGGCGCAGTTCGTCGATCTCCCACGCTTTCGTCGAACGCAGTTCGCCAGGCACAGTTCGTCGATCTCCCGCGCTTTCGTCGAACGCAGTTCGCCAGGCGCAGTTCGTCGATCTCCCGCGCTTTCGTCGAACGCAGTTCGTCGAACTCCTGAATTTTCGTCCAAAAATTTCCAGAAAACCTGAAAAATATAAACTAAGCTTAAATTAGTTGAAGAAATAAAAAGGAATGAATTAAATAAGAAAATACACATAAATTATATAAATTCTTATTAAAACTATATTAAAATTATACTAAAAGATGAGTACAAAAAGTACTCATCAGCGTTCTTTTGCGAGAAATTGAGTGATGTTAGGCGGAAATGGGCCGCTTATGATCAAGAATTTTATGCCGTCGTTCGGGCTCTCAAGCATTGGGAGCACTACCTCCTCCACAAAGAATTTATTTTAGACACGGATCATCAAGCCCTTAAGTATATAAATAGTAAGAAACGCATGGATGGCATGCATATCCGGTGGACCACCTATCTTCAACAATTCCCGTACATTATTCATCACAAACCGGGCGCTAGCAATGTAGTCGTCGACGCACTCAGTCGGCGGAGTTGTTTATTAGCCACTATGCACCATGAGATCATTGGGTTCGACATTCTTGCCACTCTATACGCCGATGACGTCGACTTCAAGGATATTTGGCGCGCATGTTCAATGGGAGGCTCACATGGAGGTTTCCTCCTTCTTGACGGTTTCTTGCTCAAAGACAACCGGTTGTGTATTCCCCACACCTCTTTGTGGGAGAAGCTTATGCGTGATTTGCATGGGGCGGTTTAAGCGGTCACTTGGGTCGGGACAAGACGCTCGCTAGCCACCAAGAGCGCTATTTTTGGCCGCAGCTGACGAAGGATGTTGGCAACTTCGCTCGGAAGTGTTTCGTGTGCCAGCAGTACAAGGGTCACGCACAGAACACGGGGCTCTACATGCCTCTTCTGGTTCCCTCCAGCATTTGGGAGCACCTGTCCATGGATTTTTTCGTCGACATTTGGGATTACCGCGCACTCAACGCGGCGTGGACTCGGCGTTCGTCGTCGTGGATCGTTTCTCCAAGATGGCGCATTTCCTTCCATGCTGCAAGACTTCGGATGCCTCTCATATTGCAGGCTATTCTTCAGCGAAGTGGTTCGTTTGCAAGGCGTCCCAACCTCCATTACGTCCAATCACGATCCCAAGTTCCTCAGTCATTTTTGGAAGATGTTGTGGAAGGTGTTTGACACATCTCTTAATTTCAGTAGTTCCGCCCATCCCCAAACAGACGGTCAGACAGAAGTGGTGAACAAAACCTTGGGAAATCTCATCCAGTGCATATGCTAGGACCGCCCGAAATAATGGGATTACGCTCTCGCACAGGCCGAGTTCGCCAATAATAATGCGGTGCACGACTCCACCGATCAGACCCCCTTCTCGGTGGTATACACGAAGGCCCCTTGGCATGCCCTTGATCTGGCTCGTCTACCCACATCCCGGCCATCAGCGACCCAAATTGAGGACGATGTCCGCGATGTCCAAGCCGAGACTCGGGAAAAGTTGCTCCAGTCCAACGCCATGTACAAGGCCATGATCGACAAGCAACCTCGCGAGAAGGTTTTCGAAGTAGGAGACTTGGTCATGATTTTCCTCTGCAAAGAGTGACTGCCCGCGGGCAACCATCACAAACTAATGCCGAAGAAGTATTGTCCATTTCCTGTCATCCATAAGATTAACAACAATGCCTACGTGGTCGATCTTCCACCGGGGCTCAACATCTCCAAGACCTTCAATGTGAGTGATATGTCCATTTTCCACACGGACATTCTTCTTCATCCCGAGCACTCGGGGTCGAGTGCTTCTCAAGGAGAGGCGAATGATGAAGGACACCTCGCGGACGGACACTTGGCGGATGGAGTCCGCAGTGAGGCCGGGATCGCATGGTTGGAGCGGATCGACACACTTTGGAAGCCGCAGACTGTTTAGCTTATTCTATCTTTATATGTTTTATTTGGTGTATGAATATCCGTGCAATGTGTTTTATTTTTGAACTTTTTTTATGTGGTGTGTTGTTAGCCCCTCCTCATAGTATAAGAGGAGGGCTGTTTTGTTTTGTTGGGGGTGAATGTTGAATGAAGTTATTTCCTGAACCCTAGCAGTCGCCTCTCCCCTCTTTCTGCTTGTGAAGAGTCGATCGGGAAGGATCCCGCCGCCCTTACGCGCCACGTCCCCTCGCCTTCTTCCCGTGCGGAAGAAGCCGGCCGGAAGGCTGTCCACTCCTCCCGACCCTGTGCTACGTCACCTTCTGCCACCAAAGATTCAAAGTATTTTGGGTAAAAGTCCATCTAGCTAATAGAGAAGGAAATAGAACAGTTGGATCAGCTTATGGCATATGAAGCAACTGCCAAACCACAACACCTATATATTGAGGCATAGTAACCAATATGTGAAGCACATGAGCAGACTGACAAAAACCAGATCACTCCACTGGCTCTTGCAAATTTCGGAGTCCTTCCGAGAAATACCGCAGTCACCATTAATTCCTATACTTCTCACACAAGAGCGACCCTTGTAGTATCCATTTATGGAGCCATGTCTCAAACTTCAATTCAGCATACCAGACACCAGTGTTCATTATCGTAGCTTTCCTCCCATCACAAGCTACAAGTAACCTGCAGTACTCACCTTTCTCAATGTAATAGGGCACACAGACTACCTTGTTGGAGCGACAACTTGACGTCAAAGCATCGCTGTAAGAAGCGCTTATGGCGAGAAATCAAAAGATGAAAATATGGAGTTGGGACGACGCCCCGCTAATCCGAAAGTCACACACTCCTTTTAAGTTTAAGGGCAAGCTCATTCTGAACAAATGGTGGAATGTTATGGTGCAATGTGTCGTATTTATGAATTTTATGGTGCAATTAGGATAATTATGCATTAATTAAGAATTTTTGTTTTATGCAAACTCTCTTTAAGGTCGTGTCTAGTAATTATGCAATAAGTCCGGTTGTGAGAACTTAAATGCATAGTTGGGTCTTAAATTTAATGATCTTAGGTCTTCTGGAATGTCAAACAAAAAATTAATCATAGCTTCTACTCTTAGTTTTCTCCTTCGCTTAGTTGAGGTTTAATGCTCCCCCTTGAGTCCACTCCTTGAATGTCACAATAAGGCTCTAGTTATCCCCTCCTTCGTGAACAGATTGGGGGAGTGGGAGTTCATAACAAATTAGGAAACCAATACTGCATCGATTCCCTTGTATTTAAAGAAAGCAACTTCAGAGGCTCTAGAAATAAACTACCCCTCCATGAAGTATGTCAGTTTTAAAATAAAGATGTAATCACAATGAATATCAGAGAAAATGACATATACTAGCAATCACATCAATTTCAAACATTGCAGCATATAGTTGTCTTAATCAATTGCGGAGCAATACAATATTGTATTGAAAATAATTAAACTATTTTGAAGCACATAAACAATTTATCAATATTTATCAAAATGCAATTATTGTGGCTCATTTTATGATTGAAATTGTTGAAGAAAATATGTAAAAGCCCATAATAAGGCTCGTCTTGAGTCTTATATCTCTTTAGGTTTAGTCTCACATCTCAGAATGGAATTCTACTCCTCTATCTTCCTATATAAGTGTACAAATAACAACATGTATTTACCAAGATTGAGAAATTAATAAAAAAATTCTTTTATTTATCTTTTTCCTTGTATCTCTACATGGTATTAGGGGGATAGGTCCTAAAAATTACTTTTTTTTGGATATTGCTCTCAGCTGGTCTGAGCGTTTGGACTTTTCTAATCGCAGTTTTGCATCTCCTATTTCTTCCCCTTCTTTTATTCCCTCCATTCCGCTTTTATAGCCTTCCCCCTCTGTCCTATGGGCCCCACCTACCTGCCGACCTCCACGGTCTCACTTGTCTTGTCGCGTGTTCGCCCAGGTCGTCTGCCCGCTTGTCCTCCAGACAATCAGGCCTTCTACTCGCAGCTTCTGGTCGCTGAGGCTTCTTGTTGGGCCTGTTCGCCGATCTCACGCGATCTCTTTCGAGCTGGGTCTGTTCTCCGATCACCCGCGAGATCTTTCTCGTTGCGCCTACTCGCCGCTCTCGCGCGAGCTCTTTCCAGCGCACGTCTTGTCGCTCTCGCAGCTTCTGGTCGCCGAGGCTTCTTGTGGCGCCTGCTTGCCGATCTCGTGCGAGCTCTATTCCGCGCACGTATGGCCGCTCGTTTCCCTGCCCGTCAGGTCTTCTGCTCATCACTTCTGCTCGCCATGCCGCCTGCTCCTTTTTGTGATTGGAAGTGCTCCAACGCCCATCACTCCTGCTGTCAAGAGTGTCTGTTTTCCTCCTATTCAAAGTTGTCATTTCCTTTCCTGCTCGTAGGGTTCTCAGCTATAACCGAAGAAGTCTAACAGTGGAAGACTGTTCGCCGACCTCCTCTGCTCTAGTCACCTCGGTTTTTCATCCATGGCTTCGACAGATACTCCCTCGCTTCCTGTCCATGCGGCAACCCCCCTCACTGACGTCCGTGATGAGCTTCGGATAACCACTATCTCTCTTAATGGGAAGAAGAACTTTGTTGAGTGGGTGCACTCCGTTCGTTGTGTTCTGCAGACCAAAGGCCTCCTTCATCATCAGACAAAGGGAACCCCTACCGTGCCCACCGAGGAATGGCTTCGTGATGATGGTCGTGTTCAATCATGGATCCTCAACTCTATGTACAGTGAACCATATCGGATGGCCATGTATCATGAGACGGCCAAGGCCATGTGGGAGTAACTTCACTCCCTCTATTCTGGAAAGGACAGCCTCCAGCATCTGTTCAACATCATCATAGATCTTCAAACCCTTGACTCTGGAGTGGCAGGAGACTTAACCTCCTTTGTTGCACGCTCCAAGACTCTTGTTGAGGCATGGATTCAACATCAGCCTCCAACATTGGATCTTGCGGCACAATGAGCACATAAAGAAGTAGTCAGGATCGCTATGGTGATGGCCCGTGTTCCACCGCATCTCCACAGCATCCGGGCTCAAATTCTCTCTTCCACCACAATCTCATCACTTTCGGATGTGTGCTCCATGTTATTAAAGGTTACACTGCCACCTGATGCTCCTGGGACTCTCTCTTCGGCCCTCTCCTCCAACAGTCTTTCACACCTCCCCCTGCCCCCCTTCAGCTCGTGGAGGCTGCACAGCTTCTCGGGGAAGGGGACGTAACGGAAGACCCCGCCTTAAGTTTTCTCATTGCGGTCGGGATGGTCACCTTGAGGTAACATGCTATCACAAACATGGCATGCCTCCACAACAACATGCATCCGTTGCGGTCGATACTACCTCCACCTCCCGTGACGATATTGATGCCTTGCACACCCAGCGCCAGCAACTTCAGGGAATGCTCAGTTGTTCATTTGGCTTTGTTGCGCCGAGATCTAATGAAGGTATCTCTTATCTCTCCCATAGCTCCAATTTGATTGTAGACTGATCAGGTGCCACACATCATCTTACTCCGCAGAAATCACCCCAGTACTTAAGACCTTGATTGTTGTGTAACCTTCTCTCCCTCCTCTTTTGTTGTGCAGGATCGACGGACGCAGAGTATAATTGGTAAAAGACGATTGTCTAATAGGCTCTATATCTTGGATGTTTCACCCGAGGACCGAGGTTCTCATCTGTCACTTCTATTGATTGGAATCGACGTCTTGGGCATGCTCCCCTCCGGATCCTCAAGAAAACTCTTCCCAATATCTCGCTCAATGACTTTACTTGTGAATCACGTATCTTCGGAAAACATCATCGTTCGTCTTTTTTTTTTCTTATTGTACTCAGAGCAGTGCTCCTTTTGCACTTTAGTACATTCTAATATTTGTGGACCATATAAAACATCTAGTATTTATGGTGATCCGAAACTTGAGCCAAAACATCAATCATAAGTTGTCCCAGAAAAGTCAACAAGAGACAGAATTGATGTGGCTACAAAATTCAAGTTGACGTGGATACAAAAATTCAAGTCGACGTGGATACCAAATTCGAGTCAATGTGGTTACTGAATTCCTAGAAGGACGATATCAAGAATTCTATTTGGATTTTATATAAAGAATTGCATTTTACATTAGAATTGTAAATTGCATCTTTTTTAATTTTACATCAAAGTCGTATTGTATGTCCATGGTTGTTTGTTTTAAATATTAAGTTAACTTGGTGATGTAGGGTAGGGGTGCACAAAACCTAGACCTCTAGGTGAAAATGAAAATGTGACACACTGATCCTAAGGCTATATGCAATGAAGCTGTCGGATACGACGACAAATAAATTAGAGCAATGTTATTTTAACACCACACAATTAATTAAAGGATGGTATGACAAGCATTCAATTCAACGAATATTTAATGGCTTTCCTCCGCTCGGAGGGTCAATGCTAAGTGCGTGTCCGAATAGATCCCACCTGCAAGTTATAAGAGCACCGCAACAAAGTTCTACAAGTACGAATCGAAGTAAAGCACGAAAAAATCCAATAATAATGAAGATTCAAATGTTCCAATACATGAGAGGCTCACCAAAGTAGCCGGTTGACCGAGGCATTGGTGATTCCGGAGCTAGGTGTGTAGATCGGCGAGCGAAAGTGGATCCGGCATCATGGAAATGGTGGCGGTGGCTGTCCTCGGAGGAAAGTGGGGAGATCGGGCCGAAAATGGATAGATCCGGCCACTAGGAAGTAGATCCGGGTAAGGGGTGGGCAGATCCGATGTTTGAGAGCAGATCCGGGCTACGAAAGGATGTATGGCGGTGGAAATAATGGATCGGGGTTGGAAACTCTAGAAACTCTAGATCGGGATTGATCTAGGGTTTGTGGGCTATTTGGAAGTGGATCCACGGAGGGGAGAGAGGCGATGGCTTGGGGTGGCGGATCTGGAGGAGGAGGTGGTTATGGGATTGGTAGAGGGCCGACGGATGAACAGTGTTTTGTGGGTGAACAATGTTATAGATGAACAGTGATTGCGGATGAACAACGTTTCGCAGATTGTGGGGGATGTGGATGAGTGTTTCAGAGGGGGAAGAAGGAGGCAATGGATGGGTAGTACCTTGGGGAGGAGTTTGGGCGCATATGAGTCATCACCTAGGGTTCCACAACGTCGGCACCGTGGGGTGATCGCGAAGTTTCGGGATTTTCTTTCTCCAAAACCTGCAATGCCTAGACCAGCCCACTACTCTCTTATTTATAATGAAAACAAAGCCAGGGCATCCCAATCAACGACTATGATTCCCCATGTGAAAATCCACTTAAATACAACAATAATAAACCAAAATATATAAAGTAATATATGATCTCGACTCGTGACGCGGATCCGGACATATCCGCGGAGTCGGATCGGCGATCCGGTCAAGTACTCCTGCACAAATTCACGAACGTGGGTCCCACCTTGCGGCGAACTCCTCCTAGTGCACAACCTGATGGATCCCCATCAACTCCCCCCGACTGAAAAGCCTTCATCTCTGATGAATGGAGACGATCATACTGAATTCGAAGTCCAGGGGCAAGTCGATCAAGCTCTGTTGGTAGTATCCAAGCTTCGTCTATCTTTGGACGACCCTGCCAATGTACCAAGTAGCGACATCTCGACCCGTCTATGGTGGGAACGAACTGGTGGGATTTGACCTCTGTGATACTCTCATCTCTCATCTCTCGAGTGGTGGAACCTGGTGTGATCGGCGGTGCTGTCGGTGAAACAAGAGAAGAAGAATCCCCAGGTGGGTGGGTGTCAGCAGTGGGTGGGCTATAGTGGCGATCAGACGTGGGTGGAGTATGAGAGTGGTAGGGCAATGAAAGTGGGGATGGGAACGACTAGGCATCTCCACTGCTTGGGTCCCCATGCTCGCGAGGCTCGTAGTACGGCTTCAGATCCTCGACATTAAATACTGGATGGATTCCCATACTTGCCGGGATATTGAGTCGGCAGGCGTTTGTCCCGATATGACTTATAATAGAGTAGGGGCCCATTTTCCCTGCGCTTAGTTTTTTGGCAGACCCCGAGGGGAGCCTCTCAGGGCAGATTCACACCATTACCTCCTCGCCTTCATTAAACACTTTTTCTCTCCTTTGCATATCGGCATGGGTTTATAGTTTCCATTGCTCGTTATTATTTTTCGGTGAACTAACTCATGCAACTCAGGCAAATGCTGTGCAAACGACTCAGCAGACTCACTAAGGAACGAATCTAAGGGTCTTGGGATGAGGTCAATGGGTTTCCTAGGGTCGTATTCTGATACTATATGAAATGGACTCAACCCGATGCACCTATTGACTGAACTGTTATAAGCAAACTCCGCAACTACAAGATCTAAGTCCCAACTACCCACATGCTCTCCTACTAGGCACCTCAGTAGATTCCCTAAGCTCCGATCTGATACGATCGACTTGGGTAGGCCATGCAATCTGAAAACATCCCTCATAAAAATTGATGCTACGTGAGTCGCTTCTGCCGTTTTACGGCAAGCAATAAAGTGCGCCATCTTCGAAAACCGATCTACCACCACATAGATGGAGTCATGCTTCTACAAAGTGCGAGGAGTTCGAGTGCAAAGTCCATGGTGATATCCTCCCAAGGGCGGTGCAGAACAGATAAAGGCGTGTACAAACCCTTATTCTGCTTGGTACCCTTTGCTGTTTGGCAAATACGACAGTGGCGGACAACGCGAGCCACATACTTCTTAAAGTTGGGCCAGTAAAGGCTGTCCTCAATAATGACTATGGACTTATCTCGCCCAAAGTGCCCATGCGGCTTCGCCCGCATGCAACTCCCAAATCAGATAGTGACGATAAAATGTGTAAGATCCCCCTCCTCCTTACTGGAGAGTTCCTGGATCTTACGCCCAGGACCGCCGTCTTCCGGTGACACCAACTCACGGGTTAGTCATCACCGCTCGACGCCGCTCCTGCCGACTAGTTTGATCATAACACATGCCAATTTGATAGAAGTAATATCACAAATATGACAAGTCCACAACACAACATATATATATATATGGAAGCAAAGTGCAAATAGTCCACAACGAGTACAAATCTAAAAGAGTGCAAGGGCTTATGCCTGGTACATATCCAAAAGGAAATACTGATAGCATAACACACTCTCACACTACACTATGCGGAAGCAACTCAAAATACTCTCCAACCTGTCGTCGTGTGGTAGTAGTGATGCGCGACATCCGCTCCTCAGGGTTTGCCGTCACGTCCTGCCTGACGTACTGCAGCTCTTGCTCCTCGATCTCCTGGTGTTACGGCCACATCCGACTGTTAGTGAAAAAGACTAAGCCATTTTGTCCCCGCCTCCCCCAAGACTCCTAGGTACCGAGAGGGAGGACGAAGCAGAGGACATCAAGGGGTAAAAAGAAATACAAGTGACATGGATAGTACTAATAGTATAAAGGACAAGTGAGTAGTGAGAACAAGAACAATATGTAATAAATGCAGTAAGTAAGACATCAGTGACAGGTAAGTAATGAACAGTAAATAAATAAATGCGGCGCAATTGAAGTAATAGGTAAATCTACCACACCATCATCTAGAGTATCTTAACTTATAAGAATGCCCATGCAAACTTATAAGTTAAGATTTTCAGAATTATATCTTATCATATAAAAGAGCCCATACTAATTTATATGATAAGGGTCTGCAAATGTGTATGTCATTATGATATTGTGAATGTTATGATATGTTGTGCTATGTTCATAGAGTGCAACTCACTCACACAACTCTGCGCGCACAGACCTTTAGTTCCCGCTTTTCGGAGGTAGCCAGCCTCACAGGTACTTCCGTCGTGGCAACAGAATCAGTGGATCGGGCACTCCACTTCTAGGTGGGTATTCACACTGCCAGACCTTGACCTTACGTACGCTGCTGTACACGTCCTAGGTGCACTTCCGTGAGCTTTTGCGTACTCTTGCTGACATCTCGCCAGACTTTTATGTTCGGGGGTGGGTTACTAACGATTGTTTGCTAGACCGCAGTAAAATAACCTACTGGCCCTCTAACTCACCCTACCCCGCCATGGTCAACGTACTGCCATTGGTGTGGCAAATGGACCCGTACCAAAGACCTGCCACTAATTTATGCATATGCAAGATTCGTTACATTTCCCGAGCCACCAGCTCGTAGGGCTAATCAATCTTGAACCGTTCCGTCCCTCTTAATCGGACGAGGTTTACTTTTCTCAAATTAACTTATTTAGGAATTACTCTTTGTTGTTACCTAGGCGACCAAATCAATTTAAGGTGAATTCTGGACTTTCCGAGGTCTACCCGGTGAAGGGCTCGCAGCGGTACTAGATGGTATTCTGAGGTGATATCCCAGACCTTCCTTTCTCAAAATATTTATTCTTATTGGTAACTACCCTTGTTAAGGTTACCCTCATGGTTGCTCTATACAACTTAAGAACGATTTAGATTTCCTTTAGGTAACTGACAACCTTATACTAATGCGTGGTGCAAATCCTTAGGTGTTCACCTAAACACTCATACCTAAGCTTGAATGCGTTATTGCCAACTTAACTGTCTAAGTGTCACTATAAGTACTATGGATAGAAAACCCTCAAATTTACTTCGCTTGTTCATCGAGACGTACTTCCGTTCATTATTCCCCCCGAGGAAGACTTTCTCCAATTAGCCTACCACTCATGTGGACTGTAGTTATATATGCCCTAATGTTATGCTTCAAATTTCATTCCATTCCCACATGTTTTGACTAGCTTAGATACTACCCCAAGTTTTTGCTATACGCAGACCAACTCTACGTTGGGCTAATTTGAATCTCCTTAATGTGAACATCACCAAGACATGACCAAATGACTTAAGATTTTTATCATAGATAAAAAATGGCCTAATCACAATATGGTCAAAAATTCATAATTTTCTCAACTAATTTGGCCATTTATAAAAATACTTTAATGATTATGCACACCTCACTTTACACATGAAGTATAATGTTCTGAAGTCAAAATGCTCTCAATAAATTATCAGTGATATATATTGTATAAATATCATGGCTGGCTGAATTTCCTAATTTTTCATAATGTTTAAGATCACTATTTAAATATTCAAACTTTTAAATCAATTGGGCACATTACACTGTAAGTACTGAAATAATTGCTCCAAAAATTCTATAAAAATTACCATATACTGTTGATGATCAAAATAGAGCCCAGCCAGATTCTTAGAATTTCCAGATAATATTAGTCATGTAAATTCTATTAATACATAAGTGTGCCAAAGGGTATTTTTGGTAATTATTAGTGTAAATGACTTCTAAAAATTCTACCAAAATTTCCAGAGTTGTATTTCAAGATAAACTATCATATGCTAGAGTATTGGATTTTTCTCTAGGTTTTAGGTGATGCTTATTCCATTAATATACTTTGTGACAAAATTCATTATTCATAAATGTCCAAGAAAATTAATTCCAAAAATTCCAACAAAATTTACAGAGATGTATAACATCCTAAGATATCATTTGACAGAAAATTAGATTTTTCCTAGGTTGTTTGACCACTTTTATTTGATTAATATATTTATGTGACAAATTGTTAGGAATTGTATCCACAATTACCTTGATTTGAAGAAGTCCCCTTGAACTAAGTTGAATTGAGTTTGTATTTGATGTTGCTCTTTAGTAATGTGTTTGCAGGTTTTAAATGGCTAAGTACAAACCAATGTCAGGTTTCAATGGGTCATCAAACACAGGCCTATGCAATGTAATTCCTCATTGTATGGACCAAGGTGTTGACTCATGTGAAATCTCTCTATTGGGATGTACTTCTTATTCAAACACAAAGGAAGAGCTAAAGGAAGGTGTTGCTGTTCTGTGTTCATGGAAGAAACAAAGTTTTCTAAGTAATTCTGCGTTCGACGAAAGTTGGTGCGTTCGTCGATCTCAGTTCAACGAACCGAAGTATTTTCGTCGAACTTTGTTCGTTGTTCATTTTTGCTGAAGATTTAAGTTGTTTTCGTCGATCTCAGTTCTGCCAAAGTTGAAGTTGTTTTCGTCGATCGCGTTCGTCGATCTTCGTTCGATGAACAGAAGAAGTTTTCGTCGACCGCTGTTCTGCCAAAGTTGAAGTAATTTCGTCGATCACGTTCGTCGATCTCAGTTCGACGAACTGAAATTATTTTGTCGATCTCAATCTTTGCTGAAGATAAAGCAATTTCGTCGATCGTCGATCTCCGTTCGACGAAGTGACAAAATTTCGTTGACCGCTGTTTAGCTGAAATTTGAAGTGTTTTTCCTTGATCGTCTTTCGTCGATCTCCGTTCGACGAAGTGACAAAATTTCGTCGATCTCTATTTTGTTTAAAATGAAGTATTTCTTTGAGCTCAGTTCGACTAATCTTCTGAGGCCGACGAATTGACTCAATGCTGTTTTGATTCTCCATTTCTTTTCCCAAGATTATTATCTATCTCTCGAGAAGATTTTCTCTCCTGTAAAATTCTTCTATATTCCTTCTCGAAGCCAAAGCCTATTTATTTCTCGAGAAATTCTTTGCTCTTGAGAAATTAATTCTTTCGTTCTTAATTCCTTTGTCTCAGAGGCTTTTTTATTTTTCGAGAAATTCTTTGTTCTCGAGAAATTAATTCCTTGTGTTCTTAATCCTGTTTTATCAGAAGCCTCTTTTATTTCTCGAAAAGTCCTTGTGTTCTCGAGAAATTTATTCATATCCTGAAATCTTTTTTTTTTCAATCCTTTTTGACGGGACGTTAATTCATTCTGTCTTATCCGACGGCTCTTTTGATTTCGTTTAAGGTTTATTCTACCTTAATTGATGACGTTAAGCCTTTGATTATATAAGGCTCTCGTTCTTAAGATTCTAAATAATTATTCTATTCTGATCAAGCCCTAACTCTCCTCCCGTTCCAAGAACGAAAAAGTGCCGCCTCCTGTCGAAAAACTGGAGATCGATTTGCTGTTCTAAATCAGTTGTCTCCAGTGGAAGAATAGGTTCGATTGATCGTTGCTCCTTCCTCTACAGAATCTATTGGATCAAATCGAAACGAAGAAGGTCAGATCTGAGTTTTTATCGTTCTTCCTCATCGCCATCAAGTCAAAGTTTTTCAAATCTCAAGAAGGAAGAAGATCTCTCAAGCCTTTCAGATCTGGTTATGTTTTGATAATTTTGCATCAAATCTATTATTACATTTGATAGTAGGAGAAGTTTTCTCCGAGTTTTAGGAGAGGTTATTCTCCGAGTTGTAAGAGAGAGATTCTCTCTGAGTTTGTAGGAGATTTGTCTCTGAGATTGTAGGAGTGTTGACTACGAGATTGTAGGATCATTCTTGATCCGAGTTATAGTGAAGTAGTCAAGTCTAGCTGTGGTGCTAGATTGGCGAGGCCGGCAAGTGGAGTACCCAAGAACGGGGAACCACTATAAATTCCTTGTGTTATCTGTGTTTGTGATTTGCTTTCCGTGCGTTCTATTTCATCAAGTTTTTAATTCCGCAAAAGATGTAGTTATCACTTATTCACCCCCTCTAGGTGATTTAGGTTGGCAACTAGATACTTCAATTGGTATCAGAGGGTCGCTGTTCGTTTCTAGGTTAACACCTTGCACAGGATCTATCCATCCTAGTTACTAGCAAATCATGGAAAGATGCAAGGAATCCTCCTCGCTGAAGTTGCCTATCTGCACAAAGGCTAATTTCCCCATGTGTAAAGAAAGAGTGAGATTCTACATGGAGGACGCAGATCCGAGAATATTTCAAATTGTGGAAGAAGGCCCTCAAGTGCCTATGACTGCCTCTACAATTGACCCTACTTTAAAGGTGCCTAAAAAGATGATGGACTTAACCAAGGATGAGATCGCCATCGTTGCCTTGGACAAAAGGCAAAGAACATAATTGCCAGTGCAGTGGACGATTCGATGTTGCAAAACTTAATTCATTGCCAATTTGCTCAAGAGATGTGGATATCCTTGATTGTTCTCATGGAAGGTACCGAAGAGGTAAGGGACGATAGAAGATCTCTACTCAACCAAGAGTATGAGGCCTTCAAGCAGGGTAAGAAGGAGTGCATTGCCGATGCATATGAAAGATTCTTCAAAATAGTTAACGGCCTAAGAAACTATGGCCGGTCTTTACAAATGGTGAGCTAAATGACAAATTCCTGCGATCCCTGATGAAAGACTGGGATAGCAAGATAGTTGCAATCAGGGAGTTTGGAAAACTACCAAGTCTTGACCCGCAAAATCTGTTCGAAAAGCTGCTATCACATGAAATGCAAATGAACATCCGCAAATCTGAAGAGGATGTGAATCGGGCCTCAAGCAAGGAAAGGACCTTGGCACTGAAGGCTGAAAGTACAAGGAAAAGCCAAGCTATGTCCCTGATCAGAGATAAAGAATCTGACAATGAAGAAGAATCTGAAGCTAGCTCCTCCTGCTCCGAAATGTCTGATGGGGATTTTTCTCTAATCTCCCGTCAACTCAAGAGGTTACTAAGCAAAAGAAGGCACATGAAGAACAAGCCGTCTTCCTCAGACTATAGACATTCTCGACGTGATGGTGATCATCACAGAAAGGGCTCAAGCAACCATGACAGGTATACGACTAAACCGAATAAACATGTTTCTTCTGACATTGTTTGTTATTGCTGTAATAAGCCAGGGCACATGATCGCTGATTGCCCTCATAAGAAGAAAGAAGGTGGAAAGAGAGAAGATAAGAAATCCACCTACGGGAAAAAGAAGACTGAAAGAAGTCTAGTCGCAAAGAAGTCCAAAACTCTAAGCGACAGTGACTCGGAGAAGTCAAGTGATGAAGAAGAAGCCTACTTCGGGCTGATGGCCATGACTGATGATGAAGAAGAACCTCCATGTACCAGGAAGGTAAATTCTCACACCATCTTATCTGATTCTGATTATGTCTCAGCTAAGCAATAGGATTACCCCTCAGATGATGACTCAGAACTCATGACCCAATATACTAACATGCTTAAAAGCTTTAACAAATGCCGAAAGGTAGTCAAAACCCAGGCCAAGGAGATCATGTCTCTCAAGGAAGTGGAATCTAATCTGAGAAAGGAAGTTGAACAACTTTCTTCTTTCAGAGAGGAAATCCAAGTCTTGCAAGACAAGATCAAAAGCTCAGATGAGCTCCTTGTCCTGAGAGAGGAAAGTATCAAAGAGCTAGAAGAACAGCTAGCCTATGAGAAGAAGCTATTTGAAAAGTTTTCTCAACCTAAAACTATTCTTCCAATCTTTGATAGATTCTCTGCTAAAGTAGGTAGCAGTGGATTAGGTCATATTGCTGGTCCTAGTAATTCTTGTAAGGGCACTCATGCCAAGAAGAAAGATAAGAATGCAAAGAAAGCTACCACCGAAGAGAAAGGGAAAGCCCATCAAGATCAAGTGGCATTTAAGAAAGTTATCTTTCTTACAAATGTCTACGATATGGAGAGCACTTATGGTCACTTGACACGACCAATTAATTTTGCGCCTGTTAATGACTATAAGGGGTGGACTTGTCCTCGAAACCTCGACGAAAGTGCTTTCAAAGCACCTTATCAAGAGATAAATATGAAAGATTATGGTCCTTTTGTTCATGGTCTGAGTGCTAAGAGAGCACCATTAGTGAAGGTTGTTGCACCTAAGCCTAAGGAGAAAGCACAACCATGTGTGTGCTGTACTCATGAGGCATCCTCATCTAGAAGGAATGCTCCTGCCAAAACTAACGTTCAAAAAGTTAAGCAGGAGAATACTAAGAGAAGGTACAACAGGTTTGACTGTTGGTGTTGTGGCAAAATATGTCACTTTGTCGTAGATTGTTGGTTAAATTCTACTTATGTTAATAGACCACAAGTAAACATTGCAAGAAAGATCACTCGCAATGTTAACATTCAGTGTGGTTCTCAACTAACACGGGACCAAGGACCCAAATTTGTTTGGGCTCCTAAGGCAAGATAATTTGCTTTTGCAGGTATGTCCAAAGGCCAATAAAAATCCAATCTGGTATTTGGACAGTTTGCAGGATTTTATTCCAGTTGCGAATGGTCCAAAAGTTGTTTTTGGCGGATCCGACAGAGGAATAACAAAAGGCTACAGTATGATTTCAAATGGTAATGTATCCTTTTCCGATGTGGCTTATGTGGAAGGATTAGAACATAATCTTATAAGCATAAGTCAACTCTGTAATAAAGGATACGTAGTTGATTTTCGCAAAGATAAGTGTTTGATAAAGTCGGCAGAAAATTCGAAAATGATTTTATCAGGCACTCGTTGTAGAAATATATTTTGTTTAAATTTTCTTTGTTTATCATCTTCTACACCAGTGTGTCTTTTAACAAAAGATAGTGCATCTCTTGCTGACCAATGACACAAGAGATTAGTACATATAAATTTCAAAACTATAAACAAATTATTTTCTCAAAACTTAGTGCGTGATGCGCCAAATATTAAGCACGTTAAAGATAGACCTTGTCATGTTTGTGTAAAAGGCAAGCAAACAAGATTTACCTTTAAGAGCATTATTGGCAAAGATTCAACAAGATATTTATACCTACTTCATATGGACTTGGTTGGTCCTTTGCAAATTAGAAGTTTAGGAGGAAAGTCTTACACATTGGTTATTGTAGATGATTACTCACGTTTTGCATGGGTATTCTTTCTAAAACACAAGTCAGAAACATTTGATATTTTCACTAAATTTGTCAAGCAAATTCAGAATGAATTAGATTGTTCAGTGGTCAAAATCAGAAGTGACCATGGAACAGAATTTGAATCTGGAGCCATGACAGATTTCGGTGAAAGCCTTGATATCTTTCATGAGTTTTCCTCTCCTCGAACTCCACAACAAAATGGGGTAGCTGAAAGAAGGAATAGAGCACTCATTGAGGCTTGCAGAACAATGTAGAGCGACACTTCACTACCCAAATACCTCTGGGCTGAAGTCGTCAACACTGCTTGCCACGTGCAAAACAGAGCACTCATAAATAAGAACCATGTGTTGTTTATTGGGTGTCTACTTTATCACCTAGAGGGGGGGGGGGGGGGGGGGGGGGGGGGGGGGTAAATAGGTTTTCCAAATTATATTATCCCCTTATAGGTGTTCTTGATTCTTAATTAGCAGACATGTAAAGTAAAGAACAAACCACAGAAAAACACACAATGATCTATAGAGGTTCCTCAAGACCGGGTGTCTTGAGTAGTCCTCTCTCCCTCTGCGCCTACCCAGCAGTGTGCTAGGCTCGGCAAACGCTGCCAAAAACTTTAGGCCCTCAAGCCTTACACCACGGACCCGCAAGTCCCAACAGCCTAGGCCCGCAAGCCCCTACTGCCCCCGAGACCGCAAGCTCAACACTCAGGCCCTCAAGCCCTACAACACAGACCCGCAAGTCCCCACAGCCTAGGCCCGCAAGCCCTTACTGCCCCCGAGCCCTCAAGCTCGACAGATCGCACCCGCAAGTGCACTGCCCTAGCCCTCAAGCCTCACAGCTCTCCAGCCCTCAAGCTAGACAAATTGGCCCGCAAGCCTTACAAGAAATAACAGTAAATAAAACTGCTTCTTCTGCCTGATGGCGATTGGCAAGTTAGCCTGATGGAGATCGGCTTCTTGAGTTGAAGAAGATTCTTCTGATTCAGATCTTTGACATCACAGTTCTTCTTCAATCTCTACTTTTTGCCTGATGTTGATCGGCGACTTCTCAGTCAATGAAGATGACTGATTCTATTGAGAACGCTTGAATCTTGTTCTCTTTCTTCTCCGCTGAATATACTGTTCTATTGATGAGCGGCGGGATTCTTTTCCTCATTCTTTTTCTTGCACAACAAGCTTCTTTTTTATTTTGATCGATCGATTGATTTCTTGTTAGGGCAACCTCTTATCTCTTTTATAAGACTGCGAGGTCCCCAACGGTCTTCTGAAAAAGCACCTTAAGTGTCAGACGCTCCCTTCCTTAAGAGCACGCGCTGATTAGACAATCAGGCGGTGGCATTAAATGCTGACAGCGTGTCCGTAAGATTTGAATCCTGTCTTGAAGATATTTGCATCATTACAATGACAAGCTATCTCTGACTATGTCGTCGCAATCTTCCTTCTTGCATCATGTCGTCATGATCTTCCTTCTTGCATTATGTCATCGTGATCATATTGTTCTCTCGACGACATGTGTTCCTTACGATGATGTTTGTTCTTTCTCGACGATACGACCACTTTGGTGAAGTCGACGATACTGCGCCTTCTCTGCGTTCGACGAACATCATTCTGCGATCGACGAACTTGCCATCCTTCGTTTGACGATCTTCCCGAGTCTCAGCGTTCGATGATCTTCCTTCTGAGTTCTAAGATCTTGCCGAGTCTCAGCGGTCGACGATCTTCCTTTTGCGTTCGATTAACATGCCAAATCTCGGCGGTCGTCGAACACTTTGCTTCTCAGCGGTTGCTTTGCTCATCATTACAGCGACAAGCATTCTTTGTCGACGATATCTCCTATTCCTCTCGACGAAATTTCTTTAACTTCCTGAGATTATAAGCTAGATATACGATTAAATACAAAGTGAAGTATTCTTGACATGATGACTTCTTCAAATCAGGAATCATGTGGGCAAGATTCCCAACACCATGAAAAGACTCCTTATGAACTACTAAAAGGCAAGAGACCAACCATCTCTTATTTTAGAATCTTTGGCAGTAAATGCTTTGTACTTAATAATGGAAAGCATTACAAAACCAAGTTTAGTGAAAAGAGCTTTGAAGGTATTTTCGTAGGCTATAGCAGCCAAAGTAGAGCTTACAGAGTTTTTAATAAGAAAACCCTGGTTGTAGAAGAATCCATTAATGTTGTATTTGATGAGACGAGTATGCTACATAGCAGCTCCTCTAGTATTTCTATTGAAGATGCAGGTTCAAGGCTGCAAGACTTATGCTTGGAGAAGCCCGTTGAAGAAGATGCTTAAACCTTCGTCAAGATCCCTCCCCCAACCTCAACTGAAGAGGAAGTTCAGCTTGATGAAGAGCCAATCCAAGTGTAGGAAGACACTCCAGTGGTAGAAGAAGCTCCTGGTGCTCCAAATAAAGCGAGGAATCTTGAATTCACACATCTGAGGGACAATCCTATTGATCAGATCATAGGAGACCCTCATGGCGGCATAAGAACCAGAAGAGGTACTATTAATGAAAACATGCATTTAAGTTTTCTCTCGCAGGTTGAACCAAAGAAATTCCAAGAAGCAAATGAAGACCCCTCTTGGATAATAGCAATGGAAGAAGAACTAAATCAGTTCAAGCGTTGCAAAGTATGGACACTTGTTCCAAAACCCAAAGATAAGAACATCATTGGAACAAAGTGGGTATACAGAAACAAGTTGGATGAAGAATGAACTATAATAAAGAACAAAGCCAGACTTGTAGAAAAAGGATACAGATAAGAAGAAGGGATCGACTTCGATCAGACTTATGCTCCTGTAGCAAGACTCGAAGCGATCAGGCTGTTTCTAGCTTATGTTGCATTCAAGGGATTCACCGTATACCAAATGGACGTCAAGTCAGCATTCCTCAACGGTAATATTAAAGAAGAAGTATACGTGGAACAACCTCCAGGTTTTGTTAATCCTGAACATCTTGATTATGTTTATCTATTACAAAAAGCTTTATATGGTTTGAAACAAGCTCCTCGAGCTTGGTATGACACGCTGTCTAACTTTCTTCTTGCGAATAAGTTCACAAGAGGAAAGATAGATAAGACATTATTTCTTAGGGAAGTAAAATGCAAGATTTTGCTAGTGCAAATCTATGTCGATGACATTATTTTTGGATCTACGGACGACAACCTTTGCAAGAAGTTCTCCAAACTTATGCAAGGGAAGTTTGAAATTAGCAGTATGGGTGAGCTGAAATATTTCTTAGGACTTCAGGTGAAGCAATCTGAAGATGGAATTTTCATCTCACAGACGAAGTTCACCAAGGAGTTGATTAAGAAATTTGGAATGGAGAGTGCAACCTCTATGAGGACTCCAATGAGCTCAGCTATGTCTCTGGACAAGGATGAGAAAGGGAAACCTTTTGATGAAACCAAGTACAGAAGCATAATTGGCTCTTTGCTCTACCTTACTGCTAGTAGGCCTGATATAATGTTTTCTACATGTGTATGTGCTAGATATGAGGTGAACTCTAAGGAATCTCACTACACTACTGCAAAGCGAATTTTGAGATATCTTAAGGGTACACCAAATCTTGTCTTATGGTACCCAAGAAGTAATGATAGTGAGCTAATAGGTTTTTCAGATGCAGACTTTGTAGGTAGTAAAGATGACAGGAAAAGCACTTCCGGGACATGCCAATTTCTCGGAAGAAGACTTATTTCCTGGAGCAGCAAGAAGCAGAATTGTGTTGCAATTTCAACCGCCGAGTCAGAATACATTTTTGCAGCCAGTTGTTGCGCACAACTTCTTTGGATAAAGAATCAGCTTGAAGATTACAACTTGAAGTTTAAAGAAATTCCAATGCTTTGCGACTCCTCCAGTGCTATAGCAATTGCAAATAATCCAGTCTCGCACAGCCGGACAAAGCATATTGAGTTGAGATATCATTTCATCCGAGAGCATGTGGAGAATGAGGACATCAATCTATGATATGTCCCTACGGATAAGCAAGTTGCAGATATTTTCACGAAGCCGCTGGATGAGACCAAGTTCTCTTTCTTCAAGACAGAGCTTGGAATGCTCAACATGGAGTAATCATCTAGTCAGGAATGAAGCCATGTAGAGATGAAGAATTTCACATATTCTAATTCTCAAGGAAGCAAAAGCCTAAATTTTTCCAGAAAAATCCAAGTCTTCTTGATAATTCTCGAGAAATGGGTAGTCCCTCGAGAAATGATCAGGCACAGATGAATCTGCTGAAGTCCTTGATTTCTCGAGAAATCAATTAGCTCTTGAGTATTGAATTATATTTCTCAAAAAATCAGAAACTTTTACTTTCGGGATTTCGAAAGGGCAGGTATGCAGTTTTTATTTTAAATATTAAATAAATTCATTAAAATGTTTAATCAAATCAAAACTATAAATAGATAATCACGAATGACTTAATGTTCACGCAAAACCCTTCTCATTATTCTCGAAACCCCTCGACTGTTCATCTTCTTCTCGCATCATCCAGTCTCCAGTTCATTTCTTCTCGCGATTTCTCCCAGCAAGCGCAAGTTCATCAACTTTGATTCGATGGCTTCGGTTCCTAGAGCTAAGATTGGCGTCCGATGTGAGCTCGAAAGGTTAGGTCTGATCAATCTTTCAGACGATTTTCAAAATCTTTTCTATCTCATAGATGCCGCTGGGTTATCTTTTATTTTGGAACATCTTTGTCGTATTCTGTTCAGAGAGGTAGATGATTTCTTTCTAAATGTGAAAGTTGTCAAGGAAGGGAGAATGTTAATCTCCTTTCTAGATAACCAGAAGATTAAGATTTCCACCAAATCTTTGACAAAATATCTAAGGCTTCCAATGATAGATTCTGAAGATGACCTAGATGATATTGATTGGGACAGAACTATGACATTTTGTGGTTTAGAAAAGGGATATACTTCTGTTAGAAGACAGAAGATGAATGCTGTTGGAAAGCTGTTGGTAGAAATTGTTTCTAAGGTCCTTCTCTACAGGACAGGCAGTTTAGGATATGTATCTGAAGATGTGTTTTGTTTGATGATGGGAATTGTGACTGGAAAGAATTGTGACTGGGTCACTCTTCTTCTTTCAAAGATTAAAGCAAGTCTCCTTGCTCCAAACTATGCAAGGATACTTTCTTTGTATTTGAATCAGATGAACCCAGTAGTGTTTGACATGTCTAAAGGTGCAGTCATTCATCATCTGAAGAAGATCAATGTCTCCACAATTCAGAGGTGGGACATCAGAATTACAAAGCCAGTAAATGCAGGTGCAAGTTCCCAGGGGGAGCCTCTTCCCTCTGTCAATTTTGAACATCAGAATGTGACTTCAGATCCAGCTCCTCCTTCAGATACACCTCCTCAAGTTGTTAATTCAACTCCAGCACAACCACCAGTTCAGCAACAAGTTCCAGACCCACCTCAGTCATTAATTCCTCAAGATCTCATTCTTTCTGCAGAGCCAGTTCTTCCTCCAAATTCAGCTCAAGTTCCATCTGATCAAGTTATTTCTGCTGATCCAGCTGTTCCCAATGTACAAGTTGATCCAGACACTCATGTGGAAGATACTCCTCTTATACAAGATGAAGTTGTTCAATCACCTCTTCCTCCTCTTGATGTTAGCATTGAAAATGCTTAGGCAGATTCCGTTGATGCCTCCATTGCAGAAATTGTAAGTGAAATTCAACAAGATGCCTTTGAAGAGCACAATCCTAGTGACCACATGGCAGGGTCTGGTGCTGATTTTGATTTCTACAATGAAGCAGATGATAATTTAGTCCATGGTTTATCTCCTCCCCCAGTACATGTTGGGGCGGGGGGGGGGGGGGGGGGGGGGGGGGGGGGGGAAGAGTTCTTTTTGGACACAAACAAGGATGCTCAAGGAGAGCAAGTTGGTGGAGAAGGTGATGTGATCAAAGTTTCTTCTTCTAAAGTTGTCAGTTCTATGATTCTTGAAGAACTTCCTGAAGATGTCCAACCTGCTATCATTCCTCCATTGTTTGAAGAAAACTCTCTTATTAGTAAGATAGAGATGTTACTTAAAAAGCAAAGTGATAAGTTTGATTATTCATTTAAAGAAATTCATGCTAGAATTACTGATGTTGAAAAAGAAATGAATAGAAAACTAACTGAATCCAAAGCCAGTACTGATCAGCTCAAAGAGCTTGTCATTCAGGGTGGTAAGGCCATAGATCACACCATTCAGGGTGTAGCAAGTGTTCTGGAAGAAGTTATTGAAGTCAGAAAAACTCAGGAATCAATGACTTCTAAGGCTGAAGAAAGTTCTTTCAAGATTATAGATGAGATGGGAATGTTCAAAGAATCTGTTATCCAAACCCTTACTATAGAAGTCAGAAATGTTGGATCGGTAGGCGCCCTTAGAGGGGGGGGGGGGTGAATAAGGGTTTTCAAAAACTTAAGTGATATTTTGAAAAGCTTTGTAATAATGCAAGATAAAGACAATAAGAAGTCAAGTAAAACAATTGAAATAAAGTAGAGACATGCTTTATTAATATCAAATAAAGTTTTACAAAAGTTGACTTCTATGACGCTAGAAATCGGTGGCGATGAATAATAAACTTTTTCTATACCGACTCGTATCCCCACGAACCGGTTGGCTTTAGCCGATCCTTCCCCGGATACGGCCTCAAGCCGCTCTAGCCAACCCTTCCCTGGATATGGGCTCGAGCACCCCCTAGACCTACACTCGAGACCTAGTCGCCAACACGAGGCGAATTTTTTCCCTAAGTCCTACCCAGACCTAGTCGCCAACACGAGGCGAGTTCACCAAATGATTACAGAAAAGATATGAAATAAAAAGACAATAATGTAAAACTCCCTCTATGTGGATCTCTTGGAGAAGTAGACGAAGACGCAGAGTATGATCGTAGTTGATGCTGTCTTTCGTCACGATGATGGCGCATGTTGAAATCTTCTCCACAGATCTCCTTTAGTCTTTATGGATTTGTGGGAGTATCTCTCTGAAACTTCCTCTCTATGCTGTGGCACGAAGCTCTGGAATTTTAGATCTCTAGAGGATGGGGAAGATGGGGCCAACATGTCCTTTTTATAGACATAGCGCTAGCGCCTGCGCTAGTGATACCGCCGGCGCTATCCCATATTAGGACATATTCTGCGCGGCAAAATCTTCAATCAGAGGAAACAATTCTCTCTTGCCTACTGTGCTCCTCGCTATCGCCTGCGCTATCGGATATCGCTTGGCGCATTCTCCTTCCATATGTGATCCCGAAATTTATGCTTGAGCAAACATTTCATTGATCGAAATTTCGTCAAATGCGGCTAACATTTCGTCGAGCGAATTTTCGTGGAACGCAGTGATGAGAATTTCGTCGAGCGCCGCTTTCAATTTGTCCAACGAAATTTCGTCGAACTCAATTCGTCGGTCAGGCTTCAACATTCATCGAGCACAATTTCGTCGACCGGAGTTTGTCGAGTGGGCTTCAACATTCGTCGACCTCAATTTCGTCGAGCGCCGCTAACAGTTCATTGAACGACAGCTAGTGCCTGCGCTAGTACTATCGCCAGCGCTAGTGGGAGTTTTGGATTTGATGGCTCAACTTTGGGGGCAACCTTCTTAGGTAATCCTTGAGTCATGTGGACTTTGTTATCCTGCACACTTAAATACACAAGATCAAATACACATAGGTTTTGTTATTCTCAAACCTAGGAGATGCGGAAGACCATGTTCCAACAAACTCCCCCTTTTGATAATAACAAAACCATTAATGATAAATCAGAGCATTAATATATATAAGCATGAAGAAACATACTTGTGTGTGTGTGTGTGAAAGTGATGACTTAAGATAATTAATGATTTTAGCATTTATAATTGCTCCCCCTAAATACATGCTCCCCCTAAGTGAATGCTCTCCTAATATGTAAGCTATCATCTTAATTAAGCATGTTAGTTTTATATTTTGATAGCAGATTATATTTATCATGATAGTTCTCCCCCTTTTGTTATTAGCAAAAGCGGGTAAGGAGACACCACTTAAAAGTTGATAATAAGATAAAAGCATGATCGAGCTTGTAGAGAAGGAAATGATAAAGAGTTTTAGAATATTGAGTTTGAGTATCACAATATTTTCATAAATCAGAGTTTTAGCATAAACAAATGTAATGATGTCCAAGTAACTAAACTACCCAGACAATATGTCTACACCCTAGCCCCGTGCTAAGTGACGGATGGGCATGAGGAGCTGCATAAATGCCGTAGGTAGGGGTGTTAGTCCCATATGCAAACACTAGACACAACTCAACCTAGCACTCTTTCCCCCCAGTGCCTCGCAAGGCCCCACTGGAACCCTCCCCGGTTAAGGACAAGACATGACTAGAGATAAAGGTTATCTAATGTCTACAACCCTACGCCCCCGCTATGGTGAGAAATGAAGTCATGGGTAATAATTATTGGAAACATTTAATTGTTTTAAATATAATGACATAGCCTATGGATTTATATTTTTATTTGAATTTATGAAAACACTCACAAAGCTATTTTGAAATCCATTAATGAATCAGAGTTTTTAATATAACAATATTTTCATCGAAATAAATCAGAGTTTTAAAAAAAATTCATGTTAAAAGCAACCAATATAAAGTTTACCAAGCAAGTCTACCACTTGTTGCAAGAAAGGAATTTGAAGATTCAAGTGATGATGCACACAAAATAAAAGACTTTAAATAAGCATGAAAGCGCAAGGTAAAACAATTATATGGTGATGATGCGGAAGACTTATAGAAATACAAGAAACATCTTATTGTAATCAATGATGATCCATAAAAAGATATATGAGTTAAATTTCAAAAAGAAGATGTTTTTGTAAATCATTTTTCAATTAAAATATTTAAGTTTGATAATAAAGTAACCAAGCATGAAATAATGTTATCAAAAAGAGATTACTACAATGTTACTTTAATTCATAATTTCAAAACATACCAAACATCTTAGATTGCATGCTAGGTTATCTAGTGCATTTCATGAATAAAGAGTAGTATAGAATTTGCAATAGGATCCAATACTCATGAGAAGAAGTGTTATGAAAGATAATGATGTGCACATAAGTGTATTTTGAATAGAGTAAACACATGTTTTAATCAAAAATACAAGAGATATGTAAAGTAAAGAGCACAATAAAACACAAATAGTTTTACTTGCACAAACTTCAATGCACAAAAAAATGTACAACTACCAAGGTGCTTTGCACACACAATGCTCATTAAGACTTATCAGGGTGCAAAGTAGTGCTTGGGGGATCACATATTTTATTTTTATTTTAATATTGAAACTAGTGATCTGGTGTACTTAAGAGTAAGTGGTTTTTATTTTGAAAGAATGTTATGGTTTGCACAAGATACTTTACTATTCTTTCCAAGGTGCTCAACCTCACAACGCTTATTAAGACTTATCAGGTGGTTCAAGTAGTGCTTGGTGGAGTTATCTTTGTCACTTTATTTTATGATTTTTGTTTTGTACAAAGTTCTCCGAATACACTTGTTTTGCAAACCAATATAATTTATAAAAACATAACCACTTTTCTTAACTTTTAAAGTGCAAACAAAGGTTGTGTAGACAAGATATTTGTGCAATTTTAATTCATTGTACTATTACAAAATATACACAAGCATTCTTAGATTAAACACATAAGTACACAATGCCAAAATAAGTGAGTGAATAGCGATCATTATCAAACATAAAATATTTACTCATACTTAGAGGCATGCTAAGCTTAGTTCTACACAACTTTTTCAATATAATTGATGCACATATTAATAGATATATCAAAGCATGAAGAAAACAATGTTCAAAGTAGTTTGAAAAGATAAATTGCAACATTATAGAAGTTCTAAATGATGGGTTAAATCATGCTTGATTTTCTCAATAAAGTCCATACAATATTTTTGATATTTTTGTGAAATAATTTTAATTTAAAATTTGAACTATTATATTCTGATCTTGGACTTCCCGAGGACTACCCTATGAGAGGTTCGCCCGGTACTAGGTGATATGATCGGATGATAGCCCAAATCACCCTTTCACAAGATACATGTAAATAGAAAAGTTTAAGTTCAAATTAATAATTTTTTATACTTGTTTTTGTTTTATATTTTTGTAATTGATTTTTGCTTTTAGAAATAGAATTTAAACAAATGACAAAAAACCAAAAAAGGCAAAACATATTTTTTTGTAATTTGGCTTTTGTATTTTTGTATTTGATTTTTCAAAAATGTAATAAAAGCAAAAGTGCAGAAATGAATAGTACACATAGATTAATATATTTTTAGGGATTTTTCAAAATTTTAAAAATACAGAAAAACACATAGGTGCGCTAGCGCCGGCGTTAGCGCTAGCACGGGAAATAGTACACGATTTTTGATGATTTTGAAAATTTTAATTGTTGATCTTGATTAAGTGTCCTAATAGTAGTTTCATGCTGAAATTTTAGATTTTTAGGAAATGTCTAGATAGTGCAAATTTCATGAAACATTATCGATTTTGTATATGACTTTACCAACTAAACTTTGCATGTGATGACATGAATGAACAAATCAAATATGCATGATTTTAGTGATTAACCGTAATGTTCATGCACAAGAATACCATGGATAAGCCTTAGATGAGAGTACCCAGCCTGTATGTCTTGGTAAACATATAAAGCCTAACATAGACACAAATATTCTTTAGGCGACAATGTTAGTATGATAAGTTTGAGATTAATGTTATACCAAGGTTTGATAGTGTTTCAACTTATAGACCTAGAATGGAGTGACGATTCTATTTGATTTGATATTAAGATGATTCAAAGGTCCAAACTAGAAATAAATCACAATACACACATAATACACCATAACACCAACCATGGTAAACAATTATAATGCCAATTTTCATCAATTAATATATCAATTATAATTCACATAATTGTGATAGAAATAATTGGTTTTAGAAGACTTTTGATATGACTTATGATATATGATGTTAGAGAATTTTAGCAAAGGACATCAATAGATCATGGTGGTGCTTGGAATTATTTATCTCATTATGAAGGTAAATTCTTTCAATACATTTTAGTGATTTTCTTTTAATTAAGAATTTTGAATATATATATGTGATTTTTGATAGGTGAACAATGGTGATGGTTTAGATCATGTTTGACATTAAGGAGTGAACATAATATAATTTTTGTTGTGAAAAAAAATAATCATATTGAAGGTTTAGCTTTCATTTAGATCTTGAACTTTCTCGTAGATTATGTTATTTCTTTAAACCACTTGTTGGTGAAGGCTAAAAAAGCTTAATACCCTAATAACTTGATTTAATATTTAAAATATCTTATAACAAATTTAGAATTCGATTTATATGAAAGATATTTATAGATAATGAATATGAGAGAGATAGATAGGTCATCAAAATTGGATATGACTTTTGAATTTGATCAATTTGATTTTATAAACATATTACGCTTTTAAGAGATAGGATCATATTTTCAATACTATATAGGATGACCATGACATGATAGTTCAAAAAGGAAAACAACAAGAAAAATAAAAAGGACATTAAAGCACATCATGAAGTAGAAATTTGTATATCTTATTTTGAAAAGTTTCTACTTCATGCATTTGATGATACCTAACGAATAAGAGTTTTAGGTATCCAAAGGGGACCATGTGGGATGGTTCCTTTGGGTACCCAAATATAGCGAGATGGATTTTGGGGAGACAAGGATGGATGGACCCTTTCTTTTGACATTAGTGCGTCATTCTTAAGTATGGGTCTCCATTCATACCTTGGACAAATACTATTTTTATTTTTCAAATTTCCATAGTCCTTTTCTTGTATGTTTGGATAAAAATGACTTTTGAATTTATTATTTAAAGGAAATTTGTTTGCGTTTAATTTTAAGTTGGGAGAAGATTGATATGGTAAATGATGATGATGATAGTGTTTTGGAATTTCATTTACAATCTTTTGATATTTTTTATTTCCATAGTTTAGCTTATTCATGTTTTGAGAAATCACATTCAACTTGCTTTTGGATTTTGCATTATATTGAGAATGTATGTTTTGAGAATTTTTCTTTATGATTTCCTTAAGCAAATTGATTTTAGTTTTTAATTCATTATTTTTAATTTTTAAATTATGTCTAGCTTTATTATAAGCGATTGTGCTATTTTTAAGAGTGGAAACAATTGAATCTATATGATCTTGATATTTATTTCTATATTCATCAAATGTTTCATCCATCTCTTTAATTTCAATTTTATTGTCTTTGCACTTAGCACAATCATTTATCAAAGATGAATTTTCTAAACATAATTTTTCATTTTGTTCTTTTACTAAAATAAAATCATTTTCAAGTTTCTTGTGCTTTTCTTTTAATTCATTATATTCTACACAAGTTGTGGTGTTTTCAACTAAGGAGCCATGTGTAGAACTAGATAAATTAGAATTCGATTCTTCATTAATTTTTGACTTTAAATTTTTATTTTCTAAGCGCAAATGTTTATTAGCATTTTTTAGTTTCTTAATTTTGCGTTTTGTAGTTTGAAGCATTTGTAATGTAGAAATAGAAGTACAGAAAATGGGATTTGATTTCCTTACATTGCTTTCGGGAGAGGCACGATTTGAGCATATCGTTTCTTTTACATCCTTTTGGCACTCCTCTTCCGAAGACAGTACTTCTTTTTCTTTTCCATTTGATGTGTGCTCCATTGAACCGTCATGAGAGGAGCATTCTTGAAGACTTGTGCAAGCTTGCATATTCTCCGGTTCTTGTGATTGTTCCATACCTGTAGAAGGAGAATCATACATTTCTTCAAGAAATTTCCATACTTTGTATGCATGCACTAGAAAAACAATATATTAATTTTGAAATGTCGTGAGATAAAGCACAGAAAATACTATTTAAAGATTTTGCATTTAGGTGACGTTCCTTTTTATTTGTTTCATCTACTGGTCTTACTATTGCTATATTCCATGCTTCGATATCTAAATTTTTAATAAACTTTTTCATTAAAAATTTCCACCCTTTATAATTTCTTCCTTCGAATAAAGTTGGTTTAAGAGATTTTTCTTCTTCATAAAAATTTACCCCACTAATAGAAGCGAGATCATGAGACGCCATTATTCCTGGTTGTTAAGCCGATTGGAATAAAACCTAGCTCTGATACCACTTGTTGGATCGGTAGGTGCCCTTAGAGGGGGGGGGGGGTGAATAAGGGTTTTCAAAAACTTAAGTGAGATTTTGAAAAGCTTTGTAATAATGCAAGATAAAGACAATAAGAAGTCAAGTAAAATAATTGAAATAAAGTAGAGACATGCTATATTAATATCAAATAAAGTTTTGCAAAAGTTGACTTCTATGACGCTAGAAATCGGTGGCGATGAATAGTAAACTCTTTTTGTTTTCTATACCGACTCGTATCCCCACGAACCGGTTGGCTTTAGCCGATCCTTCCCCGGATACGGCCTCAAGCCGCTCTAGCCAACCCTTCCCCGGATATGGCCTCGAGCACCCCCTAGACCTACACCCGAGACCTAGTCACCAACACGAGGCGAATTTCTGCCCTAAGTCCTACCCAGACCTAGTCGCCAACACGAGGCGAGTTCACCAAACGATTACAGAAAAGATGTGAAATAAAAAGACAATAATGTAAAACTCCCTCTATGTGGATCTCTTGGAGAAGTAGACGAAGACGCAAAGTATGATCATAGTCGATGCGGTCTTTCGTCACGATGATGACGCGTGTTGAAATCTTCTCCACGGATCTCCTTTAGCCTTTATGGATTTGTGGGAGTATCTCTTTGAAACTTCCTCTTTATGCTGTGGCACGAAGCTCTGGAATTCTGGATCTCTAGAGGATGGGGAAGACGGAGCCAAGATGTCCTTTTTATAGACTTAGCGCTAGCGCCTGCGGTAGTGATACCGCCAGCGCTATCCCATATTAGGACATATTCTGTGCGGCAGAATCTTCAATCGGAGGAAACAATTCTCTCTTGCCTATTGTGCTCCTCGCTATCGTCTGCGCTATCGGATATCGCCTGGCGCTATCTCCTTCCATATGTGCTCCCGAAATTTATGATTGAGCAAACATTTCATCGATCAAAATTTCGTCGAACGCGGCTAACATTTCGTCGAGCGAATTTTTGTCGAACGCAGTGATGAGAATTTCGTCGAGCGCCGCTTTCAGTTCGTCGAGCAAAATTTCGTCGAACTCAATTCGTAGGTCAGGCTTCAACATTCGTCGAGCACAATTTCGTCGACCGGAGCTTGTCGAGCGGGCTTCAACATTCGTCGACCTCAATTTCGTCGAGCGCCGCTAACAGTTCGTCGAACGACAGCTAGCGCCTGCGCTACTACTACCGCCAGAGCTAGTGGGAGTTTTGGATTTGATGGCTCAACTTTGGGGGCAACCTTCTTAGGTAATCCTTGAGTCATGTGGACTTTGTTATCCTGCACACTTAAACACACAAGATCAAATACACATAGGTTTTCTTATTCTCAAACCTAGGAGATGCGGAAGACCATGTTCCAACAAGAAAGGGGGAGGACAAGATGACAGAATTATTGGATTACTCTTTATCTTAATTGCAAAGAAATTTGGGAAATCAGTTAGAACAATTGAATTCTGGTGTTCAAAAACAGATTGTAGAGGTCAATGCTCATACTACAAAGTCTGTTATGTGGATTCATAATGAAATTTTTCCAGATTTTGCTCTACAACCTCAGTTTTCACCTAGACCCATAGAGCAACTTGCATATGTACCTCATGCTGACTATTCCTAGGCTTGGCCTACAGAGCAATCAGAAATTCAGTACCAGGTGCCAAGCTCAAGGAAGAGGAAGTATGGAGAAGGACCATCTGCTAGCAGGTCAGTTCCTGGATCAAGCTTAGCAGGCTCTGGAAAAGCTGTTGCTGCTGAAGTAGTTCCAGAAGTGTGGAGTCCAGTTTCTAAAATAATTATTCTTGACTCACTCAAGCTTGTAGATGAAGGAGGAATGAAAGTCTCAGACTATTACAGTTCAACTGAATGGAGAAAGTATGAGACTAGTTTTGATTTTAATCTTATGTATAAAGTGTGACAGATTTAATTAAAATATATAAATACTGGTCTGCATATAGCCATCACCTGAAATCAAGGGTCTTGATTTCGTCTCCTTCCTCCAGCCGACGGCCAACATTACTCCCAGCTGGGCCGACTTCTACCTTCATTTCCCGGCCACCTGAGGGCCACCACTACTGGCCACCACTGCCGGCCACCACTGTCGGCCACCACTGCCGGCCACTACTGCCGGCCACCACTGTCGGCCACCACCTCCACCACCTTCGTTGAGGTGGTGGCTACCACCAGGCGGTGTCAAGGCTGCCGGAGATAGCTCCTCCAGCGATCCCGAGCTAGGAGAAAAACTCGAAAAATCTTCCTCTTCCTCACATGGGATCGGGCTCAATTGAGCCTGATTTCTCTCCTAGGTGGTTCTAGATGCTAGCACATAGGGAGAGGGGGAGAAATGGACCTCGATTGTGGCTCGGCGGCGTGTGCTCTGGCATGCGTCCATGGAATTCTCCGTCTCCGGCGAGCTTGCCCTATCTGCCGATTATCCACCAAAAGCTCTGCTCCAGGAGGCTAGCTCGACTCCTTAGGACCTTCTGAAGATGATGGAAAGACCAGATGAGGGGGAAAGTGGCTGTATAGGGAGGATGGAAAGGGGGATGTTCGGCCATGGCTTGTACCTCCCCTATGCTATTATTTGAGTGGCTCCCATGCCTGAAAAGACTGTTCATGGGCTGGGGAATTCGGCTGTGGGGGGGGGGGGGGGGGGGGGGGGGGGCTTGGGCTGAGGTGGTGGGGGCCATGGAAGCTCCTTCACTTCACATCATTTTTCCCTTTAAGCTTTTTGGGAAAAATGACATCTTTGCCCCCCATGATCATCATTTCTCTCCAAATTTAAATGTGGGATGCCAATAGGCTTGTGCCATGCTGATTAGGCATGAGGTGGGGCCTTGGTTCACTTGGATTTAATTTGGTCTTTCAATTCCTCCCTTAAATCTTTATGCTGACCATGGCTGACTTTTGGGTTGACCTATTGTTGGGGTTCTTGGTCAAATGAGTCTCCCTTAGGGTTAGTGATGAGGAGTTTATTCACTCATCTTTTAGCTTAATTTAATTATAATTCTTATATAAATCTATTTAAATTATATGTATTTTCCTGCATAAATTGCTTCCTTTCATTTTATAAGCTAACTTAAGTTTATTTTGTATTTTTCAGGTTTTCTGGACATTTGGAGCAAAAAGTACATTTACACGCCCCAGGTCACGGGCGTGACCAATGGGCGTGTAACCTGCGCGGTGTTCCAGACCTGCTTCTGCCACCCGGAGTCGTTCCGCGAAGAATTTACCAAGTACACGCCCCAGGTCACGGGCGTGGCCAAGGGCGTGACCCCTGGTTGCTGCGTTCAACGAAAATTCAGGAGATCGACGAACAGGCGAGAGTTCGACGAATGTTCAAAATTACACGCCCCAGGTCACGGGCGTGACCAAGGGTGTGACCCATTGTCACAGCCGCGACCCGCTGAGATGAACCAGAACCGCTGAAATCAAGCCTGCCACGTCAATTAAAGTTACACCCCCACGATCACGGGCGTGACCAGGGGGCGTGACATCCAGTTACGGGTGTGACTCAGCCCACGCTTCTTCCCTCCAAAGTTTCCCGCCAGCTGCAAGATTTAGAGATTACACGCCCCAGGTTAGGGGCGTGACCTAGGGCGTGAAACGGCTGAAACGCACACAATTACTCCAAAAGGCGCCCTCTCCGTTGCTGCTGCAATCACGCCCCTTCCACGCCCCTTGGTCACGGGCGTGACCAAGGGCGTGTAACATCAAATTTCTGCCTATTTAAAGGGAGCTTCTCCAGGAATTTTGGAGACGAATTTTTAGGATTAGAACTTTCATTTCATGTCTTTATTTTCATGTTTTAGTAGTTCTTATGCTCCTTTCTTTTTGCAATTGTATTTTCATTTCAATAGTCGTAATTCTCAATTTCATAGCTTGTACTTTTTTTTTCAATTCAATAAAATTAGTTCCTATTTCTCTTATTCTATTCACTTTTTCATTATGTATGCTTTTAATTCTTTCGATTCCTCCATCTCCATGAGTAGCTAAAATTCTATTAGCACTCGGTCGAGATGATCCAACGGAAATATAATTCATGATTTAACTTCTATCTTCTCTTTCTCTTCCTTAGATTGCTTAAGATTTATCCTTGAATTTTAATTGATTGAGATTATATTTTCGATATATAATTCTCATTCGTGTTTTCGTAATCTTATAGCCGAGAGGTTTTGAATTCGAATCGATCTTTTCAAGGATAAAGATAGTTAAATGCACTCCTCAAGCGAGGATGACATAATTCTCCCCGATTGGAGTCAAATCCAATAGAGGGGTTCACTACGATAAAGCAAGTCATAGGGATTTTGATTCTAGAATGAAAGTTCGATTGATCAACCTAAACTCAGTTGAGCGTATCCTCGAGAGAGGTATGTTCATAAATCGGGAATCTCCACGGTCAAGTAATTTATTAAGAGAATTAGAAGTTGTTCTTATTATGTTTATTTTCCGCGGTGATTCAAAGATCGAGTGCTAGCCTTTTTACTCGTCATTTTAATCTTATTTTTATTTTCTTTTTGCAACCCAACTCTAAGTTTTAATTGATAGAATAATAGAGATTTTCTTGAAGTAAGAGTACTCAACTGCCCCGAGTCTAATACGATCTTGGTTTTTATAAGCCTATACTACATCCGACACGGTACACTTTCCGTCATCGTTTGCAAGCATAGATTTGCTCCATCAGTTAGGGACATAATGGTGAGTTCAACTTGTACTTGTGAGTGCAATTTGGGTAGTTTGACCAATGTTGACTTGTGTACCCTAGGGGACCCTGTGTGAGTTCAGCCTAGCTCAAAGAGTCCTAAGGTCTCCCCTTGTCTCAAATTACCTTTCTCTCCTCATGTTATGCCCTAACATCATTGTTGGAACAACCCTATTACTGATTTGGGCTAGGATCACTATCTGTTGACTAGGACTCAAGTTGACCTATTGTATAGTCTAAGGGTCAAGGTCTAAGTGTGTCTGAGTAGCTAGAACTTAGGAAAAATTTCAAGTTTCTATATTCGATGAACTTCAATCTGTGTTCGACGAAATCCGTTCTGCGTTCGACGAACGTCATGCTTCAGTTCGACGAACTTGCTCTTCAGCTCAACGAATTCAGTCTTCCAGCCAGTTCAGCAGATTTTCTCTCAGTTTGACAAACTCCAGATTCAGTTCGACAAACTCAGCTTTGTGTTTGACGAATTAATTTAGTTTGACGAACTCCAGCTTTCAATTTGACGAAATCAGCTTTGTGTTCGACGAATTAATTCAGTTCGACAAACTCCAGATTCAGTTCGACGAACTCAGCTTTGTGTTCGATGAATTAATTCAGTTCGGCGAACTTAGCTTTCAGTTCGACAAACTCAGCTCTCAGTTCGACGAATTTTCTTCTCCAGCTTGACAAATTCTTTAAGGATCAGTTATCAATCTTCTCTGAACTCAGATCGACTATTCAGCAACGGATCTATTCAATACTTATTCATTTATCAGATAAGTCAAGATTTGATCTTTCCTTTTAATACTCTATTCACCCCCCTCTAGAGTAAATCTAAGATCTAATACCTCACTTTCAATCATCATGGGGTCTAATAGGATTGGGGATGTTACAAAATGTCTAGGAAATGCATAAGCGGGAGCCTCGGTATAGGTATCCCTCAAAGATCTGATATCCTTCAACGAGGTCTGGGGGGTCTCGAGATAGGGCGGTGTAAATCTCGCCAAAGTCAGGGCATGCCGGATAATCCTGAATCAATCTCTCAAGCCCATCTACGCTTGCAGTCATCGTCTGCAACAGGGAAACACGATGACTCAATACATCAACCGGTTTGTTCTCAACACCAGCTCGGTGCTTGAGAACATAATGAAAGTCCTGCAGGTACTCGACCCACTTGGCATGCCGGTGTCCCAGCTTAAGCTGCGATTCGAGATAACGTAAGGCCTGATGGTTGGAATACAACACAAACTCCTGGGGAAGGAGATATTGTCTCCAGTAGCGTAGAGACTGGACAATAGCATAAAACTCTCAATCATAGTTTGAGTATTTCTGCTTGGCCTCGTCCAGCTTCTCACTAAAGTAAGAAACTGGGTGTCCCTCCTGGCTCAACAAGCCACCGATACCAACCCCAGACGCATCACATGCAACCTCAAAAGCATGCCAAAGTCTGGCAATCTCAGGACGGGGGTCGTCGTCAGTCTCTCTTTTATCTCCTCGAAGGCCATGGTGGCTGCGGGGGTCCACTAAAACTCTCCCTACTTAAGACAGCTTGTGAAGGGGTCATGATCATACAAAACCCTTGGATGAACCTCCTATAAATGGTGTCTAGCCCATGAAAATTGCGAGCCTCATGGATTTTCGTGGGCACAGGCCACTCGCGAATGGATTTGACCTTATAAGGGTCAACAGATACTCCAGTAGAAGATATAATAAATCCTAGAAAGTGAACAGAATCGGAAAGGAAGGAGCACTTCTTCATATTCACATACAATTTCTCTTGGCGGAGGGTGCTAAAGAGAAGCCTCAAATGATCGAGGTGAGCAACATGAGTCTGGATGTAGATCAGTATGTCATCGAAATATACGACTAGAAACTGGCCTATGTAAGGTCGCAATACCTGCGTCATAACTCTCATGAGGGTGCTAGGGAGTTCGATGGCCCAAAAGGCATAACTAACCACTCGTAGAGACCGTCCTTGGTCTTGAATGCGGTTTTCCACTCATCGCCCTCATGAACTCGTATTTGATGGTACCCACTACGTAAGTCGATCTTGGAGAAGATCTGGGCACCAGACATAGTATCCAGTAAGTCATAGAGCAGTGGGATCTGAAAGTGATACTTGACCGTGATTTTGTTAATAGTGCGGCTATCGAAGCACATATGCCAACTACCGTCCTTCTTAGGGGTAAAAAGGGTGGGAACCGCACACAGACTTATACTCTCACGAATAAAATGCTTCCATAGCAGCTCATCAACCTGCCTTTTGAGCTCAGCATGCTCTGCAGGATGCATATGATATTGGGTCAGGTTTGGGAGAGAAGCCCCCGAGACTAAGTCAATGGGATGTCCTGTGGAGGAGGCAGCTCGTCGGAGAGCTCATCAGGCATAATGTTCGCAAACTCATCTAGAAGGTGGCGCATCGTTAGTGGGTGGTCAACAGAGGTGTCATCGTATGCCCGAGTGGCAACCATGACTTAAATGATGTTTGACTCAATACTATCTCGCAGGAACTCCCCTCGCCTACAGATATGCAGGGGCCGCAAGGCGCCCGTACTCACAGATGGTTCAACCACGCCCTTGAATCTCTCCCGGGGTTGGGTGGGCGTCAATTTAATCTTCTGCTCTTTTCATAGAAGACACACATGTTAGAGCGGCCGAAACACATGACATCATGATCGAACAACCAAGTGTGACCGAGTAATACATGAGTGATGTCCATGGGGATGACGTCACACCAGACCCGATCCTGGAATGAGGCAATGCTAATCGGGATGAGGCAGTGCTGGGTGACCTAAATCACCATCTTATCTACTTAGACGACACGATAAGGGTGGGGTGAGGTTTTGCCTTCACCTGCATGTGGTCAAGCCCTTTTTGGGCTACGATGTTCACACAACTCCCATTGTCAATGGCCAACATGCAGGGCCTACCTGTGCTAGGAAAGTACGTGTAAAAGATGGTGGTGTGCCGCCAATCCTCATCTACACACGGGGTGTGTAAGAGGCGCCTAATCACTCCCACCTCCAATGTGTTGGATCGGTAGGCGCCCTTAGAGGGGGGGGGGGTGAATAAGGGTTTTAAAACTTTTTCTTATATTTTGATTATCTTGAAATAATAAGTGATTAAGAAGGTGAGAAATCAAACAAAATAATTGAAAAAGTAGAGACATGCTTTATTAATATGAAACATGGTTTTACAAAAATTGATTTCTATAATGCTAGAAATCGATGGCGAATAATAATAAACTCTTTTTGTTTTCTATACCTACTCGTATCCCCACGAACCGGTTGGTTTTAGCCGATCCTTCCCCAAATACGGCCTCAAGCCACTCTAGCCAACCCTTCCCCAGAGATGGCCTTGAGCACCCCCTAGACCTACACCCTAGACCTAGTCGCCAACATGATGCGAATTTCTGCCCTAAGTCCTACCCAGACCTAGTCGCCAATACGAGGCGAATTTACTACATGATTTAAAAGAGATGGATAAATGAAATAACAAAAAAAATATAAAAACTCCCTATATATCTCTTGGAGAAGTAGACGAAGACCCGCAGAGTATGATCGTAGTCGATGTGGTCTTTCGTCACGATGATGACGCGTGTTGAAATCTTCTCCATGGATCTCCTTAAGACTTCATGGATTTGTGGGAGTATCTCTCCGAACCTTCCTCTCTATGTTGTGGCACGAAGCTCTGGAATTTAGGATCTGAAGAGGATGAAGAAGACATATCCAAGGGGTCCTTTTTATAGCCTCAGCGCTAGCGCCTGCGCTACCGCTACTGCCGGCGCTATCCCATATTAGGACATATTCTGCGCGGCAAAATCTTCAATCCGAGGAAACATTTCTGCCTTGCCTTCTGTGCTCCGCGCTACCGCCTGCGCTATCCGCTACCACCAGGCGCTAACTCCTTCTAAATGTACTCCCGGGATTGTGCTAATCATCGATAGCACCGGGCGCTAGGTACTACCGCCGGCGCTAGTGGGCATGTTGGATTTATTGGCTCAATTTTGGGGGCAACCTTCTTATGTTATCCTTGAGTCATATGGACTTTGTTTCCTGCACACTTAAACACACAAGATCAAATACACATAGGATTTGTTATTATCAAACCTAGGAGATGCAGAAGACCATGTTCCAACAAACTCCCCCTTTTGATAATAACAAATCCATTAATGATAAATCAGAGCATTAATATATAAGCATGATGAAACCTACTTGTGTGTGTGTGAGAGTGATGACTTAGGATAATTATCGATTTTAGTATTTATAATTGCTCCCCCTAAATACATGCCCCCTAAGTGAATGCTCCCCTAATATGTAAGTTATCATCTTAATTAATCATGTTAGTTTTCCATTTTGATAGCGGATTATATTTATCATGTTAGTTCTCCCCCTTTTGTTATTAGCAAAAGTGGGTAAGGAAGCAAAACACAAATTTTTTTAATAATAAGATAAAAGCATGATCGAGCTTTTAGAGAGAAGGAAATGATAAGGAGTTTTTAGAATAATTTTAATAGAAATAGATCAGCATTTTAGCATAAAGATGAGCAATATAACATTTGACAAGTAATCAATATTATCATGTTAGTTCTTCCCTTTATATAAGAGTATTAAGCAAAAAAAAATAATGATTTCCAAGTAACCATTCTACCCAGATAATATGCTTACACCCTAGCCCCGTACTAAGTGACGGATGGTCATGAGGAGCTGCATACATGCCGTAGGTTGGGGTGTTAGTCCCATATGCAAACAATAGATAAAACTCAACCTAGCACTCTTTCCTCCCAGTGCCTCGCAAGGCCCCACTGGAACCCTCCCCGGTTAAGGACAAGACATGACTTAGAGGTCATGTAATCTAATGTCTACAACCCTACGCCCCCGCTATGGTGAGATATGTAATCACGGGATAATAATAATTGGAAACATTTAGCGTTTGAATCTAATGATGAGTTCATAGCCTATGAGTTTATATTTTATTTGAATTTTTAAAGAAAAGGTCACATAGCTAATTTGAAATCCATTAATAAATCAGAGTTTTAACATTACAATATTTTCATGTTTTGAGTAACCAATATACAGTTTACCAAGCAAGTCTGCCACTTGTTGAAAGAAAGGAATTTTAAGATTCAAGTGATGATGCACACACAAGAAAAGACTTCAAATAAGCATGAAAGCGCAAGGTAAAAACAATTATATGGTTATGATGCGGAAGACTTATTGAACTACTAGAAAACATCTTTTTATAAACATGATGGTTCATAAGAAGATATATGAGCTAAATTCCAACAATGAAGATGTTTTTGTAAATCAATTTGCAATTAAAATCTTTAAGTTTGACAATAAAGTAACCAAGCATGAAATAATATTTTCAAAAAAAAAATTACTACAACGTTATATTAATTTACAAATTCAAAAACATACAAAACATTGTGGAGAGCATGCTAGGTTATCTAGTGCATTTATATATAAAGAGTAGTATAGAATTTAGCATTATGATCCAATACTCATGAGAAGAAGTGTTATGGAAGATAATGATGTGCACATAAGTGTATTTTGAATAGAGTAAACAAATGATTTAATCAAAAAATATAAGACATATGTAGAGTAAAGTGCACAATAAAACACAAATAATTTTACTTCCACACACTTCAATGCACAAAGAAAATGTACAACTACCAAGGTGCTTTGCACACACAATGCTCATTAAGACTTATAAGGGTGCAAAGTAGTGCTTGGGGGATCACACACTTTGTTTTTCAATATATATATTTTTTGTGATCCGGTGTACTAAAGAATAAGTGGTGTAAAAAAGAAGGCTTGCACAAGACACTTTACTATTCTTTCCAAGGTGCTCAATCTCACAACGCTTATTAATACTTATCAGGAGGTTCAAATAGTGCTTGGTGGAGTTATCTTTGTCAATTTATTTCATGATTATTTTTTGTACAAAGTTCTCCGAATACACTTATTTTGCAAACCAATGTAATTTTGAAAGCACAACCACTTTTCTTAAATATTAAGAGTGCAAATGAAGGTGGTGTAGGTAAGATACTTGTGCAAAGTTAAATTCATTATACAGTTACAATACACAAGCAGACATTCTTAGATTAAAAGCACATGTAGACTTTGCCAAAATAAGTGAGTGAATAAAAATCATTATCAACCATAAAACATTTACTCATACTTAGAGGCATGCTAAGCTTAGTTCTACACAACCTTTTCATTACAATTGGTGCACATATGAGTAGATATATCAAAGCATGATAAAAACAATGTTCAAAGTAGTTTGAAAAGATGAATTATAACATTGTAGAAGGTCTAAATGATGGGTTAAATCATACTTGATTTTCAATGAAGTCCATAGAGTATTTTTGATATTTTGAAGAATAATTTTGATTTAAAGTTTGAACTCATAAGATTGATCTTGGACTTCCCGAGGCCTACCCTGTGAGGGGTTTGCCCGGTACTAGGAGATGTGATGGGATGATAGCCCAAATCTCCCTTTCGCAAGATACATGTAAATAGAAAATTTAAGTTCAAAAAATACTTTTTTGATACTTGTTTTGTTTTATATTTTTGTATATGATTTTTGCATATAGAAATAGAAATCAAACAAATAACCAAAGTAAGAAAAATATTTTTTGTAATTTGGCTTTTGTAATTTTGTATTTTAATTTTTCAAAAATCAATTATAGGCAGAAATGCAAAAACGAGTAGTACATATAAAATAAAATATTTTTAGTGATTTTTCAGAATTTTAAAATTACAGAAAATTAGACACTTGAGCTAGCGTCGGCGCCAGCGCTAGCGCGACAAACAGTACACTATTTTTCAAGATTTTGGAAATTCTGATTATTGATCTTGATTAAGTGTCCCAAAAGTAGTTTCATGCAAAAATTTCAGAATTTTCGGAGATGTCTAGATAGTGCAAATTGCATGAAACGTTAGTGATTTCTTATATGACTTTACAACACATGATATATATTTTCTTATATCTTCATTTTGATTTTTCCAAAGCTTATATTTATCAATATAATGTAAGTTGAAAATGATAGGAAATATAAGCACAAGGTATCATGTTCGAATAAACCAAATAAGCATGATTTAAATGATTAGTATGGAATGATGTTCATGCAAAGAATAACATAGATATGCCCTAGATGAGAATACCCATCCTATATATCTTGGTAAACATATAGAACCTGACCTAGATACTAATATTCTTTAGGTGACAATGTTTTAAGATTAATGCTATGCCAAGGTATGATAGCGTTTCAATTTGTAGACCTAGAATGAAGTGAAGATTCTATTTGATTTGACTTATTAATATCATGATGATTCAAAGGTCTAATCATAATACACCAACCATGGTATGCAATTATAATATCAACTGTCATCATATTATTTATATAATTATGATATAAATAGTTGTTTTTAGAAGACTTTTGATATGACTTATGATATATGATTTTAGAGAATTTTAGCAAAGGTCATCAATAGATCATGGTGGTGCATGTGAATTCAATATTCATTATGATGGTAAATTCTTTCAATACATTTTAGTGTTTTTCTTTTTAGTTATGAATTTTGAATATATATGTGGTTTTTGATAGATAAACAATAGTGATGGTTTAGATCATGTTTGACATCAAGGAGTGAACACAATACAATTTTTATTTTGAAAAGGAAAAAGAAAAACATATTGAAGATTAAGCTTTCTTTTAGATCTTGAACTTTCTTTTAGATCATGTTATTTCTCTAATTTTGTTGATGATGACTAAAGAGCTTAATAGCCTAATAACTTGGTTTAATTTGAAATATATTATAGAAAATTTATAGTTCAATTTATAAGACTATTATATGATATATATAAGCAATGATTATAAGAAAGATAGATAGGTCATAAGAATAACAATATGATTTTGAATTTTGATCAATTTGATTTATAAACTCATTAAGTTTTAAGAGATAAAAACATATTACCAATAATATATAAGATGACCATTACATGATAGCTTAAAAAAATAAGAAAACAAAAAGAAAAATAGAAAGGCATTAAAGCATATCATGAAGTAGAAAATTTGTATATTTCATTTTTGAAAATATTCTACTTCATGCATTTGGTGATACCTAATGAATAAGTGATTTAGGTATCCAAAAGGGACCAAGTGTGGTGGTTCCTTTGGGTACCCAAATATAACAAGATGACTTTTGGGGAGATGAGAATGAAAGAACCCTTTCAAGTGGAGTTAACGTTTCATCTTTAATTTTGGGTCTCCACTCATACTTAGTTTTAATGTTATTTTTATGCTTTAAATTTCCATTGTGATTATCTTTATATAGTCGATGCGGTCTTTCGTCACGATGATGATGCGTGTTGAAATCTTCTCCACGGATCTCCGTAAGCCTTCATGGATTTGTGGGAGTATCTCTCTGAACCTTCCTCTCTATGTTGTGGCACGAAGCTCTGAAATTTAGGATCTAAAGAGGATGAAGAAGATGGATCCAAGGGGTCCTTTTTATAGCCTCAGCGCTAGAGCCTGCGCCACCGCTACCACCGACGCTATCCCATATTAGGACATATTCTGCTCGGGAGAATCTTCAATCCGAGGAAATATTTCCGCCTTGCCTTCTGTGCTCCGCGCTACCGCCTACGCTATCCACTACCGCCAGGTGCTAGATCCTTCTAAATGTACTCCTGGGATTGCGCTAATCATCGCTAGTGCTGGGCGCTTGGTACTACCGCCGGTGCTAGTGAGCATGTTGGATTTATTGGCTCAATTTTGGGGGCAACCTTCTTATGTTATCCTTGAGTCATATGGACTTTGTTTCATGTACACTTAAACACACAAGATCAAATACACATAGGATTTGTTATTATCAAACCTAGGAGATGCGGAAGACCATGTTCCAACACAATGATCTCTCCGCGTCGCTCTTCCAGCCTTCCTCGACAGTGGCCTTAATCTTTTCTGTACCCTTCTCACCTTCATCTAAACTGTACTCCTCATCCTCAACTAGCAGGGTCCGCATGGGGCACTACGCTGCCACGTGCCCTCTACTAGAACATCGATGACACAGAATACCCCCAGATCGCTGGCCATCAGTGGCGACAACCTTGCCCTTAGTGTCAGTGGGAACACGTGAGGGTGCAACCGAGGTGGTCTGGGGTGGAGTGGGCTTCCTGAAAGTCAAGGAATCAGTCCGAGAGGGAAACTACCTCATATTATATGATCGAAGGTTCTGCTCGTACTCGAGGGCGAGCTAGAATATCTGATCGACGATCTCTAAGTGGTGGGGAATCAACTCTCTCCGAACCTCAGTGCGTAAGCCCGCCTTGAAACGAGAGGCAGTGGCAATGGATTCCTCCGAGACGTCACTCCTAACGACTAACTTGTCAAAGCAATACATATGTAACATCCCTAATCCTACTAGACCCCATGGAAGTGTTGGGATATAACATGAGGAGAGAAGGGTGAGTGGAGGCAAGAGATGACATTGGAGTTCACTAAATTGGGGTGAACTCACATAGTGCTCACCATTGAGCACAAGACAACTTAGGTCAAGTTAACCAAATTAAATTCACAAATACTAATGGAACTCACCACTATGTTCCTAACCCTAATGGAGGCTCATTTTACCAAGAACCCCAACAATTGGTCAACCAAATAGGACAAATTGACCAAAGTCAAACCTAGGTCAACATAACCCTATTCAACACAATTAGACTCAATTAACCTTCAATACCTCAAGTTGACCTTACCTAGGTTACCCTAACCACTAAGGAAGGTCATTAGGTCAATAATCTCTAATTGGTCTCACCCAATTTCAAGGTATTGACCAAAGTCAACTCTTAGTCAACATAACCCAACTCAACCCAATAAGAACCAATTGGCCTTCAATTTAGCAAATTGACTTAACCCATGACCTTATAACCCCATTCGGAATCTAATGGACCCAAAATCCCCATCATGTGGTCAACCAATCCCTTCAATTTGACCAAAGTCAACCTTAAGCTAAATTAGGTCAAACTCACACCATAAGGATCAATTAACCAAATTGAAGCCACACAATGACCCAATGGACTTTGGATAAGGTCATAGGACTCATGACCACCAAGTGGGGCTAACCCACCCATCAATTTGGCCAAGTCAACCCAAAAGTCAACCATGGTCAATATGAGGCCTTAAGGAAGAAATTGAAAGACCAAATGAAATTCAAATGAACCAAGGCCCCACCCCATGCATAACCAGCATGCCACAAGCCTATTAGCACCCCACATTTGAAATTGGAGAGAGAAGGTGAGCTTGGGGAAAAACTGGTATTCTCCCCTTAAGGTAAAAGGGTACTTTGTGTAAAGGAGCTTCCATGGTACCTTACCACCTTGCCCAAGCCTTTAGCTGCCTCCCTCAGAATGTGAACAGTCTTTTCAGAGCATGGCAGGCGCTCAGCTGCTGAGGAAAGGTTTGATAGTTTATAGGTTAGTAGTCTAATTCACCTAGAGGGGGGGGGGGGGTGAATATGTCTCTTTGATATTTACTTAATTGTTGCTAGCAGTTAATGATTAAACTTAAGCAAACACAGAAAGCACACAATTATTTATAGTGGTTCCCCAAGACAGTGTGTCTATGGGTAGTCCACTATCCCTATACACCTTTCTGCAAGTGTATTAGATAAGGCAAACTCCTCCAGTCTCAGCTCCTAGAGCTTACAACACAGATCCCTCAGGATCTCTCAGACTTGCTCCAAGCCATACCTTAGGCTAACCAACCCTACCAAATCAGAGTGCTCTCACTCCTACAGCTCATAGATCACCTTGATCTCCTACCTCGGGCCTATCAAGATGTAAGACCCTTATTTTTTCTGTACAAAACCCGGGTCTTATGCCCAGAACCGCTGCTTTGCGGTGACACCCTCGCTCGGGAAGGTCGCCACTATAAAGCGCCGATCCTGCCGGCCATGTCGACACAAGAAGTAAAGCTTAAACAATCTTATAAAAGACAAGTCCACATCACATAGAAAGTAAAACCCTCATAAAGAGATGTCCACATCAAATATCTGAATAAAAGGTATGATAAAAATAAAGGGCTCATGCCCTGTACATCAATTCCTCACTACAAAAGACACTCGCGGAAGCAAAGCAACTAGAAGTGACACTCATGGATCTTAAGACTGGTGCACCTGTGCTAGACTATCCCGCCTCCATCTGCACCGGCCTCTGGTGCTGCTGCGTCTCCTCGGTCTCCTAAAATGATAAGGTCCACCGACCGTTAGTCAAAAGACTAAGCCAATCCCCCACACCTCCCCCGGTGACTCCTAGACACCGAGTGGGAGGAATGAAGCGGAGGACAACAAGGGTTGTGAACAATTGCAGATGACGGTAATATAATCTACAGGGGATGTCTACCACTACGCAATATATATTATAATTGAAGCAGTAAATAAAGCAGGGTAAGAACAAGTAAAGTAAGCAAGTAGAGCAATTATATAAAGGTAAGTAAGGAAATGTAACCGTTGATTTATAGGAATGCCCATACAAACCTATAGACCAAGGGGTCGTTCAGCAGGGCCTATCGTATAAGGAGTCCCATAACCAACTTATACGATAGGGGTAGGGGTTGAAATGCAATGTTTATGCTATGTCCTGCAAGGTATGCCGTTAGATGTTATAATCATACAAGTGCAACTCACACACAACGACCCTATGCGCACAGACCTTTAGTTCCCCCTTTTGGAGCTAGCAAAACTCCCAGGATACTCCCGTAGTGGCAAATGGAAGCGGTGGGTTGGGCTTCGACCACCTCCAAGTTAGTATTTGCACTACCTAACCTAGACCTAACGTACGCCTCAACGCTAAGAACATAACAACGGAGCTCCTGCGTACTCTTGCTGGTTTGACCACTAGACTTGTCTTGGTAAAGGGTTATCCACACTTACCGAGCCCAAGTATTAATGTTGGTGCAACGACCATCAACACTAAGGACCCACCACCTTATGCACAAGCAAACATGTTTACCATCTATCTCCGAGCCATAAGCTCCCCGGGCTAACCCGCCCATCACAATAAACATACTGAGTCACAAGCTCACCAGGCTAATTAGTCCGATGCTACAACCACCGAGCCTACCGCTCGTAGAACTAAACAAACTAACCTCTCGTAATCCACGGGGTGTGGGTGTGTGCATTGTTAAGTTAATCTTGCACCGTCATTTATTTCTATATTTTAGGGTTGACCATGGGCTTCCGAGGACTACCCTGTGAGGGGCACACAGCGGTACTAGGAGCTATGATGGGATGACACTCCCAAAACTCCCTTTCCAAGTCACTTAATGTTATTAGTGACTACCCACAAGTAAACCCTTCTTATATTACTCTTGGACTACCCTACGTATTTATGACCTCCTAAGGGGAAAGACGATCTTTCGTCTCTCCCGAACATGACCTTACCCCTTAGCTTATCGGGTACACCCAACATATAGACCCATAATGGTGACCTCACATCTTCTCAACCAGACTAGGCACACCATCTACCTTCCATTCCCACCTAATGATCCACAAACTACTCAAGTTTTACAGTTTCACTATACGCAGACTACCGGTGTTATATGAGTTGCGTAAGAGGAGGTGCCCTAAATATTCATCCAACTAACTCAAGATTATTATTGGGAGTCTATAATGATACCCTAAGACTAAGTCCAGAGGATCATATTTTTCCTTAGTTATTTAACATTTATTTTAATTTCTCCAATATTTGCCAAGTATGAAATTGAACATGAAATGTAAGATCTTCTTATGATATGACCCCCATAAAATTATGGAAAATCTATGATGTCAAAATAACAGTAAGTACTGGATATCACAATTTTGCAGTAAGGTATTGGCCTTTAATTATAATATTGAACATTTATCCAAAATTAGAAATTAATGAAGGAACCATCAAAAATACTTATAAAAAATTATGAAAATATTACTAGACCTCTATAGTGTTCAGTAAGGCTTACTGACGGAGTTTCACAATTTATGGAAATCATTTTCTTACCTAAATAAATATTCCAAATAAATCCTAATATGAACATATTGTGAAGTAGCCTACTGATAAAAATCTCCAAAAATTATATTAAAATTTACAGAGCTTCCTAGTACCTTGAAATGTCCCATCTCCACGTTGAAAATTTTTCCAGAGAGTATTGGACCCTAAATTATTTTTCTTAAAACTAAGACAAAATAAGTGCCTTGTGAATGAAGTACTGGTTAAATCATTTAATTAGTTACACAAAAATTACCAGAGGTCTATCATATGATTATAAAGGCACTGCCAAGGTTTCATCATCATCCAAGACCATTTGAGCATGTAAATTTCTTTTATAATGAAATGCCCTAAAGGGGTTATAACCTAATTTAGGGGGAATAAGGGTTCTAAAATTCCTCCTAAAATTTCTTAGGGTATTATTACACCCTTTGAACTTGTACACCAAATTTCATGACCATTCAATAACAATTGACCCCATGTCCTTCACAAAGCTCAAAGTGCAACCCTAAGGGTAAAGCTAGGGTTATAGGGCATATCCAACCCACATCACCCCAAATCACTCATGGAGGTGTTTTAGGTGATCCTAAACCAGTGGCCAAGGTTTCACATCATGTTGATGAGTTTTGACCACAATACTCCAAAGTGAGCACCATACCCTATTTTGACCTAGTTTGACCAAAGTTGGATTAGCAATTTTCCTAAACAAATCAGTCCCAATTAGGCTGAAATTTTTACCAGGGTCATATAATAACCCCAAGGAGCACCCACCAAAATTTGTAGGTCATTAGACCCTATAATTAATTAACATATGAATTATGAAACTATTACAAAAACCTCAGACAAATGTTCTCCTAAAATTCCCATCTTTGGATATGTTAAGGGGGTTGATACAAATAGCCTAGGTTTCAATTTTCATGCCCATAACATTTCTCCATCAAGAGTTATTCAAGAAAAGGTGTCTGCCCTACCCTAGGGACCAGTCCTACCAAAATGGCTCTATAGGGGGATACAGTGCCCCTATTGGCCTGAAACAAATTTTCATTTAATCTACACACCAAAGGCTACAATTTTAGTGTTGGGCACTTTTTCATCAGAGGGGCTCTAGTATTTTTAATATTTAAATCAAAGTACTGCATGAAATATGACATAATACAAATAATAATAACTCATTCATTTCATTCATATGAATGATTCCAGCATGAATCTTAAAGCAGATCTTGTGGCTCCTAGTCTTCTTCAACCTCCAGCCAAGGGCTGAGATTTGCCCATCCTGGACTCACTTCCACCTCACTTTCTCGGCAACTTGAGCGCCGCCCCGACCGGCCAATGCCACCACCACCTTTGTGTTGGAACATGGTCTTCCGCATCTTCTAGGTTTGAGAATAATAAATCCTATATGTATTTGATCTTGTGTCTTTAAGTGTGCAGGATAACAAAGTCCACATGACTCAAGGATTACATAAGAAGGTTTCCCCCAAGTTTGAGCCATCAAATTAACACTCCTACTAGCGCAGGCGGTATCACCTAGCGCCTGGCGCTAGCATTGATAAGCGCAACTCCGGGAGCATATATAGAAGGAGATAACGCTTGGCGGTATCCGATAGCGCAGGCGGTAGCACGGAGGACTGAAGGCAAGATAGAATTGTTTCCTCAGATTGAAGATTCTGCCGCACAGAATATGTCCTAAAATGGAATAGCGCCGACGGTAGCACAGGCGCTAGCTCCAAGGCTATACAAAGGACCCCTTGGCTCCGTCTTTCTCATCCTCTTGAGATCCAAAATTCCAGAGCTTCGTGCCACAGCAAAGAGAGGAAGGTTCAGAGAGATACTCCCACAAATCCATGAAGGCTTAAGGCGATCCGTGGAGAAGATTTCAACACGCTTCATATTCGTGACAAAAGACTGTATCGGCTACGATCGTACTCTGCGGGTCTTCGTCTACTTCTCCAAGAGATCCATATAGGGAGTTTTTACATTATTGTCATTTCATATCTTTTGTAAACGTTAGAGAATTCGCCTCGTGTTGGCGACTAGGTCTGGGTAGGACTTAGCGCAGAAACTCGCCTCGTGTTGGCGACTAGGTCTAGGGTGTAGATCTAGGGGGTGCTCGAGGCCATATCCGGGGAAGGATTGGCTAAAGCGGCTTGAGGACGTATCCGGGGAAGGATAGGCTAGGGCCACCGGTTCGTGGGGATACGAGTCGGGATAGAAAATGAAAAAGAGTTTTATTATTATTCGCCTTAGATTTCTAGCGTCATAGAAATCTAGTTTTGTAAATCATTTTTATTAATAGTAATCATGTCTCTCCTTTTGTAATAAAAATGATTTGTTCTTCATTTCTCTAAATTGTTTATTATCATCTCTTTTATTATAAAACAATTTAGATCTTTACTCAAAATCACTATTTTGATCTCTTATTCTTTCAAGTATTACAAAATAGTATAAGTTTTTAAAACCCTTATTCACCCCCCTCTAAGGGCGCCTACCGATCCAACAAGTTGTATCAGAGGGGTTTTATTCCAATCGGCTTAACAACCGGAAATAATGACATCTCATGATCTCGCATCTACTAGTGGGGTAAATTTTTATGAAGAAGAAAAATCACTAGCACCACCTTTATTTAAAGGGACAAATTATAAAGGGTGGAAAATTTTAATGGAAAGATTTATTAAAACTTTAGATATCGAAGCATTGAATTTAACAATAGTAAGACCAGCAGATGAATCAAATAAAAAGGAACGTCATCTAAATGCAAAAGCCAAACACTATTTATTTTGTGGTCTATCAAATGAAGTTTTCAAATTAATATATTATTTTTCTAGTGCATACAAAGTATGGAAATTTCTTGAAGAAATGTATGATCTTCCTCTCGCAGGTATGGAACAAACACAGGAGGAGAAGGACATACAAGCATCCACCATTATTCAAGAAGATCTCTCTCATAGCAAAACCATGAAGATCATGGAAATCAACTTAGAAAAAGAGAGCAATACATCAAGAGAAAAAGAAGATGAAAATTCATATATGATGGAGGAAGGCCTAAAAGATGACAAAGGAACTTCATGCTCACATTCTGCCTCTTCCAATAGCGCTGTAAGAAAGTCTAATTCTTCCTCTTATGTGATAACTTCTATCTCTAGTTTCAATATACTGAAAATGGCTAAACGTAAGATCAAGAAATTAAAAATTACTAATACAAATTTGGGCTTAGAAAATAAAGATTTAAAAGCAAAAGTTAAAGTAGAATCAAATTCTGACTTACCTAGCTTTACCCATATCACTTCAATTGAAAATAAAAAACCTTGTTTTGATTGTAATAATATTAAGGAAAAATTTAAGGAACTTGAAAAGGAAATTATTTGTGTAAAAGAACATAATGAAAATTTATTTTTAGAAAATTCATCTTTGAAAAATGATTGTGCTACATGCCAAAATTATAAAATTGAGATCAAAGAGATGGACGAAACATTTGAGGAATTTAGAAATGACTATCAAAATCATATTGACTCTATTGTTTCTACTCTTAAAAATAGCACAATAGCTCATAATAAAACTAGACATAATCTAAATATCAAGAATGATGAATTAAACTCAAAAATCAACTTGCTTATGAAAATTATAAATACAAATTCACAATATCAAGAAATATCTAAAAGCAAGTTGAATATAAATATGAACATCTTAACTAAGTCTAATAATGGGAGCAAGAAACACAAAGTGTTTGTAAATCAAAATCAAAATCATCATTACTTGCAAAATCATGTTTCTCCGAACTCAAAATTAAAATTGCACAAATTTCCTATGAACAATACTTTTAATAATCATTACAATCATAATCATCAATATAAAGATTATCATAATGGAAATTTGACAAATAAAAACAATGTTAAACCAAGGTTTGAATGGAGGCCCATATGAAACACAAACTCCACTCAAAAGGTCTCATTCACTTCCATCTCCCCAAAAGCCATCTCGCTATATTTGGGTACCCAAAGGAACCATCCCACATGGTCCCCTTTGGATACCTAAAACACTTATTCATTAGGTATCATCCAAATGCATGAAGTAGAATATTTTCACATTGAAATATACGAATTTCTACTTCATGATGTGCTTTAATGTCTTTTCTATTTTTTCTTTTTGTTTTCTTTTTAAGCCATCACGTCATGGTCATCTAATATAATATTTGAAAATTTGACTTTGTCCTCTAAAGCCTAAATGAAGTGTGCAAATCAAAGTAAATCAAAAGTAAAAGTCAAGTATTTTTTTCATTTATAAATGACCAATCTATTACCATTAAAATCATTACCCATAAATATCATATAGTATTCATATAAATTGAACTATAAATTTGCTATAAGATATTTCAAATTAAATCCAGTTATTAGGCTATTAAGCTTTCAGCCTTCACCAACAAGTGGTTTAGAGAAATAACATGATCTAAAAGAAAGTTCAAGATCTAAATAAAAGCTCAACTTTCAATATGCTTGTCTTTGTTCACAACAAAAATTATATTGTGTTCACTCCTTGATGTCAAACATGATCTAAACCATCACTATTGTTCACCTATCCAAAATCACATATATATATATATATATTCAAAATTCATAATTAAAAGAAAATCACTAAAATGTATTGAAAGAATTTACCTTCATAATGAATATTGAATTCACAAGCACCACCATGATCTATTGATGTCCTTGGCTAAAATTCTCTAACATCATATATCATAAGTCTTATCAAAAGTCTTCTAATAACAATTATTTCAATCACAATTATGTGAATTATAATTGATATAATAATTGATGACAATTGATATTATAATTACATACCATGGTTGGTGTATTATGTGTGTATTGTGATTTATTTCAAGTTTAGACCTTTGAATCATCTTGATATCAAATCAAATTAAATCATCACTTCATTCTACATTTCTAAGTTGAAACACAATCAAACCTTGATATAACACTAATCTCAAACTTATCATACTAACATTGTCACCTAAAGAATATTTGTGTATATGTTAAGCTTTATATGTTTACCAAGATATACAGGCTGGGTATTCTCTTCTAGGGCTTATTCATGATATTCCTATGCATGAACATTATGTTTAATCACTAAAATCATGCATATTTGATTTGTTCATTCATGTCTTCTCATGCTTACATTTCCTATCATTTTCAAACTACATTATATTGATAAATATAAGCCTTAGAAAAATTAAAATGGAGATATAATAAAATATATCTCATGCAAAGTTTATTTGGTAAAGTCATATACAAAATCGCTAATGTTTCATGCAATTTGCACTATCTAGACATCTCCTAAAAATCTGAAATTTCTGCATGAAACTACTATTACGACACTTAATCAAGATCAACAATTAAAAATTTCAAAATCATCAAAAATCGTGTACTGTTTCCCGCGCTAGCGCTAACGCCGGCGCTAGCGCTCCTATTTGTTTTTCTATATTTTTAAAATTTTGAAAAATTCTTAAAAATATATTAATCTATGTGTACTATTTATTTTTGCACTTCTTCTTTTATTTCATTTTTGAAAAATCAAATACAAAAATACAAAAGCCAAATTACAAAAAGAAAAATATGCTTTGCCTTTTTTTGGTTTTTTGTCATCTGTTTAATCTCTATTTCTAAAAGCAAAAATCAAATAAAAAAATACAAAACAAAAACAAGTATAAATAAGTACTTTTTGAACTTACATTTTTTACTTACATGTATCTTGCGAAAGAGAGATTTGGGCTATCATCCCATCACATCTCCTAGTACTGAGCGAACCCCTCACAAGGTAGTCCTCGGGAAGCCCAAGATCAATCTTATGAGTTCAAACTTTAAATCAAAATTATTCTTCAAAATATCAAAAAACCTGTATGGATTTTCCTGTGAAAATCAAGCATGATTTAATCTATTATTCAGAACTTCTATAATATTGCAATTTATCTTTTCAAACTACTTTGAACATTGTTTTCATCATGCTTTGATATATCTATTAATATGTGCATCAATTATCTTGTAAAAGTTGTGTAGAACTAAGCTTAGCATGCCTCTAAGTATGAGTAATGTTTTATGTTTGATAATGATCTTTATTCACTCACTTATTTTGGCATTGTCTACATATGTGTTTAATCTAAGAATGCTTGTGTATGTTGTGTATTAGTACAATGCATTAAAATTGCACAAGTATCTTACCTACACTCCTTTATTTGCACTTTTAAAAGTTAAGAAAAGTGGTTATGTTTTTCATAAATTATTTTGGTTTGCAAAACAAGTGTATTCAGAGAACTTTGTACAAAACAAAAATCATAAAATAAAGTGACAAAGGTAACTCCACCAAGCACTACTTGAACCTCCTGATAAGTCTTAATAAGCGTTGTGAGGTTGAGCACCTTGGAAAGAATAGTAAAGTATCTTGTGCAAATCAAATCTTTCTTTCAAAATAAAAACCACTTACTCTTAAGTACACCAGATCACTAGTTTCAATATTAAAATAAAATAAAATATGTGATCCCCTAAGCACTACTTTGCACCCTAATAAGCCTTAATGAGCATTGTGTGTGCAAAACACCTTGGTAATTGTACATTTTGTTTGTGCATTAAAGTATGTGGAAGTAAAATTATTTGTGTTTTATTGTGCTCTTTACTTGACATATTTCTTGTATTTTTGATTAAAACATTTGTTTACTCTACTCAAAATACACTTATGTGCACATCATTATCTTCCATAACACTTCTTCTCATGAGTATTGGATCCTAATGTAAATTATATACTGCTCTTTATTTATGAAATGCACTAGATAACCTAACATGCTTTCTACAATGTTTGGTATGTTTTGAAATTGTGAATTAAAGTAACATTGTAGTAATCTCTTTATGATAACATTATTTCATGCTTGGTTACTTTATTATCAAACTTAAATATTTTAATTGAAAAATGATTTACAAAAACATCTTCTTTTTGAAATTTAACTCATATATCTTTTTATGGATCATCATTGATTACAATAAGATGTTTCTTATATTACTATAAGTCTTCCGCATCATAACCATATAATTGTTTTACCTTGCACTTTAATGATTATTTAAAGTCTTTTATTTTGTGTGCATCCTCACTTAAATCTTAACATTCCTTTCTTTCAACAAGTGGTAGACTTGCTTGGTAAACTTTATATTTGTTGCTTTAAACAGGATTTTTTTCTTATGCTAAAAACTCTAATTTATTTCTATGAAAATATTGTAATACTAAAACTCTAATTTATTAATGGATTAGCTATGTGAACTTTTCTTTAAAAATTCAAATATTAAAACCCATTGGCTATGAAATTATAATTTGATTTAAAACGCTTAAATATTTCCAATAATTATTATCCATGATTACATATCTCACCATAGCAGGGGCGTAGGGTTGTAGACATTAGATAACCTAACCTCTAAGTCATGTCTTGTCCTTAACCGGGGAGGGTTCCAGTGGGGCCTTGCGAGGCACTGGGGGGAAAGAGTGCTAGGGTGAGTTTTGTCTAGTGTTTGCATATGGGACTAACACCCCAACCTACGACATGTATGCAGCTACTCATGCCCATCCGTCACTTAGTACGGGGCTAGTGTGTAGATATATTGTCTGGGTAGATTGGTTATTTGGAAATCATTACCTTTTTATGCCTAAAACTCTTATATAAAGGAGAAAACTAACACTATAATATGGATTACTTGGCAAATATTATATTGTTCATCTTTAAGCTAAAAACTCTGATCTATCTCTATAAAAATTATTCTAAAACTTCTTATCATTTCATTCTCTCTATGAGCTCGATCATGCCTTTATCTTCTAATCAAAACTTGTCTGTGTTTTTGTTTCCTTACCCACTTTTGCTAATAACAAAAGGGGGAGAACTAACATGATAAATATAATCTGCTATCAAAATAGAAAACTAACATGCTTAATTAAGATGATAGCTTACATATTAGGGGAGCATTCACTTAGGGGGAGCAATTCTAAATGCTAAAATCAATAATTATCCGAAGTCATCACTCACACACACACACAAGTAAGTTTCATTATGCTAATATATTAATGCTCTAATTTATCATTAATGGATTTGTTATTATCAAAAGGGGGGAGTTTGTTGGAACATGGTCTTCCGCATCTCCTAGGTTTGCGAATAACAAATCCTATGTGTATTTGATCTTGTGTGTTTAAGTGTGCAGGATAACAAAGTCCACATGACTCAAGGATTACATAAGAAGGTTTCCCCCAAGTTTGAGCCATCAAATCCAACACTCCTACTAGCGTAGGCGGTATCACCTAGCGCCTGGCGCTAGCGTTGATAAGCGCAATTCCAGGAGCACATATAGAAGGAGATAGCGCCTGGCGGTATCCGATAGCGCAGGCGGTAGCATGTAGCACTGAAGGCAAGAGAGAATTGTTTCCTCGGATTGAAGATTCTGCCGCGCAGAATATGTCCTAAAATGGGATAGCGCCGACAGTAGCACTAGCGCAGGCGCTATCTCCAAGGCTATACAAAGGACCCCTTGGCTCCATCTTCCTCATCCTCTTGAGATCCAAAATTCCAGAGCTTCGTGCCACAACATAGAGAGGAAGGTTCAGAGAGATACTCCCACAAATCCATAAAGGCTTTAGGCGATCCGTGGAGAAGATTTCAACACGCTTCATCTTCGTGATAAAAGACCGTATCGACTACGATAATACTCTGCGGGTCTTCGTCTACTTCTCCAAGAGATCCATATAAGGAGTTTTTACATTATTGTCATTTCATATCTTTTGTAACCGTTAGAGAATTCGCCTCGTGTTGGCGACTAGGTCTGGGTAGGACTTAGGGCAGAAACTCGCCTCGTGTTGGCGACTGGGTCTAGGGTGTAAATCTAGGGGGTGCTCGAGGCCATATTCGGGGAAGGATTGGCTAGAGCGGCTTGAGGCCGTATCCGGGGAAGGATGGACTAGGGCCACCGGTTCGTGGGGATACGAGTCGGGATAGAAAACGAACAAGATTTTATTATTATTCGCCTTAGATTTCTAGCGTCATAGAAATCTAGTTTTGTAAATCATTTTTATTAATAGTAATCATGTCTCTCCTTTTGTAATAAAACTGATTTGTTCTTCATTTCTCTAAATTGTTTATTATCATCTCTTTTATTATAAAACAATTTAGATCTTTATTCAAAATCACTATTTTGATCTCTTATTATTTCAAGTATTACAAAATATAATATAAGTTTTTAAAACCCTTATTCACCCCCCCCCTCTAAGGGCGCCTACCGATCCAACACTTTATTGAGGTGGTGGCCGGCGATTAGGGGTGGTTGGCCGGCCGAGGTGGCCGGAGTGAGGAGTTTTTGCGGGGGAAAGAGGGATCGAAACGAGTCATATCGGAAGCTTGATTCGAGCTCGATTTGGCTCGAATCAAGCCCCAATCTAGATGATGATCTAACACTAAGGGAAAGGAGGTGGATCGGACCTGATTCATGGCCGGGTGGCGCGTATTCCAGTGAGTCACCATTGCCGGTGGTGGATCTTTTGGTGCCATGCCGATTTGTACTTGGAGAACTCGATTTCTTCAGGGAAGAGGGGGGTTTCACTCCTTTCCGACCTCTGAAGGTGTTAAAGAGATCAATTGGGGGAGGGGAGGAGCCATGACATCAATTGACATTATTACCATTAATGGTGATTTCGGCCACCTCTAATTCTCCCCTGATTCAGCTCCCCTTGCCAAGGAAACCTCAGGATTCTGTTTGTAACTGAAGGGGGAGGTGAATGCTCATCAATTGGGGGAGGATTGAAGGGTCAAATGCATTCAATCACCATGAATGTTCTACCTCTCTCTCCAATTTGGGGGAAACCTCCATTTTCTTTCTCCTAATCATCATTTACAGAATTTGAGTGGTAATTTCAGTAATTACCAAGCCCACTAGGTGGTGGACCACTTTAGTTGGGTCTAGCCCAAATGAATTGGGTTTAATTTGGGCAAATTAGGTCATTTTGACCTAATTTAGGAGAAGGTTGACTTTGGTCAAATTGACCATTTGGGTTGACCAAAATGGGTGGTTAGTGACCCCTTGGACTCCCTCAAGGGTGAAGAAGGTGTAGGTAGGGTTCAATTTGGCAAGGTGAGGGTGAATTGCCCCTTAATAGGGCACTTTTGACCAAATTGGGGCTAGGGTTGAGTTAGGTTAAATTGGCCAATTTGGATGTCCCATGATAGGGCTTTTTGGTCCATTAGGTCCCTAGTATCCCTATAAGGGTAGGGGCAAGGTCAATTTGGCACAGTGAAGGCCAATTGACCCTAATTGTGTTAGTTTGACCAATTTAGGGCTAGGGTTGACTTTAGTCAATTTAGCCTCTTTGGTTGACCCCAATGAGTCTGTGGTGCTCTAAAGGGACCCCTAATGGGTTAGGGATGTTATGGTGGGGTCAAAGTGTCAAGGTGAGGCTCTAAAGTCCAACCCTAGGCTTGGTGTCTGAAAATTGCTATTTACAGACCACTTGGGTTTTCTCCTTCTTACCTAAGTTCACATGATCTTAAGTGCTTCCCATGATTTTGTCATGACCTAGTCATGACAAAACCAACTTGGGGGTCTAGTTGTTTGGGGGATGTTACAAATCCTAATACATAAAAATAAAAATTTCATCCCCGAAATTCAGGTTAGGCCTGTGGGGTTCTTATAGTAAGTGATTAAATGTAGCATCCCAAACCGAAATTAAGTTATACCTGTCGTAAAGAGCTACGGGTACTTTTGCTGCATCAAGTCCAGTGGCTCCAGGTGTGATCCTCTTGTCCATGGTTCCTCCATAGGACCTTGACTAGCGGAACCTTCTTGCATCGCAAGACTCGCAACTCCATGTCATCTATCTGGACCGGCTCCAGGTGAACCGATCGATTAGTAGCTACCGACCCTTCTACGGTAGATATATGTTGCTCTGGACGTAATAGAGCCCTCCTAAGTGAGGAGGCGTGGAAGACGTCGTGCAATCCCACTAACTCCGGCGGTAGATCCAGTCTGTAAGCCAAGGGGCCGATCCGCTCCAGGATCCTATAGGGCCCCATATATCTCAGACTGAGCTTCTTCCGCCCGTGTACCCGCGAGACTCCATGCATCAGAAATATCTTCAAGAATACCCGAAGTCCCACCTGGAACTCTACCATACGATGCCGCGCATCGTAATACTTGGCTTGCCTGCTCTGGGCCTCAAGCATCCTGTCTCGAATCAGCCTCACCTGAGCCTCCGTGTCTTCCACGAACTCTAAGCCAAGTGCCTTGGGATCCTTATTCTGGATCCAAGACAAAGGGGTCCTGCATCTCCATCCGTATAAAGCCTCGTACAGTGTCATGCTTATACTGGCCTGATGACTATTGTTGTACGAGAACTCGACTAATGGAAACAACCTCTCCCATGGCTTCCCACGGTCCAGAATGCATAAACGTAGAAGGTCCTCCAAGGTCCGGTTGGTACACTTTGTCTGTCCATCCGTCTGGGGGTGGAATGTAGTGCTGAATGTCAATCGTGTGCCCAAGTAAGCATGCACCGCTCTCTACTCCCTCGATGTCAATCATCCATCCCGATCCGACATAATCGTCCTAGTCACGCCATGGTACCGAACAAACTGCTCCATGAACCATCGTACCAAATCACCGACTAGACCGTCCTTCCTAACTGGAATGAATCTGGCAACCTTTGTCAATCTGTCGACGATCACCCATTTCAAATCATTCACCACATGTGATCGGGGAAGACCGTGTATAAAGTCCATAGCGTTGTCATCGAACTTCCACTCCGGTACCGGGAGTGGCTACAATAGTCCTGCCGGGTTTCTACATTCTGCCTTCACGAGTTGGCAAGACTCGCAGTGGGCACAAAATAGGTGATGTCCTTCTTCATACCTAGCCAGTACATAGTCCTCTTCAAATTCGTTGTTATCTTGGTGATACCCGGGTGCACCGAATACTTACTGCTGTGAGCCTCCACCATAATATCCTCCCGAATCCGGTCCCCTGCCGGTATATACACTCGGCCTCAAAAACTCAATAGGCCATCCTTCAATGAATAGTATCCTGCTGAGCCTGCCTCCAAGGCTCTGAATATCGGCTCTAGTTTGGCATCCTGCCTCTGCCCATCCCTGATGCGGTCTCGGATGTCATATGTGGTACTCGTCGCTGTCAAGTACTCCTCGTATAGCTCCAGATCATCCTCGGATACTAAGGAGATCTGCATGACCTCGAACATCCATACCAGCTCCATGGCCATCAAATTGGGCTCTGCTCCTGACGTGGTATCTCTCCTACTCAGTGCGTCTGCTATTACATTTGCCTTCCCTGGGTGGTAATTCATCGTGTACTGATAATCTGATAAGAATTCCACCCATCGCCTCTGCCGGATGTTCAGCTTCTTCTGCGTATCTACGTACTTCAGATTCTTGTGATCTGAAAATATGTCACAGTGGATGCCGTAGAGGTAGTGTTGCCAGATCTTTAGAGGGAATACAACTGCTCCGATCTCCAAGTCATGCACTGGGTAATTCAGCTCGTGACTCTTCAACTGGCGGGAATCGTATGCTATCACGTGCCCTTTCTGCATTAGAACGACACCCATCCCCTGGTATGACGCATCCGTGTACACCTGGAATCCTTCCCTCCCCGATGGAAGGGAAAGGATGAGGGTCGTAGTAAGCCGACCCTTCAGCTCCTGGAAGGCTGCCTCGCACTGCGACTTCCATGTAAAAGCTGCATCCTTCTTCATCAGGGATGTGAGTGGTAGGGCTATCTGGGAAAACCCCTGCACGAACTTCCGGTAATAACTGGCCAGCCCCAAGAAGCTCCGCACGTCCGTGGTCGTCTTCAGCGATGGCCAATCCCGCACTGCCCGGATCTTTGCTGGATCCACTGCTAGACCAGCTCCACTGATAATATGACCCAGGAAGGCCACCTCCTTCAGCCAAAACTGGCACTTGCTGAACTTCGCATACAGGCGGTGCTCCCGAAGCTTCTCCAATGTTAGTGCCAAATGACGTGCATGTTCCTCCTCCGTCTTCGAATAGATGAGGATGTCATCGATGAACACAATGACAAAGATGTCGAGATAAGGCTCGAACACCTGGTTCATCAGGCTCATAAATACTGATGGTGCATTCTTGAGCCCGAACGACATCACAGTGAACTCATATAGTCCGTGTCGGCTGCTGAAAGCTGTCTTCTGGATGTCCTCCTCCTGAATTCGCAGTTGATAATACCCTGACCTCAAATCCAACTTTGAGAAGCAGTGGGCTCCCTTTAGCTGGTCAAATAGCTCATCTATCCTCAGCAAAGGGTACGTGTTCCGCACCGTCAGCCTATTTAGAGCTTTGTAGTCGATGCACAGTCTGAGCGTCCCATCCTTCTTCTTCACGAATAACACCGAAGCTGTTGGGTTTTCTATACCCCTAACGGGATGACATATAGAATATGCGCAGCAGAAATAATAATAAGAACAACCCAAAAGAGGCTAACGGATCTTGCGGTTTTCATGATTCATGAGAATAAGAAAGCAAATGCAATATACCTTCGCGGGATTGAGTCAATACTCAACCAAGGTGCTCTAAGATGAAATCGGGTAGACAAAATATGAGTTCCAAGAACCGAAATGTGTCGGCTCCTCTACAATGATCCACACGAACGATGGAGAACCCCAAAGCCTTGTCGAACAAGGAATGGGTCGGAGAAAGAACGTCCTCTGTGTCCCCACGAACTGCTAGATCCGTTGAAGGGGAGGCGGTGACTGTCGGCGACGATTAGGTCGGCGGACGGAACGAGAGCGATCAGAACACTTCCGTCTTCGGCTCTCCAGAAATCGCGAAAAGGCTCGATCTATATCGTCTACTTCGAAGATCTAATCGCGTTCCTTTTATACGCAAGGTATAAAATAGGCTATCCGCAGACCAGAGCAAAAACAGAACATTTTTGTCCAGATTTACATTCGCCGAATTCGACTAAACAATATAACCGACTTCGACTCAGATTCGGCGAAACAATTTCGACGAATTCGTCTATATAAATTCGGCTATATAAATTTAGCGAAACCCTTTAGCCGAATTTGTCATTTATTCAACTAAACACTTTAGCCGAATTTTGACTTAGCCGAATTCGTCTAAACCCTTTAGCCGAATTCGTCTAAACCCTTTAGCCGAATTATCTAGTATAAATGCATTCGTTTAAACACTTTAAACGATTTCCTTTTTGAGACATTCTCAACTTGATACCAAGCAGTCACAGGATTGGTCCTTCACTCATATCCAATATGAGTAAGGCCAACACAATCCTTTATCCAACTTCTCCAAACGCTTTTATGTGCGACCCTATAGGCTCATATTGCGTTGGCAGTAAGACTAACTGTTGATTGCTTTGAGATCACATCAGAAACTCCAACAGTCTCCCACTTGATCACAAAGTATCAACAAAAGTCTCACAAACAATGAGCGGCATCTAGCAATACACCATTGCTACCCAAGCAATAAGAGTTCATAACTCAACAAGCCTGTCTTAACCAATGTAACAGTGTTGTCATGTCCCTTTGTCCTTTACACCCGGATAGAACTAGAGGCATGGACTGTGTCACCCTCATAATTGTTCAATCCCAATTTCCCAATCTAAAATAGACTGTTTGAAATTGGTGAGCTCAATATCATATATTGACTCAACCAAGCATGGCCATGCATTTCTCAGTCTCATTCCATCAAGGGGCCCATGGATGTAACTCCTGTCATACAGGAGGACAAATCCCATTTCTGCTCACACACAAACATCCAAATGATTCGTAACATACCCAACAACCACCCTTATTGTCAACCTTTCTCAAGAGAAGACTTTAGATGGCATCAAAGTACGCTCTTCCTCACCTGATGAATGCTATGACTTCAGGTCAAAGGACCACAAACACCGTTGTCACTTGAGACCTACTTGTGACACGTTCATATAACAATCCACAAAGTAGTCTCACGGGGGGTCTGTCCAGTACAACTTGTTCTTAACAAATACCCATATGATGACTTGATATCACAATGTCATGACCTGTGAGAACCGGTCATCAGTCAACGCACATGCTAGTCTTATGGTCTCATCCTCGCCCTAAATTTCTAGGATGATACCTCGACCAGGGACCATTTAAGAATGAAGCTTTATTTAAACATTGACCCTCACATTCAAGTCACGTACTTGAATTCCTATGGAAGCAAACATTTTAGGGGCATTCATTATGTTAATTAGTCTATCAAATAGAAATGGTTGACATAATAAAAGAACTTGTCATAAATTTAAAATGAAACATACAGTACATAACACAATTCATCAAATGAATAAACAACTGACAAACATACAATCCACAAGGCTCCCACTAAAGACGATCATTCAGGTATCTAATACCCATTGATCTAACATGACCATCATGCTTCTTTTGTGCAAGAGGCTTTGCCAGTGGATCCGCTGTGTTTTCTTCAGTCGGTACTCTGCAAATGTTCACATCTCCTCGATCGACAATCTCTCGAATAAGATGGAACCGCCGAAGTATGTGCTTGGAGCGCTGATGAGATCTAGGTTCCTTAGCTTGGGCAATTGCACCGTTGTTGTCATAGTTGAGAACTACGGGATCAACAATGCTAGGAACTACATCTAGCTCGCCGATGAATTTCCTAATCCACACAGCCTCCTTTGCCACATTTGCGGCATCAATATACTCGGCTTCTGTCGTAGAATCGACAACTGTCTCCTGCTTGGAACTCTTCCAGCTTACAGCTCCTCCATTGAGGCAAAATACAAAACCTGATTGAGACTTTGAATCGTCCCTATCAGTTTGGAAGCTAGCATCCGTGTAAACATTTACAACGAGCTCTTCCTCTCCACCATACACCAAGAACATATCCTTAGTCCTTCTCAAGTACTTTAGGATATTCTTGAAAGCTATCCAGTGACAATCACCAGGATCAGACTGATACCTGCTCGTCATGCTCAAAGCATAAGAGACATCGGGTCGAGTGCATAACATTGCGTACATGATTGATCTAATTGCCGAAGCATATGGAATCAACTTCATGCGGTCCTTATCTTCCAAAGATTTTGTACACTGGTCCTTAGAGAGACTCACACCATGTGACATGGGTAAGAATCCTTTCTTGGACTCAAGCATGTTGAACCGTTTCAACACCTTGTCAATGTATGTACTCTGGGTCAAACCCAACAACTTCTTCGATCTATCTCTATAGATCTTAATACCAAGTATGTAAGTCGCTTCACCCAAGTCTTTCATAAAAAGCAGTTCCCTAGGTTGTTCTTAACAACTTGCAGGGTCGGAATGTCATTCCCGATCAGCAGTATGTCATCTAAATACAATATCAGGAAGACAACAATGCTCCCACTAATCTTCTTGTAAACACAAGGCTCATCTTCGTTCTTGATGAAACCAAACTCTTTGATCTTCTCATCAAAATGCAGATTCCAACTTCGAGAAGCTTGTTTCAATCCATAAATGGATCGTTTCAACTTGCATATTTTATTGGCTTCACTTGGAGATTCAAAACCCTCGGGTTGTGCATGTACACTTCCTCAAGGAGGTTTCCCTTAAGGAAAGCCGTTTTGACATCCATTTGCCAGATCTCGTAGTCATAATACGCAGCAATAGCAAGTAGAATTCTGATGGACTTGACCATGGACACAGGGGAAAAGGTCTCATCATAGTCAACACCATGAATTTGCCTGAAACCTTTAGCCACCAGCTGGCCTTTGAATGTCTGCACATTCCCATCCATGTCGGTCTTCTTCTTGAAGAACCAATTGCACCCTATGGGTCGTTCCCCTTCAGGTGGTTCCACCAAGGTCCAAACTTGGTTTGTGTACATGGAGTCCATTTCAGATTTCATGGCCTCAAGCCACTTCTCGGAGTCTGGTCCATTCATAGTATCTTGGTAGGTTGCAGGCTCATCATCATGATCCATAAGCAACACTTTACCTATTTGAGTCATGAGAAATTCATATCTCTCAGGCTCAAATCTTGGTCTACCAGATCTACGTAGGACTTTTGTTTCTTGAGCAGGCTCTCCAGCTACAACTTCTTGTAGTCCTTGCTCAGGTTCCAATTCTGGTTCGTTCATTGTTCGTGGCTCTTGAATTTCTTCAACTTCTACCTTTGCAGTCTTTCTGGATAAGAACTATTTCTCCAAAAAGACACCAGTCCTTGCGACAAACACTTTGCCCTCAGACGACAAGTAGAAGTAGTATCCTTTGGTTTCCTTAGGATACCCCACTAGATAACATTTATCCGATTTGGGTTCCAGCTTGTCAGGCATTTGACGTCGCACGTATGCCTCACAGCCCCAAATCTTGATGAACGACATACTAGGACGCTTCCCAGTCCATATCTCATATGGTGTCTTTAGAACCGTTTTTGTTGGAACTCGATTTAGTGTGAAAGCAGCAGTCTCTAAAGCAAAACCCCAAAATGAAATGGGCAAATCTGCATGACTCATCATCGATCGCACCATGTCTAACAAGGTACGATTCCTCCTCTCAGAAACACCATTATGTTGAGGTGTTCCGGGCGGAGTGAGCTGTGATACAATACCACACTCTTTCAGATGATCACGAAACTCATGACTCAGATATTCGCCACCTCGATCAGATCGGAGTGCTTTTATCCTTTTTCCCAGTTGGTTTTCTACTTCATTTTTAAACACTTTGAACTTTTCAAAGGTTTCGGATTTGTTCTTCATAAGAAACACATATCCGTATCTACTGAAATCATCAGTAAATGTAACGAAGTACTAGAACCCACCTCTAGCCATAGAACTCATGGGTCCACATATATTACTATGTATTATACCCATGAGATCATCAGCCCTCTCATTACAACTAGTGAAAAGAGCTTTCGTCATCTTGCCTAATAAACATGACTCGCATCTCTCAAATGATTCATAATCAAATGAGTCCAGTAGTCCATCTTTATGGAGCTTGGATATGCGTTTCTCATTTATATGGCCTAACCGACAATGCCAAAGGTACGTAGGATTCGAATCATTTGTTTTTAGTCCTTTAGTATTTTCTACATTATAGATCGGATGGTCTAAGTTCAAAACATATACACCATTAAACAATTAGGCTACACCATAACAAACATCATTCATAAAAAACGAACAACAATTGTTCTTAATTATAAACGAAAAGCCTTTTATGTCAAGACATGAAATGAATATAATGTTTCTAGTTATGGCTGGAACAAAATAACAGTTATCTAATTCTATTACAAGCCCAGTGGGCAAAGAAAGACAATAGACATCAATGGCTACGACAACAACTCTTGCTCCATTCCCGACGCGCAGGTCTACCTCCCCTTTACCCAGCATTCTTCTCCTTCTCAGTTCCTGCACATTTGTACAAATGTGAGAACCGCATCTGGTATCCAATACCCAAGATGAAGGAGCAGAAAGGTTTATCTCTATAACATAAATACCTGAAGTGGAATTCACACTTCCCTTCTTCTTTTGCAGATCCTTAATATAGAGGGGACAGTTCCGCCTCCAATGCCCAGCCTTACCGCAGTGGTGGCACTTTCCTTCCTTCGCCAGACCTTTCTTTTTCAGTGCAGAAGATTTGGGATCAAGATGAGACTTAGATCCTATCTTCGTCTTCTTGAATCCCTTAGTCTTGCCCTTGCTTTTATGCACCATTAGTATGGGGCTAGCAGGCTTGACCTTCTTCATATTATTTTCAGCAGTTCGCAACATGCCTAAGAGCTCGGGCAGTGTCTTGTCTATTTCATTCATGTTATAGTTCAAGACGAACTGCTCATAACTGTCCGGCAACGATTGCAGGATCAGATCCGTGGCCAACTCTTGGTCCATAGGAAAACCCAGTCTTTCAAGGTTCTTGATATACCCAATCATCTTGAGTACGTGAGTCCCTACTGAGTCTCGAGCTCCCATTTTGCACTGGAATAATGCCTTGGATATGTCAAACCTCTCTTGCCGGGATTGCCCCTCGAACATTTTCTTGAGGTGCCTGATTATCTCATAACCACACATGCTCCCGTGTTGCTTCTGAAGCTCAGAAGACATGATAGCAAGCATGAGGCATTCCACATCCAAGGTATCATCTTGATACTTCTTATAAGCATCTCTATCTGCTCTCGAAGCATTTCCGGTCGGCTCTGTGGGGGCTTCACCTTCCAAGACATAGAGCTTGCGCTCTTGCCTGAGAACAATTCTCAGGTTCCTGTACCAGTCGAGGAAGTTCGTCCCGTTGAGCTTATCCTTCTCAAGAATAGCTCTCAGGGACAGGGTGGAGTGAGATCCACTTGCCATGGAAATTCTACAATGAATTCACAAAACTTTTAGTACTGTATTTCGAAATACATTTTATATTAATAAGGACTTTTATTAAAAGCTCCCACTATTTTTAATCAAATCGACAACCCTTTAATTCAATTCGGAGAGTTTATGCGAGCTACTCTCTTAGTGGACAAGATCCGTATTTCACCAACACAACGAGTCCGCTTTGGCGTTCCTCTCATAATGCGGTTATTTAGGTAGACAATATTTGTCAATTGCGTCACTATGCAACTCTTGTATGGTTGGTGAATAACTCTTTATTCGCATCCATCATATGGAGCATGCCAACCCTATGCCTCTAAGCACTCAACCTTTGAGGTCACTTAGTTAAGTTGGACCCGATGTCGACAGTGGGATATCACAAATATCCGCTCGCACCCTTACCAAGATAGATTAATGCACCTTGCTTTGGCAAGCCCACACTTCATCGATCGAGGCAGGAAGAGTGTCATCCATCGGAAGGCATCCATATACTTAATATTGGATAAGGGATTTTTTTTTTCAATATATGAACATTTCATCGTGATTAACATTTAATCACCATGCACATACACAAAACAAATGCATCCCCTATGTGCACATAAAAGGATTATCAACATTTTGATAAAAGGGGGTTAAATCTGAATACTTAGAACACTTCTAAATCTTCAGATTTACATGCATTGAACACAAGCAAAGCAACTCCACTTGTGCAGTAGGCAAGCTCGTCTCTCATGTCAGATTCAATAATCTAAACATTTGGTTTCATAAACCATATCGAGGGACGGTTACTACAAAGGAGAAACAATATCTGAAACAATGAAATCGCAACGCAATCACATGCGTTCCTGGAGGGGTTCCAAGGGGCCGCGCCCCTAGAGGGGTCTTAGGGGCAGAGCCCCTAATGGGGTCCAAGGGGCAGCGCCCCTGGCGTCCCATCCTTCTTTTTCATAAATAACACCGAAGCTGTTGGGTTTTCTATACCCCTAACGGGATGACATATCGAATATGCGCAGCGGAAATAATAACAAGAACAACCCAAAAGAGGCTAACGGATCTTTCAGTTTTCATGATTCAAGAGAATAAGAAAGCAAATGCAATATACCTTCGCGGGATTGAGTCAATACTCAACCAAGGTGCTCCAAGATGAAATCGGGTAGACAAAATCTGAGTTCCAAGAACCGAAATGTGTCGGCTCCTCTACAGCGATCCACACGAATGATGGAGAACCCCAAAGCCTTGTCGAACAAGGAATGGGTCGGAGAAAGAACGTCCTCTGCGTCCCCACGAACTGCTAGATCAGTTGAAGGGGAGGCGGCGACTGTCAGCGGCGATTAGGTCGGCGGACGGAACGAGAGCGATCAGAACACTTCCGTATTCGGCTCTCCAGAAATCGCGAAAAGGCTCGATATATATCGTCTACTTCGAAGACCTAATCGCGTTCCTTTTATACGCAAGGTATAAAATAGGCTATCCGCAGACCAGAGGAAAAACAAAACATTTCTGTCCAGATTTGCATTCGCCGAATTCGACTAAACAATATAACCGAATTCGACTCAGATTCGGGGAAACCATTTCGACGAATTCGTCTATATAAATTCGGCTATATAAATTCGGCGAAACCCTTTAGCCGAATTTGTCATTTATTCAACTAAACACTTTAGCCGAATTTTGACTTAGCTGAATTCGTCTAAACCCTTTAGCCGAATTCGTCTAAACCCTTTAGCCAAATTATCTAGTATAAATCCATTCGTTTAAACACTTTAAACGATTTACTTTTTGAGACATTCTCAACTTGATACCAAGTAGTCACAGGATTGGTCCTTCACTCATATCCAATATGAGTAAGGCCAACACAATCCTTTATCCAACTTCTCCAAACGCTTTTATGTGCGACCCTATAGGCTCATATTGCATTGGCAGTAAGGCTAACTGTTGATTGCTGTGAGATCACCTCAGAAACTCCAACAGAAGCTCCCCAAGGCGAGGAACTCGGTCTTACGAACCTTGCTTCCACCAGCTCCTGCAGCTGGCTCCAAAACTCCACTAGCTCCTTCGGGGCCATCCGATATGGAGCCCTGGATACTGGCTTAGCCCCCAGCACCAACTGGATTTGAAAATCCTTCTCGCGGTGCGGTGGCAGCCCTGGCAACTTCTCCGGGAATATGTCGGCAAAATCCCGCACTACTGGGATACTAGCCATATAATTCTTCACCTCGATCGCCTCAAACAACACCTGGTATACCTCATCTCCCTGTAGGTGGGCCTTGACGGCCTGAACAGATGATAATAAGAGACGAGAGGGGGGTATGATACCTTCAACTACCACTTCCATGTCCTCGTGCTTCAGAACAATACTTCTCGCCGGGCAGTCAATCCTTGCCTAATTCCCGTGCAGCCAGTTCATGCCTAGGATCAGATCAAAGTCCTTAATCTTCAAAAGCGTCGTCGGCGCTTCGAACAGCTTCCCTCCAATCTCCACATTCATGTTGCACTTTGTATTCATTATTATCTCTGATCCGTCCGGGAACCACACCCTCCTGAGTATGCCCCCAAAGTGCTGGACTTGGTCCAGATCGTCCACGAATTCTTCCGAGATGAACGAGTGTGAGGCACCCGTATCGAATAAGGTGTATGCGGGCTTGCAGCATACGAGTACTATACCTGGGTGATTTTTGTTTATTTTAGTTCAATGCTAAGGTAAAACTAAGGTTTACTAGGTACTAATGAACATAAAACCAAAATTGGTAAAGGTACCTGTAATGACCCTTGCGGGGTCCCGTGGCTGTTCTAGGTCCAGGACGTACATCTGGTCCCTGTTCTGTCCCTGGTCTCTGCCCTAAAATCCATGGCCTCGACCACATCCTCGACCCTCGTAATGTTAGGCCTGTGGGGCAGCCTGTAGTGCTGGTGGTGCATTCTTCTGAGGGCAGTTTCTCCTGATATGGACGGTCTGGTGGCAGTGGTAGCACTCCGGAGGTGGCCTACCTCCTCCAATCCTTGGCATCTCCCGCATCTGTAGAGGCTGAGGAGCCAACACTACCGGCTCCCTCTGCTCCTGTCTCTCCTCCTGATGGGGTCGGACCTCCATCCCTAATTACCCAACATCTCGACCTCTCAGCTGGTCCCTTCTGCCTCCCCGTCCCTGGTCCTCCATCGGTCTCTTCCTTCCATGAACAGTTTGCTGGTCTACCTCCAGCTTATTGGCCATCTCTAGGATCTTAGTCATACTGCAGTCGGAGACAAAGAGGAGGGCCTACCTCAGCTCATCACGAAGGCCCTTGTAGAACCTCTTTGCGTATGCTGTGTCATCCAGCTGATACGACACTACAAACCAGGATAGGTGGGTAAACTCCTGGTGATACTCCAGAACTGTCCTGCTTCCTTGCCTCAACTGCAGAAATCTGTCCTCCAGCTCATCTCTTGTAGACTGCGGCACAAAATGCTCCAGCAGTGCTACCTTGAAATCATCCCAAGAAACATCCACGGCCTCCAGTCCTGCATATGATGTGTCCAGGAACCTTTTCCACCATCTCTTTGCATGGGACTCCAAGCATGAGACCACAGTGGCACCTCCATATCTGTCGGATGCTGAATCCCTGTCAGCATCTCCTCCATGATGTCCACCCACTCCACAGTCCTCACAACTGCCTCTGTCCTGAGGTATGATGGAAGGGAGAGACCTCGGAAGACGCTCAGCCAGTTGGACCCAGGGTTTTGCTGAGGAGTTGGTGCCTGCTGTGCCCTGAATGTCTCCAGTATGATAGTCAATATTTGTCCCATCTTCGTATGCTGGAATGGAGTAGGAGCCAGTGGTGGTGGAATAACGTTTGGAGTCGGTGGAACTCCATACTGCGGCGTAGGGTTCGTCGTAGGCTACATAAGAAAATTTCATTCGTAAGGGACTTAGCTAAAGAATATTCAGGTAGAAGTGGACTTTTCATGTGATTTTGATTATGGAAACACCATTGCTTCCGATGCTAGTTTGTCCTCAAACTAAGCTCGCGCGGGGTGGCCCAAGGTTTGTGGACTTCTTTTCTTTTCTCCGGATCGAGGTTTACTTTGATACAACTTTGTAAGACCCCATTTTTTTCTTTACAAAACCCTGGTCTTATGCCCAGAACCGCCGCTTTACGGTGACACCCTCGCTCGGGAAGGTCGCCACTACAAAGCGCCGATACAGCCGGCCATGTCGATCACAAGAAGTAAAGCTTAAACAATCTTATAAAAGCGAAGTCCACATCACATAGAAAGTAAAACCATCATAAAGAGATGTCCACATCAAATATCTGAATAAAAGGTACGATAAAAATAAAGGGCTCATGCCCTGTACATCAATTCCTCACTACAAAAGTCACTCGCGGAAGCAAAGCAACTAGAAGTGACACTCACAGATCTTGAGACTGGTGCTCCTGTGCTAGACTGTCCCGCCTCCATCTGCACCGGCCTCTGGTGCTGCTGCGTCTCCTCGGTCTCCTAAAATGATAAGGTCCACTGACCATTATGCAAAAGACTAAGCCAATCCCCCACCCCTCCCCTGGTGACTCCTAGGCACCGAGTGGGAGGAATGAAGCGGAGGATAACAAGGGGTGTAAACAATTGCAGATGACAGTAATATAATCTACAGGGGATGTCTACCACTACGCAATATATATTATAATTGAAGCTGTAAATAAAGCAGGGTAAGAACAAGTAAAGTAAGCAAGTAGAGCAATTATATAAAGGTAAGTAAGGAAATGTAACCGTTCATTTATAGGAATGCCCATACAAACCTATAGACCAAGGGGTCGTTCAGCAGGGCCTATCATATAAGGAGTCCCATAACCAACTTATACGATAAGGGTAGGGGTTGAAATGCAATGTTTATGCTATGTAATGCAAGGTGTGCCGTTAGATGTTATAATCATACAAGTGCAACTCACACACTACGGCCCTATGCGCACAGACCTTTAGTTCCCCCTTTTTGGAGCTAGCAAACCTCCCAGGATACTCCCGTAGTGGCAAAGGGAAGCGGTGGGCTGGACCTCGACCACCTCTAGGTTGGTATTTGCACTACCTAACCTAGACCTAAGGTACGCCTCAATGCTAAGAACACAACAACGGAGCTCCTGCGTTCTCTTGCTGGTTTGACCACCAGACTTATCTTGGTAAAGGGTTATCCATACTTACCGAGCCTAAGTGTTAATGTCAGTGCAATGACCATCAACACTAAGGACCCACCACCTTATGCACATGCAAACATATTTACCATCTATCTCCGAGCCATAAGCTCCCCGGGCTAACCCGCCCGTCACAATAAACATACTGAGTCACAAGTTCACTAGACTAATTAGTCCGCTGCTACAACCACCGAGCCTACCGCTCGTAGAACTAAACAAACTAACCTCTCGTAATCCATGGGGTATGGGTGTGTGCATTGTTAAGTTAATCTTGCATCGTCATTTATTTCTACATTTTAGGGTTGACCATGAACTTCCCAAGGACTACCCTGTGAGGGTCTCGCAACGGTACTAGGAGCTATGATGGTATGCCACTCCTAAAACTCCCTTTCCAAGGCACTTAATGTTATTAGTGACTACCCACAAGTAATCCCTTCTTATCTTACTCTTGGACTATCCTACGTATTTATGACCTCCTAAGGGAAAGACGATCTTTCGTCTCTCCCGAACATGACCTTACCCCTTAGCTTATTGGGTACACCCAACATATAGACCCATAATGGTGACCTCACATCATCTCAACCATACTAGGCACACCATCTATCTTACATTCCCACATAATGATCCACAAACTACTCAAGTTTTACAGTTTCACTATACGCAGACCAACGATGTTATATGAGTTGCATAAGAGGAGGTACCCCAAATATTCATCCAACTGAGTCAAGATTATTATTGGGAGTGTATAATGATACCCTAAGACTAAGTCCAGAGGATCATATTTTTCCTTAATAATTTAACATTTATTTTAATTTCTCCAATATTTGCCAAGTATGAAATTGAATATGAAATGTAAGATCTTCTTATGATATGGCCCCCATAAAATTATGAAAAATCTATGATGTCAAAATAACAGTAAATACAGGATATCAAAATTTTCCAGTAAGGTATTGGCCTTTCATTATAATATTGAACATTTATCCAAAATTAGAAATTAATGAAGGAGCCATCAAACATACTTATTCAAAAATTATGAAAAAAATACTAGACCTCTATAGTGTTCAATAAGGCTTACTGACTGAGTTTTACAATTTATGGAAATCATTTTCTCACCTAAATATTCTAAATAAATTCTAATATGAACATGTTGTGAAGTAGCCTACTGATAACAATCTCCAAAAATTATATAAAAATTTATAGAGCTTCTAGTGTCCTGAAATGTCCTATCACCAAGTTGCAAATTTTTCTAGAGATTATTGGACCCTCAATTATTTTTCTTAAGACTAAGACAAAATAAGTGCCTTGTGAATGAAGTACTAGTTAAGTCATTTAATTAATTACACAAAAAATACTAGAGGTCTATCATATGATTATAAAGGCACTACCAAAGTTTCATCATCATCCAAGACCATTTGAGCATGAAAATTTCTTTTATAATGAAATGCCCTAAAGGGGTTATAACCTAATTTAGGGGGAATAAGGGTTATAAAAATCCTCCTAAAATTTCTTAGGGTATTATTACACCCTTTGAACTTGTACACCAAATTTAATGACCATTCAATAAAATTTGACCCCATGTCCTTCACAAAGCTCAAAGTGCAACCATAAGCATAAAACTAGGGTTATAGGGCATATCCAACCCACATCACCCCAAATCACTCATGGAGGTGTTTTTGGTGATCATAAACCAGTGGACAAGGTTTCACATCATGTTGATGAGTTTTGACCACAAAACCCCAAAGTGAGCATTATACCCTATTTTGACCTAGTTTGACCCAACTTGGGTTAGCAATTTTTCTAACCAAATCAGTCTCAATTGGGCTGAAATTTTTACCAAGGTCATATAATAACCCCAAGGAGCACCCACCAAAATTTGGATGGAGTTGGAGGTCATTAGACCCAATAATTAATTAACATATGAATTATGAAATTATTACAAAAACCTTAGAAAAATGTTCTTCTAAAATTCCCATCTTTGGATATGTTAAGGGGGTTGATACATATCCTAGGTTTCAATTTTCATGCCCATAGCATTTCTCCATCAAGAGTTATTCAAGAAAAGGTGTCTGCCCTACCCTAGGGACCAGTCCTACCAAAATGGCACTACAGGGGGCTATAGTGCCCCTATTGGCCTGAAACCAATTTTCATTTAATTTACACACAAAAGGCTACAATTTTGATGTTGGGCACTTTTTTATCAGAGGGGCTCTATTATTTTGAATATTTAAATCAATGTACTGCATGAAATGTGACATAATACAAATAATCATAACTCATTCATTTCATTCATATGAATGATTCCAGCACGAATCTTAAAGCATATCCTGTGGCTTCTGGTCATCTTCAACCTCCAGCCAAGGGCTGGGATTTTCCCATCCTGGACTCAATTCCTCCTCACTTTCCCGGCCACCTGAGCGCCGCCCCGACTGGCCAATGCCACCACAACCTTCGTTGAGGTGGTGGCCGATGATTAGGGGTGGTTGGCCGGCCGGAGGTGGCCGGAGTGATGAGTTTTTGCAGGGCAAAGAGGGATCAAAATGAGTCTTATCGAAAGCTTGATTCGAGCCCAATTTGGCTCGAATCAAACCCCAATCTAGATGATGATCTAGCACTAAGGGAGAGGAGGAGGATCGTGAAAGTCCTCTGGTATCAGTGAAAGTAATCTCTGATATCAAAGGAAAGAGAGGTTAGATCTTAAAGTTACTCTAGAGGGGGGGGGGGGGGGTGAATAGAGTATTAAAAAGTTTTTCACTTATTTTTATAGCGGAATTAAAATAGTGATACTTATATGTGTATTGAGTGAGTTATAAAAACAAACACAAGAAGAGCACACAGCACAATACAAAAAATCACACAAACACAGAAGACACAAGGATTTTATAGTAGTTCCCCAATAAACTTGGGTACGTCTACTCTTCTACCACCCTTGGTAGGATTCCACTAGATTTTTGATCAGGTGCCCTATCAACAATGGATTTTTGATCAGGTGTCCAAACACCAAGGAGATTTTGATCAGATGCTCTAACCAAACTACAGGTTTTTGTTCAGGTGCCCTGCCACCAAGGGGTTAACTTTTGAAGGGAGTTAGAACCCTGTACAAGAGGGGATAAAGAGAGTTAAGATGTTCTTCTCTATCAATAATCTGAGAGAAGACTAGTGGAATGTGTTGTTGTAAAGCTCCCCCTGTCTGATTGAAAATAGTTGATAGTTTGAGGATGGAGATTTCACTTGAAAGAAGATCTTCTTGATAGCTGATGAATCTGGGAGACAAATGTTTCTCAGATTGTTTGGTGCTCTTTTGAAGATTTGAACTTGTAGCAGAAAAACTGAGAGAATATTTGATGATGTTGTTCTCAGAGAATAAGATGGTGCTGTTGTAGAAGATAAAGATCTATGAAGCTTTTTCTTTTCTTCTTTCTGTATATTTTCTCTCGACAGCTTTCTTCTTGTTCTTTATCCTATCTTGCTATTCTGTAATATGATACTGTATATCTTCTTCCTTATTCCTTTTGAAATCTCTGACAGATTTGAAATTCAAATCCCTTAATTTAAGGAATAAAATATTCAGAAGAGATATTCTTGGAACTGCAAATCTGATACGCTTTATATCTTTTTCCTTTTCCATGAAAGTGTCCTTTTAGCTATATGTCAACGACTATATTCTTGAAATAAGAGAATAAATAAAAGGAAATATAATATCCTTAACTTATCTAGAAGAAATAGATCTGTTGCAGATAGATCTGAGTTCGGAGAATAGAATAAAATGATCTATCTGTTATTCTGAACTGAATACAAATTTCGTCGAACTGAATACTGAATTCGTCGAACAGAATGTTGAGTTCGTCGACCTCAACTGAATCTTGCTGGAAGAATTGAATTAGTCGATCTGAATGATATTTCATCGACCGCTTTGACTGGGCAATTTCATCGACCGCTGAGACTTGGTCAACCGCTGAGACTTGGTCAACCGCTGAGACTGAAGTTCATCAACCGCTGAGACGAGCTTTCGTCGATCGCTGAGAGCATTTCATCGAACGCAGAGAGGAGTTCATCGAACGCAGAATGAGTTCATCGAATGCAGAACCTTGGCATGTTCGTTAAACACAGGAGCATGTCATTCGTCGAACACAGGATGGAGTTCGTCGAACGCAGTATGTAGTTCGTCGAACGCAGAAAACTTATCTTTTCCTTAGTTCTAACAGCCTAAAACCTTGACCCTTAAGACTATACAATGGGGTCAACTTAGTCGTAATAAATAGATAGTGATCCTAGCCCAAATCAGTAATAGGGTCGTTCCAACAATCTCCCCCTATTTGGGTTAGCACACTATTTGACAAAAATTGAATAATAAAACAAACAACAAAACAACAGAGCATATATATCTGATAGATTTCTAATATTTCAGCAGATATAAAATATGATACTCTGAGTTTTGAATTTTATATTTAAAACAAAACTAATAAAAATAATTAAATAGAACCTTTTGTCTTTCTCTGAATTCTGACATTGCCTTCAGCTTTCTGAATATGATTATCTGAGCTGTATCTGCTATATCTAAATTTGATATCTGAGCTGTATCTACTATTTCAGCTTTCTGAATTTGTTGATCTGAACTGAATCTGCTATAACAAAAATTATTTCTTAATCTGCTTTGCTACCAATCTGCATTTGAATCTGCTATATCTGATTCTGAAACAAAAAGCATCTCCCCTTGAAACTTTGAGCATCTTCATAAAACATCTCCCCCTATCAGAAAGGAGTGTCTTCAAAACATCTTCCCCTATCAAAAGGAAAGTATCTCCCCCTAACAAAAAGGAGCTTCTTCAAGAAACTTCTCCCCCTGCCTAGTTTCAGGAAGGCCTGAAGCTAGGCCCCTAGAAGAAGGGACATATGAGGAGATAGGGAAGGATGCAATCTTTTTGAAGAAATATTGCTAATGTTCCTGCAAAATAAAATAGAGATCAAGTGTAAAGGAACTAGAAGAGAAGCAATTATGTAAGCATTCCGTTAAAATAAAAGATTTGATTATAAGGAAAGAAATTCAGAAACAAAAGCTTCATCAAAACTGTGTTCGACGAAAAATAGATTTTCGTCGATCTCAGTTCGACAATCTAGATGACTTCGTCGATCTCCGTTTGACGAACGACCAAATTTCGTCGATCTCAGTTCGATGATGAGATAGGATAAGTAGAAAATTTAATTTTTTCAATTGATTGAATCTCCATCTATCATGCCTAGCTGATTCATAAAGAAGATATGTTTCTTTTCATCCAAGGGTTTGGTGAAAATATCAGCCCTTTGCAAATCAGTAGAAATGAATTGTAGGCAAATTTTATTTATATCCACATTATCTCTGATAAAGTGGTGCCTAATTTCTATGTGTTTAGTCTTACTATGGAGTACTGGATTATGTGCTATAGATATTGCACTAGTATTGTCACAAAATATAATTGAATTATTTAGATTGATACCATAGTCTAGGAGCTGATTTTATATCCACAATATCTGTGAGCAGCAACTGCCTGCAACTATGTATTCAGCTTCAGCTGTTGATGCAGGCATAGATGTTTGTTTCTTACAAAACCAAAACACAAGCATATCACCAAGAAACTGACAAGTTCCTAATGTGCTTTTCCTGTCTACTCTGCATCCAGCATAATCAGAATCTGAGAATCCAGTTAATTCAAATTCTGAAGCTGTTGGATACCAGAGTCCTAGATTTGGACAACCCTTTATATATCTCAAAATTCCTTTTAATAAAATTAGGTGAGATTCTTTGTGGTTAACTTGGAACCTAGCACAAATACATGTAGCAAACATTATATCGGGCCTACTTGCTGTTAAATAAAGTAATGAGCCAACAATTGCTCTATATACTTTCTGATCAACAAGTTTCCCTAATTCATCATTATCAACAACAACATTTGAGGGCATGAGTGTTTTCATGGTGGAAGCATCAGACATACCAAACCTTTTCACTAATTCCTTAGTATACTTGGATTGTGATATGAATATGCCATTTGGAGTTTGCTTCACTTGAAGACCAAAGAAGTATGATAATTCACCCATACTACTCATTTCAAATTTAGATTGCATTAGGTTAGAAAACCTTTTGCATAGATTTGAATCAGTAGAGCCAAATATGATATCATCTACATATATTTGAACTAGTAAAGTTTTATTTTTTATGTATCCTAAAAAATAAAGTTTTATCAACTATGCCTCTACAAAAATTGTTCTCCAAAAGAAAATTTGCTAAGGTCTCATACCATGCTCTGGGAGCTTGTTTGAGACCATAGAGAGCTTTATTAAGCTTAAATACATAAGAGGAGTGAGTTGGAGAGATGAAACCTGGTGGTTGTTCCACATAGACTTCTTCCTTGATGTCTCCATTCAAAAATGCACTCTTCACATCCATCTGGTATTCTTTGAATTTCTTGAATGTAGCAAAGGCCAGAAAAATCATGATAGCTTCAAGTCTTGCAACAGGAGCAAAGGTTTGATCATAGTCAATTCCTTCTTCCTGTGAATATCCTTGGGCTACCAATCTTGCTTTGTTTCTGACTATGTTGCCTTGATCATCTAGCTTGTTCCTGAAGACTCACTTGGTGCCAATGACTGGATGGCCTTTTGGTCTTGGAAACAAATCCCATACCTTGTTCCTTTCAAATTGATTGAGCTCCTCTTGCATTGCAAGAATCCAATTTGGATCTTGTTCTGCATCTTTTATGGATTGAGGTTCAATCTGTGATAGGAAACAAGTGTGCATCTGATTTTGGTGTAGTTGATGCCTTGTCTGAACACCTACTGAAATATCTCCAATGATTAGGGATATTGGATGATCTCTAACTGTGATGTGATCAACAGTTGGAGTTGGTTCATCAATGGTATCCACTTGAGGGATATGATCAGCTGTCACTTGATTTGAACTGTCAGCAAGATCTGGATTATCCTCTTCTTCACTGTCTTCAATATTTTGAGTTGATGGAAGTGGAGAATCTTCTTTCTGTAGATCTAATCCATTAAACTCTTTACATAGAGCTGGTACCTGCAAAGTATCTTTGGTAGAGGTGGTATTCCTCTCCTCATTTAACATGTTAGTTTCATCAAAAGATACATGCACAGACTCTTTTATCTTAAGAGTAGATTTTTTGTAAACTCTATATGCTTTACTAGAAAGAGAATATCCAAGGAATATGCCTTCAGCAACTTTTGCTTCAAACTTCCTTAGATACTTCTTGTCATTGTTATGCACATAGCATTTACAGCCAAATATCTTAAAATAGTTAACCTTAGGCTTTTATTCTTGAGTAATTCATAGAGAGTTTCACCCTTAAGCTTATGTATCAGGCTTCTGTTCAACACATAATTTGCTGTGTTCACTGCCTCTGCCCAAAAAGAGATTGGCAAGTGAGCATCAACAAGCAATGTAGTTGCTAATTCAATAAGTGTTCTATTTTTCCTTTCAGCTACCCCATTTTGTTGAGGAGTTCTAGGAGCAGAGAAACATTGCCTGATCCCTTCTTTTCCATAGAATTCTCTCATCAGAAGAGATTCAAACTCGGTGCCATGATCACTTCTGATCAATGCAACTAGAGTAGAGTACTCAATCTTGATGGACCTGAGAAAGTCTGTTAGAACACTGAAGGTGTCAGACTTGTTCCTAAGAAAAAACACCCAAGTGAATCTTGAGAAGTCATCTACAATAACTAGAGAGTAATGCTTACCTCCTAGACTTTGTATTGTAGTAGGTCCAAAAAGGTCCAAATGCAGTAAATACAAAATCCTAGGTGAATCACTCTTGGATAAAGGTTTAAAACTACTTCTAGTTTGCTTTCCTAGTTGACAAGCCCTGCAGAGTCCTTCCTTCTTGTATGAACCAGGAGGCAGTCATCTAACAAGATTGTCCTTAGAAAGCTTAGATATAGTTCTAAGGTTAATATGTCCTAGCCTATTATGCCATAATTCATTTGTTTTACTTATAGAATTGAATAAGCAAATATCTGAGTTGGCAGAGTCAAAATTGACTAAATAAATATTTTCATGTCTAATTTCAGATAATACATTTATGTTTTTATTATTGGTAATAAGACATAAGGAATGGTTAAAGGTTACCTGATAACCTTCATCACATAACTGGCTTAAGCTGATGAGGTTGTGCTTGAGACCCTTGACATAAGCTACCTCCTTGAAGGTAACTGCTCCAACTTTGATCATCCCATATCCTTTGGTTTGTCCATAGTTGGAGTCTCCAAAGATCACCTTGGGTTCAAGCCTTGCCTTGTAGTTGCTTAAGTTGGCATTATTTCCTGTCATATGCTTTGAACAGCCACTATCCAGATACCAATATTTTTTTTATGTTTGGATAGCTGTGTACCTGCAAAAAAAGAAAACTGTCTAGTTGTTCTTGACCCAGACTACCTTGGGCCTATTGTTTTTCCACAAAATTCTGAAATGAAAGACATCTCAGGCTGATCCTTATAACCTTGTGGATGATATCTCCTTGGAGGAATTATCCATTCAGTGAAAGGATTCTTAGTATGTGAAGAATAAGAATTCTTTAGATTTTCTGTATGTTTTCCGTTCGATGAATTCAGGTGAGTTCGTCGATCGTCGTTCGACGAAGTGAAGTGCTTTCGTCGAGCGCCATTCGAATAATAACTATACTGGAAATCAGTGTTCAGAGTTCGTCGATCTCCGTTCGACGAAGTGAATTCATTTCGTCGAGCTCCGTTCGATGAATTCTGCTGAATTCCTTTATTCTTAACAGCCTTGCCTGAAATGTTTTTATTTACTTCTACTACCTCTTTGCTCTTGGCAGAAATGAACTTTATTGGTGTAGAAAGTATGTTCTTCTTAATAAGAGGTGGCTCACTTGACGACTCACCTAAGCCCAGTTTGCCACTTAATCTGGCATTCACTGTGCTTGTGATGTCCATCAGTTCGATGCTTCTCCCATTGAGGGATTCTTCAAATTTCTTAGCTTCAGATAACTTGTTCTCAATGAGAACAATATGTTCTCTGGAGGCATCCAAATCTTTCTTAAGATTAGCATTTTCTTCACTTAGTTGGTTCATTTCAGCCAACTAATTTCTGAGAGAGATTATCTCTTTCTCAGATTTGATTAAATCTAAGCAAAGAACTTTGAATTCATCTTTGAATTCAAGAATTAAAATCAAAATTAGATATTACCTGATCACTGTCAGCTTCAGATTCTGATTCTTCTGAATTATGTCCTAAGGCATTGATAGCCATCATGCAGAAGCTTCTCTCTTCTTCATCATCCTCATCATCACTGGAGCTGGATGAAGATGCATTCTCTGACTCACTGCTTGAGTCATAAATGGCCATCAAGTATTGGTCTTTTTCATTTGATTTTTCTTCATCTTCAGATGAGCTGGATGAAGATTCTGAATCAGTTTCACTCCATGATTCTGCTACAAAGCCTCTTCCCTTATGTTTGTGTTTATGGGAGGATGCCTTGCTGGAGTGCCTCTTTTCTTCTTTCTCTTTTCTCTTCTCCTTCTTTTGGTTTTCTGGACACTCTGGTAGAATGTGTCCAGGTTTCCTGCAACCAAAACAGATAATTTCTTTAGAATTTGATTTATCATACCTTGGTTTTTCTCTTGATCTGGAATCCTTCTTTTTGAAGTCCTTCTTAGCCATTTTATAAAATCTCTTGGCTAGAAGATTCATGAACTCCGTATCTCCTGGAGCTTTATCTTCCTCTTCAGTTGCTTGGAAAGCAATGCTCTTTTCCTTCTTGAATGCTGGTGAGGAAGTAGATTGTTCAGCTTCTCTGGATTTGATGAGCTGCTCATAGGATTTAAGTTTGCCTAACAAGCTCTCAGTGGAGATCTCAATAAGGCTTCTAGCTTCCTTGATTGGCCAGATCCTAGAGTCCCAAGTGCTGGGGAAGCACATTAGGATCTTATCATTGATTTCAGTGATGGAGATCACTTTGTCCAAAGTTTTCAGCTCATTGATTATAAGGCTGAGCCTATTGTACATGTCAGCCACTATTTTATTTTCTCCTTTCTTGAAGTTTTCATACTGAGAGATGAGATGAGATCTTCTATCTTTTCTCTCATCTGCAGATCCTTCAACCATGTTGTTAAGGGAGGTCCAGATTTCCCTTGCTGAAGTGCATTCCACAACTTTTTTGAAAATGTCATCAGACATTGTTTGTGCCAAAATATTCATTGCCTTGGCATCTGCACTTCTCTGCTTCTTTTGAGCATCTGTCCACTCAGGAGGTGGAACAACATTATTTGTTGTTGTGGTTTCAGCAATTGTTGTTGCTGTAGGTGTATGAGGTCCTGTCAAAATAACATTAAAAATATCCTCATCAATAGAATTCATGTACAATCTGATCTTTGCCTTCCATAGTGCAAACTTACTTAGATTGCACATAGGAGGTCTTGTGCTTGAATTTTCTTTGTTTTGTGCCATGAGTTTTTAAGAAAAAGAAAACTCTAAAATAAATTTAAGATCTAATTGATCTTTTGATTCAGGTGTTAGTCTGTATACAATCAACCATTCTCTGATACCAATTGAAATTCCTCTGGTATCAGTGAAAGTAATCTCTGATATCAAAGGAAAAGAGAGGTTAAATCTTAAAGTTACTCTAGAGGGGGGGGGGGGGGGTGAATAGAGTATTAAAAAGTTTTTCACTTATTTTTATAGCGGAATTAAAATAGTGATACTTATATGTGTATTGAGTGAGTTATAAAAACAAACACAAAGAGAGCACACAACACAATACAGAAAATCACACAAACATAGAGGACACAAGGATTTTATAGTAGTTCCCCAATAAACCTGGGTACGTCTACTCTTCTACCACCCTTGGTAGGATTCCACTAAGTTTTTGATCAGGTGCCCTATCACCAATAGATTTTTGATCAGGTGTCCAAACACCAAGAAGCTTTTGATCAGGTGCTCTAACCAAACTACATGTTTTTGTTCAGGTGCCCTGCCACCAAGGGGTTAACTTTTGAAGGGAGTTAGAACCCTGTACAAGAGGGGATAAAGAGAGTTAAGATGTTCTTCTCTGTCAATAATCTGAGAGAAGACTAGTGGAATGTGTTGTTGTAAAGCTCCTCATGTCTGATTGAAAATGGTTGACAGTTTGAGGATGGAGCTTTCACTTGAAAGAAGATCTTCCTGATAGCTGATGAATCTGGGAGACAAATGTTTCTCAGATTGTTTATTGCTCTTTTGAAGATCTGAACTTGCGGCAGAAAAACTGAGAGAATATTTGATGATGTTGTTCTCAGAGAATAAGATGGTGCTGCTGTAGAAGATAAAGATCTGTGAAGCTTTTTCTTTTCTTCTTTCTGTATATTTTCTCTCGACAGCTTTCTTCTTCTCCTTTATCCTGTCTTGCTATTATGTAATATGATACTGTATATCTTCTTCCTTATTCCTTTTGAAATCTCTGGCAGATTTGAAATTCAAATCCCTTAATTTAAGGAATAAAATATTCAGAAGAGATATTCTTGGAATTGCAAATTTGATACACTTTATATCTTTTTCCTTTTCCATGAAAGTGTCCTTTTAGCTATATGTCAACGGCTATATTCTCGAAATAAGAGAATAAATAAAAGGAAATATAATATCCTTGACTTATCTGGAAGAAATAGATCCGTTGCTGATAGATCTGAGTTCAGAGAATAGAATAAAATGATCTGTCTGAAATTCTGAACAGAATACAAATTTCGTCGAACTGAATACTGAATTCATCGAACAGAATGTTGAACTCGTCGACCTCAACTGAATCTGGCTGGAAGAATTGAATTAGTTGATCTGAATGATATTTCATCGACCGCTGAGACGAGGTCAACCGCTGAGACTTGGTCAACCACTGAGACTAAAGTTCATCAACTGCTGAGACGAGCTTTCGTCGACCGCTGAGAGCATTTCATCGAACGCGGAGAGGAGTTCGTCGAACGCAGAATGAGTTCGTTGAACACAGAACCATGGCAAGTTCGTCGAACGCAGGAGCATGCCATTCGTGGAACGCAGGATGGAGTTCGTCGAACACAGTATGGAGTTTGTCGAACGCAGTATGGAGTTCGTTAAACGCAAAAAACTTATCTTTTCCTTAGTTCTTACAGCCTAAAACCTTGACCCTTAAGACTATACATTGAGGTCAACTTAGTCCTAATAAACAGATAGTGATCCCAGCCCAAATCAGTAATAGGGTTGTTCCAACAGATCAGACTTGATTCGTGGCCTGGTGGCGCGTATTCCGGCGAGTCGCCATTGCCAGTGGTAGAGCTTTTGGTGCCATGCCGATTTGCACTTGGAGAGCTCGATTTCTTCAGGGAATAGGGGGGTTTCACTCCTTTCTGACCTCTGAAGGTGTTAAAGAGATCAATTGGGGGAGGGGAGGAGCCATGACATCAATTGCCATTATAACCATTAATCGTGATTTCGGCCACCTCTAATTCTCCCCTGATTCAGCTCCCCTAGCCAAGGAAACCTCAGGATTCTGTTTGTAACTGAAGGGGGAGGTGAATGCTCATCAATTGGGGGAGGATTGAAGGGTCAATACATTCAATCACCATGAATGTTCTCCCTCTCACTCCAATTTGGGGGAACCTCCATTTTTTCTCTCCTAATCATCATTTATAGAATTTGAGTGGTAATTTCAGTAATTACCAAGCCCACTAAGTGGTGGACCACTTTAGTTGGGTCGAACTCAAATGAATTGGGTTTAATTTGGGCAAATTAGGTCATTTTGACCTAATTTAGGGCAAGGTTGACTTGGGTCAAATTGACCATTTGGGTTGACCACAATGAGTGGTTAGTGACCTCTTGGGCTTCTTCAAGGGTTATGAAGGTTTAGGTAGGGTCAATTTGGCAAGGTGAGGGTGAATTGCCCCTTAATAGGGCACTGACCAAATTGGGGCTAGGGTTGACTTAGGTTAAATTGGCTAATTTGGATGTCCCATGATGGGGCTTTTTTGTCCATTAAGTCCCTAGTATCCCTATAAGTGTAGGGGCAAGGTCAATTTGGCACAGTGGAGGCCAATTGACCCTAATTGAGTTAGTTTGACCAATTTAGGGTTAGGGTTGACTTTAGTCAATTTGGCCTCTTTGGTTGACCCCAATGAGTGCCTGGTGCTCTAAGGGGACCCATAATGGGTTAGGGATGTTATGGTGGGGTCAAAGTGTCAAGGTGAGGCCCTAAAGTCCAACCCAAGGCTTGGTGTCTGAAAATTGCTATTTGTAGACCACTTGAGTTTTCTCCGTCTTACCTAAGTTCACATGATCTTAAGTGCTTCCCATGGTTTTGTCATGACCTAGTCATGACAAAGCCAACTTGGGGGGTCTAGTTGTTTGGGGGATGTTACACAAGAAGCCCTACTTCTCAAGAAAAATGTCTTACATCTTAGGCTCAACAACCTTACCAAACTCACGCTTAACAGCCATACAGCTCAGGTTCAGCAACCCTACAAACTCAGGCAATGTGCCTTACAAGCTCAGAACTACACAGTTCCTACAGTGAATAAATGTTTAGCTTACAACAGTTGACAACAGTAGTATAATGTCTTCTGTTGTTCCTGCACAGCTGGTGCTACTTTGAAGCTGGGCTGAATGAAATCTTCAGTCCTTGCTTCTTTCTAATCCTTCTCTTCAGTAGAGGAGTAAAGATCTTCTTGCTCTTCTGGATAGAAGAGCTATCTTCTCTCCTTGTATCTTCTTGCAGGTTCAGTTAGCAGAAGGAGAGAAAGCTTGAAAGCTGTTAGTGGAATAGTGATAATGGCTCTCTACTTTTCAACACAACATGCAGTTGGTTCTGAAAGTGCCATAAGTTGTTCTTTTATACTTCATTTATCTTCAACGAATCTTAGAAAGGGCCCGGACACTTTGGAAGAGGATAAAAAACTTTATCTTCCCTTTACAACTATTTGCACCAAAAGCAAATCCCGCTAGTGTCGTCTTCCTGATTTGAATCTGTCTCAGCAGTTGGGCTAAGATAATCTTTCGTCTCAGCGGTTTAGCTGTCTTGGTCTCAGCGGATCCACTGAGACAGATAGTCTTCTTAGTGGATTTTGTCTATTTGCAGCTCAGTAGAGGCAGACCTCTTCTCAACGGCTCCTGGCCCTGTCTCAGCGATTCAGCTGAGACCATGAGCTCGTCTCAACGGTTTTGACAGCAAACCACTGACCTTATTCCAATGCTTGGAATATCTTAACCTTGCATATTCCTCATGCAAAATAGGGTTTATCAAATACAATATGTATTTTGCATTGTGAGTGATGCCTCTTCAAATCAAGGGAACATTGAGGGCAATATTCCTAACAATCTCCCCCTATTTGAAGAAGGCAGAACATCCCCAATGCTAAGATACATCATCATAAAAAGAACTTATCATGAAAAGGTAATACATAGCATTCATGATATCATAACCTGTAAATGTTAACATCACTATCGCATTTCAGATAATGTCATGACAAATTATATTCATGTTAACATAGCAACAATATTGTTTATCAGCATAATAACATTGTTAACTGATATATGTCTAGGCATCACAGAATATTTAAAGCATTAATATGAAATATCATTAAGCTTGAATAAAATAGGCCTATAACACAAACAAAATTATATTCAACAGAATTATCACTTTCATTGCAGTCATTGTGTTGATACACTGTTCAATTATAATTTTGATTTAGTGAAAATCTAAGTACTTAGTTCTAAGCCTTTCTCCTCTTGGAACTTTCATCTTTGTCATCAGCAATCTCCTTTCCTCTGGCAGCACCAGCTATCTCAGCTAGCTTCTTCTTGTTTTCTTATCACTTGAAATACAAGTATGGCTTTGGAATGTATTGTGAGAGCATCTTTCTTGGATTGTTCTTTCTTGTTGAAGTGTTATGACCGGGCGGTCTGTCTGGAGACCGGGTGATCTTGTTGAAGTGTTGAGACCGGGCGATCTGGTTGGTGACCGGGCGGTCTGGGTTCCTTTTCTCTCTGGCAGTATGTTCATTTCAGACCGCACGCTCTCTAATGCTTGGCGGGTTGATGATGAAGACAGGCGGTCTAGCCCTGCTTCCTACGGTCTCTCCTTTGCAGACCGCTTGTTCTCTGGAGGGTTCAGGAGCGAGGTCTGTTATCTCAGATCGAGCGGTCTCGGCGGTCTCCCAATGTCTGACCGCCCAGTTCTGTATTTTGTCCTGTATAGTATTTAGTTCCACACTGTTTACTTGTAATCTCTTCTCTCTCCTCCATTGTATATAAAGGAGGTTATACCTTTGTAATAATCAAGTTTTTTGGAAATAAAAATTGTTATTCTCCATTTTTCCGGTCTTATTTTTCTTGTTCGCACATGGTATCAAAGCCATAATGGTCTTTCATTGTGATCGCTCGTGATTCTCTTCTCTGTTCGCGCGGTCTTCTTTGGCGCGACCTCTTTTCTGTTCGCGCGGTCTCTTCTTTGGCGCGACCTCTTCTTTCGCGCGGTCTTCTTTGGCGCGACCTCTTCTCTGTTAGCGCGGTCTCCTTTAGCCCGACCTTTTCTCTGTTTGCGCGGTCTCTTCTTTGGTGCGACCTCTTCTTTGGCGCGGTCTCCTCCTCTGTTCGTGCGACCTCTTCTGCTCAAGCGATCCCCCTTTGCTATGGCAGTTTCTGATGACTCTACCTCCACTACCACCACACCTTCTGTTGTTACCCCCCACTCTGCTCCCATTCCTTCGGGCAACCTTGGCACCGTCTCCAAACTTATTGGTCCCAACTATCCCGACTAGAGTGTCTCTTTCACCTTCTGTCTCCAGAAGCAACGCAAGCGTCATCATTTTACCGATGACCCTCTGCCTCGCACTTCTGCTACCTTTGATGATTGGGATGCTAGCGATGCCCCCGTTCGCACCTGGCTAGCTAACAGTATCTCAGATGAGTGCCTCCATGTCATCAGGCAAGATGAAACTGTAAAAGCTGCTTGGCTTCACCTTGTTGCCCTTTACTCAAAGGGAGCTCAAACATCTCGCATATATACCCTATATACGGACTTGTTTGCTCGTCCCTCCATGACTCCTGATGCTGCTTACCAACAAGTTCAGGCCCTTGGGGTTGAAATTCTTTAGAATAGACCCTTCTCCGCTGATCTGGCCGACCAACACAAACACTTCCAGGAACTTCTGGTCGTGTGTTATCTTTTGCAACTCCAAGAATCATATGACATGATCCATCAACAGATTCTTGGAGAGGCTGAATCTCCCACTTTGGATGCTACTGCTGCCCGTATTGCCGCTGTTACCACTCTTCTCAAACGACCGTTGTTGGTCTCACCGCCTGTAAGATCCCCCTCCCGGAACACACAACACGGCCGAGGGGAATCTTATGCCCAGGACAGCCGCCTTGCAAAAGCGCTAGCACACGAGCTAGCCTCCCCCACAAGACGCCTATCCTGCCGGCTAAACCAACTACACAGCGCCAACCCATCAATGAAAGAAAGTATTAAAAACCAAAGATTCACAATAAGTAATAATGTCCAAATCAGAGTATAAGAAAGACAGAAAGCTACGCAAGCTCCTGCAAATCATCAGAGTAATCAGCTAAATGCCCCAAGGGCTACATCTCAAAACACTCACCCGCCTCTGTCACTAACGGCAGCTAAGGCACCATGAACCCCAGCCCTGCACACCTGACCCGGCTGGCCTCCGGTGCTGAACGCTGCTACACATCTGAATGTGCTCCTAAAAAGAGGGAGGTAGCAACCGTTAGTCATAAAGACTAAGTGTCTTCCCATCCGCTCCCCCGGCGACTCCAAGGCACCGGGCGGAAGGAAAGGAAGAAAAGCTGCAATATAACAGTAATATATACAAAGCAGGTAACGGGGAAAGTAAACTAGTATATACAAAAATTCTAAGCTAAACAAGTGTAAAAGGGGCTAATCTAATCATGTATAAGCAGGAGTATAATAAAGGTGTACAACAGTAAATAAACAGTAAGTAAAGCAGGTAAAGCAAGACAGTAAGAACAGTAGCGACAAGTAATCAATCTCGTACCCTAACTTATATGAATGGCCATACAAACTTATAAGTTAGGATTTCCAGGAATTATAACTCATCATATAAAAGAGCCCATACTAATTTATATGATGAGGATCTGCAAGTGTGTATGCTATGCTTATGCTATGAATGATTTATGCAATGGACTCACACACACGACTCTATGCGCATAGACCTTTGTAGTTCCCTCTGTTTGAAAGGAAGCCAACCTCTCGGGTACCAACCGCTGTGACACACGGTGTAGCGGACTGGGCTGTCTACTCCTAGGCGGGTATACACTCTACCAGGCCTAGACCGCTCGTACGCCTCGACGCTAAACAACCGCAGAGCTCTGCGTACTCTTTGCTGGAGTCCACCAGACTGTGAGCCAAGTGAGAGGTGTCTTCGGGGAACTGTCATCCCGACACGCAGCCAAGCTGGCCCCTTAGACCCCTACACACCCGCTAAGTCAACATACCGCGGCCGGAGTGACGACCTGCCTAGTACCGAAGACCTGCCACATTTATCCAAGAACTAATGGGGCTATCCTCCCCTCGAGCCTCCAGCTCGTCCAACCCAGCATACCACACACCTGTCACTCCCACATTGGGAGGAGATACATAAATCCAATCTTACCCTACTATGGCTTCTCTTTCCTACTTTAAATGTTATTGCAATTTAGGGTTAATCTTGGACTTCCCGAGGGTTACCCTGTAAGGGGCTCGCTACGGTACTAGGAACTACAATGGGATGACACCCCAAAGTTCCCTTTCTCAAGACACTTAGTATTATTGGTATCTACCCATAAGATTACCCTCTTATCATTTCGCTTGAATTAAACCTCAGTGCTTTATGACCCTCTAAGGGGAAAGACGATCTTTCGCCAATCCCGAGCACAGCCTTACCCACAGCTCACCAAGCACTCTCATCTTCTAAACTCCTAATTAGACTACTCTTGTTTAGTTATTATCCTACTTGGAAGTTTAGGGTGGATCCTGGACTTCCCGAGGGCTACCCGGTGAAGGGTTCACAAGGTACTTGGGTATATGATGGGATGATGCCCAACCCCTTTTCAGGACATTTAACAATCTTGGCGGCTACCCTGACCTAACCTTCCACCCTCTCATTACTATTTATAACCTACGCCTTATGTTTCACCCCGCTCCTATGCAATCAATCTTTTGGACCCAACTCTAATAACTCTTAGTCCTCCAAGTGGTCTAAACTCATCTCTTATTGTAATCCAATTCTCCCCGATTTCCTTATGATTATGTTGACCTATTCATCATAATGAGTTTTTACTATCCGCAGACCACGACGTACAGCTAACTTAGATTCCTAAGGTGGAACCTTGATCAAATTACTTCCAAATGACTTCTAATTATTATCATAGGTTCATAATGGACAAAAATGAGGAATAATCAAAATCCAAACATGTTTCATATAATTTTGCCCTCTAAAAATATTTATTAATTACTAACCTGAATCTAAAGTGTGAAGGAGGTATCATGCTAATGAATTCAAACTTGTTAAATATCCTTCCAGAGATGCAGTGGGACATGATAAAAAGATTTCCAAGTTTTCATATTTTCCAGCAATCAAATAACCATAATCCCTAATTTTCAATAAATGAATGGAAAAATAATTTTACACATCAAGTACAAGATTTTGGCTTCCTAAAATTCTGGGAAAATTACAGTAGCTTCAAATGAACATAAAATCACTATTTCCAGAAGATCATATTACTTGTTATATCACATTTGAGTACGATGCCTACTCGTTTAGGGAACTCATAACCTCAACTCCGCACATGACTGCTTGTGCATTCATCCTAATCTCACACATGATTCCGAGGATCTTGCACGTGATCCCTTCGATATACTACAATCATTACCGACGTCTTCTTATTCAATTACGGATGATAAATCATCTTAAATCCGTACGAGAATACCCACTAAATTTATTGTAATCATAAACAATCATCATTAGTGACAAATACCTTCAATGATTATCACAGCATCGGTTCAACTATATTTCTTGCGATCCTAAGGATTAAGCATTTATAACAATACTTTAATTTGTTATCGCATCATCGAGGTGCACATTCGATCATCATCCGCGAAGTGTTAAATCTATGATCTGCCCGCTAACATTTTATTAATAAATCACAATTTCAGAATGATGTACCAAAACAGAACAGCCCTCGAGAATTGGATTTCGGGGAGCTACACTCCTCCGAAAATATCGTGTCGCCCTATTTTTGAAAGGTCTCTCCGATAGCTACAACTTTCATGTTCGCTCCAAGAACTGAGAAACCGGCCACTAGTAATCCCACCGTATGCAATCATGAACATCAACTCACCCAAGCAATACCATATAATTACCTTGTGCTATCAAGCACCCTTGGACATCAACTTAGTCCCTTCCTATCATGCTTCGCAAAACATCTCAAGGCATCCCTGGCCTTAGCATAAACATTTCAAAGCACCACCGGCCTGCACATAACGTTCAACAACGTTCCAACAAGAGTAGGGCGATAGCGTGTTCATACATGGTAATTCTCTATCATGATTCTACGGGACTACTAGTGCGCATTTCCAATCATACACATTCCCTTAAGAATTTATCCCAACATCAATATCTCTAAAATCACTGTCACCGTGCCTCATCATCTATAACATGATTCGTATATGACTTTAATTTATCCGAGCTTCCGACTTAGCATTTACACCACCGTTAAGACATTCAACGGAAGATTAATAACTTTAAAAACGACGCACCCAAAAATTACAAAACTTCACAAGGATGATTATAATCTTGATAAAAATCACTCCACCAATTTTCATGAGCGTCGAAGCAATATTTTGGGAGATATTCATAAATTACCGTAATCGAGTGTGATACGACACTGTTCAGTAAAACAGACATTCAGAAAGCTCTACTCAACCAAAAATTATGATTAACCCCAATCTGGAAAGCTAAGAAGAAGAGCTACAACTTTTATGTTTACTTCAAAACCCAGAACTTAGTGTTTCATACCCAAAATCCTCATTGAAGTCAACAGCCCAAATCTGGACAGAAAACAGAGCACAAAGTCCTGATTTAATTCTCTGGACAGTCCACTCGACTGGACATCTAGAGAGCTACAGGTCACCCTAGAAAACGTGTAACCTATCGTTGGAAAGCTCTCTCCGAGGGCTACAACTTTCATGTTGAGCCCGAAGTCTAATTCCAGCGGAGTCAGGTCTAAAAATTGGATTGAGCCCGGCTGCGCACAATTCTCCTTAATAACCAAATGCAAGTTATGAATACATTTATCACATATAATTATCAATCCTAATGACAGAGAATTATTCATCACATTTATGCAAGTTATAATTAACAAATCCTATAACAGGAGGCTATTCCTCAATTCTCAAGCCTTTAATGATCATATATATATGTATATATATATATATTGAATTCCCATAACAAGAACTATTCCTCCATTCTCAAGCATCATTTATATATATGTATATATATATTGAATTTCCCCCTGACAGGGGACTTAAAATTGAAATCCTTATATATATGTATATATATATTGAAATCCATAACAGGGGAACTAATGTTGAATTCCCCTAATCCATAACAGGGATCATATGTATATATGTATATATATTGAATTCCCCCAGACAGAGAACTAAGATTGAAATCCCATAAGGAATTTAGGCAGCCACCTTTCTCCTCCCATGCACCCTCACGAGGCCACCGCGTCTCACGAAACCAACGTCCCACGTTCGTATTGAAGCGGGGAGTTGAATGAGCGCGTTTTCGCGGCGATCGACGCCCTACAACGAAAAACCCTAACGCGGCCTCAACCTACGGAACTTCATTTCGCTCCCAAATCGACTCAATTGAGTCGATGCCTCGCCTAATGGATCTAAGAAAACTAGCACCAAGGGAGAGGGGAGGAAGTCACCTGAGTGTCCATGCATGCAATCCAATAGCCGCGTATGCGGCGTTTGTCCGTTACTTTCGGTCTTGGTCGAATCTTGCCGATCCGGACCCTTTTGTCGTTCGCCGAAGGAGTCGCCCTTGGATCTCGCCGGAGAGTTTGCTGTTTTTGGAGTTTTCACCGTCGGAAATGGAGGCCAGTGGTTAATGAGATGGGGGAGGTGTGAGATTGGTTGGATGGGGCTTTGATGTTTCATCTGGACAGAAGAATGAGAGGGAGAGAGATAAGAGATCTGAAAAGAATAGCAAAACGTGAGAGAGAAAGTGAGAGAGAGTTAGGTCTCGGTGAGGGAAATAAAATAAAACAGAAGAATTGGATGGAGAGAGTGATGGAGGTAGAGGGTGTGCTGTGAGATCTGGCTTCCCTTGGCGGAAAAAATACAGCTCGCCGTGGGAGAGCTCGGTAGATCTGAAAGGGGCGGCCATGGAGGTTGCCGTCATTTGCTCGCCGGAGTTGGAGAAGAAAGAGGAGAGGTGGTCGGTGGTGAGGAGAGCTGCGCCGGAGCCGTGAGGTGAAGGAGGGGTTGCCGGAGCTCGCGAAGGTGGTCGCCGGAGCTGTGGCCGAGGAGCGCCGGAGGATTGCCGAGAGAGGGAGCAACGAGGAGAGCGCCATCAAGGAGCAAGGAGAGGATCAGGTATCTCATTTCTAACCTAATCTTTATGTATATATATATTAATTATGATAATAATAATGATAATATTAATAATAGTAATATTATTAATATTAGAGTATAAACGCTCGTACTACGCCCTAGAAGACTCGAAAATTGTCCCCGACGGGCTCGCTTTGATCGTCTTGCTGACGTGCATCCACCGGGATGATCCGAGATCAATTCCGAGTCCGTTTGCTCATTTTATGCTTGACGGAGCGTTTACGGCCTAATATACTTAAACGTCAAAACTCGTTTAAACGACGTCGGAATCGCAAACAGATAAATTTGTTGAATTCATACTATCGTTACGAGTCTAACAAGACTGATTGGGGTCAATTGCGAGGTTGTTTGGTCCATTTCACCATTTTGGATAAATATGCTATTCGCAGACCACATTAATAAAATCGCCGATTCTCATCAGAATCGAGCGCAGACAGTTTTGTTGAACTTGTATAGGCTTCACGAGTGTAACAAAACTGACTGGGGGGAAATACCGAGACCGTCTGCTGCATATCGCCTTTTGGATAAATATGCTATTCGCAGACCGCATTAATAAAATCGCCGATTCTCATCAGAATCGAGCGCAGACAGTTTTGTTGAACTCGTATAGGCTTCACGAGTCTAACAAAACTGACTGGGGGGAATACCGAGACCGTCTGCTGCATATCGCCTTTTGGATAAATATGCTATTCGCAGACCGCATTAATAAATTCGCCGATTCTCATCAGAATCAAGCGCGGACAGTTTCGTTGAACTCGTATAGGCTTCACGAGTCTAACAAACCTGACTGGGGTGAATTCTGAGACCGTTTGCTCGATTTCACCGCTTTGGATAAATAAGTTACTTAGAGTCGCGTCGACGCGACTAATTCTCTGATACACATCGGAATCGAGTGCAGTCAACTTCGTTGGACTGGTATCAACTTTACGAGTCTAACAAAATTAACTATGGCCGATTATGCGGTCATTTGCATAATAGTCATATTTGAGGCATCGCGTAGCTCAAGGCGACTGTTTTTGGTCGACTTCATATATACGCTATTTGAACACCATAACATTTTAGCTAACGTACGCACTATAATTCCTTCGAGGCGGTACGCCTCCTTCGAGTTTTATCGCTCAAGTTATGCTCTCCGGACAGCTCGGATCCCGATACAGCCAACATCGGGACAAAGAATAGAACTGGTACTCGCCGCATTCGTCGAGTGCACTTCCCCGGCTCAGTTGCAAGCCTGGCCCTCAGTACACCTCGAGCCCGAGTCAACTCGCTTGACTCAAAAACACGCACAAGGGGTCTAGCTCGAATCGGGATGTTACAAATCCAATAAACGAAGAAATAATTTCGTCCCCGAAATATTAGGTTGAGGCTATGAGGATTTTCTGGATGAGAGTAAAATATACTCATCATATTCATTCGTGGGCACTTCATCCATAATAATTTCAAGCGTATGTATGCACTCTCAATTGTTGCAATTTATACATAGAAACTAGATTGCATGCGCACTCTTGCCTTGTGAAGTCATACGAACTAATAATGACACACAATTTCAATAATCGCTACATCAGTCTAACTGATTATGTTGTGATTTAATCTCAAGCACACAACATACAAGGGAGCATTTAGCAAGGACTTGGTATGAATGACTTCAAGCATGCTACTCATTTATAAAACCACGATGCAACAGGCTACCACTACCAACATCTATCGCTGTACAGGTTCTATGAACCAACAAGACTGCCGAGCCACCAGCTCGTTTACACCTTGCAGGACTAAATCTCAAAACACTATCTCTATAGCAAGTGTCATCAACAGTTGTCTTGCATCAATATCATATCTGCCTTTTTTTTTCAAGAGTCTCCAACACGAATCCTTGGTAATTTTATTTAGTTTACAATATCATTATATATGTACGCAAACCAGTGCATAGACACCACTATTGTGAATTTGTTAACTTAACAACCACGTTGAAAAACCTTAGCACTATGAGTGCTACGATTTAAACCAATTATCCTAAATATGTCACTTATAAACACACCTCATTGATCAACAATCAAATACAACTCCAACTCAACAAATTTCAAGGCGTCCCCCAAAATTTGTCGCGCGGTCATCGGACCGACCATTGATCACTGAGAGGCACTACAATACTATCAAGAGGATTCAAGATTTCACTTACTACACCCATAAGGTTCTAATGATGGAACTCATGCTATTAATGACCAAGGACTACCACCAAGTCCTTATGTCATCCAAACACTTGTCAGGATCCGACTAGCGCATAGCAGCACTCAAGGACTACCATCTCAAGTTCTTACCATCACATCAGGATATCATCGCATCCTTCACTTAGTATTGATATCCATCTAAAACCATGCTAAATTTTACTCAACGTTACCCACAAAGGTCCTAATTGGCACACAGCATGATGTATTCATGTCCTCCATTACCCAGCTATATGATTTATCTAGGCGTTCATGTATGAAAACTCGAGAACCTCGGTGTATTTCCCAAAAGGTTTTAGATCGCCATTTCTCCTTGGTCTACTTCTCTGCATAACCTTCGATCAGAGCAAAGACATAACCATCCTTTAGGTACTCACATCTGTTATTCTGGTAGGGGACTCAACGTAATCCAAAACTTGGTGTTTAACCATCCACCTTGCTTAAAAATGACTCATTCATCAAGGTGTACCTAATTCTAATATCGTCGACTTGTAACGACTTAGATGAGAAAACACCATTATAGCAAGGCTAAGCGAAGCAGTCTGCAAAGTTTTTTTTTAACCCCCGGTGAAACCTCAGTTGGTCCATTAGCTAGGCCAATAAACGAAGAAATAGGATTAGCCCCCACACGTTTCTGGACTAAATTTCTTCCACCGCCCATATGGTACATTCTCCTCACGTATGGGCACAAACCTTAGGGGTATACCTTCCTCAACTTAGAGTTCTTACTCTATAGATCCCCGCAACGACGCACTCATATACCAACCGAGATGATTTTCCCTTCGACACGAGTTATGCAGACTACCAAAAGTAGGGCATACTTCACGATATGATAAACTAAATCAAATCCATTACAAGCGCCCCACCATCCCTGCCAACGATCATCCATGGCATGCATGTTTATTTTATAAAAACTTTTTGGATTTTTGATCATCAATCAAGTCATAATAATCTTGTTGACTCCACCGCCGAATACTTATTAATTTCCCAACATCAAATAATTACAACACTAAGGGAATGTTCACCGCGAATTTTCCAAACTCAGGGGTAGTGTATCATCATACCCGCAATGCATGCACAAAATTTCATTAACTTCCCAGTTATAATGTTATCACAACATAGCTGCATATCCCCAAAGTGTAGATTTACTGCTCTCCTCATTACCTATCCACATAATCTTAGAACACTATAAAGAAAATGATCATCTTCAAAAATGCTTTTCCTCTCTTATTCCGCTAATAAAATTCCTATCAACCCAAACATGACCTTAGCAGACTGCTTTGCTTAAGGTGAATTAACTCTCAGGGGTCAAAACTTCCAATGTCAAAAATTACAAAGATTTTAAATCCTCAAGGGACCCAAGACGGTACATAACTAGCCCAATAAACGAAGAGATTAGCCTCCATATCTCTTCGACTGAGTTTCTTCCGCCACCAATATAACACATTCGTCCCAACATGAGCCTTCTTTGGATCCGAATTCTTATTGTATCTTCTTCAGAAACCTTCTACATAAATAGAAGTGCGAGGTATCCACATAGAGTATAAAAGGCATGCTTGGTGGTCTCTCACTAAGCTGGTAATAGACTACAAGCACCACTCTCGTTGAAATTGGCCTAATTTTTGTGTAAGGTGATAATATTACTCCATATCTAGGGTAGAAATCTCAGGGTGTGAGTCTCCAGCATTTACACTTACGCTAAACTCTTCCCTTAGTCACTCAAGGTCACTTATTGCTTGGCCCAATCATCCCCAAGATCCGTATAAGTCTAGGATACGTCACGACCTATCCTGCTAAGTCGACTAAAATGGTATCCTAGTTAGGTTGGCATCAATCCTATGCCAAACCAACTCTAATGGTTGGAATGGGAATACCCATTACTGTCTCGGAGAGAGCCAGCATTTGCATGTAAGGGTACGAGTTTGGCTTAGGTTGACACTATCTATAGGAAAAAGCGGACATACTTATTGTGAATTACACATGGGCACACCACCGCTTCCGCTGCATCAGTTTGTCCTCAAACTGATCTAGCTAGCAGGGGTGACCTAGTGTTCTAATGGACTTCTTTATCTCAGGATCGTTGCAAGCTGATACCATTTGTAAGATCCCTTCCCCGCTCCCGGGGCCAAGCGGACCTAATGCCCAGAATCGACGCATTGCGGTGACTTCCAACACACGGGTTGGGCTACACCACGCAATGTCGACCCTGCCGGCTACGATCATAGTGCGAGCAATAGCAAAAGTGAGTACAAGAGAGAGAGTACAAACTAAATGAAAGGAGTCCACAAATCACATTCCAGAATATATCAAAAGCTAATCAAGCGATACATATAACAGTCCGAGCATGAAAATGAGAGTACATAAATGAAAGGGCTTAAGGCCCGGTACATCATGGAACAAAACTCTCTCATCTCACATCCTCTCTACATGCGGAAGCTATCTCATCATCACACTTCACTAATACTCAAAAAGTAATCCACCTGATGTCTCGTGGCCTCTACCCGCTGCGTCGCTGGCTGCTCAGGTCCTGCCCTCGTCTCCTGCGGTGCGTGCGACAGCTCCGTCTCCTCGGAATCCTAGATTGTTTTTCGGCCCCAATGCAAACCGTCAGTCAAAGAATGACCGAGCTCGCTAGGTCCCCTCCTCCTCCTGCGACTCCTAGGTACCGCGCGGGAGGAAGAAGCGGGGGACGAGCAAGGAACAAGCAAGTGACAGGGAAACTAAACTAGTATATATGTACGCAAGTAAAAGAAAAGGGCTAATCTAAACATGTACAAGCAGGAGTATAAGCAGGAGTATAAGCAGGAGTAAAGCAGGAGTATAATAAAGGAGTGCAGTAATAAATGAACAACAAGTAGAGCAAGTAAAGTGAAGCAGTAAAAACGGTAGCGACAAGTAATCAATCTCGTACCCTAACTTATATGAATGCCCATACAAACTTATAAGTTAGGATTTCCAGGAATTATAACTCATCATATAAAAGAGCCCATACTAATTTATATGATGAGGATCTGCAAGTGCGTATGCTATGCTTATGCTATGAATGATTATGCATTGAACTCACCCACACGACTCTGTGCACACAGACCTTTATAGTTCCCTCTATTTGAAAGGAAGCCAACCTCTCGGGTACCAACCGCTGTGACACACGGTGGTAGCGGACCGGGCTGTCCACTCCTAGACGGGTATACACTCTACCAGGCCTAGACCGCACGTACGCCTCGACGCTAAACAACCGCAGAGCTCTGCGTACTCTTTGCTGGAGTCCACCAGACTGTGAGCCAAGTGAGAGGTGTCTTCGGGGAACTGTCATCCCGACATGCAGCCAAGCTGGCCCCTTAGACCTCTACACACCCGCTAAGTCATCGTACCGCGGTCGGAGTGACGACCTGCCTAGTACCGAAGACCTGCCACATTTCTGAGAAAGTTACCGGGACAATCATCCCCTCGAGGTTCCCGCTCGTCTAACCGAGCACCACAATACTGCCACTCCCGCAACTGGGAGGGTTACATAAATCCAATCTTACCCTACTATGGCTACTCTTGCCTACTTTAAATGTTATTGCAGTTTAGGGTTAATCTTGGACTTCCCGAGGGTTACCCTGCAAGGGGCTCGCTACGGTACTAGGAACTACAGTGGGATGACACCCCAAAGTTCCCTTTCTCAAGACACTTAGTATTATTGGTCGTGTTTCCTTAATTATTTCTTAGGTTACTTCTTTGGTGATTTAAGGTAAGCCCTGGGCTTCCCGCGGTCCACCCGGCGAAGGGTTCCCGGCGGTACTAGGGAACGCAATGGGCTCAACCCCCACCATCCTCCTCAAGACATTTACTTTAGTTGGTGGTTAACAATTGGTTCACCCTTCCTCGTTTCCTATAGTTAAAACGACTTAGCTCATCTCCCGTCCCACCCAAATGGGTTGGACGTACCTCAATTCCTCCTACGTTGACTCTAGCACAACCGCACAACTAACCCTAGGATTGACCCTCCCTGAATCCTTGTGTGCTATAACTCAATTACTAATTGTATACAACTTTTAAACACTACTTAGTGGTCTGAATTATCTAAAACTCAAAATTCTGTTTTTACTATACGCAGACCACCAATTTGAACTAACCATCAACCCCATAAGTGAACCCTTCTAAAAACTCATCACCAAGGTCTCCAGTAATTATCCTAGGCTCCCACTGACCCTAGTAAGGTATATTCCAATTTACATAATTTTCCATATTAAATTGGTATTTAATATAATTTTAAGTAATTAAGGCCCTAAGTCACATTACACATGAACCACCCTCAAAATGATTCTACATGCTTCATGAGAATTATCAGTAAGATAATATTCCATATCATGATGGTGCACTAAATATCATGGCCCTAGGGTGTCATTTGACCTACTGAATCATCATAATTGTATAATTACCAAAATGCCACTATAATTAGGAAAAATAGTAATTCCCTTCTGAAAATTCTACAAAAATTACCAAGTGTCCATATGGGGAACTATAGTCCCCTGCCAAATTATTGAGTCATTACCATGTGATTTAATATTTTAAACTGGTTAAACATCCAAAGGTGGCAATCATCAATTTCTACATGAAGTACAAGAAATACAATTCAACATGCTTCCAAACAATTATCATGGCCTCATCTTAACCTAAGACTATAGATAACCAAGTATCATCGCATTGCCCCATGATTTGATATTTTTAAAGGATTAAATACACAAGGGTTGAATAATCCAATTTCTTCATGAAGTACAAGAAATATAATTCAACATGCTTCCAAACAATTATCAGGGGCATATCTTAACCTAAGACTACAGATAACCAAGTATCATCTCATTGCCCCATGATTTGATATTTTTAAAGGATTAAATACACAAGGGTTGAATAATCCAATTTCTTCATGAAGTACAGGAAATATAATTCAACATACTTCCAAACAATTATCATGAGTGTATACTGAATTCAAATGCATAACCCCAAAGGATGAAGGATCATAATTACTGTTTTGCCCTTGAATTAAATAATTGAAGTTAAGTACAAAATCACCAAATTAATTAAATAAATACCAAAAACTGCATTTAAAATTCCAAAAAAAATTCCCATAAGATATAGACATTGGTGTAATCATCATCTGAAAGTTTCATATGGTTACAAGGTGATTTGGTTATGTTTTTGCATAATTCATCAAAAGGGCATAAGTGGTAATATTCCTATGAGTACAATATTTCTCACTATAAGTGCACCAATTAAAATTTCAGAGGCCACATATCATCATAAGTAGACATCCTACAGAGTTTGGGGACCTTAGGTATGGTTTTGCTATGCAACATAATTAAATCCCCAAAACCTAGGTTTTTCACAAAAATCACAAAGTGGATAAATTCTCAAGTAAAGGACACCCCAAATGATTCCAATGCTTTAGAGTATGAATATCAATGTTAGGCCAAAATCTCAGAATTTTGCAAGGACAAATGCCATTATTTATTAATTTATTTTAAAAAGGGGCATATGTGTAAATTCAACCAAGTAAGCATGAAAAGATCTTCAAGGGTCACAAGATTAAATCCAGTGGTCATTAACATATCAATTGACATCCTTGTTCAGTTTGGTAAGGAAAAGATAAACCTAAGTTCTTAATTTGGCATAAACCCTCTATTAAGCTATTTTTTTTCCATAAATTAAAATAAATACTAATTAAATAGTATAAAAAATCCAAGATAATTATTCTAGTCCTAAAACACCATTCTCAGCCTAAGGTTGAAGATTGGTTGTCTAAAAATGTGTTTAGGTTCTAATTGCTTCATTAAGGCCCAAAAGGGCAATTAAGTAATTTTGAGGTTTGGGCTAGGGTTTTTGGTCTTCATTGCTCCAATCACCCCTTGGTGATGAGCAAGACCCTACACCATCCCTAGGCCCCATCACCACTGAATTTTGATAAGTCCTTAAGACTAAGCTCCAAAATTCACAAGCCACCAAGGTTAAGAGACTTCCAAACCTAGGGCAAAAATATGCCCTTTGGGGGTTCACCATTAAGATTAACTCCAATAGGCCTCAAATTTGGAACAGAGGTTACACATATACAGACCCACATGCCACCAAAATTTGAGGGTCATTAGGGGTGATTTCACCCACTAATTCCTCTTAGATCCAAAATCCTAAGATGTGATTAAAAGTATAACATAAAGTGCCCAATCTACACCAATTTTTGCCACAAGGTGGGCCTAGGGTGGACACTCATGTGGCAAAAATCTCAGCCCCATAGGCCCACCCAATCAAAAGTTATTAAGGTTTTGGTGGGCTAACCCCAACTAGGACCAGCCCTAGGAAAAAGGCTCCTCTGGGGTCTACTGACCTCCAAATGCCAAGATTTTAGTTTCTAATGAAACTAGACATCCAAGGCTACAATAGTGTGTATCACATCATTTTCAAGCATTGGCCATTAGGGGCCTCAATTTGGCTCCTCAAGCTAAGTGAAATTCCTGGCCCAACAAACACAAACCCTTAAGCCATCCTCACTCCAAAGAGGGTTCACCCACAAGGAGTGGTCCAATGGACCCAATATTTTTAAAAGTGTGTGGACATAGCCTAAGCTTCACCCTACCCTAACATGGGGGCCCCACAAGGGGTTTTGGCCACCTAATTATCAGAAATTTACTATTCAATGTTTAGACAAAAACTATAGAAAAAAGTACCCCACAAATCCTGATTTTTGGGCTCGAGATAGGTCTAGTATAGTTACACTAGGGTTTAAAATCTCATCCATAAACTCCAAGCCAAATGGGAGTTATAACCATTTTAGTGCCAGGAATTTATTTGGACCAGTCTCAGAAGAATGGCTCTACAGGAGTCAAATCAACACCAAATGGTTTTATCTAAGTCCCGAATGAAAGTAGACTTCTAGATCTACAATAGTTGTCTCAGGAAACTTTTTGATTTATGGCCTCTAAAGACCTTAAAATTAAACTACAAAATAGCTACCAATCTGCTAACATCACACCAAGTCATGTATAAATTAAAGCACTGATCTTGCACAGATCCTAAAGCAGATCGGGCGGCGCTCCTTCATTGTCTTCCTCGAGCCAATGGCCCAGATCGTCCCGTCCTGGAGGCGCTTGGAACCAGAAATCCCGGCCATCCTTCCTTCTCCCTGGCCAGCCACCGCCACCACCACCTCCGTTGAGGTGGTGCCGATCGATTGGCGGTGGATTGGTCGCCGGATGAGGCGGTTTCCGGCGGTTCTACTAAGAAACCCAAATGGCGAAAACCATGGAAAATTCGAATTGAACTCGGCTCAATTGAGCTCGAACTCGACTCCTAACGATCCTAGATGCTAGCACAGTCAGAGGGGGGAGAAGCGAACCTGGAAGCGAGCTGGGCGGCGAGCATTCCGGCGGTTTGCCATCTTCTTCTCCGTCTCCGGCGAGCTTGCTACAGCACTCGTTCCTCCACCGAATTGAATGATCCAAGGCTCTAACCCGACTGTAAAGGCCCTTCCGAAGTTGCTGGTGATGTTTATATAGGCGGAGGAGGGCTGCCTTGGGGGATTTGAATGGGTGGCTCACGGGCTTGGCTTGGCCGACCATCACATATTGCAGCCCAGCTTTCCATCTCCAGCACAGCAATCAACACCCTTCAGGGAAGAGCCCAAGGCTGATTGGGAGGAGAGGGAGGGGGAGATTGGGTCTTTTTTTTGCTTTTAACTTTATCAAGCCACTTTTTGTCCCCTCCTTTAACCCAACCCCTCACTTGGGTTAGCTTGGGTTAGCCCAAACCCCTTAGCCACATCCCACCAGAACCTAGGAGCCTATTTAATTCTTCACCTTAGACTTAGGCTCTAATTAAAAGGGGGAAAAAGGTTTGGGCACTCAATTTGGGATTAAGCCCAATTGGGTTGACTTTGGCTTTGACCAATTGGGTTGACTGGTCCCCCATGTAGGTCATGGGTCCCATGTCATCACCCAATGGAGCTTGTCCCATGGTGGGGCCCTATTTGGCCCAATTTGATCCAAAGGTGTGAAATTACCCAAAATACCCTTCCTTGGGACTTTGGCCAAATTGGGGGAAATTGTCCCTTCCATGATGGGGCTTTTGGGTCTCTTATATCCCTAATGATGTTTAAAGACTAGATGTGGAGTCAATTTTAAGGTTTGAAAGCAAATTGACCAAATTTGGGTTGAGTTGACCTTTTTGCCCTAATTTGGATTTTGACCAAATTGGAGAGGGTTGACCATCCTATGATGGGGCTTTTGGGTCCAAGGGGTCCCTAATCATGTTTATAAAGTAGGGGGAGGGTAAATTTGAGCATTGGAAGGTTAATTGGTCCTCCATTGATTGATTTGGGTTTTTGGCCTTAAGGTGCCCTAATTAGGGCATTGGCCCAATTAAGGGCAATTGGGTACCCCATGATGGGGCTTTTGGGACCTTTAAGTTCAAAATTATATTTAGAATATAGGTGTGAGATCAATTTGGTCATTGGGTGGGCAATTGGTTACAAGATGGTGGATTTGACCATTTGGCCCCTTGTCACCCTTTGGCCCAATTGAGGAGGATGGGTCACCTCATGATGGGGCCTCTGGGTCTAATAGGTCTCTTTTGGTGCTAGGTGTATAATGGGGAAGTCAATTTGGCCACTTGGGGGTCAATTGCCCCTTAGTTGATTGGTTTGGTCCATGTTCACCTAAGGTGATTTTGGGCTAATCCTATGGAATTGAGCCCCACTAAGGGGTGATGCTCACCCCATCACCCTTCCTTAATGTTTAGAGGACTAAGGGTGGTCTCATTTTGGGGAAATTGGTATTCAATTGGCCTTCCTTAGTAGCTTGGGTCCTATTTGATTAGGACTTTAGGTGTGCACTTAGCAAAATTCCCATCCTAAGGGGTCCTCAAGGCCCCTCATCCCACCCCTTGAGCTCACCATTCTCACACTAGGGGTCTAGTAGGATTGGGGATGTTACAAATCCCAATAAACAATAAAATAATTTCGTCCTCGAAATTCTAGTTTGGGTCTACGGGATGCAAGCAAAGCACATAAAGGAACATAACTTACAATATTAAACCGTACCTGAAGAGAAGAGTCCCGGGTAGTGCTCCTGCATGAGGTCCAATGGCTCCCAAGTGTGCTCCTCTCGCCCATGGTTGGACCACAATACTTTCACCAGCGGGACCTTCTTTCGCCGCAAAATGCGGACCTCCGAGTCGTCGATCCGGATAGACTCTAGCATGACTGAACGGTCGGGTGCCACCGGGCCTGAAGTAGACTCCACAAGCTGCTCGGGCCGAAGGAGAGCTCTACGGAGGGAGGAAACGTGGAAGACGTCGTGCACGTTCGCCAGCTCGGGCGGAAGCTCCAGCCTGTACGCCAAAGGATCGATCCTCTCCAGGACCGGATACGGCCCCATGTACCGAGGACTGAGCTTCTTCCGCCCTTTCATCCGAGTAACTCCGTGCATCGGGCGTATCTTCAAGAAGACACGATCCCCCAACTGGAACTCTACCATACGGTGTCGGGCATCATAGTAGTTTGCCTGCCTGCTCTGCGCCTCCAGCATCCGATCCCGGATCAGTCGAACTATAGCATCCGTCTCCTCTATATAATCTGACCCCAAGGCCCGCGGGTCCTCGTCCTGTACCCAAGAAAGAGGGGTGCGACACTTTCTCCCGTAAAGAGCCTCATACGGTGCCATCCCAATGCTAGCCTGATGACTGTTGTTGAATGAGAACTCAATCAGCCGCAACAGTTGCTCCCAAGGCTTGCCCGTATCCAGAATGCACAGTCGCAGTAAATCCTCCATCGTCCGGTTGGTACGCTCCGTCCGTCCGTCGGTCTGAGGGTGGAACGCAGTGTTGAAAGTCAACCGGGATCCCAAGTAGGCCTGGACCGCTCTCCACTCCCTGGAGGTGAAGCGTCCATCTCGATCTGAAACTATCGTCTTGGGCACCCCATGATACCTCACTACCTTCTCCACAAACAAACGAACTAGGGCGCTGACCGGACCCCCTTTCTAAACCGGGATAAATCGTGCCACCTTGGTCAACCTGTCGATTATCACCCAAACGGAGTCATTCCCCGAGCGAGAATGCGGCAGGCCGTGCACAAAATCCATAGATATATCTTCGAATTTCCACTCCGGCACCGGGAGTGGCTGCAATAGACCTCCTGGAGCCTTGCACTCCGCCTTCACCCTCTGACAACTCTCACAATGGGTCACAAATCGAATGATATCCTTCTTCATTCCTGGCCAAAACACGACCTTCCGCAAATCCGCCGCCATCTTGGTAATGCCGGGGTGTACCGAATACTGGGAGCAATGGGTCTCCCGAAGAACCTCCTCTCGAATCCCCCTCCCGGCGGGGATGTAAACTCTGCCGCGGTGGTGAACGAGGTCCTCCTTCAAGGAGTAATCTCCAGCAGCGTCATCTGCCAATGACCTGAATACCGGCTCCAAAGCCGTATCCTGCTGCTGTCCCTCCCGGATACGGTCGCGAATATTGCAGATCATACTCATCGAAGCTAAGTACTCAACATATACTCCTGGGTCAGCTCTGCTCACCAGAGTAATCCGCATATCCCGCAGCGTCTGCACCAACTCCATGTCCATCACCCTGCTCTCTGCCTGTGAGGTACTGCCCCTCCTGCTCAGTGCGTCCGATACTGTATTGGCCTTGCCCGGATGATAATGCATGGTGTAGTCGTAGTCGCACAAGAACTCCAACCATCGCCGCTGTCGTAGGTTGAGGTCCTTCTGAGTGTCGATGTACTTGAGGTTCTTATGATCCGAGAAGATCTCACAATGAACCCCGTACAAATAATGTCCCCACACCTTCAAAGCAAATACGACCGCTCCAAGCTCTAGGTCGTGCACTGGGTAGTTCATCTCATGCTTCTTCAGCTGACGGGAGGCATATGCGATCACGTGCCCATGCTGCATAAGCACCGCTCCCATCCCTTGATATGACGCGTCGGTGTAGATCTGGAATCCTTCCTTCCCAGATGGAAGTGCAAGGATAGGGGCTGAGATAAGTCTGTCCTTCAGCTCTGCATAGGCCGCCTCACACCGCGGCGTCCAGTCAAAGGCAGCATCCTTCTTTGTCAATGAAGTGAGGGGAAGGGCAATCTTGGAGAACCCCGCTATGAACTTGCGGTAATACCCCGCTAACCCTAAGAAACTCCGGATATCTGCTGCGGTCTTCGGCCTAGGCCAATCTTTGACAGCTTGCACCTTAGCCGGATCTACTGCTAGACCGGCTCCGCTGATGGTGTGTCCCAAGAAAGCCACCTCCCTCAACCAGAACTGGCACTTTGAGAACTTGGCAAACATCCGGTGCTCCCTCAACTTCCTCAGTACCGCTGCTAGATGGCTGGCATGCTCCTCCTCGGTCCTCGAGTAGACCAAAATATCATCGATGAATACTATCACAAATATATCAAGGAAAGGCTCGAAGATCTGGTTCATCATACTCATGAATGCTGATGGGGCGTTGGTGAGCCCAAACGGCATCACCGTAAACTCGTACAAACCATTCCTCGAGCTGAATGCGGTCTTCGGAATATCTTCCTCCCGTATCCTCAACTGATAGTAGCCGACCGCAAATCCAGCTTGGAGAACCAGTGGGCACCCTACAACTGATCAAACAGCTCATCAATCCTCGGTAGCGGATAAGTGTTCCGCACCGTCAATCTATTGAGCTCCCGATAGTCGATACACAGCCGGAGAGTCCCATCCTTCTTCTTTACGAACAAGACCGGAGCTCCCCTGATACCATTTGTAAGATCCCTTCCCCGCTGGTTCTGGGCATAAGGTCCGCTTGGTTCTGAGGAAGAACCGCAATGCGTCGGTTCTGGGCATAAGGTCCGCTTGGCCCCTGGTTCTGATACCATTTGTAAGATCCCCCTCCCGGAACACACAACACGGCTGAGGGGAATCTTATGCCCAGGACAGCCGCCTTGCGGAAGCACTAGCACACGAGCTAGCCTCCCCCACAAGACGCCTATCGTGCCGGCTAAACCAACTACACAGCGCCAACCCATCAATGAAAGAAAGTATTAAAAACCAAAGATTCACAATAAGAAATAATGTCCAAATCAGAGTATAAGAAAGACAGAAAGCTACGCAAGCTCCTGCAAATCATCAGAGTAATCAGCTAAATGCCCCAAGGGCTACATCTCAAAACACTCACCCGCCTCTGTCACTAACGACAACTAAGGTACCATAAACCCCAGCCCTGCACACCTGACCTGGCTGGCCTCCGGTGTTGAACGCTGCTACACATCTGAATGTGCTCCTAAAAAGATGGAGGTAGCAACCGTTAGTCATAAAGACTAAGTGGCTTCCCATCCGCTCCCCCGGCGACTCCAAGGCACCGGGCGGAAGGAAAGGAAGAAAAGCTGCAATATAACAGTAATATATACAAAGCAGGTGAAAGGGAAAGTAAACTAGTATATACACAAATTCTAAGCTACACAAGTGTAAAAGGGGCTAATCTAATCATGTATAAGCAGGAGTATAATAAAGGTGTACAGTAGTAAATAAACAGTAAGTAAAGCAGGTAAAGCAAGACAGTAAGAACAGTAGCGACAAGTAATCAATCTCGTACCATAACTTATATGAATGCCCATACAAACTTATAAGTTAGGATTTCCAGGAATTATAACTCATCATATAAAAGAGCCCATACTAATTTATATGATGAGAATCTGCAAGTGTGTATGCTATGCTTATGCTATGAATGATTTATGCAATGGACTCACACAAACGACTCTATGCGCATAGACCTTTGTAGTTCCCTCTGTTTGAAAGGAAGCCAACCTCTCAGGTACCAACCGCTGTGACACACGGTGGTAGCGGACCGGGCTGTCCACTCCTAGGCGGGTATACACTCTACCAGGCCTAGACTGCACGTACGCCTCGACGCTAAACAATCGCGGAGCTCTGCGTACTCTTTGCTGGAGTCCACCAGACTGTGAGCCAAGTGAGAGGTGTCTTCGGGGAACTGTCATCCCGACACGCAGCCAAGCTGGCCCCTTAGACCCCTACACACCCGCTAAGTCAACGTACCGCGGCCGGAGTGACGACCTGCCTAGTACCAAAGACCTGCCACATTTATCCAAGAACTAACGGGGCTATCCTCCCATCGAGCCTCCAGCTCATCCAACCCAGCATACCACACACCTGTCACTCCCACACTTGGAGGAGATACATAAATCCAATCTTACCCTACTATGGGTTCTCTTGCCTACTTTAAATGTTATTGCAATTTAGGGTTAATCTTGGACTTCCCGAGGGTTACCCTGTAAGGGGCTCGCTACGGTACTATGAACTACAATGGGATGACACCCCAAAGTTCCCTTTCTCAAGACACTTAGTATTATTGGTATCTACCCATAAGATTACCCTCTTATCATTTCGCTTGAATTAAACCTCAGTGCTTTATGACCCTCTAAGGGGAAAGATGATCTTTCGTCAATCCCGAGCACAGCCTTACCCACAGCTCACCAAGCACTCTCATCTTCTAAACTCCTAATTAGACTACTCTTGTTTAGTTATTATCCTACTTGGAAGTTTAGGGTGGATCCTGGACTTCCCGAGGGCTACCCGGTGAAGGGTTCGCAAGGTACTAGGGTATATGATGGGATGATGCCCAACCCCTTTCCAGGTCATTTAACAATCTTGGCGGCTACCCTGACCAAACCTTCCACCCTCTCATTACTATTTATAACCTACGCCTTATGTTTCACCCCGCTCCCATGCAATCAATCTTTTGGACCCAACTCTAATAACTCTTAGTCCTCCAAGTGGTCTAAACTCATCTCTTATTGTAATCCAATTCTCCCCGATTTCCTTATGATTATGTTGACCTATTCATCATAATGAGTTTTTACTATCCGCAGACCACGACATACAGCTAACTTAGATTCCTAAGGTGGAACCTTGATCAAATTACTTCCAAATGACTTCTAATTATTATCATTGGTTCATAATGGACAAAAATGAGGAATAATCAAAATCCAAACATGTTTCATATAATTTTGCCCTCTAAAAATATTTATTAATTACTAACCTGAATCTAAAGTGTGAAGGAGGTATCATGCTAATGAATTCAAACTTGTTAAATATCCTTCCAGAGATGAAGTGGGACATGATAAAAAGATTTCCAAGTTTTCATATTTTTCCAGCAATCAAATAACCATAATCCCTAATTTTCAATGAATGAATGGAAAAATAATTTTACACATCAAGTACAAGATTTTGGCTTCCTAAAATTCTGGGAAAATTACAGTAAATTCATATGAACATAAAATCACTATTTCCAGAAGATCATATTACTTGTTATATCACATTTGAGTACGATGCCTACTCATTTAGGGAACTCATAACCTCAACTCCGCACATGACTGCTTGTGCATTCATCCTAATCTCACACATGATTCCGAGGATCTTGCACGTGATCCCTTCGATATACTACAATCATTACGGACGTCTTCTTATTCAATTACGGATGATAAATCACCTTAAATCCGTACGAGAATACCCACTAAATTTATTGTAATCATAAACAATCATCATTAGTGACAAATACCTTCAATGATTATCACAGCATCGGTTCAACTATATTTCTTGCGATCCTAAAGATTAAGCATTTATAACAATACTTTAATTTGTTATCGCATCATCGAGGTGCACATTCGATCATCATCCGCGAAGTGTTAAATCTATGATCTGTCCGCTAACATTTTATTAATAAATCACAATTTCAGAATGATGTACCCAAACAGAACAGCCCTCGAGAATTGGATTTCGGGGAGCTACACTCCTCCGAAAATATCGTGTCGCCCTATTTTGGAAAGGTCTCTCCGATAGCTACAACTCTCATGTTCGCTCCAAGAACTGAGAAACCGGCCACTAGTAATCCCACCGTATGCAATCATGAACATCAACTCACCCAAGCAATACCATGTAATTACCTTGTGCTATCAAGCACCCTTGGACATCAACTTAGTACCTTCTTATCATGCTTCGCAAAACATCTCAAGGCATCCCTAGCCTTAGCATAAACATTTCAAAGCACCACCGGCCTGCACATAATGTTCAACAACGTTCCAACAAGAGTAGGGCGATAGCGTGTTCATACATGGTAATTCTCTATCATGATTCTACGGGACTACTAGTGCGCATTTCCAATCATACACATTCCCTTAAGAATTTATCCCAACATCAATATCTCTAAAATCACTGTCACCGTGCCTCATCATCTATAACATGATTCGTATATGACTTTAATTTATCCGAGCTTCCGACTTAGCATTTACACCACCGTTAAGACATTCAACGGAAGATTAATAACTTTAAAAACGACGCACCCAAAAATTACAAAACTTCACAAGGATGATTATAATCTTGATAAAAATCACTCCACCAATTTTCATGAGCGTCGAAGCAATATTTTGGGAGATATTCATAAATTACCGTAATCGAGTGTGATACGACACTGTTCAGTAAAACAGACATTCAGAAAGCTCTACTCAACCAAAAATTATGATTAACCCCAATCTGGAAAGCTAGGAAGAAGAGCTACAACTTTTATGTTTACCTCAAAACCCAGAACTTAGTGTTTCATACCCAAAATCCTCATTGAAGTCAACAGCCCAAATCTGGACAGAAAACAGAGCACAAAGTCCTGATTTAATTCTCTGGACAGTCCACTCGACTGGACATCTAGAGAGCTACAGGTCACCCTAGAAAACGTATAACCTATCGTTGGAAAGCTCTCTCCGAGGGCTACAACTTTCATGTTGAGCCCGAAGTCTAATTCCAGCGGGGTCAAGTCTAAAAATTGGCTTGAGCCCGGCTGCGCACAATTCTCCTTAATAACCAAGTGCAAGTTATGAATACATTTATCACATATAATTATCAATCCTAATGACAGAGAATTATTCATAACATTTATGCAAGTTATAATTAACAAATCCTATAACAGAAGGTTATTCCTCAATTCTCAAGCCTTTAATGATCATATATATATGTATATATATTGAATTCCCATAACAAGAACTATTCCTCCATTCTCAAGCATCATTTATATATATGTATATATATTGAATTTCCCCTTGACAGGGGACTTAAAATTGAAATCCATATATATATGTATATATATATTGAAATCCATAACAGGGGAACTAATGTTGAATTCCCCTAATCCATAACAGGGATCATATGTATATATGTATATATATTGAATTCCCCCTGACAGAGAACTAAGATTGAAATCCCAAAATGAATTTAGGCAGCCACCTTTCTCCTCACATGCACCCTCACGAGGCCACCGCGTCTCATGAAACCAACGTCCCACGTTTCTATTGAAGCGAGGAGTTGAATGAGGGCGTTTTCGCGGCGATTGACGCCCTACAACAAAAAACCCTAACGCGGCCTCAACCTACGGAACTTCATTTCGCTCCCAAATCGACTCAATTGAGTCGATGCCTCGCCTAATGGATCTAAGAAAACTAGCACCAAGGGAGAGGGGAGGAAGTCACCTGAGTGTCCATGCATGCAATCCAATAGCCGCGTATGCGGCGTTTCTCCGTTGCTTTCGGTCATGGTCGAATCTTGCCGATCCGGACCCTTTTGTCGTTCGCCGAAGGAGTCGCCCTTGGATCTCGCCGGAGAGTTTGCTGTTTTTGGAGTTTTCACCGCCAGAAATGGAGGCCAGTGGTTAATGAGATGGGGGAGGTGTGAGATTGGTTGGATGGGGCTTGGATGTTTCATCTGGACAGAAGAATGAGAGGGAGAGAGATAAGATATTTGAAAAGAATAGCAAAACGTGAGAGAGAAAGTGAGAGAGAGTTAGGTCTCGGTGAGGGAAATAAAATAAAACAGAAGGATGGGATGGAGAGAGTGATGGAGGTAGAGGGTGTGCTGTGAGATCTGGCTTCCCTTGGCGGAAAAAATACAGCTCGCCGTGGGAGAGCTCGGTAGATCTGAAAGGGGCGGCCATGGAGGTTGCCGGCATTGGCTCGCCGGAGTTGGAGAAGAAAGAGGAGAGGTGGTCGGTGGTGAGGAGAGCTGCGCCGGAGCCGTGAGGTGAAGGAGGGGTTGCCAGAGCTCGCGAAGGTGGTCGCCGGAGCTGTGGCCGAGGAGCGCCGGAGGATTGCCGAGAGAGGGAGCAGCGGGGAGAGCGCCGTCAAGGAGCAAGGAGAGGATCGGGTATCTCATTTCTAACCTAATCTTTATGTATATATATATATATATTAATTATGATAATAATAATGATAATATTAATAATAGTAATATTATTAATATTAGAGTATAAACGCTCGTACTACGCCCTAGAAGACTCGAAAATTGTCCCCGACGGGCTCGCTTTGATCGTCTTGCTGACACGCATCCCCCAGGACGATCCGAGATCAATTCCGAGTCCGTTTGCTCATTTTATGCTTGACGGAGCGTTTACGGCCTAATATACTTAAACGTCAAAACTCGTTTAAACGACGTCAGAATCGCAAACAGATAAATTTGTTGAATTCATACTATCGTTACGAGTCTAACAAGACTGATTGGGGTCAATTGCGAGGTTGTTTGGTCCATTTCACCATTTTGGATAAATATGCTATTCGCAGACCACATTAATAAAATCGCCGATTCTCATCAGAATCGAGCGCAGACAGTTTTGTTGAACTCGTACAGGCTTCACGAGTCTAACAAAACTGACTGGGGGGAATACCAAGACCGTCTGCTGCATATCGCCTTTTGGATAAATATGCTATTCGCATACCGCATTAATAAATTCGCCGATTCTCATCAAAATCAAGCGCGGACAGTTTCGTTGAACTCTTATAAGCTTCACGAGTCTAACAAACCTGACTGGGGTGAATTCTGAGACCATTTGCTTGATTTCATCGCTTTGGATAAATAAGTTACTTAGAGTCGCGTCGACGCGACTAATTCTCCGATACACATCGGAATCGAGTGCAGTCGACTTCGTTGGACTGGTATCAACTTTACGAGTCGAACAAAATCAACTAAGGCCGATTATGCGGTCATTTGCAAAATAGTCATATTTGAGGCGTCGCGTAGCTCAAGGCGACTGTTTTGGTCGACTTCATATATACGCTATTTGAACACCATGACATTTTAGCTAACATACGCACTATAATTCCTTCGAGGCGGTACGCCTCCTTCGAGTTTTATCGCTCAAGTTATGCTCTCCGGACAGCTCGGATCCCGATACAGCCAACATCGGGACAAAGAATAGAACTGGTACTCGCCGCATTCGTCGAGTGCACTTCCCCGGCTCAGTTGCAAGCCTGGCCCTCAGTACACCTCGAGCCCGAGTCAACTCGCTTGACTCAAAAACACGCACAAGGGGTCTAGCTCGAATCGGGATGTTACACCGCCTCTACCTGACAACTATGCTCATCAGACTCAGAGGGGTAACACTGGAGGTCGGAACAACCATCCTGAAGGGCGTGCACCTTCCAAATATCTTTTCTCTAACTACGGGAGGACATGCCACTCCGTTGCTCGATGTTGGCTCAATCATCCCCACCTTTGCCCTACCGGTGACTCTTCTGCCTCTACCTCCAAGCAATCAGCCTCGGTGGTCACTTCCTCAGGTAGTGTCCATGTAGTCACTCAAGGTAAATGGCTGATTGATTCAGGTGCTACAAATCATATGACTGGTAATCCTCAATGTTTCTCTCTCTTGGAGAAACATGATCGGTTGCCCCTGGTGTTCATTGCGGATGGCTCTCCTTCTCCGGTAAATGGTACGGGTATCGTCCAGGTCACTCCGTCTCTTCGCCTGAAAGATACTCTATATGTGCCCAAATTCCCGTGCAACTTACTATCTGTTACTTCTCTCTGCAAGTAGCTACAATGTTCTATAACATTCACCCCTACTACTTGTTCTTTTCAGGATCCTTGCTCCAAGCGGACGATTGCTACTAAGACTGAGACAATGTATCAGCTCTCTCTACTTCCTCTTCATCTTCCAACAGTCTTCTGCAATGGCATCTTTGTCTTGGTCATCCTCCTGAACGGCTTCTTCGTCAAATTCTACCTCATCTACCTAAGAATGCTCCTCCCCTCAACTGTGAAGCATGTCAGATTGGCAAGCATCATCGCTCATCTTTCCAAGCTAAGCAAGGACGTGGATCTTCCAATCTTTTTGATCTTGTTCACTCCGACATCGGGTGTCCTTCCCCTACTCCCACTGTTGGGAGGGGTAGCTCTTATTTTGTAACTTTATTGATGATTTCTCTAGATGTACTTGGGTGTATCTTTTAAAAGATCGCTCTGAATTATTCTTTGTATGGACTACTTTTTATGAAATGATCAAAACCCAGTTTGGGGTCTCTATCAAAATTCTTCGTTCTGATAATGCAAAAGAATATATTAATAATGATTTCTCTGTCTTTTGTATGCAAAATGATATTATTCATCAAACAAGTTGTGTCTATACTTCTCAACAGAACGGTTTGGTTGAACGCAAGAACCGTCACCTTCTTGATGTAGCTCGCACACTTCTATCTCAAATGAATGTTCCTCGCTCATATTGGGGATATGTCTTTCTCATTTCTTGTCACCTCATCAATCGTATCCCCTCTTCTGTTCTTCATGGTCAAACACCGTTCTCTGTCCTATATCCGGGCAAGGAAGCTTTCCCTCTTCCACCGCGTATTTTTGTGCGTATGACGTTTGTTCATTCTCCATCTGCTACTCATGACAAGCTTTATCCGCGTGCCACAAAGTGTGTCTTTCTGGGCTACTCTACTTATCAAAAGGGTTATTGCTGTTTTGACCCCATTCTTCGCAAACAAGTGGTTTCTGCCGATGTTACGTTCTTTGAAGACGTATCCTATTTCTCCAAAGACAAATCTATTGCTTTGTCTGATCTTCGTCAAATTCTCCCCATACCAGCTATCCCCACTGACAATAAACCGTTACCACCGCCACCCCCCGACCCCATCTCCACCGCCACCACCCCCGACCCCGTATCTTCCCCTCGAATCTCCTCCTTCCCCTCTGAGGCAGCCTCTCCCAGCTCTCGGGCCAGCACTCTCTGCAATGGATGCACCGGATGTTGATGAACAAGACGATTTGGATGTTCCTATTGCCCTTCACAAAGGAGTTCGGACATGTACGCAACATTCGATAAATGATGTGGTTTCCTATGCTTGGCTTAAGCCCTCCTGTAGGAATTTTGCCTTGGATCTCTCTGCCAATGCCACTCCACGCTCTTACCAAGAAGCTCTTACCATTCCTCAATGGAAGGCTGCTATGGATGAATAAATGGCAACCCTCACTGAGAGAGGTACTTGGACGCTTATTCCGGTTCCTCTAGGAATGGATGTCGTTGGCTGCCGCTGGGTCTTTATTGTGAAGTTCCATCCTGATGGTAGTGTGGATCGCTACAAGGCTCTCCTTGTTGCCAAAGGCTTCACTCAGAGCCATGGTGTAGATTTTTTTGACACATTCTCTCCTGTCGCTCGCATCAGCACTATCCGTGTCCTCTTCTCGGTAGCCGTCAACAGGGGTTGGTCTATGTCTCAACTCGACATCAAAAATGCTTTCCACTATGGCGATCTTCAAGAAGATGTGTATATAGAGCAACCTCCTGGGTATGTTGCTTAGGGGGAGACACGTGTATGCAAGTTGCGGAAAGCTATCTATGGTCTCAAACAAAGTCCTTGGGCGTGGTTTGAAAAGTTCAGTAGCATTGTCGAAATCATTGGCTTTACACGAAGTTCTGCAGATCATTCTCTATTCATTCGCAAAACCTCACAGGGTCTTGTTGTTCTTGCCGTTTACGTTCATGACATTCTTCTCACAGGTGACGATCAAACTGGAATTGCGTTAACCAAGAAACATCTCGGTCAACACTTTGTTACCAAAGACATGGGCTCTCCAAAATATTTTCTGGGAATAGAGATTTTACGGAAACAAAACTCAGTGGTTCTCTCACAAGGCAAGTATGGTCTTAACCTTCTGCAAGAAACCGGTTTGACTGGGGCTAAACCGACTCGATGTCCCATGGCCGTTGGTGAAGACAAAACATGCCAAGATGATTCACCACCTCTGACAGATGTTACACGGCACAGACGTCTAGTAGGCAAACTTATCTATCTTACAGTAACCAGACCAGACATCTCATATGATGTAGGAAAGGTTAGCCAGTTCATGCAAGCTCCTAGAAAATGTCATATACAATCTGCTCTAAGGATATTAGAGTATGTTAAAGGGGCTCCAGGAAAGGGATTACTTTTTCAGAACAATAGTCATCTAAAGATTGAGGCCTACTCAGATTCTAGTTATGCAGACGATAAAGGTGATCACAAATCTACTTCTGGATTTTGCACCTTTGTTGGGGGGAATCTTGTAAGCTGGAAGAGCAAGAAACAATCTGTTGTCTCAAGGTCTAGTGCTGAAGCTGAGTATCGAAGTATGGCGTCGACAACTTGTGAACTTAAATGGTTAAGAGCTCTCATGCTGGACTTAGGAGAAGTCTATAACCATCCTCTGTCGATGTTCTGTGACAACAAAGTTGCCATATACATATCTAAGAATCCGGTATTCCACGAGAGGACAAAACACATTGAAGTCGATTGCCATTTTATCAGAGAAGAAGTATTGAAGAAACAAATTTGTACTCCATTCGTTACTTCAGACAATGAACTAGCATATATTTTTACCAAGCCTGTGTCTACTTCTTTTTCGAACATTTGCGACAAGCTGGGCATGATTGACATATATGCTCCAGCTTGAGGGGGAGTGTTGAAGTGTTGTGACCGGGCGGTCTGTCTGGAGACCGGGCGGTCTGTCTGGAGACCAGGCGGTCTTGTTGAAGTGTTGAGACCAGGCAGTCTGGTTGGTGACCGGGCGGTCTGGGTTCCTTTTCTCTCTGGCGGTCTGTTCATTTCAGACCGTACACTCTCTAAGGCTTAGCGGGTTGATGATGAAGACAGGCGGTCTAGCCCTACTTCCTGCGGTCTCTCCTTTACAGACCGCTTGTTCTTTGGAGGGTTCAGGAGCGAGGTCTGTTATCTCAGATCGAGCGGCTCGGCGGTCTCCCAATGTCTGACCGCCCAGTTCTGTATTTTGTCCTGTATAGTATTTAGTTTCACGCTGTTTATTTGTAATCTCTTCTTTCTCCTCCATTCTATATAAAGGAGGTTATACCTTTGTAATAATCAAGTTTTTTGGAAATAAAAATTGTTATTCTCCATTTTCCGGTCTTATTTTTCTTGTTCGCATATTTCTCACTAGATTTTCCTTGGAGATTCTTTCTCTCTGAGTGTTTCTCTCCAGATGCTTAATCCACTCTTCAGCTGGATAGATCTTGTCAATGTCCTTGCACACTTAACCATGGCTGAGCCAGGCATTAAGGATAATGCTCTTGGAGTCCTCACTCTAATATTCATAGCCTGGGTCATTGCCATGCTCTTCTCTTTTCATAGCCATGAATTCTTCAGCTAACATCACTTGTTCCTTTTTTCTTTTCTTTGCCAATTGAACATTCTTTGCAATTTTGGCCTGCCCCTCAAAGTCAAAATCTTCTTTCCTGTAATTATCCAGCAGGGGCAGATTTAGGGCAATCCTGGTTCCTTGTAACACTTGGAGAGCCAATTCAGAATTGGTCTCAGCATTGACCACCTCACCCTTTCTGGCTTCTTCAATTATTTTAGCTTCTAGGGACTAGGAGGCAGCTGTTACAGAACCTGAGATGGTCTGGAAGACATTCTCCAAATCAGATTTCATCTCATCCTTCATTTTCTCTGCCTCACTAATCATTCTGGTGGTAGTATTCCAGGCATACTCTTCTATATGGTTGGAAGCTTTTTCTATAACTTCATCTGTCTTGCTTACATAGTTCTTTACATAGGATATGTCTTGCTCAGACAGTTGGAGGTGTTTATCCATTGATCTCAGGATAGTACTATGAGCAACCACTGAATTTTCTACCAGATCAAACCATTTAGTCATTTGCTTATTAAGGAAGGCAGTCTCTTCCTTAATCTCTTTTACTTCAGTCATGATTTCTTCCTTTATAGACAAGATTGAACTGTCAATATAATTCTTCATGGAAATCATCTGACCATCAATCAATGTATTGATGGACCTGGCAGTTTTTCATGTGATATTGCTGATGTGGATGGGATATCAGATATTATATAAGGCTCCCCCACAACTTGAGCAGGAATTTTCTCCCCCTTAGCTGGATCACTAGGCTGAGCAGCAACCTTATAGCCTGCAGCCTTTTTCCTTGCCTCTTCAGCATTTCTGGCTTGCTCCCCCTCACTTGGAGCATCTTCATTTTCCTTATCAGGAGTGGTCTTCTGCTGCTCCCCCTCAGATGAGGGATCACCATTGTCCTGATCATCTCCCCAGTAGTCTACTGGTTTATGAGGAATTAGTTTAGTTCTTTGCCCTAGATTGAAAATAAATAAGTCAATCTCACATTGAAGATCTGTAACAGCATTGTCTTCAACATCCTCATTATCTTCTGAGGAGGAGTGTATAATCTGCACACTTTTATCAATAGTAGCAGGATTGGATGAATCACAAGGAGAGTGATCTTCTTGTTTTCCTACTGACATGCCCTTATCACCAGCAGCATCAGTGGCATCATCATCATCTTTATGATGCATTTTTCCAGCAGCATCATCTTTTTCTTCTTCATGCTCTTTTTCACGAGCATGGCTTACAAGACCTTCAGTGTCATGTTCTCCTTCTTGATCCTTTGGAGGACTACTGGCTGGTTCCTGATTGACCACAGCTGGGACATTGCCTTCTGCCTCTGATTCATAGTTAGAGCAGTGAATCCTTGCTTTCCTCAGCCTTTTGACCAAAGTCTTATTCTTGTCTTTGGGTTCAGCTGGTTGGCTCATGGGGAGGACCCTTGAGAATCTGTCCAGGTTCTTTATGTCCATTCTCTTCAAGTAATGGAGGTTTTTTCTTTTTGACTTGTCAAATTTTTCTGGCTAGTGTTTAAGAGGTAGAGGGAGAGAATTTTCCCTAGGTTGGGGGTCTGCAGACATTCCCTTATCCTTTGAAAGATCACCTCAACCCAAGATGTCCTCTTCTTCAGAGTAACTCTTGACATCAACTCAAACATGTGTTTGGATATGGTGTCATGTGATCCTGGCTTACACAATATGGCTTTTCCAACTATATCAGAGAGCAGTTTGCCTCTCTGGTTAAAGAACTTCCTCTTTAGTGGGCCAATTTTGGCATCACTATATATTCACACCATTGTAAGGATTGGTCTTTATCCTTTTCAGAAATTTCATCTTCCTCTTCTTCACTGCAAGAGGTCAGCTGAAGGGCCTTTTCCATTTTCTTAGGAGAGATTTTTATCTTGTCACTCCCTATCCTTCCCTTGATTGAGGAGTTTGATGAGGACATCTTGGCACTAGAGAAGAATTCCAGAACTTCAGTTCTGAGAATCATTGTTGGCTCAGATAGCATATAGTCTAGTCCTTGGTCTGATAGAAGTTGAATCACTTCTCTTATCTCAGCAGGGGCATGCATGAATCCATTTCGAACTATCTCATAGCCTTCATGGAGATCTTTTGCCATATTTGGCGCCATTAGTTCTGAAGGCTAGGTCGTTGAGATGGAAGGTAGAAGGGTTCATCTCGTCGGCTAGGTTAATGGAAAGTGTAATAAATTTATCAACATTTTGATATTTATAGGGGCTCGATTTGGGTTTAAATTTCCCTAAGTGTATATGTTGATTAGACTTAATCAATTTGATTAATTTGACATTGCTGATGTGTCAATTGGGTCATGATTTTATTTTGCCAGCCCGTCACAGTGGAACCGCTGAGATGGAGTTGTTATCCGCTGGGACAAAACATTGTCAATCGTTGAGACAGTTCTAGTCATCTCAGCGGTTCAGCTGAAACCTTCTCAGCTATTTCAGTTGATTTCACAGCCTATCGGTGAATTATATAATTAGGCTTGTTTCAAGACCTAAACATGCTACCAATCATTTAGATAGCAACTTGTCCAATCAAAGCTTGTTATACATGATTACATGTTTTATTAAAGCTAAAGAATAACAAAATGAGCAAGGTAGATAATTGACAGTATAAGATCTATTCTAAATTTAACATGCCAAGCTCAATTTTAAAAGCATTACACTTTACCTCATCCAATGACTTTGTAAAGATGTCAGCAACTTGTTTGTCATAGGGGACAAATTCAAGCCATATATCTTTACTTTCTACATACTCTCTAATGAAATGATACCTTATCTCTATATGCTTAGTCCTGCTATGTGAGATATGATTCTTAGCTATAGAGATAACACTGGATGCGTCACAATACATGGGAGAATTACTTACATTAAGGTTATAGTCCTCTAGCTGATGTTGTATCCACAGTAGTTGTACATAACAGCTCCCTGCAGCTATATATTCAGATTCAGCAGTGGTTATTGCCACACTGGTCTGCTTCTTGCTGCTCCATGAGATCAACCTTCTTCCTAGGAATTGACAAGTTCCACTTGCGATTTTCCTATCTTCTTTGCAACCTGCAAAGTCTGCATCTGAAAAGCCAATTAGTTCAAAATCATTGTTCCTAGGATACCAAGGGCCAAGATGATGGCTTCCCAAAAGGTATCTCAAAATCCTCTTTGCAGCTGAGTAATGAGATTCCTTAGGGCATGCTTGGTACCTAGCACAAACATAAGTAACATACATAATGTCTGGTCTACTGATAGTTAAATACAATAGGGAGAAATTATACACCTGTACATGGATTCATCAAAGGGCTTACCCTTTTCATCCTTGTCCAGGGAAATGTTGGGCCCCATGATAGTTTTCATGGTGGAAGCTGATTCCATCCCAAACTTCTTAATAAGCTCCCTATTGTACTTGGTCTGAGAGATGGAAATCCCCTCATCAGACTGTTTCACTTAGAGGCCTAAAAAGTACTTGAGCTCTCCCATACTGCTCATCTCAAACTCCCCCTGCATAAGGTTAGCAAACCTTTTGCAAAGGTTGTCATCTGTACACCCAAATATTATGCCAACAACATAAATTTGGACTATAACACATTTGCCCTTCATTTCCCTAAGAAACAATGTGTTATCTATTGATACGTTAAAATTATTATTTTTTAAGTGTGAAGCCTTGCTTTCTTCTTTTATTAGAATTCGGCGGCGTTTTCGAAGAGTCCCGCGAGTAATCCTACTTCGAAGAATTACCCGTTATCCTATCGAAAGATAGAAGTAACGACCTTTTCCTCTTTCGAAATATCGAAGATTACTCTTTGGCCGCGTCGCCAAAAGCTAAGTAGAAAAGATTGAAAAAGGGCTTTATGTTGAAATTAAAATTGAAAGCTTTTTGAAAATATTGTTGCAACAATTTTTTGAGTAGTTGCAACAATTCTTTAAGAGCGTTTTAAAACTTCTTTTACCTTGAGCTAGTTGCAACAACCAAAGAGGTGTTGCAACAAATTTTTTAGTGTTTTTAAAAGAGAGTTTTTTTTAAAAAGTGCTTTAGAGAGAAAGCTTTTGGGTTTATGTAATTATCCGGACTAAAATCAATAAAGGCAAGTGGACCTTATCGATAGTAGTATAGGATATTTCTTTTGAAATATCAAGGTCGTATTTTTCCAAGGTCGTATCGATTATTTCTACTTCTTAGGAACGCGCTATTATTTTATCGAAAAGAGTTTGAAATTGATTTTTATGATTTTATAGAAAAGCTAGTGACGAAAATGATAACTATCGCGGGCTTGGTGTGCGTTTAGCAAAAACCAAGAAAAGCGATGAAAAGAAAAAGAACGAAAACGTTAATTTAAAAAGTAGTTTTGCTTAGAATTTTTAGGGTTTTATAAAACGATAATGATAACTACGGCGATAATAAGCGATTGAGCGGGTAGCGGAATTAAGCAAAAAGCAAATATATAAAAAAAATAAAATACGCACTAATTGAAAACGCACACACTCTACAGAATTAAAATGAAAGCTGTAAATTGCAGAAATTAAAGAAATGCGATCCCTACCCAAATAGGTAGAGGGGAAATAAATGCGTGAGCAAGTCCTATCCAAACGGATAGGCGGGAAATAAATGCGTGAGCAAGTCCTATCCAAACGGATAGGCGGGAAATAAATGCGTGACGGAAATGGAAACTATTCGATTACAAAAAAGGCGCAAACTTTATACTCATACACACACCCACTCTACGTTAATGAAATCTAATTAAAATAAAACAAATCTAAACTCATACACTCACACACACAACAATAATGAAACTAAGTTAAAAACAAAAGAAAATCTACTCTCATACACACACACACACTTACAAAAAAGCAAAAAGAAAGTAAAAAGAACAAATGAAAATAAAACAAAACAAAAAACTAATTAACCTCCTACACTCACACACACTAATATGAAATCATCTAAGCATTTCAACAAAACTAAAAACAAGAAAATTACACTCATACACACACACCCAAATTAAAATGACAACTTAACAAAAATTACAAAATTACATAAAACCAAAAATAAAAAGAAAAAGAACAAAAAGAGAACACACACACACTAAAACAAAGAGAGACAATAATTACAAAACAAGCTTAATTTATTTCCATCAAAAAAAGGGGTTACAAAACTAGAGAGAGAAAGTGCAAAATTACAAAAATTACAAAACACCAAAAATCAGCAAAATGGAACAAAACCTTAAGAAAAGCTCCCAAAATTTTGAACCCTTGGACTCAGCTGAAACTGGCTATTTATAGAAAAAAATTTAGGATTACACGCCCTCGGACACGGGCGTGTCTGAGGGCGTGACACGGCTTGGGGTGCGAATAGCCAGAACAGCTGGATCCAGGCAGGCATCTGGAAGGCTTGACCGGCGACTTCGGAAGTACACGGGCGTGTTCCATGTAACACGGGCGTGTTATTCGTCGGCAGTGTGCTGGGCGTGACACCTTGCGTGTCCTTGTTCTTCTGGAAGAATTTGCTGAGTCACGGCCTCGGTCACGGGCGTGACCCAATCACGGCCGTGACATTGGGTGTGACATTGACATCTTGGCTCGAATCTGGGCTTGGTCATACAACACGGGCGTGACCATGGTACACGGCCTCGGTCACGGGCGTGACCGAGGTACACGGCCTCGGTCACGGGCGTGACCGAGGGCGTGACTTGATGTTTGAGTTGGAAAAAGAACAGGGAAAAGAAAATGTTAGGGATTAGTGAACACGCCCTTGGACACGGGCGTGACCAAGGGCGTGACTTAACAAAATTACAAAAACTTTACAAAATTAAAATAAAACTAAGTTAAAAACAAAAATAACAAAAACAAACATTTTATTCATTAATTTACATATATTATTTAGAAATCTAATTAAAATTAATACTAAAAATTATAAAGAAAAATGCGTATATTTACTATTCATCAAACACCCCCATACTTAAGCTTTTGCTATTCCAGAGCAAAAGTAAGGGATACCTATAAGACGTTTAATAAAATTTCTAATTTACTAAAGTTTTTATTAAATCAAAAGTAAGATCGAAATAAATTTAGGGTATTTAAAGAGGTAAGTCCAAAACTATGAAAGTAATTTAAAAAGAGCGAAAAATTTTTAGCGAGACTTCTAAAGTTAGCTAAATAGCGTCGATTATTGCAGTCTTTGGTACCTTTTAATTAGAATAGAATTATATAAAACTATAACCTTTTTTAAGAAAGTTTTTAAGAATAAATAAAGCCTACTAATTATGCTCTCTCAAACTTTTTTAAATTAAAAATCTAGGTACAATTTTGTTGGCTAAGGGGTAGGGGAAAAAAGGTAGCTTTGGCAAAAAGAAGAGTGCTTGGATAAAGGGGTGACGGATTTTATCCTCCCACCCCACCTTTTTGGTGGTTTTACTTTGGTTCCCAGCGTTGGTTTACGCGGGAGAATTGAAATCATTTCTCAACTTAACCCAATGCCCGTGTTTACGGAATTATTAATTTTTTATTCCCATTGACACGGGATTTCTTTTAACAATATTGGGTGCCTGTGTTTACGGAATCTCTTTATTCCCATTGACACAGGATTTCTTTTAAAACTCCTACTTTTATTATTTTTATGCCAAGCTAAAGTGTGTTTATAAGGGGGGTTTCAAGAGAAATTCTAGATTAATAAAAAAAGATTTTTGAGAGCAAGTTTAGTAGATTAAAAACATTCCTAAAGTTTCACAAGTTTAGAGTTAGAATAATTGAATCTAAAGATGGTTTGCCAATATAATACAAAAAGGAATCTATTTAGGGTAAACCCGAGGTAGTGCTAAAAATTCTGTTCTCAAATTAAATTAAGATTGCAAGATTTTCTTTACTACTAAAAATTCCTCGATTTAAAATTTTCAAACTATGAAATGAATAAAATTGATTTAGCAAATCATAAATAATGAAAAACGCTTAAAGATAAAACTAACCTAGCCTTGGAAATAACAAAAAGCTAAGTAGGGGTTTTATTTTATTTTTGGATTTTTGATAAGTTTTTCAGCAAATTTTTTTTTTTTAAGATATGATATATTTTTTTATTTTTGATTTTTCATAACAAAATACATATATAAATACAAAAAAGAGGAAGAAGAAAATTAAGAAAAGTTATATACAAAATATTTATGATTTTTTTTTTCTAAAATTTTTTTTTTCATCATATATTTTTTTGATTTTTTTAATTTTGTTAAAAATATGTACATTAATAGAAAAAAAGGAAAAGAAAAGGAAAGAGAGAAGGAAAAACATTTTTGGTGTTATAACAAAATGAATTTTGTTATAACAAATTTTTAAGTACATTTTTCATCATTTTTTGGATTTTGATTTATTATTATAAATAAGGATTTTTATATACAAATAAAAGACATAAACATAAAACATTTATAAATTTTTTTTTTGTTTTTGTGTGTTTTTTAATTTTTTTCTAAGTTAATTAAAGATTTTTTTGGATTTTTTCTAATATGGGAGGGGCAAAAATAATTATAAAAAGAGGGAAAACACGCCCCCATACTTAAAACCAACATTGTCCTCAATGTTGAAGGTAAGTGTGAGGAACGAAAATACTTACAAAAAAGGAAAGATGAAGATTTTAATTACAAAATAGAGAAAAAAATATATTCAAGGATAGTTACAAAAAAAAGGAACTCCACGAATATATACAAAATTGTTTTTTTTTTTTGGCTTGTTTTAGTTTTTCGAAATGTACAAAACACGAATAGAATACGTATAAAAGAAGTAAAAAAAAACATATATTTTTTGGTATGCTAAAAATAAATTTTTATCATCTTTTTATGTGATTATTTATATTATAGGTTTTTTTTTTGTTTTAATTTTAAAATATGCATGTTTTAAAATATATCTAAATTTTAAGAAAGATAAAATAAGGTAAAATAAAGAAAAGGCTTTAAGATAAAAACCAAGGAAGAAAGAAGAGAAATAAAAAGGTAAAAACAACGGGGTTTTCTCGTTTCGAAATATCGACAAAAATCCCCTCTCGGGTCTGTCGAGTAATCCTACTTTGAGAAACTTCCTATTGTCTTATCTTAAAATTCCCAAAATTCTTTTTGATTTTTGTTTTAAAGTTTTTGCATTATTTTATTTTGTTTTATGTTTCTTTTTTGAAAAAGAATGATAATTTAAAATATGCATAATTATTAATTTTATTATTATTATTATTATTATTATTTTTTGGTTTTGTTTTTTTTTTTATTTATTATTTATTAGTATTATTTTTGTTTAAGTTTTTATTTGTTTGAAATGAAAATTTATTTCATCATTTTTTTTTGGTTTTATAAAAAAAAAGGAACGTAATTGGATAAATATGGGGGTGCCTCCCACGAGCGCTTTGTTTACCGTCTCGTAGCTTGACACGTTGGCGGGGTACGATCTTTTTAGAGGTGGGGGAGGGGTATGGAATTTAACTTCCCTCCCAGTTGATCCCCCGCGTGGTAGAGTTTTAGTCGGTGACCGTTAACTTTTAAGTCGCCTTTTTCCGGGTGGGTGATAAGGACGGTCCCGTATGGCCAAACCTCTTTCACTTGAAAGGGGCCGGACCAACGGGATTTTAGTTTCCCCGGAAAAAGACGAAGACGTGAGTTATATAGGAGGACGAGATCGCCCGGCGCAAATGATTTTGGAAATTTAATTTTGCGGTCGTGGTAAAATTTCGAGCGTTCCTTATAAAATTTATTACTCTCGTAAGCGTTCGCACGCCATTCATCGAGTTCGTTTAATTGGAATTTCCGGTTTTCGGCGGTTAAATTATGATCGAGATTTAAGAGTTTTAACGCCCAAAAAGCGCGGTGCTCTAATTCTACGGGCAAATGGCACGCCTTGCCGTAGACTAATCGATAAGGCGTACAACCGATTGCGGTTTTGTACGCCGTACGATATGCCCACAGCGCGTCGTCTAATTTAAGTGCCCAATCCTTCCTATTAGTTGAAACGGTTTTTTCTAATATGCGTTTGATTTCCCGATTTACTACCTCCACTTGGCCGTTCGTTTGGGGGTGATAGGCGGTGGCGAGCTTATGCGTGACGCCATATTTGGTTAATATTTTTGCAAACTGGGCGTTGCAAAAGTGCGTACCCCTATCACTAACTATCGCACGGGGCGTACCGAAGCGAGAAAATAATTTTTTAAGAAAGTTGACGACGACTCTCGCATCGTTGGTGGGGAGAGCTTGCGCTTCCGCCCACCTAGATACGTAGTCGACCGCCACTAAAATGTAGCGATTTGTATATGAAGGAGGTAGGGGGCCTATGAAATCTATGCCCCATAAATCGAAAATCTCGCATTCTAAATAAAAATTTTGGGGCATCTCGTCGCGACGAGAGATGTTACCCGACCGTTGACAGCTATCGCATGCGCTCACAAAAGTGTGAGCGTCTTTGAAGAGAGCGGGCTAATAAAAGCCCGCCTCCAGCGCCTTCTGCGCGGTCCGGTTGGCTTGATAATGCCCCCGGCCGGCCCTTCGTGGCAGTGCCGCAAAATTTGCGCACCCTCCTCGTTCGAAACGCATCTCCGCACGATTTGGTCCGCGCAGACGCGAAATAAGAAAGGGTCCTCCCAAAAGTAATTTTTCAAATCAGAAAAGAATTTCTTCTTTTGCTGTTTTGAAAAGTCTTTCGGGAGCACCCGCGCAACTAAATAGTTGGCGTAGTCTGCGAACCAAGGCGAGGGAGAAGTTTTTAAATTATTTAAAGCTAAAAGACGCTCCTCGGGAAATCGATCATCGATTTCCGGTTCGAAGAGCGCTTCCGCGATTGGGTGTTCTAAACGAGAAAGGTGGTCGGCCGCTAAATTTTCGGCCCCCTTCTTATCGCGGATCTCTAAATCAATTCTTGTAATAGGAGGATCCAACGAAGAAGGCGGGGCTTAGCGTCCATTTTTTCTAATAAATATTTTAGGGCGGAGTGGTCGGTAAATATTATAATTTTAGAAAGCGTGACGTAGGGCCTAAACTTATCTATGGCGAAGACGACGGCTAGGAGTTCCTTTTCCGTTGTCGTGTAATTAGCCTGTGCGGCCGTGAGCGTGCGGGACGCGTAGTAGATAGGATGAAAATATTTATTAACGCGTTGGCCTAATACGGCCCCTACCGCTATATCACTCGCGACGCACATAATCTCAAACGGAAGGGTCCAATCGGGCGCCACCAGAATGGGAGAATGGATAAGTTTATTTTTTATGGCATTGAATGCCTCTACGCACGCGTTATCAAAAATAAATGGAGATTCCTTCTCCAGGAGGTGGGTTAGCGGTTTTGTTATTTTAGAAAAGTTTTGAATAAACCGCCTATAGAAACCCGCGTGGCCAAGAAAACTACGAATTGATTTTATATTTGAGGGCGCGGGGAGTTTTTCAATTATTTCGACCTTGGCCTTGTAGACCTCCATCCCTCTTTCAGAAATTTTATGCCCGAGAACTAAGCCTTCTCGAACCATAAAATTACACTTTTCCCAGTTTAAAACCAGGTTCGTGTCTTCGCATCGTTGGAGGACTCGATCTAAATTTTGGAGGCAGTTTTGGAAGGAACTTCCAAAAACCGAGAAGTCATCCATAAAGACTTCCATAATATCCTCTACGAGCTCTCCAAAGATCGCCATCATACATCGTTGAAATGTAGCTGGCGCGTTGCAGAGGCCGAATGGCATCCTTCGGTACGCGAAGGTACCGAAGGGGCACGTAAAGGTTGTTTTCTCCTGGTCTTCGGGGGAGATAGGAATTTGTAAAAATCCCGATAGACCATCGAGAAAACAATAATAAGGATGACCCAATAGTCGCTCCAAAATTTGATCGATAAACGGTAACGGAAAGTGGTCTTTGCGGGTGGCATCATTTAATTTTCGGTAATCGATGCACACCCTCCAACCCGTAACAGTACGAGTTGGAATTAATTCGTTATGTTCATTTGCCACTACCGTTATACCGCCCTTTTTAGGCACGACATGAATGGGACTAACCCACGTGCTGTCGGATATAGGGTAGATAATCCCCGCATCCATTAATTTTATTACTTCAGCCTTAACGACCTCCCGCATATTTGGGTTTAATCGTCGCTGAGGCTGGATGGTTTTGTGGGAATTATCTTCTAAGAAGATTTTGTGCGTGCAAAAAGAGGGATTTATCCCCCTAATATCGGAAATCTGCCATGCAATTGCATGGCGATGCGTGGACAAAACTTTAACTAATTCGGAGGTTTCCGAATCAGATAAAGAAAACGAAATAATAACCGAGAGTTTTAAGTCCGCGGCGAGAAAAGCGTATTTTAGATGGTCGGGGAGTGGCTTAAGCTCCAAGACCGGGGGTTCTTCGTAAGAAGTTGATATTTTTAAATTTTTAGAATTAAAAGATTCGAAAGGCGAATCTGGCGGTAGCTCGTCCAAAGGGGCGAGGTCCGCCAAATCCGGTTCGTCTAAATTTAAAGCGAGTAATTCATAAAGCGAAGAACACTCATCCTCGAACGCGGATTCTAAGTGAAAGCAGGAATCATCGTTCGATAAAGAATTTCGCATCGAGGGATTAATAAGAAGGGTAACTTCGTCGTCCCCTACCCGAAGGAGGAGGCGACCGTTACTCACATCAATTAATGCGCGGGAGGTCGCGAGGAAAGGGCGACCGAGGATAATTGGTACCTCAGTGTCCTCCTCAATGTCGAGGATGACGAAGTCTACCGGGAAGATAAACTTGTCAACCTTGACCAGAACGTCCTCCACTACCCCGATAGGATATTTTATCGAGCGATCCGCGAGTTGGATGCTCATTTTTGTTGGGGTGGGAACACCCAAATCTAGTTTTTTGGATGCTCATTTTTGCTAGGGCGTACTTTATTAATAAATTGCCGAATAGGCACGGGATGGAAAACCTTCCCGGGTCGTTTAGTTTTGGCGGCAATTTATTAAGTAGGACCGCGAGCATTCCGCATTTAAGGAAACACGCGAAATACCCTCGAGCTTCTTTTTATTAGAAAGGAGCTCCTTAAGGTATTTCGCATATTTCGGCATTTGTGAGAGTGCCTCGCAGAAAGGGACGTTAATTTGAATTTGTTTACAAATTTGTAAAAACTTTTTGTAATGTTCATCCTCCTTCTCTTTATTAAGTTTTGCGGGGTACGGAATTTGCGGGCTCGAGACGCCCGACGCTAATTTTTTTTCCGTATCTAATAAAATAAAAGACGAGGGTGCAGGGGTCGGAGGCGAAACAGTTACCTGATGCTCAACCCGCAATGGGGAGTCGACCTCCTTGCCGCTGCGAAGGGTAATGGCGTGGGCATTTTCACGCGGGTTCTGCTCCGAGTTCCCCGGTAGTGCTCCAAGTGGCCGCTCGGAGACCATATTTGCAAGCTGGCCAACCTGCATTTCTAAATTTTTTAGCGATCCGGTTATATTCCGGATATTTGCGTCGTTGGAAGCCATGTATTTTGCAAAAATCTCCTCGAGCGGAGAAGGTTTTGGAGGAGGAGGCGCAAAACCCTGCTGAAATCCTTGGGGATATCCATGCGGAAATCCTTGTGGGATCGCAGGTGGAGGGCGTTGCGCATTATTAGGGTTACTCCAGGAGAAGTTCGGGTGACTCCTCCAACCCGGGTTATAGTTATTACTATATGGGTTGAAGGGCGCCCGCACTTGGTTACCCACGTAATCCACCGATTCCTCGCATAAATTATTATTATTATTAATATTATTATTAAGATAATTATTATTGAGATTATTAAAATTATTATTATTATTATTATTAGGATTATTAAAATTATTATTATTATTATTAGGATTATTAGCCCAAGCGGGAGTGGAGGAGGAAGCAGTCATCTCCGCCACTTGCTTACTTAGCCGCTCTACCTGCGAGGCTAAGTGAGTAGTGGCATCCACTTCGAAAAAACCAGCCGGTTTAGGAGGACGCGACCTTGGCACGTTCCATTGGTACGCGTTCATGGCCATTTCTTCGATCAGAGCTTGAGCGGCCTCCGGGGTTTTGTTGTTTAATGTTCCCCCGGCGGCTGCGTCGATCATCTGTCTCGTTGAAAAATTCAAGCCGTTATAGAACGTTTGTACCTGAAGCCAAGTTGGTAGCGCGTGATGAGGACACCTACGCAAATATTCTTTAAAACGTTCCCAAGTCTCGTAGAGAGACTCGGAATCGAATTGAATGAAGGATGCGATATCGGTGCGTAATTTAGCGGTTTTTGACGGAGGAAAATATTTAGTTAGAAAATTCTCCGTCAATTCGGCCCACGCGGTTATGGACCCTCTCGGAAGAGAAGTCAACCACGATTTCGCCTTTGTCCGCAGGGAAAAGGGAAATAAGCGCAAGCGAATGGCGTCATCGCTGACGCCATTAATCTTGAAGGTGTCGCAAATTTCTAAAAAATTATTAAGGTGTTGGTTTGGGTCCTCATCTGGCAAACCGTCGAACTGAATCGACTGTTGTACCATTTGAATTATACTGGATTTGATTTCAAAATTATTATTAGCTATCGCAGGGCGGGTAACGCTCGATCCTGTATCCTCTAAATTTGGCCTAGCATAATAGGCCATGGTCCTCGGTGGGGCCGCATTTAGATTAGGATCGCCCATCACGCCTATATGTATATCGCCGACGGATTCTTCGGGATCTATTTGTAGATTTTGATTATGAGATCGGCGGCGCTCGTGAAGCGTGCGCTCGATTTCGGGATCAAAAGGTAATATTGGATTATCCGAAGATTCGCCTCGGGTCATACACTATTTTTTTAATTAATTTTTTGAAGAGTTTTTTTTTTCTTTTATAGATTTTTTTTTGATGTTTTTGTTTTAGAAATATTTTTACAAAGATGAAAAAGAAAGGAAAGAAAGTAAAAGAGAATAATATATTTTTTTGGGTTTTTCTTTACTTAAGTAAAATATATAAATATATATATATTTTTTTTTTGGGTTTGATTTTTGTGGGGCTTTTATATGAAAATATATGTAGCTATATTCGAAAATATATGTAAAAAAGGAAAATTGAAAAATATATGTATATAATTTTTTTTTGATTTGATTTTTCTTTACTTAGATAGTATATTTTTTTTTGTTTTTTAGATAGAAAAAGAGATGAAATATAAGATAAAATTAATAGCGTTTCCTATTTCAAAATAACGACACAACTCCCCAGCAACGGCGCCAAAAACTTGATACGTTAAAATTATTATTTTTTAAGTGTGAAGCCTTGCTTTCTTCTTTTATTAGAATTCGGCGGCGTTTTCGAAGAGTCCCGCGAGTAATCCTACTTCGAAGAATTACCCGTTATCCTATCGAAAGATAGAAGTAACGGCCTTTTCCTCTTTCGAAATATCGAAGATTACTCTTTGGCCGCGTCGCCAAAAGCTAAGTAGAAAAGATTGAAAAAGGGCTTTTTGTTGAAATTAAAATTGAAAGCTTTTTGAAAATATTGTTGCAACAATTTTTTGAGTAGTTGCAACAATTCTTTAAGAGCGTTTTAAAACTTCTTTTACCTTGAGCTAGTTGCAACAACCAAATGGGTGTTGCAACAAATTTTTTAGTGTTTTTAAAAGAGAGTTTTTTTTAAAAAGTGCTTTAGAGAGAAAGCTTTTGGGTTTATGTAATTATCCGGACTAAAATCAATAAAGGCAAGTGGACCTTATCGATAGTAGTATAGGATATTTCTTTTGAAATATCAAGGTCGTATTTTTCCAAGGTCGTATCGATTATTTCTACTTCTTAGGAACGCGCTATTATTTTATCGAAAAGAGTTTGAAATTGATTTTTATGATTTTATAGAAAAGCTAGTGACGAAAATGATAACTATCGCGGGCTTGGTGTGCGTTTAGCAAAAACCAAGAAAAGCGATGAAAAGAAAAAGAACGAAAACGTTAATTTAAAAAGTAGTTTTGCTTAGAATTTTTTAGGGTTTTATAAAACGATAATGATAACTACGGCGATAATAAGCGATTGAGCGGGTAGCGGAATTAAGCAAAAAGCAAATATATAAAAAAAATAAAATACGCACTAATTGAAAACGCACACACTCTACAGAATTAAAATGAAAGCTGTAAATTGCAGAAATTAAAGAAATGCGATCCCTACCCAAATAGGTAGAGGGGAAATAAATGCGTGAGCAAGTCCTATCCAAACGGATAGGCGGGAAATAAATGCGTGAGCAAGTCCTATCCAAACGGATAGGCGGGAAATAAATGCGTGACGGAAATGGAAACTATTCGATTACAAAAAAGGCGCAAACTTTATACTCATACACACACCCACTCTACATTAATGAAATCTAATTAAAATAAAACAAATCTAAACTCATACACTCACACACACAACAATAATGAAACTAAGTTAAAAACAAAAGAAAATCTACTCTCATACACACACACACACTTACAAAAAAGCAAAAAGAAAGTAAAAAGAACAAATGAAAATAAAACAAAACAAAAAACTAATTAACCTCCTACACTCACACACACTAATATGAAATCATCTAAAAATTTCAACAAAACTAAAAACAAGAAAATTACACTCATACACACACACACACCCAAATTAAAATGACAACTTAACAAAAATTACAAAATTACATAAAACCAAAAATAAAAAGAAAAAGAACAAAAAGAGAACACACACACACTAAAACAAAGAGAGACAATAATTACAAAACAAGCTTAATTTATTTCCATCAAAAAAAGGGGTTACAAAACTAGAGAGAGAAAGTGCAAAATTACAAAAATTACAAAACACCAAAAATCAGCAAAATGGAACAAAACCTTAAGAGAAGCTCCCAAAATTTTGAACCCTTGGACTCAGCTGAAACTGGCTATTTATAGAAAAAATTTTAGGATTACACGCCCTCGGACACGGGCGTGTCTGAGGGCGTGACACGGCTTGGGGTGCGAATAGCCAGAACAGCTGGATCCAGGCAGGCATCTGGAAGGCTTGACCGGCGACTTCGAAAGTACACGGGCGTGTTCCATGTAACACGGGCGTGTTCTTCGTCGGCAGTGTGCTGGCGTGACACCTTGCGTGTCCTTGTTCTTCTGGAAGAATTTGCTGAGTCACGGCCTCGGTCACGAGCGTGACCCAATCACGGCCGTGACATTGGGCGTGACATTGACATCTTGGCTCAAATCTGGGCTTGGTCATACAACACGGGCGTGACCATGGTACACGGCCTCGGTCACGGGCGTGACCGAGGGCGTGACTTGATGTTTGAGTTGGAAAAAGAACAGGGAAAAGAAAATGTTAGGGATTAGTGAACACGCCCTTGGACACGGGCGTGACCAAGGGCGTGACTTAACAAAATTACAAAAACTTTACAAAATTAAAATAAAACTAAGTTAAAAACAAAAATAACAAAAACAAACATTTTATTCATTAATTTACATATATTATTTAGAAATCTAATTAAAATTATACTAAAAATTATAAAGAAAAATGCGTATATTTACTATTCATCATCTATCTTTCCCCTCAAAGCTAGACAAGGTCTCATACCAAGCCCTAGGGGCTTGCTTTAGACCATATAGAGCTTTCCTAAGCAAATAAACATGAGAGGAGAGGGTAGGGTGAACAAAACCTTAGGGCTACTCCACATAAACCTCTTCTTTTAGATTGCCATTCAGGAATGCTGATTTGACATCCATCTGGTACACTTTGAACCCCTTGTGGGCAGAATAGGCAAGGAATAGCCTTATTGCTTCTAACATTGCAATTGGGGCAAGGGTTTGATCAAAGTCAATACCTTCTTCTTATTTGTACCCCTGGGCCACTAGTCTGGCTTTGTTCTTGATGATGGTGCCATTCTCATCAAGCTTGTTCCTGTAGATCCATTTGGTGCCAATGATATTGTGTCCTTGAGGCTTTGACACCAATTTCCACACCTTGCACCTCTTGAACTGAAGCAACTCTTCTTGCATTCTTTGAATCCAGAAGGTTTCTTCATTTGCTTCTTTAAATATCTTGGGTTGCATTTGTGATAGAAAGCTCAAGAATAGGGCTTCATTGTGAGCCCTTCTTTTGGTAACCACTCCTTGGTTAACATCTCCAATTATTTGGTTTATTGGATGATCCCTTAGGTGTCTGTTTACTACATGCAACCTGCCAGCTATCTGCAGCTCTTCTTCTTGAGCAGCAGCATCTTCAACAGCTTGCCGAACTTCAACTTCAGGGATTGCTACCTCTGAATTGACCTTGCTTGTGCTGGGTATGTCTTGCAGAGATATATCTTGCATTTACTGTTCATTACATGTCAAAACAGGAGAGTTGGACCAGCCCTTTCAGAGCAGGCTGGTCTTATCAAAAACTAAATGCATATACTCTTCTACAATATGAGTTTTCTTGTTGAATACTCTATAGGCCTTGCTATGTGAGTTATATCCAACAAGAACCCCTATATTGCATTTTTCAGCAAACTTAATTAATTGAGATTTTCCATTATTTAAAATGTAGCATTTGCAACCAAAGATTCTAAAGTATGAAATAGTTGGTTGTTTGCCTTTCAAAATCTCATAGGGGGTTATTCCTAGGGCCTTATTGATAAATGCTCTATTGAGAACATAACATGCAGTATTGACTGCCTCAGCCCAAAAATATTCTGGGAGTGAGGAGTCACTACACAATGTTCTCCCAACCTCTGTCAAGGTTTTATTCCTCCTCTCAGCCACACCATTTTGCTGTGGAGTCCTTGTTGGAGCATGCGTTTCGCACTCTTCCGGTTTGATAATAACAAAATCCCGTTTGTATTTGATTCTACTTTTATTGAAGGTGTGCAGGTAACAGGTATGAGATGTTCACAATTGTGATTGGAGCTCAATTTGACTATATGGAGAATTTAGATGTCGGAATTTTCCGACATCTACTGTCGCCCAGGCGACAGGACAGAAGTTACAGCAACTGCCCACACGGCAGCACGACGAGCAGCAGTTTGGCGCTGTCAGAATTCCGACAGTGATGTCGCCCAGGCGACAGTCCAGAAGTTACAGCAACCGCTCGCACGACAGCATGACGAATGACAGTTTGGCGCTGTCGGAATTCCGACAGCGATTTCGCCCTGGCGACAGTGAAAAATATAAATTGGTTCGTTTTGTTTGTGCATTCCATGTTTTTGAAGATTCTAAGTCCCTTCCCGAGTGCATACAAACCAGAGAGCTCCAGAACCTCATCAACTCCCATTTGTGCTTAGAAGGTTTGAGATTGAAGACGAGATCGGACGCGCTTCAACATCAACGATCATCTCGAGGCTTCAACCTTCCTTTCAGAGATCTGAATTTCTAGGGAGTTCTTCTTTTCATTTTGTACTTTCATTTATATACATTTCATTTTGTATTAGTAGGGAAATCGTCTCCTTGTGCGTGACGTCTAAGTCCTTGCGTGGCTTAGGGGAAAATCGCTTCCTTGTGCGGAGCGTCCAAGTCCTTGCATGGCTTGGTGGGAAATCACGACCTTGTGTGCTACATCTAGATCTTGGGAAGATCTAGAGGATAGGCTTGGGCTTAGTCTAGGGAAAGACAAGTGATAGCCTTCCAATCCTTGGGAGAAGGATTGGTAAACAAAAATTGTCAAAAGTTTATTATCTTATTTATGCCTTGATCTTAACCATTGTTAAGATCATTTTTATTGTATGAGAATTTCATGATTAAAATATTATGCCTTTTCTTTAATTGCAAATTTGGTTGCTTAATCTTTAACTTAGAAATTTGTGTTTGATCTAATTTAAAAAATTTCATTGTTTGTAAATTTTTATGAGTGATTTTTAGAAAAGCAAAATTTGTTTTGAAAATTCTTAAGTTAAAATTCATAATTCAAAAAGGCCCTTATTCACCCCCCCTCTAAGGGCGCCACAAGATCCAACACGTGGTATCAGAGCGAGGTTACTCCAAAACGGTTTTACCACCGGGAGTAATGGCGCACAACGATCACGCGTTCGTTGAGGGGGCAAGGAATTAGTAGGCCACCACTTCTTACGGGTACAGACTATAACTATTGGAAAACCCGAATGCGGTGTTTTCTAATAGCTCTCGACATGGAAGTTTGGAATATGGTCGAGACGAGTTATACTTCCCCAACATATGATGTAGGAAATGTAACAATGGACAAACCCAAAGACAAGTGGGATGACAATGATAAATTAAAATATAAAAACAATGCAAAAGCCATGAATGCTTTATTTTGCGCACTAGATCGCACTGAATTTAATAGAGTTTGTGCTTGTGATACTGCATATGAAATTTGGAATCTCTTAGAAATCACTCATGAAGGTACTTTGCAGGTAAAGGATTCAAAGCTATTTCAACTGGAGTCAGAATTCGAAAGATTCAAAATGGAGGTGGATGAAGAAATTGATACAATGTACACACGATTCACTAAAATCGTGAACGATTCAAAGGTGCTGGGTAAGGTTTTCTCCAATGGAGATTTAGTAAGGAAAATCTTAAGATCACTTCCCCTGAAGTTCAATCCTAAAGTGACTGCAATCTTTGAGTCACATGATCTTAAGACCTTACAATTGGAGAGCCTCATTGGGAATCTGAAAACTCATGAGGTGGAGTTGAAAATCCAAAGCCAAGAGTACAATTTGGAGCCCAAAAAGAAGAGCTTGGCGTTGAAATCAAGAAGGGAAGTTTAGACTGAATCTGAAGAAAGTGAGGAAGATGAGGAAGGACTATTTGTGAGGAACTTTAAAAAGTTTATGAGAAATCCGGAGAGGAGAAATTCATTTAAAAGATTTTTCAAAAAGAACGATTGTCTACCAAAAAGGCAAAGGAAAAATGGAGAATGAAGAGGAGCGTCCGCTACCAGAGTGCTACCATTGCAAGAAGATTGGTCATATCAGAAGCAAGTGCCCAAAATATCTGAGAGAGCAGAAAGAGAAGAGGCACGATAAGAATTTCAAAATGAAGGTTCTGAAGGCGGAGACTTGGGATGACACAACTTCTGAAGGCTCAAGTGAAGCAAGCGATGAAGATAAAGAAGAAGAAAATGTATGCTTGATTGGGAAAGAAAATGCATCATCTGACGACGATTGCAGTGTTCAAAGCGACACTGAGGTAACTCCTCCATCTTATGAAGATTTATATTCTGAATTTATGAAAACTTGCAAATTTTTGGATAAAAGCCTAAAGGAAATTGATTTTTTAAAGTCTGAAAATAAAGGTCTTTTAAAAGTGAATAAAAAATTATCAAATGAATTGAAAACTATTGGGAAAGAGAAGGTAATTTGTCAAGAGTGTGATCACTCTTCGACAAGGATAAAAGAACTTGAAAACACTATTTCTAAGTTCGATCAAAAAATTGATCAACTTCTAAAAGAGAAAAAGGACTTAGAAAAAGTGGTCAAAACTTCTCATTCTCAATTAGAGAATTATAAGAAAAATGTTGCAAATAGACGTGGCATGATAGTAAAAGAAAATTCAATTTTAAAGTCCAAAGTAAATGAGTTGAACATGGCAATTGGAAAATTTGGTGTTGGAAAAAAATCTCTGGATATGATTTTAGCCAACCAATGCCATGGGACAGCAAAATTTGGGCTAGGATACGTTTCTGGAAGCTCTGGAAGCTGTCGGAAATTTCCGACAACTGATGTCGGAACCAGCGACAGCTCCAGGTTCAGAAAACCTATTTTTCAAAATGAAAATTTTTCTAAGTCCACACATAAAGATGTTTCCTCCAGCAAGAGTCCAGAGAAACCATTGAAAAATGATTCCTCACCATTCATTGCATGTGCCAAATGTCATCGATTTGGTCACATCTCGGACTCATGTTGGAAGAAAGGAAAAGTTAATGTTAAACAAATCTGGGTACCTAAGGCATCCACCTATACCATGGGATCGACCACTTGGGTAACCAGATCTTTACTCTCATCATCTTTTTAGGTGTGCGTGCAGGCTAGGAACAAGGAAGACGTGTGGTATTTGGACTCTGGATGTTCAAAACACATGACGGGCGATAAATCAAAGTTCCTTAGCCTGGAGATGAAGAAAGGTGGAACAGTGACATTTGGAGATAATGATAAGGGTAAAGTCAAAGGCATTGGAGTGGTAGGTAACGAAGAATTTAAAATTTCAAATGTTTTATATATTAAAGGTTTGAAACATAATTTAATTTCTATTAGTCAACTATGTGATAAAAATCTAAATGTTTTATTTGACTCTAGCTCAAACCTTTGCAAAATTATTGATTCTAAAACAAACGAAATCGTACTTACTGCACCAAGAATAAACAATGTCTATACAATCACTTTTCATGATTTATCTCATTCTACACTTAAATGTTTTATTTCAAAGAATGATGAACTTGAATTATGGCATAGGAGACTAGGACATTCTAGTGCTAAACGCATAGTAAAGCTTTCTAAAAATAAAATAATAAAAGGTTTACCAAATTTGAATGGAAAGCTTTCTTCATTATGTTCACCATGCCAAAAAGGAAAGTTTACAAAATCATCTTTTAAAAGCAAAAATGTTATTTCTGCTACTAGACCTCTACAATTATTACATATGGACTTGTTTGGTCCAATTACTACACAAAGTCTAGGAGGTAGAAAATATACGTTTGTTATTATTGATGATTATTCTAGATTTTGTTGGACATTGTTTTTAAATTCAAAATCTGATGCTTTTGATGAATTTGTAAAACTAATTTCACGTATTCAAAATGAACTTGATTTAAAAGTAAAATGCATTAGATCAGATCATGGAGGAGAGTTTGATAATGAAAAATTTATTTCATATTGTAATGAATTTAGGATAAAACACGAATTTTCCGCTCCTCGCACACCATAGCAAAATGGTGTAGTGGAGAGGAAAAATAGAACACTTTAAGAATTAGGACGTACTATGCTTTGTGAATTTAAATTGCCAAAATATTTTTGGGCCGAAGCGGTTAGTACTGCATGCTATATTATTAATCGTGTCATGATTCGTCCTACAATACAATTAACTCCTTATGAAATTTATTTTCAAAGAAAATCAAATGTATCTTACTTTCAAGTTTTTGGTTGTAAATGCTTTATTTTGAATACAAAAGATAACTTAGGCAAATTTGATGAAAAATGTGATGAAGGAATTTTCATTGGTTATTCTTCAACTAGCAAGGTCTATAGAGACTATAATAAACATACTAAAGTGGTTGTAGAATCTATTCATGTAAAATTTGATGAAAATATTTCTTGTGTAGAAAATACTAAAGTTGCAGATAATGACAAAAATGAAGAAGATGTGGAACAAAATCTGAGGAAAAATGATGATGATCATGATGAAGAAAAAGTAGAGAAAGAAGACGAAAAAGATGGTGAAGAAGAAGAAGAATAAGGATATGTACTCCAACCGAGCTAAGGTTCTCAAAAGATCATCCACAAGAATTTGTTATTGGAGAACCATTAAGTGGGGTACGTACACGTTCCAGTTTACATGAAAGTTTTTCAAATTTATGTTTTGTCTCAAATATAGAACCAAAAGATGTTGCCACCGCTTTAAATGATGAATCTTGGTTTCTAGCTATGAATGAAGAACTTAACCAATTTGAAAGAAATAAAGTTTGGATTCTTGTTGATAGACCTAGTGATCATCCAGTGGTAGGAGTCAAATGGATTTTCAAAAGCAAATTAGATAGTGACTCTAGGGTCACTAGAAACAAAGCTAGGCTTGTAGCGAAAGGATATAATCAAATTGAAGGGGTAGATTTTGATGAAACATTTGCACCCGTAGCACGATTGGAAGCAGTTAGAATTTTTGTTGCATTTGCTAGTCATAAAAGATTTAAATTATTGCAAATATATATTAAAACTGCATTTTTAAACAGGTTGATTAAAGAAGAAGTTTATGTTGAACAACCCCCAGGCTTTATAAATGAAAAATTTCCTAATCGCGTGTATAGATTACTAAAAGCGTTGTATGGTTTAAAACAAGCACCACGAGCATGGTATGATAGATTGACTATATATTTATTACAAAATGGTTTTAAAATGGGTGGTGTTGATTGTACACTCTTCATTATGCAAGTTGATGATGATTTAATTGTTTTACAAATTTATGTTGATGATATTATTTTTGGAGCCACTAATGAAGAGTTGTGTAATTATGTTGTAAAAATGGTGGAAAGTGAATTTGAGATGAGTATGGTAGGAGAATTAAAATATTTCTTAGGATTTCAAATTGTTCAAAAACATGATGGAGTTTTTATTAACCAATCAAAATATATTCATGATGTTTTAAAACGATTTGGATTTGAAAATCTCAAACAAGCAAATACTTTTATGAGTGTATCTTTAAAATTAGGAAAATATGAAAGTGGAATATCCATAGATCAAACTTTATATAGAGGCATGATAGGTTCACTTTTATACTTAACCGCTTCTAGACCAGATATAATGTTTTTAGTTTGTTTATGTGCTAGATTTCAAGCCGATCCCAAAGAATCACATTTAAAAGCGGTAAAAAGAATTTTTAGATATTTTATTGGCACATCTAAACTTGGTTTGTGGTATCCTCATAGCGATGATTTTACTCTTTCTGGCTATTCTGATTCTGATTATGCCGGTTGTTCACTAGATAGGAAAAGCACTAGTGGCACTTGTCACTTTTTAGGCCCTTCACTCATTTCGTGGTCGAGTAGGAAACAAAATTCTGTTGCCCTCTCAACCACCGAGGCCGAATACATCTCACTTGGTAGTTGTTGTGCACATGCTCTTTGGATGAAACAAACTTTAGAAGACTTTAACATTAAACAACAAATAATAGAGCTATGGTGCGATAACAAAAGTGCAATTGATTTAACTTACAACCCCGTTAATCACTCTAGGTCTAAACATATTGACGTTACGCATCATTTTATAAGAGACCACATTAAAAATAATCAGATTAAGATTTCATTTATAGGCACGGATAATCAACTAGCGGATATATTCACTAAACCGTTACCGGATTCCTGTTTTTCTATGCTTAGGATAGAATTGGGAATCCTAGACATTTCACAATGATTATATCACTACTTATGACCTATAAAATTAAAAATATCACAAAACCTATACATTTTAAAAAGAAAAACTAAATTTTAAATCAAACCATAGAATTTGAATGACTTAACAAAAATTCTCACATCATTAATATTACATACAAATTGTTCCAGAAAAACAGTAGAAATCAACATAAGATTAAGTTCATTAACAGAAAATGAAATCTGGGCAAGTTCACTGTCGCCCAGGCGACAGTGAATGTCGGAAAATTCCGACATCAGTCAGAAGTAGCAACCTGCTGGAAACTACTCAAAATCATCATATCCAGCCCCGCTGCTTTCTGGACAGTCTTCTGAAAATCCACGTCTTACGGCCTTTTGATGCGTTATTTCGGCACTGCTAATTAGCAGGCACGGAATGCGATACGACGGCAGTGCACCGGTCGTTGTCAAGTAATAAAATAGGGAGGAACTCACCGAATATCGATCTCTCAAGGACCGCAAGTTGGGTAGTACGATTTGCTCTTGCAGGAAATCAGTTCAAAGGATAAAATAGTAACGACGGGGGTTTTGATTTGGTTTCCTATGCTATTGCAGAATGAAGAAAGATGCGGGTCTATACTCCGCTTCGCACGGCGAGATGGGTGCAACGGCCGCGATGCCGTGCTTCGGAAGGTGCGTGGGCGGAATATCACTATGATGGTTGAGGGTCGCACACACCTCTTCTCAAAACATCACCGCTAGCTTTTGCTAGCAGCTTCAACCACAACGTAACACAGAAAATAGCAAGAAACAAAGGTGCTATTCATGCCACCACAATAACATTGCATATGAAAACAAGCAGTAATCCATAAGATCTACTTAACACGCATTCATAAAGCAACTGCAAACGAGTTCAAGCAACAAAGGTTAGAGAGGACCACAACGAAGAAATCACGTCTTGGGTTCACGGCCGGAATGAGAGGTTGTCGGGCTCTCTCCGGACTTGGCCCTCAGATGTTGAGCTTGGCTCGAAGGAGGCTGTCACCGCTCCAACGATCTTCAGCACTTCCTTGGTCTCCTTGGCGAGGAATGCTTGACCTAATAGTGGATGAAGCTTCCTAGTGCTCCTCGATGGAAGGATGGAGGTGGAAAGTCACCGGAAATGGCCTTGATGGTGGAGGAAATGAAGGAGAAGCCTTCACCCCTCAAGAGCAGCGGGAAGGAAGAGTTTTCCCGCCCTCAGAATCGCTCCCGCTCGTTCCCTCGTCGTCCTCTGGTCGTCTCCTCTCGTCCTCGATTCCTGCAGCTTTTATAGGAAACAGGATAAAAATTGGCCACGCACGATCGAACGCACGATCGTGCGCAGACCGTGCGATATTAACGAATGAAATAAGGCTTGCAGAATACGCTGCGCTGCCCGTGCGATTTGTTCACGCATGACCAACGCCGCCCGTGCGTTCAAACGCATGGGTAAAATTCGACGCTCTGAGATCATAAAGATACAGGTCGACCGTGCATTTTACTCACGCACGGGCGAATTTGCCCATACGTTAAAACGCACGAGTAAACCCCGACGCTCCATTTTCTTCCCAGACACAAACACACGACCGCCCAGACCGTGCGTCAAGGAAACGCACGACCGTGCGATATGCACAGAAATTATATTTGGGGAAAACGGGACGATCAGGTCACCTGCAAACAAGATATACTAGCTAGGAATACACGTCCAGCACAGGGATACAAAAAAGAAGGGAAAGGGAGCACAATGTGCTTACCCCCAACAACGAGGAATGCAATTGCACACCGAAATGGGCTTAATGGTGCATCTAGCATGGAATAGTATATGTAAATGAAAATGTGACTAAAATGTGGTGCAAACACCAGAATATCAGCCCAAATGAGTCCAAATATATATATATATATATATATATATATATATATATATATATATATATAAATGGGACTCATCACACCCCCAGACTTAACCATTTGCACGTCTCGGGCAAACTACTTAGCTCTCATGTCGGAATAATTGAATGTTAGCATAAGTTTGAGCGGTAGAGAATTATGCGAAGTCGCATGCTCTCGTACGTAGAAATACATTAGAACAGAATTAAACTCAAGGTTATATCTAATTATTTCTAAAACAGTAGTTTGGAATTTATATTACTTGGATGGTGAATCCTGGTGAATCTTTCGGTCGCGCAAAAAGGGAAAATAGTGTGACTAATGAGTAAAGTATTACTCAAATCGAAGCTAGGGACAATCTCCTAAGAAATCCATCAAAGTCGGTGTCCATAGGCTTGCACGTTCACACCCTCTCTACTGCGTGAGACGACTCGTAACTAAAATCAATAGGACTTATAGGCCATTATTGGGCTTAGGTTGAGTATAGGCTAGGTAAGTAGAAGGACGATGAGAATCGCACTCAACACAACCGTCGCACTCAAGAGAATGACAATCACCCATACAACATTTTCAGAAATTACACGACACACCCAGACTTCAACTGAACAATAGGTGCGTGTTGAGCCATATATACGAAAATTTTGCCGAGAGAGAATTATTATTGCACAACTCTTTTATTTTTCTTTTCTTTTCTTTCTTTTCTTTCTTTTCTTTTCTTTTCTCTTTTCGGCAAAAGAACATTTTTACACACAAAAAAATAGCTTGTTTAGCTACATTAAAGTAGCCATACATACATAGATGACACCAAATACGATCGAGAAAGAAATTTCTTTCAGCTCAACGGTTGGTGCGAACATAGGTTCAGCTGTATGGTTTTGGTTACATTATTAGTGGAGCTAAACAAGGAGGAAGAGTAGGCTCAAATGGGCTTGCAATGGTGATTACGTAGGTAATGATTTCAAAAGCACAAACGGATCAAGAGGTGGACTATATCACATTTCATGACGAGTACATCAACACAATCGTGTCGAGAGTCGCCTAGTGCAAGTTCTAGCCACCGAGAAAGGTTGTCCTTCCTTTTGACCCTAGTAATAAGCTACTACTAGTCTGCTACACTCGACCTATTGCTACCGTTGGATTCACCGGATTCACCACTAAAGTAAAATAAATTTCATCGACTATAACAGAAATAATTACATTACAACTCTGAATTTTATTCTATCCTAATTGAATTTCTAGGTGTGACGGGAGCACATGACTAGAGCACTACTCGAGTCAACATTTTTCTCTACTCCTCACTCAAATACTAACAATTCAATTCTTATGAGCGGGAAAACCTCGCAGTGATACCCAATAAGTGCGCGTGATCAAGTGCGCGTTAACTAGGTGCAAGTGTATGCAATAAAATATAAATCCTAACTCAGCACATTCTAGCATGTCATGCAACGTGGGTGCACGTGCACCGCTCGCTCTCTCCCCCAGACTCGATTGAGAACATCTAAAATAAGCAATTCAAACATAAGTAAGAGAGGGGAAGAGTTGACCTATGCTCACAAAGGAGCATGCCAGAAGTGCGGTAATCCCAATTTCTCTAAAAATAAACCTCCTTCCACGCGAGAGCAAAGCTTCACCTACAATGTTAGCAAAACTGAAATAACAATACGCAAAAAGGATTAAAAAGAAAGACGGAACCGGGTGGTTCCCCATGGGTTGTCTCCCAAGAAGCCCTTTTGTTTAACGTCCTTTAAGGTGGACCAAATACCTGTATTAAGCATTGTTCAAATAGCAGAAAGATATTGTTCCAAACTAAATAAAAACGACCAACACAGCGAAGTGACAAAATAGAGCACAAAAATCAGATGGAAGAAACAGCACAATCACAACCCCGAGACCCTACCACGCATCAGCTGTATGCTGACTTATGGTGGTTCTCCCCCGCTGCGCGAGATGGGAAAGAGGTGAAGGCTTTAGGGCCCAAGGGGGATGTCTCCACCTTGCCCCAAGCCTCTTCCTTCCCGCGCCGGAGGGCAGCAGAGCATGATTCATGCAGCAATTTTTCTTTCCTCAGCTTCTCCACCATTGGAGAGCGCCAACGTTGATAACTGGCATAATTTCCCGCCTTAGTGGTGGGTGGCTTCACTTTCGTTGCCGCCATGGCAACCAGATCAGCCCAATGGACCTGCTTAAAATGTTCACATTTATTACTTTGAAAAAAATCTATAAGACGCTTTGTTCCACCATCTCCCTCGTCATTCAACATTCTGGTTTCAGTGCTGCCTCTTGCCTCCTTTCCCTCTTCCGTCACAACTTGCAACTTCTCTTCATTCTTTTCTTCTTCTGGTGATTCTGTTCTTTTTTCGGCTTCTGCATCACTAGATGGTTTATCAGTAAAAACAAGGGGGAGTGGATTACCGCTTCTGATACAATCTTGGGACAAGTGGAGGGCGTCACCTTACAGGGTAAGACAACACACCCCTTAGAAAAATCTAAGGTGGCACCGCTCTCTTTTAAGAACGGTACTCCCAAGATGGGAATGGATTGATTCAGACTTGGTCCTAAGACTTGGAAGTCGGCAACTACTACCGTCCCTTCAATTATAACTTCCACATTCCTGACTTCTCCCTCAGCCTTAACTACGGTCCCATTAGCGAGCACTAGTGACTTCCGTTCATCAGTATACATATTAAGTTGCAGATTAGCAACATCCTACAAGGCGAGGATGTTGCGAGATGAACCGGAATCACATAGGGCTGCCGTTTCAATATTGTTAATGGAGCAAGCAACTACCAACTCACTTAGTTCACTAACTCCCGCGTCGGAGAGACACTTCCCTTGGTTGATTGGATTTTTTTCTGTATTACTGGGAAGGGTCCCCTGTGCACGCTCGGTTAGCACTTGAGCCAGTTGGCCCACTTGCGTCTCCAAGTTACGCATGGACGCGGTTTGGTTCACCATATTAGCGTTGGCGACTTCCATAAACCTCTCCATCATCTCTTCCAAATTACTTTTCTTAGGGATCGGGACACCTTGATTATAACCCGACTGAGGCGGCCTTGGTTGACTTTCGGATGCTTGAGCATCGTTTTGATGTTGGCCCGGTTGGCATCGTTGGCCTGCAGCATTTTGGTTCCATGAAAAATTGGGGTGATTTCTCACACCCGGATTATAAGCATTTCCGTAGGGTGCCCCCTAGCTTGATTTCCAATGAAATTCACAGATTCATTTAAACAAAGTTGAGATAACTCACCTGATTGCTCGCTAACTGGACACTCGTATGAGCGGTGACCACCGCCTCCACATCCTTCACATGTAATGTTCGACGCAGGCGCAGCAGCGGGAGGTAGTGAATCCACCACGAATAATCCCCGAGCGCTTCTAGGCGCATTTCTCCCCGCTGTCCAGAAAGTGTTGTGGGATGCGGTGTCCTGCAGAATTCTAAGAGCTTCCTCAGGCGTGTGGTTCATCAAGGTTCCTCCTGCAGCAGCGTCAATCATCGCCCGATGGTTGGGCTCAATGGCGAAGTAGAAGGTCTCCACAATGTTCCACGGCTGGAGCTCGTGATTTGGGCATTTGTGCAGGAGGTCAGAAAGACGCTCCCAAGCTTCTGCGAGGGTCTCCTGCTCAGCTTGCCGGAAGGTGGCGATTTCACGCCGAAGGCTCACAATCTTGTCCACCGGGTGGAATTTAGCGAGAAACTTGGATGCCAGCACATCCCACGTTGCAGCAGTTCCTGGAGGGATAGAATGAAGCCACATCTTGGCTTTGTCACGCAATGAGAATGGAAACAGTCTCAACTTGACTGTTTCGTCAGTGATTCCAGTATACCGGAAGGTACCGCAAATATCAGAAAACCCAGCCAAGTGAAGATGTGGGTCTTCACTGGGCATCCCAGAGAACTGCGCGTTGTTAAAGATGATGTTCAGGATGGCGGGCTTGATTTCGAACTGATTGTGCATGATGTTAGGCCCAAAACCAGGATACACACTCCCAACTGTAGGAGTGGTGTAGTCTCTCATGGTCCTAGGTCTCGGCCTGACCACTTCATTTTTGTCAGCCACCTGACCCACGACCGGTGCATTTCCCACTCCAGGATTAGCCTGATTTCCATTAACATCCATGGTGGCAGCAGCACGGAGACGCGCCCGCAGGGTACGCTCTATTTCAGGATCAAATGCTGCGCACTCACTAGGAGCTCTTCTATGCATACACCGTTATTCAACACAAAACAGAAAAAAAAAGTAATAAAAAAAAAACAAAAAGACCTTAAAACGGATCTCTAGAGGAAAAACAAATCGTACACGCTTGCAGTCCCCGGCAACGGCGCCAAAAACTTGATGCGCTATTTCGGCACTGCTAATTAGCAGGCACAGAATGCGATACGATGGCAGTGCACTGGTCGTTTTCAAGTAATAAAATAGGGAGGAACTCCCCGAATATCGATCTCTCAAGGACCGCAAGTTGGGTAGTACGATTTGCTCTTGCAGGAAATCAGTTCAAATGATAAAATAGTAACGACGGGGGTTTTGATTTGGTTTCCTATGTTATTGTAGAATGAAGAAAGATGCGGGTCTACACTCCACTTCGCACGGCGAGATGGGTGCAACGGCCGCGATGCCGTGCTTCGGAAGGCGCGTGGGCGGAATATCACTATGACGGTTGAGGGTCGCACACACCTCTTCTCAAAACATCACCGCTAGCTTTTGCTAGCGGCTTCAACCACAACATAACACAGAAAATAGCAAGAAACAAAGGGACTATTCATGCCACCACAATAACATTGCATATGAAAACAAGTAGTAATCCATAAGATCTACTTAACACGCATTCATAAAGCAACTGCAAATGAGTTCAAGCAGCAAAGGTTAGAGAGGACCACAACGAAGAAATCACGTCTTGGGTTCACGACCAGAATGAGAGGTTGTCGGGCTCTCTCCGGACTCGGCCCTCAGATGGTGAGCTTGGCTCGAAGGAGGTTGTCACCGCTCCTACGATCTTCAGCGCTTCCTTGGTCTCCTTGGCGAGGAATGCTTGACCTAATAGTGGATGAAGCTTCCTAGTGCTCCTCGATGGAAGGATGGAGGTGGAAAGTCACCGGAAATGGCCTTGATGGTGGAGGAAATGAAGGAGAATCCTTCACCCCTCAAGAGCAGCGGGAAGGAAGAGTTTTCCCGCCCTCAGAATCGCTCCCGCTCGTGCCCTCGTCGTCCTCTGGTCGTCTGCTCTCGTCCTCGATTCCTGCAGCTTTTATAGGAAACAGGCTGAAAATTGGTCACGCACGGTCGAATGCACGATCGTGCGCAGACCGTGCGATATTAACGAATGAAATAAGGCTTGCAGAATACGCTGCACCGCCCGTGCGATTTGTTCACACACGACCAACGCCGCCCGTGCATTCAAACGCACGGGTAAAATTCGACGCTCTGAGATCATAAAGATACAGGTCGACCGTGCGTTTTACTCACGCACGGGCGAATTCGCCCGTGCGTTAAAACGCACGAGTAAACCCCGACGCTCCATTTTCTTCCCAGACACAAACACACGACCGCGCAGACTGTGCGTCAAGGAAACGCACGACCGTGCGATATGCACAAAAATTACTTTTGGGGAAAACGAGACGATCAGGTCACCTGCAAACAAGATATACTAGCTGGGAATACACGTCCAGCACAGGGATACAAAAAAGAAGGGAAGGGGAGCACAATGTGCTTACGCCCAACAACGAGGAATGCAATTGCACACCGAAATGGGCTTAATGGTGCAACTAGCATGGAATAGTATATGTAAATGAAAACGTGACTAAAATGTGGTGCAAACACCAGAATATCAGCCCAAATGAGTCCAAATATATATATATATATATATATATATATATATATATATATATATATATATAAGTGGGACTCATCACACCCCGAGACTTAACCATTTGCACGTCTCGGGCAAACTACTTAGCTCTCCTGTCGGAACAATTGAATGTTAGCATAAGTTTGAGCGGTAGAGAATTATGCGAAGTCGCATGCTCTCGTACGTAGAAATACATTAGAACAGAATTAAACTCAAGGTTATATCTAATTATTTCTAAAACAGTAGTTTAGAATTTATATTACTTGGATGGTGAATCCTGGTGAATCTTTCGGTCGCGCAAAAAGGGAAAATAGTGTGACTAATGAGTAAAGTATTGCTCAAATCGAAGCTAGGGACAATCTCCTAAGAAATCCATCAAAGTCGGTGTCCATAGGCTTGCACGTTCACACCCTCTCTACTGCGTGAGACGACTCGTAACTAAAATCAATAGGACTTATAGGCCATTATTGGGCTTAGGTTGAGTATAGGCTAGGTAAGTAGAAGGACGATGAGAATCGCACTCAACACAACTGTCGCACTCAAGAGAATGACAATCACCCATACAACATTTTCAGAAATTACACGACACCCGCGGACTTCAACTGAACAATAGGTGCGTGTTGAGCCATATATACGAAAATTTTGCCGAGAGAGAATTATTATTGCACAACTCTTTTATTTTTCTTTTCTTTTCTTTCTTTTCTTTTCTTTTCTCTTTTCGGCAAAAGCACATTTTTACACACAAAAAAACAGCTCGTTTAGCTACATTAAAGCAGCCATACATACATAGATGACACCAAATACGATCGAGAAAGAAATTTCTTTCAGCTCAACGGTTGGTGCGAACATAGGTTCGGCTGTATGGCTTTGGTTACATTATTAGTGGAGCTAAACAAGGAGGAAGAGTAGGCTCAAATGGGCTTGCAATGGTGATTACGTAGGTAAGGATTTCAAAAGCACAAACGGATCAAGAGGTGGCCTATATCACATTTCATGACGAGTACATCAACACAATTGTGTCGAGAGTCGCCTAGTGCAAGTTCTAGCCACCGAGAAAGGTTGTCCTTCCTTTCGACCCTAGTAATAAGCTACTACTAGCCTGCTACACTAGACCTATTGCTACCGTTGGATTCACCGGATTCACCACTAAAGTAAAATAAATTTCATCGACTATAACAGAAATAATTACATTACAACTCTGAATTTTATTCTACCCTAATTGAATTTCTAGGTGTGACGGGAGCACATGACTAGAGCACTACTCGAGTCAACATTTTTCTCTACTCCTCACTCAAATACTAACAATTCAATTCTTATGAGAGGGAAAACCTCGCAGTGATACCCAATAAGCACGCGTGATCAAGTGCGCGTTAACTAGGTGCAAGTGTATGCAACAAAATATAAATCCTAACTTAGCACATTCTAGCATGTCATGCAACGTGGGTGCACGTGCACCGCTCGCTCTCTCCCCCAGACTCGATTGAGAACATCTAAAATAAGCAATTCAAACATAAGTAAGAGAGGGGAAGAGTTGACATATGCTCACAAAGGAGCATGCCAGAAGTGCGGTAATCCCAATTTCTCTAAAAATAAACCTCCTTCCACGCGAGAGCAAAGCTTCACCTACAATGTTAGCAAAACTGAAATAACAATACGCAAAAAGGATTAAAAAGAAAGACGAAACCGGGTGGTTCCCCATGGGTTGTCTCCCAAGAAGCCATTTTGTTTAACGTCCTTTAAGGTGGACCAAATACCTGTATTAAGCATTGTTCAAACAACAGAAAGATATTGTTCCAAACTAAATAAAAACGACTAACACAGCGAAGTGACAAAATAGAGCACAAAAATTAGATGGAAGAAACATCACAATCACAACCCCGAGACCCCACCACGCATCAGCTGCATGTATGCTGACTTGTGGTGGTTCTCCCCTGCTGTGCGAGATGGGAAAGAGGTGAAGGCTTTAGGGCCCAAGGGGGATGTCTCCACCTTGCCCCTAGCCTCTTCCTTCCCGCGCCGGAGGGCAGCAGAGCATGATTCATGCAGCAATTTTTCTTTCCTCAGCTTCTCCACCGTTGGAGAGCGCCAACGTTGATAACTGGCATAATTTCCCGCCTTAGTGGTGGGTGGCTTCACTTCCGTTGTCGCCGTGGCAACCGGATCAGCCCAATGGACCTGCTTAAAATGTTCACATTTATTACTTTGAAAAAAATCTATAAGACGCTTTGTTCCACCATCTCCCTCGTCATTCAACATTCTGGTTTCAGTGCTGCCTCTTGCCTCCTTTCCCTCTTCCGTCACAACTTGCAACTTCTCTTCATTCTTTTCTTCTTCTGGTGATTCTGTTCTTTTCTCGGCTTCTGCATCACTAGATGGTTTATCAGTAAAAACAAGGGGGGAGTGGATCACCGCTTCTGATACAATCTTGGGACAAGTGGAGGGCGTCACCTTACAGGGTAAGACAACACACCCCTTAGAAAAATCTTAGGTGGCACCGCTCTCTTTTAAGAACGGTACTCCCAAGATGGGAATGGATTGATTCAGACTTGGTCCCAAGACTTGGAAGTCGGCAACTACTACCGTCCCTTCAATTGTAACTTCCACATTCCTGACTTCTCCCTCAGCCTTAACTACGGTCCCATTAGCGAGCACTAGTGACTTCCGTTCATCCGTATCTATATTAAGTTTCAGTTTAGCAACATCCTGCAAGGCGAGGATGTTGCGAGATGAACCGGAATCACATAGGGCTGCCGTTTCAATATTGTTAATGGAGCAAGCAACTACCAACTCACTTAGTTCACCAACTCCCGCGTCGGAGAGACTCTTCCCTTGGTTGATTGGATTTTTTTCTATATTACTGGGAAGGGTCCCCTGCGCACGCTCGGTTAGCACTTGAGCCAGTTGGCCCACTTGCGTCTCCAAGTTACGCATGGACGCGGTTTGTTTCACAATATTAGCGTTGGCGACTTCCATAAACCTCTACATCATCTCTTCCAAATTACTTTTCTTAGGGACCGGGGCACCTTGATTATAACCCGACTGAGGCGGCCTTGGTTGACTTCCGGATGCTTGAGCATCGTTTTGATGCTGGCCCGGTTGCCATCGTTGGCCTGCAGCATTTTGGTTCCATGAAAAATTGGGGTGATTTCTCACACCCGGATTATAAGCATTTCCGTAGGGTGCCCCCCTAGCTTGATTTCCAATGAAATTCACAGATTCATTTAAACAAAGCTGAGATAACTCACCTGATGGATCGCTATCTGGACACTCGTATGAGGGGTGACCACCGCCTCCACATCCTTCACATGTAATGTTCGACGCAGGCGCAGCAGCGGGAGGTAGTGAATCCACTACAAATAATCCCCGAGCGCTTCTAGGCGCATTTCTCTCCGCTGTCCAGAAAGTGTTGTGGGATGCGGTGTCCTGCAGAATTCTAAGATCTTCCTCAGGCGTGTGGTTCATCAAGGTTCCTCCTGCAGCAGCGTCAATCATCGCCCGATGGTTGGGCTCGATGGCGAAGTAGAAGGTCTCCACAATGTTCCACGGTTGGAGCTCGTGATTTGGGCATTTGCGCAGGAGGTCAGAAAGACGCTCCCAAGCTTCTGCGAGGGTCTCCTGCTGATGAATAGTAAGTATACGCATTTTTCTATATAATTTTTAGTATAATTTTAATTAGATTTGTAAATAATATATGTAAATTAATGAATAAAATGTTTGTTTTTGTTATTTTTGTTTTTAACTTAGTTTTATTTTCATTTTGTAAAGTTTCTGTAATTTTGTTAAGTCACGCCCTAGGTCACGCCCGTGTCCAAGGGCGTGTTCACTAATCCCTAACATTTTCTTCTCTGTTCTTTTTCCACCTCAAACATCAAGTCACGCCCTCGGTCACGCCCGTGACCGAGGCCGTGTACATAGTCACGCCCGTGTTGGATATCCATCCCAGATTCCAGCCACTTGAAGCATTTCATCCAAAAAGTCAAAGTCACGGCCGTGACATTTCAGACACGCCCGTGACCCTCAATTCCTTCCAGAAGAACAAAGGACACGCCAGGTGTCACGCCCAGTTCAAGCTCCAGCCAGCCGACCTAGGTCACGCCCGTGACCTAGGCCGTGTACGATGGTCACGCCCGTGTACTTCCAAGTCGCCGGTCAAGCCTTCCAGATGCCTGCCTGGATCCAGCTGTTCTGGCTATTCGCACCCCAAGCCGTGTCACGCCCTCAGACACGCCCGTGTCCGAGGGCGTGTAATTCCAAAAATTTTCCTATAAATAGCCAGATTCAGCTGAGTCTAAGGGTTCAAAATTTTGAGACTTGTTCTTGACATTTTGATCCAATCTTGCTGCTTTCCTAGTTTTTGTGTTTAGGTAATTTTTTGCACTCTTTCTCTCTCATGTTTTGTAACCCTTTTTATGATGAAAATGAAATAAAATTTGCTTGTTTTTTGCAACTCTCTCTTTGTTCTTGTGAAAGTTTGTGTGTGTTCTCTTTTTGTTTTTTTCCTTTTAATTTAGATTTTGTTATTTCAATTAGTTTTGTCCATTTTAATTTGGGTGTGTGTGTGTATGAGAGTAATCTTGATGTTTTTAGTTTTGTTGTAATTTTTAGATGATTTCATATTAGTGTGTGTGAGTGTAGGAGGTTAATTAGTTTTTTGTTTTGTTTTGTTTTCATTTGTTCTTTTTACTTTCTTTTTGCTTTTTTGTAAGTGTGTGTGTGTGTATGAGAGTAAAATGTTGTTATTTTTATTTTCATTTTGTTATTAGTGTGTGTGAGTGTATGAGAATAGATTTTCTTTTCTTTTTAACTTAGTTTCATTATTGTTGTGTGTGTGAGTGTATGAGTTTAGATTTGTTTTATTTTAATTAGATTTCATTAACGTAGAGTGGGTGTGTGTATGAGTATAAAGTTTGCGCCTTTTTTGTAATCGAATAGTTTCCATTTCCGTCACGCATTTATTTCCCGCCTATTCGTTTGGATAGGACTTGCTCACGCATTTATTTCCCGCCTATCCGTTTGGATAGGACTTGCTCACGCATTTATTTCCCGCCTATCCGTTTGGATAGGACTTGCTCACGCATTTATTTCCCCTCTACATATTTGGGTAGGGATCGCATTTCTTCAATTTCTGCAATTTACAGCTTTATTTTAATTCCGTAGAGTGCGTGAGTTTTCAATTAGTGCGTCTTTTATTTTTTATATATTTGCTTTTTGCTTAATTCCGCTACCCGCTCAATCGCTTATTATCGCCGTAGTTATCATTATCGTTTTATAAAACCCTAAAAAAAATTCTAAGCAAAACTACTTTTTAAATTAACGTTTTCGTTCTTTTTCTTTTCATCGCTTTTCTTGGTTTTTGCTAAACGCACACCAAGCCCGCGATAGTTATCATTTTCGTCACTAGCTTTTCTATGAAATCATAAAAATCAATTTCAAACTCTTCTCGATAAAATAATAGCGCGTTCCTAAGAATTAGAAATAATCGATATGACCTTGGAAAAATACGACCTTGATATTTCAAAAGAAATATCCTATACTACTATCGATAAGGTCCACTTGCCTTTATTGATTTTAGTCCGGATAATTACATAAACCCAAAAGCTTTCTCACTAAAGCACTTTTTAAAACTCTCTTTTAAAAACACTAAAAAATTTGTTGCAACACCTCTTTGGTTGTTGCAACTAGCTCAAGGTAAAAGAAGTTTTAAAACGCTCTTAAAGAATTGTTGCAACTACTCAAAAAATTGTTGCAACAATATTTTCAAAAAGCTTTCAATTTTAATTTCAACATAAAGCCCTTTTTCAATCTTTTCATTTAGCCTTCAAAGGACGCGGCCGAGGAGTAATCCTCGATATTTCGAAAGAGAAAGAGTCCGTTACTTCTATCCTTCGATAGGATAGCGGGTAATTCCTCAAAGTAGAATTACTCGCGGGACTCTTCGAAAACGTCCGCCCTAGGCTAAAGTCTAAAGAAAGAAAGGGCTTTTCTAAAAAAAAATGTATCACCTGCTCAGCTTGCCGGAAGGTGGCGATTTCACGCCGAAGGCTCACAATCTTGTCCACCGGGTGGAATTTAGCGAGAAACTTGGATGCGAGCACATCCCACGTTGCAGCAGTTCCTGGAGGGATAGAATGAAGCCACACCTTGGCTTTGTCACGCAATGAGAATGGAAACAGTCTCAACTTGACTGTTTCGTCAGTGATTCCAGTATACCGGAAGGTACCGCAAATATCAGAGAACTCAGCCAAGTGAAGATGTGGGTCTTCACTGGGCATCCCAGAGAACTGCGCGTTGTTACGGATGATGTTAAGGATGGCGGGCTTGATTCCGAACTGATTGTTCATGATGTTAGGCCCAAAACCAGGATACACACTCTCAACTGTAGGAGTGGTGTAGTCTCTCATGGTCCTAGGTCTCGGCCTGACCACTTCATTTTCGTCAGCCACCTGACCCACGACCGGTGCATTTCCCACTCCAGGATTAGCCTGATTTCCATTAACATCCATGGTGGCAGCAGCACGGAGACGCGCCCGCAGGGTACGCTCTATTTCAGGGTCAAATGTTGCGCACTCACCAGGAGCTCTTCTATGCATACACCGCTATTCAACACAAAACAGAAAAAAAGTAATAAAAAAAACAAAAAGACCTTAAAACGGATCTCCAGAGGAAAAACAAATCGTACACGCTTGCAGTCCCCGACAACGGTGCCAAAAACTTGATGCGCTATTTCGGCACTGCTAATTAGCAGGCACAGAATGCGATACGACGGCAGTGCACCGGTCGTTGTCAAGTAATAAAATAGGGAGGAACTCCCTGAATATCGATCTCTCAAGGACCGCAAGTTGGGTAGTACGATTTGCTCTTGCAGGAAATCAGTTCAAAGGATAAAATAGTAACGACGGGGGTTTTGATTTGGTTTCCTATGCTATTGCAGAATGAAGAAAGATGCGGGTCTAAACTCCGCTTCGCACGGCGAGATGGGTGCAACGGCCGCGATGCCATGCTTCGGAAGGCGCGTGGGTGGAATATCACTATGACGGTTGAGGGTCGCACACACCTCTTCTCAAAACATCACCGCTAGCTTTTGCTAGCGGCTTCAACCACAACGTAACACAGAAAATAGCAAGAAACAAAGGGGCTATTCATGCCACCACAATAACATTGCATATGAAAACAAGCAGTAATCCATAAGATCTACTTAACACGCATTCATAAAGCAACTGCAAACGAGTTCAAGCAACAAAGGTTAGAGAGGACCACAACGAAGAAATCACGTCTTGGGTTCACGGCCGGAATGAGAGGTTGTCGGGCTCTCTCCGGACTCGGCCCTCAGATGGTGAGCTTGGCTCGAAGGAGGCTGTCACCGCTCCTACGATCTTCAGCGATTCCTTGGTCTCCTTGGAGAGGAATGCTTGACCTAATAGTGGATGAAGCTTCCTAGTGCTCCTCGATGGAAGGATGGAGGTGGAAAGTCACCGGAAATGGCCTTGATGGTGGAGGAAATGAAGGAGAAGCCTTCACCCCTCAAGAGCAGCGGGAAGGAAGAGTTTTCCCGCCCTCAGAATCGCTCCCGCTCGTGCCCTCGTCGTCCTCTAGTCGTCTCCTCTCGTCCTCGATTCCTGCAGCTTTTATAGGAAACAAGCTGAAAATTGGTCACGCACGGTCGAACACACGATCGTGCGCAGACCGTGCTATATTAACGAATGAAATAAGGCTTGCATAATACGCTGCGCCGCCCGTGCGATTTGTTCACGCACGACCAACGCTCCCCGTGCGTTCAAACGCACGGGTAAAATCCGATGCTCTGAGTTCATAAATATACAGGTCGACCGTGTGTTTTACTCACGCACAGGCAAATTCGCCCGTGCGTTAAAACGCACGAGTAAACCCCGACACTCCATTTTCTTCCCAGACACAAACACACGACCGCGCAGACCGTGCGTCAAGGAAATGCACGACCGTGCGATATGCACAGAAATTACATTTGGGGAAAACGGGACGATCAGGTCACCTGCAAACAAGATATACTAGCTGGGAATACACATCCAGCACAGGGATACAAAAAAGAAGGGAAGGGGAGCACAATGTGCTTACCCCCAACAACGAGGAATTCAATTGCACACCGAAATGGGCTTAATGGTGCACCTAGCATGGAATAGTATATGTAAATGAAAACGTGACTAAAATGTGGTGCAAACACCAGAATATCAGCCCAAATGAGTCCAAAAATATATATATAAATGGGACTCATCACCTTTCCACGTCGAGTCCGCCTAACTGATTGGCATGGCGGTTCTTCATCTGGGACTTCCCATTCGGCCGCTTCATCAGGAGTAGGCTTTAACTTCAGTCCCTTCACCAAAAATTTCATAAACTTCTGCATTCTACTGCGATCTTTCTTCATTTCTTTCTTGTGCTCTTCAAATGAATCACGAAGATCATCTATAGACTCTCGTAGTGATCCTCCTCTAGGATTTGTAGGCTCTCTAATCTCTATTCCAGGATGAGGCTTTTTATGATACTTCTTCACTTTCATGGTACCCGTATAGTATATCTCAGGAACACAATCATCTAAGTACGAATCTTGACTTTTCCATTCATACTTCTTATATAGAATACGTTGAATTATAGCCCCCATTGTCAAAGTATGAATCTTCACCCATTTTGGATGTTTTAATCTAAACGCATAACGAATCTGGGCAAGGATGAGGTCCGCTACATCGAAGGGTTCCTCCTCCATAATAAAATATGTAAACAACGTCAACTGTGCTGTGATACTCCTTGTATCACCATTTTTTAGCATGACCGTGTTCCTTAATATGTCTTGAACTAAATAGGCATCAGGAGTAAGTGAAGAGACTTCCGTGATTAGCGTCCTCTTTTGACTTCCATGTAAACTCATATTTACAAGAGTCCAATCTCTGTCCTTTCTATAACTCTCTACTATGTCTGGCATATGATCACTCATAAGAAGACCAAATTCATCTCTAAGATCAACATGTGTTATTTCCACATGTTGACCTTGGATTCTCGATCTCACTCCCCCATCCAATTCAGTGTATTTCGGGTCTTCCAAATGGTTGTAAAACTCTCGGATCAAGACAGATGAGAACATATCTACTGAAATTACTGATAATATACCTGCATTAGCAAGACGAATGTAGATATGGTCGTCCTTAGGAGAGTCAAATTCGACATATTTTGAAACTCCAATTATTGTTTTCTCAATTCCCGAATATACTTGATAAGAACTATGCGCATCTTCAGATGTACTTTTCCGAGCCTTAGAACTGGAAGCCATTCTGCAAACATAACAAAACTAAGTTAAACAAGTTCTATGCACTGGGACGATGTCGCCCAGGCGACATTGACTGTCGGAAAATTCCGATAGTAATCCAGTGAACTTTTTATAAGATTTTTCAACTAGACTTTCAAATCTACTCAAAATCAAGCCATATTTCTGCTAAAATTTTTTTTTTTCTTGAACAAAACTACACCTTCTCACATATCATTTACTATTCATCTTCTTCAACCATCTTCAAAAGGAAAATCTTTAGTTTTTGAAATTAAACCATGTAAAAATACAAATCTTAAACCCCAAAAATCACAAGATCCAAACACATTTCACCAAGATCCAACAAGATCCACTTGATTTACACTAGATCTACACCTTTTATACACAAAACTTCAAAGATCTAAACCATTCATCCAATGTAAAATGAAAAACACATTTTTCTTCTTCTCTACTTTAACAAAATCTCAAATCTCTAAAACAATTTGAGTCAAAAACCTAAAAATCAAACACACATACCTTAGATCTAGGGTTGTCGCCGCACTCCGACAGTTTCCTCTCGCCTTCCAGTCCAGAAAATGAGATACAATCGGGTTTGACTCGGTTTTTAGCCGTCTTTATACTTTTAGCTGTCGCCCACGCAACAGTGACTGTCGGAAAATTCCGACAGCTCCCAAATTTGCTTAATCTTCAATTTTGATCTCTATGATGCTTTACACTAGTTATATGTCATTATTAATGCTACAACTCATGAATTGATGCCAAACCATGTGCTTTTTATTTTTTAAAAAATGGTTATTTACATGATTATATGATTTCATTTCCACTCTATCATCGTATTGACACTCCTGCTAAGTTGTGTAGACTATTGGAAATTGTTTTCGCATGCCTCTAAGTATGAGAAATTTTTTATATATAATAATGAGCTATCACATTCACTTCTTTTGATCCATACATATGTCTTTCTATTTAATATATACATGAATCATGTTTGCTTTCACATAATACAATAGCATTTCATAAATACTACTTTCAAGCTTGATTTGTTAGCACAACCAAATATACACCATTTTCTTGCGATTCAAGTGAATTCGGAGATCCTTGGTCAATTAAAAAAAATATCTATAAAAACTACAAAGCTAAGATATCACAAAATATGTGATCAACAAAAAGTTTAAATTGAGGACAAGGATACTCCACCAAGCACTACTTACCCTCCTGATAAGTCTTAATAAGCATTGTGAGGTTGAGCACCTTGGAAAGAATTGTAAAGTGTCTCGTGCAAAAGAAAAAATGGTATTCTATTCTTATTGTGCTATATCTTCAAGGTCAAAGTTGTTGTTATATGCTTATATTATGTTTTCTATTCCAATGATCATGTAAATTAAATAATTTCATATGTTTGATCAAAGCAACACTTGTACACATCATTATGTTATATAAACTTTCATCTCATGAGAATTGGACCGAAAAGATTCCAAATTTCTATACACAATTGTGTCTTTCTATGATACTTTAAAATGACATTAATCATGTTTAAGTTATTTTTTATTCTACTACTTCATATGGCTATCCCATCTCTTCATGAGTTTATTCAATACTATGGCATATTACTATTATTTCAAGACCTTCAATCATTTTCAACACAAGTGCTTCTGCTTACTCTTATTTCTACTTCCTATCTCTTCCCTTAAGAACTACTCATTCATTTCAAATTAACTTTTGCTAATACCAAAAGGGGGAGATTTATAAGTATATTCAAGAAATCAAAGAACAATTCCACCTAAATCTTCCACCTAAACAATACATCATTTAACTTTACTATAACATTTAGGGGGAGCATTCATTTAGGGGGACCATTCATCTAGGGGGAGCTTACATTTAAGAGGAATATATCATGTTATTTTTGTGCACACACCATATGTTAAAAACAACAACCTAAATAGACATGATTTCTTTTTATACAGATTTGTTATTATCAAAAGAGGGAGATTGTTGGAGCATGCGTTTCGCACTCTTCCGGTTTGATAATAACAAAATCCCATTTGTATTTGATTCTACTTTTATTGATGGTGTGCAGGTAACAGGTATGAGATGTTCACAATTGTGATTGGAGCTCAATTTGACAATATAGAGAATTTAGATGTCGAAATTTTCCGACATCTACTGTCGCCCAGGCGACAGGACAGAAGTTCCAGCAACTGCCCGCATGGCAGCACGACGAGCAATAGTTTGGCGCTGTCAGAATTCCGACAGCGATGTCGCCCAGGCGACAGTCCAGAAGTTACAGCAATCGCTCGCACGACAGCACGATGAACGGCAGTTTGGCGCTGTCGGAATTCCGACAGTGATGTCGCCCCGGCGACAGTGAAAAATATAAATTGGTTCGTTTTGTTCGTGCATTCCAAGTTTTTGAAGATTCTAAGTCCCTTCCTGAGTGCATACAAACCAGAGAGCTCCAGAACCTCATCAACTCCCATTTGTGCTTAGAATGTTTGAGATTGAAGACGAGATCGGACGCGCTTCAACATCAACGATCATCTCGAGGCTTCAACCTTCCTTTCAGAGATCTGAATTTCTAGGAAGTTCTTCTTTTCTTTTTGTATTTTCATTTATATACATTTCATTTTGTATTAGTAGGGAAATCGTCTCCTTGTGCGTGACGTCTAAGTCCTTGCGTGGCTTAGGGGAAAATCGCTTCCTTGTGCGGAGCGTCCAAGTCCTTGCGTGGCTTGGTGGGAAATCGTGGCCTTGTGTGCTACATCTAGATCTTGGGAAGATCTAGAGGATAGGCTTGGGCTTGGTCTAGGGAAAGACAAGTGATAGCCTTCCGATCCTTGGGAGAAGGATTGGTAAAAAAAATTGTCATAAGTTTATTATCTTATTTATGCCTTGATCTTAAGCATTGTTAAGATCATTTTTATTGTATGAGAATTTCATGATTAAAATATTATGCCTTTTATTTAATTGCAAATTTGGTTGCTTAATCTTTAACTTAGAAATTTTTGTTTGATCTAATTTAAAAAATTTCATTGTTTGTAAATTTTTATAAGTGATTTTTAGAAAAGCAAAATTTGTTTTGAAAATTCTTAAGTAAAAATTCATAATTCAAAAAGGCCCTTATTCACCCCCCCTCTAAGGGCGTCACAAGATCCAACAGTCCTTAGGGAGGAGAATTCTTGGGTGATACCAAATTCTTGGCAAAACCTTGTCATTGCCCTAGATTGAAATTCTGTACCATGGTCAGCTCTAGTCTTGACCACAGTACATTGGAGTTCATTCTGGATTGCCTTAACATGGTTTATAAAAACATCTAAATTATCAGATTTCTTCTTTAGGAAGAATACCCATGTATACTTTGAGTGATCATCAACAATCACCAAAGTATACAACTTCCCACATAGGCTCTGTATTGGCAATGGACCAAACAAGTCTATGTGCAATAAATAAAGACATCTTTCAGTGTCTTTGGAGCCAATGCATTTAAAGGTGGCCCTTATTTGCTTGCCCATTTGACATGCATGACATGGACCATTTTTAACCATTTCAAATTAGGACTATTTCTAACTAGGTTTTTAGAAAATAGCATACAAATTGTCTTGTAGTTAATGTGAGCAAGTATCTTGTGTCATTGAACACAAATAGATTCACTTTCATTAGCCACAAGACACACATGAGATAAAGAAGAATTGCAAATAAAATATAAGCAATACACATTCCCAGTCCTAGTGCCTGAGAGAATGATCTCTTAGTCATGTGACTTTTTTATCAAACACTTATCATTATGGTATTCAATGACATCGCCTAAGTCACATAGTTGACTTATGCTTACCAGGTTGTGTTGCAACTGATATATAAATTTAGGGTTTTGCAAAGTGAAAAGGTTAAAGATGTTCTCCAAAACTATATCCGACAAAGGCAAGTGTACCTTATCGTCTATAATTTAGGATATTAAGAAATACCAAGGTCATATTCCACGGGGTGCGCGCGCTGATTACTTCTACTTCGAGGAAAATCACTGTTATCTTATCTAATGATTTTTGAGGTTTTGTTTTACTTAGCTAAAAAGAGACAATTTGCAAGCTAAACGAAAGACTTAAACGATGGTAAAAGAGATTAGTGCTCAATCAAAAGTCACCTTGGAGTGAGAACAATCAAGTAAAAGAGAAATAAATCTAATTTCGTTTAATTTAAAGTACTTGACCATGGAGGTTCCTAAAGCTCGGACATGCCTCTCTCGAGGTTAATGCCCAACTAAGTTTAGGAAAGATCAACTGGACTCTCGTCCTATAATTGATTACCTAAAACTTGCTTTACGTTGTAAACCCCACTATTGGATTTGACTCCAATCCGGGAGATTTACTTCATCCTCTCTCGTGGGGTGCTTGCAACTCGCTTTACCCTTGAGTGATCGATTCATACTTTGAGCCTCTCGGCTAACTAAGTATGAAAACTAAAGTGAAAACCATACATCAAAAATATGGCCTCACTAGTTAAAAATCAAGGGTAATTCAAGTGTTTATAAAAATGGAAAAAGAGAGCTTTAGGAAATCATAACTTGATTATCTCATCCTCGGATCATTTCGATCGAGCACTAATGAGAATTAGTTAATTATGGTGGAGGGGAAAGAGAAAGAAAAATAAAATTGCATAATGGGAAAATTAACTAAGGTAGAAGGAGACAAATAAAGATAGCCAAACTAAATTTTATTGATAATAAAAACTATTACAAACTTTAAGGAAGAGTACAAAGCTAGGAAACATGAAGATTACAAGCTTAATAAACTAGAACATGAAAATAAAACTAGAACATTGCATGAAGGGAAGAAAGAGAGAACACGAAAGCATGAAAGACATCAACAAAAACATGAAAAACTCACTAACAGCTCTAGCAACACCTCCCCCTCTCCAATTTTCTGAACCATGGACTCAAGGAGAGCCTTGGAATTTATAGGAAAATTTTTCAAGTTACACGCCCTCGGTCATGGGCGTGACCAAGGGCACGACAACACTGTTCACATTGGATTCGGCAGCGGCGGGGGGCTTGCGTGACGGCGTGGCGGAAAAGTGCATTACACGGGCGTGACATATGGGTCACGAGCGTGACTTTGGAAGGCTTCATTTAATGCATCGTTGGCTTGATTTTGGCACGGCGGCGTGCAAGGATCACGCGGGAAAGTCATGGCCGTGACATGTGGTTCACGGGCTGACCAGTTAAATTTTTTGAAGTGGAAGTGGAATTGTGCTGGACGGTCTGGAGGTTGGAGACCACAAAGACCGCACGGTCTGCGCTGGTGCTCTGGTCGGTTCTATCTCAGTGGTTTGTTTTGAGGCGGTCTGATCTGGGAGACCGTTATCTGTCCAAGCAGCTCGCGCGGGTTTGTTCTGGCGACTTATTCAAGTCGGCCAGTTGTACAAGTAGGTCTGCCTTCTTACAGTGACCGGGCGGTCTGACGACTATTCTAGTCGGTCTGGTTTCTGAAGGAGTTCTTTGCTTTTGCAATAAGACCGGGCGGTCTGCTTTTCAGAGACCGCAGTAACCGGGAGGTTTGTACATAACCATATGGTTAATAAGGGAGCTGTTAGCGGTGCTGAGCTCGGGCAGTATGGTTTGTAAGACCGCTCGTGATCTGATGGGTGGTTATTGTATCTCGGTTTGTGCGGTGATGACATCCATCTGTTCGCCTATAAATAGGGGTGCAGGACCCATCATTAATAACGAGAACTGTAAGAACCAAAGTTGGCTTGATTGTGCCGGTCTCAATTTGAGGTCGCATGATGCGCTAATTCGGCACTGCTAATTAGCAGGCACGAAATGCGACACGACGGCAGTGCACCGGTCGCTCAAGTAATAAAATAGGGAGGAACTCCCCGAATATCGTTCTCAAAGGACCGCAAGTTGGGTAGTACTATTTGCTCAAACCAGGAAATCAGTTAAAAGGGTTAATAAGTAACAACGGGAGGATTGGTTTGGGATCCTATGCTAATGTAGATTAAAGAGAGATGCGGGTCAAAACTCCGCTTCGCAAGGCGAGATGGATGCAACGGCTGCGATGCCGTGCTTCGGAAGGCGCGTGGACGGAGTGTAACTATGACGGTTGAGGGTCGCACACACCTCTTCTCTAAACATCAACACTAGCAATTGCTAGTGGCTTCACACACAACGAATCTCAGAAATCACTAGGAAAAAGGGCTATTCATGCCATCACAACAACATTGCATATGAACACGAGAAATAATCCTTAAGATTAACTTAACAAGCATTCATAAAAAAACAACAAAGAATTTCAAACATCAAAGGTTAGAGAGGACCACAAAGAAGAAGTCACATCTTGGGTTCACTGCCGGAATGAGAGGTTGTCGGGCTCTCTCCGGACTCGGCCCTCAGATGGTGAGCTTGGCTCGAAGGAGGCTGTCACCGCTCCTATGATCTTCAGCGCTTCTCTGATCTCTCGGCGAGGAATGCTTGAGCTAATGGTGGAGAAAGCTTCCGAGTGCTCCCGGATGGAAGGATGGAGGTGGAAATCACCGGAAATGGCCTCTATGGTGGTGGAGATGAAGGGGAAGCCTTCATCCCTCAAGAGCAGCGGGAAGGAAGTGATTTCCCGCTCTCTGAATCGCTCCAGTCTGCCTCCAATCGCTCTCCCGTTGACTGCCTCGATTCCTGCTTTTTATAGAAAACAGGCTGAAAAATGGTCACGCACGGTCGAACGCACGACCGTGCGCAGACCGTGCAATATTTACGGATAAAATATGGCTTGGAAAAGAAGCTGCACTGCCTGTGCGATTTGCTCACGCACGACTAATACCGCCCGTGCGTTCAAACGCACGGGTAAACTCCGACGCTCTGAAATCACAAAGACACAGGTCGACCGTGCTTTTTACTCACGCACGGGCGAATCCGCCCGTGCGTCAAAACGCACGAGTAAACTTCAACGCTCCATTTTCTGCCCAGACACAAACGCACGACCGCAACCGACCGTGCGTCAAGGAAACGCACGACCGTGCGATATGCACAGAAATTACTTCTGGGGAAAACGGGACGATCAGGTCACCTGCATACAAGATATAACAACTGAGAATACACGTCCAACATCAGAAAAACATAAAAGAAGGGAAGGGGAGCACCATGTGCTTACCCCCAACAACAAGGAATGCAATTACACACCGAAATGAGCTTAATAGTGCACCTAGCATGGAATAATACATATGAATGAAAACGTGCCTAAAATGTGGTGCAAAGACTAGAATATCAGCCCAAATGACTCCAAAAATATATATAAATGGGACTCATCACACCCCCAGACTTAACCATTTGCACGTCTTGGGCAAACTACTCAGCTCTCCTGTCGAAACAATTGAATGTTAGCATGAGTTTGAGCGGTAGAGAACAATATGAAGTCGCATGATCTCGCGCATAAAAATGCATTAGAACAGAATTAAACTCAAGATTGTATCTAATTATTTCTAAAACAGTAATTTGAAATTTAATTTACTTGGATGGTGAATCCTGGTGAATCTTTCGATCGCGCAAAAGGGAAAATAGCGTGACTAATGAGTAGAGTATTACTCGAATCGAAGCTAGGGACAAACTCCTAAGAAATCCATCAAAATCGGTGTCCATAGGCTTGCACGTCCGCACTCTCTCTACTGCATGAGACGACTCGTGTCTAAAATCAATAGGACTGATAGGCAATTATTGGGCTTAGGTTGAGTATGGGCTAGGTAAGTAGAAGGATGATGGGAATCACACCTAACACAACCTGAGCACTCAAGATAATAACAATCACCAATACAATATTTTCAGTAATTACACGACACCCCCAGACTTCAACTGAACACTAGGTGTGTGCTGAGCCAGATATAAATAGAATTTGCCGAGAGAAAATTATTTTTACACAACCTTTTTATTTTTTTCTTTTCTCTTTTCGACAAAATAACATTTTTTAAGCACAATAAAATGGCTCCTTTAGCTAAATCAAAGCTGCCATAAATAACACAGATGACACCAAATGTGATCGAAACAGAAATTTCTATCAGCTCATCGGTTGGTGCGCAAATAGGTTCGGCCGTATGGCTTTGGTTAAATTTTTAGTGGAGCTAAACAAGGAGGAAAGGTAGGCTCAAGTGGGCTTGCAACGGTGATTACGTAGGTAAGGATTTCCAAAGCTCAACCGGATCAAGAAATGGCCTATATCACATTTTATGACGAGCACTTCAACACAATCATGTCGAGAGTCGCCTAGTGGAAGTTCTAGCCACCGAGAAAGGTTGTCCTTCCTTCCGACCCTAGTAATAAGCTACTACTAGTCTGCTACACTCGACCTTATGCTACCGTTGGATTCACCGGATTCACCACTAAAGTAAAATAAATTTCATCTACTATAAAAGAAATAACTAAATTATAATTCTGAATTTCATTCTACTCTAATTGAATTTCTAGGCGTGACGGGAGCACTTGACTAGAGCACTACTCGAGTCAACATTTTTCTCTACTCCTCACTAACATGCTAACAATTCAATTCTTACGAGTGGGAAAACCTCGCAGCGATACCCAAAAAGCACGCGTGATCAAGTGCGCGTGAATTAGGTGCAAGTGTATGCAATGTGCGCAACAAAATATAAATCCTAACTCAGCACATTCTAGCATGTCATGCAAAGTGTGTGCATGTGCACAGCTCGCTCTCTCCCCCAGACTTGATTAAAACTAACTAGAATAAACAATTCAAACATAAGTAAGAGAGGGGTAGAGTTGACCTATGCTCATAAAAGAGCATGCCAGAAGTGCGGTAATCCCATTTTTTTAAAAAATCTTTCCCCTTCATCATCGTCCACAAGAGAGCATCCTCCTACAATGTTAGCAAAACAGAAATAACAGTGCACAAAAGGAATTAAAAAGCTAGACGGAACCGGGTGGTTCCCCATGGGTTGTCACCCAAGAAGTCCTTTTGTTTAACGTCCTTTAAGGTGGACCAAATACCTGTATTAAGCATTGTTCAAGCAGCAGAAAGATATTGTTCCAAACTAAAATAAAAACGACCAACACAGCGAAGTGACAAAATAGAGCACAAAAATCAGACGGAAGAAACAACACAATCACAACCCCGAGACCCCATCACGCATCAGCTGTATGCTGATTTGTGGTGGTTCTCCCCAGCTGCGCGAGATGGGAAAGAGGTGAAGGCTTTAGGGCCCAAGGAGGATGTCTCCACCTTGCCCCTAGCCTCTTCCTTCCCGCGCCGGAGGGCAGCAGAGCGTGATTCACGCAGCAATTTTTCTTTCCTCAGCTTCTCCACAGTTGGAGAGCGCCAACGTTGATAACTGCAAGAATTTCCCGCCTTAGTGGTGGGTGACTTCACTTCCGTTGCCGCCGTGGCAACCAGATCAGCCCAATGGACCTTCTTAAAATGTTCACATTTGTTACTTTGATTCGGGCAAATTTTCATAAGGCGCTTTGTTCCACCATCTCCCTCGTCATTCAATATTCTGGTTTCAGTGCTGTCTCTTGCCTCCTTCCCCTCTTCCGTCACAACTTGCAACTTCTCTTCATTCTTTGCTCCTTCTGGCGATTCTGTTCTTTTCTCGGCTTCTGCATCACTAGATGGTTTATCAGTAAAAACAAGGGGGGAGTGGATTACCGCTTCTGATACAATCTTGGGAGAAGTGGAGGGCGTCACCTTACAGGGTAAGACAACACACCCCTTAGAAAAATCTAAGGTGGCACCGCTCTCTTTTAAGAACGGTACTCCCAAGATGGGAATGGATTGATTCAGACTTGGTCCCAAGACTTGGAAGTCGGCAACTACTACCGTCCCTTCAATTGTAACTTCCACATTCCCGACTTCTCCCTCAGCCATAACTACGGTCCCATTAGCAAGCACTAGTGACTTCCGTTCATCCGTATCCATATTAAGTTGCAGTTTAGCAACATCCTGCAAGGCGAGGATGTTGCGAGATGAACCGGAATCACATACGGCTGTCGTTTCAATATTGTTAATGGAGCAAGCAACTACCAACTCACTTAGTTCACCTACTCCCGCGTCGGAGAGACTCTTCCCTTGGTTAATTGGATTTTTTTTCTGTATTACTGGGAAGGGTCCCTTGCGCACGCTCGGTTAACACTTGATCCAGTTGGCCCACTTGCGTCTCCAAGTTACGCATGGATGCGGTTTGGTTCACCATATTAGCATTGGCGACTTCCATAAACCTCTCCATCAACTCTTCCAGATTACTTTTCTTAGGGACCGGGGCACCTTGATTATAACCCGGCTTAGGCGGCCTTGGTGGACTTTCGGATGCTTGAGCATCGTTTTGATGTTGGCCCGGTTGCCATCGTTGGCCTGCAGCATTTTGGTTCCATGAAAAATTGGGGTGATTTCTCACACCCGGATTATAAGCATTTCCGTAGGGTGCCCCCTAGATTGATTTCCAACGAAATTTACAGATTCATTTAAACTAACCTGAGAGAATTCACCTGATTGCCCGCTACCTGGGCACTCGTATGAGTGGTGACCACCACCTCCACATCCTTCACATGTAATGTTAGAAGCGGGCACAGCAGCGGGAGGTAGTGAATCCACCATGAATAGTCCCCGAGCGCTTCTAGGCGCATTTCTCCCCGCAGTCCAGAAAGTGCTGTGGGATGCGGTGTCCTGCAGAATTCTAAGAGCTTCCTCAGGCGTGTGGTTCATCAAGGTTCCTCCTGCAGCAGCATCAATCATCGCCCGATGGTTGGGCTCGATGGCGAAGTAGAAGGTCTCCATAATGTTCCACGGCTGGAGCTCGTGATTTGGGCATTTGCGCAGGAGGTCACAAACGCTCCCAAGCTTCTGCGAGGGTTTCCTGCTCACCTTGCCGGAAGGTGGCGATCTCACGCCGAAGGCTCACAATCTTGTGCGCCAGGTGGAATTTGGCGAGAAACTTGGACGCGAGCACATCCCATGTTGCAGCAGTTCCTGGAGGGATAGAATGGAGCCACACCTTGGCTTTGTCACGCAATGAGAATGGAAACAGTCTCAACTTGACTGTTTCGTCAGTGATTCCAGCATACCGGAAGGTACCGCAAATGTCGGCGAACTCAGCCAAGTGAAGATGTGGGTCTTCACTGGGCATCCCAGAGAACTGCGCGTCGTTACGGATGATGTTCAGGATGGCGGGCTTGATTTCTAACTGATTGTTCATGATGTTAGGCCCAAAACCAAGATACACACTCCCAACTGTAGGAGTGGTGTAGTCTCTCATGGTCCTAGGTCTCGGCCTGACCACTTCATTTTCGTCAGCTACCTGACCCACGACCGGTGCATTTCCCACTCCAGGATTAGCCTGATTTCCATTAACATCCATGGTGGCAGCAGCACGGAGACGCGCCCGCAGGGTACGCTCTATTTCAGGGTCAAATGCTGCGCACTAACTAGGATCTCTTCTATGCATACACCGCTATTCAACACAAAACAAAAAAAAAGTAATAAAAAAAACAAAAAGACCTTAAAACGGATCTCCAAAGAAAAACAAATCGTACACGCTTGCAGTCCCCGACAACGGTGCCAAAAACTTGATGCGCTAATTTGGCACTGCTAATTAGCAGGCACGAAATGCGATACGACGGCAGTGCACCGGTCGCTCAAGTAATAAAATAAGGAGGAACTCCCCGAATATCGTTCTCAAAGGACCGCAAGTTGGGTAGTACGATTTGCTCAAACCAGGAAATCAGTTAAAACGGTTAATAAGTAACAACGGGAGGTTTGGTTTGGGATCCTATTCTAATGCAGATTAAAGAGAGATGCGGGTCAAAACTCCGCTTCGCAAGGCGAGATGGATGCAACGGTTGCGATGCCGTGCTTCGGAAGGCGCGTGGACAGAGTGTAACTATGACGGTTGAGGGTCGCATACACCTCTTCTCTAAACATCACCACTAGCAATTGCTAGTGGCTTCACACACAACGAATCTCAGAAATCACTAGGAAAAAGGGCTATTCATGCCATCACAACAACATTGCATATGAACACGAGCAATAATCCTTAAGATTAACTTAACAAGCATTCATAAAACAACAACAAAGAAGTTCAAACATCAAAGGTTAGAGAGGACCACAAAGAAGAAGTCACGTCTTGGGTTCACGACCGGAATGAGAGGTTGTCGGGCTCTCTCCGGACTCGGCCCTCAGATGGTGAGCTTGGCTCGAAGGAGGCTGTCACCGCTCCTACGATCTTCAGCGCTTCTCTGATCTCTCGGCGAGGAATGCTTAAGCTAATGGTGGAGAAAGCTTCCGAGTGCTCCCGGATGGAAGGATGGAGGTGGAAATCACCGGAAATGGCCTCTATGGTGGTGGAGATGAAGGGGAAGCCTTCAGCCCTCAAGAGCAGCGGGAAGGAAGTGATTTCCCACTCTCTGAATCGCACCAGTCCGCCTCCAATCGCTCTCCCGTTGACTGCCTCGATTCCTGCTTTTATAGCAAACAGGCTGAAAAATGGTCACGCACGGTCGAACGCACGACCGTGCGCAGACCATGCGATATTAACGGATAAAATATGGCGTGGGGAAGAAGCTGCGCCGCCCGTGCGATTTGCTCACGCACGACCAATACCTCATGTGCGTTCAAACGCACGGGTAAACTCCGATGCTCTGAAATCACAAAGACACAGGTCGACCGTGCGTTTTACTCACGCACGGGCGAATTCCCCCGTGCGTCAAAATGCACGAGTAAACTCCGACGCTCCATTTTCTGCCAAGACACAAACGCACGACCGCAACCGACCGTGCGTCAAGGAAACGCACGACCGTGCGATATGCACAGAAATTACTTTTGGGGAAAACGGGACGATCAGGTCACCTGCATACAAGATATAACAGCTGGGAATACACGTCCAGCATCGGAAAAACATAAAAGAAGGGAAGGGGAGCACCATGTGCTTACCCCCAACAACAAGGAATGCAATTGCACACCAAAATGAGCTTAATAGTGCACCTAGCATGGAATAATACATATGAATGAAAACGTGCCTAAAATGTGGTGCAAAGACTAGAATATCAGCCCAAATGAGTCCAAATATATATATATATAAATGGGACTCATCATCGCGCTGTCTGAGATTTTGTTTGACCATTTTTGTGTGTTCGCAGGTTAGCGACTAGCAGCTCGCAGTCAGCTTGTCTCCTTTCTTCCAGCTTTGAATAAACCAGTCTGGGCGGACTGTATTTAGGTGTTCTTGGTCTGTGCAGCGGACTCAGTTGTTCAGGCGGTCTTAAGTGGCTAGGCGATCTTGAGTAGCGGTTTGCAGCAGGTAGCAGTTCTCTAATTTAGTGTTCGCGGGTTCTTCTATGATCAAGACTGTGCGGTCTGGGCGATCAAGGAGTGCGAATTGGTTGTCTTTAGCAGTGGAATAATGCAGTAGGTCGGGCAGTCTGTGGTTGCGGTTTGACAGGTGTGACTTGTGCTCTATTCGCGCGGTCTCAGAATTATCCGTCTGGACTTGTCTGTTCGCGTGGTCTGGCGGTCTGAAGTGGTCAAGTTGCCAGCAACTTGTTTACTTTTGTGTTTTGTGCTTCTCTCCTCCGTGATTCTTATGAATCATGTCTTGCCATGTATACCTCGAATTGTAAAGAGATAGTTAATACCATAGCACTATTCGTTCTTCCCATTGTCATTGTTGTGCTACACTTGTGAAAAGGTTGTGAAGTTGTTCCGCATTTTATTTCACCTCCGGACCTTAAGTTTTTCAACATGGTATCAGAGACAGGTTGCTGAGGTTGCTTGCTGATACTTCTCTCGGGTTTCTCAAGTTGGTTAGCAATCAGTGGGATAGCAATGGAAGGAGAATATGATAGAGGTCTTGGTATTGAGCTCCTTATGCAGACTAACTTTAAGAAGTGGAAGTCTTGCATGGAGAGCTATCTTCTTGGCAAGGATTTGTGGGAGGTTGTAGGAGGAGAAGCAAGACAAGCTGTTATTCCTGCTGAAGGGAATGCTGAGCTCGTTAAAGCTTGGAGGAGAATGAATGCTAAGGCGGAGTTCACTCTCAAAAGAGATATCATTCTAGAGCTATTTGATCACATCATCGGATGTGGATCAACTGCTGAAATTTGGGCAGCCTTGGCTGGCTTGTTCAATAAGAAGAATGTAGCTAGGCTACAGTTCTTGGAGAATGAGTTGGCGAAAGCAACTCAGGGAGATCCGTCTATCTCAACGTTCTTCTTGAAGATGAAGAAACTTTGCGCAGAGATATCGGCTTTGGACCCAGATGAGCCTATCTCAGAAGCTAAGTTGAAGAGGCATATAATCCGCGGCTTGCGGAGGGAGTATGTGGCCTTTGTGACTTCTGTTCAAGGATGGGCCAATCAGCCTTCGTTGCTAGAGATGGAGAACTTACTTGCTTTGCAAGAAAGTTTGGCTAAGCAAATGGCTGGGATGTCTGTCTCTGGGGGAGAAGGTGAGGTTCTCTTCTCTGACAAGAAGAAGAGATGGGACAAGAAGAAGAAGACATCTGAAAATGATGGTCCATCTACTTCATATTAGCAGGAGAGGAGCTATGCTTCTAAGCGAGATGGGAATAAGCAGGAAGGACCTAGATGCATCAAGTTCAACAAGCTTGGTCATTTCAAAAGAGACTGCAAGGTCAATATTCAGCCAGGGCATGTTGCAGGGAAGGAGGAGGCTGGTTCCAATTCTGAAGGTAGTTGGGGTGGTGGAGGTGCATTCATGATGGGCACGTGTGTTTGGGCCATGGATTCCATCAACTATCAAGATGATTGGATATTGGACTCTGGGTGTGGTCATCACCTCACTGGGGATGAGTCGAAGTTCTCCTCATTGCAGGCATATACAGGTAATGATGCTATCATTACGGCTGATGATACTATTCATGCAGTCGAGAAGGAGGGTGTGGTTTCTTTGAACGATGATAGAGGTACTCTTACGTTGAATAGTGTCTATCATGTTTCGGGGATGAAGAAGAACCTCTTCTCAGTGACCAATGTGGTGGATGTTGGCTATCACGTTCTGTTCGGTCCAACAGAAGTGAAATTTCTCCGAAATGTTTCAGCTGTGAAAGCTGAGGTCATTCATGTAGGGAGACGGGTGAAGGACTTGTTTGTTCTTTCAACAAGTTCTTATGTTGATAAGATGAGGGCTAACGACAACACTGCTATCTGGCACGAAAGGCTTGGGCATGTTGGGATGGATAAGTTGAAGGCTATGGCGGGAATAGGCCTGGTGAAACATCTGCCTAGCTTGTCATCTTTCGGGGAAGGTCATGTTTGTGTAGGTTGTCAGTTTGGTAAGGCTCAACGTCTTCCATTTGACAAATCACAAAGCATATGTAAAAGACCATTGGAGTGTATCCATGGTGATCTGTTTGGACCTACCAACACTGCAAGTCTTGGAGGTAGCATGTATATGCTGATTTTGGTTGATGACTTCACCAGATATACTTGGGTATATTTTCTGAAGGAGATATCAGAGGTGTTCGAAAGGTTTGTGGAGTTCAAGGAGCTGGTGGAAAGTCGGCTCAACCTGCGGGTCAAGAGGTTCAGAACAGACAATGGAGGGGAGTATACCTCCAAGGCATTCTTTAACTTCTGCAGGGAGCATTGCATCCAAATGGAGCTTTCTTGTGCTCACACTCCACAACAGAACAGAGTTGCAGAGTGGAAGATCCGTCATCTGACGGAGACCTGCAAATGTTGGCTTCATGCCAAGAGTATCCCAAAGTCCTTCTGGGCAGAGGGAATGTCTTGTGCGGCCTATGTTATCAACCGTATGCCTCCCAGTCCTATTAACATGAAGACCCCTCATGAGTTGATGTTCAAGGAGAAGCCAAGCATGAAACACTTTCGAGTGTTTGGTTCTACCTGCTATGTGCATGTTCCGGATGTCCTTCGAATGAAGCTAGATGTTAAGTCAAGAAAACTAGTCTTCGTCGGCTACAATGACCGGAAGAAAGGGTGGAGATGCATGGATCTTGAGACACGGAGATATGTGGTCTCTAGGGATGTGGTATTTGATGAGCTGACGTCATACCAAGGTAGCTCTTCTGTTGAGTTACAAGGAAGAAGGGTAGATGATGGACCAGAGGAAGCTGCAAAGGAAGTTATTGTTATTTAGTTAGCCAAGAGGCTCGTAAGACTAACCGCGCGAGCAGGGAGCAGGGAGATAAAAATTAAAACTTGAGGTGGTTTTGCAAATGGAAAATTAAAATAAGAATGAAAAGAACGATTAACACTCGATCCTTGGATCCCCTTGGAGATAAAAATAAGAAGAAAGAATAAAAGCGCATTCTCTTAAAAATATAGCTTTGACCGTGGAGATTCCTGAATTATGAACGCACCTCTCTCGAGGATGCGCTCAACTGAGTTTAGGTTGATCAATCGAACTCTCGTTCTAGAATCGAAACACCTAAAACTCGCCTTATCGAAGTGAATCCCGCTATTGGCTTTTACTCCAATCCGGAAGGGTAACGTCGTCCTCTCTCGAGGATTGCATTCTTCTCTTTTTTATCCTTGAGTGATCGATTCGTCTTACGAGCCTCTTGGCTAACTAAATAACGAAATATGATAGAGGTTTTGGTATTGAGCTCCTTATGCAGACTAACTTTAAGAAGTGGAAGTCTTGCATGGAGAGCTATCTTCTTGGCAAGGATTTGTGGGAGGTTGTAGGAGGAGAAGTAAGACAAGCTGTTATTCCTGCTGAAGGGAATGCTGAGCTCGTTAAAGCTTGGAGGAGAATGAATGCTAAGGTGGAGTTCACTCTCAAAAGAGATATCATTCTAGAGCTATTTGATCACATCATCGGATGTGGATCAACTGCTGAAATTTGGGCAGCCTTGGCTGGCTTGTTCAATAAGAAGAATGTAGCTAGGCTACAGTTCTTGGAGAATGAGTTGGCGAAAGCAACTCAGGGAGATCCGTCTATCTCAACGTTCTTCTTGAAGATGAAGAAACTTTGCGCAGAGATATCGGCTTTGGACCCAGATGAGCCTATCTCAGAAGCTAAGTTGAAGAGGCATATAATCCGCGGCTTGCGGAGGGAGTATGTGGCCTTTGTGACTTCTGTTCAAGGATGGGCCAATCAGCCTTCGTTGCTAGAGATGGAGAACTTACTTGCTTTGCAAGAAAGTTTGGCTAAGCAAATGGCTGGGATGTCTGTCTCTGGGGGAGAAGGTGAGGTTCTCTTCTCTGACAAGAAGAAGAGATGGGACAAGAAGAAGAAGACATCTGAAAATGATGGTCCATCTACTTCATATTAGCAGGAGAGGAGCTATGCTCCTAAGCGAGATGGGAATAAGCAGGAAGGACCTAGATGCATCAAGTTCAACAAGCTTGGTCATTTCAAAAGAGACTGCAAGGTCAATATTCAGCCAGGGCATGTTGCAGGGAAGGAGGAGGCTGGTTCCAATTCTGAAGGTAGTTGGGGTGGTGGAGGTGCATTCATGATGGGCACGTGTGTTTGGGCCATGGATTCCATCAACTATCAAGATGATTGGATATTGGACTCTGGGTGTGGTCATCACCTCACTGGGGATGAGTCGAAGTTCTCCTCATTGCAGGCATATACAGGTAATGATGCTATCATTACGGCTGATGATACTATTCATGCAGTCGAGAAGGAGGGTGTGGTTTCTTTGAACGATGATAGAGGTACTCTTACGTTGAATAGTGTCTATCATGTTTCGGGGATGAAGAAGAACCTCTTCTCAGTGACCAATGTGGTGGATGTTGGCTATCACGTTCTGTTCGGTCCAACAGAAGTGAAATTTCTCCGAAATGTTTCAGCTGTGAAAGCTGAGGTCATTCATGTAGGGAGACGGGTGAAGGACTTATTTGTTCTTTCAACAAGTTCTTATGTTGATAAGATGAGGGCTAACGACAACACTGCTATCTGGCACGAAAGGCTTGGGCATGTTGGGATGGATAAGTTGAAGGCTATGGCGGGAATAGGCCTGGTGAAACATCTGCCTAGCTTGTCATCTTTCGGGGAAGGTCATGTTTGTGTAGGTTGTCAGTTTGGTAAGGCTCAACGTCTTCCATTTGACAAATCACAAAGTATATGTAAAAGACCATTGGAGTGTATCCATGGTGATCTGTTTGGACCTACCAACACTGCAAGTCTTGGAGGTAGCATGTATATGCTGATTTTGGTTGATGAGTTCACCAGATATACTTGGGTATATTTTCTGAAGGAGATATCAGAGGTGTTCGAAAGGTTTGTGGAGTTCAAGGAGCTGGTGGAAAGTCGGCTCAACCTGCGGGTCAAGAGGTTCAGAACAGACAATGGAGGGGAGTATACCTCCAAGGCATTCTTTAACTTCTGCAGGGAGCATTGCATCCAAATGGAGCTTTCTTGTGCTCACACTCCACAACAGAATAGAGTTGCAGAGTGGAAGATCCGTCATCTGACGGAGACCTGCAAATGTTGGCTTCATGCCAAGAGTATCCCAAAGTCCTTCTGGGCAGAGGGAATGTCTTGTGCGGCCTATGTTATCAACCGTATGCCTCTCAGTCCTATTAACATGAAGACCCCTCATGAGTTGATGTTCAAGGAGAAGCCAAGCATGAAACACTTTCGAGTGTTTGGTTCTACCTGCTATGTGCATGTTCCGGATGTCCTTCGAATGAAGCTAGATGTTAAGTCAAGAAAACTAGTCTTCGTCGGCTACAATGACCGGAAGAAAGGGTGGAGATGCATGGATCTTGAGACACGGAGATATGTGGTCTCTAGGGATGTGGTATTTGATGAGCTGACGTCATACCAAGGTAGCTCTTCTGTTGAGTTACAAGGAAGAAGGGTAGATGGTGGACCAGAGGAAGCTGCAAAGGAAGTTCTGGTGGAGTTGCCTGTTTCTCCAGGTGCTCCAGGTATTTCTAGCTCTGGGTCAGGTGCTTCAGGTTCTGGAAGCAGGGGGAGCGATGCTCCATGTCTACCTGAAAGGAGAGCTAGTCCAGAAGTTGTAGTGGAAGAGGTGGTTCAGAGTCAAGCTCTTAGGAGGTCCAAGAGGACCATTATTCCACCTGATCGGTATACGGCCGGGAACTTGGTAAGCTTTGTCTCATGTTTCTTCGCAGGTCCCTTGGATGAGAGAGAGCCATCTTGTAATGAAAATGCCATTGGTGTCAAGGACTGGGAAGGAGCCATGGATGAAGAGATGGCTGCCCTCAGGAAGAATGAGACTTGGGACTTGGTGCCTAAGGTTGAGGGAGTTAGTCCGGTGACTCACAAGTGGGTTTTCAAACTGAAGAAGAAGGCAGATGGAAGTATTGAGCGGAACAAGGCTCGCATTGTAGCTAGAGGTTTCTCTCAGAAGTATGGGGAGGATTATGAAGAAACGTTTAGCCCCGTTGCCAAGACCACTTCGGTCCGGGTGGTGATTGCATTGGCAGCTTGCCAAGGGTGGAAGATTTGGCAACTCGACGTGAAAAACGCTTTCTTATATGGCGAGATTGACAAGGATATCTTCATCGAACAGCCACCTAGTTATGTATCCGAAGAGCACCCAAGATATATTTGCAAGCTTAAGAAGGCTCTTAACGTGTTCACCCAGAAATCGGCAATCCCCTCCGAGCCGCCCTTTTTCAGGTACCGGGTGTTTTCGGAGCTCCCGAGCGAGCTCCCTCTTTCCGGGCGGCCTTGCCCCTGCCGAGCGAGCTCCCCCTTCCGGGCGGTCTCTACCGTCTGGGCTGTCTCGCTTCAGGAGGTCGCATTCCGGGCGACCTCTCCCTGTGAGGTCACATTCCGGGCGACCTCTCCCTTTGAGGTCGCTAGCCGGGCGACCTCTCCCTGTGAGGTCTCTAGCCGGGCGACCTCTCCCTGTGAGGTCGCATTCTGGGCGACCTCTCCCTGTGAGGTCGCTAGCCGGGCAACCTCTCCCTGTGAGGTCGCTAGCCGGGCGACCTCTCCCTGTGAGGTCGCTAGCCGGGCGACCTCTCCCTGTGAGGTCGCATTCCGGGCGACCTCTCCCTGTGAGGTCGCTAGCCGGGCGACCTCTCCATGTGAGGTCGCTAGCCGGGCGACCTCTCCCTATGAGGTCGCATTTCGGGCGACCTCTCCCTGTGAGGTCGCTAGCCGGGTGACCTCTCCATATGAGGTCGCTAGCCGGGCGACCTCTCCCTGTGAGGTCGCATTCCAAGCGACCACTCCCTGTGAGGTCGCTAGCCGGGCGACCTCTCCCTGTGAGGTCGCATTCCGGGCGACCTCTCCCTATGAGGTCGCTAGCTGGGCGACCTCTCCCTGTGAGGTCGCATTCCGGGCGACCTCTCCCTGTGAGGTCGCTAGCCGGGCGACCTCTCCATGTGAGGTCGCTAGCCGGGCGACCTCTCCCTGTGAGGTCGCTAGTCGGGCGACCTCTCCATGTGAGGTCGCTAGCCGGGCGACCTCTCCCTATGAGGTCGCAATCCGGGCGACCTCTTCTTTTGTTCTCCTGGCGCTGATGTCATCAACTTCTAGAAGACTCCACCCTGGGCCTATAAATAGACCCCCATGCCTTTTCAGAAGATACACCGTTCGAGAGGTCAGAATCCTGCGACTACAAACAATCAGACCGCACCTAATGGCGGCTTGTCCGACGACCTCCTAACTGCCAGGCCGGGCGGCCTCAGCAACAGGCCGGGCGGCCTCATCGTCAGGCCGGGCGGCCTCATCAACAGGCCGGGCGACTAGTTCGGGCGGTCTCATCAACAGGTCGGGCGGCCTCAGCAAACAACCCGAGTGACTAGTCCGGGCGGTCTCAGCTAGCAGCCCGGGCGACCTCGGAGAACATGCCTGGCGACCTCGGCGAACAGGCCGAGGTTGCGGGTGGTTGATGAACAACAGTTGCGATGAAGACGCGAGATTTGGCCTAAAATACATCTAATTTTAAAACGGCCATAACTTTTGATCCGGGTGTCGGAATTCAGAAATTCAAAGCCCGTTACGACCGGATCGAACCGAACTATCCAAAAATAGAATGGGACGTCCCATTCAGGAACTTTTCAGCCCTCAGATTTCAAAAATTCGGCTCCGTTTGAAAGTTATTTCAGTTTTTCTCTTTCAGCAATTTCTATTTTCATGGATCATCCGTCAGAAGGCCTCGAGCATCCCCCCGATCATCCAGAAAAGCGTGTGCAAAACAACGACGTCCCTCTCCTATTAGCAGAGAACATTCAACTCAAAGGACAAGTGAATTCTCAACATAATACTACGTCAGCTACTAACTCGACTTGAAGCAGAAGAATTCTCTATTCCTCACCATGAGTTCTATAAGGTGAGTATGAATAATTCTCCATATCAAGTTGATGGGCTAACTTTTCTTGCAGGATAATAGCCGGGCGACCTCTCCATATCAAGTTGATGGGCCAATTCCCGTGCGGTGGTCTTCAGAATCTTGGATCCCGGCTGATATCTAACATACCCCTGCATCAAGGGAGGTCTAGGTGAATGTTAGCTCTATCATGCCCCGAGAGGGATATAGTTACAGCTCTGATGATCTTTCTGAGGAAAGCAATGTCGCTATAGCCTCCGCGGCATAACCACACCTGCCCAACTGATCATCTTAGTCTGTGACCATCGAATACTCCTAGGTACTCACAAGCGATGCCTAAGCGGGACCCACAACTGAGTTGATCTCTCTGAGGAAAGCAATGTTCGTCGCCTAGGCCCACCTGCCCAATTGATCAACTCGGCTTGTAGCCCTAGGCAAGAGAGCAGTTGAGTCGTTTACAGCCCTTATGACCACTTGAGGAAAGCAATGTTCGCTGCCTAGGCCCACCTGCCCACTTGGTCATCTGCGTCTGTACTTACTTTTTCATTATTTCTACAGCTCTTATGACCACTTGAGGAAAGCAATGTTCGCCTCCTAGGCCCACCTGCCCACTTGGTCATCTGAGTCTGTAGCCATTCCTTTTTCCTTACAGGAAAATTATCTCTCTTATGATCCTCGATCATTTGGAGAAAGTAATATCTAACAGGTACAAATATTGGCCCACTTGGTCACTTAAAAGTTGAAAAACTTTTTAGACCAGGCGGTTTTATCTATCAAGCCGGTCGGTTTGAAAGAGTACTACAGGTTATGAAAAATGGCTGCATAATATGCTAGCCAAGTGGGTAAAATGTATCTGGCTTTAAAGCTGGAAAGCGGGCTACAACAGGAAGCCAAAAGGCAATATTTCCGACTCGAGATAATCAAGTCAAGGCTTTCATTCTAATAGTCGGGAAATGGACTTATTGATCCTCTGGGTTGCATTCTAACTGCACGACTCGTTGCTCACGATCAGAGCTTATGAAGATATAATCTCTGGAAGTTTCAGGCCGCGATTCATCTTCACTAAGGCAATTATTCTTTTGGAGATATCTTTTCCCTAGAAGTTTTTCAGAAAGGATTTGAAGTTTTATAAAGAATAACGCTAAAAGCAGAAGATCGCATATGAATATCCACAAGTAAGTAAAATAGCAAAGACTAACAGTTATGAATTCATTTATACCTGCTTTGACTTCTCTTTTGCAGAGATTAGCAGGTGTTCGCGAGGTCTCTTCAGGTACTCGCGTTATGTTTTATACCTGCTTAGAATTCTCTTTTGTAGAGGTTAGCAGGTGTTCGCGAGGTCTCTTCAGGTACTCGCATTATATTATATTTCATACCTGCTTTGAGTTCTCTTTTGTTGAGGTTAGCTGGTGTTCGCGAGGTTTCTTCAAGTACTCGCGTTATATTATATTTTATACCTTCTTTGACTTCTCTTTTGCAGAGATTAGCAAGTGTTCGCGAGGTCTCTTCAGGTACTCGCGTTATGTTTTATACTTGCTTAGAATTCTCTTTTGTAGAGGTTAACAGGTGTTCGCGAGGTCTCTTCAGGTAGTCACGTTATATTATATTTCATACCTGCTTTGAGTTCTCTTTTGTAGAGGTTAGCAGGTGTTCGCGAGGTCTCTTCAGGTACTCGCGTAATGTTTTATAACTGCTTAGAATTCTCTTTTGTAGAGGTTAGCAGGTGTTCGCGAGGTCTCTTCAGGTACTCGTGTTATATTATATTTTATACCTGCTTTGACTTCTCTTTTGCAGAGATTAGCAGGTGTTCGCGAGGTCTCTTCAGGTACTCGCGTTATGTTTTATACCTGCTTAGAATTCTCTTTTGTAGAGGTTAGCAGGTGTTCGCGAGGTCTCTTCAGGTACTCGCGTTATATTATATTTCATACCTGCTTTGAGTTCTCTTTTGTAGAGGTTAGCAGGTGTTCGCGAGGTCTCTTCAGGTACTCGCGTTATATTATATTTCATACCTTCTTTGAGTTCTCGTTTGCAGAGATTAGCAGGTATTCGCGAGGTCTCTTCAGGTACTCGCGTTATGTTTTATACCTGCTTTGACTTCTCTTTTGCAGAGATTAGCAGGTGTTCGCGAGGTCTCTTCAGGTACTCGCGTTATGTTTTATACCTGCTTGGAATTCTCTTTTGTAGAGATTAGCAGGTATTCGCGAGTTCTCTTCAGGTACTCGCATTATATTTTATACCTGCTTTGAGCTCTCCTTTGCAGTGATTAGCAGGTGTTTGCGAGTTCTCTTCAGATACTCATGTTATGTTTTATGCCTGCTTTGATTTCTTTTTTGCAGAGATTAGCAGGTGTTCGCGAGTTCTCTTCAGGTACTCGCTTTATGTTTTATACTTGCTTGGAATTCTCTTTTGTAGAGGTTAGCAGGTGTTCGCGAGGTCTCATCAGGTACTCGCGTTATATTATATTTCATACCTTCTTTAAGTTCTCTTTTGTAGAGGTTAGCAGGTGTTCGCGAGGTCTCTTCAGGTACTCGCGTTATATTATATTTTATACCTGCTTTGACTTCTCTTTTGCAGAGATTAGCAGGTGTTAGCGAGGTCTCTTCAGGTACTCGCGTTATGTTTTATACCTGCTTAGAATTCTCTTTTGTAGAGGTTAGCAGGTGTTCGCGAGGTCTCTTTAGGTACTCGCGTTATATTATATTTCATGCCTGCTTTGAGTTCTCTTTTGTAGAGGTTAGCAGGTGTTCGCGAGGTCTCTTCAGGTACTCGCGTTATATTATATTTCATACCTGCTTTGAGTTCTCTTTTGCAGAGATTAGCAGGTATTCGCGAGGTCTCTTCAGGTACTCGAGTTATGTTTTATACCTGCTTTGACTTCTCTTTTGCAGAGATTAGCAGGTGTTCGCGAGGTCTCTTCAGTACTCGCGTTATGTTTTATACCTGCCTGGAATTCTCTTTTGTATAGATTAGCAGGTATTCGCGAGTTCTCTTCAGGTACTCGCGTTATGTTTTATACCTGCTGTGAGTTCTCTTTTGCAGAGATTAGCAGGTGTTCGTGAGGTCTCTTCAGGTACTCGCGTTATGTTTTATACCTGCTTGGAATTCTCTTTTGTAGAGGTTAGCAGGTGTTCGCGAGGTCTCTTCAGGTACTCGCGTTATATTATATTTCATACCAGCTTTGAGTTCTCTTTTGCAGAGATTAGCAGGTATTCGCGAGGTCTCTTCAGGTACTCGCGTTATGTTTTATACCTGCTTTGACTTCTCTTTTGCAGAGATTAGCAGGTGTTCGCGAGGTCTCTTCAAGTACTCGAGTTATGTTTTATATCTGCTTGGAATTCTCTTTTGTAGAGATTAGCAGGTATTTGTGCGTTCTCTTCAGGTACTCGCGTTATATTTCATACCTGCTTTGAGTTCTCTTGTGCAGAGATTAGCAGGTATTCGCGAGTTCTCTTCAGGTACTCACGTTATGTTTTATACCTGCTTTGACTTCTCTTTTGTAGAGATTAGCAGGTGTTCGCGAGGTCTCTTCAGGTACTCGCGTTATGTTTTATACCTGCTTGGAATTCTCTTTTGTAGAGGTTAGCAGGTGTTCGCGAGGTCTCTTCAGGTACTCGCGTTATATTATATTTCATACCAGCTTTGAGTTCTCTTTTGCAGAGATTAGCAGGTATTCGCGAGGTCTCTTCAGGTACTCGCGTTATGTTTTATACCTGCTTTGACTTCTCTTTTGCAGAGATTAGCAGGTGTTCGCGAGGTCTCTTCAGGTACTCGAGTTATGTTTTATATCTGCTTGGAATTCTCTTTTGTAGAGATTAGCAGGTATTTGTGCGTTCTCTTCAGGTACTCGCATTATATTTCATACCTGTTTTGAGTTCTCTTGTGCAGTGATTAGCAGGTATTCGCGAGTTCTCTTCAGGTACTCGCGTTATGTTTTATACCTGTTGTGAGTTCTCTTTTGCAGAGATTAGCAGGTGTTCGCGAGGTCTCTTCAGGTACTCGCGTTATGTTTTATACCTGCTTGGAATTCTCTTTTGTAGAGGTTAACAGGTGTTCGCGAGGTCTCTTCAGGTACTCGTGTTATATTATATTTCATACCAGCTTTGAGTTCTCTTTTGCAGAGATTAGCAGGTATTCGCGAGGTCTCTTCAGGTACTCGCGTTATGTTTTATACCTGCTTTGACTTCTCTTTTGCAGAGATTAGCAGGTGTTCGCGAGGTCTCTTCAGGTACTCGAGTTATGTTTTATATCTGCTTGGAATTCTCTTTTGTAGAGATTAGCAGGTATTTGTGCGTTCTCTTCAGGTACTCGCGTTATATTTCATACCTGCTTTGAGTTCTCTTGTGCAGAGATTAGCAGGTATTCGCGAGTTCTCTTCAGGTACTCGCGTTATGTTTTATACCTGCTTTGACTTCTCTTTTGCAGAGATTAGCAGGTGTTCGCGAGGTCTCTTCAAGTACTCGCGTTATGTTTTATACCTGCTGTGAGGTCTCTTTTGCAGAGATTAGCATGTGCTCGCGAGGTCTCTTCTGGTACTCGCGTTATGTTTCATACCTGCTTTGACTTCTCTTTTGTAGAGGTTAGCAGGTGTTCGCGAGGTCTCTTCAGGTTCTCGCGTTATATTAAATTTCATACCTGCTTTGAGTTCTCTTTTGTAGAGATTAGCAGGTATTCGTGAGGTCTCTTCAGGTACTCGCGTTATATTTTATACCTGCTGTGAGTTCTCTTTTGGAGATATTAGCAGGTGCTCGCGAGGTCTCTTCAGGTACTCGCGTTATGTTTTATGCCTGCTTTGAGTTCTTTTTTGCAGAGATTAGCAGGTGTTCGCGAGTTCTCTTCAGGTACTCGCGTTATGTTTTATACCTGCTTAGAATTCTCTTTTGTAGAGGTCAGCAGGTGTTCGCGAGGTCTCTTCAGGTACTCGCGTTATATTATATTTCATACCTGCTTTGAGTTCTCTTTTGTAGAGGTTAGCAGGTGTTCGCGAGGTCTCTTCAGGTACTCGCGTTATATTATATTTTATACCTGCTTTGACTTCTCTTTTGCAGAGATTAGCAGGTGTTCGCGAGGTCTCTTCAGGTACTCGCGTTATATTTTATACCTGCTTACAATTCTCTTTTGTAGAGGTTAGTAGGTGTTCGCGAGGTCTCTTCAGGTACTCGCGTTATATTATATTTCATACCTTCTTTGAGTTCTCTTTTGTAGAGGTTAGCAGGTGTTCGCGAGGTCTCTTCAGGTACTCGCGTTATATTATATTTTATACCTGCTTTGACTTCTCTTTTGCAGAGATTAGCAGGTGTTCGCGAGGTCTCTTCAGGTACTCGCGTTATGTTTTATACCTGCTTAGAATTCTCTTTTGTAGAGGTAAGCAGGTGTTCGCGAGGTCTCTTCAGGTACTCGCGTTATATTGTATTTCATACCTGCTTTGAGTTCTCTTTTGTAGAGGTTAGCAGGTGTTCGCGAGGTCTCTTCAAGTACTCGCGTTATATTATATTTCATACCTGCTTTGAGTTCTCTTTTGCAGAGATTAGCAGGTATTCGCGAGGTCTCTTCAGGTACTCGCGCTATGTTTTATACCTGCTTTGACTTCTCTTTTGCAGAGATTAGCAGGTGTTCGCGAGGTCTCTTCAGGCACTCGCGTTATGTTTTATACCTGCTTGGAATTCTCTTTTGTAGAGATTAGCAGGTATTCGCGAGTTCTCTTCAGGTACTCGCATTATGTTTTATACCTGCTTTGAGCTCTCCTTTGTAGTGATTAGCATGTGTTCGCGAGTACTCTTCAGATACTCGCATTATTTTTTATGCCTGCATTGAGTTCTTTTTTGCAGAGATTAGCAGGTATTCGCGAGTTCTCTTCAGGTACTCGCGTTATGTTTTATACCTGCTTGGAATTCTCTTTTGTAGAGGTTAGCAAGTGTTCGCGAGGTCTCTTCAGGTACTCGCGTTATATTATATTTCATACCTGCTTTGAGTTCTCTTTTGTAGAGGTTAGCAGGTGTTCGCGAGGTCTCTTCAGGTACTCGCGTTATATTATATTTTATACCTGCTTTGACTTCTCTTTTGCAGAGATTAGCAGGTGTTCGCGAGGTCTCTTCAGGTACTCGCGTTATGTTTTATACCTGCTTAGAATTCTCTTTTGTAGAGGTTAGCAGGTGTTCGCGAGGTCTCTTTAGGTACTCGCGTTATATTATATTTCATACCTGCTTTGAGTTCTCTTTTGTAGAGGTTAGCAGGTGTTTGCGAGGTCTCTTCAGGTACTCGCGTTATATTATATTTCATACCTGCTTTGAGTTCTCTTTTGCAGAGATTAGCAGGTATTCGCGAGGTCTCTTCAGGTACTCGCGTTATGTTTTATACCTGCTTTGACTTCTCTTTTGCAGAGATTAGCAGGTGTTCGCGAGGTCTCTTCAGGTACTCGCGTTATGTTTTATACCTGCTTGGAATTCTCTTTTGTAGAGATTAGCAGGTATTCGCGAGTTCTCTTCAGGTACTCGCGTTATGTTTTATACCTGCTGTGAGTTCTCTTTTGCAGAGATTAGCAGGTGTTCGCGAGGTCTCTTCAGGTACTCGCGTTATGTTGTGTACCTGCTTGGAATTCTCTTTTGTAGAGGTTAGCAGGTGTTCGCGATGTCTCTTCAGGTACTCGCGTTATATTATATTTCATACCTGCTTTGAGTTCTCTTTTGCAGAGATTAGCAGGTATTCGCGAGGTCTCTTCAGGTACTCGCGTTATGTTTTATACCTGCTTTGACTTCTCTTTTGCAGAGATTAGCAGGTGTTCGCGAGGTCTCTTCAGGTACTCGCGTTATGTTTTATAACTGCTTGGAATTCTCTTTAGTAGAGATTAGCAGGTATTTGCGCGTTCTCTTAGGGTACTCGCGTTATGTTTTATACCTGTTGTGAGGTCTCTTTTGCAGAGATTAGCAGGTGCTCGCGAGGTCTCTTCAGGTACTCGCGTTATGTTTTATACCTGCTGTGAGTTCTCTTTTGCAAAGATTAGCAGGTGTTCGCGAGTTCTCTTCAGATACTCGCGTTATGTTTTATGCCTGCTTTGAGTTCTTTTTTGCAGAGATTAGCAGGTGTTCTCGAGTTCTATTAAGGTACTCGCGTTATAGATTCTCTTTCACCTGTTTTCAATTTCTCTTTCGTAGAGAGAATAGCAGGTATTCGCGAGTTCTTCTCAGGTCTCGCTCTTTATATCTCGTGTACCTGCTTCGAGTTCTCTTTTACATAGGTTAGCAGGTGTCCGCGAGTTCTTCTCAGGTACTCGCTCTCTATATCTCCTTTTCCTGCTTTCGAGTTTTCTTTTGCATAGGTTAGCAGGTGTCCGCGAGTTCTTCACAGGTACTTGCTCTCTATATCTCCTTTTCCTGCTTTCGAGTTCTCCTTTGCAGAGGATAGCAGGTCTTCGCGAGTTCTTCTCAGGTACTCGTTATTTATGTTTTCCCTTTTAAACTATCTTAACATCTCTTTTGTAAAAATTTGCGAGTTCTCTACAAGGTACCCATGTGTTCTTATCTCTTTTTTGCCTGCTCTTCCTTACACAAATTATTGACAAGTCATGTTCAGGTACTTGCAAGACACTTTTCCTTTTTTTTATATACTTGTTTTAACTCTTCTCCATCGCGGAAGATAAAATGAGTATTCGCAAGCTCTTTTTTGAAAAAGTAGCTGGTACTAGCTCTCTCTTCTTCTCATGCCTTTTCTGGCAATTTGTGGGAGGCGATTCACGATTCTCATGGGTAAGTTCTACTTTTTTGAAGTTCTCTAGGGAACTTAAAAAGTGCGGGGATTATGTTTACCCAGAAATCGGCAATCCCCTCCGAGCCGCCCTTTTTCAGGTACCGGGTGTTTTCGGAGCTCCCAGGCGAGCTCCCTCTTTCCGGGCGGCCTTGCCCCTGCCGGGCGAGCTACCCCTTCCGGGCGGTCTCTACCGTCCGGGCTTTCTCGCTTCAGGAGGTCGCATTCCGGGCGACCTCTCCCTGTGAGGTCACATTCCGGGCGACCTCTCCCTGTGAGGTCGCTAGCCGGGCGACCTGTCCCTGTGAGGTCGCTAGCCGGGCGACCTCTCCCTGTGAGGTCGCTAGTCGGGCGACCTCTCCCTGTAAGGTCGCATTCCGGGCGACCTCTCCCTGTGAGGTCGCTAGCCGGGCGACCTCTCCCTGTGAGGTCGCTAGCCGGGCGACCTCTCCCTGCGAGGTCGCTAGCCGGGCGACCTCTCCCTGTGAGGTCGCATTCCGGGTGACCTCTCCCTGTGAGGTCGCTAGCCGGGCGACCTCTCCAAGTGAGGTCGCTAGCCGGGCGACCTCTCCCTGTGAGGTCGCTAGCCAGGCGACCTCTCCATGTGAGGTCGCTAGCCGGGCGACCTCTCCCTGTGAGGTCGCATTTCGGGCGACCTCTCCCTGTGAGGTCGCATTCCGGGCGACCTCTCCCTGTGAGGTCGCATTCAGGGCGACCTCTCCCTGTGAGGTCGCTAGCCGGGCGACCTCTCCCTGTGAGGTCTTATTCCAGGCGACCTCTCCCTGTGAGGTCGCTAGCCGGGCGACCTCTCCTAGTGAGGTCGCTAGCCGGGCGACCTCTCCATGTGAGGTCCCTAGCCGGGCGACCTCTCCCTGTGAGGTCGCAATCCGGGCGACCTCTTCTTTTGTTCTCCTGGCGCTGATGGCATCAACTTCTAGAAGACTCCACCCTGGGCCTATAAATAGGCCCCCATGCCTCTTCAGAAGATACACCGGTCGAGAGGTCAGAATCCTGCGACTACAAACAGTCAGACCGCACCTAATGGCGGCTTGTCCGACGACCTCCTAACTGCCAGTCCGGGCGGCCTCAGCAACAGGCCGGGCGGCCTCATCGTCAGGCTGGGCGGCCTCATCAACAGGCCGGGCGACTAGTTCAGGCGGTCTCATCAATAGGTCGGGCGGCCTCAGCAAATAGCCCGGGCGACTAGTCCGGGCGGTCTCAGCCAGCAGCCCGGTCGACCTCGGCGAACAGGCCGGGCGACCTCGGCGAACAGGCCAAGCGGCTTACTTTTCTTACTCGCAACTCTCTTTTATTTATTTTGTTTCCATGTACTAAACACACCAAGCTGTAATACAGATTATTAAATAAAGGGAAAGCCCATCGCAGGAGTGGCATTTGCCGCGGCGGGCGAAGTCTGGCCTCGCCGCAAGCTATCGGCCCCCTCTTCTTCTCCCTCTCTCAGCTCTTCATTCGCGACTCAAGTAACCAGCTGCTCGACCACTAGCCCCTCTCTTTCCTCTGGGATCGAGCGTCGAGGGCGTGGGGATGATTTTGGATTCAACATTACGGCTTGAAGCAAGTACCTCGGGCGTGGTACGGTAAGATCGCAGAATACCTCCAGTTCTGTGGATACTTTGCTTCTGATTCAGATTCAAGCTTATTTGTAAAGAAGACGGGGGAGCTTCAGGTCTTGGTGCTTCTGTACGTGGATGATATGATCGTCACAGGGAATTCTGAAGTGGAGGTAGCTAAGCTTCATGTTGAGCTAGCTATCAGATTCGAGATGAAGGATTTGGGTGAGCTCCACCATTTCCTTGGGCTCGAAGTGGAGAGGAAAGAGAGCGGTATGCTTGTTTCCCAAAAGGGCTATGTGGATCGAATCGTGAAGAGATTCAGCATGGAAGGGGGGAAGAGCAGCTCTACTCCATTATAGGTTGGAGTTCATCTTCGACGAGATGAAGGGAAGGTTCTTATCGATCCTTTGGTGTTCTGGGCTTTGGTCAGAAGCTTGGTATACTTGACGCTCATGAGGCCAAATATTGCTTATGCAGTTGGCATGGTGAGTAAGTTTATGGCAGAGCCTCGGAAACCTCATCTTGTGGCGGCTAGGAGTATATTGAAGTATGTCAAATCCACCGCGGATTTTGATCTCTACTATGGGAGAGATTCGGGCTTTTGCTTGCACGGATACATGGATGCTGATTATGGAGGGGATTCGGATGATCAGAGATCGACGTCTGGATATGTCTTTATGACAGGCTCTACAGCTATATCATGGTGCAGCAAGAAGCAGGACTCTGTGTCTGTTTCTACCACGGAAGCGGAGTACAAAGCTTTGGCTTTGGCAGCTCAGGAAGCCATCTGGCTTAGGAGGCTTGTGGAGGACATTCATAGGGAGGTGCGAGGTCCTACTCTGCTACGTGGTGACAATGAGAGTGCTCTCAAACTGGTGAACAATCCAGTTTGTAACGCGCGTACAAAGCACATAGAGATTCATCACCATTTCATTCGTGAGAAGGTGTTGGAGGGATCTCTGACTATGGAGCATGTGCACAGTAAGGAGAATGTTGCTGACATATTTACTAAGCCAAAGTCGAAGGGACCATTTGGTCGGTTGCGAAGTTTGCTTGGGCTGACTTCTACTTCCCACTTCAAGGGGGAGTGTTAAATTTTTTGAAGTGGAAATGGAATTGTGCTGGGCGGTCTGGAGGTTGGAGACCGCAGAGACCGCGCGGTCTGCGCTGGTGCTCTTATCAGTTCTGTCTCAGTGGTTTGTTTTGAGGCGGTCTGATCTGGGAGACCGTTATCTATCCAAGCAGCTCGCGCGGGTTTGTTCTGGCGACTTATTCAAGTCGGCCAGTTGTACTAGTAGGTCTGCCTTCTTGCAGTGACCAGGCGGTCTGACGACTATTCTAGTCGGTCTGGTTTCTGAAGGAGTTCTTTGCTTTGCAAATAAGACCAGGCGATCTGCTTTTCATAGACCGCAGTAACCGGGCAGTTTGTACATAACCATATAGTTAATAAGGGAGCTGTTAGCGGTGTTGAGCTCGAGCGGTCTGGTTTGTAAGACCGCTTGCGATCTGATGGACAGTTATTGTATCCCGGTTTATGCTGTGATGTCATCCGTCTGTTTACCTATAAATAGGGGTGCAGGGCCCGTCATTAGTAATGAGAATTGTAAGAACCAAAGTTGGCTTGATTGTGCCGGTCTCAATTTGAGGCCGCGCGTTCTAAGATTTTGTCTAATCGTTTTGTGTGTTCACAGGTTAGCGGTAGCAGCTCGTGGTCAGCTTGTCTCCTTTCTTCCAGCTTTGAATAAACTAGTCCGGGCGTACTGTGTTTAGGTGTTCTTGGTCTATACAGCGGACTCAGTTGATCAGGCGGTCTTAAGTGGCCAGGCGATCATGAGTAGTAGTCTGCAGCAGGTAGCAGTTCTCTTGTTCAGTGTTCGCGGGTTCTTCTGTGATCAAGACCGTGATGTCTGGGCGATCAAGGAGTGCGAATTGGTTGTCTTCAGCAGTGGAATAAAGCTGTAGGTCGGGCGATCTGTGGTTGCGGTCTGACAGGTGTGGCTTGTGCTCTGTTCGCGCGGTCTCAGAAGTTATCCGTCTGGACTTGTCTGTTCACGCGGTCTGGCGGTCTGAAGTGGTCAAGTCGCCAGCAGCTTGTTTACTTTTGTGTTTTGTGCTTCTCTCCTCCGTTATTCTTATGAATCATGTCTCGCCATGTATACCTCGAATTGTAAAGAGATAGTTAATACCATATCACTATTCGTTCTTCCCATTGTCATTGTTGTGCTACACTTTTGAAAAGGTTGTGAAGTTGTTCCGCATTTTACTTCACCTCCGGACCTCAAGTTTTTCAACATGACCGAGGTTGACTTCTCAACGGCATCTCCACGTCTCGACGGCAGCTCGCTGGGAAGATTCTAAATTTACATGCCGTTGGTCACAGGCGTGACTTTGCATCACGGGCGTGACCGAGGGCGTGACTTGCTGTGGACTAGCTCAATCAACGTGACATCAACTTTCGTTTGATCTTCAGGTTACACGCCCTTGGTCACAGGCGTGACCTTGGGCGTGACTTGTAAATTTCACCAATTTCTCCCAAAATTCATATTGAAATTAAGCTAAGTTAGAATCAAAATTACAAAAAGAACTACTTATAACCTAAAATTGACATGAAAAGGAAAATCAAATTAAATAATTACAAAAATTTCTATTAAAATGTTATATAAATACTACTTATCAAATATCCCCATACTTGAGGTTTTGCTATTCCAGAGCAAAAATATGAGACATAATTTATAAGACATCGATACAATTTTTTAATTATAAACTAAAATTTCATTTAAACCAAAAGTTAAGTTAAGGATAAATTCTAGGAGGAGTTAAGTCCTAAATTATGAAAATGATTTGAAAAGAGAGAAACTTGTTTAGGCATTGACTTCTCAAGATAATTAATTAGCTAACAAAATTGTAGAAATTATAAAACTAGATTAAATTAAAATTATAAGAACTCTAACTTAAAAGAAACTTAAGGAAAAGTAATCTACTAAATATTGCTCGCTCCATAACTTAAGTTAAACCTAGATAAAAGATATTGGCTAAGGGGGGTTTTACAAAGCTTGGCATAAGAAGAGATTTTTGAATGGAGGTGATGAATTTTATCCTCTCACCTCTATTTTTTTATATGTTTAGGAGTAATGAATTTTATCCTCTTACTTTATGCCATATAATCTTTTAAATTCTCTTCAAATAAACCCAAAATGTATATGTTTAGGAGTAATGAATTTTATCCTCTTACTCCATGCCATATAATCTTTTAAATGATCTTGGGCGCATATGTTTAGGGAATAATGAATTTTATCCTCTTATTCCCATTCATATGATCTCTTAAAATACTCTCTTTTTTTATGTCATCAAAGGGGTAGGGTAGGAAAAAATTTTAGTTTATAAATTAAATTATATTGAGAGCAAATTCTAGTAAATTTAAATTTCCTAAGATCTACAAAGCTAGAAGAAAATATAACTGAAATCTAGAGAGGTTTAGCAAATTTACTACAAAATGAAGTCATTTAAAGATAAAAAGAGAAGTCATGCTGACAAAAATTCTCTAATCAAACTCAAATCATAAGATGGTTCTTAAAACAAGATTACCTAAAATTTAAAATTAACAAACTATGATAAACAAAATTTTAGCCAATTAAAAACCAAAAAATGCTTATAAACATTCTCAACTAGATTTCTAAGAAATCACAAAACAACAAGTAGGAGGGGTATACATTTTTTTGGTTTTTTTCTTAAGTTTTTCATATTTTTTTGAATTTTTTATATTATCTTTTTTTGAGATTTTGATAATAAAAAAAGTAAACTAGTTTTAAACCTAATAATTTTGTTAACTCTTGGACTTCCTGAGGTATACCCCATGAAGGGTTCTCAACGGTACTAGGAGGTGAGATGGGGTGATGGCCCAAACGTCCATTTTCAAGATTTAAATTTTCGATTTTCTAATTTTTTTTGAATTTTCGGGTTTTGCAAGTGCTTAAAAAAGAAAATATAAGAAAAATAAAAACCTTTTGAAGGTTTTCTAAGTTAAGAACTATATTTTTAAAACTATTTACACCCCATACTTAAAGTTAAACATTTTCCCCAATGTGTAAAACTAAGTATGAAGAAAAGAAAAAGTAAATAATGAATAGGACAAAATAAAAAGAAATGCAAGATAAAAGAGAAGGAAAAAGAAGGAGGAAGGGCTTCCCTGATTTTTGAAGATGAGGGTGGAAGCGGCGGTGACCTACAAGACATGTTAAAGAAGAAATAATACAAGAGGAAACAATAAAAAGATAACTATGGGGTGCCTCCCAAAAGCGCTTTGTTTAAGGTCACGTAGCTTGACCCAATTGCCGATCATATTATAGGTGGAAGTAATATCGATTCACTCTTCTCGTTCGCTAGCTCTCCCGGAAGATACAACTTAAGGTGGCGCCCGTTAACTTTGAAGGAACCTTTTTCTGGGTGGGAAATTAGAATTGTCCCATAGGACCAAACCTCTATAACAATAAAGGGTCCGGACCATCAAGATTTTAGTTTTCCCGAAAAAAGGCGAAGACGAGAATTATAAAGGAGGACGAGATCGCCCGGCAAAAAAGTTTTTGGTAATTTTATGTTTTTATCGTGGTAAAACATTGTTTGCTCCTTATATAATTTGTTGCTCTCGTACGCATTCGCTCGCCACTCGTTTAATTCGTTCATTTGAAATTTTCTTTGCTCGGCTGCTAACGTAGATACGAGATTCAAAAATTTAAGCGCCCAAAATGCACGGTGTTCTAATTCGACTGGAAGGTGGCAAGCCTTTCCATAAACCATTTGATATGGTGTACAACCGATAGCGGTCTTGTAAGCCATTCGATAGGCCCATAGCGCGTCATCGAGCTTAAGCGCCCAATCCTTCCGATTAATAGAAACAGGTTTTTCTAAAATCCGTTTTAATTCTCGATTTAAGACTTCGACTTGGCCACTTGTTTGCGGATGATAAGCAGTGGATAGTTTGTGCATGACACCATATTTTACTAAGATTTTTGTGAATTGGGTATTGCAAAAAATGGGTGCCTTGATCACTAACTATAGCTCGCGGTGTGCCAAATCGAGAGAATAATTTTTTTAAGAAATTTACGACGACTCTCGCATCGTTAGTGGGGAGAGCTTGCACTTCCACCCACCTCGACACGTAGTCGACCGCAACTAGAATGTACTTATTTGAATAAGAAGGAGGGAGAGGACCAACGAAATGAATACCCCAAAGATCAAAAATTTCGCATTCTAAGAAAAATATTTTGGGGCATCTCATCCCGGCGCGAGATGTTCCCCGACCGCTGGTAGCTGTTGCAAGTACCCACAAGGGTGTGAGCATCTTTGAAGAGCGTAGGCCAATAAAAGCCCGCCTCTAACGCCTTCCTCGCGGTTCGGTTCGTTTGATAAAGACCACCAGTTGGTTCCTCGTGGCAATGCCGTAAAATTTTTAGACCTTCCTCACTCAAAACGCATCTTCTCACCACTTGGTTTGCACAAACACGGAATAAAAAGGGGTACTTCCAAAAATAATTTTTTAAATCAGAAAAGAATTTCTTCTTTTTTCTGACTCGAGAATTCTTTTGGTGGGACTCGGGCTACTAGATAATTAGCCAAATCCGCAAGCCAGGGGGTGGAAGATATATTTAAATTTTTGAGAGCGAGGAGGCGCTCTTCAAGGAATTTATCAATAATGTCGGCTTCTATTAATGCTTCCATGGCGGGGTTTTCTAAACGGGAAAGATGATCGGCCGCTAAGTTTTTGGCTCCCCTTTTGTCCCGGATCTCTAGATCAAACTCCTGCAAAAGGAGGATCCATCGCAAAAGACGGGGCTTGGCATCCGATTTACTTAAAAGATATCGAAGAGCGGAGTGATCTGTGAAAATGGTGACTTTTGAGAGGGTGATGTACAACCAAAACTTATCAAAAGCAAAAACGATCACTAAAAGTTCCTTCTCGGTCATGGTGTAATTTGCTTGTGCCGACGTGAGTGTTTTGCTCGCATAATAGATTAGATAGAAATACTTACTCACCTGTCGACCTAATACGTCGCCTACCGCAATATCACTTGCGTCACGCATAATTTCAAAGGGGAGCGACCAATCCGGTGCGACTAGAATCGGAGAGTTTACAAGCTTATATTTTATAAGTTTAAAGGCCAAATGGTATTCATCATCAAAAATGAAAGAAGATTCTTTCTCGAGAAGATGGGTCAACGGCTTCGTGATTTTTGAAAAGTTTTGAATGAAACGCTGATAGAGCCCTGCGTGCCCTAGGAAACTTCTAATAGCTTTTACATTCGTTGGAGGGGGAGTTTTTCGATTACTTCGATCTTGGCCCTATCGACCTCGATTCCCTTGCCTGATATTTTATGGCCAAGTACTAATCCTTCTTTGACCATAAAATGGCATTTCTCCCAATTGAGAGCTAAATTTGTTTCCTCACAACGTTGTAGCACGCGCTCGAGATTTTTTAAACAATTTTGAAAAGAATTTCCAAAAACAGAAAAGTCATCCATGAAAACCTCCATCACTTCCTCTACTAACTCGTCGAATATCACCAGCATACATCTTTGGAATGTTGCTGGCATATTACTGTTGGGGTTTTCTAGAAGCATACATCACATGTAGGCGCAGCGGAATAAAAGAGAAACAACCCAAAAAGACTTGGATCGGCCATGAATATTGAATCAAGAAGTAAATCAAAACTAGGTATGAAATTACCTTTGCGGGATTGGATCAAATCCAACCAAGATGCTCTAAGAAGAAGATTCCTGTCAGCGGCTATGCGAGTCCTCACGTAGAATGATGTCTACGTCTCTACAGTGATCCACACGAGCCGGGAGAAGAACGACTGCACCTTGCACTTCCACGAACTGCTAGGTTCGTTCCAGGAAGAGCAATCACGACGACGATCGCCGGAGAGGAGGTCGGCGGAGGCGAACGAGACGGCGGAACTCTTTCCGTCGGCTAGGGCGAGAGGCGGAACTCTTTCCGTCGGCTCGATTCCTTCGTATATTTAGAACCCTAAAAGAAGATCTATTTATACCTAAAGCATAAACAGGCTTCTAGAAGAATCGCTATCCGCAGACCACACAGCAGAATTGGGGTTTCTGTTACGATTCGTCGGGATTCCACGGAACAGCATTCGTTGAGTTTTCACGGGACAATCCGACGAATCCGATGAATCAGATCAGACGGCAACGTTTGTCGCGTTAAGGATCTCTGTAACAATTCGTCGAGTTTCCACGGAATGATCCGACGAATTCCGACGAATCCGATCAGACTGCAACATTTGCCGAGTTAAGGGACTCTGTAATAATTCGTCGAGTTTCCACGGAACCATCCGACGACTTCCGACGAATCCGACGAATCATATCCGACGAATTCTGACAGCAACATTTGCTGGACTCCCCCCCATTCTATATGGTGATTGGTAACCTTTACCAACACAGTCAATCTTCCAACTTCTCCACACGCTCTTATGTGCGACCCTGTAGGCTCATATCGCGTTGGCAGTGACATTACATGTTTGACCACTTCTAGATCACAATGGTAACTCCAACAGTCTCCCACTTGATCTTGAAAGTATCAAACAAAAACCTCACAAACAATGAGCGGCATCTAGCAATGCATCATTGCTCCCCAAGCAATAAGAGTTCATAACTCATAAGCCTTTATGACCAATGTTCCAGCGTTGTCTTTGTCCCTTTGTCCCTTACATTCGGAAAGAACTAGAGGCATGGACCGTGTCACCCTCATAATAGCTCAATCCAAGTTTCTTGATCTAGAACAGACTTCAGAGAATGGTGAGCTCAATATCACATATTGACTCAACCAAGCATGGCCATGCATTTTCCAGTCCAATTCCATCAAGGGGCCCATGGATGCAACTCCTGTTATATAGGAGGACAAATCCCATATCTGCTCACACCCAAACACCCAAATGATTCGTAACGTACCCAATGAGCACCCTTATCATCAACCTTCTTCAAGGAAGACTTTAGATGACATCAAAGCACGCTCTTCCTCACTCGATGAATGCTGTGACTTCAGGTCAAAGGACCACAACACCATTGTCAAATGAGACCTACTTGTGACACTTTTAAGTAACAATCCACAAAGTAGTCTCAGGTTGGGTCTGTCCAGTACAACTTGTTCACTAACAAGTACCCACGTGATGACTTGATATCACAATATCATGACCTGTGAGAACCGGTCATCAGTCAACACACATGCTAGTCTTAATGTATCATCATCACCCTTAGCTTCTACGATGATACCTCGACCAGGGACCTTTTAAGAATGAAGCTTCAAAATCATAGGCACTCACATTCAAGTCACGTACTTGATGTCCTATGGAAGCGAACATTCTAAGGGTATTTATTACGAATTTTATTCTATCATATAAAAACAGTATATCGTAATAAAAGAACTTGCCATTAATTGTAAAAGGAAATCATTGGTACACAATTCATCATATGAATAAATATTAAACAGCCAACAGAATATATATTTTACATGCAACCCACAAGACTCCCACTAGAGTTGATCACTCAGGTATCGTATACCCATTGATCTAGTATGACCATCATGCTTTCTCTGCGCGAGAGGCTTTGTCAGTGGATCTGCAATATTCTCCTCAGTCGGCACTCTGCAAATGTTCACATCTCCTCGTTCGACAATCTCACGAATAAGATGGAACCACCAAAGTATGTGCTTGGAGCGCTGATTGGATCTAGGTTCCTTAGATTGTGCAATTGCACCATTGTTATCACAGTAGAGAACTACGGGACTAACAATGCTAGGAACTACATCTAGCTCGCCGATGAATTTCCTAATCCATACAGCCTCCTTCACTGCATTTGCCGCAGGGATATACTCGGCCTCAGTTGTAGAATCAGCAACTGTCTCTTGCTTGGAACTCTTCCAGCTCACAGCTCCTCCATTCAGGCAAAACACAAACTCTGACTGAGACTTCGAATCATCCCTATCAGTTTGGAAGCTGGCATCCGTGTAACCACTTACAACGAGCTCTTCCTTTCCACCATACATCAAGAATACATCCTTAGTCCTTCTTAAGTACTTCAGGATATTCTTTACGGCTATCCAGTGACATTCACTGGGATCAGACTGATACCTGCTAGTCATACTCAAAGCAAAAGAGACATCGGGCGAGTACATAACATTGCATACATGATTGACCCAATTGCCGAAGTATATGGAATCAACTTCATGCGGTCCTTATCTTCACAAGATTTTGGACACTGGTCCTTAGAGAGATTTACACCATGAGACATGGGCAAAAATCCTTTCTTGGACTCAAGCATGTTGAACCGCTTCAACACCTTCTCAATGTACGTACTCTGGGTTAAACCCAGCAACTTCTTTGATCTATCTCTATAGATCTTAATACCGAGTATGTAAGTCGCTTCACCCAAGTCCTTCATAGAAAAGCAGTTCCCTAGGTTGTTCTTAACAACTTTCAGGGTAGGTATGTCATTCCCGATCAACAGTATGTCATCTACATACAATATCAGGAAGACAACAATGCTCCCACTGATTCGCTTGTAAACACACGGTTCATATTCATTCTTGACAAAACCAAACTCTTTGATCTTCTCATCAAAACGAAGATTCCAACTTCTAGAGGCTTGTTTCAATCCATAGATGGACCTATTCAGCTTGCATATTTTAGTGGCTTCATTTGGGGATACAAAACCCTCGGGTTGTGTCATGTACACTTCCTCAAGGAGGTTTCCATTTAGGAAAGCCGTTTTGACATCCATCTGCCAGATCTCGTAGTCATAATACGCAGCAATAGCAAGAAATATCCTAATGGACTTTACCATGGCAACAGGGGAAAAGGTCTCATCATAGTCAACACCATGATTTTGCTTGAAACCCTTAGCCACCAGTCGCCCTTTGAATGTCTGTACATTCCCATCCATGTCGGTCTTCTTCTTGAAGACCCACTTGCACCCTATGGGTCGTACCCCTTCAGGTGGTTCCACCAAGTTCCAAACTTGGTTTGTATACATGGAGTCCATTTCAGATTTCATAGCCTCAAGCCATTTGTCGGAGTCCGGTCCATTCATAGCCTCTTGGTAGGTCACTGGTTCATCATCATGATCCATAAGCAACACATTACCTATTTGAGACACGAGAAATCCATATCTCTCAGGCTCAAATCTTGGTCTACCAGATCTACGTAGGACATGTGTCTCTTGAGCAGGTTCTCCAGCTACAACATCTTGTAGTCCTGGCTCAGAATCCAACTCTGGTTCATTCACTACTTGTGGTTCTTGAACTTCTTCAAGTTCTACCTTTTGCGTCTTTCTTGACAAGAACTCTTTCTCCAAGAAGACACCCGTCCTTGCTACAAACACTTTGCCCTCAGACGGTAGGTAAAAGTAATATCCTTTCGTTTCCTTAGGATATCCCACCAGATAACACTTATCTGATTTGGGTTCCAGCTTGTCAGGCATTTGACGTCGTACGTATGCCTCACAGCCCCAAATTTTAATGAATGACATACTAGGACGCTTCCCAGTCCATATCTCATATGGTGTCTTTAGAACCGTTTTTGTCGGAGCGTGATTCAGTGTCATTGCAGCAGTCTCTAAAGCAAAACCCCAAAAGGAAACAGGCAAGTCTGCATGACTCATCATCGACCGTACCATGTCTAACAAAGTGCGATTTCTCCTCTCAGACACACCATTATGCTGTGGTGTCCTAGGTGGAGTGAGCTGTGATACAATACCACACTCTTTCAGATGATCACGGAACTCATGACTCAGGTATTCGCCACCTCGATCAGATCAGAGTGCTTTAACCTTTTTACCCAATTGGTTTTCCACTTCATTCTTAAACTCTTTGAACTTTTCAAAAGTTTCGGATTTGCACTTCATAAGATACACGTATCCGTATCTACTGAAATCATCAGTAAATGTAACGAAGTAGAAATACCCACCTCTAGCCATGGAACTCATGGGTCCGCATACATCACTATGTACTATACCCAAAAGATCCTCAGCCCTCTCAGTATAACCAGTGAAAGGGGCTTTAGTCATCTTGCCTAATAAACAAGACTCGCATCGCTCAAATGATTCATAATCAAATGAGTCCAATAGTCCATCTTTATGGAGCTTGGATATGCGCTTCTCGTTTATATGGCCCAAACGACAATGCCAGAGATATGTAGGATTTGAGTCATTTGTTCTTAGTCTTTTATTATTATCTACATTATAGATCGGATGGTCCAGGTTCAAAACATAAAGACCATTAAACAATTGAGCTACAACATAACAAACATCATTCTTAAATATAGAACAACAATTATTCTTAATTATAAAAGAAAATCCAATCATGTCTAAGCATGAAATGGATATAATGTTTCTAGTTATGGCCGGAATATAATAACAATTATTAAGTTCTATTACAAGCCCACTGGGCAAAGAAATACGGTAAACCCCTACGGCTACAGCAACAACTCTTGCTCCATTGCCGACGCGCAGGTCCACCTCTCCTTTACTCAGCAATCTCCTCCTTCCCAGTTCCTGCACATTTGTACAAATGTGAGAACCACATCCGGTATCCAATACCCAAGATGAAGGAGCAGAAAGGTTTATTTCTATAACGTAAATATTCGAAGCGGAAGTCATACCTCCCTTCATTTTCTGCAGACCCTCAATGTAAGAAGGACAATTCCTCCTCCAATGACCAGCCTTGCCACAGTGGTGGCATTTCCCTTCCTTCACGGTGCTCTTCTTTTTCAGCGCAGAAGATTTGGGCTCAAGATGTGACTTAGGTCCCACCTTCGTCTTCTTGAAGCCTTGGCCTTACCCTTGCCTTTATGTACCATCAATATGGGACTAGCAGGCTTGGCCTTCTTCATGTTTATCTCGGCAGTTCACAACATGCCTAGGAGCTCGGGCAGTGTCTTGTCTATTTCATTCATGTGGTAGTTCAAGACAAACTGCTCATAACTATCCGACAACGATTGCAGGATAAGATCTGTGGCCAACTCTTGACCCAGAGGAAAACCCAGTCTCTCCAGGTTCTCTATATACCCAATCATCTTGAGTACGTGAGTACCAACCGAGTCTCGAGCTCCCATTTTGCACTGAAATAATGCCTTCGTGACATCGAACCTCTCTTGACGAGCTTGCCCTTGAAACATTTTCTTTAGGTGCTCATCAATCTCCTTGCACCCCATGTTCTCGTGTTGCTTCTGAAGCTCAGAGTTCATGGTGGCAAGCATAAGGCACTCGACGTCTAAGGCGTCATCGGTATACTTCTTATAAGCATCCTTATCAACACGGGACGAGTTCCCGGTCGGCACCTCGGGGGCTTCTTCTTCCAAGACGTAGAGCTTTCGCTCTTGCCTGAGAACAATTCTTAGGTTCCTATACCAGTCCATATAGTTCGTCCCACTAAGCTTGTCCTTCTCAAGGATAGCTCTCAGGGACAAGGTGGAATGTGAACCACTTGCCATGGAATTCTACAAGAATTCATGCAGAATTTAATGAGTACCTTAATTTCAAAATACAATTTATTTTAATTTGGACTTCAATTAAATACTCCCACTATTTTATTCAAATTGATAGCCCTCACAATCAATCCGGAGAGTCCATGCGAGCTACTCTCTTAGTGGACAAGATCCGTATTTCACCAACACCACGAGTCCGCTTTGGCGTTCCTCTCATAATGCGGTTATTTAGGTAGGCAACGCTTGCCAATTGCATCCTTATGCAACTCTTGTATGGCTGGTGAATAACTCCTTATTCACATCTATCATATGGTGCATGCCAACCCTATGCCTCTAGGCACTCAACCTTTGAGGTCACCTAGTTAAGTTAGGCCCGATGTCGACAGTGGGATATCACAATTATCTGCTTGCACCCTTACCAAGATAGATTAATGCACCTTGCTTTGGCAAGCCCACACTTCATCGATCGAGGCAGGAAGAGTGTCATCCATCGGAAGGCATCCGAACACTTAATATTTGATGAAGGGATTTTAATTTTAAATAATAGGTTAACACTTAACCATGATCAACATTTGATCAAAGTGCACATCCACAGAAAAACAAGCTTTCTAAAATCCACATGCATCCCTTATGTGCACAACATAAGACTATCAACCTTTGATAGACGAAAGGGCTAAATATGGACATTTAGAACTCTTCCAAATCTTCAGATTTACATGCATTAGACAAAGTCAAAGAGAACTCGACTTAAAGCAGTAGACAAGCTCGTCTCTCATTGTTGGATTCAAAATCCAAAACAATACAAGGGTTCATTAACCACTTGAGGGACGGTTACTGCTAAGGAGACAAAAATTTCTAACAATTAGAAATAACCACGAAATCCCAGACGTTCCTGGCGGGGTTCCAAGGGGCCGCGCCCCTGGCGGGGTCCAAGGGGCAGCGCCGGAACCTGGCTCTGATACCACTATTGGGGTTTTCTAGAAGCATACATCACATGTAGGCGCAGCGGAATAAAAGAGAAACAACCCAAAAAGACTTGGATCGGCCATGAATATTGAATCAAGAAGTAAATCAAAACTAGGTATGAAATTACCTTTGCGGGATTGGATCAAATCCAACCAAGATGCTCCAAGAAGAAGATTCCTGTCAGCGGCTATGCGAGTCCTCACGTAGAATGATATCTACGTCTCTACAGTGATCCACACGAGCCGGGAGAAGAACGACTGCACCTTGCACTTCCACGAACTGCTAGGTTCGTTCCAGGAAGAGCAATCACGACGACGATCGCCGGAGAGGAGGTCGGCGGAGGCGAATGAGACGGCGGAACTCTTTCCGTCGGCTAGGGAGAGAGGCGGAACTCTTTCCGTCGGCTCGATTCCTTCATATATTTAGAACCCTAAAAGAAGATCTATTTATACCGAATGCATAAACAGGCTTCTAGAAGAATCGCTATCCGCAGACCACACAGCAGAATTGGGGTTTCTGTTACGATTCGTCGGGATTCCATGGAACAGCATTCGTCGAGTTTTTACGGGACAATCCGACGAATCCGACGAATCAGATCAGACGGCAATGTTTGCCGCGTTAAGGATCTCTGTAACAATTCATCGAGTTTCCACGGAATGATCCGACGAATTCCGACGAATCCGATCAGACGGCAACATTTGCCGAGTTAAGGGACTCTGTAATAATTCGTCGAGTTTCCACGGAACCATCCGACGACTTCCGACGACTCCGACGAATCATATCCGACGAATTCCGACAGCAACATTTGTTGGACTCCCCCCATTCTATATGGTGATTGGTAACCTTTACCAACACAGTCAATCTTCCAACTTCTCCACACGCTCTTATGTGCGACCCTGTAGGCTCATATCGCGTTGGTAGTGACATTACATGTTTGACCACTTCTAGATCACAATGGTAACTCCAACAGTTACAAAGACCAAATGGCATCCTTCGATAAGTGAAGGTGCCAAAGGGACAAGTGAATGTTGTTTTCTCTTGGTCGTCGGGAGAAATAGGGATTTGGAAATATCCTGACAAACCATCTAGAAAACGGTAGTAGGAATGACCTGAAAGGTGCTCTAAGATTTGATCGATGAATGGTAACGGGAAGTGATCCTTATGGGTGGCATCATTGAGTTTTTGATAATCAATGCACATCCGACAACCCGTAACGGTACGGGTTGGGATCAATTCGTTATTTTCATTTGCTACTACCGTTACGCCGCCTTTCTTAGGCACGACTTGTACTGGGCTAACCCAAGTACTATTTGATATCGGGTAGATGATTACTGCGTATAAAAGTTTGATAATTTCAGCCTTAACAACTTCTTTCATATTCGGGTTTAGCCATCGTTGAGGCTGGACCGTGTTGCGGGAATTATCTTCGAGGAAGATTTTGTGAGTGCATAAGGAAGGGTTAATACCCTTGATATCCGATATTTTGCCACGCAATTGCGTGGCGGTGCTTGCTTAAGACTATATTCAATTCAGAAATTTCTGAATCGCTAAGTTCAGATGAAACGATAACGGGTAGCTTAGACTCTTTTTCTAAAAATAGATATTTTAGGTGAGGAGGGAGTTGTTTCAATTCTAAAACGGGTGGCTTTTCATAAGAAGTTTTGATTTTTAATTTTTCCAGAAATAGTGGTTTGGGTGGTGTGGAGCGAGAGACTTCTTCTAAATAAAAGAGCTCGGCGAGCTCGGATTCGTGACTCGATGTGAAGACTAAATCGGGAAGTGAATAAAATTTGTTTTCAAAACATTCTTCTAAATAGAAGCACGAATCGTCATTCTCTAAAGTGTTTCGCATCGAGGGATTTATACTAAAAGTAACTTCATCGTCTCCAACCCATAGAAAGAGCTTTCCGTTACGTCGATAATTGTGCGGGAGGTGGAAAGGAAGGGGCGGCCGAGTATGAGGGGTACTTCGACATCCTCTTCGATGTCAAGAATGACAAAGTCCACCGGGAAGATGAACTTGTCAACCTTAACGAGCACATCCTCCACTATCCCTATCAGATATTTTAATGAATGATCGACGAATTGAATACTCATTCGAGTGGGGCTCGGATTTCCTAGACCTAACTTTTTGAATAACGAGAAAGGCATGAGGTTGATGCTTGCTCCAAGATCCGCTAAGGCGTGTTTTACTAACGAATTGCCAAATAGACACGGGATGGAGAACCGTCCCGGGTCATTTGCTTTTTGAGGCAATTTGTTTAGTATAACCGCGGAGCATTCCGTGTTTAAGGAAATATGTGAAATATCTTATATTTTCTTCTTATTGGAGAGCAACTCCTTAAGATATTTCACATACTTCGGCATTTGAGAGAAAGCATCGCTGAAGGGTACATTAATATGAATTTGTTTTAAAATCTCTAAATTATTTTTGAAATTTTTCTCGGCGCACTCACTCTTAAATTTTGACGGATACGGAATATTAGAACTAGAAGCGCGCGGGGCAAGCGTAGCGGGCAAATTTGATGATAAAATATGAGTATGGGTTCGTCCTATTTTGAAACCACCTCCTTCCCGCTTCGGAGTGTAATCACATTTGCGCACTCCCTTGGATTTTCCTCGTATTTCCCGGTAGTGCTCCTTGCTGACGCTTGGAAATCATCTTTGTGAGCTGGCCCACTTGATTCTCTAAATTTTTGATCGATTTGGTAAGGTTCCGGATGTTCGCATTTGTAGCAACATATTTTGCAAAAACCTCTTCAAGCGGAGAGAGCTTTGCTGTTGCTGTGGAAAACTGGGTGGATTACAATTTATAAGTAGAGTTAAGTTAAGAAGTTGATTAGGTGGGGGGGGGGGGGGGGGTTGATTTAGATTCATAGGACGCTGAGCATTTCCTTGGTTGCTCCACGAGAAATTTGGATGGTTCCTATAACCCGCATTGTAAGTGTTGTTGTAAGGAGCGGTGTTGGGGTTATAGGAAGGCCGAGGTGGATTTCCCATGTAGTCAACCTGCTCTTCAATTAAAATATTATTAGCCCAAGGAGGAGTGGCGGAGGAAGCAAACGTCTCTGCCATTTGCTTTGTTAAGCGCTCAACTTATAAAGCTAAATTTGCATTTAAGTCTATTTCAAAAATTCTGGCTGGCTTGTTAGGCCGCGCTCGGGGCATATTTCATTGGTACGCATTCATGGCGATTTCCTCAAAAAGCTCTTGAGCTGCCTCTGGGGTCTTCCTATTTAATGTACCCCCGGCGGCCGCATCAATCATTTGCCTAGTTTGGAAATTCAAGCCATTATAAAAAATTTGCACTTGTTTCCAAATGGGGAGTGCGTGGTGAGGGCATCTACGCAAAAGCTCCTTGAAGCGCTCCCATGTGTCATAGAGAGTCTTTGAGTCGATTTGCATAAATGACGCAATATCTGTTCGCATTTTGGCGATCTTTGAAGGCGGGAAATATTTAGTGAGAAATTTTTCCGTCATATCGGCTCATGTAGTGTTGGATTCCTTAGGAAGGGAGCCTAGCCACTGCTTGGCCTTAGACCGCAAAGAAAAAGGAAAAAAGATGTAATCAAATGGCGTCATCGGTGACGCCATTGATTTTAAATATGTCACAGATTTCGAGAAAATTAGAAATATGACAGTTTGGATCTTCGTCCGGCTGACCATCGAAGGCCACTGATTGCTGCACCATTTGTATGATGCTGGACTTGATCTCAAAGTTATTGTTTGCCACCACGGGGAAAATAATACTTGACTGTGTGCCTTCCAGATTTGGTGGCCCATAATAGGACATGGTCCGTTGCGCAGCCTCATTAGGATTTGGCGCGTTAGGATTAGGAGGATTAAGATCCATATTCGTTGTGTTAGTGTCCCCGATCGACTCTTTGAATTCTAAATGTATATCCTGATTATGAGAATAGCGGCGCCGTAAAAGGGTTCGCTCAATCTATGGATCAAAAAGAATATTTGAAGCGCTACCTCGAGTCATACACTAAAAAGGAAGAAGGGGAATGAAGAAAAGAGCGGATAATGAAAAGAAAAGAAAGAAAGAGGAAAACTAGACTATTAATTTTTTTTTCTAGGTGGATTAAATTAGTCTTGGAGTTCCAGAGGTATACCCGGTGAAGGGTTCTCAACGGTACTAGGAGGTGAGATGGGATAAGGGCCAAACGTCCCTTTCCAAGATTTAAAGTACGCCTTTGAGAATTTTTTGTTTGATTTAGAAAAAGTAAAATAAGATAAAAAGAAACATGATAAAATTAATAGCTATCCTCTTTTCAAAATATCCACGCAAGTCCCCGGCAATGGCGCCAAAAACTTGATATATAAATTTAGGGTTTTGCAAAGTGAAATGATTAAAGATGTTCTCCAAAACTATATTCGATAAAGGCAAGTGTACCTTATCGTCTATAATATAGGATATTAAGAAATACCAATGTCGAATTCCACGGGGTGCGTTGATTACTTCTACTTCGAGGAAAATCACTATTATCTTATCTAATGATTTTTGAGGTTTTATTTTACTTAGCTAAAAAGAGTCAATTTGCAAGCTAAATGAAAGGTTTAAACGATGGTAAAAGAGATTAGTGCTCAATCAAAAGTCACCTTGGAGTGAGAACAATCAAGTAAAAGAGAAATAAATCAAATTTTATTTAATTTAAACTACTTGACCGTGAAGGTTCCTAAAGCTCGGACATGCCTCTCTCGAGGTTAATGCCCAACTAAGTTTAGGAAAGATCAACCGGACTCTCGTCCTATAATTGATTACCTAAAACTTGCTTTACGTTGTGAACCTCACTATTGGATTTGACTCCAATCCTGGAGATTTACTTCATCCTCTCTCGAGGGGTGCGTGCAACTCTCTTTACCCTTGAGTGATTGATTCATACATTGAGCCTCTCGGCTAACTAAGTTTGAAAACTTAAGCGAAAACCATACATCGAAAATATGGCCTCACTAGTTAAAAATCAAGGGTAATTCAAGTGTTTATAAAAATGGAAAAAGAGAGCTTTAGGAAATCATAACTTGATTATCTCATCCTCGGATCATTTCGATCGAGCACTAATGAGAATTGGTTAATCATGGTGGAGGGGAAAGAGAAAGAAAAATAAAATTGCATAACGGGAAAATTAACTAAGGTAGAAGGAGACAAATAAAGATAGCCAAACTAAATTTTATTGATAATAAAAACTATTACAAACTTTAAGGAAGAGTACAAAGCTAGGAAACATGAAGATTACAAGCTTAATAAACTAGTACATGAAAATAAAACTAGAACATTGCATGAAGGGAAGAAAGAGAGAACATGAAAGCATGAAAGACATGAACAAAAACATGAAAACTCACTAACAACTCTAACAGCACCTCCCCCTCTCCAAATTTCTGAACCCTGGACTCAAGGAGAGCCCTGGAATTTATAAGAAAAATTTTCAAGTTACACGCCCTTGGTCATGGGCGTGACCAAGGGCGTGACAACACTGTTTACATTGGAATCGGCAGCGGCGAGGGGCTTGCGTGACGGCGCGGTGGAAAAGTGCATTACACGGGCATGACATATGGGTCACGGGCGTGACTTTGGACGACTTCATTTAATGCAGCGTTGGCTTGATTTCAGCGCGGCGGTGTGCAAGGATCATGCGGGAAAGTCACGGCCGTGACGTGGGTCACGGGCGTGACCGAGGTTGACTTTTCAACTACATCTCCACGTCTCGACGACAGCTCGCTAGGAATATTCTAAATTTACATGCCCTTGGTCACGGGCGTGACTTTACGTCACGGGCGTGACCGAGGGCGTGACTTGTTGTGGACTAGCTCAATCAGCGCGGCATCGACTCTGGTTTGATCTTCAGGTTACACGACCTTGGTCACGGGCGTGGCCTTGGGCGTGACTTGTAAATTTCACCAATTTCTCCCAAAATTCTGTAAATATTAAAATTAAGCTAAGTTAGAATCAATTACAAAAAGAACTACTTAAAACCTAAAATTGACATGAAAAGGAAAAAAAATCAAATTAAATAATTACAAAATTTCCTATTAAAAAGTTATATAAATACTACTTATCAGCAACCCTTCAACATAAGCTACCCTTGTGATGGAGACTATGTCATTTGAAATCATAGCATATCCTCTGGTGATGCCTTTTTCTGATCGACCATAGATGACCTTAGGTCCATTCTTCACAGCTTTGTATTCCTGTAGAAGACTTTTGGTCCCAGTCATGTGCCTTGAGCACCTACAGTACAAGTACCATATTTACCCTAGGCTGGTACTTGAACTAACCTGCAAGAAGGAATTTATTTACCCTTAGGAGCCCAATTAATTTTGGGTCCTAGGCTTTTGTTAGCATAAAATGATGACTTCACACCTGACAACCTTTGCAGGAAAGCTCTTCTTTGCACTTAGCACATTGGGATTATGCCAACAATCTATGGCAAAGTGTCCCGGCTTACCACAACACCAACATTCATGAATGTTGTATCTTCTCTTCTGAACATTCCTTGAGGTGGAAGGAGCAGTAATATGCTTGTGTTCAGGAGGGGAGACAATAATATTCTTCTTGTTCCTTTCAGCAATGATCTGGCTGAATGTTAACCTGTGGTCAGTCTTAGCAGTCTTTATCTTAATGACATCAGCTTGCCTTGGCTTGGAAGCTAGGTAAGATTTGATGGCATCAGACACTGAACTGTTAGGCCTGTCTACAGGTTTGACAACAGCCAAGTGCTTTGATGGAATGGACTTGGAAGAGCTTGCTTCCTTACTCTTGAATGATGGGGTTGAAGTACCAAAAACAAATGGTCCATAATGGGCCATTTGAATTTCTTCATGGGGAGCCTTCATAGAACTCATCCCCATGCCCTTTCTTCTACTATGGGAAGGAGTTTTTACCTTCCTATAGGACCTCCCATTCTTCCAGTGGCCATACATGTTGTCATGGTCATACCTGTTGCAGGGAAGTAACACCTTTTGATAGGTGGTATGAGGCTTAGCCTTAGCCTTGCTCTTTTCTCCACTCCCTTCACCCACTTCCATTTTATTGAACCCTAGTCCTCTCTTATTAGTTTGAGAAGAAAAGGTCTCAATGATTGGAAGTACTGATTTGGGCTTGGAGAATTGAGCCACTAGGCTCTTTTCTTTGAGAAGCTTCTCCTCAAGGTCCTTGATCACCTTATTCTTTTGGGAAATGGTGCTCAATTGGGCTATTGTTATCCCCTTGAGTTGGCATATTTCTCTACTCATCTGAGCCACCAAGATAGCCGACTCAGTGCAATCTTGCTAGCCATCTTAAGGGAAGCAATTTCTTGAGATTGCCTCTTGGCCAGCTTCTTGCTCATTTTCAGAGCATCCAATAAAGCATCATACTTGTCAATCAATTGATTGACAACCACTTCAGATTTTGAATCATTTTCATCAATTGATGAGCATGCTTCTGAGTCTCGCATTGACTCATACTCAGAAGAGGTGGAAAGAGTAGGTACCTTGTCAGGAATGTCCTAACTTTCTTCATCATCATCTGTTATAGCCATTAAGCCATGATGTTGTCTAGCATCTTCATCCTCCTTTATGTCACTGTCTGAATGTGATAAAGGTGCACTGATGCCCACCTTTGCAGTAGGAAAGTACTCATCTTCCTCAGTTGCAAACAGCCCAATATAGGCTTCTTCTTCTTCATCTGAATCTGATGTTGATGACTCAGATTCACTCCAGCTCTTCTCCTTCTTGGCTAGGAAGGACTTTTCACCCTTCCTTCCTTTCTGGTGATAAGCTTTCTTATCACCCTTCTCTTTCCTCTTGACTGGACAATCAGCAATGACAAGTTCAAGCTTGCTACAGCAATTGCAAATCACATTATTTGAAACATGTTTAACATGCTTAGAGTCATACATGTCCCCTTTCAGGTGTTGCTTGTCTGATCTATTGAGATCCTTCCTGGGATGTGAGGAGGAGGTAGGCTTGTTCTTCCACTGCTTCCTTCTCATCATCTTCTTGAACTGCATTGAGAAGGCAGCAAACTCATCAGAAGAGCTTCTATCAGATGAGCTGGGCTCAGAATTTTCAGAGCCAGCAACCTTCCTTGAAGGTGTGAGCATCCTTACCTAGCTCTTCTTGGAGCCCTTAGCCTTGAGGGCCACAGTACTTTCCCTTGCATGAGGCCTGGAGGATGTGTCCTCCTCCTTCCTAGCAGATAGCTGCATCTCACAAGAGAGCAACTTTCCAAACAGAGTATGGGGAGGAGTCTCTCCCAGCTTTGCCACCTCCCTGATGGCACAGATCTTGGTATCCCAGTCTCTAGTTAGAGATTAGGAATTTGTTATTTAGCTCATAATGAGTGAAGGTCCTTTCATAGGTACTCAATTCATTCAGTATCTTGAAAAATCTTTCATAGCAATCAGCTATGCATTCCAAGCTTTGCTGCCCAAAGGCTTCATATTCCTGATTGAGGAGGAATTTCCTATCATCCCTCACCTCTTCAGTCCCTTTCATGTACACTATTAGTGTATCCCACATGTCCTTGGCAGTCTCATAGTGTACCAAGTTTTGGAAGGTAGAGTCATAAATTGCATTGACTATAATATTTTGAGCTCTTTTGTCCATTGTTGCCAATGCAATCTCATCCCTTATCTTTTCATTATATGACTTGCCTGCATGTCTAGTAGGATCAATAGTGGATGGCGTTTTGATAACAAAGGGACCCTCCTGGACAATGATAAAGATCCTATGGTCTGAGGCCTCCATGAAAAGCCTAACCCTTTGCTTCCAAATGCCAAAGGTTTCTTTTTTGCATATTGGCAGCTTTATGGACCCCATCTCCTTCTGAACTCCATTGGTAGCCATTGGATTCAGATTTTACTACACCTATGTAGGATCTGGTCAGACTGTTAAGTCCTTTTTGACCAAGCTCACTCTAATACCACTTGATAGTTTATAGGTTAGTAGTCTAATTCACCTAGAGGGGGGTGGGGGGGGGGGGGGTGAATAGGTCTCTTTGACATTTACTTAATTGTTGTTAGTAGTTAAAGATTAAACTTAAGCAAACACAGAAAGCATGCAATTGGTTATAGTGGTTCCCTAAGACAGTGTGTCTATGGGTAGTCCACTATCACTCTACACCTTTCTAACTGTGTGTTAGACAAGGCAAACTCCTCCAATCTCAGCTCCTAGAGCATACAACACAGATCCCTTAGAATCTCTTAGGCTTGCTCCAAGCCCTACCTAAGGCTAACCAACCCTACCATCTCAGAGTGCTCCCACTCCTACAGCTCAGAGATCACCTTGATCGCATATCTCAGGCCAATCAAGAAGCCCTACTTCTCAGGCAAAAGGCCCTACAGCTCAGGCTCAATAGCCTTACCAAACTCAGGCTTAACAGCCCTGCAGCTCAGGTTCAGCAACCCTACAAACTCAGGCAATGTGCCTTACAAGCTCAAAACTACACAGTTCCTACAGTGAGTAATGTTTAGCTCGTATAGTTGACAACGGTAGTATAATGTCTTATGTTGTTCCTGCACAGCTGGTTCTACTTTGAAGCTGGACTAAATAAATCTTCAGTCCTTGCTTCTTTCTGATCCTTTTCTTCAGTGGAGGAGTAAAGATCTTCTTTCTCTTATGGATAGAAGATATCTTCTCTCCTTGTATCTTCTTGCAGGTTCAGTTAGCAGAAGGAGAGAAAGCTTGAAAGCCGTCAATGGAACAATGATAATGGCTCTCTACTTTCAACACAACAAAGGGTGGTTCTGAAAGTGCCCTAGGTTGTTATTTTATACTTAATTTATCTTTAACGGCTCTTAGGAAGGGCCTTGACACTTTGGAAGAGGATAGAAAACTGTATCTACCCTTTACAACTATTTGTGCCAAAAGCAAATCCCGCCAGTGTCGTCTTCCTGATTTAAATCTGTCTCAGCGGTTGGGCTGAGATAGTCTTTTGTCTCAGTGGTTTAGAGGTCTTGGTCTCAGTGGATCCGCTGATACAGATAGTCTTCTCAGTGGATTTTGTCTATCTGCAGCTCAGCAGAGGCATACCTCTTCTCAGCGGCTCCTGGCCCTGTCTTAGTGGTTCAGCTGAGACCATGAGCTCGTCTCAGCGGTTTTGACATCCCACCACTGACCTTATTCCAATGCTTGGAATATCTTAACCCTGCATATTCCTGATGCAAAATAGGGTTTATCAAATACAATATGTACTTAGCATTATGAGTGATGCCTCTTCAAATTAAGGGAACATTGGGGGAAATATTCCCAATAAGGTTGTACAACTTATGGCCGAGCACCCCACTCCCCATTCTCTCTATACAGCCACCCTCTCCCTCATTTCACCCTTCCATCATCTTCAGAAGGTCCTAAGGAGTCGAGCCAGTCCCCTGGAGCAGAGTAATTGGTGGAGAATCTAGAGATCAAGCAAGCTCTCCGGAGACGGAGAGATCCATGGCCTCTCGTCGGAGCACCCTCCGTCGAGACACAATTGAGGTTCGTTCTCCTCCTATCCCCTTGTGCTCGGATCTAGATCCATTTAGGAGAGATTTCGAGCTCAATAGGGCTTGAATCCATGGGAGATGAGGGAGAAAATTAAGAGCTTTTTTATCTTGCTCGGGATCACCGGAGAGGCAGTTTCCGGTCGGCATCTCGCCGCCAATCGATAGGCCCCACCTCATCAGAGGTGGAGGTGGTGGTTGGTCGTGGAGGTGAAGGGGTGGCCGAGAAATGAAGTTGGAAGATGGCCCAGCTGGGAGAATTCCAAGCCGTTGGCTAGAGGAAGGAGACGAAATCAGGGCCTTTGATTTCAGGGATGATGGTTATACACAGACCACATTATTATTAAATGAAATTATTTGTCACTCTATAACCAGATTTTAGAATAAATATTTAGGCTACTTAGAGGCCATTTCATGAACAGTGGCCAGAGACAACTTTTGTAGATCTATGTGTCTACTTTAATTAGGAACTTGAATCAGCTCATTTGGAGCACTGTAGCACCCTTAACATCAATTTTAGTGAGACTGGTCCTTGTGTTAATCGGGAATTAGATTGTGAATATCATTTAAATGGTAAGCCCAATGGAGCTGAAACTTGGGCCATGCATGCATGTGCTCTAGTACTAGCTTATGCCCAAAAATCAGATTTTTGGGAAAACATTTCTCCATGGTTTTGTCCATTATTTGATTTATCAAATTAATGACATTTAAGGAGTTATATAACTCCAAATAACCCCAAATTTTGGTGACATGCTTATTAGGTCACTACCTGACCCTATATAAAATATGGGAGCAATTGGACCAATGTAGGTTGGGGTATTCCACTTGCATGTCTTTGCATGATATGTGTCATGGGGTGCAAATAGCAAAAAAGGGAGATTTGTGTATTTGACACATATGGCTTGATACTAGGCTCTGGTATTTTGGCCACATCTTTATTACGGCATAATACATCACCTTAGTGGAAATTAGCATTTTTTGGAATTAAAAATCCGAATTAATTGATTTATTTGAATTATGCCACTTTCAAGTATTAATGAAATGTTTGTGGTTAAAACATTTTAGAAAATTTTGAAAACCTGAGGAATCATTTGTAATATCAATGAGAACCTCTGAAATTTTTTGAAGAAATTTTCAGAGACTAATTCCTTAAATATTATCAAAATCCTCATTTGACACATTTTAAAATAATTGAAATTTTATTAAGGAAAAAGAGTTGAATTTTTTTGAAACTCTGGAAAAACATTTGGGACCTCGTTATAAACCTCTGAAATGTTGGTAGAATTTTTGGAAGTCATTCACACTGAAAATGATCAAAAATGCCCTTTGTCACACTTATGTATTAATTGAATTTGTATAGTGAATATTATCTAGAAAATTCTGAACATTTGGCTAGACTGTATTTTGATCATCATAAGTCTATGGTATTTTTTGTAGAATTTTTGAATCAATTATTTTGGTACTTATTGTGTAATGTCTTCAATTGCCATAAATGTTGAAATATTTAAATGGTGGTCATAATCATAATGAAAATGTTTGAAATCCAATCATCCATAATGATTATACATTACATGTCACTGATAATTTATTTGGAGTATTTAGACTTCAGAAAGTTGTACATCATGTGTAAAGTGAGGGGTACATTGTCATTAAAGTATTTTAATAAATGACTAAAATAAATGGGAAAATTATGAATTTCTGACCATCTTATAATTAGGTCATGATTAACATATGGTAAAGATTCTAAGGCATTTGGACAAGTTTTAGTGAAATTCACATCATAGAGATCAATCTAGTTCAATGTTGAGTTGGTCTGCGGATAACAAAAACTTTGTCTAGTGTTTGGGCTAGCCAGAACATGTAAGAATGGAAAGGAATTTGGAACACAATACTAGGGTATACATAACGACAGTCCACACAAGTTGTAGTCTAATTGGAGGACTTCTACCCATTAGAGAATAGTAAACGAGAAGCACGCCTTGGTGAACTGTTGATGTGTCCTTGGGAGTTACATAATGTACAACCCTTCTTCTCTGAGGGTGGGGCCCATCCAAAGCCACGTAAGCAGAAGTCAAGGTCAAAGTTCAACACAGAAGCCAGAAGCCTAAGATTCAAGACAGCTCAGCTAGCAGGAGCAGTAGAAGGCTTGGGCGAGTATAGGCGAGCATGTGCGAGTAGCCCCTTATACTCGCCAAAAGGTGGGCGACCATAGGTGATACTCGACCATTTCAAGCGAGGTCACCTCAATGTTGCATAATTGCTGGGCTGGGTGGGGTATAAATAAGACCCCCCGATGGTTTGCCTATAAATAGGACCCTAGGGGTACTTGGATTGGCACCTGAACTTGAGCTTTCAGAACCCAACTTTTGAATTCTCAATCATCCTTGGCCATCATTCCTGATACTCGCCAAGTCATTGCCTTCCTCGTACCCTGCTCGACCATTTTTGGTTGTGGAGGGGAAGTCTCTACTGAGCTTATGGGTACATGGTGGGAGCTCCCTGCCGCAGCGCCCAGGGTCCCGTTGTTTCCATCCTAGTTCCCTCATCATCGCCAATCAAGCCGTATGGTCGGACCGCTGGGCGAGTAGCCTCCGACTCCATTGATCCAAATTTTGGATCCTAGGCTTTTCCTGGCTTCAACACTTTGGTGCGGTGAGCGTGGATCGTAGCCAGAGGGAGAAAGTATGGTGAGAAGGCGAGATGGTCGAAGTCGGCGACCATGAGGGAGTTGCAAGGAACTCGATGGGAGGAGGCGAGTTCATCACGCGAGCAGACTTTGAAGTCTTCACGCGGTGCTTGGCGGACACCATGCGAGCATTGCTCCTTTCTCACACGGAAGGCACGGTGACCTCGCCTTATCGCGTGCTTCCGTCCGAGGACAGTTGTCCCGCTCGGTGAGCAGGAAAGGAGCATGTAGAGGAGGAGCCTGAGCGACCAAAGAGGTCGCAGTTCTATCAGCAGGCCTCACAGGGAATTCGATTCCGCGAGGTGGACGACCAGCCGTGAACCCGGGATACTCGGCACTATGGCGAGTATGAGGGCATTGCTCGCCAGGTGGAGGATCGTCGCCAGACAGGTGGGAGGAGCCCATTCTGTGAGGAGATTCTTGCTTCTCCCGTGCCCAAGGGCTTTGGTGAGCCAGTGATGGCTTATTATTCTGGGAGGGATGACTCTATCCGACATCTTCAGTGGTTTGAGGATGTAGTCTCCATCCGGACCATGCCAGACACCTTCAAGTGTAGGCTCTTTGCCATCAACTTCCGAGGAAAGGCCAAAGACAGGTTCCACCAGCTAGCAACAGGTTCCATCTACTACTTCAAAGATCTGCGCTGAGGAGTGGCGATGTGATTTGCCACGACCAAAAAGAGGAAGAAGGAGGCCACGACCCACTTCTATCTGGTGCAAGGAGTGAAAGATACGTTGGGTCACTACATCGACCAGATCCAGGAGGAAGTGTTCGATATCCAAGAGGTGGATGGCTTCACCTTGCAGCTTGCCCTGACGTTTGGCCTAAGGGAAGGCCACTTCAAGTTGGAGATCAGCCGGGATCCCCCCTTGCCCTACGAAGAGCTCATCGAGAGGGCTAATAAATTCGTCCAAGGGGATGCATCGAATTACGGCTTCCTGGCCAAGCTGACCAAACTAACCAGGGAGGAGGAAGAAGAAAAGGAGAAGGTCCCTGTGCCAAGGAGATGGGAGAAGCACCGAAGGCAGGAAAGGAAGAATTCGTAGGAGAGGAGAAGGGAGGATCCCCAAAGGCAGGAAAGGAAGAAGTCGTAGGAGAGGAGAAGGGAGGAGCCCAGGAGGGCAGAGCCGAGGAGGCAAGAGGAGAGGAGGCCCATCGTGGCTCCAGAGCGTCGGGAGTATGAAAAGCGCTTCCAAGTCCCCGCTAATAGGCCTCCATGGAGGCCAGCAGGTCAGTCGCCGCATCAAGGTCAGGGAAGGGGGCGTTCCCCTTAGAGGAGAAATTTTAATCAGCAGGATAGGCATCAGGAGAGAAGGGAAGAAGCGATGGTTATTGCCCGCCATGGCAACAGGCACGCCTAGAGAGTTTAGAGGAGGATGCAGCAGGAGGAGGAGATCCCTCTCTGCTGCGAGCTTCATCAGGTGGCAGGCCATGGGATGATGGCTTGCCTGAACTTTTAGGAAGCCCAGAGAAGGTTAGCTGCTGGAGAAGTGGAAGGAGAGCCACGGAGGCCAGAAGCCCCTTTCGAGCCGTTGGTATCCCAAGCCGCCGCTCGAAAGAGGAACGAAGATAGAGTCGACCAAGGAGGTCGAGGAGAAGTTGTTCAGGGGATCGGAGGAGGAGGAGCGGCTGCAAGAGTGATCCATGGGGGAGCTGGGCTGGGAGCTTCCCGCAAGGGCAGTCTCCATCAAATCTACCGAAGGAGCATCGCCTCAACCTTGCAAGCACCGCCCCGTTGGAGGAGATCACTTTCTCAGAGGAGGACATGTTGGGGAATGAGAATCCCTTCCATGATCTCCTCGTGATCCAGGAAGCAGTAGAGGACTTCACCGTCGACCGAATTCTGGTTGATAACGGAAGCTCCGTGAACGTTATCTTCAAGAAAATGTTCGATGGGATTGGAGTCGAGGCAGGAATGGTGATGGCCCTGGATGGTCCCCTCTTTGGCTTCTCAGGAGGGAGGAAAGAGGTGGAAGGAGGAGTGGACCTCCTAGTAACCCTCGGCGACACCTTGCTCAAGTGTCGGTTCATCATCGTTGATGCCCCGAGTTGTTACAAAGCGATCTTCAGGAGGCCGCTCATCAACGTCTTCAAGGTAGTCCCATCCTCCTACCATCAGTGCCTCATGTACTGTCAGAGAGACGTACATGTGAGGATCAGGAGCGATCAAAGAGCCGCTCGCGATTGCTACCTCAGCGCGGTCAGTGCCATCAGCTGGATGGCTGACGCGGAGGAGTTGGAGAAAGCGCTAAAGGGAGCAGCCCGACTAGAGGCAAACGAAGAGGTGGAAGAGATCGAGGTACTCTCCGAGACAGGAGTGCCTGGATTGCTAAAGATCGGAGGAATGCTGAAGACCAAAGAAAAGATCAACGTGGCGGCATGTCTGCAAGACAATGTCGACATCTTTGTCTGGAGTGCTGTTGAGATGCCTGAGATTGACGTGGAGGTTGCCTGCCATCGCTTCAATCTAGACCCCGCAGTCAAGCCTGCCCGCCAAAAGAAGAGGTCAAGTGCCACGATGTTGGCCGTACCGATCAGGGAAGAGGTGAAGAAGCTGCTATAAATGGGATTTGTGTCAGAGATCCTATACCCAGGCTGGGTCTCGAATGTTGTAATGGTGAAGAAGGCTGGGGGGCAGCTGGAGGATGTGTGCAGATTTTTCGTTATTGAATAAAAGCTGACCGAGGGATTGTTATCCCTTGCCTCGAATCGACGCGCTGGTTGATTCAGCCGTCAGTTTTTTTGTGATGAGCTTCCTTGATGCATTTTTAGGATACCACCAGATCCGGATGCATCCCCCTGACTATCGCGATGTCTCCTTCATCACTGATGATGGATGATACAACTACAAGATGATGCCCTTCTGGTTAAAGAATGTGGGGGCGACCTACCAGCGGATGATGGACCATGTGTTCAAAGAGCAGAAGGGGAGGAATCTAGAAGTGTATGCAGACGACCTCTTGATCAAGAGTAGGAGCATCCGGAATCATGTGACCGATCTGGTGGAGACCTTCAGAATGCTCAGAAGATTCAAGATGAGGCTCAACCCTGCAAAGTGCGTGTTCAGTGAAGGAAGTGGGAAGTTCTTGGGGCATCTCCTTACCCCAAAAGAAGTGGAGCCCAACCCTAACAAGGTTAAGGCAATCCTGGAGATGACCTCGCCAAAGACCATGAAGGAAGTGCAAAGGTTGACTGGAAGTCTAGCTGGTATTAGCCGCTTCCTGTCAAAGGCCAGGGAGAAGTGCTCTCCTTTTTTCAAAACACTCCGAAAGAATGAAGGCTTTGAGTGGTCTGAGGATTACAAGAAGGCGTTCGAAAGGCTGAAGGAGCAGTTGACCCAGACACCTCTCCTTCAAAGCCCGAGGGTTTAAAGTCTCTTGATAAAAAGTCAAAGTCATCAAAGATTGCTACTTCATTCTCAGCAGTGGAGTCTTCCAGAACCATCAAGCAGGCTTCTTCTAGTCCACAATCTTCATCATCATCAGATGAGGAGTTTGATTCAAAGTCTGAATCACTCCAGGTTTCAGCTATGAAACCTTTCCTTCCTTTCTTATCCTTACTCCTGAAGGATTTCTTCTTGTGCTCCTTCCTCTGCTTGTTGTTCTTGTTCTTTTCTTCCTCAGGACACTCAGTGGAAAAGTGTCCTGGTTTTCTATAAGAAAAATAAATAATCTCCTGTTTAGGAGTTTTGCCATACCTTGGCTTGCTGAACACCTCTCTTTTCTTCTGGAGCCCTTTGTCCTGACCCACCTCTTGAATCTTATAGCCACGAGATTGAACATCTCTTCTTCAGTGGTGGAGGACTCTGCTTCAACAGTCTTTAATGCAAGAATCCTTTCTTTAGGAGTTGATATTCTTTCATGGGCTTCTGACTCAGCCCTACTTTTCAGTAGAAGCTCATAGGACTTGAGCTTTCCCAGTAGAGCATCAGTTGTTATCTCTCTGAGGCATCTAGAATATCTAATAGCCCAAATTCTAGAGTCACATGTGCTTGGGAAGCATATGAGGAGTTTGTCATTAATTTCTGTCAGAGAAATTTCTTTGTCAAGCCCTCTCAGCTCATTTATGATGTGTCTGAACCTGACATACATTTCTGTTATGCTTTCATCAGCCTGTTTCTTGAAGTTCTCATATTGGGATATGAGAAGTGACTTTTTGTCTTTTCTCTCATCAGAGCTGCCTTCAACTAATCTGGAGAGAGATTCCCAGATTTCTTTGGCTGAGTTGCAATCAGCAACTTTTTGAAATATGTCATCTAACATAATTGAGACCAGGATGTTCATGGCATTGGCATCAAATGCCTTGACCTTCTTCTCAACATCAGTCCCCTATGCTCTGGGGATTGAGGTTTATGTGACGTTTCCACTAACCTCTTTCCTTACTGGGCTGGGGGACCTGTAAGGATGACATTGAAAATTTCTTCATCAATGGAGTTCATATAGAGTTTTATTCTGGCCTTCCAGAGTGTAAACTTATTCAAGTTACACAGAGGTCTTGTTGAGCCATAATCCTTAGAACTCATTTTATCTAAGAAGTTTTAAATAATTTTAAAGTAAATAAATGAGAGTAGGAGATCTTTTGATCAAGGTGTTAACCTTTTAATGATCAACATCCCTTTGATACCAATTTAAAGTGCACAGTGTGCCTCTGAGTATACTCTAGAGGGGGGGGGGGTGAATAGAGATTTAAAAATTGTTATATCCTATTTGTGTACACACAATAAAAACACAAGTGTTATGCTTCAACAATACCTAACACAGAATAAAATTAATGCTGTTAAAGTAAAGCAGAAAAATTGTAATCTATATGGAACAACACAGAAAATTAACACACACAGAAGACACAAGATTTTATAGAGGTTCCCTAAAATGTGGGTAGTCCTCTCTTCTACCACCTGGTAGGAATGCACAACCTATGCATGAGTCTTTTGATAAGGAGATTCTTAGAACCAAAGATATTTTGATAAGGAGATCTTGAACCAACTCAGATCTTTTGATAAGGAGATCTTGAACCACTCAGATCTTTTGATAAGGAGATCTTGAACAACTCAGATCTTTTGATAAGGAGACCTTTAACCAATGAATCCTTTGGAAGAGGGATTCATAAAACTCTGTACAGTAGAGGAAGTTTAAAGAAGAAAGAAGATGGAGAAGAAGAATTTTGTTCTCAGAATTCTATAGAAGCTTTCAACTTATAATAATGTTCTTACAGAGATAATAATGTTTGCTTATACAATAGAGGAAAGACAAGATTTAACCTTCAGCTCTGGTCTTCTGTTGTTGATGCACAGCAGGTGCAGTCTTGAAGCATGGCAGAATGGCAGTAGCTTCAGTTCTTGCTTCTATCTAATCTTCTTCATCAGTTGATGAAGAATGATCTACTTGCTCTAAAGGATTGAATCAGAAAGAGCTATTTTATCTCAGATGCTTGCTTGTAGCTTCAGGAAGCAGGCTGAGAGATAATTGTGGAAGCCATCAATAACACAGTAGCTTTTCTTTCAGAATATTTTCCACACCTTCTATAATGCCCTAACATCTTCTTTTATACTCCCTCCAATCTGCAATGGCTCGGAAGAGGGCCCTGACAAATCATGGATAGTATTAGAAAAGGTTATCTTGCTTTCTAGCCATTTGCGCCAAAAGCAGATCCCACTAGGCCTTTATTCAAATATGAATCTGTCTCAGCAGTTGTGCTGAGACAGTCTTCAGTCTCAGCGGCTGAATCTGTCTTCGTCTCAGCAGATCCTCTGAGATAGTTATTCTCAGCAGTTTCTGTCTAAATGCAGCTCAGCTGAGGCAGACTCCTTCACAGCGTCTTTTGCTGCATCTCTGCAGCTCTGGCTGTGTCTCAGCGGTTCAGCTGAGACCATGCTGTCGTCTCAGCAGTTTTGAAAGTAAAACCACAGAGCTATTCCTTTGTTTGGAATAACCTAACCCTGCATATATATTGTGCAAAAGAGGGTTTATCAAATACAATATGTACTTAGCATTGAGTGTGATGTCTCTTCAAATCAAGGGAACATTGAGGGCAATAATCCCAACAATCTCCCCCCATTTGAAGAAGGCAGAAAATACACCAATGCTAAGATACATAACCACAAAACATATCATGACAACATATGAAATAACAGTCATGATAACATAACAAATAATTGTTAACTAGGTATAGGCATCATAGAAGATATCATGACTAATTAAGAATAATAGTCATGACAACATAACAATAACATTGTTAACTACATATAGGCACCACAGTATATATTAATCATTAATATACAACAATATTAAGCTTGTTAATATTGTCCTATTAACACAAGATATCATTTCAACATAATTATCAATTTCATTAATGACAAAATGTTAATACATCTTTCAGTTTACATTTGATTCAAATGAAGAACTAAATACATTAGTTTAAGTTTTTCTTTTCTTTGCTGCACTTGAGCATTCTGCACCTCCATCATCAGCCTTCTATTTTGGAGCAGCAGAATTCATCTCATCTATCTTTCTCTTATTTTCTTGCCTTTTGAAATACATATATGGCTTGGGAATATATCTTGAAGGCATCCTCTTTAGGTTGGTCTTCCTTACAAGATTCTCTTTGAATACCCTTTCCCTCTGGGAATTCCTCTCAAGGTGTCTGATCCATTCCTCTGCAGGATATATTCTGCCAATATGTTTGTAGATCTTGCCATGATGCAACCATGCATTCAGAATGATACTCTTGGAGTCATCACTCCAATGCTCATAATCAGGATTCTTGGCCTGCTCACTTCTATCCTTTGCCAAAAATTATTCAACTAGCATGACACCTTCTCTTTTCCTCATTGCTGCAAGTTGAGCATCTTAAGCAACCTTGTCTTGAGCCTCAAAATCAAAATCTTTTTTTCTTAGATTATCTAGCAGAGGCGGGTTCAGTGTTATCCTTGTTCCTTGCAAAACTTTGAGGGCCAACTCAGAATTGGTCTCAGCATTGGTCTCCTCCCTCTTTCTGGCTTCTTCAACAACTTTTTGTTCTAGACATCGGGAGGCAGCAACATCCGACCCAGATAGGGTTTGGAAGGCATTCTCTAGGTCTGATTTCAATTCATCCTTCATCTTTTATTCCTCTCCAATCATTGTTGTTATTGTTGACCACACATACTCTTCAATGTGGTTGGAGGCCTTCTCTATTACTTCATCGGTCTTGCTCACATAATTCTTGACATATGTCATGTCTTGCTCTGAGAGTTGCAGACTTTTGTCCATTGATCTCAGTATTGTATTCTGAGCTACAACTGACTTTTCAGCAAGATCAAACCACTTGGTCATCTGCCTGTTATGGTAAGAAATTTCTTACTTTATTACTTGAATTTAAGACATCATTTCATTCTTGACTAAAGAAATGGACTTGTCAATATATTCCTTTATTCATGTCATATGACCATCAATCAGTGTACTAATTGAAATTAGGATAAGTTCATTTGAGATTGTGGAGATGGAGGGTTGTACTTCAGCAATGGGGGATTCCTATTTTTCAGCTACCACTATGGGTATGCTTTTCTCTTGGAGGGCTTGTTTCTCACACTCATTTAGAGCGGATGGCTCTATTGCATGCACTTCATGCTCCCCCTCAGCTTGACCATTCTTCTCAGCAACCTTTGCATATTGATCTGTGTTATCAGCAACAATTCCATCTTCACTGTTAATGTTGCTTCTTCATCACCTGATAAGTTCTCTTGCTCCTCCCCCTCAGATATGGCATCCATCCTTTCTGGAATAGCTGAATCCCAGAAATCTGGGAAGTTATCAGGGATTAGACTTATCATTCTTGTAAGATTAAGAGTAATTATGTCAATCTTACTTTGCAAATCACCATGAGAGTTTGATTGCTCCGCATCATTACCTGTAGAATCAGCTACTTATGGATTAGGAGCATCACTTTGAGTATGATCTCCTTCATTGCCATCATATTTCTCTTCAGCAGCAGCATCATCCTCAATTTTCTCATGCTCACAGCAACAACATCATCCTCATAATCTTCATTGTCATGCTCTACTTAAGCATCTTTGTCTAGAATGTTGTCAAATCCTTGATCATCATCAGCAGGGGCATTATCTGCAGCATCTGAATCAAATCATACAATTCTATCCTTCTTTAGTCCTTTTACTAATTTCTTTTTCTTCTCCTTTATCTCAGAGGGCTGACTCATTGGGAGCATCCTTGAGAACCTTTCCAATGTCCTTATATCTATTCTTTTAAGATAATGAAGGTTGGATGCTTTTGAGCTTTTAAATTCTTCAGGATTGGTGTTCATAAGGTAGAGAGAAAGAATTCTGCCTAGGTTGGGAGCCTGTAGATATTCTTTTATCCTTTGGAAGATTACAGCAGCACGTGAGGTCTTTTTCTTCAAGATCACTCTTGTCATCAACTCAAACATGTGCTTTGAGATTGTATCATGTGACCCTGGCTTCAACAGTAATGTCTTGCCTACTATATATGATAGTAGCTTCCCTCTCTGATTGAAATATTTCCTTTTTAGTGAGCCAGATTTGGCATCACTGTACTCACACCATTTGAGGGATTTTTCTTTGTCTTTTTTAGACACACTATCTTCCTCATCATTACTGGATGATGGCAGTTGAAATGCTTTCTCCAGCTTTCTTGGAGATATCTTAATCTTCAAGCTTCTAATCTTGGACTTTAAAGAATATTTGGAAGTTGATAGCTTTGCATTACTGTACAATTCCAGAACTTCAGTTCTGAGAATCACAGATGGCTCTGGCAGTAGATATCTAACCCTTGACCTTCCAGAAGTTGAATCACATCTTTAATCTCAGCATTAGCATGTTGAAAGCCATTTCTAATTATTTCTTACCCTTCCAGAAGATCCTTTGAACTCTTTTGCGCCATTCTTGAAGAAAAATGAGTCGCTGAGTCGGCGGGAAAGGAATGGTCATCTCGACGTCTAGTTAGGGTTTAGAGTGTGGAAAGTGTGATTTAATCAACATAGCACTATTTATAGGTGTATTACAATTTATTCTTAAGGTGTGGTGTTGATTAGACTAAACTAATTGATGTTTTAATTATGCAATCACGTCTTAGAGGATCCGCTGAGACAGAAAGCTTGACCACTGGGACAAGGAAAACCTAACCGCTGAGATGACTTAGCTGTCTCAGCGGTAACCGCTGAGATGACTTAACTGTCTCAGCTGAACTCATTGTCTAGTAGTGAACCCTTTTAAAAAGGATTGTCTTACCCCCCAATCATGTCACTAAGTGTTTTATAGCATGATTATCTTTTAGCAAAGCTTAAGGAATAAAACAATAAACATGATAAACAAAATGAAACGTTTAGGCCTATTCTAAGTTCAACATTCATAGCTCAATTTTGAAACTATTAAATTTAGCCTCATCCAATGGCTTTGTAAATATATCTGCAACTTGATTGTCAGTGGGGACATGTTCAAGGCAGATATCTTTACATTCTACATGTTCTCTAATAAAATGATACCTTATCTCTATATGCTAAGTCCTGCTATAAGAGATGAGATTCTTAGTAATAGAGAAAACACTGGATGAGTCACAAAATAGTGGAGAATTACATACCTTGAGGTTGTAGTCCTCTAGCTGGTGTTGTATCCATAGCAGTTGTACACAGCAGCTCCCTACATCAATGTACTCAGACTCAGTTGTGGATATTGCCACACTAGTCTGTTTCTTGCTACTCCAAGAGATCAACCTCCTTCCTAGGAATTGACAAGTTCCACTTGTACTATTCCTATCTTCTTTACATCCTGCAAAATCTGCATCTGAAAAGCCAATCAGTTCAAAATCATTGTTCTTAGGGTACTAAAGGCCAAGATGTTGGATGCCTTTAAGGTATCTCAAAATCCTCTTTGCAGCTGAGGAGTGAGATTCCTTAGGGCATGTTTGGTACCTAGCATAAACACATGTTGCATACATAATGTCTGGTCTACTAGCAGTCAGATACAACAGGGATCCAATAATACACCTATACATGTATTCATCAAAGGGTTTTCCCTTCTCATCCTTTTCTAAGGAAATATTTGACCCCATGGGAGTTTTCATGGTGGAAGCAGATTCCATCCCAAACTTCTTGATAAGCTCCCTAGTGTACTTGGTCTGAGAGATGAATATACCCTCATCAGACTGTTTCACTTGGAGGCCTAAAAAGTACTTGATCTCTCCCATACTGCTCATCTCAAACTCCCCCTGCATAAGGTTGGCAAAACTTTTGCAAAGGTTGTTATCAGTAGACCCAAAAATTATGTCATCAACATAAATTTGTACTAGGAGACGCTTGCCCTTTGTTTCCCTATAAAATAACGTATTATCTATCTTTCCCCTCAAGAACTTGTTGTTAATGAGAAAGCTAGACAAGGTCTCATACCAAGCCCTAGGGGCTTGCTTTAGACCATATAATGCTTTCCTAAGTAAATAAACATAGGAGGTAAGAGTTGGATGTACAAAACCTGATGGATGTTCAACATATACCTCCTCTTTAAAATTTCCATTTAGGAAGGCTGACTTCACATCCATCTGGTATACCTTGAACACCTTGTGGGAAGCATAAGCAAGGAATAGCCTTAATGCTTCTAACCTTGCAACTGGGGAAAAGGTTTGATCAAAGTCAATACCTTCTTCTTGTCAGTATCCCTTGGCTACCAGTCTAGCCTTATTCTTGATGATGATGTCATTCTCATCTAGCTTGTTTATGTAGATCCATTTGGTGCCAATTATATTGTGTCCTTGAGGTTTTGGCACCAACTTCCATACTTTGCGCCTCTTGAATTGTAGTATCTCCTCTTGCATAGCTTGAATCCAGAAGGTATCTTGATTTGCTTCCTCAAACTTCTTGTGCTCCATCTGAGATAGAAAGCTCAGGAATAGAGCTTCATTGTGAGCCCTGCTTCTGGTGATCACCCCTTGGTTCTTATCTCCAGTTATCTAGTTTCTTGGATGATCCCTCAGATTCCTGGTTGCTGCAGGCAATCTGTCAACATTTTGCAGCTCTTCTTCTGGAGCAGCAGGTTCTTAAGCATACTGTTAATCTTCATCTTCAGGAACAACACATTCTGAATTAATTTTTCTGGTGCTGGGTATGTCTTGGATAGACGTTTCTTGTATCTTCTGTTCATTACCACTCAAAACAGGAGAACTGGACCAGCCCTTATAAAGTAGGCTAGTCTCATCAAATACAATATGCATAGACTCTTCAACAACATGAGTCTTCTTGATGTATACTCTATAGGCTCTACTATGTGAGTTATATCCAACAAGAACCCCAACATTGCATTTTTTTAGCAAACTTTGTTAGTTGGGATTTTCCATTATTCAAAATATAGCATTTGTAACCAAAGATTCAAAAGTATGAAATTGTTAATTGTTTGCCTTTCATAATCTCTTAGGGGGTTATTCCAAGGGCCTTAATGATGGAAGCTCTATTGAGAACATAACAAGCAGTACTGACTGCCTCGGCCCAGAAATATTTTGAAAGTGAGGAGTCACTAAGCAATGTTCACCCAGCTTCTATCAAGGTCCTATTCCTCCTTTCAGCCACACTATTTTGTTGTGGAGTCCTTGGGGAGGAAAACTCTTGGGTGATACCAAATTCTTGACAAAACTTTTCATAGCTCCAGATTGAAATTCTATAAAGATTGAAATTCTATACCATGGTCAGTTCTAGTTTTGACCACAGTACATTGTAGTTCATTCTGGATTGCCTTGACATGGTTTATGAGGATATCTAAAGTATCAGATTTCTTTTTAAGGAAGAATACCCATGTATATTTTGAGTGATCATCAACAATCACTAAAGTATACAACTTCCCACCTAGGCTCTGAATGGGCAAAGGGCCAAACAAGTCCATATGCAAGAGATATAGACATCTTTCAGTGTCTTTGGAGCCAATACTTTTAAAGGTGGCCCTAGTTTGCTTGCCCATTTGGCATGCATGTCAGGGACCACTTTTAATACATTTTAAATTTGGACTATTCCTAGCAAGGTTTTTAGAAAATAGTTTATACATTGTCTTGTAGTTAATGTGGGTTGGTCTCTTGTGTCATTGAACACAAAGAGATTCAGTTTCATTAGCTACAAGACATACAAGAGATAAAGAATTATTGCAAATAAAATCTAAGCAATAAACATTCTCACTCCTAGTGCCTGGGAGAATGATCTCTAAGCCAATTGACTTTTTGATCAAGCACTTGTCATTGTTGAATTCAATGACATAGCCCAAGTCACATATTTGACTTATGCTTACAAAGTTGTGTTGCAACCCTTCAACATAAGCTACCCTTGTTATTGAGACTATGCCATTTGTGATCATACCATGTCCTTTGGTGAATCCTTTTTCAGAACCTCCAAAGATAACTTTTGGTCCATTCTTCACAGGAGTGTAATACTGCAGAAGACTCCTTGTTCCTGTCATGTTCCTTGAGCACCCACTATCCAAGTACCATATTTTCCTTAGGCTGGTACTTGAACAATCCTAAAAAATGCAATTTCCCTTAGGAACCCAATTGTTTTGGGGTCCTAGGTTTCTATTAGCATAAACAAACTGACTCACACTTGCTGCAGCTTTTGCAGGAAAGCTCTTCTTTGCGTTAGGCACACTAGTGTTGTGCCAACAATCTATGGCAAAGTGTCACACTTTATCACAGCACCAACATTCATGGATATTGTACCTTCTTTTTTGAACATTCTTTGAGGTGGAGGGAGCATCAAAATGCTTATGTTCAGAGGAGAAGGTAGCAACATTCTTCCTATTCCTATTAGCAATAACCTGGATGGTTGAATGTCTATAGTTAGGCTTAATAGACTTTTTATGAATGATTTCAGCTGGTCTTAGCTTGGCAGCCAAGCAAGAGTTGATGAAATCAGAAATAGTTATGTTTGACTTGATTATAGGCTTGACAGCAGCCAGGTTTTTTGGTAATTGGTATTTAGAAGAACCAGCTTCCTTATCCTTGAATGAAGGGGCTGAAGTACCAAACACAAATGGTCCAGGATGGGTCATTTGAATTTCTTCATGGGGAGTTTTCAAAGCACTCATCCCCATGCCCGTTCTTCTGCTATAGTAAGGAGTATTTTCCTTCCTATAGGAACTTCCATTCATCCAGCGACCATACATGATGTCCTGGTCATACCTGTTGGAGGGAAGCAACACCTTTTGAAAGGTGGTATGAGGCTTAGCTTTAGCCTGGCCCTTTCCTCTATTCTCAGCATTTAGTACCACTTTATTGAAACCTAGCCCATCCTATTAGTTTGGTAAGAGAAGGTGTCTATAATGGGTTGCATAGATTTGGGTTTGGAGAATTGAGCCACCAAGATCTTCTCTTTGAGAAGCTTCTCCTCAAGGTCCTTGATAACCTTGTTCTTTTGGCTAATGGTGCTTAATTGAAATATTGTAATTCCCTTCAGCAGACTTATTTATCTACTCATCTGATCCATCTGGGTAGATGACTCCGTGCAATCAGGCTTTGCCTGCTGAAGCGAAGCAATTTCTAGAGCTTGCCTCTTGGCTTGCTTCTTGCTCTTTTTCAGAGCTTCCAAAAGAGCACCGTACTTGTCCATCAATTGATTGACATCCACTTCAGATTCTGAACCACTCTCATCATTAGATGAGAATGCTTCAGATTCTGGTACTAACTTATAATCAAAGAGGGAAGGAGAGGAGTTGATACCTGATCAGGATGATCTTGACATTCTTCATCATCTAATATGGCCATTAAGACATATTGTTCTTTATCATCTTCATCCTCCCCTATGTCACTATCTGAATGTGACAGAGGGGCCCCGATGCCAACCTTAGAAGCAGGATGGTCTTCATCCTCTTCAGCTACAAACAGCCCTATGTAAGCTTCCTCTTCTTCTTCAAAATTTGAGGATGAAGACTCAGATTCCCTCCATCTCTTCTCCTTCTTTACAAGAAAGGATTTTTCACCTTTGCTTCCCTTCTGGTGATGAGGCTTCTTATCACCTCTTTCCTTTCTCTTGACTGGACAGTCAGCTATGACATGTCTAGGCTTGCTGCAGCAATAACATATAACATTATTTGAAATATGTTTAACATGTTTAGGGTCATACCTATCACCCTTGGGGTGCTTCCTTTCTGATCTGTTGTGTTCCTTCTTGGGATGTGAGGAGGAGGAAGGTTTGTTCTTCCACTACTTCCTCCTCATTAGCTTCTTGAAGTTCCTTGAGAAGGCAGCAAACTTCTCATCTGACGAGTTGCTGTTAGATGTGCTTGACTCAGAATTTTTTGAGTCGGCAGCCCTTCTTGGTGGAGAAGGCTTTCTTTCTTTGCTCTTCTTAGTGCTTTCAGCTTTGAGAGCCATATATCTCTCCCTTGCATGAGGCCTGTTGGATGTGCCCTCCTCCTTCCTTGCAGACAGCTACATCTCATAGGAGAGTAGCTTTCCAATAGTGTATGGGAAGGAGTCTCACCCAGCTTTGCCACTTCTCTGATGCACAAATCTTTGTATCCCAATCTCTAGTTAGAGATCTTAGGAATTTATCATTCATCTCATAATGACTGAAGACCCTTCCATAGGTCCTCAGCTCATTTATCACTCTAAAGAACCTCTCATAATAGTCAGCTATGCATTCCAGGTTGTGTTGCCTGAAGGCTTCATACTCCTGATTAAGGAGGGATTTCCTATCATCCCTAACTTCTTCAATACCTTCCATATACAAAATGAGTGTATCCCACATGTCCTTGGCAGTCTCACAGTGCACCAAGTCTTGGAAGGTGGAATCATCAATTGCATTTACTATTATGTTTTGAGCTCTCTAGTCCAAGGTAGCAAGTGCAATCTCATCCTTGGTCATTTCAGCATATGACTTGGCCACTTGCCTAGTTGGATCTATAGTGGAGGGCTTTGTGAAGACAAATGGTCCCTCCTTGACTGTTATAAATATCCCAGGGTCTGAGGCTTCCATGAATAGTCTTACCCTTTGCTTCCATATGCCAAAAGTCTCCTTCCTGCATATGGGCAACTTCATAGGTCCCATCTCCTTCTGACCTCCAGTGGCAGCCATTGGATTTAGACTTGACTACTCCTTATAGGATCTGGTCAGACTGTTAAGTCCTTATTGACCAACCTCCCTTTGATACCACTGGATAGTTTATTAGGTAGTAGTCTAATTCACCTAGAGGGGGGGGGGGGTGAATAGGTTTCTTAGGTTTTTCTTAGTTACTGCTAGCTGTTGTTAGTGACTATATAATTTAACTACACAACACAGAAAACACACAGCTATTTATAGTGGTTCCCCAAGATAGTGTGTCTATGGGTAGTCCACTTTCCCTCTACACCTTTCTAACAATATGATAGACAAGGCAACCTCCTCCAAAAACTCAGCTCCAAGAGCTTACAACTCAAATCCCTCATGATCTTTCAGGGTTACTCCAAACCCTACCTCAGGCTCAACAACCCTACCTCTCATAGTGCTCCAACTCCTACACCTCAGAAATCCTCCTGATTTCCTACCTCAGGCCTATCATGAAGCCCTACCTCAGATCTCCTCTGAGATCCTACACTCAAGCTGGTAGTACAGATCTATAAGCTTGGGCACAATAACCCTACACACTTAGGCTCAATGAACAGATCCCATCTCAGCGGTCGATGAAAAGCTACATTCGACGAACTCAAGTCTGCATTCGACGAATCTTCAACTGAAGCTCAGTATGACGAATTAAATGTTCAGATCGATGAACTTGAAGCTGAGCTCGATGAATTTCTATCAGCTTTATAATTTAGATATTCTCAGTTCGACTAATATTCGTATATCTGATTAAAGCAATATTTTACCATTTCTATTTATATATTGCTATATATTGCTGCCTTAACATTATAGCCATTGCAGCATTAAATGTTATAGCCATTGCAGAAAAGCCAAAGACGGCAATTTATCTTCTCGAGGAATCTAGGAAATGAAAGAGATATTATCTCCTTCCTTGTCGGGCAAGAATTCAAATCAGCCCAGAAGTCTTCTCCAGAATATATACAAAAAGAGAAGAGCAGAGATCAAGAAATAGATAGAAGAAAGAAAAAGAGAGAACATAAGAGAATAGGAAGGAAGAATAAACAGGAAGCAAAAGGAAGAAGCAGATCTTATATATTATTTATCTTCTTTTTGCTAACTCTTCTTTGCAGATCATATCCATCCTGAGACACCAATCAATATCATTTGCTCAGGATCTCAACTGCAGAAGAAGAAGAGTATTTACAATCAAAAGAAGAAGACTCCACAAGCTGTCATCAATCTCAATCAGACAGGGGGAGCTCTTCAACATCATCTTCAAAGATCCAATCTCAACAACCCATCAGGATCATCAAGAGTCTTCTTAGAAAAAGAAGAACAATATATTATTTTCTCTTTTCTTTATTGCCCTCTTGTACAGGGTTATAACTCCCTTCAAAAGTTAACTCTCGGTGACAAGGCACCTTAGCAAAAACGTGTGATTTGGTTTTTGAGTTACCTGATCAAAAGCTCATATGGTGGCAGGGCACCTGATCAAAAACCTGTAGTGGATTCCTACCAGTGGGTATAAGAGTAGATGTACCCAGGTTGATTGGGGAACTACTATATATCTTTGTGTCATCTGTGATGCTTGTCTATTTTCTGTGTTGTGTTGTTATCTGTGATTTGTGTTTATTTAGTTTTCATAACTCACTAAACTACATATATATCACTATTTTGAAATAACCTTAAAAAGAGTTTTAACTTAAGAACTAAACCTCCTTTCAATTGGTATCAGAGGGTAGTTGATTTTATATACAGGCTAACACCTGAATCATAAAGATCATTTAGTTCTTAATTTTTTTTAAAGGTTTTTCTAAAAATCTAATGGCACAAGTAGAATTTTCAAATCCACCAATCTGTAATCTAGATAGATTTTCTTTATGGCAAGTTAGAATTAAATTATATATGAATGCCATAGATGAAGAAATTTACAAATCTATTTTGCCAGGACTTCCATCTTCAACTTCTTCAACAGATGATCAAGAGAAGCTGAAAAGTGCTGATGCAAAGGCCATGGAAATATTGGCTCAATCAATGTCAAAAGACATTCTTCAAAGAGTTGTTGATTGCACTTCAGCAAGGGGCATCTGGAACTCCCTCTCAAGGATAGTAAATGAATTTTCTTCCACTTCTTCCACTAACTGTATTTTTGATGCAGAGCCATCATCTAGTCTAAGTGAAGAAGAAGAAGAACAACAAAAAGCTAGAGCTTTCTGCATGTTGGCCATCTATGGCTCATATCACAACTCAGATGCAGAAGCTGAATCAGAAAAGGTAAATGAGGTAACTTCAAATCCCAACTCTACCTCTGAAAATTACATACCAGATTTTAAATTTCTATATACATATATAATAAAATCTGAGAAGGAAATTATAAAAGAGTTAATAGAAATAAATATTTCAATTCTAGAAAATAATAAACTGAAAGAAAATTTGAAAAACTCAGAAGAACAAATTATTTCTTTAAAAATTAAGTCAATTAAGGCTAAAGAAAAAGAAATATTTTATGTTCAGCAAGATCAAAATAATTTTTCAAATTTATACTTTAATGAGATAAAAAAGGCCAATATATCTAATTATAAGGTATCTGTTTTTATCTATCTTAAACTTTTATAATTAAATAAGCAGTTAAATGATTCATTTAAATTTTTCTATCTTAAAAAACAAAGTCAGATAACTTCACATTCTTACAGATTTTCTCCAAAATCATGTTGAGCATTCTACTCAGATTGCATAGATCAGAAATGATCAGAGCATTGAGTGTGAGTCTCTTTCGATTAAGGGGATTCTATAGAAAGAAGGTATCAGGCAATGTTTTTCTGATTTTAAAAATTCCTCAGAATCCAATAAAAACTATAGCAATTCATTTCATTAAAATCCTATTTAAATCAAAATCTAGGAAATCAGAATTGCTTAAATGTTTTTTAAATGAAGAAGAAATAACATAATTTATGGTTAAATAGTCTTCTATAATCTCGGACCCTAATGCCTTAAGTTATTCAATATCCTTTTTTATGCTTAGGTATCCTAAACCAAATAGAGGGAGATTGTTAGAACCTAGTCTTGATTTGGATTAGGATCCCAACTCAAATAGGGGGAGATTGTTGGAACCTTAGTTTTGATTTGAGTTATGATCCATCTTTAGTGTCTAAGTTTCTATCATAACACATCTTATAACTTAGATCAAATCCCATTAAGATAGAAGGCTGAAAATATATATAATTAATAGGCTGAGAAAATAAGAGAAAGATAAAAAATTATATATGTTCTCTACGTTCGACGAACGGCTATCGGCGTTCGACGAACGGCTCTCTGCGGTCGATGAATTATATTCATTCTGTGGTCGACGAAATCTAGCTATCTCAGCAGTCGACGATCCCGTCTAAGTGGTTCAGCGGTCGACGAACAGATTGTCTCAGCGGTCGATGAACAGATTGTCTCAGTGGTCGACGAACAGGTCCCATCTCAGCGGTCGACGAAAAGATGCGTTCGACGTACTCAAGTCTGCCTTCGACGAATCTTCAACAGAAGCTCAGAACGACGAATTAAATGTTCAGATCGACGAACTTGAAGCTGAGCTCGACGAATTTCTATCAGCTTTATAATTTAGATATTCTCAGTTCGACTAATATTCTTATATCTGATTAAAGCAATATTTTATCATTTCTATTTATATATTGCTATATATTGCTGCCTTAACATTATAGCCGTTGCAGCATTAAATGTTATAGCCGTTGCAGAAAAGCCAAAGACGGCAATTTATCTTCTCGAGGAATCTAGGAAATGAAAGAGATATTATCTCCTTCCTTGTCAGGCAAGAATTCAAATCAGCCCAGAAGTCTTCTCGAGAATATATACAAAAAGAGAAGAGCAGAGATCAAGAAATAGATAGAAGAAAGAAAAAGAGAGAACATGAGAGAATAGGAAGGAAGAATAAACAGGAAGCAAAAAGAAGAAGCAGATCTTATGTATTATTTATCTTCTTTTTGATAACTCTTCTTTGCAGATCATATCCATCCTGAGACACCAATCAATATCATTTGCTCAGGATCTTAACTGCAGAAGAAGAAGAGTATTTATAATCAAAGGAAGAAGCCTCCACAAGCTGTCATCAATCTCAATCAGACAAGGGGAGCTCTTCAACATCATCTTCAAAGATCCAATCTCAACAACCCATCAGGATCATCAAGAGTCTTCTTAGAAAAAGAAGAACAACACATTATTTTCCCTTTTCTTTATTCCCCTCTTGTACAGGGTTATAACTCCCTTCAAAAGTTAACTCTCGGTGACATGGCACCTTAGCAAAAACCTGTGATTTGGTTTTTGAGTTACCTGATCAAAAGCTCATATGGTGGCAGGGCACCTGATCAAAAACCTGTAGTGGATTCCTACTAGTGGGTAGAAGAGTAGATGTACCCAGGTTGATTGTGGAACTACTATATATCTTTGTGTCATCTGTGATGCTTATCTATTTTCTGTGTTGTGCTGTTATCTGTGATTTTGATCCTGGTCAGGGAAGGCTAAGACGGCACCCTCGTCAACTCGGCTCCCTTGGTAAAACGGAATTAGGCCCTAGGCCGCTCGTCAGGTTGCCCTTGCGCCAACCTCGAACTGCCGAATTGGAAAAATTCGGTGCTAGGAGCTGGTGTCCAAGGATCCGATCCTTGTGCAATCTCAATCAGTCCCTCTCGCGGTGGAAGACCAGGTCCAAGTTCCTTGAACTTGCCTGTGGTGCTCTGCAGTTGAAGCAAATCCTGAACTGCGTTGTGTTTATTTAGTTTTCATAACTCACTAAACTACACATATATATATCACTATTTTGAAATAACCTTAAAAAGAGTTTTAACTTAAGAACTAAACCTCCTTTCATGGTCTTTTGTTGTTGATGCACAATAGGTGTAGTCTTGAAGTTGGGCTGAATGGCAGTAGCTTCAGTCCTTGCTTCTATCTGATCTTCTTCTTCAGTTGATGATGAATGATCTACTTTCTCTTTAGGATTGAATCATGAAGAGATATCTTATCTCAGATTCTTGCTTGTAGCTTCAGGAAGCAGGGTGAGAGATAATTGTAGAAGCCGTCATTGGCATAGTAGCTTTTCTTTCCAAATATTTTCCACACCTTCTATAATACCCTAACATCTTCTTTTATACTCCCTCCAATCTGCAATGACTCTGAAGATGGCCCTGACACATCATGGACATGATTAGAAAAAGTTATATTGCTTTTCAGCCAATTGCGCCAAAACAAGATCCCACTAGGCCTTTATTCAAATATGAATCTGTCTTAGTGGTTGGGCTGATACAAGCTTCAGTCTCAGGGATGAATCTGTCTTCGTCTCAGCGGATCCACTGAGACAGTTAGTCTTCTCAGCAGTTTCTATCTAAATGCAGCTTAGCTAAGCTAGGCTCCTCCTTAGTAGCTCTGGCTGCTTCTCAGCGGTTCAGCTGAGACCATGCTGTCATCTCAGTGGTTTTGATAGTAAAACTATAGAACTATTCCTTTGTTTGGAATAACCTAACCATGCATATATATTGTGCAAAAGAGGGTTTATCAAATACAATGTGTACTTAGCATTGAGTGTGACGCCTCTTCAAATTTTGGGAATATTGAGGGCAATATTCCCAACAATCTGCGTGCCAGCTTGTTGCCTATAGAGGCTACAGCCTGGCGGTAGCACTACCGCGGGCGCTAGGATCCGACTCTATTTAAAGAGCGGTCTGCCTCCGTTTTGATTTGCTAATTTGATAACGCGTCTAAGCCACAACTCTTGTATTCGTGATAGCCTCCTCTTTGCAGCCATGAGAACTCCATCAATGTTCTTAGAACTCCATCAACATTTGTAAATGCAAGGAACTCGAAGAAGGATCAATCACGCTTATTCTATGCGAAGGTCGTACACATCAACTCCATCGTTTACTTCGGCGTGCCTTCGACATCATCTCAGAGTTCAACCTATAAGGAAGTTTGTCTTTTAGTTATATCTTGTAACTCCCATCTTTTACCAGTAGAGAAATTCTCCAGTATTAGCGATTAGGTCTTGAGGGGCTTAGGGAGAAATTCATCGCATGGTTGGTGACTAGGGCCTTGCGAGGACTAGGTAGAATTCATCGCATAGGTGTGGTGACTAGGTCTAGGGTTAGATCTAGGGGCGGCTCGAGGCCTCATCTGGGAGAGATAGGCTAGATTCAACCGGTCCATGTTAGAAGGGTCGGTATAGAAAACAAAAAGAGTTTTAATATATTCACCTCAATCCCAAGAATCATTGGGGTAAGATTTTGTAATCATTTCTAAAGCAATAATACTATCTATTTTTCTCTAATATTGTCTTATTATCTTTGATTGTTGAAATCTAAATGAAAAGGCATTCTCTATCACTAACGCGGAGCGGCAATGCTACTGCTGGTAGTAGCAATAGAGTTCAAATCTCTTGTGCCTAGTACAACCCAATTTCTTAAAAAGCTTACTGTAGTGTCATAACTAAAATATTTTCATAAATACAGTCAACATATTTGAATAAACTCAATTAAGTCTAAAAAGATTTAAAACCCATATTCACCCACCCCTAAGGGCGCCTACCAATCCAATAAGTGGTAAGGAAATCAAATTCCCTTATTGTTTGTAATTCTATTTCTATATTACATTTGCTACAAATTACTAAACGTAAAATTAAGAAATTAAAAATTGTTAATTGCAAATTGCATTTATAAAATAAAATTTTAAAAGCAAAAGTTAATGTAGAATCAAATTTTGATATATCTAGTTTTCCCCATGGTACTTTAGTTAAAAATATTAAACCTTATATAGAATATAATAAATTAAAAGAAAAATATAAGGGACTTGAAAAGGAGTGTAGTTTTGTAAAAGAACAAAATGAAAGATTGTGTTTAGAAAATTCATCTTTGAAAAGTGCCAATCAATGCGTGCCGTTAAGGAATGGGCCTTTGACACTTAAAGGATGTCATAGGAGACCGTTAGACGGCTCCTCGGTCATATAAAAGAGATAAGTGTCTGCCCTAATTTGCAGAAGTGAGAAACGTAGAAAATATGTAAGAATTGATAGAACAGTAACATGGCTGCATGAAGAAGGAACAAGAATCCCGAGAACAAAATGATCTTCATCAAGCGTTCTCCAAGTCTGAATCCAGCAATATCAACTGATAAGTTTTGTTCCAGATTGAAGAAAGGATTGAAGAGGAATCTGTGCTGAAAACATCAAAAGCATTTTCTTCAAGTCCAAGAAGCCAACCTTCATCCGGCTAAAGAAGTGTTTCTTATTCTTTCTATGTAGGGCTTTTACAAGCCTGAGTTTGTAGGATTTGTTTCAGATCTGAGTTGTATGGCTTGAGGGCCTGAGTTGTAGGGCTTGAGGTCCTGAGTTATAGGTCTTGCGGGCCTGAGTTTGTAGGATCTGTTTTAGATCTGAGTTGTAGGGATTGAGGGCCTTAGTTGTAGGGCTTGAGGGCATGAGCTGTAAGGCTTGTGGTTCTAAGTTTGTAGGATCTATTTCAGATCTGAGTTGTAGGGCTTGAGGGCTTGAGTTGTAGGGCTTGAGGGCCTGAGTTGTAGGGCTTGAGGGCCTGAGTTGTAGGGCTTGAGGGACTGAGTTGTAGGGCTCGAGGGCCTGAGTTTTTGGCGGAGTTTACCGACCCTAGAAAACTGCTAGAAAGGCGCAGAGGGACAGTGGACTACTCAAGACACTTTGTCTTGAGGAATCACTATAAACCTCTGAGTGTTGTATGTGATGTGCTCTTAATATTTAAAGTCTTATGCTAGAACCCATAGAAATAGACTCAAAAGATAGAGGGTAAAGAGTTTCTAAAATACCTATTCACCCCCCCCCCCCCCTAGTTGTTTTGGCGACATCCATAACTAACAATCTTCTCCAAACATAAAATTGAATGCAAACTAATTTCCTTTAAATAATGAATTCAATAGTCATTTTTATCCAAAAATTCAAGTAAATGACTATGGAAAATTGAAAAATAAAAATAATGTTCTTCCAAGGTATGAATGGAGACCCGTGCTTAAGAATCACTACAAGAAAACTGATATTTAGTGATGAAATTTTTGTGATGAAAATAATTTGGTCACAAATGATATGCTTATTGTGACAAAATTTATGTTTCGTCACTAAATAATTAAGAGCGGTTAATTTGTGACCATATATAAAATTTAGTCACTAAAAATATTAGAATTATTGATGAAATAAAAGTTCGTCACACAAAAATACTTATTAGTGACTAAACAATATCTTCGTCACTAAATAATTTAATTAGTGATCAAAATAATGCGTCACTAATAATCAAAAAAAGTTCTCTCTTCAATTCCCTCCAAAATGAAAGAACTTACATAAGTTCCCTCCTAAACTTTAATGAATTTATTAAGTAATATTTGCTGCCATAATTTTCCATGTTACAAATTACAAATCATATCGCAAATCGGATTTAGGTCTTCTCATATCGCCACTGGTGCGCTCCTTGTCGCTCGCCCCGCCTTCCCCTGTCGCTTGCCCCGCCTTCGCCGGCCTTCAGTGCCTTCTCAAGTCAAATTCACAGATCAATCCCAAGTCAAATCCTCTCTCGATCTTGTGTTGCCTTTTCCGCTCCTAGTCGCTAGCTTTCGCTAGACGGGTTCTCAAACAAGCAGGGAATCGACTGCCTCGCCTTCCCCTACCTCTTCGACGAGCAAGTGATTGACCGTAGTATGACACCATCGATGGACACCTCTTCAGCATCCGCCTCCTCAAGCTCCTCTTCTCCACGGATTTCCTGCTACATCGTGTGTGGGAGGTGATGCCCAACTCCTTCCTCCCATCAAACCCTAGTTTCTTGGCTCAAGCTTTTGATTTGTTCATTATTTTTTCTCTTTTAAAGGAACTCTACAGTCACCCGAAATAATCATACTTAAAACTAGGTATTGTAGCTATCATTAGTTACAACTACTATATGAATTATGGATTAGGATTTATGACATTAATTCATTAGGGCTTTGAATTCATTCTTTAATTTCATTTTGCATTTTCAATTCACAAGTTGTTCATGTCATTTTGATAGAAAATTCCACCACAAAGGCAGAAATTGAGTTCTCTTCATATGACTAATATATAGCTAATTGTATCAAGTCTTGCATGACACAAGCGGCTACTTGGAGAAGAACAGAGATCTAATTTACTCAAATGCGGTCCAACTCGTTCAATAATGTAGTTGCAAACTTCTTTAGTCATTTGTAGAGGGGAAGATAGGAGTGCAAGACTTCTTCTTTCCACATCACTACTTGTTTGTGAAGAAAAAGTGAGATGGTTCCATAAGCAGCATCTATTTAGGCATTAGGTCTTTTGCACATAGCTCTCTTTTTCAATGTATTGACTTTAATAGAGAGATAAAAGTTTCATTGGTCTGTATAGAAGGGTTCGAGCTATCTCCCACCTTCATTTTTTATTAATAAAATAAAAATTCTCCTTGCAATAAGATTCTTTTAGCAATTTGAAACTCTATTATTGTGTATAAATAATAACTAAATTAATTTGGTCACAAAAGTATTATTTCAGCAACAAATAATGCTTTAAATAATAAATATGTTTAGTGACAAATTTTGTTGGACACTAAATACATTTAGTGACGGATATTAGTTGTCACAAAAAATACACATTTAGTGACTAAAGATATTTTGGCCACTAAATATATTTAGTGACTACAATTATTTTGGTCACAAAAAATATTTAGTGACGACGGAGAATAATTGTCATTACAAGTATACATTTAGTGACGAAAAAATCTTCGGTGCTAAAAATAAAGAGTGGCGGAGATTATTTCGTCACTAAAAATATACATTTAGAGACAAACATTATTTTGGTCACTAAATACATTCTATGACGGTGATTTTGCAACCACCTTGTGACGGACTAAATTTGGTCACTAAATGTCTTTAGTGACCAACCCGCAATATTTAGTGACCAAAATTTTTGTCACTAAAAGGCAGATTTCTTGTAGTGAATGATGCATTAAAGATAATTGAAAGGGTCCACTCATCCTTGTCTCCCCAAAAGCCAACACGATTATTTTGGTACCAAAAGGAACCATCCCACTTGGTTCTCTTCGGATACCTAAATCTCCTATTCATTAGTATCCAAAATTTGCATGAAGTAAAAACAAATTAAAAATGATATAGCAATACTCTACTTCATGATATGCTTAATTTCTTTTTATTTTTTGTTTATTTTTTTGTCTTTGTTGAGCCAACATTATATGGTCACTTTATATAACATGTGATATGACTTTCACACATTAAGCCAAAATTCATTAATAAACCAAATTGAATGAAATTGAATAAAAAGTCATATCATATCTCAATTTATCTATCTATCCTTTTTTTGGGTTTTATCCTTCTAAACTCTTTTCCTACAAATGTCTTATATTATCATTATAAATTAAAAATTAAATTTGTTATATGATATCATCAACACTAATGAAATAATTGTCAAAAATGGATTTAGAAGGAGTATTTGGGGTCTTAAGCTAAATGTATAAAATGCAAAAGTTTTTGCTTATTTATTTAATATCCTTGCGTCATTTGATAGCCATATCATGTTTAATCATAATCATGAAAAATCAGAATTGAAAAATCACAAAATTCATGTGTCTTAATCAAAAATATCAACTCTATTTGCTAGCGCCTGCTGTTAGTTCTAACGTCGGCGGTAGCATAATTTTCCTGAAAATTCCAATTTCTCTAATTATTAATTACTGAAAAATTATTCTACTACCTTAATCATAACTAATTTTTCAGAAAATTATATCTATATATGGTTTGATTAATATTCAAAAATCAAATAGAAAATTTACAAAAAATTTCAAAAATAACCCAAACTATTTTCTCATTATATTTATATTCATAATTCATCGTATAACTTTTCTCTTTATTAATTTGAAAAGAATGAAAATGAATTTTGTTCATATATAATACTTCACTTAAATCATCATGAATAATTAATTAGGAGCACTTAAGTTATATGTATTGAAGTTAATGATCATTTATAATTATCACACAAAATCAAAGGATTTCTTAATTCAAACATTAAACATAACTACAAAAGATCATATTGCTTCCAACATATGGATTGTGATTATGATCATTATATGATTGCATTATGTATTGTGTGTGCATGTATCTCACTTATATATAGACCCTATAATCATCTTTATACCAATATGAATTAATCAAATAGAATCATCACTCCATTCTAGGTTTAGAAATTTAAATGTATTCTTTGAATACATGCAACATTATCATAATTAATCTTATGACATAACATTGCATTCAAACTCATCATTCTAGTATTATCAATTAATAAATATTATCATACATGCTAGTTATCTATTATCGCCATAATGAATTAATTTTAAAATTGAAAGTTAAAATTCATAATAACTATGTGACTTTAAAATCAAATATAATTAGAAATCAATCTCGCATAAAAGCCATAGTTTATAAATTGTTCCCATGGGATTAAATGTTTAGTATGTCCATAATCACTCACCCACATTATGTGTCTCACAATAGTGAGGGTGTAGGATTATATGCATTAGAGACCTAACCTTTAAGTCATGTCTTGTCCTTAAACGGGGAGGGTTCCAGTGGGGCCTTGCGAGGCACTAGGGGGAAAGAGTGCTAGGTTGAGCATCATCTTTTGTTTACATATGGGATTAAGACCCCAACCTATGGCATATGTGCAGCTCCTCATGCTCTTCTGTCACTTAGTATGGGGCTAGAGTGTAGACATGTAGTTAGGGTATCTTGATCTTAGACATACTCATATTATATACATTGCATGAAATTTATTTCACTCTTTATGATCATTTTACTCATGCATATTTTTGTTCAAACATGTTATTTTATATATTTTCCATACTATATATTCTTTGGACTTTCATGATTTTGAAAAACATAGGTATCTTGAAAGAGTGTTTTGAAACCTTAAGCCAAAAATCTTTTATCTGCATCTTTCACACTATTATTCAAAACTCTTTGGGGTACTTAGTGTCTCTTATCTTAGAAAATGATAAACCTGCATATTGTGTGTACTTTTGTCTGATTTATTTGCTTAAATACATAGCCTCTACACTGAACAATCATAATCAGGCAAATATTTTTAAAATCACACATTGTTTTCTGAAAAATACAACTTCTGTTACTATCAAGCGATGGTAGGTTGTTAACGCTAGCAGTAGTCTAAAATCCTGTGTTTACTAAATATTTTTAAATGGTTATGTATTTCTGTTAATTTCCTGTTGCTCTTTAAATACTAAAAACAAAAAAATATGTAAAATGAATCAAAATCAATCAAAAATAAGTTTTCTTATAAATATAAATTATTAAATACAAAATTTCAAAACAATTTCAAAGAACAAAAATATGCCTTACTTTTTGTTTCCCTATGTGTGCTTATTATTTTTTATTTACAAAAATTATAATAACTAATTACTATTCATTGAAATGTTTCAAGAGTGATTTGGGTTATCTTTTCACGATCAAAATACAATATCAATTCTCTATTTCAAATATCTTAAAACTTTGTTTTGTGTCATGCCTTGAACATTATCTTATAATGTGCAATGAAATTAATTATAGAAATCATGTGTAGAATTGCTTATCACGCCTCTAAGTATGAGTAATGTTTGTATTTGATAATGATTTACCTACTCACCTCTTTGATAATCACATTTTTAATCTTACTCTTGCATGATTGTGTAGCTTAAGAACTTAACATTATTAAATGTGTGCTTAGTCTACCTACACCTCGTAAATATCCTTTTCTTTTCATAAACTCATATTTGAAGATGTGTGTTTTTCAAAATCAAAAACTTTATGTTTGCAAAAATAAGTGAATTCGAAGAATTTTGTCTCAAACCAAAATTCAAATAAATAATTGACAAAGATAACTCCACCAATCACTACTCACCCTCCTGATAAGTCTTCATGGGCATTGTGAAGTTGAGCACCTTGGAGAGAACTGTAAAGTGTCATATGCAAACTCTTTTACACTACTTCTTCATGTACACCAGATCATAAATAAATAAAAGAAAAGATAAAATATATGTGATCCCCAAGCACTACTTTGCACCCTGATAAGTCTTAATGAGCATTGTGTGTAGAGCACCTTGGGAGTTGTACTATTTATATGCGAATTGAAATCAAATATAGCTTTGTGGGTGGAAGTAAATATAATAACGTATTTCAATAATGTTGTGTTTATTCCATAATACATGTCATGTGTTTTGATTAAATCATTTGTCTACTCTTATCAAAAATACTATTGTACACATCATTATCTCTTATAAACATTCTACTCATGAGTATTGGATTTTAATGCATATTTACATGTCTTTTCTACAATTTTTAGTAAATGCACTAGATAGCTTTGCATGATCTTTACAATATATAAGTATACTTGAATTATCCAAAAACTAATACTCTGATTCATTTTCAATACTCGCAAATTTCACAAATGATGCTTATTTTAAGAATGCTTATTATATTTGAACTTATCTTCTGCTACGCCTTGTATACTCACTCTTGCTTATTTACTTTCTAAAACAAGTGCTATTATATTTTTGATAACTAAAGATATTGTGATCTTGGCCTTCAATTGCTAAAACATCTATTTTCTAAACAAAACTCTTCCTCATTTACTATGCTTCAAACTCCTCTAAGGATGTTTATTTATCTTGAATCATGCTTTCCACTATCCTTACTACTTGTACGCTCAATCATGAATATTTTCTTAACCAACAAGTGGTATTGGTTACTTATCCAATGATACTTCATTCTTACTCCAAACTTCCTACAAACGGGGGAGAATAACTAAGTAATTGGAACCACATCCTTTACTCACTCACCATGTAGTATGACTAAGTTGTATATCCCTGTCATGCTCTTTCCCCTCTCTCCACTCTCTTTTCATAATACCAAAAGGGGGAGAATAACTTTGAAAAAAAATCACATTTAAGGGGAGTAAAATACATAGGATATTATGATGTAGGGGGAGCACTCATATAGGGGGAGCATCTATATAGGGGGGGGCATCTATATCACGCCAATCCTTTAATATAAACACATTTCTTATTGTTGAATGTTTTTCTTTCTAAGAGGATTTGTTTTTATCAAAAGGGGGAGTTTGTTGGAACATGCTTTCCATATCTCTTGGTTTGAGAATAACAAATCTCATTGTAATTGATCATACTTGTCATGTGTTTATAGTATGCAGGAACTTCAAATTTTAAGCCCCTATAAGTACGAAAAAGAAAGATGATGATTCTCTATCAGGTCAATACTCAGATGTTATCACGACGCGCTAATGCTACCGCTGGTGGTAGCTTCTGCATTTTTAGAAACATCATCGAGAAGGAAATATTCATCGAGAAAGGAATAACGTCGGTGCTGAATATAGCAACTCTTACCGCGGTGCATTATGGCTAACGTCTGGAGGTAACTTATGGAAGTCCCTTGATCTTGATGATGATTGAGGAGCAAAAGAGGAAAGAGATCTGATGGCTGGGAAAGATTTAAAACTAACGCGGTGTGCTAAAATTACCGTAGCGTCGTAGGAGGGGATGCCAAATTTGGAGCCAGAATGTTGCCAAAAATGACTCAATCTGCGTGCCAGCTTGTTACCTAAACAGGCTACCGCCCGGAGGTAGCGCAACCGCTGGTGCTAGGATCCAACTCTATTTAAAGAGCGGTCCGCCTCCGTTTTGATTTGCTAATTTGATGACGCATCTTAGCCATAACTCCTGTATTCATGAGAGCCTCCTCTTTGCAGCCAAGAGAACTACATCAACATTCTTAGAACTCCATCAACATTCGTAAATGCAAGGAACTCGAAGAAGGATCGATCACACTTATTTTACGCGAAGGTTGTACACATCAACTCCAACCTTTATTTCAGTGCACCTTCGACATCATCTCCGAGTTCAACCTATAAGGGAGTTTGTCTTTTAGTTTTATCTTATAACTCCCATCTTTTATCAATAGAGAAATTTGCTAGTATTGGCGACTAGGACTTGAGGGGCTTAGGGAGAAATTCATCGCGTGGTTGGCGACTAGGGCCTTGCGAGGACTATGGAGAATTCACCATGTGGGTGTAGTGACTAGGTCTAGGGTTGGATCTAGGGGGCAGCTCGAGGCCTCATCTGGGGAGAGATAGGCTAGAGTCAACTGGTCCTTGTTAGAAGGGTCGGTATAGAAAACTAAAAAGGTTTTTATAAATTCTCCTCAATCCCAAGCGTCATTGGGATAAGATTTTGTAATCATTTCTAAAGCAATACCACTATCTATTTTTCTCTAATATTGTCTTGCTATCTTTGATCGTTCAAATCTAAATGAATAGGCATTCTCTATCAGTAACAACGAGCAGTAACGCTACCACTAGCGGTAACAACAGAGCTCACATCCCTTGTGCCTAGTGCAACCCAGTTTCTTAAAAAGCTTACTATAGTGTCTTAACTAAAATATTTTCATAAATACAGTAAACATATTTGAATAAACTCAATTAAATCTGAAAAGATTTACAACCCTTATTCACCCCCCCCCCCCCCCACACACCCCCCTCTAAGGGCGCCTACCGGTCCAACATTGAGGTCTGTTCATTGGAAGTGGCAATGAACCTTTGTTCGACCATGCTTCAGAAGAACTTAGAGTTCATTCTATGAGAGGTGGCGGAGAACCTTTGTTCATCCGCGCTTCAGAGGGACTCGGGGTCCATTCTGTTGGAGGTGGAGAAAAACCATTGTTCGTTTGCGCCTCAGAAGGACTCGGGGTCCGTTCATTCGGAGGTGGCGAAGAACCTTCATTCGTTCATTCTTCAGAAGGATTTGGAGTCCATTATATTGGAGGTGGTGAAGAACCTTTATTAGTCCACGCTTCGGAAGGACTCGTGTTATATTAGAGGTGGCGAAGAACATTTGTTCTTTTGCACTTCGGAAGGACTCGAAATCCGTTCTATTGGAGGTGGAAAAGAACCTTTTTTTGTTCGCGCTTAAGAAGGAATCGGGGTCCATTTTATTGGAGGTAGTGAAGAACCATTATTCATTCATTCCTCGTAAGGACTCAGGGTCTATTCTATTAGAGGTGGAAGAGATCCTTTCTTCGTCTGCGCTTCAGTAGGACTCAGAATCCATTCTATGGGAGTTGTGAAGAACCTTTGTTTGTGCACGCTTCACAATGACTCGGGGTCCATTCTATTGGAAATTGTAAGTTTAGAGTTGTCTAATTACCTAGAGGGGTGAATAGGTGTTTATCCTCTTTTTGAATTTAGCTGATTATCTAGAAATGAAACTACAAACACAGAAAATCACAATCCACAAACACAAGGATTTATAGTGGTTCCCCAATATTGGTACTCCACTAACCACCTTTGTTGGATCGATAAGCACCCTTAGAGGGGGGTGAATAAGGGAATACAATTCTTTTTAAATTTGTAGATGATTTACTAAATTATTTAAAGTAAATTGGAACGAAATAACAATTTAGCTTAAAGGAAGAAACAATTGTAATTTGCAATTTTATAATTTATGCCAAAAAAAAGAAATCAAGTAAACACAAATAGAGATATGATTATATTATATAAAAAAGTGTTTACATAAATTTTATTTCAATATCGCTAGAAATCGGAGGCGTACAAAAGTAAATTATTTTTCCTTTTCTATACCGACTCATATCCCCACGAACCAGTTGGCTTTAGCCTATCCTTCCCCGGATATGGACTCAAGCCACTCTAGCCAATCCTTCCCCGGATATGGCCTTGAGCACCCCCTATATTTAATCACCTAGACCTAGTCGCCAACACACGCGGTGAATTCCCCCTAAGCCACGCAAGGACCTAGTCGCCAAACACAAGGCGATTTCACTACAAAAATACAATGGAATGAAATAATACAAATAAAGACTCCCTCTATGAGATTTTCTGGAGTTGATGATGAAGGATCATTGTGGCTCAAGCGAGGTTGATGTGATCGTTCTTCGGATGCAGCGTGATGGCTTCCTTCTCCAGAATTCTTCTTTGACTTTGAGTGGGAGATGAGAATTCGACAGAGTAACAGCTCTGGAATTTAGCAAGGGACTCTCTCTGGGATGATCAATCAAAAACGAGAAAGAAAACTCCATTTTATAGAACTCCACGCTAGCGCCTACGGTAGCACCTAGCGTCTGTGCAATCATTTGTGTAGAGCGGTTGAGAAACCGTCAGCGGCGTGGTGTTGTGCATGAACTTGAGCTAGCGCCAGGCGGTAGCATTAGCCCTGGCGGTAGCTCTAGCGCCTGTGGTAACCACTAGCACTGGCGGTAGTGCTTAAGCTCAGTTTGTAGGTTCCAAGCTGCTTTCTACCTGTGGAGTATTGCACCTATAGTTCCTGCACAATATAAACACACGACAAGCAAGATCAAATACAATTTGGGATTTGTTATTCTCAAACAAAGGGATGTGACACACATGTCCAGCAATCTCCCCCTTTTGATAATAACAAATCCTCTTAGCAAGAAATCAACAAAGGTGTTTATGGTAAATGATAAGCGAGATAAAAGTGCAACTATAGTATATGATAGGCATGAGAATAGTGCATACTCCCCCTATCTTAGAGCCCCCTACATAAATGCAATCTATGTGTTTTACTCCCCCTAAATTACAAGAATTAGTCTCCCCTTAATATTCTATATTTCTCCTCTAAATTTCTTCAATTAATCTCCCTCTTTTGGTATTATCAAAAGAAGGTGGGGTGAGGGAAGTAGGGAGGCATTCCTTAAATATGATAAATCATGATCGAACTTTTTGAATAAAGGTAATGATAAAAAGTTTAAGCATAGAATATAAGAGATTTCAAAGAAATAATAAAGAGTTATATGCACGCGGAAGATTATAAGAAACATCTTTTGTAAGCATGAAAATCAAAAGTCTAAATATGAGTTTAAGTTCAAAATGTAAAGATGTTTTAACCTTTTTGAAATCTCATTGTGTTACTTAAAGTTACCAAACATGAAATGAATATATCAAAAAGAGAATATACTACAATGATACTTAAATTCAAGTTTCAAAGATAGCAAACATTGTAGAGATCATGCTAGGTTATCTAGTGCATTTCTAATATAAGGAGTAGTATAGATAAAGCATTAGAATCCAATACTCATGAGAAGAAGTGTTATCAAAGATAATGAAGTACACATAAATGTATTTTGAGCAATGTTAACAAATGATTTAAATCACAAAATCCAAGACATATGTAGAGTAAAGTGCACAATAAAACACAAGTATATTACTTTCACACACTTTTAATGCACATAATATTTTTAGAAAAAGTGGTGTACTAACCAAGGTTTGCACAAGACACTTTACTATTCTTTCCATGGTGGTCAACCTCACAATGCTTATGAAGACTTATCAGGAGGTTCAAGTAGTACTTGGTGGAGTTATATTTGTCTATTTTTTGTTCACTTTTGTGAGACAACATTCTCCGAATACACTTGTTTTGCAAACCCAACATATTTTTTTTTAAAACCACTTTTCTTAATTTTTAAGTGCAATTCAAATGTACTGTAGATAATAAACTTATGCAAATTTTAAATCATTGTACAATTACAATACACAAGCAAGCATTTTTAGATTTAAACACACATGTAGAATACCAAAATGAGTGAAAATGTATCATTATCAACCACAAAACATTTACTCATACTTAGAGGCATGCTAAGCTTTGTTCTACAATGTGTCAATACAATTGATGCACTTAAATAGATATATCAAAGCATGATAAACAAAATAATGTTCATAGTATTTTGAAGAAATAAACTTGAACATTGTAGATAATTCTAAATGATAGAATCCATACATGTTTGATATTAGCAATAAAGATCAAACAGTTTTTTTTTTGAAAAATTTCAATGAAAGGAAAAAATACAAAACCACAAAAACATATTTTTGTATTTTTGAATTTTGAAATTTTGTAGTTGATTTTCATAAAATAAATAAAACAAAAATAACAAAAGTGAGAAGTACAAAATTAAAGTATTAAATATGAACTAAAATATTTTTGTAGATTTTTAGAAATTTTGAAAAACACAAAATTCAAACACTCACGCTAGCGCTAGCGTGGGAAACAGTAAGTGAAATAATGAAGATTTTAAACATCTGTTTTTTGATATTGATTAGGGGTTCTAAGAGTAGTCTTATGTAGAAATTTTGTAATTTTTAGAGATGTCTTGATTGCTCAAATTGCATAAAACATTAGCATTTTACATGTTATTCATCCTAAGATTTCTAAGACTCCTAATTCCAACCTTAACATTTTTCATTACTTTAATAACTTCCTTACACAACTCTTCATTAGTAGATCCAAAGATTATATCATCAACATATATTTGCAAAATAATTAAATCATCAATATTATGCTTAATGAAGAGAGTATTATCGGCACTTCCCATAATATCACGTGCTTTAATAAAAATGATGTAAGTCTTTCATACCATGCACGGGGCGCTTGTTTTAAACCATAAAGCGCTTTTTATAGTTTATAAACATGATTGGGAATTTTTTTTCATTAATAAAACCGGGGGGTTGTTCAACATAAACTTCTTCTTTAACAAACCCATTAAGAAAAGCACTTTTTACATCCATTTGAAATATTTTTATTCTTTTAAAGCTTGCAAATGCTAGAAAAATTCTAATAGATTCCAACCTAGCAACGGGTGCAAAAGTTTCATCAAAATCTATCCTCTCGATTTGTGAATATCCTTGTGCTACTAAGCGTGCCTTATTCCTAGTGATTCTAGACTCACCATCTAATTTATTCTTAAAAATCCATTTTACAACTACAACCGGGTGACTAGATGGTCTTTCCACTAATTTCCAAACATTATGTCACTCAAATTGTTCTAACTCTTCATTCATAAACAAAAACCAAAATTTATCATTTAAAGTGGTATAAATGGTTTTTGGTTTAATTTCGGAAACAAAACAAATATTTGAATAATATTCATGAAGAGAAGAGCGAGTTCTTACCCCAATAGATGGTTCGCCAATTATAAGTTTCCTTGGGTGATTCTTTGTAAATTGCAAGGCGCTTGGAGGCACATAGACATCTTCCTTGGCCTCCACTCTTTCTTCTTTGGAAGGTTCCTCATCACCATGCTCCAAAGGTTGTAAGAGATCATCCTCATTGCCTGCGGAAAGTTTTTCTACGCAAGGAACAAACTTATCAAATTTCACATTTATTGACTCTTCAAATCTACTAGTTCTTTTATTAAAAATTCGATAAGCTTTACTAGTTGAAGAGTACCCAAGAAAAGTTCCTTCATCACATTTTTAATCAAACTTTCCCAAGCTATCTTTTGTATTCAAAATAAAACATTTATAACCAAAAACTTTGAAATAAGATACATTAGGCTTCTTTTGAAAATAAAGTTCATATGGTGTGAGATTAAGAGATGGGCAAAGCATGATTCTATTCATAACATAACATGATGTATTTACGGCTTTGGCCCAAAAGGACTTAGGTAATTTATATTCACATGGCATAGTGCGTGCTAGTTCTTGAAGTGTCCTATTCTTTCTTTCTACAACACCATTTTGTTGTGGTGTGCATGGTGCGGAGAACTCATGTTTTATGCGTAACATATCACAAAAGGATGTAAATTTTTCAATTTCAAATTCTCCTCCATAATCCGAGCGAATGCATTTAATTTTTAAATCACTTTCATTTTGAATACGAGTACATAATTTTGCAAATTCGCAAAATGCATCGGATATGGAAGAGAGAAATAATGTCCAACAATATCTTGAAAAATCTTCTATTAAAACATATGTATATAATCTACCACCAAGACTTGCAGTGCTCACGGGACTAAAAAGATCCATATGAATTATTTGCAAGGGTCTTGTAGTAGAAATGAAATTTTTACTTTTGAAAGAGGATCTAAAAAAATTACCTTTTTGACATGGTGAACAAAGTGAAAGTAAAGTTCCATTTAACCTAGGCAATCCTCTAATTAAATCACTTTTGGCAAGGTTTACAATGAGCTTTGTGCTAGCATGCCCTAGCCTTCTATGCCAAAGTTCTAATTCATCATTTTTACTGATAAAACATTTTATAGATGATTTAGAAAGATCATGAAAAGAAACTATGTAAACATTATGTATTCTTGGTGCAGTTAGTAAAATATCTTTTGTAGTAGGATTAGATATTTTGCATAGATTAGTGGAAGAATCAAATAACACATCTAATCCTTTATCACATAATTGGCTAATAGAAATTTAATTGTGTTTTAATCCTTTCACATAAAGAACATTAGATATAGTAAAGGATTTGTTACCAATTGTACCAATTCCCATGATCCTTCCATTTTCGTTATGGCCAAATGTCACGATCCCTCCTTTCTTCTTCTCTAGACTAAGGAACTTTGCTTTATTGCCCGTAATGTGCTTGGAGCATCCAGAGTCCAAGTACCACACGTCTTCATTGTCCTTAGCCTGCCTGCACATTTAGAAAGAAGATGAGTGTAAAGATCTGGATACCCAAGTGGTACCACCCATGGAATAAGTGGAAGCCTTAGGTACCCAGATTTGCTTTAAAGTAGTTTGTTTTAATTTCTCGCAAGAACTAGATGTGTGACCAAACCTATACAGTTTGCACACGAAATAAAGGGGGTTGAGACCCTTTTCTAGAACTCTTTCTTGCAGGAAGGAATCAGCTTTGCAGTAGAAACAGGTTTTTGAAAAAAATTTACTAAATTTTTGTATGAGGTGCTAGCGCCGACGTTAGTGGCTAGCGCTGGGCGGTAGCCCTCACCTCGATATTCGAGCCCAAATTTTCCAGAACCATAACACCGGTTCCCTAAAATCATATACAGAGATTTTTGGCCCATTCCAAATTTTTTAATGGCCATGGTGAGATCATTAACTTGTGCTTTAAGTGATGAATTTTCTTTCACAAGCATGACACACCTATTTTCAAAACCTTTCATATTATTTTTTGCACAAGGGAGGCTTCTAATTTTCTTTCTAATTCCCCCTTCTCTTTTGTAAGAGTTTTGGCATGAGAGAGGGCTTTAGAAAGAGACTCTTCAATATCTTTTGCCATTTTAGTGGAATGATCACACTCTTGGCAAGAAACCTTTCTCTTTTCTAAAATAATTAATTTTTGTAAAGCTTTTGATTTTCTTTAATAAAAGATTCATTTTCACGATTCAATAAAATACTATCTTTCATATTTTCATCAAAAGCTTTGCAAGTTTCAAGAAATTCATTAAAGAGTTTATCATAAGTGGGAGGAGTTACCTCAGTGTCGCTAAGAACACTGGTGTCATCGTCGTCGTTTCCATGTCCCATGAGGCACATGTTTGCTTCCGCATCTTCGCTTGATGAAGACCCGCTTGATCCTTCGGAAAAGGAGGAGTCATCCCATGTTCTAGCTTTTAGCACCTTCCTCTTCTCCTTCCCTTTGTGTTATTTGTCCTTCTTCTCCTTCAAGAACTTTGGGCACTGGCTCCGAATATGTCCGGTCTTCCTACAATGAAAGCATTCTGGTGGAGGTCTTTCTTCTTCATCGTCGCTCTCCTTTTCCTTCTTTGAAGATGACCCTTTCCATCTTGCATCCTTTTGGAAAAATTTCCGGAAAGTGTTTCTCCTTTCCGAATTTCGCATGAACTTTCGGAAGTTCTTGACCAAAAGCATTCTTCATCTTCATCCTCATCCTCTTGGCACTCCTTTTTTGACTTTAGTGCCAACGCCTTCTTCTTTGGCTCCTTATTGTAATCATCATATTGGATTTTTAGTTCTACATCATGGGTTTTGAGATTCCTAATGAGGATCTCAACTTGGAGCATTCTTAGATTGTGCGACTCCGAGATAGCTGTCACCTTCGGATTGAATTTGGGAGGAAGAGACAGAAGAATCTTTGGGACCAAGTCGTCGTTGGAGAAGGTCATTCTAAGAGCTTTGGAGGCATTAACGATCTTGGTGAAGCACGTGTACATGGCATCAACATCATCACTTTATTCCATCCAGAATTTTTCATATTCTGACTCCAGTTGGAAAAGTTTTGAAACTTTAACCTGCGATGTACCTTCATGAGTAATTTCCAAATGATTCCAAATTTCATATGCAGTAGTACAAGCGGAAATTCTATTAAATTCATTTCTATCTAACGCACAAAATAAAACATTCATGGCCTTGACGTTATTTTTGCATTTATGTTTATCCCTATCATCCCACTTATCCTTAGGTTTTTCTAATGTTACTTCTCCAACTACAACTGTAGGAGGAGAGTATTCCTCTTCTACCATTTTCCAAACCTCAATATTTAGGGTCATAAGAAAACATCTCATCCTATTTTTCCAATAATTATAATCTGACCCAGTGAATAGTGGAGGTCTACTAATTCCCTGACCCTCAGAAAAAGCGAGATCATAAGACGCCATTATTCCTGGTTTTTTAAACCGTTTGGAATAACCTATGCTTTGATGCCACTTGTTGGATCGATAGGCGCCCTTAGAGGGGGGTGAATAAGGGAATAAAGTTCTTTTTAAATTTTTAGACGATTTACTAAATTGTTTAAAGTAAATTGGAATGAAATAACAATTTAGCTTAAAGGAAGAAACAATTGCAATTTGCAATTTTATAATTTATGCCAAATAAAAGAAATCAAGTAAACACAAATAGAGACATGATTTTAATATATAAAAAGGTGTTTACATAAATTAGATTTCAATATCGCTATAAGTCGAAGGCGTACAAAAGTAAATGATTTTTCCTTTTCTATACCGACTGGTATCCCCACGAACCGATTGGCTTTAGCCCATCCTTCCCCGGATATGGCCTCAAGCCGCTCTAGCCAATCCTTCCCCGGATATGGACTTGAGCACCCCCTAGATCTAATCACCTAGACCTAGTCGTCAACACACGCGGTGAATTCCCCCTAAGCCGCGTAAGGACCTAGTCGCCAAACACAAGGCAATTTCACTACAAAAATACAATGGAATGAAATAATACAAATATAGACTCCCTCTATGAAATTTTCTGCAGTTGATGATGAAGGATCGCTGTGGCTCAAGAGAGGTTGATGCGATCGTTCTTCGGATGCAGCGTGATGGCCTCCTTTTCCAGAATTCTTCTTTGACTTTGAGTGGGAGATGAGAATTCGGCAGAGTAACAGCTCTGGAATTTGGCAAGGGACTCTCTCTGGGATGATCAATCAAAAATGAGAAAGAGAACTCCATTTTATAGAACTCCGCGCTAGCACCTGCGCTATCGTTCATGTAGAGCGGTTAAATTTTTGAAGTGGAAGTGAAGTTAAGCCGGGCGGTCTGAAGATTGGAGACCGCAGAGACCACGCGGTCTGCGCTGGGTTTCTGTCGGTTTGTCTCAGCAGTTTCGTCTGAGCGGTCTGATATAGGAGACTTCCTATTCTGTCCAAGAGGCTTGCGCGGGTTGGTCTGGCGACTTGTTCAAGTCGGCCAGATGTTCTTGGTCTGCCTTCCTGCAGTGACCAGGCGGTCTGTCGACTACTCTAGTTGGTCTGGTCCTGAGGGAGTTTTCTTGCTTTGCAATAAGATCGGGCGGTCTTCTTGTTGATACTGCAGTGTCTGGGCATTTTGGTTGTTAACCGCAAGGATTAATAAAGGAGATGTGAGCTTTGCTGAGCTCGGGCGGTCTGCTTTGTGAGACCGCTCGCGATCTGATGGGCGGTTATTGTATCCAGGTTGTGCGGTGATGACATCCGTCTACTCACCTATAAATAGGGATGCAGGGCCCGTCATTAATAACGAGAACTGTAAGAACTCCAAGTTGGCTTGAGTGTGTCGGTCTCTTTTTTGAGGTCGCGCGGTTTGAGATTTAATATGACCGATTTCTGTGTTCGCAGGTTAAGCGGCTTACAGCTCGCGGTCAGCTTATATCTTTCTTCCAGCTTTGAATAAACCAGTCTGGCGGCCTACCTGCGGACTGTGTTTAGGTGTTCGTGGTCTGGTGCAGCGGACTTAGTTGATCAGGCGTTCTTAAATGATCAGGCGGTCTTGAGTTGCTGTTTGTCTCAGGCAGCAGTTTTTGTTCAGGGTTCGCGGGTTGTTCTTTAATCAAGACCGTGCGGTCTGGGCTATTAAGATGTGAGAACTGGTTATTTTCAGCAGTGGAATAAGCCGCGAGTTGGCGGTCTGGGTTGCAGTCTGATAGGTACAGTCAGTATTCTGTTCGCGCGGTCTCAGCGGCTTCCGTCCGACTTGTCTGTTCGCGCGGTCTGGCAGTTTCAAGGATCAGGTCGCGTCGGCTTATTTTTACAGTTGTGTTTTGTGCTTCTCTCCTCCGTGATTCTTATGAATCATGTCTCGCCATGTATACCTCGCATTGTAAAAAGATATTCAATACCATAGTACTATTCATTCTTCTCATTGTCAATGTTGTGCTGTGCTTGTGAAAGGTTTTGCGAAGTGTGTTCCACAATTTTTTACACTTCATCTCCGGACCTCAAGTTTTTTAACATGGTATCAGAGGGAGGTTGCTGAGGTTGTGAAGCTGAAATATTGCTGATACTTCGCTCGGGTTTTTCAAGTGGTAGCAATCAGTGGGATAGCAATGGAAGGAGGATATGCTAGAGGTCTCGGTATTGAGCTCCTTACGCAGACTAACCTTAAGAAGTGGAAGTCTTGCTTGGAGAGCTATCTTCTTGGCGAAGATTTGTGGGATGTAGTAGGAGGAGAAGCTAGACAAGTTGTGGTTCCTGCTGATGGGAATGCTGAGCTCGTGAAGGCTTGGAGAAGAATGAATGCTAAGGCGGAGTTCACTCTCAAGAGAGCTATCATTCCGGAGCTGTTTGATCACATCATCCGGTGTGGATCTGCTACTGAGATTTGGACAGCCTTGGATGGCTTGTTCAATATGAAGAATGTAGCGAGGCTACAGTACTTGGAGAATGAGTTGGCGAAAGCAACTCAAGGAGATTTGTCCATTTCAACGTTCTTCTTGAAGATGAAGAACCTCGGCGCAGAGATATCGGCTTTGGACCCAAATGAGCCTATCTCGGAAGCTAAGCTGAAGAGGCACATAATCCGTGGCTTGCGTAGGGAGTATGTTGCATTTGTTACTTCTATTCAAGGCTGGGCCAATCAGCCTTCGTTGCTGGAGCTGAAGAACTTACTTGCATCGCAGGAAAGTTTGGCAAAGCAAATGACTGGGATGTCAATTTTAGGGGGAGAAGGCGAGGTTCTCTTCTCTGGCAAGAAGAAGAAATGGGACAAGAAAAAGAAGAAGTCGTCTGGAGATGATAGTCTGTCTACTTCATATCAACAGGAGAGGAGCTATGCTCCTAAGCATGATGGGAAGAAGCAGGAAGGACCTAGATGCTTCAGGTGCAATAAGCTTGGTCATTTCAAGAGGGACTGCAAGGTCAATCTTCAGCCGGGGGATGCTGCAGGGAAGGAGGAGGCTGATTCCAATGTTGAAGGTAGTTGGGGTGGTGGAGGAGCTTTCATGACGGGCACTTGTGTTCGGTTCATGACTTCCATCAACTATCAGGATGATTGTATTGTGGACTCTGGGTGTGGTCATCACCTCACTGGGGATGAGTCGAAGTTCTCCTCATTGCAGATATATACAGGTAATGATGCTATTATTACGGCTGACGATATTATTCTTGTAGTTGAGAAGGAGGGTGTGGTTTCATTGAACGATGATAGAGGTACTCTTACGTTGAAGAGTGTCTATCATGTTTCGGTGATGAAAAAGAACCTCTTCTCGGTGACCAATGTGGTGGACGATGGCTATCATGTTCTGTTTGGTCCAACAGAAGTGAAATTTCTCCGTAACATTTCAGCGGTGAAAGCTGAGGTCATTCATGTTGGGAGACGGGTGAAGGATTTGTTTGTTCTTTCAACAAATTCTTGTGTTGATAAGATGAGGGCTAATGATAGTGCTGCTATCTGGCATGAAAGGCCTGGGCATGTTGGGATAGATAAGCTGAAAGCTATGGCGGGGAGAGGCCTGGTGAAAGGCTTGTCTAGCTTGTCATCTTTTGGAGATGGTCATGTTTGTGTAGGTTGTCAGTTTGGCAAAGCTCGGCGCTTTCCATTTGATAAATCATAAAGCAGATGTAAAAGACCATTGGAGTGCATTCATGGTGATCTGTTTGGACCTACCAACACTGACGGTCTTGGAGGTAGCAGGTATATGCTAATCTTGGTTGATGACTTCACCAAATATACTTGGGTGTATTTTCTGAAGGAGAAGTCAGAGGCGTTGGAGAAGTTTGTGGAGTTCAAGGAGCTAGTGGAAGGTCGGTTAAACTTGTGGGTGAAGTAGTTCAGAATAGACAATGGAGGGGAGTTCACCTCCAAGGAGTTCTTTAGCTTCTGTAGGAAGCATGGCATCAAAAGGGAGCTTTCTTGTGCTCACACTCCACAACAGAACGAAGTTGCAGAGCGGAAGATCCGTCACCTGACGGAGACTTGCAAATGCTGGCTTCATGCCAAGAATATTCCAAAGTCCTTTTGGGCAGAGGGTATGTCTTGTGCAGCTTCTGTTATCAACCAGATGCCTCTCAGCCCCATCAACATGAAGACCCCTCATGAGTTGATGTTCAAGGAGAAGCCAAGCGTGGAACACTTTCAAGTGTTCAGTTCTACCTATTATGTGCATGTTCTGGATGCCCTTCGAACGAAGCTAGATGCTAAGGCAAGGAATCTAGTCTTCGTCGGTTATGATGACCAGAAGAAAGGGTGGAGATGCATGGATCCTGAGACACAGAGATATGTGGTCTCAAGGGATGTGGTATTCGACGAGCTGACATCATACCAAGGTAAATCTTCTGTTGAGTTGCAAGGGAGCAGGGGAGATGGTGGACCAGTGGAAGCTGCACGGGAAGTTCTGGTAGAGTTACCTGTTTCTCCAGGTGCTCCTTATATTACTAGCTCAGGATCAGGTGCTTCGGGTTCTGGAAGCAGGGGAAGTGAGGCTCCATGATTACCTGAGAGGAGAGCTAGTCCAGAAGCTGCAGTGGAAGAGGTGGTTCAGAGTCAAGCTCTGAGGAGGTCCAAGAGGACTATTATTCCACTTGATCGGTATACGGGCAGGAATTTGGTGAGTTTTGTCTCATGTTTCTTCGTAGGTCCCCTGGATGAGAGAGAGCCATCTTGTTATGAAAACGCCGTTGGAGTCAAGGAGTGGGAAGGAGCCATGGATGAAGAGATGGCTGCCCTCAGGAAGAATGAGACTTGGGACTTGGTGCCTAAGGTTGAGGGGGTTACTCCGGTGACTTGCAAGTGGGTTTTCAAGCTGAAGAAGAAGGCTGACAAAAGTATTGAGCGGTACAAGGCTCGCCATGTAGCTCGAGGTTTCCCTCAAAAGTATGGGGAGGATTATGAAGAAACATTTATCCCCGTTGCCAAGATGACTTCGGTCCGGGTGGTGATCGCATTGGCTACTTGCCAACGGTGGAAGATTTGGGAACTCGACGTGAAGAACGCTTTCTTATATGGCGAGATTGACGAGGATATCTTCATGGATCAGCCACCTGGGTAAGTATCCGAAGAGCACCCGAGATATGTTTGCAAGCTCAAGAAGTCTCTTTACGGCTTGAAGCAAGCGCCTCGGGCGTGGTACGGGAAGATCGCATAATACCTCCAGTTCTGCTGATACTTTGCTTCTAATTCTGATTCGAGCTTGTTTGTCAAGAAGACGGGGGAGCTTTAGGTCCTTGTGTTGCTGTACGTGGATGATATGATCATCACGGGGAATTCTGAGATGGAAGTAGCTAGGCTTCGTGCTGAGCTAGCTATCAGATTTGAGATGAAGGATTTGGGCGAGCTCCACCATTTCCTTGGGCTCGAAGTGGAGAGGAAAGAGAGCGGTATGCTCGTTTCCCAGAAGGGATATGCGGATCGAATCGTGAAGAGATTCGTCATGGAAGGAGGGAAGAGCATCTCTACTCCACTGGAGGTTGGAGTTTATCTTCGTCGAGATGAAGGGAAGGTTCTTACCGATCCTTTGGTGTTCCGGGCTTTGGTCGGAAGCTTGATATACTTGACGATCACGAGGCCAGATATTGCTTATGCAGTTGGCAGAGTGAGTCGGTTTATGGCAGAGCCTCAGAAGCCTCATCTTGTGGCGGCTAGGAGTATATTGAAGTATGTCAAATCCACCTCGGATTTGGGTCTCTTCAACGGGAGGGATTCGGGCTTTTGCTTGCACGGGTACATTGATGCTGATTATGGAGGGGATTCAGATGATCGGAGATCGACGTCTGGGTACATCTTTATGACGGGCTTTACAGCTATATCATGGTGCAACAAGAAGCAGGATTCTGTGTCTATCTCTACCACGGAAGCGGAGTACAAAGCTTCGGCTTTGGTGGCTCAGGAAGCCATCTGGATTAGGAGGTTGGTAGAGGACATTCATAGGGAGGTGGGAGGTGCGACTCTGCTACGTGGTGACCACGAGAGTGCTCTCAAACTGGTGAACAATCCAGTTTGTCATGCGCGTACGAAGCACATAGAGATTCATCATCATTTCATTCGTGAGAAGGTGTTGGAGGGATCTCTGATTGTGGAGCATGTGCAGAGCAAGGACAACGTTGCTGACATCGTTACTAAGCCGCTGGAGAAGGGACCTTTTGGTCGGTTGCAGAGTTTGCTTGGGCTGACTTCCACTTCCCACTTCAAGGGGGAGTGTTAAATTTTTGAAGTGGAAGTGAAGTTAAGTCAGGCGGTCTGAAGACTGGAGACCACACGGTCTGCGCTGGGTTTCTATCGGTTTGTCTCAGCGGTTTGGTCTGAGCGGTCTGATCTGGGAGACCGCTTATTCTGTCTGAGCGTCTTGCGCGGGTTAGTCTAGCGACTTGTTCAAGTCGGCAAGATGTTCTTGTTCTGCCTTCCTGCAGTGACCGGGCGGTTTGTCGACTACTCTAGTTGGTCTGGTCCTGAAGGAGTTTTCTTTCTTTGCAATAAGACCGGGCGGTCTGCTTGTTGAGACCTCGTGTTCGGGCGGTTTGGTTGTTAACCGCAAGGATGAATAAAGGAGTTGTGAGCTTTGCCGAGCTTGGGCAGTCTGCTTTGCGAGACCGATCGCGATCTGATGGGCAGTTATTGTATCCCGGTTGTGCGGTGACGACATTCATCTACTCACCTATAAATAGGGATGCAGGGCCCATCATTAATAACGAGAACTGTAAGAACTCAAAGTTGGCTTGAGTGTGCCGGTCTCTTTTTTGAGGTCGCGCGGTTTGAGATTTAATCTGACTGGTTTCTGTGTTCGCAGGTTAAGCGGCTTACAGCTCGCGGTCAAGTTATATCTTTCTTCCAGCTTTGAATAAACCAGTCCGGGCGGTCTGCCTGCGGATTGTGTTTAGGTGTTCGCGGTTCGGTGCAGCAGACTCAGTTGATCAGGCGGTCTTAACTGACCAGGTGGCCTTGAGTTGTGGTTTGTCTCAGGCAGCAGTTCTTGTTCAGGGTTCGCGGGTTCTTCTTTAATCAAGACCGTGCGGTCTGGATGATTAATAAGTGCGAACTGGTTATTTTCAGCAGAGGAATAAGCAGCGAGTTGGAGGTCTGGGTTGCGGTCTGATAGGTGTGGTCAGTATTCTGTTTGCGCAGTCTCAGCGGCTTCCGTCCGACTTGTCTGTTCGCGCAGTTTGGTGGTTTCAAGGATCAGGTCGCGTCAGCTTGTTTTTACAGTTGTGTTTTGTGCTTCTCTCCTCCGTGATTCTTATGAATCATGTCTTGCCAAGTATACCTCGCATTGTAAAAAGATATTCAATACCATAGTACTATTCGTTCTTCTCATTGTCACTGTTGTGCTACGCTTGTGAAAGGTTTTCCGCAATTTTTTACACTTCATCTCCGGACCTCAAGTTTTTTAACAACTCTCTCTGGGATGATCAATCAAAAATGAGAAAGAGAACTCCATTTTATAGAACTCCGCGCTAGCGCTTGCGGTAGCACCTAGAGTGTGCGCTATCGTTCGTGTAGAGCGGTTGCAAAACCGTCGGCGGCATGGTTCTGTGCACGAACATGAGCTAGCACCAGGCGGTAACGCTAGCGCTAGCACCTGCGGTAACCATTAGCGCTGGCAGTAGTGCTTAAGCTCAGTTTGTTGGTTCCAAGCTGCTTTCTACCTATGGAGTATTGCACATAAAGTTCCTGCACACTATAAACACATGACAAGCAAGATCAAATACAATTTGGGATTTGTTATTCTCAAACAAAGGGATGTGACACACATGTCCAACACCCTTTACCTATCTAGCAGCGTGCTAGACTAGGCAAACTCTACCAAAACTCAGATCAAATATAGATCTTATACATAGAGCCAACAACTCCAACCTCAGGGATGCTAACTAATCCCCTATCTCAGATCCACCAGCCCAGGATCCTACCTCAGATTCCACAACAAGAATCCTACCTCAGGTTCAATATAAACCCTACCTTAGGTTCAATCTAGAACCCTACCTCAGGTCACACGGGACCTTACACTCAGATATTTGAAAGATCCTATAGAAAGTTTTAATAAATTATTACAACTTCTTCTTTGACTCAATAAAATAAGGCTTGAAGTTCTTGAGTCTTCTTGGAAGCCTTGTAATCTTCAGATAAATTTAGGGCTTCTTCTTGATAGTGCTTTTGATTACAGATAAATTTCAATCTTCTTGTATAGGTCTTCTTGATGAATATGGAGAGAGAGTTCTTCTTTTCTTGAGTAAATCTTATATCTAAATTTGAAGGTTTCCAGACCGCCCACAGTTTGCTCCATGAGTAAGTGATTCATTGTAGGCCTTTTGGAATCTTGAGCACTTAAGAAAATAGTGAAGAAGAAAACTGCTGAAGGATTTTTTCTGGTTCTTCTTTTTTCCAGCCATACTGTACTTTCTGCTTTGGGTGATTTCTATCAGCAAGATTAGGTTTTGTCGATTCATAATTTAGGTATATATTTACTGAATTAATTAACGGACATATTGGAATTAAAATTCTTTAATCCACTTGCCATCGGTGGTCAATCTGATTGGCTGAATCAGAGGTGTTGTCAATATAGATATTTGAAATCTCATCTTCTAGTCAATATAGCCCTGTCTCCTCGATATGTGTCCCGTATCGTCGATATCAAGACTTTCACGTTGATATTGCGCTATCTAGTCGACATGAAGACCATCTTGTCGATATTGCACTATCTAGGCCACATGAATATTGTCTCATCGATATTGACTTAGTTGTTTGAGCTTCAATTCGATATTCTAGTTTTTATGCTTATAATCGATATTAACTTAGTTGTTGAGCCTCTAGTCGATATTGACTTAACTTTTTGAGCTTCTAGTCGATATAGGGCCTTGTCATGACCTTGTCTCATCGACAAATTGTCTGTTGGGAAAAACTCCTTTTGATTTTACTTAACAAATTAACTATAAGTGATTTTACCTCTTAGGTTTATTACCCACATTGTAAGGGTAATCTGGTCATTAGAAGTCTTAGGATGTTACATTCAACTTAGAGTATCAATACCAAGTCAAGAAAAGCTTAAATTCAGTTAACTGAAGACTTGCGTCGAATACAAGTCGACGCAACTTCGAGTTAATGTCGAAGAAGATCATTCAGTCTGTCGAAGTATAAGTCTAGTCGAAAGGAACTCGACGCAGAAGATAGAGCTTGTCGAAGCCATCTAACAAGTCAACGCAACGTCGACTATAATTCGACGCAGAAGATAAAAGATCAAGTTCAATGCTTCAACTCGATGGGTACGTCGATAAGTTATCGACATAACGTTGACATCTGAGTTCATCCAAAGCTAAGAAGAAATTCAAAGCCACGTCGATAAGAACTCAGAGGTGCATCGACATGAAGGTTGATGAAGTTGACACAGCGTCGAATACAGTCAGAAAATAGAAGATTTTCCAGCTGTGCGTTTAGGACCTTTTTACAAGGACCACCAGGCTAGAGACAGTTCTCCAATGGCTCATTTGTTGCCAAGAATAAAATGAAGCTTTCCAGGACGCGGCAAATCACTTTTGGAAGCTATTCAAAATGGATTGATGGGTCGAGAACAAAAGAGGAATGGAAATTAGGTGAATTCCTTTTCAAAACAAGCCAAAAGGAGAAAGGCTTTTGAAAATCCAATCATACATAATAAGTATGCAAAAAGAGTATAAGAGTGGAGAGCATTGCAATTACGTTGGTCTGGCTGTCGATTAGGGTTGCTTCTTTTCTTCCTCCTTCAACCCTAAGAGACATATACAGAAAATAAGTTCTCTCTCTGCATAGGAAATATACAGGGCTTCTTCTTGTTCTACATCTCACAGTAGCCTAATTACAAGAAGCTTTCAGAGAAAAGGATCTGAGAAACATAACCCTTGCAAATCAATTCAATCATAAGCAAGGGTTCATCATCAGTAGATCAAGTGAAAGAAAACAGAAGCTGAACTTGAGAAAAACTTCTAAAGAATCCTGAGAACAGAATTCTTTATCTTCTACTTCCTTCTTTCTTCTTACTCTATTCTACTACTATAACAGAGTTTTAAGAATCCGTCTTAAAAGGATTCAGTGGTTTAAGATCTCCTTATCAAAAGATCTTAGTGGTTCAAGATCTCCTTATCATAAGATCTTTGGTTCTAAGAGTCTCCTTATCAAAAGACTCAGGCACAGGTTGTGCAATCCTACCAGGGAGGTAGAAGAGAGGACTACCCATATTTTGGGGAACCTTTATAAAAATCTTGTGTCTTCTGTGTTGTACATTTTCTGTGTTGTCCCTTTTATAGCTTGCTATTTTTCTGCTTTATATTTACAACATTTATTTATTCTGTGTTGGTTTTGTTCAGTGCATAATACCTTAATATTTTTATTGTACGCATAGTTAGGGAAAACATTTAAATCTCTATTCTCCCCCCCCCCCCCCCCCTCTAGAGAATTCTCAGAGGCGCGCTGTGCACTTTCATTGTCTTTGTCTGAACCTTGTCTAGTCGACATTTCACTTGGTAAAATTTTAATTTCACCTGTAATATTTTCAAATGCTTCTACCATATTTGTGGGCAAATATGTAGCACTTATAACATATAATGATATACCTAAAACACAGTCCACCAAAGATAACCATCAAATACAAATTGGGTTATCTTAAATCTGAGGACTTCTTCAAATCAGGAATATTGTGGGCAATTTCCCAACAATCTCCTCCTATTTCAAGAAGTCAAAATCTCAAGTTAAAGTTAACTACATTTAAGAAATATGAAACATGAGAAAATATGCACACTACAACATATATACAAATGTCTAATCATAAATGTTTTTATCAGAGATTATAGCAATGAATTAGCCAAAGCTTAATCCATACATAGCATATGCACCTGTATTTTCCTTTCTCTGTTCCTCATCAGCTTTGTCTTGGGCATTTTGCTTTTGTCTTTGAATGTATCAGAGTGGCTTTGGAGTATACCTGCTTGGCTGAGGAGTATTAGATATTTCCCCAGATTTTTGCTTTTTCCAGTAAGTTCTCTTGTGTGTTTTTTATTCTTGATATTTGGCCAATTCAACAGAGTTGTAGTACCTTCCAGTTTCTTTTCCAGTCTTACAAAAATTGTTCCCGGTATATAAAATGATATTTCTGGATTCTGGGTTCCACTATTCAAAATTGGGGTATTTGGCATTTTCTTCTGCTCTTCTCTTCTTTCGTGTCATCAACTCTTCAGTTGTGAATTCTTTACTCTTTGGGTATGATGATTCAGCTTGATAATTCCTATCGGAAGTATGCTCTGCTGAGGGGCCACACGCATGTTCTGGAGAATAGTGCAGCTCAGGTCAGTTTAGGGCCACCCTTACTGCATTTGATGTCCATATGACTTGTTCAGCACTAGCATGAGTTATTACTTTCTCCCCCTTTCTGACTTCTTCAGATACATGCTTACAAATAATGTCCGAAATAACAGATAGTTTATTCTATATCATATTAACACCATCAACCATTGTGTTTTTGGTTTCAAGAAGATGATCATCCATGAGCTGACTCTAGAAGTCTACCCTTTCAAGCCCATTCATTCTGAACTCAGTCATTATGTTGTATGTGTTGTAAATGCATTATGGTGGTATTTTGAAGTCTCAACCAGATTTTCAATTATATCAGCTAGGCATTTGTGATTCGGATCCAATTGCTTGGCAGTGTGGTCTACAGCAGGAGCAGCCCTTATAAAGAAATTTAGGGTATGTGCATTCAGGTGATGCATTTCAGCCTGAAGCACAACCATATTTTCTGACATTTCAACCCTTACTCCCTCTACAACTTTATTTACAAAGCATTCAAAGTGCTTTGTTTGCGATTCTAGCATTGCCTTCATCTGAGCCATGAATGAACCTGGAACTTCTTCAGTAGAAGGGCTAGGCTCCCCAGCATCTGTCTCTTTGGATCACTCACCATAGTATCAGCCATTGTTCTTTCATCTTCTAAAATCTCCTAAAGTACTTTCTCCACCACTTGGTCCACAACTTTTAAATCAGCTAAATTTTCAGCATCCATGTTGTCAACAACATCTAGAGCAAAGACCTCTTATTGATACTCCCCCTCAACTATTTTATTCTCTTGGGCTGAGCACTCTAGTGTGTGCTCCCCCTCAACTTCATAAACTTTCTCTTGATTACCACCCTCATTCATGGGCTCCCCCTCCTCAGAATCACCTATTTGTACATCTTCCTATGCAACAACTTCATGCACTTCACCCACTTCTGTAGTAATCACTTTAACAACCTCTTGCACATATATGCTTGCTTGCTCCCCCTCAGTTTGTGCAGGGGACATCACCAATTCTTCACTTTCAGATCTTTCATGCTCTTTCTCAGGCTTCCCAACAGACTTGTTCTTAGTGAGAATGGGTCTTTGAACTTCCTTCTCCCATCTTTCTATTTACTTCTTGTCAATTCCCTTCAGGTAGTGAATTGGCGTCCCTAGAGATTCATCTATTTTGTCAGGGAAACTTTTACAAAGGTGGAGTGAGATAATTCTTGCATAATTGGGGGCATGTAGGTTGTCCTTCATCTTCTCAAGGAACCACTAACTCTAGTCAATTTTCTTTTTCAGAGTTATCCTTGTCATGACATTGAACATCTCCCTAGAGATTCTATCATAAGACCCACCCTTGCATAGGAGGGTTTTTCCAACAATTTCTGCTAACAATTTCCCACAAGTGTTCATTTTGATTCTTTCCAAAGACCCATATATCTTGGCAGTGTAGTTGTACCATTGCAAACCTAGGTTGAAGTCCTCATCATTGAGTTCATCTTCTTCTACATCTTCAGCCAACATAGGCATTTTCAACAGCTTATGTATACTAATTGCACATTCTGACCACAAAATCAATAACTTTTGACTTTATGACCTTACCTGTCATACCTATATTAGCATTATGATAAAACTCTTGTACCTCACTTGTCATTATGAGGATTGGTTCAGATAGAGTATACCCAAGACCAGCATCATCAATTAGTTGAATGACACCACAGATTTTAGATGATGCTCCCACGAATCCTTCCCTGGCAAGTTCACTTCCCACATTGATCTTGGCAGAGGTCTTTTTGGAGGTCATCTTGCTGTTATATTGCTACTTGAAGAGTATTTCTTGAAGTTAATGTTTGATTAATGCTTGTCGAGATAGAAGGTGGTTGGTCATCTTTGTCGGTGGGACGGGAGGAGCTTTAAGGATTTTAGAATGCTTAATCTTGATTTACATTATGACCATATTTATATATGCGTTATAGTGGAAGTTCAAGAGACGCATACCTTTTAGAATGAACGGACTTGATTATATCTTGAGTCGTGCGTAGTAAATAATCCTGGCTAGCCGATACGGGGATTGTGTCGATGAGAGCTCTCATTGACAAGAAGCTTATCGATAGACTGTCTGGTCGATACAACCTTAATTATAAAAATTTTGTAGTATGTTACCAGGATCTTCTTGGCATGGCTCCTTTGGTGATACCTGAACTCTTATCTCTCTAAAAGAATTAAGATGCATGCAACATGTTAGTGTATCATGTGTTGACCTGAATCTTGGTCTATATTTTTAGAATAAATTGAATGAAATGTTCAGAATAGAGATCCTGTTCCAGCCAATAAGCCAAAACTAGTTAGTCCAAGGCCAAATATAGATTTCTGTTGACCTTTTGAACATACCTACAAAATAAAGATTACATGACCTTAGGAATCCAAATAACCTTGCGTCATGGGTTCCTTTTAGCCTTCATAATAGAATGCATGTTAACAACATTGAAAGCCAACTTCTTGTTACTAATACTTGGCCTTGTTGGATTGAACCAACAGTTAATTGCAAAATGGCCTACTTTGCCACAACACCAATGGTCAAACATATTGTATCTCCTCTTCTGATGCACCTTGTGATTGGAATAAAGGTGTTGGTGATCAGAAGACTAGACAGCAGAATTCTAAGCCAATTTTTCATGGAATTTGTGGCTGAGTGCCTGACTATGCACATCAGTCGCAACTTTAGCATTCGCTAAAGTTTTCTGACCAACAGTCTCCCTTAGGATTTGGGTGTTGTAGTAGCAGGACCAATAATAAATGGTCCATGATTCTTGAAAGTACACAGTGAGACCTCTGAGTAATCTTTAGAGGGGGTGAATAGAATTTTAAAAACTTTTCTATAATATTATGCACACATAATAAAAAATACATCTAATTACTATGCATTCAGCTTTCCAATCACAGAATAAAATAATCACAGAGTGCAAAAATAAAATAAGTGGACAGCACAGAAAATCACAGCACAAAGAGATAAGAGCTATAGTGGTTCCCCAAAACTTATGGGTATATCCACTCTTCTACCACCTTGGTAGGAATACACTATCCAGTTCCTGAGTCTTTTGACAAGGAGACTCTTAGAACCAACTACTAAGTCTTTTGACAAGGTGACTCTTAGAACCAACTATTAAGTCTTTTGACAAGGTGACTCTTAGAACCACTAAGTCTTTTAGTAAGGAGACTCTTAGAACCATTCTAGATCTTTTGGTAAGGAGATCATGAACCAACTGAATCTTTTGTAGAGGGATTCTTAGGAGTCTTTACTCAGGTTACGATAAGAAATAGACAGAGTAAGAGAAAGAAGAAGTGTTGGAACATGGTCTTCCGCATCTCCTAGGTTTGAGAATAACAAATCCTATGTGTATTTGATCTTGTGTGTTCAAGTGTGCAGGCTAACATAGTCCATATGACTCAAGGAGTACTCATGATGACTGCCCCCAAAATTAAAGCCAGAATTCGAAGAGGCTCACTAGCGCCGGCGGTAGCACCTAGCGCTGGGCGCTAGCGATGAATAGCGCAATTCCAGGAGCTGATATAGAAGGCGCTAACGCCTGGCGGTAGCAGATAACGCCGACGGTAGCGATGCACACAGAAGGAATAAAAGCAAGGTTGCCGCGGATTAAAGATCCTGCCGCGCAAGAAGTTTCTTAATCGGGGATAGCGCCGGCGGTATCTACTAGCGCTGGCGGTAGCATGACGCACAAACGGCATATAGCAAAACATTGCCGCGGATGGGAGATCCTGCCGCGCAAATTGTTTCCTAATCCGGGCTAGCGCCGGCGGTAGCGCTAGCGCCGGCGGTAGCGCTTGGGCTATAAAAGGACCCCTCTCCTTTTGCTTTCTGACACACCCATTGCATACACCTCAGAGAGAGAGTACTAGAATTCCAGAGGCTTGTCTTAGCCGAAATTTGAGGTCCCAGCGAAGCTCTGCCAATTTCTGAAGGAGAATCCCATCACGCCGAATCCAGACGAAGTCCGCTTCAACAAACGCTGATTCTACAGCGGATCTTCGTCTCCTACTTCAGAAGTTCATCTTAAGGGAGGTTTTGTCATTTTATTTCTCTTTCTTCATTGTAAACGGTAGTGAACTCGCCTCGTGTTGGCGACTAGGTCTAGGGTAGACTTAGGGCTGAAATTTGCCTCGTGTTGGCGACTAGATCTAGGCTAGTTCTAGGGGGTGCTCGAGGCCACATCCGGGGAAGGATTGGCTAGAGCAGCTTGAGGCCGAATCCGGGGTGGATAAGGCTAGGGCCACCAGTTCGTGGGGAAGCGAGTCGGGATAGAAAACAAAAAGAGTTTTTTTATTATTCGCCTCCGATCTCTAGCGTCATCGAGATCAAGTTTTGTAAAACTTATTTATCATTAATAAAGCTTGTCTCTCTTTTTGTTTTACTTAACTTATTTCATGTCTTTAATCTTGCAATAATTCAAAGTTTTTAAATATAGTCTAAAGTTTTTGAAAACCTTTATTCACCCCCCCCCCCTCTAAGGGCGCCGACCGATCCAACAAGTGGTATCAGAGCGGTTTTGTTCCAATCGGCTTAACAACCGGGAACAATGGCGTCTCATGATCTCGCTTTTCCTGAGGGTCAAGGGGTTAGTCGACCACCTCTCTTTACTGGGTCAGATTTTAACTACTGGAAAAATCGAATGATGTGTTTTCTTATGACCATGAATGTAGAAGTATGGAACATGGTAGAAGTACGGTACTCTCCCCCTACAACTGTAGTAGGAGAGGCGACATTAGCAAAACCTAAAGATAAAGGGGATGATAACGATAAACTAAGGTGTAAAAATAATGCTAAAGCAATGAACGCTTTATATTGCGCTTTAAATAGGACTGAGTTTAATAGAATATCTGCATGCACAACTGCTTATGATATTTGGAATCAATTGGAAGTTACTCACGAAGGTACATCGCAGGTAAAAGATGCCAAGCTGTTTCAACTGGAATCTGAATACGAAAAATTCAGGATGGACACGGAAGAGGACATCAACTCAATGTACACTCGTTTCACAAAGATTGTCAACGCATCAAAGGCGCTTGGAAAGACCTACTCCGACGGGGACTTGGTGAGGAAAATTCTTCGTTACTTACCTCCAAGGTTCAATCCGAAGGTGACAGCCATCTCAGAGTCGCACAACTTAAGAACACTCCAGATCGAGAATGTCATTGGGAATCTCAAAACCCATGAGGTAGAACTACAAATTCAACATGACGAATACAACAAGGAGCCGAAGAAAAAGGCGTTGGCGCTGACATCAAAGAAGGAGTGCATCGAAGAGGACGATGATGATGAAGAAGGACTCCTGGTGAAGAATTTCAAGAAGTTCATCAGAAATCCAGAGAGAATGAACACATTCCGAAAATTCTTCCAAAAAGATACTCGACGAAAGGGATCCTCCTCTTCATCGAAGAAATAAAAAGGAAGCGATGTGTACAACCCTGTATTCACCGAGTGGGCCCCCGAGGCCCAAGATATTTTTTGGCCCAATATTTCCAAAGGGCGCGACCCCGGAAGGAGGAGGGGTGAGCATTTGGAGGGAGTCGAGTCTGAGGGGCGCATCTCAGGACTGTTCCCTTGTGGGGGAGAGCCGGGGAGGCCGGGAGGCCTCCGGCTCGCCCAGAGCCCTGTGGGGGCGAGCCGGGAGGGCCGGGAGGCCTCCGGCTCGTCCAGAGCCTTGTGGGGGCGAGCCGGGAGGGCCGGGAGGCCTCCGGCTCGCCCAGGGCCTTGTGGGGGCGAGCCGGGAGGGCCGGGAGGCCTCCGGCTCGCCCAGGGCCTTGTGGGGGCCAGCCGGGAGGGCCAGGAGGCCTCCGGCTCGCCCAGAGCCTGGTGGGGGCGAGCTGGGAGGCCTCCGGCTCGCCCAGGGCCTTGTGGGGGTGAACCGAGGAGGCCGGGAGGCCTCCGGCTCGCCCAGAGCCCTGTGGGGGCAAACCGGGAGGGCTGGGAGGCCTCCGGCTCGCCCAGAGCCTTGTGGGGGCGAGCCGGGAGGGCCGGGAGGCCTCCGGCTCGCCCAGGGCCCTGTGGGGGCGAGCCGGGAGGGCCGGGATGTTGGATCTTACGGCGCCCTTAGAGGGGGGGTGAATAAGGGAATAAAATTCTTTCTATAATTTTCAAGATAATTACTAAATTGTTTTATAATGAAGGAGATTGAAATAAACAATTTAGATTTAGAATTGAAAACTTAGAACACAATATAATAGAGATTACGCCAAATGATACAAATCAAGTAAACACAAAAGAGACATGATTATATATATGAAAAAGTGTTTACATAAATTTGATTTCTATATCGCTAGAAATCGGAGGCGTACAAATGTAAATTTCTTTTTGTTTACCAATCCTTCTCCCAAGGATCGGAAGGCTATCACTTGTCTCTCCCTAGACCAAGCCCAAGCCTATCCTCTAGATCTTCCCAAGATCTAGACGTAGCACACAAGGCCACGATTTCCCACCAAGCCACGCAAGGACTTGGACGCTCCGCACAAGGAAGCGATTTTCCCCTAAGCCACGCAAGGACTTAGACGCTCCGCACAAGGAAGCGATTTTCCCTACCAATACAAAGTAAAATGTATATAAATGAAAATACAAGATAAAATAAGAACTCCCTAGAAATTCAGATCTCTGAAAGGAAGGTTGAAGCCTCGAGATAATCCTTGATGTAGAAGCGCGTCCGATCTCGTCTTCAATTTCAAACCTTCTCAGCATAAATGGGAGTTCATGAGGTTCTGGAGCTCTCTGGATGGAATGCACTCAGGAAGGGACTTAGAATCTTTAGTGGTTGAAATGCACGAACAAAAGGTGTCAATTTATAGAAAATCGCTGTCGGAATTTCCGACAGTGACTGTCGGAATTTTCCGACAGCGCTAAACTGCCGCTGGAGTGCCGTCGTGGGTGGAGTCGTGGGCAGTTGGTGTAACCGTCGAGCTGTCGCCTGGGCGACATCGATGTCGGATTTCCGACATCTCAAAACTGCTTTTCGTCGTGCTGCCGTGGGGGAAAGTAGTTGTAACTTCTCTGCTGTCGCCTGGGCGACATTGACTGTCGCCTGGGCGACAGTGACTGTCGCCTGGGCGACAGTGACTGTCGCCTGGGCGACATCTCCTCTTCATTTTTGCCATCCGAAACTTCTCCAGACTGTATATTGAGTCGTTCTCATCTCCGAAATGGGGTGGCACATTCCGTAACTCTTCCTGGATTGAAAGTTATGGCCATTTTAAGATCAGCACACAAAACTCATCCAACCTGAGACTTGTCGTTCTCGGATCATGCCCATGAACGAGGACTTGTCTCCTCATTGAACCTATACAACCTGGCCACTATAAACACACAAAAGACTAGATCAAATACAACACGGTATTTGTTATTCTCAAACCAAGAGATGCGGAAAGCAAGCTCCAACAATCTCCCCCTTTTGATAATAACAAATACCCATATGAGAAATTAGTGAGTTTATAGATAAGTGCGATAAAAGATATGCATGAATAAAAGGCTTACTGCGTGACAGATTTTACTCCCCCTAAATATATATGTCACTAGATTTCTCATTTTATTCTCCCCCTTTTGTTATTACCAAAAGTGGGTTGTCATGATCGAGCAATAGACGCTTTCCATGAAAACTTTTTAATATACTCCCCCTAAATTGTATTCTCCCCCTAAATGTATGCTCCCCCTAAATGTTATAATTAATTGCAATGGTGCATTATTTAATTATTCTCCCCTTAATCTTCTAGATTTCTTGAATTAATCTCCCCCTTTTGGTATTATCAAAAGAAGGTGGGGTGAGGGTAGTAAGGAGGCATTTAAATAACAAAGCATGATCGAGCTTTTAAATATATGAAATGATAAAGAGTTGAAGCATAGTATATAAAAGAGATTTCAAATAAAAAGATAAGAGTTGTAAGTAAGAGGAAAATTATAAGAAACATCCTTTTTGTAAGCATGAAAAGCATAAGTAAAAATATGAATTTTAGTTCAAAATTGAAAGATGTTTTAACCTTTTTGAAATCTCAAAGTTTTTCATAAAGATACCAAGCATGAAATGAACATATTAAAGAGAGATTATACTACAATGTTACTTAATTTTAAGTTCAAGAGATACCAAAACATTGTAGAGATCATGATAGGTTATCTAGTGCATTTTTATATAAAGAGTAGTATAGATAAAGCATTAGAATCCAATACTTATGAGAAGAAGTGTTATGAAAGATAATGATGTGCACATAAGTGTATTTTGGGCAATGTTAACAATTGATTTAAATCATCAAAATACAAGACATATGTAAAGTAAAGTGCACAATAAAACATAAGTAAATTACTTTCACACACTTTTAATGCACATAATTTAATTATTTTTAACAAAGTGGTGTAATAACTAAGGTTTGCACAAGCCACTTTACTATTGTTTCCAAGGTGCTCAACCTCACAATGCTTATGAAGACTTATCAGGAGGTTCAAGTAGTGCTTGGTGGAGTTATATTTGTCTACATATATATATATATATATTTTTGTTCACATTTGTGAGACAACATTCTCCGAATACACTTGTTTTGCAAACCCAACTTTTTTTTTAACTTTTAACCACTTTTCTAAATTTCATAAGTGCAATTCAAATGTAGTGTAGGTAAAAAACTTATGCAAGTTTTAATTCATTGTGCAAATACAATACACAAGCAAGCATTTTAGATTTAGACACACATGTTGATTAACAAAATAAGTGAGTGAAATATATCATTATCAATCATAAAACATTTACTCATACTTAGAGGCGTGCTAAGCTTGGTTCTACACATTTTTCAATACAATTGATGCACTTAAATGGATATATCAAAGCATGATAATCAAAACAATGTTCATAGAAATTTCAAGAAATAAATTTTAACATTGTAAATAATTATAAATAATAGAATTCATACATGCTTGATATTGGCAATAAAGATCATACAGTTTTTTTTTAAGTTTAATCATTTTTTTTAAATCAAATAAAAACAGAAAATCACAAAAACATATTTTTGTAATTTTTGAATTTTGAATTTTTGTAGTAGATTTTTCATAATAAAAAAAAATAACAAAAACATATTTTTGTATATTTTTTTAAATTTTGAACTTTTGTAGTTGATTTTTCATAATATGATTAAAAACACAAATAGCAAAAAAAAATTTGTATTTTTGAATTTTGATCTTTTGTAGTTGATTTTTCATAATATAAATAAAACAAAAATAACAAAAGTCAGAAACACAACAAATAAGTAGAAAATATGAACCAACATATTTTTATGGATTTTCAGAAATTTTAAAAATCAGAAAATTCCAACACCCACGCTAGCGCCGGCGCTAGCGCTAGCGCTGGAAACAGTACTCAATTTTTTGAGAATATTAAAAATCTGATTTTTTATTTTGATTAAGTGTCCTTAGAGTAGTTCCATGCTGAAATTTCAGAATTTTCAGAGATGTCTTGATTGCTCAAATTTGCATAAAACTTAAACTTTTTCAAATACATGTGTTTTACAAAAACATTTAAGCTCAAAAAGATAAATTATGCAAACACATGAGGACATTTTTATTAAACAACCCAAAATATGCATGATTTAAGTGATAAGTAAATAAAATGTTCATACAGTACGTAATATAGGTATGTCCTAAGATTAGAAACTACCCCGACTAAATGTCTACACCCTAGCCTCGTACTAAGTGACGGATGAGCATGAGGAGCTGCACGCATGCCGTAGGTTGGGGTGTTAGTCTTATATGCACACACTAGAGAACACTCAACCTAGCACTCTTTCCCCCCAGTGCCTCGCAAGGCCCCACTGGAACCCTCCCTGGTTAAGGACAAGACATGACTTAGAGGTTAGGTCTCTAATGCATACAACCCTACGCCCCCGCTATTGTGAGACACATGTCATAGGTTAATGATTATGGATATACTAAGCGTTTTAGTCTAAGGATTGATTCATAAAACATGAGTTTATTTTAGTTTTAGAACATATTGTAGATTTTGAAATCACAATGTACTCATGAATTTTAAAGTTCAAATTTCTCTACCTTTAGCATGTCACTGTATTGATAATCCTAACATAAACACTAAATTGAGCATATACAAAGAGGTGCGGCTAGGATAATGAATTTGGATGTTATGCAAAATATGCTAAATTTATATAATTGGTTTGCATGTAATCAATTTTAGAGTTTTGAAAATTTATAGACCTAGAATGAAGTGACAATTCTATTTGATTTCATCTTGTTGATACCAAGTTAATTCATAGGTCTAAAGATAATGATATACATGCAAACAATAAAGATGCACATCACACACACAAAACAAGATATGAAACTATAATACCAATTGCAATCATATATTTCATAATTCCTAAGGTTGATAGAATTAGTTGATTTAAGATAGGTCTTGATGGATCATGAATTATGATATATGATTATAGTGAATTTTAGCATAGGATATTAATAGATCATGGTGGTGATTGTGAAATCATATTTATCATTTTTGAAAATTTTCTTTTGATTTTAATTTTTAGAAATTAGACTAAACAAATACAAAATAATTTTTCAGAGAAATCAGAATTTTTTAGGAAAATATGCTACCGCCAGCGTTAGTGATAACGCCTGGCGTTAGCAATAGAGTTACAATATTTGATTTTAAAACACATTGTTTTTTATATTAATTGATTCCGATTTTTCTTGATTATGATTTTCAATATAAGGACTATTATATGTAGCAACGAAAAAAAAGACAAATATGCAATTGGTTGCGCGTTTAATATTTTAGCCTAAGACCCCTAATAGTCCATTTAAATCCAATTTTGAAAGTAATTTCATTAATCTTGATAATATCATTTAGCAAATTTAGCATTCAATTTATAATGATAATATAAGACATTTATAGGCAATGGATTTAAAAAGGATAAAACATATAAAAAGGAAAGATAGATCACTTGAAAACTTTATGACTTTTTATTTAATTTAATTCAATTTTGATTTGATAAACATTAGGCTTAAAATGTAAAAGTCATATTTCATAATATATCTAAATGACCATAAACAAGTTAGCTCAAAAATAAAAAATAAATAAAAGAAAAAGCAATTACGCATATCATGAAGTAGAGTAATGATATTTCATTTTTAATTTATTTCCACTTCATGCAAATGATAGGATACTAATGAATAAGAGATTTTGGTATCCAAAGGGGACCATGAGGGATGGTTCCTTTGGGTACCCAAATACGACATGATGATTTTTTAGGAGACAAGGATAAATGGGCCCTTTCTATTAAAGTTGATGTGTCATTTTTCTTTAAGGGTCTCCATTCATACCTTGGTTGTTTATCTTTAAAATTCATATTATGATTATGTGACATCTTTATATGATTGTATTTGTTTGAAAAATAATTCATTTGTGATTTATGTTTATTCAAATTATTTTTCAAAATAGATTGATGATGATAATCATAATGAATTTTATTATATGGATTCTTTGAAATTTTATAAGAGTGATTGTCTTTCTTTAGAAGTGATTGTTGAAAGAGTGGGTTACAATATGTTTTAAAAGATTGATTATCATTTTGATGATTTTCATTTCCACTCTTTCTTTTAGACATACTCTTATAATATGAAGAATAATATTTTATATTTTGATTTTCATGAAAATGAGTTTTTAAATTTGAGTCATGATTAAAAATATATTGAGACTTATAATAGTGACTCTTAAGAATTTTATGAGGATCATAATTCTTTTTTAAACCAAACTCCTTTTGATTTAATGTGTGAAAATGATCCTTTTTAGAAATGATTTTGTAAGTTAATTTATCCTTGTTATTCAAAATCTTATGATGAAATTTATTAGGTGACATTTGAAATTTTTCAAAAAAAGATTTTAATTGTTTTAACTTACAAGTTAAAGCATCATTTTCAACTATCAATTTTTCATTATGTTCTTTTGAAACTAAGAGCCCTTTTTCAATTTCCTTGAATTTTTCCTTAAATAAATTGCAATCAAAACAAGGAGTAGGAATTGTAACTAAAGAGCATGAAATAGAATTTAACACATCAATATTTGATTCTACGTTATCGTTTGCTTTTAAAGATTTATTTTCTAAATGTAATTTTGAATTAGCAATTTTTAACTTTAAAATTTTGCGTTTAGCAATTTTAAGCATACGAGATGTAGAAATAGAATTTTTTACAAAAAGAGAAGATTTAGATTTTCTTACCTTGCAATAGTTTCCGTCTTCTCTTTTGCTTGATGTGTTGCCATCAACTGAGTCCAATATTGTGACGTTGACTTCTTCATCTTCCTCTTCCAAACAAGAGTGTCCATCATCCTTTCCGCTTGATGAGCATTCTATGGATCCATCCTTTGTGTAGCTTTCTTGAATATTTGCATAGGCTTGCATATTTTCTGGTTCTTGTGAATGTTTCGCACCTGTAGAAGGAGAATCATAAGTTCTTTCAAGAAAACTCCAAATTTCATATGCGGTAGGTAAAGTATAAATAAGTTTGAAAATATTTTGGTCTAACGCACAAAATATACTATTCATAGATTTTGCATTTAAAATAATTTCGTTTTTAGTTAGTACGCTAGATGGCTTTTTAATAGTAATATTCCAAACTTTTTCATCTAAGGCCTTAAGAAAATTTTTCATTAATATTTTCCACCCATTATAATTTTCACCCATAAATAATGGTGGTGATAATACTTTTTCATTTATATTAAAATTTTCCCCACTAGTAGAAGCGAGATCATGATCAAGAGACGCCATTATTCCCGGTTGTTAAGCCGATTTGGAATAACCTTCCTCTGATACCAATTGTTGGATCTTACGGCGCCCTTAGAGGGGGGGTGAATAAGGGAATAAAATTCTTTCTATAATTTTCAAGATAATTACTAAATTGTTTTATAATGAAGGAGATTGAAATAAACAATTTAGATTTAGAATTGAAAACTTAGAACACAATATAATAGAGATTACGCCAAATGATACAAATCAAGTAAACACAAAAGAGACATGATTATATATATATGAAAAAGTGTTTACATAAATTTGATTTCTATATCGCTAGAAATCGGAGGCGTACAAATGTAAATTTCTTTTTGTTTACCAATCCTTCTCCCAAGGATCGGAAGGCTATCACTTGTCTCTCCCTAGACCAAGCCCAAGCCTATCCTCTAGATCTTCCCAAGATCTAGACGTAGCACACAAGGCCACGATTTCCCACCAAGCCACGCAAGGACTTGGACGCTCCGCACAAGGAAGCGATTTTCCCCTAAGCCACGCAAGGACTTAGACGCTCCGCACAAGGAAGCGATTTTCCCTACCAATACAAAGTAAAATGTATATAAATGAAAATACAAGATAAAATAAGAACTCCCTAGAAATTCAGATCTCTGAAAGGAAGGTTGAAGCCTCGAGATAATCCTTGATGTAGAAGCGCGTCCGATCTCGTCTTCAATTTCAAACCTTCTCAGCATAAATGGGAGTTCATGAGGTTCTGGAGCTCTCTGGATGGAATGCACTCAGGAAGGGACTTAGAATCTTTAGTGGTTGAAATGCACGAACAAAAGGTGTCAATTTATAGAAAATCGCTGTCGGAATTTCCGGCAGTGACTGTCGGAATTTTCCGACAGCGCTAAACTGCCGCTGGAGTGCCGTCGTGGGTGGAGTCGTGGGCAGTTGGTGTAACCGTCGAGCTGTCGCCTGGGCGACATCGATGTCGGATTTCCGACATCTCAAAACTGCTTTTCGTCGTGCTGCCGTGGGGGAAAGTAGTTGTAACTTCTCTGCTGTCGCCTGGGCGACATTGACTGACGCCTGGGCGACATTGACTGTCGCCTGGGCGACAGTGACTGTCGCCTGGGCGACATCTCCTCTTCATTTTTGCCATCCGAAACTTCTCCAGACTGTAGATTGAGTCGTTCTCATCTCCGAAATGGGGTGTCACATTCCGTAACTCTTCCTGGATTGAAAGTTATGGCAATTTTAAGATCAGCACACAAAACTCATCCAACCTGAGACTTGTCGTTCTCGGATCATGCCCATGAACGAGGACTTGTCTCCTCATTGAACCTATACAACCTGGCCACTATAAACACACAAAAGACTAGATCAAATACAACACGGTATTTGTTATTCTCAAACCAAGAGATGCGGAAAGCAAGCTCCAACACGGGAGGCCTCCGGCTCGCCCAGAGCCTTGTGGGGGCGAGCCGGGAGGGCCGGGAGGCCTCCGGCTTGCCCAGGGCCTTGTGGGGGCGAGCCGGGAGGGCCGGGAGGCCTCCGGCTCGCCCAGGGCCTTGTGGGGGCGAGCCGGGAGGGCCGGGAGGCCTCCGGCTCGCCCAGGGCCTTGTGGGGGCGAGCCGGGAGGGCCGGGAGGCCTCCGGCTCGCCCAGAGCCTTGTGGGGGCGAGCCGGGGAGGCCGGGAGGCCTCTGGCTCGCCCAGAGCCCTGTGGGGGCGAGCCGGGAGGGCCGGGAGGCCTCTGGCTCGCCCAGAGCCTTTTGGGGTCGAAGCGGGAGGGCTTGGAGGCCTCCGGCTCGCCCAGGGCCTTGTGGGGGCGAGCCGGGAGGGCCGGGAGGCCTCCAGCTCGCCCAGGGCCTTGTGGGGGCCAGCCGGGAGGGACAGGAGGCCTCCGGCTCGCCCAGAGCCTGTTGGGGGCGAGCCGGGAGGGCCGGAGGCCTCCGGCTCGCCCAGGGCCTTGTGGGGGCGAGCCGGGAGGGCCGGGAGGCCTCCGGCTCGCCCAGGGCCTTGTGGGGGCGAGCCGGGAGGGCCGGGAGGCCTCCGGCTCGCCCAAAGCCTTGTGGGGGCGAGCCGGGGATGCCGGGAGGCCTCCGGCTCGCCCAGAGCCCTGTGGGGGCGAGCCGGGAGGGCCGGGAGGCCTCCGGCTCGCCCAGAGCCTTTTGGGGTCGAGCCGGGAGGGCCTGGAGGCCTCCGGCTCGCCCAGGGCCTTGTGGGGTCGAGCCGGGAGGGCCGGGAGGCCTCCGGCTCGCCCAGGGCCTTATGGGGGCCAGCCGGGAGGGCCAGGAGGCCTCCGGCTCGCCCAGAGCCTGGTGGGGGCGAGCCGGGAGGGCCGGGAGGCCTCCGGCTCGCCCAGGGCCTTGTGGGGGCGAGCCGGGGAGGCCGGGAGGCCTCCGGCTCGCCCAGAGCCCTGTGGGGGCGAGCCGGGAGGGCCGGGAGGCCTCCGGCTCGCCCAGAGCCTTGTGGGGGCGAGCCAGGAGGGCCGGGAGGCCTCCGGCTCGCCCAGGGCCTTGTGGGAGCGAGCCGGGAGGGCCGGGAGGCCTCCGGCTCGCCCAGAGCCTTGTGGGGGCCAGCCGGGAGAGCCGGGAGGCCTCCGGCTCGCCCAGGGCCTTATGGGGGCGAGCCGAGAGGGCTGGGAGGCCTCCGACTCGCCCAGAACCTTGCCGGGTAGGCGGTCTGCGTTTAGCGCCCAAGAGTAGCGGGATTTGGCTATTCGCAGTCCAGTTTTGGTTATTCGCAGTCCAAGAGCAGCGGGATTTGGCTATCTGCAGCCCAGTTCAAGGGTATTTTGGTAATCTGGCAGACCAGTTTTTGGCTATTTGCAGCCCAACTTCAGAAATCCTATAAATAGGACCAAGGGGGCACCATTTGGAAGGATCTGATTCTAGGCTAGCTCTCTCCCTCTCCCTCTCTCTCTCCATCCCCAAGTCTCTCTAGGGGGGTGAGGAGAGCCTCTAGTGGTGCCCAAGCTCAGTAGTGGCTTGGGAGTGGAAGTTCCTAAGGGGCTTCCGGGTATGTGGCGGGACCTCCCCACTAAGCCCTTAGTCCAGTCCCTAGTTCCAACACCTTCAACCTAGAGCTCTCCCTTGGGAGGAGTAAGGATTGGTCGCCCCTCGGCTAGCTGAGGGCCCCGAACTCCACAGAGACTAAGTCTTGTTCGCAAGTCTCGGTTTCAACATATGGTGCGGTGAGCGTGGAGTGTGACCGATTCAAGAAATCCTCAAGATGAGTTCCATGGACGGAGGTGGAAGATCAGACCCAAGTCACTCCCAGCCCCCGGTGGCTGGGGTGACGTTGGAGATGTTCGAAAATTTCAAGCAAGAGGTCTTACAGACCGTCCAGGTTGCCTTCGCCATGATAGTCAGAGGCAGAAGAGATGGTCCGGAGATCCCGCCCCAACAGGTGGACGAGGGAACTCTCGGCCAGCAGTCCAGGAAGGAAGTACCGGTGGGGGGAGAGTGGGGAGGTGTCATACCCCCACTCGCCCATCCCCATGGGGGCGAGCTCAGGAGGGAGGCGCCCTCCCAGCTCGCCCCACCCCTGCAAGGGGGTGAGCTCAGGAGGGAGGCGCCCTCCCAGCTCACCCCACCCCGGCAAGGGGGCGAGCTCAGGAGGGAAGCGCCCTCCCAGCTCACCCCACCCCTGCAAGGGGGCGAGCTCAGGAGGGAGGCGCCCTCCCAGCTCGCCCCACCCCTGCAAGGGGGCGAGCTCAGGAGGGGGCCGCCCTCCCAGCTCGCCCCGCCCATGTTCCAAGGGGGCGAGCTCAGGAGGGGGCCGCCCTCCCAGCTCGCCCCGCCCATGTTCCAAGGGGGCGAGCTTAGGAGGGGGCCGCCCTCCCAGCTCTCCCCGCCCCTGTTCCAAGGGGGCGAGCTCAGGAGGGGGCCGCCCTCCCAGCTCGCCCCGCCTCTGTTCCAAGGGGGCGAGCTCAGGAGGGAGGCGCCCTCCCAGCTCGCCCCGGGCCTTCTAGCCCCGTCCCGAAAGGGGGGCGAGCGGGGAGGCATCCGGCCCCCACTCGCCCCACCCCAAAAGAAATCGAGTGAAGGGTGGTGGGAGAGACCACCCCTGTAGGCGGCCATCCAATAGCCCGGCGGGCGCAGCTGCCAACAAGCCGACTCCACGAGGGGGGGAAAGGAAGAACCATAAAAGGAAAAGATCCAGCTGCCCGAGGTGGAGGCAGGGACCAAGGACACCCCCTCCACCGCCTCCGCAAGCTATGGCAATGGGCGTGGGAAGGAGGAGAGCCAGGAGAGCAGGAAGAAGAGGAAAAGGAGGGGGTTGGGTGGAGTTATCCTACTGTGATTTCCACTAGGAGGAAGGTCACGCGACATCCACCTGCCCCGAGTTTTTGGAAATAAGGGAGGCAATGGCTCCGATACAACAACGACACTGGCCGAAGGGGGTCGAGGAGGACGGACCCTAAGATGTTGGAGGCAAAGAAAGGATATCCCAGCTAAGTGGTGGCGACCAAAAACGCTTGTACCAGTAACTCCACGTAATGCAATGGTTTGTTTTCTTACTTAGGTTATTTTTCTCGCATGCAATATTATGACTGACAAGGTGTGATATATGTTGGTGCTGGAATGCCCCAGATCGATTCCGCTCCCGGGCTCTTATCTAGACGGGGGGTTCAGGTTGATCTCTGGAGAGGCTGGCAAGGTGTGATATATGTTGGTGCTGGAATGCCCCAGATCGATTCCGTTCCCGGGCTCTCATCTAGACAGGGGGTTCAGGTTGATCTCTGGAGAGGCTGGCAAGGTGTGATATATGTTGGTGCTGAAATGCCCCAGATTGATTCCGCTCCCGGGCTCTTATCTAGATGGGGGGTTCAGGTTGATCTCTGGAGAGGCTGGCAAGGTGTGATATATGTTGGTGCTGAAATGCCCCAGATCGATTCCGCTCCCGGGCTCTCATCTAGACGGGGGGTTCAGGTTGATCTCTGGAGAGGCTGGCAAGGTGTGATATATGTTGGTGCTGGAATGCCCCAGATCGATTCCGCTCCCGGGCTCTCATTTAGACGGGGGGTTCAGGTTGATCTCTGGAGAGGCTGGCAAGGTGTGATATATGTTGGTGCTGGAATGCCCCAGATCGATTCCGCTCCCGGGCTGTCATCTAGACGGGGGGTTCAGGTTGATCTCTGGAGAGGCTGGCAAGGTGTGATATATGTTGGTGCTGGAATGCCCCAGATCGATTCCGCTCCCGGGCTCTCATCTAGACGGGGCGTTCAGGTTGATCTCTGGAGAGGCTGGCAAGGTGTGATATATGTTGGTGCTGGAATGCCCCAGATCGATTCCGCTCCCGGGCTCTCATCTAGACGGGGGGTTCAGGTTGATCTCTAGAGAGGCTGGCAAAGTGTGATATATGTTGGTGCTGGAATGCCCCAGATCGATTCCGCTCCCGGGCTCTCATCTAGACGGGGGGTTCAGGTTGATCTCTGGAGAGGCTGGCAAGGTGTGATATATGTTGGTGCTAGAATGCCCCAGATCGATTCCGCTCCCGGGCTCTCATCTAGACGGGGGGTTCTGGTTGATCTCTGGAGAGGCTGGCAGGGTGATTCATGTTGGCTAAGGCCCCGAGCAGACCCGCTGATGAGGCTCTCATCTAGCTGGCAGGTCCGAAGGCTCACTCGGTGGCAGATTCTAAGTTTTCCAAGGTTGGCTCCGAGCAGACCCGCTGACCAGGCTCCCACCAAGCTGGCAGGTCCGAGGATCGCTCGGTGGCAGGAAAATCCCAAGTACTTAGTCCCGATGCTGGCCCGCTGACCAGGCTCCCACCAAGCTGGCAGGTCCGAGGATCACTCGGGGGAAGGAGAGTCTCAGGGTACTTAGTCCCGACGATGGCCCGCTGACCAGGCTCCCATCAAGCTGGCAGGTCCGAGGATCGCTCGGTGGCAGGAAAGACCCAAGTACTTAGTCCCGATGCTGGCCCGCTGACCAGGCTCCCATCAAGCTGGCAGGTCCGAGGATCGCTCGGTGGCAGGAAAGACCCAAGTACTTAGTCCCGATGCTGGCCCGCTGACCAGGCTCCCACCAAGCTGGCAGGTCCGAGGATCGCTCGGGGAAGGAGAGTCTCAGGGTACTTAGTCCTGACGCTGGCCCGCTGACCAGGCTCCCATCAAGCTGGCAGGTCTGAGGATCGCTCGGTGGCAGGAAAGACCCAAGTACTTAGTCCCGATGCTGGCCCGCTGACCAGGCTCCCATCAAGCTGGCAGGTCCGAGGATCGCTCGACGGCAGGAAAGTCCCAAGTACCTAGTCCCGATGCTGGCCCGCTGACCAGGCTCCCATCAAGCTAGCAGGTCTGAGGATCGCTCGGTGGCAGGAAAATCCCAAGTACTAGTCCCGATGCTGGCCCGCTAACCAGGTTTCCATCAAGCTGGCAGGTCCGAGGATCGCTCGGTGGCAAGAAAGTCCCTCGTACTTAGTCCCCATGCTGACATGCTGACCAGGCTCCCACCTAGCTGGCAGGGTCAAGAACCGCCCAGTGGCCGAAAATTCTCTTATGTATTTTTCCCACGAGGTGGTCTCGCTAGCTGGGCTCTCACTAGCCGGCAGGGTTGGAAGACCTCTCGGGGAGGCTATGTATTTTTCCCCCGAGGTGGTCTCGCTAGCCGGGCTCTCACTAGCCGGCAGAGTTGGAAGACCTCTCGGGGAGGCTATGTATTTTTCCCCCGAGGTGATCTCGCTAGCCGGGCTCTCACTAACCGGCAGAGTTGGAAGACCTCTCGGGGAGGTTATGTATTTTTCCCCCGAGGTGGTCTCGCTAGTCGGGCTCTCACTAGCCGGCAGAGTTGGAAGACCTCTCGGGGAGGCTATGTATTTTTCCCCCGAGGTGATCTCGCTAGCCGGGCTCTCACTAACCGGCAGAGTTGGAAGACCTCTCGGGGAGGTTATGTATTTTTCCCCCGAGGTGATCTCGCTAGCCGGGCTCTCACTAACCGGCAGAGTTGCAAGACCTCTCGGGGAGGTTATGTATTTTTCCCCCGAGGTGATCTCGCTAGCCGGGCTCTCACTAACCGGCAGAGTTGCAAGACCTCTCGGGGAGGTTATGTATTTTTCCCCCAAGGTGGTCCCGCTAGCCGGGCTCTCACTGGCCGTCAAGGTTGGGGGACCTCTCGGGGAGGCGCTGTGGCTTTTCCAAGATATCACCAATAGCCGGATTCCCAGCGACACTCGTCGAATATGCAGGGTTGGACATTTCTTTCCGAGCGTGAGCCACGCTCGAAAAGAGCGGGGATTGTGTACAACCCTGTATTCGCCGAGTGGGCCCCCGAGGCCCAAGATATTTTTAGGCCCAATATTTCCAAAGGGCGCGACCCCGGAAGGAGGAGGGGTGAGCATTTGGAGGGAGTCGAGTCTGAGGGGCGCATCTCAGGACTGTTCCCTTGTGGGGGAGAGCCGGGGAGGCCGGGAGGCCTCCGGCTCGCCCAGAGCCCTGTGGGGCGAGCCGGGAGGGCCGGGAGCCCTCCGGCTCGCCCAGAGCCTTGTGGGGGCGAGCCGGGAGGGCCGGGAGGCCATCGGCTCGCCCAGGGCCTTGTGGGGGCGAGCCGGGAGGGCCGGGAGGCCTCCGGCTTGCCCAGGGCCTTGTGGGGGCCAGCCGGGAGGGCCGGGAGGCCTCCGGCTCGCCCAGAGCCTTGTGGGGGCGAGCCGGGAGGGCCGGGAGGCCTCCGGCTCGCCCAGGGCCTTGTGGGGGCGAGCCGGGAAGGTCGGGAGGCCTCCGGCTCGCCCTGGGCCTTGTGGGGGCGAGCCGAGAGGGCCGGGAGGCCTCCGGCTCGCCCAGAACCTTGTCGGGTAGGCGGTCTGCGTTTAGCGCCCAAGAGTAGCGGGATTTGGCTATTCGCAGTCCAGTTTTGGTTATTCGCAGTCCAAGAGCAGCGGGATTTGGCTATCTGCAGCCCAGTTCAAGTGTATTTTGGTAATCTGGCAGACCAGTTTTCGTCTATTTGCAGCCCAACTTCAGAAATCCTATAAATAGGACCAAGGGGGCACCATTTGGAAGGATCTGATTCTAGGCTAGCTCTCTCCCTCTCTCTCTCTCCCTCCCCAAGTCTCTCTAGGGGGGTGAGGAGAGCCTCCAGTGGTGCCCAAGCTCAGTAGTGGCTTGGGAGGGGAAGTTCCTAAGGGGCTTCCGGGTATGTGGCGGGACCTCCCCACTAAGCCCTTGGTCCAGTCCCTAGTTCCAACACCTTCAACCTAGAGCTCTCCCTTGGGAGGAGTAAGGATTGGTTGCCCCTCGGCTAGCTGAGGGCCCCGAACTCCACAGAGAGGGTCGGGAGGCCTCCGGCTCGCCCAGGGCCTTGTGGGGGCGAGCCGGGAGGGCCGGGAGGCCTCCGGCTCGCCCAAGGCCTTGTGGGGGCCAGCCGGGAGGGCCGGGAGGCCTCCGGCTCTCCCAGAGCCTTGTGGGGGCGAGCCGGGAGGGCCGGGAGGACTCCGGCTCGCCCAGGGCCTTGTTGGGGCGAGCCGGGAGGCCTCCGGCTCGCCCAGGGCCTTGTGGGGGCGAGCCGAGATGGCCGGGAGGCCTCCGGCTCGCCCAGAACCTTGCCGGGTAGGCGGTCTGCGTTTAGCGCCCAAGAGTAGCGGGATTTGGCTATTCGCAGTCCAAGAGCAGCGGGAGGCCTCCGGCTCGCCCAGAGCCTTGTGGGGGCGAGCCGGGATGGCCGGGAGGCCTCCGGCTCGCCCAGGGCCTTGTGGGGGCGAGCCGGGAGGGCCGGGAGGCCTCCGGCTCGCCCAGGGCCTTCTGGGGGCCAGCCGGGAGGGCCGGGAGGCCTCCGGCTCGCCCAGAGCCTTGTGGGGGAGAGCCGGGAGGGCCGGGAGGCCTCCGGCTCGCCCAGGGCCTTGTGGGGGCGAGCCGGGAGGGCCGGGAGGCCTCCGGCTCGCCCAGGGCCTTGTGGGGGCCAGCCGGGAGGGCCGGGAGGCCTCCGGCTCGCCCAGAGCCTTGTGGGGGCGAGCCAGGAGGGCCGGGAGGCCTCCGGCTCGCCCAGGGCCTTGTGGGGGCGAGCCGGGAGGGCCGGGAGGCCTCTGGCTCGCCCAGGGCCTTGTGGGGGCGAGCCGAGATTGCCGGGAGGCCTCCGGCTCGCCAAGAACCTTGCCGGGTAGGCGGTCTGCGTTTAGCGCCCAAGAGTAGCGGGAGGCCTCCGGCTCGCCCAGAGCCTGGTGGGGGCGAGCCGGGAGGGCCGGGAGGCCTCCGGCTCGCCCAGGGCCTCGTGGGTGCGAGCCGGGGAGGCGGGGAGGCCGGGAGGCCTCCGGCTCGCCCAGAGCATTGTGGGGGCGAGCCGGGAGGGCTGGGAGGCCTCCGGCTCGCCCAGGGCCTTGTGGGGGCGAGCCGGGAGAGCCGGGAGGCCTCCGGCTCGCCCAGGGCCTTGTGGGGGCGAGTCGGGAGGTCCGGGAGGGTCGGGAGGCCTCCGGCTCGCCCAGAGCCTTATGGGGGCGAGCAGGGGAGGCCGGGAGGCCTCCGGCTCGCCCAGAGCTCTGTGGGGGTGAGCCGGGAGGGCCGGGAGGCCTCCGGCTCGCCCAGAGCCTTGTGGGGGCGAGCCGGGAGGGCCGGGAGACCTCCGGCTCGCCCAGGGCCTTGTGGGGGCGACCCGGGAGGGCCGGGAGGCCTCCGGCTCGCCCAGGGCCTTGTGGGGGCCAGCCCGGAGGGCCAGGAGGCCTCCGGCTCGCCCAGAGCCTGGTGGGGGCGAGCCGGGAGGGCCGGGAGGCCTCCGGCTCGCCCAAGGCCTTGTGGGGACGAGCCGGGGAGGCCGGGAGGCCTCCGGCTCGCCCAGAGCCCTGTGGGGGCGAACCGGGAGGGCCGGGAGGCCTCCGGCTCGCCCAGAGCCTTGTGGGGGCGAGCCGGGAGGGTCGGGAGGCCTCTGGCTCGCCCAGGGCCCTGTGGGGGCGAGCCGGGAGAGGCGGGAGGCCTCCGGCTCGCCCAGAGCCTTATGGGGGCGAGCCGGGAGGGCCGGGAGGCCTCCGGCTCGCCCAGGGCCTTGTGGGGGCGAGCCGGGAGGGCCGAGAGGCCTCCGGCTCGCCCAGGGCCTTGTGGGGGCGAGCCGGAAGGGCCGGGAGGCCTCCGGCTCGCCCAGGGCCTTGTGGGGGCGAGCCGGGAGGGCCGGGAGGGCCGGGAGGCCTCCGGCTCGCCCAGAGCATTGTGGGGGCGAGCCGGGGAGGCCGGGAGGCCTCCGGCTCTTCCAGAGCCCTGTGGGGGCGAGCCGGGAGGGCCGGGAGGCCTCCGGCTCGCCCAGAGCCTTTTGGGGGCGAGCCAGGAGGGCCGGGACGCCTCCGGCTCGCCCAGAGCCTTTTGGGGGCGAGCCGGGAGGGCCGGGAGGCCTCCGGCTCGCCCAGGGCCTTGTGGGGGCGAGCCGGGAGGGCCGGGAGGCCTCCGGCTCGCCCAGGGCCTTGTGGGGGCCAGCCGGGAGGGCCAGGAGGCCTCCGGCTCGCCCAGAGCCTGGTGGGGGCGAGCCGGGAGGGCCGGGAGGCCTCCTGCTCGCCCAGGGCCTTGTGGGGGAGAGCTGGGGAGGCCGGGAGGCCTCCGGCTCGCCCAGATCACTGTGGGGGCGAGCCGGGAGGGTCGGGAGGCCTCCGGCTCGCCCAGAGCCTTGTGGGGGCGAGCCAGGAGGGCCGGGAGGCCTCCGGCTCGCCCAGGGCCTTGTGGTGGCAAGCCGGGAGGGCCGGGAGGCCTCCGGCTCGCCCAGAGCCTTGTGGGGGCGAGCCGGGAGGGCCGGGAGGCCTCCGGCTCGCCCAGGGCCTTGTGGGGTCGAGCCGGGAGGGCCGGGAGGCCTCCGGCTTGCCCAGGGCCTTGTGGGGGCGAGCCGAGAGGGCCGGGAGGCCTCCGGCTCGCCCAGAACCTTGCCGGGTAGGGGGTCTGCGTTTAGCGCCCAAGAGTAGCGGGATTTGGCTATTCGCAGTCCAGTTTTGGTTATTCGCAGTCCAAGAGCAGCGGGATTTGGCTATCTGCAGCCCAGTTCAAGGGTATTTTGGTAATCTGGCAGACCCGTTTTCGGCTATTTGCAGCCCAACTTCAGAAATCCTATAAATAGGACCAAGGGGGCACCATTTGGAAGGATCTAATTCTAGGCTAGCTCTCTCCCTCTCTCTCTCCCTCCACAAGTCTCTCTAGGGGGGTGAGGAGAGCCTCCAGTGGTGCCCAAGCTCAGTAGTGGCTTGGGAGGGGAAGTTCCTAAGGGGCTTCCGGGTATGTGGCGGGACCTCCCCACTAATCCCTTGGTCCAGTCCCTAGTTCCAACACCTTCAACCTAGAGCTCTCCCTTGGGAGGAGTAAGGATTGGTCGCCCCTCGGCTAGCTGAGGGCCCCGAACTCCACAGAGACTAAGTCTTGTTCGCAAGTCTCGGTTTCAACACGATGATGAAGAAGAAAGGCCGCCTCCAGAATGCTATCACTGCAGAAAAACCGGGCACATTCGGAGCCAGTGCCCAAAATACCAAAAGGAACGGAAAGAACAAAAGAAAGCAAAAGAAAAGAAGAAAGCGCTGAAGGCCGCTACTTGGGATGACTCTTCCTATGAAGAGTCAAACGGTTCTGAGTCAAGTAGCGAGGAGGAAGCAAACTTGTGCTTAATGGCCAAAAACGACGATGACGACACCAGTGTTCTTAGCGACACTGAGGTATCTCCTCCTACCTTTGAAGAACTTTATGATAAATTTGCTTTATTAAATCTTGAAAATGAATCTATTATAAAAGAAAATCGTAAGCTCACAAAAAAAATTAGTCTCTCTTAAAAAAAGAAAAGTTTCATGTCAAGAATGTGAGCACTCTTTATTTATGATAAAAAGAACTTGAAGTTTCTCTCTCTAATGCCCTTTCACAAAACAAAATCATGCAAAAGAAAAAGGGGACTTAGAGAGAAAATTGAAAACTTCTATATTACAAATTGAAAAGAACAAAAAAGGATTTGAAAATAAATGCGTTATGATTGTTCAAGAAAATACATCTCTTAAAAAACAAAATCTAAATCTAAATTTAGCCATAACCAAATTCGGGATTGGTCAAAAATCCCTGGATATGCTTCTGGGTAATCAATGCTTTGGGTCTGGAAAAATCGGACTCGGATATAAAAGTGAACACTACCACCCGGCGCTAGCTACTAACGCTGGCGGTAGCTCTAATGTTAAAAATTCTTCTGGTTTTTCTAATGTACAAACATCATCCAGCAAGGGCAACATAGAAACTCAGAAAAGGGTCTCAACCCCTTTATTTCGTGTGTTAATTGTCTTAAATTTGGACACACGTCTGGCTCTTGCAGGAATATAATAAATCAACGATCATTAAAACAAATCTGGGTACCTAAGAAATCCACTTACTCTATGGGTGGTACCTCTTGGGTATCTGGGTCTTTACTCTCATCCTCTTTCTAGATTTGCAGGAAGGCTAAGGAAACAGAAGATGTGTGGTATTTGGACTCAGGCTGCTCCAAACACATGACGGGCAATAAAGCAAAATTCCTTAGCCTAGAAAAGAAGAAAGGAGGAATAGTGACGTTTGGCGATAACGGTAAAGGAAGGATCATGGGAGTTGGTATAGTGGGTAACGCATCTTTTCTTATATCAAATGTGCTTTATGTGAAAGGATTAAAACATAACCTAATATCTATAAGTCAACTGTGTGATAAAGGTTTAGACGTACTTTTTGAATCATCCACTAACCTTTGCAAGATCGTTAATCCTAAAACAAAAGATGTGTTATTAACTGCACCTAGAATTCATAATGTTTACATAGTTTCATTTCATGATCTTTCAAAATCTTCTATAAAATGTTTTATAACGAAAAATGATGAATTAGAATTATGGCATAGACGCTTAGGCCACGCTAGTACAAAGCTCATCTTAAAACTAGCAAGAAGAGAATTGATTAGAGGATTGCCTAAGTTAAATGGAAATTTATCTTCATTATGCTCTCCTTGCCAAAAAGGCAAATTTACTAAGTCATCTTTTAAAAGCAAAAACGAAATTTCTACATCAAAACCTCTGCAATTAATTCATATGGATCTTTTTGGTCACGTTAACACTGCAAGTCTTGGTGGTAGATTATACACTTATGTTCTCATAGATGACTATTCTAGATATTGTTGGACTTTATTTCTCTCCTCCAAATCTGATGCGTTTTGCGAATTTTCAAAATTATGTACTCGCATTCAAAATGAATTAGATTTAAAAATAAAATGCATTCACTCAGATCATGGAGGTGAATTTGAAAATGAAAATTTTAAATCTTTTTGTGACATGTTAGGTATTAAGCATGAGTTCTCTACTCCACGCACACCTCAACAAAACGGTGTTGTAGAACGGAAAAATAGGACAATACAAGAACTTGCACACACCATGCTATCTGAATATAAATTACCTAAGTATTTTTGGGCAGAAGCTGTAAGCACAGCATGCTATGTAATGAATAGAGTTATGCTTCGCCCATCATTAACTCTCACACCATATGAACTCTACTATCAAAAGAAACCTAACGTATCGTATTTTAAAGTATTTGGATGTAAATGCTTCATTCTTAATACCAAAGATTCTTTAGGAAAATTTGACGAAAAATGCGATGAAGGAATTTTTCTTGGTTATTCTTCAACTAGTAAAGCATATAGAATATTTAATAAAAGATCAAGTAAGGTTGAAGAGTCAATTAATGTCAGATTTGATGAGTTTGTTCCTTGTGCAGAGAAGCTCCCTACAGGTACCGATGATGAACCTTTGCCATCCTTGGAGCACGACGAAGAAGAACCGTCCAAAGAAGAGGAGGAGAAGCCCAAAGAAGATGAATATGTACCTCCAAGCATTCTAAACTTCTCCAAAAATCATCCAAAGGAGCTAGTCATTGGGGAACCTTCTACTGGGGTAAGAACTCGGTCCTCTCTTCATGAAACATTTACAAATATTTGCTTTGTGTCTGAAATTGAACCTAAAAACGTTTCCACCGCTTTAAATGACGAATTTTGGTTCTTGGCAATGAATGAAGAGTTAGGACAATTTGAAAGAAATAAAGTTTGGAATTTAGTAGAAAGACCATCTAATCATCCAATTATTGGCGTAAAATGGATTTTTAAAAATAAGCTAGATGGTGAATCTAGGATTGTAAGAAATAAAGCACGCTTAGTTGCTCAAGGCTATTCACAAATCGAGGGGGTAGACTTTGAAGAAACCTTTGCACCCGTAGCTTGCTTTGAATCTATACGAATATTTTTGGCATTTGCGAGTTTTAAAAGAATAAAATTATTTCAAATGGATGTTAAAAGTGCCTTTTTAAACGTGTTTATTAAAGAAGAAGTTTATGTAGAACAACCCCCCGGTTTCATAAATGAAAAATTTCCAAATCATGTTTACAAATTAGAAAAGGCGCTTTATGGTTTAAAACAAGCGCCCCATGCATGGTATGATCGTCTTACATCATTTCTGTTAGAGCACGGTTATGTTATGGGAAGTGCAGACAACACACTCTTCATTAAGCATAAAATTAACGAATCAATTATTCTACAAATATATGTTGATGACATCATTTTTGGAGCCACTAATGAAGAGTTGTGTAATGAAGTAGTCTTAATAATGAAAAATGAATTTGAAATGAGTCTTGTAGGAGAACTATCATACTTTCTTGGTTTTCAAATTTCACAAAGAACTGATGGTATTTTTATTTGTCAATCAAAATATGTTCACGATATGCTTAAACGATTTGGATTTGGAAATCTTAAACAAGCTTCTACTCCTATGAGTGCTTCATTAAAACTAGGAAAAGATGAATCTGGAATTTCTATTGATCAAACACTATATAGAGGAATGATAGGTTCTCTTCTTTATTTAAGTGCATCTAGACCAGATATAATGTTTGTCGTATGTTTATGTGCTCGCTTTCAAGCCGATCCAAAAGAATCTCATTTAAAAGCGGTAAAACGTATTTTTCGTTATCTAATAGGGTCATCTAAACTAGGATTATGGTACCCACATAATGACTCTTTCACACTCCACAGCTATTTCGATTCGGACTATGCCGGGTGCTCACTAGATAGAAAAAGCACTAGCTGTACATGTCACTTTTTGGGACCCTCTTTAGTTGCATGGTCTAGTAGAAAACAATCTTCGGTTGCACTCTCCACCATAGAGGCTGAATATATTGCACTTGGTAGTTGTTGTGCACAAACGTTATGGATGAGCCAAACACTAGAGGACTTTGGATTTCATCTTAAAAACATAAATCTTAAATGTGACAACAAGAGTGCAATAGATCTCACATATAACCCCGTACACCATTCTAGATCCAAACACATCGACGTTCGCCATCATTTCATTAGGGATCATGTTAAGAAAGAAAATGTAAAAGTAAGCTTCTTTGGGACGGACTCTCAACTTGCTGACAAATTTACTAAACCCCTTCCCGATGCAAGATTTTGATTATTACGACTTGAATTAGGTATCCTAGATCTTTCAAGTTAAAACATGCTCACAAATACAATTTTCTTCACTTTTAACCATCCAAAACATCTCCTAAAAATCTGCAACTTCAGCATGGAACTACTATTGGGACACTTAATCAAGATCCAAAATTAAAATTTTCAAAATCCTCAAAAATCACTTACTGTCTCCCGCGCTAGCGCTACCGCAGGCGCTAGCGTCCATGTTCTATTTTCTGTATTTTTTAAATTTTGAAAAATTTCTAAAAATATATTAATTTATATTTTCTACTTAGTTTTGCCCTTCTGTGTTTCTTTATTTTTTGAAAAATCAAATACAAAACTACAAAAAACAAATTACAAAAAAGATATGTTTTTATTTTTCGCTTGTGTTGTTTCCTTTGTTTAAAGTTCATCTTTATGCAAAAATCAAATATAAAAATTACAAAAGCAAAAATTACAAAAATATGTTTTATTTGCTAAAATCAAATACAAAAATATAAAACTTTAAAACTATCAAAAAAAACTGTATGATTTTTTCAAGCATGATTTAATCTATTATTTCAAAATTCTACAATGTTACAATTTATCTTTTCAAACTACTTTGGACATTGTCTTTCTTCATGCTTTGATATATCTATTCAAATGTGCATCAATTATAGTTTAAAAGTTGTGTAGGATCAAGCTTAGCATGCCTCTAAGTATGAGAAATGCTTTATGTTTGATAATGATATTTATTCCCTCACTTTTTTTGTCATTGTCTACATATGTATTTAATCTAAGAATGCTTGTGTATGTTTTGTATTAGTACAAATAAATTAAAATTGCACAAGTATCTTACCTACACTCCTTATTTTGCACTCTTAAAAATTAAGAAAAGTGGTTATGTTTTTCATAAATTCTATTGATTTGCAAAACAAGTGTATTCGGAGAACTTTGTACAAAACAAAATTATAAAATAAATGACAAAGATAACTCCACCAAGCACTACTTGAACCTCCAGATAAGCCTTCATAAGCATTGTGAGGTTGAGCACCTTGGAAAGAATAGTAAAGTGTCTTGTGCAAATCAAATCTTTCTTTCAAAAATACGAAAAACCACTTACTCTTAAGTACACCGGATCACTAGTCTCAAAATTCAAAATAAAATATGTGATCCCCCAAGCACTACTTTGCACCCTGATAAGTCTTGATAAGCATTGTGTGTGCAGAGCACCTTGGTAGTTGTACTTTTTATTGTGCATTAAAGTGTGTGGAAGTAATCTTATTTGTGTTTTATTGTGCTCGTACTTTACATATATCTTGTATTTTTGATCAAACCATTTATTTACATTCCTCAAAAATACACTTATGTGCACATCATTATCTTCCATAACACTTCTTCTCATGAGTATTGGATCCTAATGCTAATTCTATATTACTTTTTATTTATGAAATGCACTAAATAACCTAGCATGTGTTCTACAATGTTTTGTATGTCTTTGGAATTATGAATTAAAGTAACATTGTAGTAAATTCTTTTTGATAAACATTATTTCATGCTTGGTTAGGTCTAACTGCAAAATGTTTTACAAAAACATCATCTTTTGTGAACGTTAACTCAGATTTTTTGGATTATCATTTGATGTTTTTTGTATTGCTATAAGTCTTCCGCATCTTAACCATATACGTGTTTTTCCTTACGCTTTCATGCTTACTTAATATCTTGTATCCTTTGCATCATCACTTATTCTCAAAAATTCCTATCTTTCATTAAGCGATAGATTTACTTGGAACACTTTTTATTGGTTACTTCAAACATAAAAATCTTTTATGCTACAAACTCTGAAAATTTTGTAATGCTCATAACTCTGATCTATTTCAATGAAAAACAATTCTAAAACTCCTTATCATTTACTTAAAAAAACTCGATCATGCCTTCTCTTCTGTTAACAAATTCTTTGGTGCTTTGTTTCCCTACCCTCTTTTGCTAATAACAAAGGGGAGAACTAACATGATAAATATAACCCGCTATCATAAACCCAACATGACATATTCAGATGATAGCTTACATATTAGGGGTGCACTCACTTAGGGGGAGCATGTATTTAGGGGGAGCAATTCTAAATGCTAAAATCAATAATTATCCTAAGTCATCACTCTCACACACACACAAGTAGAGTTTCATCATGCTTATCTATTAATGCTTTGATTTATCATTAATGGTTTTGTTATTATCAAAAGGGGGAGTTTGTTGGAACATGGTCTTCCGCATCTCCTAGGTTTGAGAATAACAAATCCTATGTGTATTTGATCTTGTGTGTTCAAGTGTGCAGGCTAACATAGTCCATATGACTCAAGGAGTACTCATGATGACTGCCCCCAAAATTAAAGCCAGAATTCGAAGAGGCTCACTAGAGCCGGCGGTAGCACCTAGCGTCGGGCGCTAGCGATGAATAGCGCAATTTTAGGAGCTGTTATAGAAGGCGCTAACGCCTGGCGGTAGCGGATAATGCCGGCGGTAGCGATGCATACAGAAGGAATAAAAGCAAGGTTGTCGCGGATTGAAGATCCTTCCGCGCAAGAAGTTTCTTAATCGGGGATAGCGTCGGCGGTATCTACTAGCACTGGCGGTAGCATGGCGCACAAAAGGCATAGAGCAAAACGTTGCCGCGGATGGGAGATCCTGCCGCGCAAATTGTTTCCTAATCCGGGCTAGTGCCAGCGGTAGCGCTAGCGCCGGCGGTAGCGCTTGGGCTATAAAAGGACCCCTCTCCTCTTGCTTTCTGACACACCCATTGCATACACCTCAGAGAGAGAGTACTAGAATTCCAGAGGCTTGTCTTAGCCGAAATTTGAGGTCTCAGCGAAGCTCTGCCAATTTCTGAAGGAGAATTCCATCACGCCGAATCCAGACGAAGTCCGCTTCAACAAACGCTGATTCTACAGCGGATCTTCGTCTCCTACTTCAGAAGTTCATCTTAAGGGAGGTTTTGTCATTTTATTTCTCTTTCTTCATTGTAAACGGTAGTGAACTCGCCTCGTCTTGGCGACTAGGTCTGGGGTAGACTTAGGGCTGAAATTCGCCTCGTGTTGGCGACTAGATCTAGGCTAGTTCTAGGGGGTGCTCGAGGCCACATCCGGGGAAGGATTGGCTAGAGCGGCTTGAGGCCGAATCCGGGGTGGATAAGGCTAGGGCCATCGGTTTGTGGGGAAGCGAGTCGGGATAGAAAACAAAAAGAGCTTTTTTATTATTCGCCTCCGATCTCTAGCGTCATCGAGATCAAGTTTTGTAAAACTTATTTATCATTAATAAAGCTTGTCTCTCTTTTTGTTTTACTTAACTTATTTCATGTCTTTAATCTTGCAATAATTCAAAGTTTTTAAATATAGTTTAAAGTTTTTGAAAACCCTTATTCACGCCCCCCCCCCCCCCCCCCCCCCTCTAAGGGCGCCGACCGATCCAACAAGAAGAAGAGGTGAAGAAAATTCTTTTGAATGAATCCTCTTTCAGCAATCACTGAGGATTCAGGCATTTAGTGTTCTATGGGTGGATCTCTATTGCAGTAGATGAGTCCTTGCTAGGAGAGAGAGTTATAAGGACTGTTTAAGCTTGATCCACATAATCTCTGTGTTCTGTAGGCTTCTTGTTGTAGAGCAAATGAAGAAGAAGAAGAAGCTTTTTGGTTGATCTTTTCTGTACAGAGACTTCTTTTAGATGAGAGAGCTTTTTGGAAAAGAAGAAGAAGAAGACTGATCAAATTCTTGAATTGATATTGTCTGGATCTTCCTCTATTCCCTTACTCCTCTGTCGAATAGAATTCAAATTCATTCTCTTTTCTGTTGTATCCCTAAAAGGATAGTCCACCGGATAATTCCATTTTCTTTCTATTTTGATGACCCGTCAAACCCTTGTAGAATGACTTCCAAAAATAGCTTTATTGTCTCTTTGTAGACCTCCTTTCCATTCTTGGATATAATCGACCCATTAGAGATCCAAACTATTCCATGTATAACCTCTGAATCATCTTTAGAAAAGAATAAAAGAGAATTTCTAATTCTGTATGTATTCAACGTGGCGTCGAATACATTTGACTTCTTATCAACCCGCCTTTGAATTCTACTGGAAGCTACATCAAAATCCTCCTTAGATTGGAAATGATCTCTGCAGTCGACATTTTGTCGAATAGTTATTGACGTATCCGTCGAGTTGAAATCCTAAACTCATAACTCTTCATTCTGTGTCGATAATAAGTCCAAGTTGCGTCGACTTTTAATACTGCTTCGATTGACTCTGTCTTCAGTGTCGAGTACATCTCGACATTGCATCGACTTCACTTATACATCAACTTCAGTCTGAGTTAATGGTACTTCTATTCAAAGTTACTTCGACTTGTAATCAAAGTTGCGTCGACTTCTATTCGATGTAGATTTATCTCAACTGAATTTTGGACTCTTTTTTTGGACTAGTCTTTGACACTCTAATGAGAGTGTGACATCCTAAGACATCTAATGACCAAATTACCCTTTCTATACAATATGGGTAATATATCCTAGAAAATGAAATCACTTGTATATAATTTGTAAGATAAATCAAATGGTGTTTTTCCTAACAATCTCCTCATATTTATCTTAACAAATTTTACAAATTGTTTAAGTGATTTCAATCATACTGAAACATAAAAAATTGAATACAAACAAATATACAATGAACAATAATATCATTATTGCATAGAAGCATAGACCATATAATAAACTTTCAAGTAATCAGATTGTTTTCAATAACTGTATCCACCTGATAGTATAATAGAAATTGTTCATTTTAACTGAGTACCTGTATTGCACTATTCTTTGGGAGGGGTTTTCCTCTTCCTTGAGAAAACCTGAGGTGTCACCTTTCTGGGTGGAAACACCAAGGGCTCATCATCCTCTTCAACATCCTTATCATCCTCTTTGTCATTTTCTTAAGCAATGTCCCCTTGATTTAGTGCAGGTAGCTCCCCTGGATTTGCGCATTTTTTCTAGAGCATGGACTGAAGCATCTGGGAGTACTTTATTGAATATTGTGATCTTATTAGGATCACCAGATTCCTAAGCAAGATTATTATCTTCTAGGGAAGAGACTTCCTCTTCTTGAATGATCTCCCCCTTATAAACCTTACTTGCGAGTGAGGTTTAGAAAGTTTTAGTAACTCTGGAGGAAGATATTACTACCCTTATTGATTGAATAGATTCCTATGACTCTTTCAGCTCTTTCTCTATCTGGGAATATTTCCTATTAAACTTTCTTACCTGTGCCAATAGTAGATCAGCAAATGTCCCAGTGGCCAGCCCCACTGCTTTAGAGATAGCTTGGTCAATGTCAAAGGGGTGGGTAGGATGGGATGTAGAAGGTGTATGAATATGGGGTGGTGATGGATTTATAGGAGGGATTTCTATTGAGACGACAGTGAGGTCTGGAAGATTAAGGTGGATATGGGATGGTCCTGATATTATGGTGGATTGTGGATGTTGTTGGGGAGAGATCATTGCTGGAAATTCTATTATTGTATCTTGTTGAACTATTGCAGGGTCCTGAGCTAGATTATCAATTAGAAGGTCTAGTAGTATTGACTCATGATCCTGAGTAGCTGGAGAAGGAGGAGGAGAGGGTGAAGCATGACCAAGCTTTAGTATTTGCCTGGTCCATTGGGAGAAAATTCCAATGTTGATTCTTTTGCCAGGAGGAATTGGCACCCTTTTTTATTTACAGACCATTTGGTAGTGTTGGATCATGATTTGGCTCATGATTCTCATGCAGACATTCTCCTTATGAGCATATTTGTGACCAATCATCTTTAGGAGGCACCTCCCCCAATTTATCCTCTTGTTCAGAACCAAAACTCCCATGATTTACAATTGATGTTTAGGAATAGCATCATGTGCAGATATCTTGCATTACAAAACTTTCCCTACAATATCAAACAAAAATTTGTATTCCTCTGACACAATATTCTTTTTCAAATTGATAGCCTTCTCTTTACTGAACTTCATGATTTGTAGTGCAGTGTTGATCTCTGTTATTGTCAATTCATCAGAGTCACCACCTTCTGGTAAATCAAAGGTGTGACTCACCATCTCCTCCGTGATGTCGATATCATTTCCTGAGATTCTTCCGTGGAGGGATCCATCATCTCCAATATGGATATTGTCTTTGAGTTCTCTTAGGCTCTGTTTGAGAAACCGGTGTCGTTTTAAAAGGGAGAAGTTTAAAAGGTAGATTTTAAACTGTATTTTCAAAACTGTAATTTCAAAACTGAGGCTCTGTTTGGGTAACTTTCGTTTCGGTAGCGGTTTAATTATTTTCAAAACTATATTCACATGAATTTTATTTATTTGAGGCCAATATTTTCTGAATTTTTTAAAACAAAATTAAGTATTAAATATGTTGATTTTTTACATATTTATGGATATAATTTTATTTTTAATAGGAATTAATTTGATTAAATAAATTTTTAATAAATTTAAAAATATGCCAAACGGCCATTTTGAAAGGGAGAATGGAGGTATCCTGGGCCTTTTCAAAACGGAGGAAAAAGCAGGTTTTAAACCGGCCGTTATAAAACGGTACCAATTTGATTGTTGCCAAACGCCTCTTCTCCGGTCCGGCTAGAACGAAATGGGGCCAAAACGGCTTCCCAAACAGAGCCTTAATTTGACGTCATATATCTAGCACCTTGTCAAAATTAACTTTGTCAGCCCTGCTGTTTCAAACAGCCCAAGAATGGCCTTAAAGTTGTCTGATGCAGCATTGAACGATTCTACATCAACATCAAATCCAAAATTAACTTTTGGAGTTGTTGGATCTTACGGCGCCCTTAGAGGGGGGGTGAATAAGGGAATAAAATTCTTTTTATAATTTTTATGATAATTACTAAGTTGTTTTGATTAATAGGAAATAAGATGATAATTTAGTAATAACAATTTTGCAATAATGAAATTTTACGCCAATTGATAGAAATCAAATAAACACAAATATAATCATGATTGCATTATATAAAAAGGGTGTTTACAAAATTTGATTTCAATATCGCTAGAAATCGGAGGCGTACAAAAGTGAATTTCTTTTCCTTTTATATACCGACTTGTATCCCCACAAACCGGTTGGCTTTAGCCTATCCTTCCCCGGATAAAGCCTCAAGCCGCTCTAGCCAACCCAAACTCGGATATGGCATCGAGCACCCCCTAGATCTAATCCCCTAGACCTAGTCACCAACTCACGCGGCAAATTCCCCCTAAGCCGCGCAAGGACCTAGTCGCCAAAAACAAGGCGATTTCACTACAAGATATAAATAAAGAAGTGAAGTAAATAACAAGCAAACTCCCTCTTGAGATTTCTGGAGATGAGGATGAAGGATCGCTCAAGCACAAGCGAGGTCGAAGCGATCGTTCTTCGGATGCAGCGTGATGGCTTCCTTCTCCAGAATTTCTTCTTTGGCTTTGAGTGGGAGATGATGTTTCGGCAGAGTAGCAGCATGAGAGTTTGGGCACAAGTAATGTCTCTGGAAGTTCTAACCCAAAACGAGAGAGAACACATCATTTTATAGTATCTTGGAGCTAGCGCCTGCGGTAACTGATAGCGCCAGCGGTAGCGTTCGTGTGGAGCGGTTGCAAAAACCGTCGACTGCATGGCTCTCTGTACGAACTTGAGATAGCGCCTGCGGTAGCGATAGCGCTGGCGGTAGCGGAGATAGCGCCAGGCGGTAGCGCTAGCGCTGGCGGTAGCGCTAAGGAAACCGCTGAGACGAAACCAACTGAGCTAGCGCCTGGCGTTAGCGATAGCGCTGGCGTTAGTGCTGGCATTAGCGATAACGCTGGCGGTAGCGTTGCTCCTTTCAAAAGATTGTTCCAAGCTGCTTTATACCTGTGGAGTATTGCACCTATAGTTCCTGCACACTATAAACACACTACAAGCAATATCAAATACAATATGCGATTTGTTATTCTCAAACAAAGGGATGTGACACACATGTCCAACAATCTCCCCCTTTTGATAATAACAAATCCTTTAAGCAAGAAATCTACAATAGTGTTTATAGATAAGATAAGCAAGATAAAAGTGCAACTATAGTAAATGATATGCATGCTAATGTGCATACTCCACCTAACTTAATTCTCCTCCTACATAAATGCAATGTATGTGTTACCCCCCCTAAATGATAGATTTCATGAATTAGTCTCCCCTTATTTATCTATATTTCTCATATATATATTTCTTCAATTAATCTCCCCCTTTTGGTATTATCAAAAGAAGGTGGGGTGAGGGTAGTAAGGAGGCATTTATATATCATGATCGAGCTTTTCGAAATATAAATAATGATAAAGAGTTTAAGCATAGCATATATAAGAGATTTCAAATATAAAGATAAGAGTTGTAAGCAAGCGGAAGATTATAATAAACATCTTTTTGTAAGCATGAAAAGCATAAGTAGAAATATGAGTTTTAGTTCAAAATTGAAAGATGTTTTAACCTTTTTAAAATCTCAGTTTTCCATAAAGATACCAAGCATGAAATGATCATATCAAAGAGAGATTATACTACAATGTTACTTAATTGTAAATTCAAGAAATACCAAAACATTGTAGAGATCATGCTAGGTTTATCTAGTGCATTTTTATATAAAGAGTAGTATAGAAAAAGCATTAGAATCCAATACTCATGAGAAGATGTGTTATGAAAGATAATGATGTGCACATAAGTGTATTTTGAGCAATGTTAACAATGGATTTAAATAATCAAAATACAAGACATATGTATAGTAAAGTGCACAATAAAACACAAGTAAATTACTTTCACACACTTTTAATGCACATTATTTTTTTTAACAAAGTGGTGTAATAACTAAGGTTTGCACAAGACACTTTACTATTCTTTCCAAGGTGCTCAACCTCACAATGCTTATGAAGACTTATCAGGAGGTTCAAGTAGTGCTTGGTGGAGTTATATTTGTCTACATATATAATTTTTTTGTTCACATTTGTGAGACAACATTCTCCGAATACACTTGTTTTACAAACCCAATTTTTAACTTAACCGCTTTTCTAAATTTCATAAGTGCAATTCAAATGTAGTGTAGGCAATAAACTTATGCAAGTTTTAATTCATTGCACAAATACAATACTCAAGCAAGCATTTTTAGATTTAGACACACATGTTGATTACCAAAATAAGTGAGTGAAATGTATCATTATCAATCATAAAACATTTACTCATACTTAGAGGCATGCTAAGCTTGGTTCTACACATTTTAATACAATTGATGCACTTTAAACAGATATATCAAAGCATGATAAGCAAAAACAATGTTCATAGTAATTTGAAGGAAAAAGTTTTAACATTGTAAATAATTCAAAATAATAGAATTCATACATGCTTGATTTCGGCAATAAAGATCATACAGTTTTTTTTTGTTTTATCATTTTTAAATCAAATAAAAACAGAAAATTACAAAAACATATTTTTGTAATTTTTAAATTTTGAATTTTTGTAGTTGATTTTTCATAATATGAATAAAACAAAAATAAAAAATGTCAGCAATACAAAAACAAAGTAGTACATATAGACTGAAATATTTTTAGTGATTTTTAGAAATTTTGAAAATCAGAAAATTCCAAAACCCACGCTAGCGCTGACGCTAGTGATAGCGCGGCAAACAGTACACGATTTTTTAGGAATTTTAAATTTTTTATTTTTGATATTGATTAGGGGTCTTAAGTGTAGTCTTATGCAGAAATTGTATAATATTCAGAGATGTTTTGATTGCTCAAATTGCATAAAACATTAGCGTTTTACATGTTATTCATCCTAAGATGTCTAAGACTCCTAATTCCAATCTTAACATTTGAAACCTTGCATCGGGAATAGGTTTAGTAAATATATCAGCAAGTTGAGAGTCCGTGCCAATGAAACTAATCTTTATATTTTCCTTTTTAATGTGATCCCTTATGAAATGATGACGCACATCTATATGTTTGGATCTAGAGTGGTGTACCGGATTATTTGTGAGATCAATGGCACTTTTGTTGTCACATTTTAGTTCAATATTTTTTAGATGAAAACCAAAGTCCTCTAAAGTTTGGCTCATCCATAGTGCTTGTGCACAACAACTTCCTAATGCAATGTATTCGGCCTCCGTGGTGGAGAGTGCAACCGAATTTTGTTTCCTACTAGACCATGCAACTAATTATGGTCCTAGAAAATGACAAGTACCACTAGTGCTTTTTCTATCAAGTGAGCAACCGGCATAATCTGAATCGGAATAGCCATGCAATGTAAATGAATCATTATGTGGGTACCATAATCCTAATCTAGATGACCCAATGAGATATCTAAAAATTCATTTTACCGCTTTTAAATGAGATTCTTTTGGATTGGCTTGAAATCGAGCACATAAGCATACGGCAAACATAATATCGGGTCTAGTTGCACTAAGACAAAGTAAGGATCCTATCATACCTCTATATAAGGTTTGATCAATTGAAATTCCCGATTCATCTTTTCCTAATTTAAGTGACGCACTCATTGGTGTAGAAGCATGTTTAAGGTTTTTAAATCCAAAACGTTTAAGCATATCATGGACATATTTAGTTTGACATACAAAACTACCATCAATTCTTTGTGATATTTGAAAACCAAGGAAATAAGAAAGTTCTCCTACAAGACACATTTCAAATTCATTTTTCATCACTAAAATAACTTCTTTACACATCTCTTCATTAGTAGATCCAAAAATAATATCATCCACATATATTTGTACAATAATTATATCATCATTATTGTGCTTAATGAAGAGAGAATTATCCGCACTTCCCATAATATAATCGTGCTTTAATAAAAATGATGTAAGTCTTTCATACCATGCACGGGGCGCTTGTTTTAAACCATAAAGCGCTTTTTCTAGTTTATAAACATGATTTGGAAATTTTTCATTAATAAAACCGGGGGGTTGTTCAACATAAACTTCTTCTTTTACATACCCGTTTAGAAACGCACTTTTCACATCCATTTGAAATAGTTTTATTCTTTTAAAGCTTGCAAATGCTAGAAAAATTCTTATAGACTCCAATCTAGCAACGGGTGCAAAAGATTCATCAAAATCTATCCCTTCGATTTGTGAATATCCTTGTGCTACTAAGCGTGCTTTATTTCTAGATATTCTAGACTCACCATCTAATTTATTTTTGAAAATCCATTTTACGCCTACAACCGGGTGATTAGATGGTCTTTCTACTAATTTCCAAACATTATGTCGCTCAAATTGTTCTAACTCTTCATTCATAGACAAAAACCAAAATTCACCGTTTAAAGTAGTAGAAATGTTTTTTGGTTCTATTTCGGAAACAAAGCAAACATTTGAATAAGATTCATGAAGAGAAGAGCGAGTTCTTACCCCGATGGATGGTTCACCAATTATAAGTTCCCGTGGATGATCCTTTGTGAATTTTAAGACGCTTGGAGGTACATATTCATCTTTCTTGGCCTCCTCTTCTTCTTCTTTGGAAGGTTCTTCATCACCATGCTCCAAAGGAGGTAATAGATCATCCTCTTTGCCTGCGGAAAGTCTTTCTTTACAAGGAACAAGCTCATCAAATTTCACATTAATTGACTCTTCAACTTTTCTAGTTCTTTTATTAAAAACTCTATAAGCTTTACAAGTTGAAGAGTATCCAAGAAATGTTCCTTCATCACATTTTTCATCAAACTTTCCCAAGCTATCTTTTGTATTTAAAATCAAGCATTTACAACCAAAAACTTTGAAGTAAGATACATTAGGCTTCTTTTGAAAATAAAGTTCATATGGTGTGAGATTTAAAGATGGGCGAAGCATGATACTATTTATAACATAACATGATGTGTTTACGGCTTCGGCCCAAAAGGACTTAGGTAATTTATATTCACATAACATAGTGCGTGCAAGCTCTTGAAGTGTCCTATTCTTTCTTTCTACAACACCATTTTGTTGTGGTGTGCGTGGTGCGGAGAACTCATGTTTTATGCCTAACATATCACAATAAGATGTAAATTTTTCATTTTCAAATTCTCCTCCATGATCCGAGCGAATGCATTTAATTTTTAAATCACTTTCATTTTGAATACGAGTACATAATTTTGAAAATTCACAAAACGCTTCGGATTTGGATGATAGAAATATTGTCCAACAATATCTAGAAAAATCATCTATTAAAACATATGTATATAATCTACCACCAAGATTTGCGGTGCTAACGGGACCAAAAAGATCCATATGAATTAATTGCAAAGGTCTTGTAGTAGAAATAACATTTTTACTTTTGAAAGAGGATCTAGTAATTTTACCTTTTTGACATGGTGAACAAAGTGAAGGTAAATTTCCATTTAATCTAGGCAATCCTCTAATTAAATCTCTTTTGGCAAGTTTTACAATAAGCTTTGTGCTAGCATGTCCTAGCCTTCTATGCCAAAGTTCAAGTTAATCATTTTTGGTAATAAAACATTTTAAAGATGATTTTGAAAGAGCATGAAATGAAACTATATAAACATTGTGTATTCTTGGTGCAGTTAGTAAAATATTGTTTGTAATAGGATTAGATATTTTGCATAAATTGGTAGAAGATTCAAATAAAACATCTAATCTTTTATCACATAATTGGCTAATTGTGGTAAGATTGTGTTTTAGCCCTTTTACGTAAAGAACATTTGATATAGTGAAGGATTCGTTACCAACTGTACCAATTCCCATGATCCTTCCTTTTCCGTTGTCACCAAACATTACGATCCCTCCCTTCTTCCTTTCTAGGATAAGGAACTTTGCTTTATTTCCCTCCATGTACTTGGAGCATCCTGAATCCAAGTACCACACGTCTTCATTGTCCTTAGCCTGCATGCACATCTAGAAAGAAGATGAGAGTAAAGATTCGGATACCCAAGTGGAACCACCCATAGAATAAGTGGAAGCCTTAGGTACCCAGATTTGCTTTAAAGTATTTCGTTTTATTTTCCTGCAAGAACTAGATGTGTGACCTAAACTATAACAGATTGCACACGAAATAAAGGGGGTTGAGACCCTTTTCTGGAATATTTTCTTGCTGGAATAAATTTGATTTACAGAAGGAAAGCATTTTGAAAAAGAAATTTCAGGTTTTTGGTATGAGGTGCTAGCGCCGGCGTTAGTGGCTAGCGCCGGGCGATAGCCCTCACCTCAATATCCGAGCCCAAACTTTCCAGAACCATGGCACTGGTTCCCTAAAATCATGTCCAGTGATTTTTGGCCTATTCCAAATTTTTTAATGGCCATGGTGAGATCATGTACTTGTGCTTTAAGTGAAAAGTTTTCTTTCACAAGCATGACACACCTATTTTCAAAACCCTTTTTATTATTTTTTATTTGCAAAAGAGAGGCTTCTAATTTCCTTTCTAATTCCCACTTTTCTTTTGTAAGAGTTTTGGCATGAGAGAGGGCTTTAGAAAGTGACTCTTCTATATCTTTTGCCAATTTAGTGGAGTGATCACATTCTTGGCAAGAAACCTTTCTCTTTTCTAAAACAATTACCTTCTTGGAAAGCTTTTGATTTTCTTTAATAAGAGATTCATTTTCTCGATTTAATAAAATACTATCTTTCATATTTTTATCAAAAGCTTTGCAAGTTTCAAGAAATTCATTAAACAATTCATCATAAGTGGGAGGAGTTACCTCAGTGTCACTAGGAACACTGGTTTCGTCGCCGTCGTTTCTAAATCCCATGAGGCACATGTTTGCTTCCTCATCTTCGCTTGATGAAGATCCACTTGATTCTTCAGAGGAGGAGGAGGAAGAGTCATCCCATGTTCTAGCTTTTAGTACTTTCTTTTTCTCCTTCCCTTTGTGCAATTTTTCTTTCTTCTCCTTCAAGAACTTTGGGCACTGACTCCGAATGTGCCCCGTCTTCCTATAATGATAGCATTCCGGTGGAGGTCTCTCTTCTTCATTGTCGCTCTCTTTTTCTTTCTTTGAAGATGACCCTTTCCATCTTTCACCCTTTTGGAAATATTTTCGAAAGGTGTTTCTCCTTTCCGGATTGCGCATGAACTTTCGGAAGTTCTTCACCAAAAGACTTTCTTCATCTTCATCCTCATCCTCTTGGCACTCCTTCTTTGACTTTAATGCCAACGCCTTCTTCTTTGGCTCCTTGTTGTATTCATCATGTTGGATTTTGTGTTCTACCTCATGGGTTTTGAGATTCCCAATGAGGCTCTCAACTTGGAGCGTCCTTAAGTTGTGCGACTCCGAAATAGCCGTCACCTTCGGGTTGAATATTGGAGGAAGAGAACGAAGGATCTTACGGACCAAGTCGCCATTTGAGAAAGTCTTTCCAAGAGCTTTTGAGGCATTGACGATCTTGGTGAAGTGCGTGTACATACCATCAACATCTTCGCTTTCATCCATTCGGAATTTTTCATATTCTGACTCTAGTTGAAAAAGCTTGGAATCTTTAACCTGTGATGTACCTTCATGAGTAACTTCCAAATGATTCCAAATTTCATAAGCAGTAGTACATGCAGAAATTCTATTAAATTCATTTCTATCCAACGCACAAAATAGAGCATTTGACTTTTGCATTATTTTTAGATTTGAGTTTATCCCGATCGTCCCATTTATCTTTGGGTTTTTCTAACATAACTTCTCCAACTACAAATGTAGGAGGAGTGTATTCTTCTTCTACCATGTTCCAAACCTCAATATCTAGGGTCATTAGAAAACAACGCATCCTATTTTTCCAATAATTATAATCCGACCCAGTAAATAGTGGAGGTCTACTAATTCTGTGACCCTCGGAAAAAGCGAGATCATAAGACGCCATTATTCCTGGTTTTTAAACCGTTTGGAATAACCTGTCCTCTGATACCACTTGTTGGATCTTACGGCGCCCTTAGAGGGGGGTGAATAAGGGAATAAAATTCTTTTTATAATTTTTATGATAATTACTAAGTTGTTTTGATTAATAGGAAATAAGATGACAATTTAGTAATAACAATTTTGCAATAATGAAATTTTACGCCAATTGATAGAAATCAAATAAACACAAATATAATCATGATTGCATTATATAAAAAGGGTGTTTACAAAATTTGATTTCAATATCGCTAGAAATTAGAGGCGCACAAAAGTGAATTTCTTTTCCTTTTCTATACCGACTTGTATCCCCACAAACCGGTTGGCTTTAGCCTATCCTTCCCCAGATAAAGCCTCAAGCTGCTCTAGCCATCCCAAACTCAGATATGGCCTCGAGCACCCCCTAAATCTAATCCCCTAGACCTAGTCGCCAACTCACGTGGCGAATTCCCCCTAAGCCGCGTAAGGACCTAGTCGCCAAAAACAAGGCGATTTCACTACAAGATACAAATAAAGAAGTGAAGTAAATAACAAGCAAACTCCCTCTTGAGATTTCTGGAGATGAGGATGAAGGATCGCTGAAGCACAAGTGAGGTCGAAGCGATCGTCCTTCGGATGCAGCGTGATGGCTTCCTTCTCCAGAATTTCTTCTTTGGCTTTGAGTGGGAGATGATGTTTCGGCAGAGTAGCAGCACGAGAGTTTGGGCACAAGTAATGTCTCTGGAAGTTCTAACCCAAAATGAGAGATAACACATCATTTTATAGATCTTGGAGCTAGCGCCTGCGGTAGCTGATAGCGCCTACGGTAGCGTTCGTGTGGAGCGGTTGCAAAAACTGTCGACTGTGTGGCTCTCTGCACGAACTTGAGATAGCGCCTGCGGTAGCGATAGCGCTGGCGGTAGCGGAGATAGCGCCAGGCGGTAGCGCTAAGGAAACCGCTGAGACAAAACCAATTGAGCTAGCGCCTGGCGTTAGCGATAGCGCTGGCGTTAGTGCTGGCGTTAGCGATAGCGCTGGCGGTAGCGTTGCTCCTTTCAAAAGATTGTTCCAAGCTGCTTTATACCTGTGGAGTATTGCACCTATAGTTCCTGCACACTATAAACACACTACAAGCAATATCAAATACAATATGGGATTTGTTATTCTCAAACAAAGGGATGTGACACACATGTCCAACAGGAGTTGCCATTGAATCTTACTTGTAGTACCTGCGAAGAGAGAACAAGAAAGAGAGAGAAAAAGAGAGCAAAAACACAAGAGAGCTAGAGAACCAGAAAGCACGAGAGCAAGAGGGAGAGAGAATTTGAAAGTGTAATATAATCTAGCATCTAAGTTGCTTAAAAGAAGAAGATTCGTCGCAACTTAGGGTTGATCTCGAAGCAATGTCAAAAAGAAATAAACTCATCATGCCAAAACATGTCGAAGTAGCTTCTAAAAGCAAAACTACGCGCGCTTGGCATGTCGACGTTGCGTCGATTTGTAATCGATGTGACTTCGAATTTGTGCATCACTTATTAAATCAACGTATATGTCGACATTTATTTGACGCTGCGTCGAATGCTATTCGAATTATCTATTTCAAGTGGCTCTCGAAGTTGGCGTCGAGTAGCACTCAACGATGCGTCGAATTCTATTCGACACAACTCTAAATCTACAGTTGCATTTCTTCAAGAAATTTATGTTGTTTTTCCCAGCAATAGTGATTATTGAAATTAGCATTTATAGGATTATATGTGTGAATTAGAATGCACCATCAGGAGTTGTTAGAGAAAGAGTCACTCCCTTTGATTATTTTAAGTTCCATGTTGAGGAGTTAGTTTTCCCTTTCCCTGCATTATTTCTGAGGAAGGGACTCTTAGCTTTCCTGCACATGTATTTCAAACATTAGAGGGTACCCAGTTTACCTTGGGCCCTTTGCTCTTACCATTATATGGTGATATAAATTAAAGGAATAAGTTGGTATTCTATTATATCCTTTTGGATGGCAGAAGATAAGTTTATCTGGTCTAGATATATTATCTTGATACTTGCAGTTGGCATAAATGTGTCTTGATATAATAAGTCTATAGAATGTCTAATGATTCTACTTTTGGTTTTACCTTTTTGATCTTGTTTCATTATTGTGTCTGAGTTGTTCTTGTCTAATTTTTCTTCCCATTATTAGAGTTCACTGTATTAAATAAAGTGATTCTATCATCAGGATGATTATTTTGCTCTTTATATGCTGACTTGTCTTCATTTACTTGATAATCACTAGGTCTAACAAAAATTATTGGAATTTTCCTGGCTGGTTTGCTAGAACTTGTTGTGTTGGTGGATGATTCTGCTCCTAGACCAAGATATTTAGGTCTCTTAGAGAGACTTTATGTAATATCCTTGAGCTTTTGACTCCTTACATTGAGTGAGTCTTCAAAGGCCTTTGCCTTTGTAAGCTCTTCTTTTAGAGTTGCATTCTTAGTTGTTAAATCACTTATTGTTATTTCCTTTTTATATATTTGATTTCTTAAGTCATAATTAATAGAGTATAGATTTTTCTTCTTAAGTTCTTCTAGTTCTTCCTTAGCATATTCAGTTTCTTTCTGAAGTTCATGATAGTCTTTACAAAATTCTTTAAAGCAAGTTTTAAAATCTTCTGAAGAGAAATCAAAATCTTCAAATAATGATATCTGACCTTCTTCAGTTGGGTCTTCTAAATCCATCAGACAGGATTCTTTAGCAACACCTTCTTCTCACTGTCAGATGAAGAGGAGCTTGACTCAGACTCTGTGTCACTCCAGGTTTCCACTATAAAACTCTTCCTTTCTTTTTATCCTTCTTTCTAAAAGACTCCTTCTTGTACTCCTTCTTGTTGCTGATTTTTTCCTTTTGTTCTTCAGGACATTCAGGGGCAATGTGCCCTGGCTTTCTGCAGGCAAAGTAGATAATCTCCTGCTTTGGGTTATTATCAAACCTTTGTTTGCTTGAGCTCCTATCCTTCCTTCTAGAGTCTTCAGATTTGACCCATCTTTTGAATCTTCTAGCTAAGAGATTGAACATCTCTTCTTCAGATGTGGAAGGCTCTCCTTCAGCAGCCTTCAGAGCAATACTCCTTTCTTTAGGAGCTGAGACTTTCTCCTTAGCTTCTATCTCAGCCCTGCTCTTTAGTAGTAGCTCATAGTACTTGAGCTTTCCTATCAGAGAATCAGTAGATAATTCTCTATGACATTTGGACTCTCTAATAGCCTAGATCCTTGAATCTCATATGCTTGGGAAGCACATGAGGGGCTTGTCATTTATCTCAGTGAGAGAGATCTCTTTGTCCAGTCCCTTGAGCTCATTTACAATGATGCTGAATCTATCATACATTTTAGCAACATGCTCTTCAGCCTTCTTTTGAAAGTCCTCATATTGGGATATGTGAAGGGACTTTCTGTCCTTTCTTTCATCTGAGCTTCCCTCAACCAATCTGGAAAGGGATTCCCAGATTCTTTGGATGAGTTGTAGTCAACCACCTTCTGGAAAATGTCATCATACATTGTAGAGACCAGAATGTTCATGGCTTTGGCATCACATGCCTTCTGCTTCTTTTCAGCATTTTTCTATTCAGCTCTAGGCACAATTTCTTGTGTCCTAGATCCATTGACATCTTTTCTAACTGGGACTGGGAGACCTGAGACAATAACATCAAAGATGTCTTCATCAATATAGTTCATATATAATTTTATTCTGGCTTTCTAGAGTGTAAACTTATTTAGATTACAAACTGGTGGTTTGGTGGATGCATAGTCCTTAGAACTCATTTTTTCTGAAAATAATTTTAGAAAATAAAAATTAAGAGTGAGCAGATCTTTTGATTATAGTGTTAACTTTTTATGGTCAGCCTCCCTCTTTAAAAGTGCACAGTGAGACCTCTGAGTATTCTCTAGAGAGGTGAATAGAGTTTTAAAAACTTTTCTATAATATTATGCACACGCAATAAAAATATTTCTAATTACTAAGCATTCAGCTTTCCAATCACAGAATAAGATAATCACAGAGTGCAAAAATAAAATAAGTGGGCAGCATAAAGAGACAAGCGCTATAGTGGTTCCCCAAAACTTATGGGTACATCCACTCTTCTACCACCTTGGTAGGAATACAATATCCAGTGCCTGAGTTTTTTGATAAGGAGACTCTTAGAACCAACTACTGAGTTTTTTAACAAGGAGACTCATAGAACCACTGAGTTTTCTCGTAAGGAGACTCTTAGAATCACTCTAGATATTTTAGTAAGGAGATCTTGAACCAACTGAATCCTCTGTAGAGGGATTCTTAGGACTCTCTACTCAGGTTACAATAAGAAATAGACAGAGAAAGAAGAAGAGGTGAAGAAAGTTCTTCTGATTGAATCCTCCTTCAGCAATCACTGAGGATTCATGCACATAGTGTTCTATAGGTAGATCTCTATTGTAGTAGATGAGTCCTTGCTGGGAGAGAGTTGTAAGAACTATTTAAGCTTGATCCACAGAATCTCTGTGTTCTGTAGGCTTCTTGTTGTAGAGCAGATGAAGAAGAAGAAGAAGTCTTTTTGTTGATCTTTTCTGTACATAGACTTCTTTTAGATGAGAGAGCTTTTTGGAAAAGAAGAAGATTTATCGAATTCTTGAATTGCTATTGTCTTGATCTTCATTTATTCCCTTATTCCGCTTTCGAAATGAATTCAAATTAATTCCATTTTCTGTTGTATCGCTAATAGGAAAGTCCATGGGATAATTCCATTTTCTTTCTATTTTGATGACCCATCAAATCCTTTTAGAATGACTTCCAGAAATAGCTTTATAGTCTCTCTGTAGTCCTCCTTTCCATTCTTAGATATAATCGACCTGTTATAGATCCAAAATATTCCATGTATAACCTTTGAATCATCTTTTGAAAAGAATAAACGAGAATTTCTAATTCTATCTGTATTCGACGTAGTGTCGAATACATTTGACTTCTTATCGACACACCTCTGAATTCTTCTGGAAGTGTAAGACCCTTTTTTTCTTATAATTCTGGGTCTTACCGCCCAGAACTGTCACCTTGCAGTGATCCCTCCACTCGGGGAGGACTCCACCACAAGACGTTGATTCTGCCGGTTAATCATTCATCCAGGCCAACAACACATCATTAAGTAAATAAGAAGTACACATCCAAAACAATGACATAATATTTAAATACTTGTCCAAAAGAGACATATAATAGATACAGTACTAAACAAGAGTGCTGGAAATGAAATGATAGAGACAAAAATGGCTTAAGCCCGATACATCACATTTTCTTGGCCTTTCTCTTGGCAAAAATAAAGCATTGTAAAAACAGACACGGAATGGTGCCCTCAAGAATGTACAACTCTCTCCTCTGACCGGGGTAGACGTGAAGAGTGGGGTCAGAAGAGTGCCGCTCACCTATGCTCTCCCCACAGCTGCTGAGAGTCCAAGTCCGGGCCTCGCTACCATGTCATGTACCTCCCTCCGGTTGCGGGTTTGCTCCTCCTGTTGCTCCTATTTGTTATGCCACAACTGGTCGTTAGTCTATAATACTTAGCAGGTTCCTCATCCCCTCCACCCGCGACTCCTAGGCACCGTGTGTGATAAGGAAGCGGAGGACAACAAGGGGTAATATATAAAAAGCAGGTTATAAGCTTATTTTACATAGTTATGAATAACGTATAGTCTATCTCTAGCAATTTCTATAAGTAAGTCATATGTAACAATACAACAATTCAGAAGGTTCTAAACATCAGTATAATAAAATGTGCAACAGTAGTAATCATAGTAAGAAGAATTTGAATGCATAATTCTATATAAGGAGAGAAGCTACAAAAGTAACCTTAACTTATATGGATGCTCATACAAACATATAAGTTAAGGGATCTGGTACTAAGGTAAACTCATCGTATAAAAGAGCCCATACTAATTTATACGACGAGGTCTTGTTGATGCAATGATGTTATGCTAAGTTGTGCAATGCAATGATCCCAAACATCTCTTTCTAAAGGTATTTAATCTTATAGGTGACTACCCTTTTTATTTTTCGTAATATCTCTCATGTTAAACTGACTTATAAGGATGTTTTCAACTTCATGGACAGGGATGCGATGGAGTTCAATTGAACACCAGTCATTGCCTTGCTTTAGTACTGGTCTGTCTCTCTCGACCTTTCATAAACATGATCTATAAGTTCCATGACCTAATATTAACTGGGGTTCTGGTAACTGTAGACCTCCCCCCCCCCCCCTAAAGCATAGCTTAAACTATCAAAATCCCGATTTGATAATTTTACTAATCGCACCCCAACCTCCACTCCTAGTGTATTCCACTACTGTTTAACTCATCGATCAACTATGCATATGTAAATACCAAAGGGTTAGCACCTACAGGGGTGGTGACCATGAGGAAGGGGTCTAAATCTAATATTTCAGTTTTTTACGATTCGCATTCTGGCGGCCTTTGATCAAACCCGCATGGCCTAAAAGGGTGACTATATGAATCCTAATTAAGAATGAGTCGGTTCTAGTTCCAAGAATTGTAGGGTTACCTATATTCAGATTTCTAATTTTATTTCACCGAACAAACGTATTTGGGCCTATATAATCAATTCTTATAAACCCGGTGAGACTATATTTGAACATGGGGTAGCTTTTGTCACATGCTAATAATTCTAAGAAAATTCCCAGATGTTCACAATGATATCAAAAGTCTATATACAAGTTTCTATAACATTCCAGGAACAATAATTCAAGATATCAATTTTTCAAGTTATAATCCAAGGTTCTACATTGTGAAGGAAGCATGGTATCTTCTCAAAAAATAAATCTAACAAAATTTCCAAATATTCATATTACTATCAAAAGTCTATGCACAAATTTCTATAGCATTCCAGTGTCAATAATTCAAGATATGAATTTCTCAAGTTGTAACTCCAAGTTCTAGATTGTGAAGGAAGTATGGTTTCTTCTCAATAAATAAATCTAACAAAATTTCCAGAAGTTCATATTGCTATCAAAAGTCTATGTACAAATTTTTATAGCATACTAGAGGGAATAATTCAAGATATAAATTTCTCAAGTTATAACTCCAAGTTCTACATTGTGAAGGAAGTATGGTTTCTTCTCAATAAATAAATCTAACAAAATTTCTAGAAGTTCAAATTTCTATCAAAAGTCTATGTACAAATTTGTATAGCATTCTAGTGCCAATAATTAAAGATATAAATTACTCAAGTTATAACTCGAAGTTCTACGTTGTGAAGGAAGTGTAGGAATTAACCATCCATAAATGCCAACTAAATCTTTAGGACTGACTTTGATCTCAAAAGTCTATGTATAATTTTTCATGAAGTTCTATAAATGTTTGATCAAGTAATTTTGAGATAATTTAAAAAAGAGGAAAATCTATTTGTTAGTGATTGAAGGGTTTAAGTCATTGCAAAAATTCTAATATAATTCACCTGGGTGTATTTTCATCACACATGATCATATGCCCAAATTTCGGATTTCTCCCTAGGGCTTTACTCTAAAAGATTTCCTTAATTAACATTTGCAACTTTTATACCTTAAATAAAAAACTTAGGGAATTTTTGTTCCAAAAATTACCAAATTCCCAGAGGAATTGCATTTCCTCATCCTATGCATGTGCAAATTATTTCTTACATGCAATAACCAGATTGAGTTAAGTACTCAAGAAAAGCTTTTTGTGCTATTAGCACACCCTCCCTTTCTACATGAACTTGCATGTAAATTTTCCCCACATGCACCAAGTCAATTGACTTCAAATCTCTACTAGAGATGTATTTTGACCCTTAGTATCATCTAACACATTTTGGGGTCGCTATTTATCATTAAGCCATGAATATTACATATTCATGCTTTGAAACTATGGTAAAATAATTTCCAAAAATAACTAAATTTGGCCAGAATGTGGAACTAGGTATAACACACCTCTGTATAAAATTTCAGACCTTGCCCAAGGGGTTTGGGAGAATTTCACAAAATTCTCCCTAGGTCACATATTAAATTTTAACCATACTAGATTTCATTTGCATGTGGATAACTTCACCTGCATGAGTCCAAATGGCCCCAAATTTTATCCAAGAACCTAACATGACCTAATGAACCTTCAACTGAAGATTTGAGTGTATTTGGGTTCATATAGCCCAATAGTCATGCCATACATGATTAATTAAATTATTTTTAAAACCTTAGAAAAATGTCCTCCATAAATTCCCATTTTTGGACAGACCATGTAATTGGTCCTATCTCAACTATGGTTAAATTTTCAAGACCATATATGGAGTAATTTTGATTAAATTCACAAAATACACTTGTGTCACATCCTTAAAATTCTCCTACCAAGGTTCATTTGAAACTTAGAGTTATTCACATGCAAGGGTCCCAATGACCCAAGATTTTTACCAGACACTACTATCCACACAACCAATCCTCAAGAGAATATTTGACAATATTTGAGTTAATTTAACCCAAATTATACACCGTAGATGATTTATTAAATTATTACTAAGACTTTAGACAATTTTTCCCCAAAAAATCTGATTTTTGGGCACATAGTAAGTCTAAGGTACACACACATGTGATCCAAATTTTAGCTTCATGCAATCTACTATATGTGAGCCATTGATATTCAAAGTTCTGTTCTTCCCAAAAACTAGTCCCACCATAACTATTCTACAAGGAGTTGTAGGAAACTAAATGACATGATTTCAACTCCTACAGGAAATAGACTCAAAGATCTACAAGAGTTGACTCTGCCCATTTTTCATTTTATGGCCTCTAAGGGCCTCAAATTTTGAAAACAAAAGAGCACATAATCTGTGACAAAATATACATCTAATTAAATCTGGGTTGCGTATAACCGATCTCTAAGATCGGACGACGCTGGGTCATCATTCTCAGGTAGCCAACAGCTGGGATTTCCAGCGCCTGGGCCATTTTGCGGGACAATTTTCGGCGGCTCCTGGTGGTTTCCGGCGAAACCCTTCCACCACCACCAGTCGACATAGGGCTTTCGACTGGTGGTGGCTATTTGGCCTGAGGTGGCCGGAGTATCCCTCCGACACCTTTTGATTTTGCGGTTAGGAACAAGAAAACTGAATGGTGATCTCACCATTACTCAGTTGCTTTTGAAAATGGAAGAACAGGATTTCTAGCACAAGAGGAAGAGAGATGGATCTTGCCTCGTTTTGAGTTGGATTATTAGTGGTTGCACGGGTTCTCATTATCGACCTCAAGCTTCTTGGTGTCATTGTTGTTATGGGCTTGCAGAGCTCGAATTCACTCTTTGGAAGGGGGGTTTGTCTGCTCTGGAGGTTTTGAAGGTGATGGAATGGAGAAATGGGGGGAGGTGGTGTATATGGCTTCATGTCATTAATGGCTCTCATCCAACTCCTTGCCACCCCTTCTAGCCAATCAAGTCCCCTCCCCCACTGTCCCAAACTGATGGGAATTTAATCGCCATCTCAGAGAAGAGCTTGGGGAAGAGAAGTGGCGTGCCATTTGGCACCTATTCCCCATCTGCCTCCTCAATGTCTCTTGTCCTTTTCTCCAAGATTTGAATTCAAAATTCTTGGAATTTAACCCCTAAATTTCGAAATTCATAGGGTATATGGCTCAGATTTCATGTGGGCTTGCTAATGGCTATTGGTATGGGCTAAGTCCAATGAGTTTTGAGCTTGGGCTCACTTGACCCAAATAGACCAAATTGGGACTTTTGAGTTTGGGCTTGACCCATGCTCACCCCAACCAATGTGGCTGACCTACATTGATGCCTTAGACCCTAATGGACCTAATCCAAGGTTAATTAGGTCATGTTGGTGTCATTTGGGGTTTAATTACACATTTTGGGCTTTAGGGGCAATTTGGGGTTTTTGGTTTTTTCGCCCTAATATTCCAAAATTGAATGTGCACTTTGGTTCATTTAGGTCTCATATACTCCCCTTAGGGTTTAGGAGAGATTGTGCTAGGTCAATTTGGCCATTTGAGGGCCAATTGAACCATATAGGGCAAAATTGTAATTTGGGGCAATTTAGTAATGTTGCCTAATTTCCCAAAATTGTTTTATCCCAAGGGTTCAATGTTGACCCATTAGACACCCATAGTGATCTTGGAGTTTTAGGGGTGATCAATTGGACCACATATGACCAATTGAAGGTCAAATTGTGGGAATTAGTTCAATTAGGTCAAATTGGAGCTTTTTGGTAATTTGCCCAATTTCCCAAAATTGGTCCACTCCAATGGGTCAATGTTGTCCCACTAGTCTCTCCTAATGGTCATATAGGGTTGGGTGTGATCAATTTGATCACATTGATCCAATTGAAGGTCAATTGAGGGAATTAGTTCAATTTGGTCAAATTGGGGTTTTTTGGTAATTTGGCCTAATTTCCAAAAATTGACCAATTCCATTAGGTCCATTTTGTCTCATTAGTCTACCCTAGTGTTTAGGAAGGGTTTGGTGTGGTCAATTTCATCATACTCATGCTAATTGACCTATATTAAGGTGAAGTGTGTCAAATTGGGCATTTATATGTAACTTGACCTAGTCAGGTCAAAGGCTCCTATATTGATCAAGGGACACCATTTTTGTTCAAGGAACCATCTATGCCACCTAGAATGCTCTAATTCATCCTAAGGGTTCTCCCCATGGTTATATGTGATTCATAGGGTGCTTTAGCCCTCTTGAGTTACCCTTGAATTCTCCTTAAATTGGGATGACCCATGGTGGCTAAGTGCACACCATGGTATTCTCCAGTCATTCAACTTGTCATAAAGTTACCCTAGGTCACTTATCCTATTTTTGTCATGACCTGGTCATGACAAAAATTCTCTAGGGGTCTAGTTGTTTGGGGGATGTTACAGGAAGCTGCGTCGAATCCCTCCTTAAATTGGAAATGATCTCTACAGTCAACGTTGTGTCGAATAGTTATCGACGTATCCGTCGAGTTGAAATCCTGAACTTCTAATACTCAATGAATTCGTCGAGTAATCAAGTTGAAATCCTGAACTGCATCGATTATAAGACCAAGTTGCGTCGACTTCTAATACTATTTCGACGGACTCTGTCTTCTGCGTCGAGAATATCTCGATGTTGCATCAACTTCACTTATACATCGACTTCAGTCTGAGTTAACGGTACTTCTATTCAAGCTTACTTTGACTTGCAGTCGAAACTGCGCCGACTTCTATTCGACGCAGATTTATCTCAACTGAACTTTGGACTCTTTTTTTGGACTAGTCTTTGACACTCTAATGAGAGTGTGACATCCTAAGACATATAATGACCAAATTACCCTTTCTATAGAACATGGGTAATACATCCTAGAAAATGAAATCACTTGTATATAATTTGTAAGATAAATCAAAGGGTATTTTTCACTACAATTCTTCATTTGGACTTCTTCATTATGTGCTTTGAATGCACTTTGTCCAAAGATCCAGTCACTTCTACTTTATGGCTTCTTGGTCCCACTTGTAGATCATTCATTTGACAGATATCCAAATGAGAGATCATGATCATAAGAGTTGGTATGCAATATAACTTTATTAAATTAGATATGATCTTGAGGTGACTTACCCTTATCATTCTCCTTAGAATATCCTACCCCAACTCTATAGGGTGCAGAGAATCTATCAATGATAGGGAGGATAGCTTATGGCTTAGAGAAGTTAGCCATAAGCTTCCTTTCATTTAGGAGATTTTCCTCAAGATCCTGAATAATTTGCTCCTTCTGATTTAATAGATCAATATGAGCTTTGGATTCTTCCTTAAGCTTATTGACTTTCATGCTAACTTGAGTTAACTTCTCAGTCTTCTCAAGAAGCTCAGATTCAATTCACTTAAAGGCTACAATTTCCTTTGTTTGAGCTTTTGCCAACTTCTTGCTCATTTTTAGGGCTTCAAGAAGGGCACCATATTGTTCTATTATATCAAAAATTTCTTCATTGTCAGAAGAGCTTGCTTCAGATAAAGAATCTAAAACAGATAGAGGGGCTCTAATGCATACCTGAGCAAGAGAGGAGTCATCCTGAGAATCATCATCTGATAGACCAGTCAGTGCAAAATAAGCTTCATCTTCTGAATTTGATGAGATAGAGTCACTATTACCCGAGGTCTTGAACTTCTTAGCCAAGAGGCTTCTTTCTTTATTCTTACATTTGAGTGACTTCTTTGACTTAGAGTTACTTGCTTGTCTTCTCAGGACAGTTAGCAATTATGTGTCCTGGCTTTTGACAGCAATAACAAATGAAATTAGTAGAGAGTTGTTTATTATATTTAGAAATATACCTGTCATTTCTAGACTTCTGCCTTGACTTGTCCTTTGAGATAGAAGAGGAAGAGGACTTATTGTGCTCCTGAAGATTGCACAATATCAGCTGCTTGGAGTTCCTATAAAAGGATGACAGGTAACCATCAGAAAGTTCAGAACCAGATGTATTGGATGCATTTTCTTCAGGTTTTGAACAGTTGTCAATATGATTGGGAGAATCATCTTTTCTTCTCCTTGAGCATTCAGCCTTAAAGGCTACAGGTTTATTCAATGAATTGGGTTTGCCTTCTTCTTCTTCCTATCTTGTGTACAAATGGAGCTCATGGGATACAAGCTTCCCAAATAAATTTTGTGGATCTATCTTAGCTAGATTGCCCATCTCTCTTATAGCACAAATTTTGATGTCCCACTCCTTGTTTAGAGACCTAATTAATTTGTCATTTAAGTCATAATTTGAGAACTCTCTTCCATAGGTTCTCAGACCATTGACAATCATGAAAAACTTTTCATAGCAGTGAGAGATTGAGTCCTTCTTATCTTGCCTAAATGCTTCATACAGTTTATTTAGTAGAGACTTTCTGTCATCTCTAACCTCCTCAGTCCCTTCCATAAATACAATGTGGGAATTCCACATTTCCTTGGTATTTTTGTAGTAAACTAAATTCTGTAATGTTGAGTCATCAACTGCACTTGCAAGAATAATCTTTTCCTTCTAGTCCATGGTGACTAGGGTGATCTCATCTCTAATCATCTATGAATATTTCTTTGGTACTTCCTCAGTGGCATTGCTAATAGAGGCAGTAATGGGAATGAAAGCCCTTCTTCAACAGTAATGAAAATTCTAAGATCTATGGCTTCCATGTATAGCCTCACTCTCTCCTTCCACATGGCAAACTTCTCTTTACTACAAACTGCCAACTTCGACTCAGTAGACATGGTGATTAGACTTGAAATCCCTTGTAAAGATCTTGTTTAAGTTGTTAAGCTTTCTTTGAACAACCTCACTCTAATACCACTGTAAGTTTAGGGTAGTCTAATCACCTAGAGGGGGTGAATATATGTTTATCCTCTTTTTGAATATAACTGATTATCAAGAAATGAAACTACAAACACAGAAAATCACAATCCACAAACACAAGGATTTATAATAGTTCCCCAATTTGAGTACTCCACTGACCCCTTCCACCTATTTAGCAGTGTGCGACTAGGCAAACTTGTTGGGTATTGTATCCATAATAACCTCGATTCACAGAAGTCCCCCTTGAACTAAGATGAATTGATTTTGTATTTGATATTGTATTTTAGTTATGTTTGTGCAGGACTATTAATTGCTAAGTACAAACTAATGTCAGATTATAATGGGTCATAAAACACAGGACTCTGCAATATAATTCTTCATTGTGTATGACAAAGTGTTGATCCATGTGTAATCTCTCTATTGAGGTGTATTTCATTTCCAAGTGCAAGAAAAATTCAAGAAGTAGCTATTCTCTAGTTTCTGGATTGTCAAGTTTGTTCTAAGTAAAATTCATTGAGTACTCAGGTGAAGACTCGTTTCATTCGTCGAGATCTCACATAGGCACTCAACCAATTCGTCGAGTTTACTCGAGTGTTCTTTGAAAGCTTATTATCTTAATTTCAGTTTGGCCAAGTAAAATTCGTTGAGTGATCTTGTGATGTCTTGTGAATACTCAACGAATTCATCAAGTAATCTCGAGAAGTCTCATGATCACTGAAGTGAAGTATCTTTCTGATTCAAATCTAAGCCAATACATTTCGTCGAGTGGTTAAGAGTAATTCGTCGAGTAATCCAGAGATGTCACATGAATACTCGACGAATAGACTTATCAGCCTTTTATTCTTGAAATGTTGAGAGCTTTCCTTTAGGGCACCGCCATGTACAATACACATGGATCTCTACCCTGAAGTCTTATTCTAGCCGTTAGAAGAGGAATCTCTATATATAGTTAAGGGTTAATTTCTTTAAACCCAAATCATGAACAGAAATCAAAATTCGCAATTGTCTCTGTCGGCTTTTACTCGTTCTCACTAAAGAAGATCACATCGCTGACAAATAGATTTCGCGATTCCTCTCAAAGAAAATTCTCAGCTAGATCACTAATTTTGGATACTCCAAGTTTCCTTAAGGTCTAGTCGATTCTCAAGTTCAGATCAAGTTCTCTCAAGATCAAGCATTCTTCTCCTTCAACCTTTTGAAGTTCAAGTTCCTCTCTCAAGCAAGGAAGAAGAGTTGTTTCTCTGAGATCTGAAGTTGAATCTCTTTGAGATTTCAATAAGATTGTTTTCAATCTATTGTTCGTAAAGAAACCCTTTTTACATTTCTTGTAGGTAGTTTTACTTCTGATTTTTGTAAATCCCAGTTTAGAGGATCGAGTGTAGAGAGTATATTCTCCAAGTTTTTGTAAGAGATGTTGTCTCCGAGCTTGTAGGAGTTGAAGACTCTAAGGTGTAAGAATTGTTGAAATCTGAGTTTGGTGAAGTGGACGAGTCTAGCCTAAAGTGCTAGATTGGCGAGGGGGGAAAGTGGACGTACCCATTCTGGGGAACCACTATATATCCTTGTGTATGTGTTGTGTGTTTTCTCTTGATTTGTGTGCATAATGTCTAAAGTATTTTAATTCTGCTCAATGCAATAGAACTCACATATTCACCCCCCCCCCTCCCTCTAGGTGATTTAGGTAAGCAACTAGATACCTTCAATTGGTATCAGAGGAGGTCGTTCATCATAAGGCTAACACATTGAACGGATCCTTTTTCTAGTTGTCAAAAGAAAAGCATGTCTCGAATGGAAAGAAGCAAGGATATGTTCTCGATGAAGTTGCCAGTATGTTCCAAGGAAAACTTTCCTATGTGGAAGGAAAGAGTAAAATTCTTCATGGAAGCTGCAGATCCGAGAATCTTTCAAGTGGTGGAAGAAGGTCCTCATGTTCCTACGACTACATCAGCCCTGAACCCAAATGTGATGGTCCCTAAGAAAATAATGGATCTAAACAAGCATGAAATTGCTCTTGTCTCTCTGGATAAGAAGGCGAAGAACATTATTGCTAGTGCGGTGGATGATTCAATGCTATAAAATTTAATCCACTATAAGTCCACAAAGGAAATGTGGGATTCGTTGATTATTCTTATGGAAGGAATGGAGGAAGTTAGGGATGATCGGAGATCCCTCCTGAATCAAGAATACGAAGCATTCAAACAAGAAAAAGGGACACTATCTCTGAATGCTATGAGAAATTTTTCAAGATCGTCAACGGCTTAAGAAACTATGATCGTGAGTTTACCAACGGCAAACTTAATGACAAGTTCTTGAGATCCCTGGCGAAAGAATAGGATTGAAAGGTTATTTCCATAAGGGAGTTTGGTAAACTTCCCAGCATCAAACCAAAGAACTTGTTCAGGAAGACGCTTTCCCATGAGTTGCAATTAAACACTAGAAAAGCATAAGAAGAGGGAAGCAGGACTTCAGGCAAAGAGAAGTCCGTAGCACTGAAGGCCGAAGGGTCGAAAAAAAGCAGAGCTATGTCACCGGTAAGGATATAGGCTGCAGATGAACATGATGAATCAGAAGCAAGCTCCTCAAATTCTAAAAATGTTAGATGGAGAGTTCTCATTATTCTCTAGACAGTTTAAGAGGATGCTCAGCAGGATGAAGAAAATGAGAAATCATCCTTCCTCATCTAATATCAGAAGATCACATCATGATGGTGATTATCACAAGAAGAGCTCCAGCAGCAACGAAAGGTATAAATCAAAATAGAATAAATATTTTTCTTCTGACTTTATTTGCTACTGTTGTAATAAGCCAGGACACGTGATCGCGGACTGTCCTCATAAGAAGAAGGAAGGATCGAAGAAAGAAGAGAAGAGATCCTTCAGAGGTAAAAATAAAGAAAAAAAGAGCTTCGTCATAAAGAAGCATAAGAATCTAAGCGACAGCGACTCAAGTGAGTCAAACTCAGATGAAGAAGCCTATTTTGGGCTAATGGCACGTTCTGATGATGAGAACCGTGACTCCTAGTATAATGGGAAGGTAAACTCTCATACTTCATTATCTGAATCACATGTTATCCCCACTGGTCATGAAGACTACTCATCTGAGGAGGAGTCAGACTTAATGGTTTAGCACTAAGCATTACTGAAAGTATCTGACAGATGTTGTAAGGCGGTCAAATATCAAGCCAAAGAGATTGCCACTCTCAAGGCATTGGAATCTGAACTGTGGGAGGAAATTGAAACATTGACTCCTCTCAGTAAAGAAATTCAATCTTTAAGAGAGGAATTGGAATGATCTACTGAACTAGTAAGTATGAAAGAGAAGGTCATCCATGAATTGGAAGAAAAGTTAATGGATGAAAGGAAGCTTGTAGAAAGATTCTCGAATCCAAAGACTATCCTACCTATCATTGACGGATTTTCTGCTTCAAAGAAGGGTGGCATTGGATATAATGCTGCTAAGGACAATGTGAAAGCTCCTCAAAGTCAACCTTCATTCAAGAAGGTAGTTTTTGCGACTAATAAATATGACCTTGAAACTTCCTATGATCATCTTGCGAGATCAACGTACGTTGCTCCTAACAAGAATAACCAACGATGGAGCCATCCCAAAGATTTTGGAAAGAGTGCTCTCAAGGCACCTCATGAAGAGATTGTCCTAAAGAATTATGGTCCTTTCATTCATGGATCGAGTGCTAAGAAGGCACCAAAGGTTAAACCTATTGGTGCAAATCCACATGAGACAATGGAGCCATGTGTAACACCTCCCCTGTAATGACCATATAATATGGGTCCGGCCGGGACCCCACAACATATAACCGCCACAGCTTTGGTATTAAAAGATGATATTAACTACCCAATCTCAAAACTCAAATAACACAGCAGAAACAAACCAAAACCACGGAGATTGTCCACAGTACAAAGGAGTCCAACTGGCCTTAAGGCCTTACAAAACCAACGTACAAATCATCAAACATTCAATACTAATAAGACATCCCAACAAAAGGGGAAAGATAGTTTTTCCTAAACTACCTCGGCATGCAAGCCGGATATAACAAAGTACGAAGAAAGTAATGCAGAAAAATAACTAAGCACTTCATGAGGCTTTAGGACTTTTTGGCCGGCGCGCTAGGTCCAGCCTGCGATTCTTGCCCTGCATCCAAATCACAAAGAGCGGTAAACGAGGGTCAGCTATGGCTGACCACAAACGGTGTAACAACACCCCTCCTCCCGGCCGTCCTAGCGGACCCCGGGGAACTACTTCACCCTGCAAGTCAGCACTTCGTATGCAAATGTACATAAAGAAAAGCAACATAAATACAGGCATGGGTGTCACAAACGTCATCCACGTTTCTATGTTGAGCAGGTAATAAAAGGGGCCTAACAATGCAAAATGAATGCAAACCCGGGTTTCACCCAAGGCACCCTAAAGCGTATGAATCTAACACATCATCATACATCACCAACACAAGGGTACTCATTATTTCCCCACAAGGGCATCGTAGCCCCAAAGCCAAGAGCTCTCGCTGAGATCCACCTCGCCTGGCTCACCACGCCATCGGGCTTGTCTAACAGCTCACATGCTTGGGCCGCCAACAACACACAAAGACCGATACTAAGAATTCTGGCTTAAAAAAAACGTCCCAAGGCCCCGGACTTACACTCGGGACAACGTCCACCGATTGCCTCGCCTGGCGACCATCACCGGACTCATCCGTAGCATAGACATTCTCGTCAGTCAACACTGAAGGGACTAATCTTGTCGGGACACTCTCCACACGTGAATCTCAGTCTTCACGGGATAGCCAGCCGACCACAAAGACCAATCGTGCCTTCGCACAACCCTAGGCATCACAAGCCCCATAATCCGCACATTATTTCCCCGCCCAAAACTCAACATTCGTTACCACACGAAGCTACAAGGGCATCACAATGACGAGTTCGCCGTAATCGGATTTCTAACAAAACCCCTAATATACACATCATTCAACATCACCGAATCGGACCAACGGTCGCAAATCCGGCTTCACCCACAATGCCTAATCCGTTAACGGAGCGGATCTCTAGTGCAAATCATGTCGGGGACGGACTCAATCAACCCGATGGTTCCTTTTGAACTAAGGCGACCCGGATCCCTCTCACTCGACGGATCCGGTGCCAAAAATGCAGAAAATAAGGGATGCCATGCACGCATCCTAAAGACCGGGAGGAGAAATGTCGTTACCTTTTGAGATCTCCTCCTAGCCATGAGAAGCTTGCAAACAAACGGTGGAGAAGAAGCGCATCGATGCCCTCTACGCGCTGTCGGTCTCGGATCGGCGAACGGAGCTCTGAAGCTCCAACAATGGCGGATTCACTTCTTCTTCCTCCTTGCCCCCTTCTCCTTTCTCCAACCTAAGAGAGAGAAAGGACTTGAAAGAATGAGGGAATAGCCCCTCATCCACGCCCTAAGTCCCCCCAGCGAATTATTTGGGTCGTCCGATCAAGATCTAATTCGATCGGATGCCCAAAAATCGCTGTTTACGGATCTGTTACCGAACGCACGGTCGAACGCACGACCGTGCGTTAGAACGCACGACTAACGACAGAGACACCATTTTTGCCCGTCGGAGAGCACGCACGGTCGGATCGATCGTGCGCTAAGAAAATGCACGATCGTGCGGCAAGAATAATTCGCCTTCTCGACGTTAACTCTCCGCTTCGCAAAACCGGGGTGTTACAACTCCACCCTCCTTAAAAGAATTTCATCCTCGAAATTTCAAAACTGAAATAGAAAACTGCGATGCATACCTGATGCAAAAAGTTCCGGGAAATCCTCCCGCATCGCTTGCTCACGCTCCCAAGAGAATTCGTCTCGCCCGCAGTTGTCCCACCGCACCTTTACAAGCTTGACTTCCTTGTTACGCAACTGTCGGACTTCCGAATCCTCCACGCAAACCGGGCGAATCCTTGCCCCCAAATCCTCCATTACCGGCACCGCCGCCGCTTCAACCACGACGCTCGGCTCCACCAAAGCTCTCCTCAGCACAGAGACATGGAAAACATCATGTAATCCACTCAGCTCTGCAGACAACGCCAAACGATAGGCCGCTTCGCCTATATGTTCTGTAACCTCGAACGAACCCAAATATCGCGGACTCAACTTCTTGAGTCGCCGCACCCGCGAAACACCCTTGAACGGTTTGATCTTCAAGTAGACCATGTCGCCCACTATAAACTCCACGTTTCTGTGGCGCGCATTAAAATACTTCGCTTGACGATCCTGAGCAACCTTCATGCGCTCCTGAATCGTCCGCACAATCTCGCAAGCATCTTCCACCACTTGCTTTCCCAAAAGCTTAGTGTCTCCCACCTCTGCCCAAGACATCGGCGTTCGACACTTCCTTCCATAGAAAGCTTCGTATGGCGCCATCATGATACTCGCCTGGAAGCTATTATTATAGCGAACTCCACCATGAAAAGGTGGTCTTCCCAACCTTTGCCAAAGTCGAGAGCACACATCCTCAACATGTCCTCCAACGTACGGTTCGTTCGCTCCGTCTGACCATCGGTCTGCGGATGGAATGCGGTACTAAACTTGAGCTTTGTGCTTAGACTTTTCTGCACTAATCTCTAGTCCTTCGAGGTGAACCACCCATCGCGATCACTAACGATGCTCTTCGGAATCTCGTGCAACCGCACAATGTTTCGAAACATAAAGCTCCACGAGCTTCTCCACGCCATCGCCCTTATGATTCGGAATGAAGTGGGCTACCTTCGTCAGGCGATCCACTATCACCCAAATCGCATCGTTACCCTGCTGCGATCGAGGCAAACCATGCACAAAAGCCATAGAGATGTCATCGAACTTCCATTCGGTGATGGGAAGAGGCTTCAAGAACCCACCGGGCCTTTGGCACTCAGCGTTCACCAAGGCACAAGTCTGACATCGGCTCACGTACTCAGCTACATCCCGCTTCATCCCAGGCCACCAAAAAAATTTCTTCAAATCCACGTACATCTTTGTACTTCGTGGATGAACGGAGTACTTCGTAAAGTGAGCCTCGAACATCAACTCCTCACGAAGCTTGCCAAAACGCGGAACACAGACCCTTCCGTCTCTTTTTAAAATCCCACCAACCATCTCCAAAGCAGTGCCTTCGCTTTGCTGAGCCTCCAACACCAATTGTTGGCACTCCTCGTCCGCACTGGTCGCCTCTCGGATTCGATCCATTATATCACACTGCATTTCAATCCAGTTCAAACGAGCTACGCTAGACTCACCTCTAACCACACAAGAAATGTCAAGAGACTCCAAGTCTCGAATCAAATGCTCGTTATGCGCCTCCATCCAATTACCTTGCCCGGAGTACTTCCTATTCAAGGCATCCACCACCACATTGGCTTTACCGGCGTATACTGAATCTCCACGTCGTAGTCCCCAAGGAACTCGACCCACCTACGCTGCCGCATATTCAGATCCTTTTGGTCTAGAAGATACCTCAGGCTTTTGTGATCCGTGAAGATCTCCACCTTCGCACCATAAACGTAGTGCCGCCACAATTTTAGCGCAAAGATTACCGCCACCAACTCCAGATTATGGACGGGATAATTCCTCTCATGAGTCTTTAATTGCCTTGACCCATAAGCGATCACCTTGTCGTGCTGCACCAGCACGCAACCCAACCCGCAACCTGACGCGTCGCTGAAAATCTGAATTCCTTCCGTCCCACTAGGAAGACTAAGGATTGGAGCAGACATCAACCTTTCCTTCAAATTCTCAAATGCACGGGCACACTCCGGTGTCCATACGAACCTTTGGCCCTTGCGAGTGAGAATGGTGAGGGGCAACGCCATCCGTTAAAAGTTCTCCACGAACCTTCTATAATAATCGGCTAGTCCAAGGAAACTCTGGACTTCCGCCACGGTTCTCAATATAGGCCAATCCCTAATGGCTTCAATCTTCGCTGGATCTACCGCCACCCCATCTCCACTAATTACGTGACCCAAGAAGGCCACCTTCTCGATCCAAAACTCGCATTTTGAGAACTTAGCATAAAGCTGATTCTCCCTTAGAGTCTGCAATATTTGCCTCAAGTGAGACTCATGCTCTGCCTCCGATTTTGAATACACCAAAATATCATCAATAAACACCACCACGAACGAATCTAAGAACGGGAGAAAAACCCTGTTCATCAAATCCATGAACACAGACGGCGCGTTCGTCAGTCCGAACGGCATCACCGAAAACTCGTAGTGTCCATACCGAGTCCCAAACGCTGTCTTGGCAACGTCCTCTTCTCGAATCTTCAACTGGTAGTACCCCGATTTCAAATCCAACTTGGAATACACCACCGACTCCACTAACTAGTCGAACAAATCATTGATTCGGGGAATCGGATATTTATTCTTGACGGTCAACTTATTTAACTCACGGTAGTCAATGCACAACCGCATACTTCCATCCTTTTTCTTCACAAACAATACCGGCGCGCTCCACGGCGAAGAGCTGGGCCTAATGTACCCATGCTCTAACAACTCTTGCAACTGAACCTTTAGCTCGGCCAGTTCCTTCGGTGCCATCCTAAACGGAGGACGCGACACCGGCCTCGCACCCGGTACCAACTCTATCGAGAAATCAATTTCACGCTGAGGAGGTGCTCCCGGAAGCTTCTCGGGGAATACATCCTCAAATTCTTCCACCACCGGAGCTTCTCTAATAGCCAACTTTGTGGAGTGAGTCTCCAACAAAGGTAAAAACGCCTCGCCTCCTTGGTTTACCGCACGCCTCATTTGCATAGAGGAAATCAGGGAGCAAGCCACTCCGCTTAGGCCTTCAAACTTGACCTCTGCTACCTTCACCTCTCAGGGTTACCACCTTCAACTGGCGGTCGATACTAGCTCGCTGCTCCGCAAGCCAGTCCATCCCCAAGATAACATCGAATTCGGCTAGTGGCAGAATCGCTGCTACCAACATGAAATCACTATTGCCAATTTGCATCACGATGCGTCCTTTCCTCATGGTAGTCATGAAAGACCCATTCGGCATGCGCACACTCAGCTCCACCTCTGCCTCTACGGACTCAGCACCAATCTTCCGGATAAAGCTTTCCGCAAGAAAAGAGTGTGACGCTCCCGTGTCGAACAACACTCGAGAGGGATAGCCCGAAACTAGCACGAAACCTAACCACGTGCACAACAAACATGAAAGGCCGCAATCTACATTATAGTAACAAACGAAAACTTAAACTTTTCGTACCTGTCACCACGTCGGGTTGACATATCACTTCCTGCTACCCAAGATTATACGCTCTCGGCTGCACTGGAGGGAACCGCGAAGCACTTGACTCCGCCGCTTTCCCCTTCTCTGCAACACTAGGACCGGAGCGCACCGATTGTTCCTGCCTCGGCTCCTGCTCAGCTCCGCCCTCGGTACAAAACTGACTTATATGACCCACCTTGCCGCACTTGTAACAAGTAAACAGACCTTTGGAGCGGAAATCTCCCGAAGGTGCGCCACTTCTCTCCCTAGGCCTACGAGGACGGGGCTTCTTCTTCCATCGGCTGCCCTCGGACTTCCACTGAGACTGAGACTGAGAAGGCTTTCCTTCTCCCTGCTTTGCCGCAAAACCCTTTCTCCGCTGGGTTCGCTCCATGTCGCTCTCCAATGTGCGAGCGGCTTCGACCAACTCATTAAATCCTGCATTCTTCAAGGCTATGAGTGGCTGACTTAAATTTTCCCTCAACCCTTGATAGAAGAGATTATCTCTCTCTTCATCATCTGCCATAGTTGTTCCCGCATAACGACCCAACCGAGTGAACTCTTGCAGATATTCATCCACTGTCTTCTCACGTTGCACTAAATGCAAAAACTGCCGCTGTAGTGCTAACCTTGTCGAGGCCAGAATATAACGCTTGAGGAAAGCGTTCCCGAACTCCTCCATGGATGGAACATGCCCAACAAAATGGCGACCGTTATGGTTCACCCACCACAACTTCGCATCGCCCTCTAACATGAAACTCGCATAGTGAGACTGCCTCTCCTCTGGGGTCTCAGCTCCCTTCAAGAGTTCCTGGATCCTCGAAAGCCAATCCTCGGCATCCGTTGGAGTGCCAACTCCCTTGAATGTCGGAGGGTGGAAACTCAAGAAGTACTTCATGAATCGATCACCCATCGGAATAGCTCTCTCCGCTAAAGGCTCTGCTTGCCTCACTTCGACATCCGGTGTATCTGGCGTAGCCGCCGGAGTAACAGGAGTTGCAACTTGCACCGCCGGTGTAGGAACCTGTGGCATCGCTCCAGCTTGAGCCGCTACCATTGCTTCTGCTAGCATGCGACAGAAATCAGCCGGGGACATGCCCACATTCATGAGGCCTGGAGTAGTAGCACTGCTCCCCTAAGGCTCCTCTTGCCTCCTCGACTTCCCCGCATCGTCGCCAACATCCTAGCATAAGCAAGGAAAAATAAAAGCTCATCACGCTCTAATCGCAAGACTCGAACATAGGGATACTCATGATCCCGCACAATACTCCTATGTGGACAATCTCTTACGCGATCCAAATACACTAGACCTCGCAAGAATACTCAACCTCCCTCTGATACCAAATTGTAACACCTCCCCTGTAATGACCATATAATATGGGTCCGACCAGGACCCCACAGCATATAACTGCCACAGCTTTGGTATTAAAAGATGATATTAACTACCCAATCTCAAAACTCAGATAACACAGCGGAAACAAACCAAAACCACAGAGATTGTCCACAGTACAAAGGAGTCCAACTGGCCTTAAGGCCTTACAAAACCAACATCCAAATCATCAAACATTCAATACTAATAAGATATCCCAATAAAAGGGGAAAGATAGTTTTTCCTAAACTACCTCGACATGCAAGCCGGATATAACAAAGTACGAAGAAAGTAATGCAGAAAAACAACTAAGCACTTCATGAGGCTTTAGGCCTTTTTGGCCGGCGCGCTGGGTCCAGCCTGCGATTCTTGCCCTGCATCCAAATCACAAAGAGCGGTAAACGAGGGTCAGCTATGGCTGACCACAAACGGTGTAACAACACCCCTCCTCTCGGCCGTCCTAGCGGACCCCGGGGAACTACTTCACCCTGCAAGTCAGCACTTCGTATGCAAATCTACATAAAGAAAAGCAACATAAATACAGGCATGGATGTCACAAACATCATCCACGTTTCTATGTTGAGCAGGTAATAAAAGGGGTCTAACAATGCAAAATGAATGCAAACCCGGGTTTCACCCAAGGCACCCTAAAGCGTATGAATCTAACACATCATCATACATCACCAACACAAGGGTACTCATTATTTCCCCACAAGGGCATCGTAGCCCCAAAGCAAAGATCTCTCGCTGAGACCCACCTCGCCTGGCTGACCACGCCATCGGGCTTGTCTAACAGCTCACATGCTCGGGCCGCCAACAACACACAAAGACCGATACTAAGAATTCTGGCTTAAACAAAACGTCCCAAGGCCCCGGACTTACACTCGGGACAACGTCCACCGATTGCCTCGCCTGGCGAGCGTCACCGGACTCATCTGTAGCACAGACATTCTCGTCAGTCAACACCGAAGGGACTAATCTTGCCTGGACACTCTCCACACGTGAATCTCAGTCTTCACCGGATAGCCAGCCGACAACAAAGACCAATCGCGCCTTCGTACAACCCTAGGCATCACAAGCCCCATAATCTGCACATTATTTCCCCGCCCAAAATTCAACATTCGTTACCACACGAAGCTACAAGGGCATCACAACGATTAGTTCGCCGTAATCGGATTTCTAACAAAACCCCTAATATGCGCGTCATTCAACATCACCGAATCGGACCAGCGGTCGCAAATCCGGCTTCACCCACAATGCCTAATCCGCTAACGGAGCGGATCTCTAGTGCAAATCATGTCGGGGACGGACTCAATCAACCCGATGGTTCCTTTTGAACCAAGGCGACCCGGATCCCTCTCACTCGACGGATCCGGTGCCAAAAATGCAGAAAATAAGGGATGCCATGCACGCATCCTAAAGACCGGGAGGAGAAATGTCGTTACCTTTTGAGATCTCCTCCTAGCCATGAGAAGCTTGCAAACAAATGGTGGAGAAGAAGCCCCTCGATGCCCTCTACGCGCTGCCGGTCTCGGATCGGCGAACGGAGCTCCGAAGCTCCAACAATGGCGGATTCACTTCTTCTTCCTCCTTGCCCCCTTCTCCTTTATCCAACCTAAGAGAGAGAAAGGACTTGAAAGAATGAGGGAATAACCCCTCATCCACGCACTAAGTCCCCCCGGCGAATTATTTGGGTCGTCCGATCAAGATCTAATTCGATCGGACGCCCAAAAATCGCTGTTTACGGATCTGTTATCGAACGCACGACCGTGCATTAGAATGCACGACTAACGACAGAGACACCATTTTTGCCCGTCGGAGAGCACGCACGGTCGGATCGATCGTGCGCTAAGAAAATGCACGATCGTGCGTCAAGAAAAATTCGCCTTCTCGACGTTAACTCTCCGCTCCGCAAAACCGGGGTGTTACACCATGTGTATGTTGTTGGAACCTTAGTTTTGGATTTGAGTCGTGATCCATATTTACATTCATTCTGTGATCGACAAAATTCCATTAAGACAGGAGACAGGAGAAAATCTATACATGTTCTCTGTGTTAGACGAACGACTATCTGCGTTCGACGAACGGCGCTCTGTGGTCGACGAAATATATTTAAGCTGTGTTCGAAGAATAGCTATCTCAGCGGTGAACGATCCCATCTCAGCGGTCGACGAACAGCTCAATATCTCAGCGGTCGACGATCCAGCCCGTCTCAGCGGTCGACGAAAAGTTGCGTTCGAAGATCTCAAGTCTGCGTTCGACGAATATTCAGCAGAAGCTCAGAACGACGAATTAAATAATCAGATCGACGAAATTGAAGCTGAGCTCGATGAAATTATCATCAACAATTATATTTCTCCTTTCTCAGCTCGACTAATATTCTCAGCAATATTCTTGATTAATTTCTATTTATATATTGCTATATATTGTTGCCTTTATAAATTAACAATATAGTCGTTGCACCATTAAATATTATAGCCGTTGCAGAAAAGCTAAAGACGGCAATTTATCTTCTCGAGGAATCTAGGAAATTAAAGAGATGTTATCTCTTTCCTTGTCGTGCAAGAATTCAAATCAGCCCTGAAGCCTTCTCCAGAATATAAACAAGAAAGTGGCTGAACCAGATCAAGGAAGAAGGAAATATACATCAACAGGAAAGCAAAAAGAAGAAGCAGATCTACAGAGTTCTTAATAAGAACAACATATATTATTTATCTTCTTTTTGCTAACTCTTCTCTGCAGAACATCTTCATCCTGAGACACCAATCAAGATCATTTGCTCAGGGATCTAAACTGCAGAAGAAGAAGAGGAATTACAACATCCAAAAGAAGAAGCTTCCTCACCTGAACATCAACACTAATCAAATCAGGGGGAGCTCTTCAACATCATCAAAGATCCATTCTCAACAACCCATCAGGATCTCTAGAGTCTTCTCAGAAAGAGAAGAACATTATATTTTCTATTTTCTTTTACCTGTATAAAGGGTTATAACTCCCTTCAAAAGTTACAGCAATTGGTGGCAGGGCACCTGATCAAAAACCTGTAGTTGGGTTAGAGCATCTGATCAAAAGCTCACTTGGTGCGTGGACACCTGATCAAAACTCCCTTGGTGGCAGGGCACCTGATCAACAACCTGTAGTGAATTCCTACCAAGTGTGGTAGAAGAGTAGATGTACCCAGGTTTAGTGGGGAACTACTATATTTCTTTGTGTCGTCTGTGATGTGATTCTTTTGTTGTGATGTGTTGCTGTGCCTTCTTTATATTTGCTTTTATTACTCCCTCAGCACTACACATATTTATATATATCATTATTTTGAAATAACCTTAAATAGATTTTTTAATTTAAGAACTAAACTCACCTTCATATGTTGTACTCATGAGGCCTCCACTTCTATGTCAGTATCTCTTGCTAGACCTCCCATTCAAAAGGTAAAGTAGGAGAAGAAAGGAAGGTACACCAGGTTTGATTGTTGGTGTTGTGACAAGATTGGTCATTTTGCCATAGATTGCTGGTTCAATTCTATTAACTATATGACTCCACGAGTTAACAATGCAAGAATAACCCCTCGTAATGTTAACTTTCCTAGTGGTGTTCGTCTAACAAGGAACCAAGTACCCAAATCCGTTTGGGTTCCTAAGGGTATTTATTCTGTCAATGCATATATGTCCAAAGGCGAACAAAAATCCTATCTGGTATTTGGACAGTGGATGGTCCAGGCATATGACCGGAACAAGAAGCCTACTACAAGATTATACCTCAGTCAAAGACGGTCCAAAAGTTATTTTTATCAGATCCGACAGTGGAATCACTAAAGACTACGGTATGGTTACTAATGGTATTGTTTCGTTCACATACGTGGCTTATGTCAAAGGATAACAACATAATCTCATTAGCATAAGTCAATTATGTGACAAAGGTTTATGGTAGAGTTCTACAGGACAAGTGCCTGATAAAGTCGTCTGATAAGTCATAAACTATTTTAACAGGCACTCGGAGTAGAAATATATTGTCTTGATTTTCTATGTTTAGAATCTTCTACACCGGTGTGCTTTTTGGCAAAAGATAGTGCATCTATTTGTGATCAATGGCACAAGAGATTAACACATATAAATTTCAAAATGATAAATATGTTATTTTCTCACAACCTAGTGCGTGATGCTCCCGATATTAAGTGCATTAAAAAGAGGTCATGTCATGCATGCCAGATGGTTAAGCAGATAAGAGCCACCTTTAAAAGCATCTCTACTAAAGATTCTTCCAGATGTTTATATCTGCTTCATATGGACTTATTCGGTCCCATGGTTATTCGTAGTTTTGGAGGTAAATCTTACACCTTGGTTATTGTTGATGACTACTCACATTTTGCATGAGTATTCTTTCTAAAACACAAGTCAGACACCTTTGATTCTTTTGTTGGATCATATAGCGCCCTTAGAGGGGGGGGGGGGTGAATAAGGGTGTGTCTTAAAAATTAATTTTTACTTAGTAATTTTTAAAGAGATTTTACTTTACTAAAAAATTACTTCTAAATACTTTCAAACCAATGCAATTTTAGTATTAAACCAAAACACAAATTTCTAAGATAAAGATTATGCCACCAAATATGTAATTAAAGAAAAAGACATAATTATATTAATCATGAAATTTGAGTACAATAAAAATGATCTTAACAATGCTTAAGATCAAGGCACAATTATATTAATAAAAAATTCTACAATTTTGGTTTACCAATCCTTCTCCCAAGGATCGGAAGGCTATCGCTTGTCTCTCCCAAGACCAAGCCCAAGCCTATCTAGATCTTCCCAAGATCTAGATGTAGCACACAAGGCCACGATTTCCCACCAAGCCACGCAAGGACTTGGACGCTCCGCACAAGGAAGCGATTTTCCCTTAAGTCGCGCAAGGACTTAGACGCCGCACGCAAGACGACGATTTCTCTACCAATACAAAATGAAAAGTATGTGAATGAGAATATAATATGAAAAGAACAACTTCCTAGAAAATCAGATCTCTGAATGGATTGTTGAAGCCTCGAGATGATTGATGATGTAGAAGCGCGCCCGATCTCGTCTTCAATCTTCAATCCTTCTTTGCACAAATGGGAGTTGAGGAGGTTCTGGAGCTCTCTGGTTCGTATGCACTCAGGAAGGGACTGGAATTCTCAAAAGCTTGGAATGCACGAACCAAAGGAACCAATTTATAGAAATGCACTGTCGCCTGGGCGACAGTGACTGTCGGAATTTTCCGACAGCGCTAAACTGCCGCTGGAGTGCCGTCGTGGGTGGAGTCGTGGGCAGTTGTTGTAACCTCCGCGCTGTCGCCTGGGCGACATCACTGTCGGATTTCCGACAGTGCAAAACTGCCGGTCGTGGGTGGAGTCGTGGGCAGTTGTTGTAACCTCCGAGCTGTCGCCTGGGCGACATCGCTGTCGGATTTCCGACAGCGCAAAACTGCCTTTCGTCGATCTGCCGTGGAGGGAAGTAGTTGTAACTTCTCTGCTGTCGCCTGGGCGACAGTGGCTGTCGGAATTTTCCGATAGTAAAATTTTCCCACATTCAATTTTAGCTCCAGCAGCAATGTGAACATCTCATACCTGTTATCTGCACACCATTAATGAAAATAGAATCAAATACAAATGGGACTTTGTTATTATCAAACCGGAGGAGTGCGAAACGCATGCTCCAACAATCTCCCCCTTTTGATAATAACAAATCCGTATAAAAAGAAATCATGTCTATTTAGATTGTTGATGTTAACCTTTGGTGTGTGCACAAAAATAACATGATATATTTTTCTTAAAAATAAATAATCTACCTCTAGATGAAAGCTCCCCCTAAATGAATGCTCCCCCTAAAGATATGCTCCCCCTAAATATATGATGTATTGTGTAGGTGGAATATTTAGGTGTAATAGATTTGTGATTGTTCTTTTTATACTTTTAATTCTCCCCCTTTTGATATTAGCAAAAGTTAATATTAGAGAAAAGAGTAGTTCTTAAGGGAATGGATATAGGATATAGAAAGAAAGAGTAAGCGGAAGCACTTTTTGTGGAAATGATTGAAGTCCATGAAATAATAGGAATATGCCATAGTATGAATAAACTCATGAAGTGACTGTATAGCCATATGAAGTAATGAAACAAAATAACTTAAACATGAGGAAGATCATTTGGAAGTATCATAGAAAGACACAATAGTGTATAGAATTAAGGAATATTTTCGGTCCAATTCTCATGAGATGAATATTTATATAACATAATGATGTGTACATGTGATACTTAGATCAAACATATGAAGTTATTTAATTTACATGATCATGGAAATGTAGAACATAATAAAAGCATATAAAGTCAACTTTGACTTTGAAGATATAGCACAAGATGATTAGAAAACCATTTTTCTTTTGCACAAGACACTTTACTATTCTGTCCAAGGTGCTTAACCTCACAATGCTCATTAAGACTTATCAGGAGGGTAAGTAGTGCTTGGTGGAGTATCCTTGTCTTTATTTTAAATTTTTGATCACAGATATGATATCTTAATTTTGATATATTGATATTTTTTTTTGTAATTGACCAAGGATCTCCGAATTCACTTGAATCGCAAAAGATGGTGTAATTTTGTTATGCTAACAAATCAAGGGTGAAAGTTGTATTTAAGAAGTGCTATTTTATTATGTTAAAGCAAATATGATCCATGTATATATTAAAGAAGTAGACATATGTATTGATCAAAAGAAGTGAACGTGATAGTTCATTATGATAGATAAACAATTTCTCATACTTAGAGGCATGCGAAAACAATTTCCAATGGTCTAAACAACTAAGTAGAAGTGTCAATACGATGATAGCTTGGAAATGAAATCATATAAACATGTAAGTCATTTTTTTAAATAAATAGCATATGGTTTGTCATCAAGTCATGAGGTGAAGCATTAATAATGACATATATCTATTGTAAATCATCAAAGGGACCCAAAATTGAAGTTTTGTCAAAATGGGAGCTGTCGAAAATTTCCGACAGTCACTGTCGCCTGGGCGACAGCCAAAAATATAAATAGGGCTGGGGACCGAGTCAAACCCTATTGTGCATCATTTCCTGGAGTTAAAAACGAGAGGAAGGCTGTCCGAAGTCGGCGACATCCCTAGATCTAAGGTATGGATTTTTGATTTTGATGTTTTTAACTCAAAATTTTTAGGGATTTGTGATTTTGATAGAAGAGAAGAAGGAAAATGTAGTTTTCATGTTGATTTTTGATGAATGGTGTAGGGTTTTTTTTTTAAAAAAAAATTTGATTTTAAAAATGTAGATCTAGTTTAAAACAAGTGGATCTTGTTGGATCTTTGTTAAAAATGTTATGATTGTTTGATTCTTGTGGTTGAAGGTTTCCATTTGTTCATTCTCTAAAGGATTTTGTAGATCTAGTTTAGTGAAGAAGGTTGAAGATGATGAATAGTAAAGGATTTTGAGAATATTTTGATTTGAAAAAAAAAAATTTTAAACTTGATGTTGAAATAATATTGATTTTGAGTAGATCTAGAAGTGTATGTAAAAATTTTCGAGAGAAGTTCACTTGGAGAGCTGTCGAAAATTTCTGACAGTCACTGTCGCCTGGGCGACAGTGTTCCAGTGCATAACACATGTGTAATCTAAAATTTTTTGTTATTTGCAGAATGGCTTCCAGTTCCAAAGCTCGAAGGAGTACTTCGGAAGATGCACATAGTTCATATCAAGTTTTTCCTGGGGTGGAGAAAGCTATTGTTGGAGTTGCGAAATATATTGAATTTGATTCGCCGAAGCATGATCATATCTATGATCGGCTTGCGAATGCAGGTATTCTCTCAATAATCTCACCAGAGGGGTTTTCTTCCTTTTTCATTCGTGAATTTTATAACCATTTGGAAGACCCAAATTTCACTGAATTGGATGGAGGAGTGAGATCAAGGATCCAAGGTCAACATGTGGAAATAACACATGATGATCTAAGAGAGGAATTCGGACTAGTGATGTGTGAAAATATGCCTGATATAGTGGAGAATTATCGAAAGGATAGAGATTGGACCCTTGTAAACATGAGTTTACATGGGAATCAAAAGAAGACTCTTACCACTGAAGTTACATCACTCACTCCGGATGCTTTCTTAGTTCAAGATATATAAAGGAATTCAGTGATGTTGAAGAGTGGAGATACAAGAAGTATTACGGCTCAGTTGACCCTCTTTACATACTACATTATGGAGGATGAGCTTTTTGATGTGGCGGACTTCATACTCTCCCAGATTAGGTATGCGTATAGATTAAAGCATCCAAGATGGGTGAAGGTTCATACGCTGCCAATGGGGGCGGTAATTCAGCGTGTACTCTATAAGAAGTATGGATGGATAGTGCAAGGTTCTTATTTGGATGATTGTTATCCGGAGATATATTATACGGGTTCAATGAAAGTGAAGAAGCCGCAGAGAAAAGCCATCCGGGGATTGAGATTAGAGAGACGCCATTGCCTAGGGCAGGATCACTACGAGAGTCCATTGATGATTTACGTGATTCACTAGAGGATCACAAGAGGGAAGTGAAGAAGGACCGTAGTCGAATGCAGAAATTTATGAAGTTTCTCGTCAAAGGTCTGAAGTTAAAGCCAACTCCAGAGGAAGAGGCCGAATGGCAAGTTCCAGATGAAGAACCGCCACGCGAATCGGTGAGGCGGACTCGCCGTGGTAAAGCCGCGAGACGAGGACCTCTAGAAGATTGTCCAGAGAGCAGCGGGGCTGGTTATGAAGATTCCGAGTAGTTTCTTCAGGTTGCTGCTGCTGGGAGATGTCAGAAATTTCTGACATCCACTGTCGCCTGGGCGACAGTGAACTTCTGCAGATTTCTATGAATTTGATCCTTATGTTGTTCTCTACTGTTTTAATTTGAACAATATTGATGTAATATTAATGATGTTTGAATTTTGTTAACTCTTTTGAATTTCTATTGTTTGATTTTTAAAATTTAGGCTTTTGCTTTTTAAATTGTTTAGGTTTTGTGATTTTTTTTTTTTAAATTTTATAGGCTTTAAATAGTGATATATTCATTGTGAAATGTCTAGAATTCCCAATTCTAGCCTAAGCATTGAAAAACGGGAATCCGGTAACGGCTTAGTGAATATATCCGCTATTTGATTTTCTGTGCCTATAAAGTTGATTTTTATATTACCCTTCTTAATATGATCTCTTATAAAATGATGTCGGACATCTATATGCTTAGATCTAGAATGTAATACGGGATTGTTAGTTAAGTCTATAGCACTTTTATTGTCACACTTTAATTCTACACTACTTTGTTGCATGCCAAAATCGTCTAATGTTTGTGACATCCAAAGAGCTTGGGCACAACAACTACCTAGTGCAATATATTCGGCCTTGGTAGTAGAGAGGGCAACAGAATTCTATTTCCTACTCGACCATGAAATAAGTGAAGGGTCGATAAAGTGACAAGTGCCACTAGTGCTTTTCCTATCTAAGGAACATCCCGCATAATCCGAATCCGAAAAACCATGTAAAATAAAAGAATCATTATGAGGATACCATAAACCTAATTTTGATGTGCCTATGAGATATCTAAAGATACGTTTCACCGCTTTTAAATGTGACTCTTTAGGATTAGCTTGAAATCTAGCACATAAACAAACGGCAAACATAATATCAGGTTTAGATGCGGTTAAATACAATAAAGACCCTATCATACTTCTATAAAGGGTTTGTTCAATTGAAACACCACTTTCATCTTTTCCTAATTTTAGTGAAGTACTCATAGGAGTGTTTGCATGCTTAAGATTTTCAAATCCAAATCTTTTTAACATATCATGAATATATTTGGTTTGACATATAAAAATACCATCATGTTTTTGTGTAATTTGAAAACCTAGAAAATATGAAAGTTCTCCAACCATGCTCTTTCAAATTCATTTTTCATAATTTGAACTACTTCATTACACAACTCTTCATTAGTGGCTCCAAAAATAATATCATCAACATAAATTTGTAAAATAACTAAATCATGATCAATTTGCTTAATGAAGAGTGTAGAATCAGCACTTCCTATTTTATAATCGTGCTTTAACAAATATTGAGTTAATCGATCATACCAAGCACGAGGCGCTTGTTTTAATCCATAAAGCGCTTTATCTAATTTATAAACATGATTTGGATATTTCTCATTTATAAAGCCAGGGGGTTGTTCTACATAAACCTCTTCTTTTATATACCCGTTTAAAAATGCGGTTTTGACATCCATTTGATATAATTTAAATCTTTTAAAACAAGAAAATGCAAGAAATATTCTAACCGCTTCTAATCTTGCTACGGGTGCAAAAGTTTCATCAAAATCTACCCCTTCAATTTGTGCATAACCTTTTGCAACTAATCTGGCTTTATTTCTAACAATTCTAGATTCATTATCCATTTTATTTTTAAAAATCCACTTAACACCAACTACAGGACGATTTTTGGGTCGTTCTACAAGATTCCAAACCTTATTACGTTCAAATTGATTAAGTTCTTCATTCATAGCTAAAAACCAAAATTCATCATTTAAAGCGGTGAAAACATCTTTTGGTTCTATTTCAGAAACAAAGCAAAGGTTTGAAAATAAAACTTGTAGCGATGAACGAGTACTAACCCCTTTTTGCGGATCTCCAATTATAAGCTCCTTTGGATGATCCTTTGAAAATCTCAATTCACTTGGAGGCACATATTCTTCTCTTTCTTCTTCTCTTTCTTCTTCTCTTTCTTCTTCTCTTTCTCCTTCTCTTTCTTCTTCTTTTTCTTCTTCTTTTTCTCCAAGTTCTTCTTCATCATTCTCCACCGTGGGAAGGAGTTCATCTTCTTTTCCTGTAATTTTCTTTTCTACACATGAAGCAAACTCGTCAAACCTAACATGAATAGATTCTTCAACTATTTTTGTTCTTTTATTAAAAATTCTATAAGCTTTACTAGTTGAAGAATAGCCAATAAAAATACCTTCATCACATTTTTCATCAAATTTTCCTAAGGAATCTTTAGAATTCAAAATAAAACATTTACAACCAAAAACTTTGAAATAAGAAACATTTGGTTGTTTACTAAATATTAATTCATAAGGAGTTAATTTTAAAATAGGGCGAAGCATTACTCTATTAATTACATAACATGCCGTGCTAACCGCTTCAGGCCAAAAAGATTTTGGTAATTTAAATTCAGATAACATCGTACGGGCTAACTCTTGAAGAGTTCTATTTTTCCTTTCCACTACACCATTTTGCTGTGGTGTGCGTGGAGCGGAAAATTCATGTTTAATTCCTAACTCCGTACAAAAAGAAATAAACTTTTCATTTTCAAATTCTCCTCCATGATCCGATCGTATGCGTTTGATTTTTAACTCCAATTCATTTTGAATACGCAAACATAATTTTGAAAATTCTGAAAATGCTTCGGATTTGGAGGTTAGAAATAAAGTCCAACAAAAACGAGAATAATCATCAATCAAAGCAAATGTGTATTTTCTACCTCCTAAGCTAGAAATTCCAATTGGCCCAAATAAGTCCATTTGTATTAATTGAAGTAGCCTAGTGGTAGAAATAATGTTTTTACTTTTGAAAGATGATTTTGAAAATTTTCCTTTTTGGCAAGGCACACATAGTGAAGAAGATAAATTTCCATTTAGCAAAGGTAAACCTTTAATTAATTTATCTTTTGAAAGTTTTGAAATTAACTTGGCACTAGCATGTCCAAGTCGCCTATGCCATAAATCTAATTCATCATTTTTTGATAGAAAACATTTCAAAGTAGAATTTGAAAAATCAAGAAATTTAATCATATATACATTACGACATCTAGGTGCGGTAAAGACAATTTCATTTGTTTTGGAATTAATAATTTTGCACAAATTTGTAGAAGATTCAAATAAAACATTTAAACCCTTATCACATAATTGACTAATAGAAATCAAATTATGCATTAATCCTTCTACAAATAAAACATTTGAAATTGAAAAATTTTCGTTACCCACAACACCGATGCCGATGATTTTTCCTTTTCCATTGTCACCGAATGTAACAAGTCCTCCTTTCTTCATCTCCAGGCTAAGGAACTTCTCTTTATTGCCCGTCATGTGCTTTGAACAACCTGAGTCCAAGTACCACACGTCTTCTTTGTCCTTAGCCTGCCAACACACCTAGAAAGAAGAGGTGAGTAAAGATCTGGTTACCCAAGTGGTTCCACCCATAGTATAGGTAGAAGCCTTAGGCACCCAGATTTGTTTAATTTTAGTTTTTCCTTCCTTCCAGCAAGAGTCCGTAGTGTGACCAAATCTATTGCATTTGGCACATGTAATGTATTTAGAGGAGTATAACTTTTCTGGACTTTTACTGGATGAGGATGCAGTATTTATCAGTTCATTAATTTTAGAATTTTAAAAGTGAATTTTCTGGACTTTTCACTATCGCCGGCGACAGTGGTTGTCGCCGGGCGACAGCTTCCAGATGTGTATCCGAGCCCAAACCTTCCAGATCCATGGCGCTGGTATCCTAAGATCATATCCAGTGATTTTCGGCCCATTCCAAATTTTTTCATGGCTAGTGTTAAGTCATGAATCTGGTGTCTCATTTTTGTATTCTGGGATACTAGATTTATGCATCTCCGTTCAAAAGATTTCTTTCCCTCATGGACTATGGAAATTGAAGATTTCAGATCTCTCTCTAAAATCTCATTCTTTTTAGTAAGAACTTTTATTGTAGAATGAGATTTGGAAAGAGATTCTTCAAGTTCTTTAATTTTTCCCAAAGAGTGATCACACTCTTGGCAAGAAATATCTCTTTTTCCAATAGTCTTAATTTCCCTTAACAATTTTTTGTTTTCCTTAAGTAAAATGTGATTTTCAGATTTAAGAAGATCATTGTCTTTTAAGCTTTTTTCAAAAAATTTGCAAGTCTTTAAAAATTCAGAAAACAATTCATCATAGGTTGGAGGAGTTACCTCAGTGTTGCTTTGGACACTGCATTCGTCATCAGATATGACGCTCTTTCCCATTAAGCATATGTTTGCCTCCTCTTCTTTACTTGAGTCGGAACTACTTGCATCCTCAGAAGTAGTATCATCCCAGGTTTCCGCCTTCAACACCTTCTTCGACCCTTTGTGCTTCTTTTCTTTAAGTTCTTTCAAGTACTTTGGACACTTGCTTCGAATGTGTCCTAACTTCTTGCAGTGATAGCACTCCGGTGGCGGTCTCTCTTCCTCCTCATCGCCTTCCTTTCCTTTTTTCTTCCTAAAGGTCTCCTTTTTAAAATACTTCTTAAACGAATTCCTTCTCTCCGGATTTTTCATAAATTTTCTAAATTTTTTAACAAATAAACTTTCCTCATCTTCTTCATCCTCCTCAGAATCACTAGTTTCTTCCTTCTTTGATCTTAGAGCCAATCCCATCTTCCTTGGCTCCATATACTCTTGTTGTTGAATTTTCAATTCAACTTCATGAGTTTTCAAGTTCCCAATGAGGCTCTCCAATTGTAAGGTCTTAAGATCATGTGACTCGGAAATTGCAGTCACTTTAGGATTGAACTTCGGGGGAAGTGATCTTAAGATTTTCCTTACTAAATCTCCATTTGAGAACACCTTTCCTAGCACCTTTGAGTCGTTCACGATTTTTGTGAATCGTGTGTACATCGTATCAATCTCTTCATTTACCTCCATTTTGAACCTTTCAAATTCAGACTCCAGTTGAAATAGCTTTGAATCTTTTACCTGCGAAGTACCTTCATGAGTGATTTCTAACAACTTCCAAATTTCAAATGCAGAATTACAAGCACAAACTCTATTAAATTCAGTGCGATCTAGTGCGCAAAATAAAGCATTCATGGCTTTTGCATTGTTCTTACATCTTAATTTATCATTGTCATCCCATTTGTCTTTGGGCTTATCCATGGTTACATCTCCTACAACAACTGTTGGAGAAGTGTAACTAGATTCTACCATATTCCAGACTTCTATATCTAGCGCAATTAGAAAACAACGCATACGTGTTTTCCAATAATTATAGTCTGTGCCCGTGAATAAAGGTGGTCTACTTATGCCTTGTCCCTCAACGAACGCATGATCGTTGTGCGCCATTACTCCCGGTGGTAAAACCGTTTTGGAGTAACCTCGCTTTGATACCACTTGTTGGATCGTATACGCCCTTAGAGGGGGAGGGTGAATAAGGGTGTGTCTTAAAAATTAATTTTTACTTAGTAATTTTTAAAGAGATTTTACTTTACTAAAAAATTACTTCTAAATACTTTCAAACCAATGCAATTTTAGTATTAAACCAAAACACGAATTTCTAAGATAAAGATTATGCCACCAAATATGTAATTAAAGAAAAAGACATAATTATATTAATCATGAAATTTGAGTACAATAAAAATGATCTTAACAATGCTTAAGATCAAGGCACAATTATATTAATAAAAAATTCTACAATTTTGGTTTACCAATCCTTCTCCCAAGGATCGGAAGGCTATTGATGAGTCCTGATCATATATACATTTATGGACTCATCCGGGCCGTTATTTTGTCAATATCACGCACTTTAGCCTTATTATAGTCTATATTTGATAACCCATGCTAGGTGCACATTTAGGCCCACTTTGGTGTGTTTTCGTGTGTATTATCTTTAGTAGTATTCATATGTTGTTAAGTGCCACTTTCGGTGGCTAGATCTGTGTTTGTGCTGGAATAGGAGGCGTGCAAGTGTTTCCGGTGCAATTCTGCACAGGAACACTGCGCACGATCACTTGTTCTAGTGCGCACGACCACCGGTCGTGCGCCACTAATCGTGCGCACTTAACCCTTTTTCACGAGTTCTGTCTGGTGCAGTGCGCACGACCATCGACTCCAGTGCGCACGACCATCGGTCGTGCGCCACTGCTCGTGCGCATTGACCATTAAATTTCTGAGTTCTGTTTGCTGCAGTGCGCACGACCATCGTCTCCAGTGCGCACGACCACCGGTCGTGCGCCACTGGTCGTGCGAACATTGTATTTTATAATTTTGTCTCTTGCAGGTTCTGTCCAGGCAGTGCGCACGATCGCAGAATTCCAGTGCGCACGACCACTGGTCGTGCGCCAATGATCGTGCGCAGTATTCAATCCAGCGCCTATTTAAACACCTGTTGCGATTTTAGGGCGGATCGATCTTCCGGGAGCGAGGTTCCTGTTCCGTACGCCGCCGACCACCGCCCTGGAACGCCCCTACTTCATCTTCCACGCAAGGGGAAGCCTCCTCCATCCATTCCAAGCCTTCCTCCATCGTCCGTGAGTGTTCTCCATCGTCCGCAAGCCTCCAAGCACCCATTTTCGCTTTCCGCCCGGTGAGAAGAAGAAGAGACCTTGAGTCGAAGACGACGGAGCACGTAGGGAGATTGTGACAGCTCTCTACGCCGGAAGCATTGCCCGTCTGAGTCCGGAGGTAGCCCGACAACCTACCATTCCGGCCGTGAACGGCCGCTAGTCTTCACCGCCGGTTATTTCTTCCTTCTTTCCCTTCATTGCACTCTTTGAACCATGTACTAGATGAATATTGTAATATTTACTTTGATGGAAATGAATATTTCTTTGTTTTTCTCCATGGTTTGCTCATGATTCATTCCGTTCTCACTCACTCACTCGCACACGCACGCAAGGTGTTTGCTCCGTGTTAGCAAGAGCTAACGACGGTTGTGAAGAGGTGTTTGCGACCCTCACCCTTTCGCACTTGAGTTCACTTCATCCGCCTCACGAAGCACGGCATCGCAGCCGTTGCATCCACCTCACTTTGCGAAGCGGTGTTCTCGACCCGCATCTCTGTTGTTGTTGTTAAAATTAGGAAAACCAACCAAAAACCCCTCTTTGTGTTTGTGAAACGCTTGTGTAACAATAATCACTGCGCGATTCGTTCACCCATCCTGCATTCCTCAAGAGACCGACATCCGGGGAATTTATTCTCCACAATTATTACTTGACAGCGACCGGTGCACTTGCCGACGCGCATCAAGTTTTTGGCGCCGTTGTCGGGGAATGCAGGCGTGTTTCATCTTGTGTTGTGACTTTCGTTATACGAGCAGTTGTTTTTTATTTTCTCTGTTTTTCTTTTTGTTTTTGACAGTTCATGCAGAGGCAGGTCGCAGGTGAACTCGCACCTTTTGATCCAGAAATCGAACGAACTGCTCGCGCGCGAAGGCGCGCTGCGGCTGTACAAGCGGCCATGGGTGATCAGGTAGACCCAAATGATGTTGATCCGAGAATGCCCGGCGTGGGGGAACATCAGCCTGGGATTGAGCAGGAGGCAGTCAGGCCTCGACCCCGCACGATGAGGGACTACACCACTCCAACTGCTGGGAGTGTGTATCCGGGGTTCGGGCCAAACATTATGAATAATCAGTTTGAGATCAAGCCAGCGATCTTAAACATCATCCGGAACAACGCTCAGTTCTCGGGGTTGGCCAGCGAAGATCCGCATCTGCATCTGGCGGAGTTTTCTGATATTTGCGGAACCTTCCGCTACGCAGGGATTGCTGACGACACGGTTAAGCTTAGACTGTTTCCCTTTTCACTCCGCGACAAAGCAAAGGTGTGGCTCCACTCCATTCCGCCCGGGACTGCTGCAACTTGGGATGCCCTCGCATCCAAGTTCCTTGCTAAATTCCACCCTGTGGATAAGATTGTAAGCTTGCGGCGGGAGATCGCCACATTTCGCCAACTTGACCAAGAGACCCTTGCTGAAGCATGGGAGCGCCTCAACGATCTCCTTCGCCGTTGCCCTGGCCACGAGCTCCAACCATGGAATGTGGTTGAATTGTTCTACTTCGCGATCGAGCCCAACTACAGGGCAATGATCGATGCTGCGGCGGGTGGCACCTTGATGAACCACACTCCTGAAGAAGCCCTTCGAATTCTACGCGACACTGCCTCCCACAGTACATTCTGGACTGCAGGGAGAAATGCTCCAAGAAGTGGCCGAGGTCTTTTCATGGTCGACTCACTCCCCACTCCATCTGCGCCTGCTGCTATCATTACTTGTGAAGGATGTGGAGGCGGAGGCCATCATGCTTATGAATGTTCGGGGAACCACATGGCAGGTGATTTCGCACACTTGACCTTAAATGAATCTGTGAACTATGTAGGAAATCAGCCCAAGGGGGCGCCTTACAATAACGCCTATAATCCGGGAGCGAGAAGTCATCCAAACTTCTCTTGGAATCCCAACACGCCCGGCCAACGATGGTCACCGGGGCAGCATCAAAATGATGCTTACGCCTCCGGGAGCCAACCGAGGCCGCCGCACCCGGATTATAACCAAGCACCCCCCACCCAAAAGAAAAGTAATTTAGAAGAGATGATGGAGAAATTCCTGCTTGCAGCTAATTCAAACATGGTAAATCAAACCGCATCTATGCGAAACTTGGAGACGCAATTGGGCCAATTGGCTCAAGCGCTAACCGAGCGTTCGCAGGGAACCCTTCCCAGCAACACGGAAAAGAACCCTATTGATCAAGGGAAAAGTCTGGGAGATGCGGTAGATGCCAAACCGAGTGAGCTGGTAATCTCGTGCTCCATCAATAAGGTTGAAACCAAGGCTTTATGCGATTCCGGTTCCTCCCGCAACGTTATTGCACTGCAAGATGTTGCGAAGTTACAGCTGGAGATGAACACGGAGGAAAGGAAATCGCTGATTCTCGCTAATGGCACGATTGTCCAATCTGAGGGGGAAGTAAAGAATGTGGAGGTAACGGTTGAGGGGACAACTGTAGTAGCTGATTTTCAGGTTCTAGGCCCGCAAGAAAACCAGTCCATTCCTATCTTGGGGGTGCCGTTCTTGAAAGAGAGCGGTGCTACCCTTGATTTTGCTACGGGGTGCATTTCCCTAACCAATGTGGTGCAGCAACCTACTTGCCCTGAAGCCACAACTGAAATATTCACTCCGCCCCCTCTCGTTATTTCTGATGAATTTCTAAGCGGTGCAGGAAAGATACATGTTCAAGAAACAGGTGAAGGAGGAATGGAAGAGTTCCAATCGGATGAGGAAGAGGAGGTCGACTTCCGGAAAGAGTTCGACTCCGAGATGGAGGAAGACGACAGTTCGGGAAACGTTGACTTGAATATAGTTAGGGATGATATTTATTTATCTCCGTGTGATGAATCATGTAATAAACTATGTAAGCGCTCCATCTCGTGGGCCGATCCGGTAGTCACCACGATGCCGGAAGTGACGCCACCTGATTCTAAGGCAGAAAAATCTGAGAACTCTCAGCGGTGGCAGTCTCCAACTGTCACCAAACTTAAAAAGGAAAAACTTCTGCGTGACGCTCGTGTTGCTGCTCTCCGTGGCAAGGTGGCGGAGGTTAGGGGAGCATTGGGTAATACCAGTGCTGGCCCTAAAGCCTTCACCTCCCGCCTACGTGCTACGGGAGAAGCGCACCATAAGAGCGCTTTTAGTTGATGTGTGTTTTATTTGCTGTGATGAACTATTTTTGAGTATTTCTTTTTAATTCCTGCACTCTTTATAAACACTGTTAATACAGGTATTTGGTCCAGCTTAAGGACGTTAAATGAAAGCGCTACTGGGAGACAACCCAGATTTCCCGTTTCCGTATTTCTTTTTTTTAGTTCAGCTTTTGTATTTGCTTTTGTTGCCTTGAGTTTGTGCTTGCAGGTTTCGTGTTCGATGGCGGATGCTGCGGACTATTCTTGATCGTAAACGCCAATCGTCTGGTATGCTCATTTCTGAGCATTGGGTAACACTTCCTCCCCTCTTTCAGCTTCAAATTTCTAGATATCGTGTTTAGCTTAAGTCTGGGGGAGCGGTTGTTATTATCCACTGTGCACGAGCTGCATTGCATACTAGAAGGTTGCTTTTTATTTTTCATTATCATTATCATTGTTGCATTCCTTACACACCACTTCACCCACTTGAGTGCGTGCTTGTCTTTTTGTGTTGTTCCGTTTAAATTAGTTTGGTTGGAATGTGAAATAGTTTGTTAACATAGGAATTATTATTTGGAGCGCGATGTCGACTCATGTAGTGTACTAGTCACGTCGCATGTTATGGTAGAATTTGAGTAGAACTAGATTTTCTTTATGCATCTAATTTATATTTAGTATTTCTGCGTAAATTTAGATTTAGTATACTCAAATGGTGAATTTGTATGAAATTGACGATAACCTGGTATTGTGTGTGTACGATTGCTAGTCGTGTGCTGCTCGAGTCGGGAGGAAGGTTTATCTTTCTCGTGGGCTAAGAACTTGCCCCAAGCGACTCTCGAAGCATGGGTGAGAGCTACTCGTTGAGTCAAACATGATGTAGGCCACCCTTTGGCTAGTTTGAGCTTTGTTATGCCATGTCCATTTCATTCACCTTTGCAAGCCCATGTTGTGCCTACCATTCCTATTTTCAGCTCCTCTTCATCCACCAAAGCCTGAAGCCTATCCTACACCCGCAACCAAAAATGTTTTAACTGCGCTCATAATTTTCAACTTGTGTGGTGTTTGGAACCATTGTGTTAAGAAGGGAAAATAAAGTTTATCCGCTGATGTTGAACCAACCGGAGGATACATAAAAGAAAAAAAAAAGTAGTTTGAAAAAAAAAAGTCTTCCCGAGCTAAAAACAGAAAATCTGTTGGTGTTTGTGAAGTAGGCCGTGTGCACACCTGGTTTTCATGATAAGTCTGGGGGTGTGTCACACGAGCGTAGTTTGTGGTTTTGTGGGGTGCAGCGTTCCGATAGCTCACTTGGGTTGCGCAGCCATCGTGTTTAACTTTGAATATCATACCGTAACCTAAGCCTCGTTTTAATCCTATAAGTCCTACTGATTTGATTTGCGAGTTTGCTAGCGCCGTGGAGAGAGTGTGACCGGGCGAGCGTATGGTTCACGACGTTGATGGATTTCAGCGGAGTTATTCCTAAGCCACGATCTTTTGCAACACCCGCCTCAGTGTCTCGTCGCTTTCATACCGGGCATGATCGCCAAATTCGTCATAATTCACCAACTGAGTATAATTAAATCTCTACTTACGCTTTAATACTTACGTAAATTAGTTAGCATAGTTAGAATCTCTTTCTACTAGAATTTCTACTCACATGCGTACGTTACTTCGCACCGTACTCCCTTGTGTAATTCTCTATGTTAACTATCGTTTTCGCGCTCCGCCGGATTCGTTTGCTCGGGACGCGCAAACAGTTAAGTCTGGGGGTGTGATGAGTCCTGATCATATATACATTTATGGACTCATCTGGGCCGTTATTTTGTCAATATCACGCACTTTAGCCTTATTATAGTCTATATTTGATAACCCATGCTAGGTGCACATTTAGGCCCACTTTGGTGTGTTTTCGTGTGTATTATCTTTAGTAGTATTCATATGTTGTTAAGTGCCACTTTCGGTGGCTAGATCTGTGTTTGTGCTGGAATAGGAGGCGTGCAAGTGTTTCCGGTGCAATTCTGCACAGGAACACTGCGCACGATCACTTGTTCTAGTGCGCACGACCACCGGTCGTGCGCCACTAATCGTGCGCACTTAACCCTTTTTCACGAGTTCTGTCTGGTGCAGTGCGCACGACCATCGACTCCAGTGCGCACGACCATCGGTTGTGCGCCACTGCTCGTGCGCATTGACCATTAAATTTCTGAGTTCTGTTTGCTGCAGTGCGCACGACCATCGTCTCCAGTGCGCACGACCACCGGTCGTGCGCCACTGGTCGTGCGAACATTGTATTTTATAATTTCGTCTCTTGCAGGTTCTGTCCAGGCAGTGCGCACGATCGCAGAATTCCAGTGCGCACGACCACTGGTCGTGCGCCAATGATCGTGCGCAGTATTCAATCCAGCGCCTATTTAAACACCTGTTGCGATTTTAGGGCGGATCGATCTTCCGGGAGCGAGGTTCCTGTTCCGTACGCCGCCGACCACCGCCCTGGAACGCCCCTACTTCATCTTCCACGCAAGGGGAAGCCTCCTCCATCCATTCCAAGCCTTCCTCCATCGTCCGTGAGTGTTCTCCATCGTCCGCAAGCCTCCAAGCACCCATTTTCGCTTTCCGCCCGGTGAGAAGAAGAAGAGACCTTGAGTCGAAGATGACGGAGCACGTAGGGAGATTGTGACAGCTCTCTACGCCGGAAGCATTGCCCGTCCGAGTCCGGAGGTAGCCCGACAACCTACCATTCCGGCCGTGAACGGCCGCTAGTCTTCACCGCCGGTTATTTCTTCCTTCTTTCCCTTCACTGCACTCTTTGAACCATGTACTAGATGAATATTGTAATATTTACTTTGATGGAAATGAATATTTCTTTGTTTTTCTCCATGGTTTGCTCATGATTCATTCCGTTCTCACTCACTCACTCGCACACGCACGCAAGGTGTTTGCTCCGTGTTAGCAAGAGCTAACGACGGTTGTGAAGAGGTGTTTGCGACCCTCACCCTTTCGCACTTGAGTTCACTTCATCCGCCTCACGAAGCACGGCATCGCAGCCGTTGCATCCACCTCACTTTGCGAAGCGGTGTTCTCGACCCGCATCTCTGTTGTTGTTGTTAAAATTAGGAAAACCAACCAAAAACCCCTCTTTGTGTTTGTGAAACGCTTGTGTAACAATAATCACTGCGCGATTCGTTCACCCATCCTGCATTCCTCAAGAGACCGACATCCGGGGAATTTATTCTCCACAATTATTACTTGACAGCGACCGGTTCTCCACAATTATTACTTGACAGCGACCGGTGCACTTGCCGACGCGCATCAGCTATCGCTTGTCTCTCCCAAGACCAAGCCCAAGCCTATCCTCTAGATCTTCCCAAGATCTAGACGTAGCACACAAGGCCACGATTTCCCACCAAGCCACGCAAGGACTTGGACGCTCCGCACAAGGAAGCGATTTTCCCTTAAGCCGCGCAAGGACTTAGACGTCGCACGCAAGACGATGATTTCTCTACCAATACAAAATGAAAAGTATGTGAATGAGAATATAATATGAAAAGAACAATGTTGAAACCGATTTCTCGGCCTCGTGTGGAGCTCGGGCCCTCACCGAGATGAGGGGCAGCTGGCCCTTACCGGTCCCTCGGGGGAGGTAAGGTTGACGACTCGAGCAAAGAACAAAGACCCTAGTCTCAGCGAGGAGGTCCCTCCACTAACCCGGAAGATCGTTGAGCGCTTCCCCTCCCAAGCCAAAGCTAAGACTCGGGCACCTTGGAGAGCTGGAGAGCCCGAACCAAAGCGACCTAGGGAGAGTAGAGCTCAGATAACGAACCGGTCTCCAATCCAAGGTGCCCTTTGAGGTCTATTTATAGATTTTAGTTTTGTGGTCTGTCAATAGCCAAATCCCGCTGTCCCATCTTACTATCCGCACACCGGATTGGTCTGCTAACAGCCAAACTCCGCTGTTTGAGGAAGCTAACCGCAGACCACCAGGGGCCTCTTGGTAAAAATCCCTTCCCGGACTTTTACTGGGCGAACCTGCCTGCCCCGAGGCCTTCCTCGCGAGAGGAGCTCGCAAGCCTCTGGGTCAGTGAGCCCCCGAATTACTATCGCCACATTGCCTGGCTCGCTCGCCCGCACCACCTCGGCGCATCCCAAAATGGCTAACACCCCGAGACGGCCTTCCTCGCGAGTGGAGCTCGCGAGCCTGCGCCACCTCGGCGAATCCCAGGATGGCTATCCGCACCTCAAAATGGCTAACTGTACCCCAAGACGGCCTTCCTCGCGAGTGGAGCTCGCGAGCCTGCGCCACCTCGGCGAATCCCAGGATGGCTATCCGCACCTCAAAATGGCTAACTGTACCCCAAGACGGCCTTCCTCGCGAGTGGAGCTCGCGAGCCTGCGCCACCTCGGCGAATCCCAGGATGGCTATCCGCACCCCAAAATGGCTAACTGTACCCCAAGACAGCCTTCCTCGCGAGTGGAGCTCGCGAGCCTGCGCTACCTCGGCGAATCCCAGGATGGCTATCCGCACCCCAAAATGGCTAACTGTACCCCAAGACGGCCTTCCTCGCGAGTGGAGCTCGCGAGCCTGCGCCACCTCGGCGAATCCCAGGATGGCTATCCGCACCCCAAAATGGCTAACTGTACCCCAAGACAGCCTTCCTCGCGAGTGGAGCTCGCGAGCCTGCGCCACCTCGGCGAATCCCAGGATGGCTATCCGCACCCCAAAATGGCTAACTGTACCCCAAGACAGCCTTCCTCGCGAGTGGAGCTCGCGAGCCTGCGCTACCTCGGCGAGCTTCAAAGAAGCTGGTTAACTCCCCTCCGCTGGGCTCGCCCCCTCGAGCGCGAGTGGCGAACATCGGGGTTGTACACAATCCCCGCTCTTCGCGAGGTTGTTCTAAGCTCGCGAAGATACATCCAACCCATGATGTTCGCTGATTCTGCTGACGTGGCGGGAATCTTTCCGGTGGGCCCCATGCCTAAAACTATAAATACCGTCCACCGTGGCTAGTGGTCGAGCCTTTCCTTCCCCTTCCTCTTCGCCGAAATCCCTCTTTCTTTAGGATGTCTACCAAGCAGAGCGCGTTGGAACGGCTGAAGGCTTCCAGGGAGATGGCGAAAGCTCGGGCCGCCGAGCACAACGCCTGGATATTCAACCCTGCCGCCTCTTCTCCCCCCCAGACTAAGAAAGCTAAGTCGGTTAGGAGGTCGCCGGGGGAGGACGGGACATCGCCACTTGACTCGTCCCCTCCGCCGAATACCGAGCTTGCACAACAGGTATCCTTTGCCTAAAGCCTTTACATCGACTCCTTGCTCATTCTCTTCCTTTTCGCAGAATTTTCCACCCGAGGACCGCATGGCGAGCCTCGCGCTGACAACTTCCCATGCCTCGTCCCCCGCGAAGCTGGGATCGCTAGATGCTGGGGTCGGGACCTCGTCCCAACAAGCGCCTCTCTCGCAACCTCGTAAGTCGCTCGCCTCCTCCATTATTCCTGCATAAGTCCAGGCGGTATCTACGCGTTTGTGGTCCATGTAGGTACCCCATCGCCGAGCCCCAAGGAGAAAGGCTCTACACCGGCGAACTCGCCGGTCCCGCCTAAGGTTAGCGTGGTGACCCCTGGCTTCGGTCTGATGGGGAAGCGAAGTCCAGGCGGCTCGCTTCTCGACGGTGTCAAAGTCGCGGAGAGAGTGGTATACCCTCCTGGTCTGGGGAAACCCCACGTCTCGGGATTCCGCGAAAACTTCCGGGGTCGGCCGGAGTCCTCGTGCAAGCCCCATCGCGAGTCCCCCTCCTCGCCAGGTTGGCATGTTTTCGCGAGCTCCCATCTCTTGCTTGCCTTCAGATCCTACTAACTCTCTCCGCTGAAATCCCAGGAGCCACCCCTGAGTCAGAGCACGGGAGGATGGAGATGTCACCACCGCCTTCGCCCAGCCAGATTGAAGATTTCTTGGGTGACCCCGGCGACCCCGTGCGGATGAAGAGTCGGGTGTCCGAGGTGCTTCATAAGCACGGCATGATGTTACGCGAGTTGGAAGAGCGGTATGACGCGGATCGGGCTGCCTTTGACGAGAGATTCGCCGTGTTGGAGGACGCGAATGCGCGCTTGATCGCCGAGGCGGAGCCGGTGCCTCGCGCCGATGTTACCTCACCCGGCGTGCACATCTCGCGGGGCGAGGATCAAGCGCACCTGATCCTGCGCGAGTTTAAAGCGCTTCGCGACTACCATTATCCGAGAGTGCCGCCGCGTGCGGGGAAGCGAGGCCGGGGTCGCTGGAAGTGGCTTCCTTACCCCTGAGACCGCCGCGGGTTGAATGCTACTATCCCGCTGTTTTTGCTTCTTTTATGACGTCTGTATGAACAATATTTGTTGTGGTAATACTCGCGAGTCTATCGTGACTCGCCTTTTATCGTTTTTCCTTTATTCTTCTATTTGTTTCGGCGGTGTGCCTGTGGTTTGTTTAGTTCGTTCGCTGTGTTTGATACGTTCGCCCTCGTGGAGCGTTTGAGTTTTTATGCAACGCTAGGCATAGACCCTTTTTCCTCGCAGGCTGGCCGCGGCGAGCTTGGGTTCGCAAGACTACTGTACCATCGGGTAGGATTTTACTTTATTTCCGTTATCCGCACTCCTGGCACTTCGATTCCCGTGCCCATCAGAGCCCTCTATAAATAGTTTGGATTCAATCTTCTACCCGTCGCATTTATTTCTCCCGTCTTCTCGCGCCTACGCTCATCTCTGTTCTCGCAAGATCGTGTTCGCGTTCGCTGCTCGTAGGCTGTCTTTTCCTGACTCGATGCGGACGAATCAGCAAGTGGGAGCGGATGGCGAGAGCGAGGGGCGGTCAAAATGCGCCTCAGCGTTTCAAGCCCACGAGTTCTACTGCGCGAACATCACAGCCGAGGAGTATAAGCTCGCGGTGGACCGCTATCTCCCGGAGGGTTACTCGGCTCGCTGTCCAAGCGAGAACTCCACCTTAAACGAGACCGAGGCTGATGAGCTCGCGATCCCCATCGCGCACTTTGAGAATGGGTTGCGACTCCCTCTGTGGCCTGAAATCCGTCAGGTATTTCGCCTGACCTTCTCGCTGCCTCGTGTTCGCTATCGCAACTTTCTCATCGTTCTTTGTAGGTGTTGCGATATTATGGGGTGTTGCCGAGCCAGTTGACCCCAAATGCGATCGCGGACATTGTCGCGTTCGCCTGTTATCTGCGGGAAGAGAGGATCGAGTTCAGCCTCCTCGTCTTCCGCAAGGTATTTTCTTTTCGCGCCTTCCGAGATGGGACTACCTATTTCGCGAGCCAGCACGTCACCGTCTGCGAGACGGTGAACAAGAGCCACTATTGGACCCAGAAGTTCCTCCTAGTGAAAGGACCCTTCGGCAACCTCCACTTCACCCCCATCCAGCGGGATGACGCCACTTACCTCCCTCCGAGCTCGCTGGGCGGCGCCGACGCCAAACTCCTCCAATACCTCTCCGGCAAGAACTTCGAAGTCGCCTATCTGCGGCGCAGCGTCGATTCGTTACTCTCCGTTCCTCAAGGTGAAGGTAGGGTTCGCTCGCGCCTCACTTTCTTTTCCCTTTTTTCATCGTATAACGCTTACTTTACAGGTGAGCGCGAGGTCCCCGTCAATCCCCCGCACGCGCAGGGCATCACCCTCACGGTGGATACTCTCGCGACCGCGGCGGCAGAGGCTTGCCGCGACCTTCCCGTCGTCGGGTCCGGCAAGAAGCGGCCCCCTTCTGCGAGTCAGCCGAGTTCGCGGTCCTCCAAGAAGCTGAAAGGAAAGACCTCCGCTGTTAAGGATAGGAGCGCAGTCGTCTATCTGAGCGAGACCGACGGCTCGCCTCCTTCCCCTGCGGAAAAGCTTGACCCCCCGGTGAACCAGGTTGCTGGGAGTTCCTCCGTGACCCCTCAACCCAAAGGTCACAGGAACTTTGGTCTAGGCGAGAAAGTTTCCGACCTCCTTGGCGAGCCCCTGCTCGCCTGGGACCCCAATGCCAACCGAATTTCCTGCTCCACCCTTCACCCTTCCTGGGTGGAGCTTGGTAAGGCCGGGGAGGAGGCGTTCTCCATCTCCTTCGGCTTATATGGCCGCGAGGACGCCGCCGCCTACAAAGAGATGGGGCCCAGACAGTTGGTCTATGAAGAAATGCGAGCCCAATTCCGCTCGACGGAGCTCGCACATATGGCGGGGCGCCGATATCTGCAGGCGGACAGGGACATCCGCGCGTACAGGGAAGAGCTGAAGAAGGCTCGCGAGGAAATCAAGGGCCTCAAGGAGAAAGAAGAAGTGACGGAAACCCTTCTCGCCGGGATGCAGGGCAAGATGGTACGCGACCCCCGGGTTTCTTTTCTTTGCTGTTTACGATCTCTGGCCTTCCCCTAACTCGTTTGATGCTCAGGATGCCGACGTGGCCACCAAGCTCCTCGCTCGCAACGGCGAGCTGGAGTTGGAGAATATCATGTTGAAGGCTCGAGTGGATGAGCTGGTTCGCGGCGTGCTACCTCCCTCTCCTGGGCGAGTCGGCTCTCAACAGAGGGCTGCCGAAAGTGAGGAGCAGAGGCGGCGGGATGCACAGGAGGTCGCCAACCTTGTTTTCACGACCCTTAAGGATGCAAGCCTGCTTGCCGAGGACGCGATGGAGTTCACAGCGGAAGACGTCTGTCCGGACCTCTTCGCCATGGCGCCCTGGTTGGGGACTCGCAAAGACGGCGAGGGCCCCCTAGGATGAACTCTTTTCTTCTTTCCCCCTTTTCGCAAATGTATATCATTTTTTGGGCTGGCGAGATTGCTGCCGAACATATAGTTATAACTTTTTGTTAACCTTTATGATCATGCTTGTGTTTATTTCTTCTCGTGGATTTCTTTTCCAACCTCATAACTAATCGTCACGTGGTGGTGCTCCCGGAGAGTTCGCGAGCGCGCGTGCCTGGGCTCGCCTCGCCGAGGTTTTCTTTTCAATGGGTCTCGCGAGCCCGGGTTATCACCGCCCGCGAGCACTGCCCGGCGAGCCTAACTTTGGTGAGTATGGATAGTCATCCCGTGAGCTGAGATTCCCTGACTAGTATTCCAGCCTGTTATCTTAGTCCTTGACCCTTATTGCTAGCCTTGCCAGCCTTTCCAGGGGTTAACCAGAACCCCCCGTCTAGGTGAAAACCCGGGAGCGGAATCGATCTGGGGCATTCCAGCACCAACATATCCAACCTTGCCAGCCTCTCCAGAGATCAACCAGAACCCCCCGTCTAGGTGAAAGCCCGGGAGCGAAATCGATCTGGGGCATTCCAGCACCAACATATCCAACCTTGCCAGCCTCTCCAGAGATCAACCAGAACCCCCCGTCTAGGTGAAAGCCCGGGAGCGGAATCGATCTGGGGCATTCCAGCACCAACATATCCAACCTTGCCAGCCTCTCCAGAGATCAACCAGAACCCCCCGTCTAGGTGAAAGCCCGGGAGCGGAATCGATCTGGGGCATTCCAGCACCAACATATCCAACCTTGCCAGCCTCTCCAGAGATCAACCAGAACCCCCCGTCTAGGTGAAAGCCCGGGAGCGGAATCGATCTGGGGCATTCCAGCACCAACATATCCAACCTTGCCAGCCTCTCCAGAGATCAACCAGAACCCCCCGTCTAGGTGAAAGCCCGGGAGCGGAATCGATCTGGGGCATTCCAGCACCAACATATCCAACCTTGGCACCGCAGCAGTCAAAAACACAACAAACGAAAGTAAGATATTGATTGAATGACATAATAAAGTTTTTAAGGGTAGAATCGTTTCAAATCATCCCCACTTCGAGCTCGGTCAAGGGGTATCCCTTCCACATCCCGGAGGTGATACCCCCCCCCCCCCCCCCCGACTTGAGCACCTCGCTTACGATATATGGGCCTTCCCAGTTGGGGTTAAGCTTACCCACTGTGGCCCCTCTGCCGGCCGCATCGACCTTCTTCAGGACTAGGTCCCCCTTCTGAAAGTGTTTGACCCGGATATGTTTGTCAAAATATCGAGCCATCCGCCTCTTGACCTCTTCCTGCCTGATGGTGGCCAAGTCTCGGAGTTCTTCCACCAGGTCCAGGGATAGCCTCTGCTCGGCACTGTTACCTTCTAGCCACTCTTCATCCCCCTCGCATGCAGCGGTCACCCGGGGGGTCTTTACCTCGAACTCTATGGGGAGAACGGCCTCGGACCCGTGGGAGAGCCTGAACGGAGTCTCCCGGGTGGCGGTATTCGGAGTAGTCCTCATGGCCCAGAGGACGGAGGGTAGTTGTTCCACCCAACTTCCTCGTAGGTTCTCCACTTTCTTTTTTAGCAGGTTGACGATTATCTTGTTCGCCACCTCCACTTGCCCATTGCTCCTCGGGTGGTGGACTGAAGCAAACCTGAGGTTAATGTCGAGCTGAGTGCAAAAGTCGACAAACTCTTCACTCGCAAACTGTGGCCCATTGTCCGTTACTATGGCTAGAGGGAGCCCATGTCTGCAGATTATTTCCCCCCACACAAAATTCCTTACAACCTGAGAGGTCACCTTAGCTAGCGCCTTCACCTCTACCCACTTGGAGAAGTAGTCGATCATGACTAGCAGGAACTTCCTCTGACCGCTGGCTTGGGGAAAGGGGCCGACCAGGTCTAACCCCCATATGGCGAAAGGCCAGGGAGCCGTGATGGATCGGAGCCTCTGAGCGGGGAGGAGTTGGAGCGGAGCATAGAGTTGGCACTTCTGACACTTTCTTGTGAACTCTGCTGCATCCTTGCTGAGAGTGGGCCAGAAGTAGCCTTGTCTCAACACCCTCCCTTCCAGGGTCCGACTCCCGGAGTGACTGCCGCACTCCCCGGAGTGGATTTCTTCCAGCACCCTCGGGACCTCTTTCTCGGAGACACAACGAGCCAGAAGTCCTGAGAGAGTCTTTCTATATAGCCCCCCTGCATGCAAAGAGTAATAGGCGGACTTGTACCTGAAGCGCCTCTTGTCCACATCCTCTCCAGGGAACTGTCCGGAGGATAGGAAGGTGATGAATGGATCTATCCATGAGGCCTGCTGATCCACTTCCATCGACTCTCCCTCCTCGATGGAGGGCCGGAAGAGTTCCGAAGTCGTTCCCCCCGCTCGAGGACCGAACTTGGCTAGGAGGTCCGCCTGGGTGCTCTCCTCCCTCGGCACATGTTTGATTGAGAAGGTGCGGAACTGCCCGATGACTCCCTTAACCTTCTCCAGGTATAGTAGGAGGGTTGGATCCTTTGCTTCAAACTCGCCTTTGATCTGGCATGCCACCACCATGGAGTCTGTGGAGACCTCCACGTCCTGCACACCCAGTTCCCGGGCCAGCCGAAGGCCCGCTATCACTGCTTCGTACTCCGCCTGGTTGTTGGTAATTGGGAAATGGATGCTTAAGGCTTGTTCAATCCGAGTCCCCTGAGGACTCACTAGGACTATTCCCCCCCCCCCCCCCCCCCCGAAGGAGTGTTTTCCCGACGCTCCGTCCACCAACATCTTCCATGCTTCCGGGGGAGGTGGCTCGTGCTCCCCCACTTCGGCCGCGTAGTCGGCCATGAAGTCTGCCACTGCTTGAGCCCTGATGGATGTCCTGGGTACGAAGGTGATATTGAACTCGCTTAACTCCACGGACCACTTTGCCAACCTTCCTGAGTGTTCCACCCCTTCCATGATTTTGCGGAGCGGATGGTCGGTCACTACTTTAATTGAATGGGCTTGAAAGTAAGGTCGGAGCCTCCGGGCCGATACCACCAAGGCGAAGGCTAACTTTTCTAGGATTGGGTATCGGAGTTCCGCCTTCTTCAGCACTCGACTAACATAGTAGATTGGGAACTGTTTCTTCCCCTCCTCCCGGATTAGCACGGAACTTACTGCCTCGGATCCTACCCCTAGGTATAGAGATAGGTCCTCTCCTGGTCTCGGTCCCTGGAGTAGAGGGGTTTGAGTGAGCTGTTCTTTCAGGGCTTGGAAGGCCCTCTCGCACTCCGGGGTCCATTCGAACTTCTTGTTTCCCCGCAGTACTTTGAAAAAAGGTGCACATTTTTCTCCCGCCTTGGAGAGGAATCTACTGAGCCCAGCCAGTTTCCCTGTGAGGCTCTGGACCTCCTTCGGGTTCCTCGGCGACTCTAACTCCATCACCGCTTTAACTTTGTCCGGGTTGGGCTCCACTCCCGTGGGGGTGAGCAAATGGCCCAGGAACTTCCCTCGGCTTGCCCCGAAGACACACTTCAAGGGATTGAGCTTCATCTTGTACCGCCGCAGGGTCCCGAATGTCTCTTCGAGGTCTCGGAGGTGGGTCCCGAGGTCTCGGCTCTTAACCATGAGGTCGTCGACATAGACCTCTAAATTTCTTCCTTTCTGTTCGCGGAAGACCCTATCTATCATCCTTTGGTATGTTGCCCCTGCGTTCTTGAGCCCGAAGGGCATCATCTTATAGCAATAACACCCATCCCCCGTGATGAAGGAAACGTCCTTAATGTCCGGGGGATGCATGCGGATTTGATGGTAACCTGAAAAAGCATCTAAGAAGGACATTACAGTAAAACCGACGGCTGAGTCAACCAGCGCGTCGATTCTGGGCAAGGGGTAGCAATCTTTCGGGCATGCTTTATTAAGAAGTGAAAAATCGATACACATACGCCACTTACCTCCACCCTTCTTCACCATAACGACATTGGAGACCCAGCCTGGATACTAGTCTCCGATACAAATCCGGCCTGCAGGAGTTTTCCCACCTCCTCGCGGATGGGCCCTTCTAGCTTGTCCGCGACAGCTCTCCTCTTCTGGCGGATGGGGCGGGCACCGGGGTCGAGGTTGAGGCGATGGCACGCCACATCTGCATCGATCCCGGGCATTTCGGCGGCGCTCCAAGCGAAGACGTCCACGTTCTGTTGCACGCAAGCCAGAATCTCCGCTTGATCTCCTGGTCTGAGTCCTCCGCTGACCCGGACTTTTTCCACCACCCCCAGCCGGGTGACGACCTCGAGCTCCACGACCTCGTCCACGGCCTCCAACCGGGACTGCTCCCCCCAAGCCTTCTCTTCCTCGGCACGAGCGGGAGCCGGGATCTCTTCCTCGACTCCCTCCCCTAACACCATCAGCTCTTCCGCCCTTTCCTCCTGGGCCTTCTCCTCTTCTTCCTTTCTCTCCGCCCGGGGTATCTCAGCCACCCCTTCCTGGGCATGAACTTCACCTCCCTTCTTCTCTTCAGCCACCTCCAGACCTCCGGCTTCGGCTACCTCCTCCATCACCTTATCCCACTCCTCGGCTTCTCCCATCCAGGAGATGGTGTTGACGGCCGTCACGTAGCACTGTCTTGCTACCTTGGGATCCCCCCGGACCCGCACCTGGACCCCTCCGTCGTTGAACTTGAGGCACTGATGAAAAGTGGAGGGGACGCAACGGAACGCGCTGATGAGTGGCCGTCTGAAGATGGCGCTGTAACTGCTCGGGGCGTCCACTATGACAAAGCGACAGTTCCGAGACTGCCCCCCCAGGGTCACATGGAGCCCTACCCCTCCTTCTACTTCCTTCCTCTCTCCCGAAAATCCGAACAGAGGGCCATCCGAGGCCAACACCCTTCTGGGCTCCACCTCCATCTTGTCGAATGCCTTCTTGAAGATGACATTGACCGAACTCCCATTGTCCACTAGGATCCGGGAGACGGTGAAGTTCTCGATCGCCGTCTGGATGACCAGCGCGTCGCAGAACGGGTCTTCGTAGCTCGGCATGTCCTTTTGGGTGAAAATAATTTTCTCGGTCGGGGGTGGAGCGGTGGATGTTGATGACACGCTCCGGCGGTAGATGGTATGGAGACTAGCCTTGCGGGTCGCCTCCACCCCTACCCCCCCATGGATCACTCCGATCCCTCCTCTGTTCCCCAGATCTGCTCTATCCTCACATCTTTCATCCTCCTCCCGAGGTTCCACCTCCACGATCCTTAATGGCTGCTGCGGTGGTGGCGCGGGTGCTCGGCCCCTCTTCACCTCCAGGAACTCCGGACAGGTGTCCGTGGAGTGGCCTTCCACATCGTGGAAGATGCAATAGGGCACCGCCGCTTCCCTTGCCCCGGTCTCTGCTATCCTGTTCCTTCTTCTCCTAGCGGCCGCCGCCTCCGCTTCTCCTCTTCCCCTTGCTCTTCCCCGGCCAATTGCCATGGCCTGTTGAGGTGGGGGAGGCAACTGCATTGGGCCTTGCCTCCACCCCAACTGGGGGGGTCTCCATTGTCCCTCGAAACGGTTACCCCTTCCTGGGCCATAACCCCTTCCTTTCCCCTGCACTCCTCCACCCTGCGGCCTCCATCCCCCCTCCGGGGCCCGGGGCTCTTCTCTTCTTCTGACTTCTTGCTGCCTCACCTCCGGCTCACCGAGCTTGGCCAGCCTCTTGGTGAGCTCTGGGTTGGCTTCTTCGCTTGCTACTTCCTCCGCCACCCTCTCCATCAGCTCCTCATAGGAGACGGGGGCCTTTCTTTTCAATGCCATCTTGAAGAAAATTTCCTTCAACCCGACCGTGAAGGCGAGTTGAAGTGCAAACCCGGGCACCTCCTGAGTGAGCTGCACTTCCTCCTGGAACCGATCCGCGTACTGAGCCAACGTCTCCCTGGACTCCTGCTTCACCGCGAAGAGGGAATCAGCGTCCTTCTTCCTCCTCTTTGAAGTTGAAAATCTCAACAAGAAACTACGGCGCAGGTCCTCGAACGCGTAGATGGAGCCTGCCGGAAGTGAGTGAAACCAGTCCCTGGCCTTCTCCTTGAGAGTGACGGCGAAGAGCCGACATTTGAAGGCATCGGACATCGGCCTGATGGAGACCGAGTCCTCGAAAGACTGCAGATGCTGAACTGGGTCATCTCTGCCATTGTAGTACACTCTATCCCATTCTCCGAATCCCGCCGGAACGGGTGCAGACAACACTAATTCGCAGAAGGGGCTTCCCCCTCCTACCATCTTCTCTCGCTCGGCTCACGGACCCAGCTCGCTCGCCAAGCTTGGGATCGCATTCGCGAGGGCGACGCTCGCCTGAACCGCCCCGACTGTCGTCGCGTTTTCCTGGCGTGCGCTCGCCTGTGTCGTGCTCGCTGGGGCAGAGCTCGTCGGCACCGAATTTGCCGGCGCGGAGCTCGCTAACACCGGGCTCGCCGGACTGGCGAACAACACTCGCCCTTCCCTGTCATGTCCTGGTTCAATGGCAATTTCTTTTCCAGCCCTTCCTCCTGGTGCCCTCTCGCCGACTGCTGTTGGGGGAGTGGTCGCCTGAGGTGCCGGGGTCGCGAACTCACTCCGCAGAGCCGTGACCGTGAACCCCAAGGTGTCGAGCACCTCCTTCCTGAAATCCGCGAACATCCTAGCCATTGCTTCCTGAGGGGTCTCGCCGAACTCCTCGCCCTGCTCTTCATCCCCAGCCATAACTCTTCCTTGGGACTTTCTTGAATCAGCCGCGCTCCACGCTCACCGCACCAAAATGTTGAAACCGATTTCTCGGCCTCGTGTGGAGCTCGGGGCCCTCACCGAGATGAGGGGCAGCTGGCCCTTACCGGTCCCTCGGGGGAGGTAAGGTTGACGACTCGAGCAAAGAACAAAGACCCTAGTCTCAGCGAGGAGGTCCCTCCACTAACCCGGAAGATCGTTGAGCGCTTCCCCTCCCAAGCCAAAGCTAAGACTCGGGCACCTTGGAGAGCTGGAGAGCCCGAACCAAAGCGACCTAGGGAGAGTAGAGCTCAGATAACGAACCGGTCTCCAATCCAAGGTGCCCTTTGAGGTCTATTTATAGATTTTAGTTTTGTGGTCTGTCAATAGCCAAATCCCGCTGTCCCATCTTACTATCCGCACACCGGATTGGTCTGCTAACAGCCAAACTCTGCTGTTTGAGGAAGCTAACCGCAGACCACCAGGGGCCTCTTGGTAAAAATCCCTTCCCGGACTTTTACTGGGCGAACCTGCCTGCCCCGAGGCCTTCCTCGCGAGAGGAGCTCGCAAGCCTCTGGGTCAGTGAGCCCCCGAATTACTATCGCCACATTGCCTGGCTCGCTCGCCCGCACCACCTCGGCGCATCCCAAAATGGCTAACACCCCGAGACGGCCTTCCTCGCGAGTGGAGCTCGCGAGCCTGCGCCACCTCGGCGAATCCCAGGATGGCTATCCGCACCTCAAAATGGCTAACTGTACCCCAAGACGGCCTTCCTCGCGAGTGGAGCTCGCGAGCCTGCGCCACCTCGGCGAATCCCAGGATGGCTATCCGCACCCCAAAATGGCTAACTGTACCCCAAGACAGCCTTCCTCGCGAGTGGAGCTCGCGAGCCTGCGCTACCTCGGCGAATCCCAGGATGGCTATCCGCACCCCAAAATGGCTAACTGTACCCCAAGACGGCCTTCCTCGCGAGTGGAGCTCGCGAGCCTGCGCCACCTCGGCGAATCCCAGGATGGCTATCCGCACCCCAAAATGGCTAACTGTACCCCAAGACAGCCTTCCTCGCGAGTGGAGCTCGCGAGCCTGCGCCACCTCGGCGAATCCCAGGATGGCTATCCGCACCCCAAAATGGCTAACTGTACCCCAAGACAGCCTTCCTCGCGAGTGGAGCTCGCGAGCCTGCGCTACCTCGGCGAGCTTCAAAGAAGCTGGTTAACTCCCCTCCGCTGGGCTCGCCCCCTCGAGCGCGAGTGGCGAACATCGGGGTTGTACAAACAACTCCCTAGAAAATCAGATCTCTGAACGGATTGTTGAAGCCTCGAGATGATTGATGATGTAGAAGCGCGCCCGATCTCGTCTTCAATCTTCAATCCTTCTTTGCACAAATGGGAGTTGAGGAGGTTCTGGAGCTCTCTGGTTCGTATGCACTCAGGAAGGGACTGGAATTCTCAAAAGCTTGGAATGCACGAACCAAAGGAACCAATTTATAGAAATGCACTGTCGTCTGGGTGACAGTGACTGTCAGAATTTTCCGACAGCGCTAAACTGCCGCTGGAGTGCCGTCGTGGGTGGAGTCGTGGGCAGTTGTTGTAACCTCCGCGCTGTCGCCTGGGAGACATCGCTGTCGGATTTCCGACAGTGCAAAACTGCCGGTCGTGGGTGGAGTCGTGGGCAGTTGTTGTAACCTCCGAGCTGTCGCCTGGGCGACATCGCTGTCGGATTTCCGACAGCGCAAAATTGCCTTTCGTCGATCTGCCGTGGAGGGAAGTAGTTGTAACTTCTCTGCTGTCGCCTGGGCGACAGTGGCTGTCGGAATTTTCCGACAGTGAAATTTTCCCACATTCAATTTTAGCTCCAGCAGCAATGTGAACATCTCATACCTGTTATCTGCACACCATTAATGAAAATAGAATCAAATACAAATGGGACTTTGTTATTATCAAACCGGAGGAGTGCGAAACGCATGCTCCAACATCTTTCACTACCTTTGGCAGGCAAATACAGAATGTATTGATCTACTCTGTGGTCAAACTCAGAAGTGACCATGGAACAGAATTTGAATCTGGTGCCATGACCGAGTTTTGTGCAAGTCAAGGTATCTTTCATGAGTTTTCCTCTCCTCGCGCTCCACAGCAAAATGGAGGCACTGAGAGAAAGAACAGAACACTCATTGAGGCATGCAGAACAATGTTGAATGACTCTTCATTACCAGAGTACATCTGGGCTGAAGCAGTCAATACTGCATGTCACGTGCAAAATAGAGCCTTAATCCACAAAGACCATGGTAAGACACCTTATGAACTTCTAAAGGGTAGGAAACCGACTGTGTCCTACTTTGGGATCTTTGGAAGCAAATGCTTTATACGTAATAATGGGAAGTATTACAAAACAAAGTTTAGTGAAAAGTGTTTTGAAGGTATTTTCGTAGGATATAGTAGTCATAGTAAGGCATATAGGATTTTCAATAAGAAAACTCTGGTTGTAGAAGAATCAATTAATGATATATTTGATGAGACGAGCATGCTCCATTGCAATCTGTCTAGTATCTTTGTTAAATATGCAGGTGCTCAGCTAAAATATTTGAAATTAGAAGAAGCAGTCAAAGAAGATGTTCCAAGCTCCATCAACATCAATTCTCCAAATTTGATGGAAGAAGAAGAGCATCAAGATGAAGAATGCGCACCAGAAGTAGCAGAAACCTCTAGTGGGACTGTAAGGAATATCGTGATCAGACACTCAAGAGATCACCTCGTTGATCTAATAATTGGAGATCCTGGTGAAGGAATCAGAACAAGAAGAGGTACAACTAATAAAGTTTTGCACTTAAGTTTTCTTTCACAGATTGAGCCAAAGAAATTTGACGAGGCAAACCAAAATGCGCCATGGATCATTGCAAAGGAAAAGCACCTCAATCAATTTAAGAGGTGCAAAGTTTGGAAGCTAGTACCAAGGCCCAAAGGTCAGAATATTATAGGGACGAAATGGGTCTTCAGAAAAAAGCTGGACGAAAATGGAGTTATCATAAAGAACAAAGTCAGGCTTGTAGCTCAAGGTTACCGACAAGAAGAGGGAATCGACTTCGATCAGACTTATGTTCTGGTGGCCAGACTCGAAGCGATCAGGTTGTTCCTAGCGTATGCTTCTCACAAAGGGTTTAAAGTCTATCAAATGGACGTGAAGTCAGCCTTCTTTAATGGTAATTTAAAGGAAGAAGTATACATCGAACAACCCCCAGGTTTTGTTGATTCATTTTTTCGTGATTGCGTTTACTTTTTGCGCAAAGCTTTATATGGTCTGAAACAAGATCCCTGAGCCTGGTATGAGATGCTCTCTAGCTTTCTTCTTGAGAATAAGTTCACAAGAGGAAAAATAGATAAGACATTATTTCCTAAGTAAAAGGAAAGATTCTGCTAGTGCAAATCTATGTCGACGATATTATCTTTGGATCTACAAATGATCACCTCTGCAAGAAGTTCTCTAACTTAATGCAAGGGAAATTTGAAATGAGCAGTATGGATGAGCTGAAGTATTTCTTAGGACTTTAGATGAAAACATCTGAAAATGGAATTTTCATCTGGCAGACGAAGTTTCACCAAGGAGTTGATTAAGAAATTCGGAATGGAGAATGCAACCTCTATAAGGACTCCAATGGGTTCAACTATGACTCTAGATAAGGATGAGAAAGAGAAACCTTTTTATGAAATCAAATACAAAAGCATAATTGGATCCTTACTCTACCTTACTACCAGTAGACCAGACACACCGAAACTTGGCTTATGGTACCCAAGAAGTAATGACTTTGAGCTTATTATATTTTCAGATGCTGATTTTGCAGGAAGCAGGGACGATATGAAAAACACTTCTAGAACCTACCAATTCCTTGGAAGGAGGCTTATTTCTTGGAGCAGTAAGAAGCAGAATTGTGTGGCAATCTCAACTGTTGAATCAGAATACATCTCTGCAGGCAGTTGATGTGCTCAACTTCTGCGGATCATGAATCAATTAGAAGATTATAACTTGAAGATGAAGGAGATTCCGATGTTTTGCGACTCATCCAGTGTCATAGCAATTACAAATAATCCAGTCTCTCACAACCAGACAAAGCTCATAGAGATACGCTATCATTTCATCCGGGAGCATGTGGAGAACAAGGACATTAATCTCAGCTATGTCCCGATGGTTAACCAAGTTGCACATATATTCACAAAACCACTGGATAAGGCCAAGTTTACTTTTTCAAAATGGAACTTGGTATGCTCAACAAGGAGTCATGAAAAGTTCAGGAAATTTGCTAAAGTTCAGAAATTCGAACTTTTCAAACACTTAAGGAAGTCAATTCAAATTACTCGTGTCATTTCGATGATTTCAGCGAGTCATCTCTAGTTATTTCGATGAATCAGACAAGACTTTCGAGTCATTTTGATGAATCAACTTATTTAGTCGAATCATTTTGATGAATTTCTGTCACTCAGAAATATTTTTCTAATTATTATATTGGATCCCAAGAGTCATTTCATAAATAAGGTATGCACCTCTACTTCTTCAAAATGTTAATACTATATAAATAGCATGAGGGCTTCATGACAAATCACTCTTTTACTTGAGACCTTATGGAAGTCTGTCGGCGAACTCCTTCTTCATCCCGACGATTCATCTTCTCGACATCAATGGCGCGCTAAAGTTATGGGAATATGCAGGTAGGAGTAGAGCTCGTTCAAATAGGTTTCTCAAGTGCATCCGACGAATTCAGAAACATAGTTGTCATGCTTGAAGCCACCGACCTTTCATTCCTTCTAGAGAATCAATGTCAAGTTCTGGACTGAGAAGTCTTGGAGTTCTACAAAAATGCCCAACTTCGTCGTGAAGGTACTAAGATCAAGAGCAGTGTCAGAAATGTTCTGGTTCGATTGAAGCTGAGTCATCTCAACAAGTTTTTGCGACTACCAGTTATTGATGAAGAGGATGTCCTAGAAGACAAATATTATAACAGAGCTTTGTCCTTCTATTACCAAACCAGAAGCACTACCTCTATTCGACGAAAGAAAATGAATGAAGAAGACAAATTGTTGATTGATATCATTGGAAAGGTTCTTCTATGCAATACCGTGTCTCATGGTTATGTTTGAAATGATATATTCAAGTTGTTGGCAGTTGTTATCTGCAGGAAAAAAAATAACTGGGGACTAGTTTTGTTTGAAAGAATTAAAGCAAGTTTAATGGCACCTAATTTTGAGAGAATTCTCACATTGTATCTGATCAGTTTGATAGGAACCAGTTTGTTATATCATCTGACATACACATAAATCATCTCAAGAAAATTGACTCTTTGATATTCAGTAGGTGGGAGAGGAGAATCCCAAGGCAAGGTGTTAGGATAGATGATCAAAACAAGGATGAAATGGAAAATGAGGAAAGAAATCATCCCTCGCCCCATGATACCCCCGGGAATACTGTTGCAACTATTGAGGGGGAGATTCTTCATGTGCATGTCTTTGAAGATCAGCAAGATCCTTCTAGAGCTCAGCCCCTAGTTCCACCTATCAGCTACACTCTAATGCCTGAAGCTTAGGAAGATGTTCCAGATGAGAATGAAGTGGCAGATGAAGTCCGTAATGCTCAAGTCTCTAGTGAGAAAGGATCCACATCTGGTGGAGTCCTAGTGATTGAGAAGGTTTCTGTGGAAAAGGAAAGTATTCAGAGGCTGAGGGGGGGGGGGATTAGTTCACTCTCCCCAAGAGGACCTCCTTATTGACTTGGCCCCTAAGGAAGTAAGAGAAGATGTAGTAATGCCCTCTTAGGATGTCAGAGAGACTGAAATTTTCCTCCTGCTAAGGATCACCCATCTCTAGGGGAGGTCATTCTAGTCCTTTCTTTTCAGCTGCTGCAAGTTTGGGAGCCCCCAGATCTCATAATGTTTCTATTCCCACTTTTGAGAGTTCTCTGTTGAAGTCTATAGAAGCTATGCTCATCATGCAGAAACAACACTATGAATTCTCTATGAAGCAAGTGTTTGACAAAGTCAAGGAAGTAGAGACAGATTTGAATAATGGTTTAGCTGAAATGAAACATACCATGGGCAATTTCAAGGTAAAGATGGATGAGTGGTTGAATCAAGGTGGCAGAGCTGTGAATCTTACCATGCAGGGTATCAGTCATGTCAATGATAGAGTAGCCCATCTTTCAACAGAGAATGATACCTTGAGTCACTCTCATGATTTTAGCATGCATTATATTGATGAGCAAATGGGTAGGTACGGAGATAATATTGTCTCTTCCCTAACTGAAGAAGTCAGAAAGGGGGAGATAAAGTTTCTGATCATAAATGTTTTATCACAGATTAAAGCAATGAATTAGCCTAAGCTCAATCCATCAATCGCGCACAACCCACCTTCTCTCGGGCTCACTGAAATATCCAAATGAGCGTTGAGTAGACTAGGGAGGGAGCAGAGCGAATCCAGAGCGAAAGAATGATCTAAGTCACACATTCTCGTTGGAATACATCAGAGCTCTCTCTAGTCTCTGGAGTTTCTTCTCTTCAAATGAAGGTCTGAGGGTCTTTTTATAGATTTCTTGAAGGGTTGCATTGATAAATGCGTCTGGATGAATCTTAAGTTGGCAAATGACGTTGCTCCATTGTGGTCACCTGGATCACTAATTTTCCGAAAATTAAAAACATGCCCCCCCCCCCCCCTCGGCAGTCTGGGCTGCCCGGGTAGCCTACTACATGCGCGCGCACGCTTGGGGCGCCCGTGCGGGCTCCCGTGCACTCGTGTGGAGTGTGTGGGCCCATGTGCTGCGCTCATGCAGGGTGCATGTGATTGTGTGTTATGTGCATGCTCATGGAGCATTCGCACTGGCGGGCCGCGCACGTGTGCCCAGGGAGCGCATGCACTGGCCATCCGTGCATGGGCAAGCGGCCCATGTGCGAGCGTGTATACACTAGTTGGGCGCACGCGTGCCCTTATGCATGTGCGGTGCCCTTGTGCTCTCAGTTTCGTCCCCCCTTTTGGGGTTGTGAGAACTTGGAAATATCTTAACCACAATTAACAATAACATAGGATATTGAAAATAACAAAATTGTTTTATTTCCAAAAAATTTGAATATTATAAAGGTATGACCTCCTTGATATATAATGGAGGTGGTGAGAAAGATTACAAATTGGAGATGTGAGACTAATATTATATAGAACTACTAATACAGTCAGGGCGGACACTCTGGTCAGAGATGTCGTGACCGCATAGGGTGTGCGGTGGATCCTCCGATCTTCCTCACACAACAAGCGGTCAGTCATGACTAATCGATCATACTACAAGGTGTACCAATCAGACTACAAGGTGCTGGTCACAAGATTAAACAGTGCAATCTCAGGTAACCATATTTAGACCGCGCCATCAGACGAACACATTCATATTCTAACACTCCCCACACCCAAGCAGGAGCATACATGTCGATCATGCCCAGCTTGGAACAGATGTCAGAAAATGCGGACGATACTGGTTTGGTAAAGACATCTGCTATCTCATTAGTGGAGGTTAAGAACAGAGTGCAGATTTGTTCCTTCAATATCTCTTCCCTGTGAAGTGACAACCAACTTCAATGTATTTTGTTCTCTCATAATAAATAGTATTTATTGATATGTATATGGAGACTTTGTTGTTACATTACATTGGTAATAGATAGTCATATACTTCTCCTAACTCATGCATTAGTGCTCGTAACCACTTTAATTCACACGTGGTCAAAACCATACTTCTGTATTTGGCATCAGCACTTGATCCCAGCTAACCTGATTCCATCCTACAAACGTGCAAAAGTAGATGTGGACTTTCGATCTTCATTGTCATCAACATAGTTGGCATCAGAGTAGGAGTCAATCCTCAAATGATTATTCTTCTGAAATAATAATCCCTTCCCCGGAGATCCTTTCATGTATTCCGGGATTTTTGGAGATGATTGGAGATGACACTCCCTGGGGTTTTGCATAAACTGGCTTACCATGCCTACAATATAACAGATGTCCAGTCTTATTATGGTCAGGTAGATAAGCTTGTCTACTTGTCATATATACTAGTGATGTCTGAAAGCGGTGCTGAGTCCACGTTCCAAAATTTGTCTTCACCAACAGCCATCAGACATCGAGTCGGTTTAGCTCCAAGCAGACATGTTTCTTTTAAAAGATCAGTGGCATATTTTCACTGTGAGAGCACCACTGACTTGTGTCTTCATAAGATTTTTATTCCCAGAAAGTACTTAGGATGTCCCATATCTTTTGTGATGAAATTTTGTTGAAGATGTTTCTTTGTTAGAGCAATTCCATTCTTATCATCACCATTAAGGAGAATATCATCTACATAGACAGCAAGAACAACCCGCCCATGAGAAGTCTTTTGTATAAAGAGAGAGTGATCTGCAGAAATTAGAGAAAAACCAATGATGGAGACAACTTGGCTAAACTTGTCGAACGAGGCCCGAGGGCTCTGCTTGAGTCCATAGATTGCCTTCCGCAACTTGCATACCTGAGACTCCCCCTGAGCGACATACCCTGGAGGTTGCTCCATATATACCTCTTCTTGGAAGTCTCCATAGAGGAAGGCATTTTTTACATCTAACTGGGACATTTGCCAATCTTTGTTGATAGCTACAGAAAAGAGAACCTGAATTGTGCTGATGTGTGCAACTGGGGAGAAAGTGTCAAACAAATTTACAACATATGTCTAAGTGAAGCCTTTGGCAACCTGATGAGCCTTATATCGATCCATAGTGCCATCAGGATGAAACTTCATCACAAAAACCCATCGACGTCCAACAACATCTGCCTGAGAAGGAGTCGGGACAAGAATCTAAGTACCCCATTCATTCAAGGTAGTCATTTATTCATCCATGGCAGCTTTCCAGTGTTGTATGATAAGAGCATCTTGGTAAGTGGTCGCAATGATAGTGTCCGAGAGGGCTAGAGAAAAATCTCTGCAAGAAGGAGTCAGCCGAGCATACGTGACAACATCATCAATGGAATGATGAGTACACATTCAAACTCTCTTGTGAAAAGCAATGAGAAGATCAAGGTCCAACCAGTCATCTGTATCAGATCCGTCCGATGAAGAGAGTATTGGCCCGGGAACTGGCAAAGACGGCCCCTGAGGTGGAGAAGAGGTGGAGGGAGATGGAGAGGAAGAGGTTGGTGTGGTAAGAGAAGGTTGATTGAGTTCGGGTAGAGGGGAAAAACAATAGGTAAAGTGGGTTATTATCAGTTGCTGAGGTTGTAGGGTTTTGCGAGAAGTACGCAATAGTTTACTTGGTAGTAGTCTAACTCACCTAGAGGGGGGTGAATAGGTTCCTTTGATATTTTCTACTTTTACCTAGTAGTAGTTTAGTGATTAATTAAAGTAATAGAAAATCACAGAAAACACACAGCTGTTTATAGTTGTTCCCCAAGACAATGTGTCTATGGGTAGTCCACTCTCCCTCTACATCTTTCTAACAGTATGTTAGACAAGTCAAACACTTCCAAATCTCAGCTCCAAGAGCTTACAACTCAGATCCCTCAGGATCTCTCAGGTTTCCTCCAAAGCCCTACCTCAGGCCAACAACTCTACCACTCAGAGTACTCCAACTCCTACAACTCAAAAATCCTCATGATTTCCTACCTCAGGCATATCAAGAAGCCCCACCTCAGATCTCCTCAGAAATCCTACCACTCAAGCTGGAAGAATAGCCCTACAACCTCAGGCACAAAGCCTTACACACTCAGGCACAAGGCCCTACACACTCAGAAAAAATAAGTTCTTATAGAGTTTATATGTTTGCTTATACAACAGAGGACAGTATAGATTAAACCTTCAGCTTAGATCTTTTGGTGCTGAAGCACATCATATGCTGTCTTGAAATAGGGCTAAATGGCAGTAGCTTCAGGCCTTGTTTCTTCTGATCTTCTTCTTTAGTAGATGAAGGAAGATTCACTTATTTTTCAGGATAGAATAAGCAAGAACAAACTTATCTCAATAATCTGCTTGCAGCTTCAGGAAGTAGATTGAGATATCTTGCGGAAGCAGTTTTTCCTTCAATATAACAGTAGCAGCTATTTCAGATCGTGTTCTTTTTTTTATTTACTGACCTAACATCTTCTTTTATACCTCCTCCATTTTGCAATGGCTCTAAGGAGTGCCCTGTCACATCACGGACATAAATAGAAAATATTATCATTGCTTTCTAGCCACTTGCGCCAAAAGCAGATCCCGCCAGGCTTTATTCAAATATGAATCTGTCTCAGCGACAGAATAGACTTCCTCTCAGCGGATCCACTGAGAAAGATAGTCTTCTCGGCGGTTTTTCTGTAAATACAGCTCAGCTGAGACAGACTCCTTCTCAGCGTCTCTAGCTACGTCTTAGCGGTTCAGCTGAGACCAGGTTTTTGTCTCAGCTGTTTTGACAGTACAATCAGAGAGTAATTCCAATGTTTGGAATGACCTAACCCTGCATAGATATGATATAGAAGAGAGTCTATCAAATACAATATGTACTTAGCATTAAGTGTGATGCCTCTTCAAATCTAGGGAACATTGACGGAAATATTCCCAACAATCTCCCTCTATTTGAAGAAGGCAGAACTTACACCAATGCTAAGATACATAACCACAATAACCATATCTTGACATATTATGAAATATCATAATTAAAAGACATGACAACATAACAATATCATTGTTAACAAAATATTAGCACCGCAGTAAATATTAAGCATTAATACAGAACAAATATTAAGCTTGACTTTAATTGGCCTATTAACACAAGATTTTATTTCAACATAAGAATCAATTTCTTTAGTGATAAAATGTCAATACAAATTACAGTTCACATTTGTCTCTAAGGAAAGTTTAAATACAGGTTCAAGTTTTTCTTTTCTTTGAGGCACTTGAGCATTCAGTATCTTCATCAGCACAACCTCCTATTTTTCAGCAGTAGCTTTCATCTCAGCTGACATCTTCTTGTTCTCTTGCCTTTTGAAGTGTGTAGGAATGGCTTGGGGATATATTTGGAAGGCATTTTTTCTTGGGTTGCTTTTTCTTTCTAGATTTTCTTTGAAGACTCTTTCCCTTAGGGAATTTCTCTCTAGATGTTTGATCCATTCCTCTGCAGGATATATCCTATCAATGTTTTTGCAAATCTGACCATGGTTCGGCCAAGCATTCTGAATTATGCTTTTGGAATCATCACTCCAATGCACATAGTCAGGGTCTTTGGCCAGCTCACTTCTGTTCTTGGCCATGAATTCCTCAACAAGCAAGACTCCTTCTCTCTTCCTTCTTGGTGCTAGCTGAGAATCTTGAGCAATTTTGGCTTGAGCCTGAAAGTCAAAGTCTTCCTTTCTTAGATTATACAGTAGAGGAAGGTTCAGTGCAATCCTAGTTCCTTGCAGAACCTTGAGGGCCAGCTCAGTGTTTGTCTCAGCATTGACCTCCTCCCCCTTTCTGGCTTCTTCAAATATTCTATGTTCTATACCTTGGGAAGCAGCTGCTACAGGCCCAGATAGAGTTTGAAAAGCATTTTCTAAGTCAGATTTCAGTTCATCCTTCATTTTCTCAACCTCTCCTCTCATTGTGGTTGTTGTAGACCACACATACTCTTCAATATGGTTTGAGGCCTTCTCTATTACATCATCAGTTTTGCTTACAAAATTCTTGACATAACTAATGTCTTTCTCTGAGAGTTGCAGACTTTTGTCCATTGATCTTAGAATAGTGTTCTGAGCCACCACAGACTTTTCAGCAAGATCAAACCATTTGTTCATCTGGCTATTGAGGTAGGATGTTTCTTCCTTTATGACTTGTATTTCAGACATCACCTCATTCTTGACAGATGAAACTGACTTATCTATATATTACATTATTGAGGCCATATGACCATAAATTAGTGTCTTGGTAGAACTTAGGATATGTTCATTGGACGTTGTAGAGGTGGAGGGTTGCACTTCAACAATGGTGGTTTGATGTTGTTCAGCTACCACTGGGGGTAAACTCTTCTCTTGTAGGGCTTGATTAACACACTCAATTAGAGTGGATGGCTCCTCTGCAGGGGTGGATGAAACTGTCTCATCCAGAACAGGGATCTTTGTATACTCCCCCTCATCCTTATCATACTTGTCAGCAACCTCTGCAAATTGATCAGTCTGATCAACATGAATTTCATCATCATCAACCTCATCATCATTATCATTGTTGTCATCCTCATCATCTGGTAAGATCTTCTGCTGCTCCCCCTCAGATAAGGCACCCATCCTTTCTAGATCAGTTGAATCTATGAAATCTGGGGAGTTATCAGGAATAAGACTTATCCTTCTTTCAAGATTAAAGATAATTTTGTCAATCTTACATTGCAAATCAGCAGGAGAATTTGATTGCTCCTCATTATTTCATTCTGAATCTGCAGGCAGATTGTGTGCATTGATATCAACTTAGACTTCTTGAGGATTAGGAGCATAAATTTGATCTTCAATATGATCTCCTTCATTTCCATCAGATTTCTCTTCAGCAGCAACATCCTCATTTTTCTCATTCTCATGATCTTCATGAACTTTTTTGTCTTGACGGCTATCAGATCCTAGATCATCATCAACTAGAACATTCTATGCAGCATCTGAGTCTGAATCAGAACAGAGCATTCTAGCCTTCTTTTATCCTTTAACTAACTTTCTATTCTTATACATTACTTCAGAGGGCTGGCTCATAAAGAGCACCCTTGAGAAACTATCAAGTGTTCTTATATCTATTCTCTTAAGATAGTGAAGGTTTGATCCTTTTGAGCTATCAAATTGATCAGTATATGAGTTCAGAAGGTAGATAGAAAGAATTTTGCCCAAGTTAGGAGCATGCAGCCATTCCTTAATCCTTTGGTAGACGACAGTACCCCATAAGGTCTTTTTCTTCATGACCACCCTTGTCATCAGCTCAAACATGTACTTTGATATTGTGTCAAGATACCCAGGTTTTCATAGAATTGCTTTGCCCACTATGTCAGATAAGAGCTTCCCTCTTTGGTTGAAATGCTTCCTCTTTAGTGAGCTTGTCTTGGCGTCACTGTATTCACACCATCTGAGAGATTTCTCTTTGTCCTTTTCAGAGACATTGTCTTCCTCATCATGACTGCATGAGGGCAATTGAAGGGCTTTCTCCAGCTTCCTTTGAGAGATCTTAATCATTATGCTTCCAGTCTTGGGCTTCAAGGAGGACTTGGAAGAGGATAGCCTAGCATTTCTATATAGTTCTAGAACTTCAGTTCTGAGAATCACAGTGGGTTCTTACAGTAGATATTCCAATCCTTGTCCTTCTAGAAGTTGAATCACTTGTTTATCTCTAGTTGAGCATGTTGAAAACCATTTATGATTATCTCATATCCTTCCAGGAGATCCATTGAAATATTTGGCACCATTCTTGGATAAAACAAGTCGATGAGTCGGGGGGAAAGGAAGGGTTGTCTCGACGTCTAGGTAGGGTTTTGGGTGAGAAAGTGAATTAATCAGCATAGCTCTATTTATAAGTGTATTACAAGTTTTCCTTAAATAGAGATGTTAATTAAACTTAATAATTAGTTTATTTAATTAAGCTATCCCATCTCAGAGGATCCGTTGAGATGGAGAGCTTGACCGCTGGGACAAGGTAATATTAACCGCTGAGACGACTTTGCCGTCTCAGCGGTTCAGCTGAGACTTTCTCAGCTAAACTCACTTCCTAGCAGTGAACCCTTTTAGTATTACCATCTTCTAGCAAAGATTAAGATATAAAATAACAAGCATGATAGACAATATGAAATGTTGATGCCAATTCAATATTCAACATTCCTAGCTCAATTTTGAATAAATTAAACTTAGCCTCATCCAATGGCTTTGTAAAAATATCTGCAACTTGATTGTCAGTGGAGACATGTTCAAGGCAGTTATCTTTATATTCTACATGTTCTCTAGTAATGTGAAACCTTATTTCTATATGCTTAGTCCTGCTATGAGAGACATGATTCTTAGCAATAGAAATTGCACTATATGAGTAGCAAAATAGTGGAGAGTGACTTACCTTGAGGTGGTAGTCCTCTAGCTGGTGTTGTATCCATAATAATTATACACAGCGCTCCCTCAGCAATATACTCATACTCGGCTATAGATATTGCCACACTAGTCTATTTCTTACTGCTCCAAGAGATCAACCTCCTTCCTAGGAATTGACAAGTCCCACTAGTACTTTTCCTATCTTCTTTGCATCCTGCAAAATCAGCATCTGAAAAGCCAATTAATTCAAAAACATTATTCTTAGAGTACCAAAGGCCAAGATGGTGGCAGCCTGTAAGGTATCTCAAAATCCTCTTTGCAGGTGAGTAGTGAGATTCCTTAGGGTATGCTTGATACCTAGCACAAACACATATTGTATACATAATATTTGGTCTACTAGCAGTCAGATACAATAGAGATCCAATTATACACATGTACATGGATTCATCAAAGGGTTTTCCCTTCTCATCCTTGTATAGGGAAGTATTGGACCCCATGAGAGTTTTCATGGTGGAAGCAGCTTCCATCCCAAACTTCTTGATAAGCTCCTTAGTGTACTTGGTCTGAGAGATAAATATCCCTTCATCAGACTGTTTCACTTGGAGGCCTAAAAAGTACTTGAGCTCTCTCATATTGTTAATCTCAAACTCCCCTTGCATAAGGTTGGCAAACCTTTTGTAAAGGTTGTGAAAGTCCTCTGATATCAGTTGAAAGTAATCTCTGATATCAAAGGAAAGGGAGGTTAGATCTTAGATTTACTCTAGAGGGGGGGTGAATAGAGTATTAAAAGTTTTTCACTTATTTTTATAGCGGAATTAAAATAGTGATATTTATATGTGTATTGAGGGATTTATAAAAAACAAATAAAGAAAACACAGCACAACACAGTAAAATAAACACAATCACAGAGGACACAAGGATCTATAGTAGTTCCCCAATAAACCTGGGTACATCTACTCTTCTACCACCCTTGGTATGAATCCACTAGGTTTTTGATCAGGTGCCCTATCACCAATGGGTTTTTGATCAGGTGCCCAAACACCACTGAGCTTTTGATCATGTGCTCAAACCAAACTACAGGTTTTGATCAAGTGCCCTGTCACCAAAGGGTTAACTTTTGAAGGGAGTTAGAACCTTGTACAAGATGGGATAAAGAAGGTTATGAAGTTCTTCTCTGTCAATAATCTTAGAGAAGACTAGTGGATTTGTTGTTGTAAAGCTCCCCCTGTCTGATAGAAATGGTTGACAGTTGAGGATGGAGCTTTCTCTTGAATGTAAATCTTCCTTTGATAGCTGATGAATCTGAGAGACAAAGGTTTCTCAGATAATTGTTGCTCTTGAGGATTTAGAACTTGCAGCAGAAAACTGAGATAAGATCTTGTGTTGTTGTTCTCAGAGATTGAGAGTGCTGCTTGAGGAAGATGATCTTTCTGTTTTTCTTTCTGTATTTCTCTCGACTGTATTCTCTTTTCTTTTTCTTCTTTCTCTCTTGTTGTACTGCTGTAATACTGTAATACTTTTTCTTTTTCTTTTTCCTTAGAGAAATCTCTGACTGATTTGAAAATCAAATCTTCTAATTAAGGAATAAAATATTCTGAAGAGATATTCTTGGAACTGCAATCTGATTCAGCAATATCCTTTAATTTCTTTTCCTTTTCCAATATATGTCAACGGTTACTTTCTCGAAATAAGAGAATAATAAAAGGAAAGGATTAAATCTTGTCTTATCTGATAGGAATAGATTCGTTGCTGATAGTCGATCTGAGTTCAGAGAATAAAATAAAACTGATCTGTCTGAAATAATGAACTGAGGAGAAATTTTGTCGATCTGAGAACTGAGTTCATCGAACAGAATGTTGAGTTCGTCGAACTGAAAGATAATCTGCTGAATCTTCCTGGAAGAACTGAGTTCGTCGATCTGAGAAGCACTATCGTCGATCTGAACATCTTGATACTTATTCTTCGAACACAGAGCTGAGTTCGTCGATCTCAAGTTGGAGTTCGTCAAACTGAAGAATAAACTGCTGGACTGGCTAGAGAACTGTGTGCGTCGAGCTGGAGAGCGAGTTCGTCAAACACAGAGAGAAGTTCGTCAAACGCAGAATAGAGTTCGTTGAACGCAGAATAGAGTTCGTCGAACGCAGAACCTTGGAGCATGTCATTCGTCGAACGCGGGATGGAGTTCGTCGAACACAAAAACTTATTCTTTTCCTTAAGTTCTAGCAGCCTAAAACCTTGACCCTTAAACTATACATTGGGGTCAACTTAGTCCTAGTCAACAGATAGTGATCCTAGCCCAAATCACTAATTGGGTTGTTCCAACAATCTCCCCCTATTTGGGTTAGGATACTATTTGACAAAAATCAAATAATAAAATAAACAACAAAACAACAGAGCATATATATCTTACAGATTTTAAACATTTCAGCAGATATAAAATATGATACTCTGAGTTTTGAAATTTAACATTGAAAACAGAAATAATAAAAACAAATAATCAGAACCTTTTGTCTTTCTCTGAAGGAGGCTTGAATGTGATTTGCCTTTCAAATTCTTGCTTTCTGAATTCTGACATTGTAGAGAACTGAAAGAAATCCTTGCCTTCAGCTTTTGCTTTTGTTGATCTGAGATGTAGCAATAACTGAAACTGCTTTGTCAAAAACTGTATCTGCTATATCAAAAAAAAAATTTCTGAATCTGCATCTGCATCTGTCATATCTGAATCTTCAAACTAAAACTAAAACAAAAAACTGTTGTGAGCTTCTTCATTAAGAGCTGATTTTTGCTTCTTCATACAGCATCTCCCCCTGAAATTGGAGCTTCTTCATAAAGCATCTCCCCCTATCAAAAAGGAGCTTCTTCAAAACATCTCCCCTGCCTAGTTTCAGGGAGACCTGAAGCTAGGCCCTAGAAGAAGGGACAGTTGTATAGGATGTAGGGAAGGATGCAATTTTTTTGAAGAAAGATTGCCATTGTTCCTGCAAAAGAAAAAGAGAGATCAAGTCCAAAGGAACTGCAAAGAGAAGCAATTTCTGTAGGCATAAAGATAAAATGAAATAAAAGATTCGATTATAATGAAAGAGATCAGAAGTCGAAAAGACTTAGTCTTCGTCAGACTGCGTTCGACAAAAATTTAATTTTCATCGATCTCAGTCCCTGGATCTAATAGATATCATCTCAGCGGTTTGGTCTCAGCGGATCCAGACAGCTTCTCAGTGGCCCAAGGCCTTGTCTCAGCGGTTCAGCTGAGATTAATAGCTTGTCTCAACTGTTCAGTTGAGACTGAGAGTTTGTCTCAGCTGTTTTGTTAAGACTGAGAGCTTGTCTCAGCTGCTTAGACAGCAAACCAACTGAACTTAATTCACACGGTGAGGGATAAGTAAAAGATATAAATTTTTTAATTGATTGAATCTCCATCTATCATTCCTAGCTGATTTATAAAGAAAATCTGCTTCTTTTCATCCAATGGTTTAGTGAAAATATCAGCTCTTTGTAAGTCGGTAGGAATAAATTGTAGGCAAATTTTATTTTTATCCACATTATCTCTGATAAAGTGGTGTATAATCTCTATGTGTTTAGTCCTACTATGGAGTACTGGATTTTATGTTATAGATATTGCACTAGTATTGTCACAAAATATAATTGAATTATTTAAGTTGATACCATAGTCTAGAAGTTGATTTTGTATCCACAGTATCTGTGAGCAGCAACTGCCTGCAGCAATATATTCTGCTTTAGTTGTTGATGTAGACACGGATGTCTGTTTCTTACAAAACCAAGACACAAACTTATCATCAAGAAACTGGCAAATTCCTGATGTGCTTTTCCTGTCTACTCTGCATTCAGCATAATCAGAATCTGAGAATCCAGTTAATTCAAATTCTGATGCAGTTGGATAGCAGAGTCCTAGATTTGGACAACCCTTTATATATCTCAAAATTCTTTTTAGTAAAATTAGGTGAGATTCTTTGGGGTTAACTTGGAACTTAGCACAAATACATGTAGCAAACATTATGTCAGGCCTACTAGCTGTTAAGTAAAGTAATGAGCCAATAATTGCTCTATATACTTTCTGATCAACAGGTTCCCTGATTCATCACTGTCAATAACACCATTGGAGGGCACAGGTGTTTTCATGGTGGAAGCATCAGGCATACCAAATCTTTTCACTAATTCCTTAGCATACTTAGATTGTGATATGAATATGCCATTTGGAGTTTGCTTCACTTGAAGACCAAGGAAATAAGATAACTCACACATACTACTCATTTCAAATTTAGATTGCATTAGGTCAGAAAACCTTTTACATAAGTTTGAATCAGTAGAGCCAAATATAATATCATCTACATAATTTGAACTAGTAAAGTTTTATTTTTATGTATCCTGAAAAATAAGGTTTTATCAACAATGCCTCTACAGAAATTGTTCTCCAAAAGAAAATTAGCTAAGGTCTCATACCATGCTCTGGGAGCTTGTTTGAGACCATAGAGAGCTTTATTAAGCTTTAAGACATAGGAAGAGTGAGTTGGAGAGATGAAACCTGGTGGTTGTTCCACATAGACTTCTTCTTTGATATCTCCATTCAAGAATGCACTCTTCACATCCATCTGATATACTTTGAAATTCTTGAAGGCAGCAAAAGAAAGGAATATCCTTATAGCTTCAAGTCTAACAACAGGAGCAAAGGTTTGATCAAAATCAATTCCTTCTTCCTGAGAATATCCTTGGGCTACCAATCTTGCTTTATTTCTTATGATTATGCCTTGATCATCTAGCTTGTTCCCGAAGATCCACTTGGTGCCAATGACTGGATGGCCTTTTGGTCTTGGAACCAAATCCCAAACCTTGTTCCTCTCAAATTGGTTGAGCTCCTCTTGCATTGCAAGAATCTAGTTTGGATCTTGTTCTGCATCTTTTATGGTTTGAGGTTCAACTTGTGATAGGAAACAAGTGTGCATCTGATTTTGGTGTAGTTGATGCCTTGTTTGAACACCTGCTGAAATATCTCCAATGATTTGGGATATTGGATGATCTCTAACTGTGATGTGATCAACAGTTGGAGTTGGTTCAGCAATGGTTTCTTCTTGAGGGATATGATCAGCTGTCACTTGATTTGAGTTATCAACAAGATTTTCTGGATGATCTTCTTCTTCACTGTCTTCAATAAGGTAAGATGATGGAAGTAGAGACTCTTCATTCTGTAGATTTAGTCCATTTAGCTCTTCATATAGAGCTGGTACCTGCAAAATATGTTTGGTAGAGGTGGTGTTCCTCTCCTCATTTAACATATTAGATTCATCAAAGGATGCATGCATGGACTCTTCTATCTTAAAAGTTGATTTATTGTAAACTCTGTATGCTTTACTAGAAAGAGAATATCCAAGGAATATACCTTCAGCAGCTTTTGCTTCAAATTTCCTTAGATACTTTTTATCATTGTTATGCACATAGCATTTACATCCAAAAATCTTAAAATAGTTAACCTTAGGCTTTTTATTCTTGAGTAATTCATAGGGAGTTTTACCCTTAAGCTTATGTATCAGGCTTCTGTTCAACACATAATTTGCTGTGTTCACTGCCTCTGCCAAAAAGAGAGTGGCAAGTGAGCATCAGCGAGCAATGTAGTTGCTGATTCAATTAGTGTTCTATTTTTCCTTTCAGCTACCCAATTTTGTTGAGAAGTTCTAGGAGCAGAGAAACATTGTCTGATTCCTTCTTTTCCACAGAATTCTCTCATCAGAAGAGATTCAAACTCAGTGCCATGATCAATTCTGATCAATGCAACTAGAGTAGAGTACTCAATCTTGATGGACCTGAGAAAGTCTGTCAGAACACTGAATGTGTCAGACTTGTTCCTAAGAAAGAACACCCAAGTGAATCTTGAGAAGTCATTTACAATAACTAGAGAATAATGCTTCCCTCCTAGACTTTGTATTGCAGTGGGTCCAAAAAGGTCCAAATGCAGTAAATACAAAATCCTAGGTGAATCACTCTTGGATAAAGATTTAATACTACTCTTAGTCTGCTTACCTAATTGACAAGCCCTGCAGAGTCCTTCCTTCTTGTATGAACCAGAAGGCAGCCCTCTAACAAGATTGTCCTTAGAAATCTTAGATATAGTTCTAAGGTTAATATGTCCAAGCCTTTTATGCCATAATTCATTTGTTTTACTTATAAAATTAAATAAGCAAATATCTGAGTTGGCAGAGTCAAAATTGACTAAATAAATGTTTCCATGTCTAATACCAGATAATACATTTATATTTTTATTATTGGTAATAAGACATAAGGAGTGGTTAAAAATTACCTGATAACCTTCATCGCATAGCTGGCTTATGCTGATGAGGTTGTGCTTGAGACCTTTGACATAAGCTACCTCTTTGAAGGTGACTGCTCCAACTTTGATCTGTCCATAACCTTTGGTTTGTCCACAGTTGGAGTCTCCAAAGATCACTTTTGGTCTAAGCCTTGCCTTGTAGTTGCTTAGGTTGGCCTTGTTTCCTGTCATATGCTTTGAGCACCCACTATCCAAGTACCATTGTTCTTTTATTTTTGGATAGCCATGTACCTGCAAAACAGAAAACATTCTAGTTGTTCTTGACCCAGACTACCTTGGGTCCTTTTGTCTTTCCACAAAAATTAGAAATGTAAGATATCTCAGGTTGATCCTTATAGCCTTGTGGATGATATCTCCTTGGAGGAATTATCCACTCAGTAAAAGGATTTTTAGTATATTGAGAAGAAGAATTCTTCAGATTTTCTGTATACTTTCCGTTCGACGAATTTGGGTGAATTCGTCAATCGTCGTTCGACGAATGGAGGTTATTTCGTCGAGCGCCGTTCGAATAATAACTATAATGAAATTCTGTCTTCAGAGTTCGTCGAGCTCTGTTCGACGAATTCGTGTGATTTCGTCGAGCTCCGTTCAATGAATTCTATTGAATTCCTTTATTCTTAATATTCTTGCTTGAAATATTCTTACTTGAAATATTCTTACTAACATCTACTGCCTCTTTATTCTTAGCAGAAATGAATTTTACTGGTGTAGAGAGAATGTTTTTCTTAATAAGATGTGGCGCACTTGATGATGCACCCAAGCCCAGTATGCCACTAAGTCTGGCATTCACTGTGCTTGTGATGTCCATCAGTTTGATACTTCTCCCATTGAGGGATTCTTCAAACTTCTTAGCTTTAGATAACTTGTTCTCAATGAGAACAATGTGTTCTCTGGAGGCAGCCAATTCTTTCTTAAGATTGACATTTTCTTCACTTAGTTGGTTCATTTCATCCAACTGGTTTCTGAGAGAGATTATCTCTTTCTTAGATTTGATTAAATATATACAAAAAGCTCTGAATTCATCTTTGAATTCATTTGAATTGAAATCAAAGTTCGAGTTTACCTGATCACTGTCAATTTCAGGTTCTGATTCATCTGAGTTGTTTCATGAGGCATTGATAGCCATCATGCAGAAGTTTCTTTCTTCTTCATCATCACTGGAGCTGGATGATGATGCATGTTCTGATTCACTGCTTGAGTCATAGATAGCCATCAAGCATTGACCTTTGTCATTTGCATTCTCTTCATCATCAGAAGAGTTGGATGAAGATTCTAAGTCTGTCTCACTCCATGTTTCAGCTACAAAGCCTCTTCCCTTATGTTTATGGTTGTGGGAGGATGACTTGTTGGAGTGCCTCTTTTCTTCTTTCTCTTTTCTTTTTTCCTTCTTTTGATTCTCTGGACACTCAGGTAGAATGTGTCCAGGTTTCCTGCAACCATAGCAAATAATTTCTTTAGAATTAGATTTGTCATACCTTGGTTTTTCTTTTGATCTGGAATCCTTCTTTCTGAAGTTTTTTCTAGCCATCGTGTGGAACCTTTTGGCTAGTAGGCTCATAAACTCCATTTATCCTGGAGCTTTGTCTTCCTCTTTAGTTGCTTGAAAAGCAATACTTCTTTCCTTCTTGGATGCTAGTGAGGAAGTAGATTGTTCAGCTTCTCTGGACTTGATAAGCTGCTCATAGGATTTTAGCTTGCCTAACAAGGTCTCAGTAGAGATCTCATTAAGGCTTATGGCTTCCTTGATTGGCCAGATCCTTGAGTCCCATGTGCTAGGGAAGCACATTAAGATCTTATCATTGACTTCAGTGATGGAGATCACTTTGTCTAGAGATTTCAGCTCATTGATTATGAGGCTGAGTCTGTTGTACATATCTGCAACACTCTCAGTTTCTCCTTTCTTGAAATTTTCATACTGAGAGATGAGATGAGATCTTCTATCTTTTCTCTCAGCTGCAGATTCTTCAACCATGTTGTTGAGGGAGATCCAGATATCCCTGGCTGAGGTGCATTCCACAACCTTTTGGAAAATGTCATCAGACATTGTCTGTGCCAAGATATTCATTGCTTTGGCATCTTCACTTCTTTGTTTCTTTTGAGTTTCTATCCACTCAGGAGGTGGAACAGCATTATTGTTTGTTGTTGCATCAGCACTTGTTGTTGTTGTAGGAGTAGGAGGTCCTGTCAAAATAACATTGAAGATATCCTCATCAATAGAATTCATATATAACTTGATCCTTGCCTTCCATAATGCAAACTAATTTAGATTGCACATAGGAGGTCTTGTGCTTGAGTATTCTTTGTTCTGTGCCATGGATTTTTAGCAAAAGAAACTCTAGAAGAAAATTTAAGATCTAATTGATCTTTTGATTCAAGTTTTAGCCTGTAAAGAATCAACCAACCTCTGATACCAATTGAAAGTCCTCTGATATCAGTTGAAAGTAATCTATGATATCAAAGTAAAGGTTGGTTATATCTTAGATTTACTTTAGAGGGGGGTGAATAGAGTATTAAAAGTTTTTCACTTATTTTTATAGCGGAATTAAAATAGTGATATTTATATGTGTACTGAGTGATTTATATTAAAACAAATAAAGAAAACATAGCACAACACAGTAAAATAAACACAATCACAGAGGACACAAGGATCTATAGTAGTTCCCCAATAAACCTGAGTACATCTACTCTTCTACCACCCTTGGTAGGAATCCACTAGGTTTTTGATCAGGTGCCCTATCACCAATGGGTTTTTGATCAGGTGCCCAAACACCACTGAGCTTTTTTTTTTTTGATCAGGTGCTCAAACCAAACTACAGGTTTTTGATCAGGTGCCCTGCCACCAAAGGGTTAACTTTTGAAGGGAGTTAGAACCATATACAAGATGGGATAAGGAGGGTTATGAAGTTCTTCTCTGTCAATAATCTTAGAGAAGACTAGTGGATTTGTTGTTGTAAAGCTCCCCTTGTCTGATAGAAATGGTTGACAGTTGAGGATGGAGCTTTCTCTTGAATGTAAATCTTCCTTTGATAGCTGATGAATCTGAGAGACAAAGGTTTCTCAGATTATTATTGCTCTTGAGGATTTAGAACTTGCAGCAGAAAACTGAGATAAGACCTTGTGTTGTTGTTCTCAGAGATTGAGAGTGCTGCTTGAGGAAGATGATCTTTCTGTTTTTTTTTCTGTATTTCTCTCGACTGTATTCTCTTTTCTTTTTCTTCTTTCTCTCTTGTTGTACTGCTGCAATACTGTAATACTTTTTCTTTTTCTTTTCCTTAAAGAAATCTCTGACTGATTTGAAAATCAAATCTTCTAATTAAGGAATAAAATATTCTGAAGAGATATTCTTGGAACTGCAATCTGATTCAGCAATATCCTTTAATTTCTTTTCCTTTTCCAATATATGTCAACGGCTATTTTCTCGAAAAAAGAGAATAATAAAAGGAAAGGATTAAATCCTGTCTTATCTGATAGGAATAGATTCGTTGCTGATAGTCGATCTGAGTTCAGAGAATAAAATAAAACTGATCTGTCTGAAATAATGAACTGAGGAGAAATTTTGTCGATCTGAGAGCTGAGTTCGTCGAACAGAATGTTGAGTTCGTCGAACTAAAAGATAATCTGTTGAATCTGCCTGGAAGAACTGAGTTCGTCGATCTGAGAAGCACTATCATCGATCTGAACATCTTGATACTTATTCTTCGAACGCAGAGCTGAGTTCATCAATCTCAAGTTGGAGTTCGTCGACTTGAAGAATAAACTGCTGGACTGGCTGGAGAACTGAGTGCGTCGAGCTGGAGAGCAAGTTCGTCGAACACAGAAAGAAGTTTGTTGAACGCAGAATAGAGTTCGTCGAACGCAGAACCTTGGCAAGTTTGTCGAACTGGAGCATGTCGTTCGTCGAACGCAGGATGGAGTTCGTCGAATGCAGTATGGAGTTCATCGAACGCAGAAACTTATTCTTTTCCTTAAGTTCTAGCAGCCTAAAACCTTGACCCTTAGACTATACATTGGGGTCAACTTAGTCCTAGTCAACAGATAGTGATCCTAGCCCAAATCAGTAATAGGGTTGTTCCAACAGGTTGTCATCAGTAGACCCAAAAATTATATCATCAACATAAATTTGGACTAGGAGACACTTGCCCTTTGTTTCCCTAAGAAACAATGTACTATCTACCATTTTCCCTCAAGAACTTGTTCTTGATGAGAAAACTAGACAAGGCCTCATACCAGGCGCTAGGGGATTGCTTTAGAAAATATAAAGCTTTCCTAAGAAAATAAACATGGGAGGTAAGAGTTGGATGTACAAAACCTGATGGATGTTCCACATATACCTCTTCTTTCAAATCTCCATTTAGAAATGCAGACTTGACATCCATCTGGTATACCTTGAACCCCTTGGGGCAGCATAGGCAAGGAATAATCTAATTGCCTCTAACCTTGCAGCTAGGGCAAAGGTTTGGTTAAAGTCTATACCTTCTTCTTATCTATACCCCTTGGCTACCAGTCTAGATTTATTCTTGATGATGATAACATTCTCATCAAGTTTCTTTCTGTAGATCCATTGGGTGCCAATTATGTTGTGTCCTTGAGGTTTTGGCACCAACTTCCATACTTTGCGCCTCTTGAATTGTAGTAGCTCCTCTTGCATAGCATGAATCCAGAAGGTATCTTGATTAGCTTCCTCAAACTTCTTGGGCTCAATCTGAGATAGAAAGCTCAGGAATAGAGCTTCATTGTGAGCCCTGCTTTTTGTGATCACGCCTTGGTTCTCATCTCCAATGATCAGGTTCCTTGGATGATCCATCAGATGCCTGGCTGCTGCAGGCAATCTGTCATCATTCTGCAGCTCTTCCTCTGGAGAAGCAGGTTCTTCAGTAGCCTACTGATCTTCATCTTGAGGTACTTCAACCTCTGAATTGATTTTGTTGGTGTTGGGTATGTCTTGTATTGACAACTCTTGCATCTTCTTATCATTTCCTGTCAAAATAGGATAGCTAGACCAGCCCTTATAAAGTAGGCTAGTCTCATCAAAGACAGCATGCATACACTCCTCAACAACATGAGTCTTCTTTTGAATACTCTATAGGCTCTACTATGTGAGTAATATTCAACAAGAACACCAACATTGCATTTTTCAGCAAACTTTGTTTGTTGGAATTTTTCATTATTTAAAATGTAATATTTGCAACCAAAGATTCTAAAATATGAAATTGTTGGTTGTTGCCTTTCAGAATCTCATAGATGGTTTTTTCAAGGGCCTTATTGATGGAAGCTCTATTTAGAACATAACAAGCAGTATTGACTGCCTCAGCCCAGAAATATTCTGGGAGTGAGGAGTCACTAAGCAATGTTCTCTCAGCTTCTATCAAGGTCATATTCCTCCTCTCAGCCACACCATTTAGTTATGGAGTCCTTGGGGAGGAAAACTCTTGGGTGATACCAAATTCTTGATAAAACTTTGTCATGGCCCCAGATTGAAATTTTGTACCATGGTCAGTTCTAGTTTTGACCACAGTACATTGTAGTTCATTCTGAATTGCCTTGACATAGTTTATAAAGATATCTAAAGTATCAGATTTCTTCTTAAGGAAGAATACCCATATATATTTTGAGTGATCATCAACAATCACTAAAGTATACAACTTCCCACCTAAGCCTTGAATGGGCAAAGGACCAAACAAGTCCATATGCAATAGATATAGACATCTTTCAGTGTCTTTGGAGCCAATGCTTTTGAAGGTGGCCCTAGTTTGCTTACCCATTTGGCATGCATGACAAGGACTTCTTTTAACACATTTCAAATTTGGACTATACCTAACAAGGTTTTTAGAAAATAATCTATACATTGTCTTGTAGTTAATGTGGGCAAGTCTCTTGTGTCATTGAACACAAAGAGATTCACTCTAATTAGCTACAAGACATACATGAGATAAAGAACTATTGCAAATAAAGTCTAAGCAATAAACATTCTCACTCTTAGTGTCTGAGAAAATGACCTCTAAGTCAATTGACTTTTTGATCAAGCACTTGTCATTGTGGAATTCAATAACATAGCCCAACTCACATAGTTGACTTATGCTTACAAGATTGTGATGCATCCCTTCAACATAAGCTACCCTTGTTATTGAAATTATGCCATTGGTAATCATACCATATCCTTTGTTGACTCCTCTATCAGAACCTCCAAAGATTACTTTAGGTCCATTCTTCACAGGAGTGTAATCCTGCAGAAGACTCCTAGTTCCTGTCATGTGCCTTGAGCACCCACTGTCCAAGTACCCTATTTACCTTAGACTGGTACTTGAACTCTCCTACAAAATGTAATTCATTTTCCCTTAGGAGCCCAATTATTTTGGGTCCTAGGCTCTTGTTAGCATAGAAAGACACACTTTCACCCACTACAGCTTTTGCAGGAAAGCTCCTTTTTGCATTAGGCACACTATGGTTGTTCCAACAATCAATGCTAAAGTGTCCCACTTTACCACAGCACCAACATTCATGGATGTTGTACCTTCTTTTCTGAACACTTCTTGAGGTGGAAGGAGCATCAAAAAGTTTATGTTGAGTGAGGAAGGTAGCAGCATTCTTCCTATTCCTGTTAGCAATTACATGGCTTGTTGAATGTCTATAATTTGTCTTAGCAGACTTTATCTTAATGACATCAGCTTGTCTTAGTTTGGCAGTTAAGCATGAGTTTATGGCATCAGATACTGTGTTGTTTGACTTGATTATAGGCCTGACAGCAGCCATGGGTTTTGTTGAATGGGATTTAGAAGAAATAGCTTCCTCATCCTTGAATGTGGGGGCTGAAGTACCAAACACAAATGGTCTAGGATGGACCATTTGAATTTCCCCATAGGGAGCTTTTAAAGCACTCATCCATATGCCTTTTCTCCTACTATAGTTAGGAGTATTCTGCTTCCAATATGTGTTTCCATTCTTTCAGTGACCATACATATTGTCCTGGTCATACCTGTTAGAGGGAAGCAACACCTTTTGAAAGGTGGTATGAAGCTTAGCTTTAGCCTGGCCCTTTCCTCCATTCTCAGCTCATGCTGCCACTTTATTGAAACCCAGTCCTCTCCTATTAGTTTGGGAGGAGAAGGTGCCAATAATGGGTAGTATTGACTTGGGCTTAGAGAATTGAGCTACTAAGCTTTTCTCCTTGAGAAGCTTCTCTTCAAGGTCCTTAATGACCGTGTTCTTTTGGCTTATGGTGCTTATTTGGAATATTGTTATTCCCTTCAGCTGACTAATTTCTCTACTCATCTGAGCCATTTGAGTAGCTGACTCAGTGCATTCAGGCTTTTCCTGCTGAAGGGAAGCAATTTTTAGAGTTGCATCTTGGCTTGCTTCTTGCTATTTTTCAGAGCTTCCAAGAGGGAACCATACTTGTCAATCAATTGATTGACATCCACCTCAGATTTTGAACCACTTTTATCATTAGATGAGAATGCTTCAGATTCTAGAATTGACTCATAATCAGAAGAAGGAATGAAAAGAGTTGATACTTGATCAGGGTGATCCTGATTGTCTTCATCATCTGATATGGCCATTAAGCCATAACATTCTTTGACATCTTCATCCACCTCAATGTCATTGTATGAATGTGACAAGGGGGAACTGATGCCTATCTTAGCAGCAGGATAATCTTCATCCTCAGCAGCTGCAAATAGCCCTATATAGGCTTCCTCTTCTTCATCAGAATCTGGAGATGAAGATGAAGATTCACTCTATCTCTTCTCCTTCTTTGCCAGAAAGGATTTTTCACTTTTCCTTCCCTTGTGGTGATGAGGCTTCTTATCACCTTTTTTTCTTTTCTCTTGACTGGACAGTCAGTTATCACATGTCCAGGCTTGCTGCAGCAATAATAGATAGCATTATTTGAAACATATTTGACAGGTTTAGATTCATACCTGTCACCCTTGGGGTGCAGCCTCCCTAATTGGTTGTGTTCCTTCTTAGGATGTGAGGAGGAGGAAGGTCTGTTCTTCCACTGCTTCCTACTTATCAGCTTCTTGAAGCTCCTGGAGAATTCAGCAAATTCCTCATCTGTTGAATTGATGTCATATGTGCTAGGCTCAGAGTTTTTTGAGTCAACAGCCCTTCTTGGTGGAGAGGGTATTCTCTCTTTGCTCTTCTTAGAGCTCTCAACTTTAAGAGCCACAGACCTCTCTTTTGTATGAGAGCTTGTAGAGGTTTCCTCCTCCTTTTATTCAGACAGCTGCATCTCATATGAGAGCAACTTCCCAAACAGTATGTGGGGAGGAGTCTCACCAGCTTTGACCCTTCCCTGATGGCACAGATTTTTGTATCACAATCTCTAGTTAAAGATATTAGGAATTTATCATTTAGCTCATAATGACTGAAGACCCTTCCATAGGCCCTCAGCTCATTGACCACCCTGAAGAATCTTTCATAGCAATCAGCTATGCATTCCAGGCTGTGTTGCCTGAAGGATTCATATTCCTGGTTAAGGAGGGATTTCCTAGCATCCCTCACTTCATCAGTACCTTCCATATAACATACAATATGTACTTAACATTGAGTGTGATGTCTCTTCAAATCTAGGGAACATTGAGGGAAATATTCCCAATAGTAAGGAGTATTTTCAAAGAATGTGACATCAGCGGAGACATATTATTTCCGGAGAAGAGGGTCATAACATCGATATCTTTTTTGAGTGGGAGAGTAGCCAAGAAAGATGCATTTAATGGAGTGAAGGGAGAGTTTATCTCGAACAGCTGAAGGAGAGTCGACAAATGTCGTGCAGACAAACACTCGGGAGGTTAAAATAAATGGTGTGGCACCTGGGTATAGGATGGAGAAGGGGGTCTGTCCTTGTAGGAACGAAGAAGGAATACGGTTGATGAGATAGTAAGAGAGGAGGATAGCATGACCCAGTATGAGTGAGAGACATTCATCTTAGTGAGAAGAGTACAGGCAACGTCAAGGAGATACTGATTATTACATTCAGCCACCCTATTTTGTTGGGAAGTATACGGACAGCTGGTCCGATGGATAATGTCATGATGCATACAAAAAGTTGAAAATTGATTACTAATGCTCTGTTTGTTTCAGTTGTTGCTGATCAAAAAGTACTTGATAGAAATGGAGTTTGAAAAAGGAGTTGTTTGTGGAAAATGGAGTTTGAGGTAAAAAACTGTTTGTGTAAAATGGAGTTTGTAGAGTTGTTCGAAAAGGGGGCTTCAAAAACTATTTATTAAAAATGGAGTTTCTATAGTATTTTTTTGTACAAATTGGTATCTTCTATTTTGCAATAATACATCATCAAAGAATTTTATCCCAATTATATATATGCCTCCAATCCTTACCAGAAATTTATTTCAGAGGAAAATTTTATTAATGCTAAAAATTCATTTCAAACCAAATTCATTTTATAATACTCCAAATCAAAATATTGGATTCTTCCAATCTTCATATAAAGTAATTAAAAAAAATTATTTCTACTGTTAGTACAAAAAATGTACGTTCAGGACTCACACTAAAGGAGAGGGGAAGGAACTGCGGAGTGTTGGTTACTTAGGATGAAGATGCTAGAGGAGAGATCGAGAGAAGGAAAACTGCTAGAATTGATCTCAAAAAAGGGACTACAAAGAGGGTCCAAAACCGGCGAGAGGGAGAGGTAGAAAAGTGACAGAATTCGAGACCGCTTACACAGATTGTAAGCTGGAAGCTCAAAGCCAAAAATCCCTTCTTAGGTACCCCTACCCCTCTATTTATAGACGCGGAGGCTGCCCAATGGGTAGATCCAAAAATTATGGGCTGCCCGGGGTACAGGAGAACTGGGGCAGAGGAAGGGGGTACTAATAACAAAAAAGGAGAAAGAGACCAGACCGCACGGTCTGGCGGTCTGGCGGTCTGGCAGAGGCTTGATCGCCTGTGCCTTGGGAGAAAACACTGGAGGGGGATCAGGCGATCTAGGCGGACCCTCAAATCTGAGACCGCTGGAGGGGTTCCTTCTGACTGGAGATGAGGTCGTGGAATTACAGGCAAACATGATCCCACACATTTTCAAGTTACGCTAGAACTTCAGAAATGTTTACTTTGATCGCTGAGACCGCGACCGCCATAAATGCGATGAGCTCTATAAATATGGCTTCATGGCTTCAGAATCCATAATCTTCTGAAAAAACAGTGAGCTTGAACTTTAAGCGATCACCAGAAATTATACAAAAATGAACTCTGCAATGGTGACTGTATTGTCTCTTCTGAATAAGCGATCGCCAGGAGAGGCTTCTCCAAAGAAAAAGGAGACCGCCAGCCATAAGAAAAAGGGGATAAAGGCTCCCCAGACTCTGACTGAAACAGACATGTCGAAAGAGTCTGATTAATCTTCCCCGAAGAAATAGCCCGACCTACCAGAGAGCACGATTTTGCTGGTCTCCACTATTGCTGATTTGTCAAATAGTTCTTCAGTTCCTGTATTGAATCTTCCTAATTTTTCAATTTCCTTTGATTATCAGAAAACTCTGGAAGTGCTTAGTCAGACCATTGTCCATTCCGGAGAGATTGCTTCAACCGAAACCATCTTGGCTGGAATGCATGAGAAGAAGATTGAGGCAGAAAGAATTATACAGAAGATCATTGATGAGTACTTTATGTACTCATCCTTTAATATAATTTTAATAATTTTTTAATATGAATTTACATAAATTGCATGAATTATCCCATTAAATTCATTTCTTTTTATTTATACGAGTGACAGGCACGGGCCTCCGGCCCTATGCAAGGCGACATTCGTTGTGGGTGCGACATTTGTCGTGGGGGCGACATTTGTCGTGGGGGCGACATTTGTCGTGGGGGCGACATTTGTCGTGGGGGCGACATTTGTCGTGGTGGGAGACATTTGTCGTGGTGGGAGACATTTGTCGTGGTGGGCGATATTTGTCGTAGGGGCGACATTTGTCGTGGGGGCGACATTTGTTGTGGGGGCGACATTTGTCGTGGGGCGACATTTGTCGTGGGGGCAACATTTGTCGTGGTGGGAGACATTTGTCATGGTGGGCAACATTTGTCGCGGGGGCGACATTTGTCATAGGTGGCAACATTTGTCGTGTTGGTGACATTTTAACATTAATATTAGTAAAAAATATAAACTAATTAAGTGCACGATAGTGCCCCAAAAAATGATGAATTGACATGGTAGTGTAGTATAAGTTTGGAAGTAACATTGGTCCAGCTATAAGATATTGAGAAATGATATTTTAACGAATAGGAAATGAAAAATAATATTGGTCTCCTAATATACATCAAATGAAACTAATGAACATCCCAATCAATCAGATTACATTATTTTCTCATGAACTAATGAACTAAAATAAAAACATCCAATCTCCAGCCTAGAAGGGATCTGGCATCATTGTCGTGTTTGGGAGACCCTTGTTTCACCGTGATCAGGTTGATGTTGTTGCGTTGGGATTTGGACAATGTTGTTCGCCGTTGGTTGAATTGATGCAACGTTGTTTTGTTGATTTCTGCGTAGCTCCCTTCTTCTGGCATTAGTTGCCTCGTGTCTCTCTTGAGTGGTGCATAAATAGGAAGTCTTCCTCTTCGGCGGGTTACTACGACTTGTCCATCTTCTACAAACTCTGGTAGCGCTGAAATGAATTTAGGTCATTGAGTAGTTGTATTATTGATGGCTTATGAAAGTTGTAAGTTTTTTTAGCTTAACCTGACGTGGATGTATTATTGGTCTCTCGATTTCTACGGAGTTCCCTTCTTCGGGCGTTAGTTGCCTCGCATCTCTCTTGAGGAGATGTGTACGTAGGAGGTCTTCCTCGTCGACGGTTTATTCTCGTAGGCAAGTTGCTGGAGTTTGTATTCGACATGCTTTTTTTTTATATTTGGTTTAAATCTATTGCAGAGTTTTAGAAACTTTCATTATTAGACAAATAAAAAATTGATTACAAAAAGCTATAGTATTTTCTGCAGAACGGCGGAGCTGGCATCGGGAACATATTAAAATTAATTATAGAGTAAGGGTTCCAACACACAGTCATCATTAGATAAAACATGAAAGCATTGCAACTAAGTATATATATAAAGATCTATTTGCTCCGCTTGACCCTCTACCGGCCAATACTACGGAGCAACCCTATAAACATTCATCACAGAGTCTATTGTGTTTTGCTTAGCCACTACTTGACTAATACCTCAAAGCACCCCTAGAGTACGTGCATTTAAAAGGAACTGTAAACCTCAAAAAGTGTAAGATGATTTTGAAATGATAATGTACCTCGGTTGAAGAAGATTGAATGTATGTGTCTAGACTTTTTCAGTTCCTCAGAAGAAAGTCCTATTAAGATTATTCAGAAACATATAATCAAACTTTGTAAGCTGCAAAATACATATTTAGTTCAATTTAAGAACCTAACAATTCTCTCTAGCTTGCCAGACAAATAGAAACATTATGTATAAATATCAAATTTGCATTTTAAAAAAATAAATTGCAAAATAAATAATAGATTAAATTTTTTTTTATCAGAGGGATGTTAAAGTTTATCATGATCAAAATGTTCTTCTATTTGAACGGACTAAGTTTTTTTGTGAATTTAAAAAATTTGCAATAACTAAAGTACTCTTCCAATATATCATAAATTCTTAAAATTTGCAATAACTAAAATTTCGATTCACGTAAATAGAGCTATAATACCTTTGGATTAGAGCTAGCAGCTCAACCATGATCTTGAGCACAATTGACTTCCCTATTCCTGAAGGACCAATAATTCCCACAACTTCACCTTGTCTTTGAATTGCTATGCAAAGTTAAAGGGAAAAATTCATGCATAACTAAAGTAATGTAGTATCTGATATAATATAGGAACCACAACCTTCCTTAGGTAATATAGGAACTGATATAATATGAATATAACAGCAAATCATGATATACTATTTTCCATTTCTGGCCAATGTATTCATGGTATTAGAGATTTGCATCCCTTTACCTAATGGTTGCAGGTCACTTAGGTAATATAGGAACTGCTGTAATATGAATTTAACAGCAAATAATGATGCCAAACTTGAAGGTTAGATCATTTCATTAATTAAAATGATAGCATGATTTATAAGCATGTGAACTCTATTTTCGTGATTCCCATTTTCAGAAACCATTGGCCAGAACATAAAGAAATGACCTTCTTTTGCCCATGTCGAACCATGTGAATTTATAAGCATGTGAAATTAGCATAGTGAAACCATATGAATGAAAGTTTGTTTAGCATAGTGAAACCAATATCAGCATGATTAACAAACATTCATAAGCATGAAACCAATGTGAATTTATAAGCATTGTTTTGGTTTAACAATGAAAAAAAATCATTTCAGATCTAACCTTGAAGTAGAAATTAGTTCAGATCTAAAAATAAAATGGCTTTAAAAAGCCATGAACAACTCTTGGAAGGCCATAACAACTTTTAAAAATTTCTTTATCCAACATTCCTGACAACGTTTTTTAGCTCCAATCTACCTATTATTGCCCTTTTATATGGTCCAAAAAACCTTAAAGCATCCACCTTGTTATGGTTCCATTTTTTCGGGGAAAGAACATTATAAGTCGAAGAATCCATCATCCGAAACAAAGTGTAATATAAAATATAAAAGGTCAAAATGATTTAACAATGCAAGGTAGAGATTTCAAATCGGCGCATTCAGGTGAATGCATTCAGTGAATGCATTGCATTCATGCATTGCTAAATGTAGTTACCATAATTAGGATAGGCGGTGAGCATTAATAAATAAAAAATTACAGCAAATAATTTGATCAACAACATGCAAGCATATGTAGATTTTTTTATTTTCTATCACTGACTATATGTTGCTATACGTAGAATTTATCAAAAAATAAAACCTTGGAAGACATCAAATTTTTCAAGGTGAAGATATACCTTGCTGATGGGTGGAGAGGAGAAGAATAAATTCCAAAATTAAGGCAAAAAACTCATTCTGAACTGCAGTGTGCAGATTTATGCAGCAAAAGTACCAAAATCTGCGCACCAAAATAAATCAAGGGTAAGTCATTTTGAAATCTGCGTACCAAAAACTCATTTTGAAATCTGCGGACCAAAATAAATCAGGTCCCTAGATGTAGGCATTGCCACACAAATCAGATTATCCTTTACAAAAAATGGTAGTTTACCTGGAAGAAGATGTTGCTCAGCCAATCCTCAGATTATTTGTGAGGAAGAAAATTAGGAGCAAGCTAATCACAACTTAACTCCCAAAATGCCAGATCTAGCGAGAGAGAAAGAGAGGGGGAGAGGTAGATAAGTATATAGAAAGAGATAGGTTAGAAGTTCTTACCGTTATGCGAGGAGGGAGCGCTGGCGTCTGGCGAGGAAGGAGCACAGGCGTCTGGCGAGGAGGGCGAAGAGGATGCGAGGAGGCGTTTCTGCTGTAGTGTGAAGGAGGAGACGCTCTAGTGTCGAGGTTGCGAATGACCGGGGAGGACAGAGATAACTGGGAAGAGGTTGCTAGGGCTTGGAGCGAGAGGTCGTCCTGTCGTGGAGCTGCCGCGTGAGGAGGAGCTGCTTTTTTGGAGAGGTCGGGGAGGAGAATGTTGCGAGGAAGTAGGGTTTCGTGGCTTTAAAATTTCGTGGGTTGCCGCAAGTTTTTTTAAACCGTAAATCATAAGAGATGTTATGGATGAAGGGTCCTGATTTATTCAATGGCATTTTAATTTATGGCTTTTTAAATCCATTGATACTTCTTTTTAGAATAGTATAGATAAACTAACTTAAGCTTATTCTGCGTTTTCAGGTTTTCTGGGCATTTTAAGTAAAATTTTGTAAGTACACGTCCAAGGTCACGGGCGTGACCAAGGGCATGACAGCCAAAGATGTGTTACAGACCCGATCCCGCCACCCGAGCTCATTCTGTGAAAATTTGCCCAGTACACGCCCCAGGTCACGGGCGTGACCAAGGGCGTGACCTAGTGTCACGGTCACAACACGCCTCCTACAGCCAAAACAAGTCTGCCATGTTATTTAAAGTTGCACGCCCCCAGTCACTGGCGTGACCGAGGGTGTGACATCCAGTACACGGGCGTGACTTATCCTGTGCCACTTCCCTCCAAAAGCATCCCGTCATGCGCCATTTTGAAGATTACATGCCCTAGGACACAGGTGTAACCTAGAGCGTGACGTGCACGTAACGTGCGCATTGAAGCCAGAGGGCGCCCTCTCAACACTAGCATCGATCACACCCCTTACATGCCCTTGGTCACGGGCGTGACCAAGGGTGTGTAACCTCAAATTTCAGCCTATTTAAAGCCAGCTCCTCTACAACTCAAGGGGACGAATATTTGGGGAGCCAAAGTCTTCATTTCTTGTATTATTTTCATGTTTTTAGTAGTTCTTGTAGTCCTTCTTTCATTTTTGCAATTGTACTTTCAATTCAATAGTTATAATTTTAATTTCAATAGCTAGTAATTCTCTTCTTTGCAATTTTAATAAAAATTAGTTCTTTCTTCTTCTTATTCTATTCTCTATCTCATCATGAACTCTTTTATTTTTATTGATTCATCCATCTTCATGAGTAGCTAAACTTCTATTAGTACTCGATCGAGATGATCCAAGGAATGATATTCACAATGAATTAATTAGATCTTCTCCTTCTCTTCTTTGAAATGCCTAAGATTTATCCTTAATTTTATTGGAGTGAGATTATATTTTCGATATATAATTCTCATTCATGTTTTCGTAATTTAGTAGTCGAGAGACTCATAATTCAAATTGATCACTTAAGGATAAAGATAGTTGATTGCAACCCTTGAGAAAGGATGACATAAATCTCCGGGATTATAGTCAAATCCAATAGAGGGGTTCACAATGTTAAAGCGAGTTTTAGGGGTTTCAATTATAGAACGAGAGTTCGGTTGATCAACCTAAACTCAGCTGAATGTATCCTCGAGAGAGGTGCATTTAGAAATTAGGAACCACCACGGTCGAAGTAAATTTCTTACGCGAATTAGAGTTCTTATTTCTTCTTTTATTATTCCACCGTGATTCGAAGATCGAGTGCTAGTATTTTAATTCATCGTTTAGTCATTATTTTAATTTCCCCTTTGCAAAACCAATCCAAGTTTTAATTGATAAAATAGTAGAGATTTTCCAAAGTAAGAATATTCAACTACCACGAGCCTAATACGACCTTGGTTTTATAAACCTATACTACTTTCAATACGGTACACTTGTCGTTATCATTTGCAGATATAGTTTTGCGCATCAAGTTTTTGGCGTCATTGCCGGGGACTGGGGTTGATATTTCGAAAAAAGAAATATCTATTAATTTTATCGATCTCTTTTTTCTCCCCCTTTTTCTAAAAAAAATTAAAAATTCTTACACGGCGCAATTTAAATTCTCAAAAAGGGAGATTTGGGCTTGTCATCCCATCGCATCTTCTAGTACCGTGCGAACCCTTCACAGGGTAGACCTCGGGAAGTCCGGGACTAACTTAACCCGCTTTTTGAAAAAAAAAAATATATTTACATATTTAACTATAATATTATAAAAATATTATAATAATTTTAATTTTTTCTTCTTCACCTTTTTATTATTTTCGCCTCTCTTTCTCTTTTTCTTTTTTTAGTTTATGACCCGAGGAAACTCTTCAATTAATCTTGAATTGTGTTTTGATCCGGAAATCGAGCGCACCTTGCGGCGACGTCTCCGATTTAGTGATCTACCAATAATTTGAGAAGAGTCAATCGGAGAAACTAACGAAGGTATAATTGAAGATCCTGACCATAACGAGGCCCCGCTACAGACCATGTCCTATTATGCGAGACCAAATTGGGAGGGAACACAATCTAGTATTATTCGCCCGGAGGTGGCGAATAATAATTTTGAAATTAAAACGAGTATCATTCAGATGGTACAGCAAACCGTTGTTTTCGATGGCTTACCGGATGAAGATCCTAATTTACATCTTTTATTTTATTTTTTTGAAAATTTGCGATACATTTAAGATAAATGGCTTTATCGATGACGCCATTCGTTTGCGTTTATTTCCTTTCTTTTTGCGGACTAAGGCCAAGTAGTGGTCATGATCTCTTCCTAGAAGTTCCATCACTACATGGGCCGAAATGACGGAGAAATTTTTAATGAAATATTTTCCTCCTGCAAAGTCTGCTAAATTGCGTACGGACATTCTCTCCTTCACGAAAATATACTCGGAATCTCTCTACGACACATGAGAGCGCTTCAAGGAATTGTTGCAGAGATGTCCTCATCATGCCCTCCCATTGTTGTAACAAGTTTAAACATTCTACAATGGTTTGAATCTCCAAACGAGGCAACTGATTGATGCGGCAGCTGGGGGAACTCTTAATAACAAAACCCCAGAGGCCGCTCAAGAGATTTTTGAGGAGATGGCAATGAATGTGTATCAGTGGAATGCGCCACGGTCGCGCCCTAATAAGCCGACCGGACTTTTGAAGTCAAGGCCACCCCTAACCTAACGCATCAAGTAGAATGCCTTACTAAGCAAGTGGTGGAGATGTCTGCTTCCTCCGCCACTAATTGGGCTAATAATAATAATAATTTTATTCAAGAGCAAGTAAACTATATGGGGAACTCCTATCGTCCTCCTTATAACCCGAATAATAATCTTACGTTAAATAGTAGTTATAATCCAGGTTTAAGGAACCACCCTAATTTTTCACGGAGCAACCCTAATAATGCTCAACGCCCACCACAAGTGAATCCTCCCAGATTTGCTCCACCACTGTACAAGCCCTCTTCACTTGAAGAGGTCTTCACTAAATATGTTGCCTCTAATAAGTCCAAGATCTGGAATCTATACGGATCTATAACTAACTTGGAAAATCAAATTGGACAGCTCTCCAAGATGATCTCTGAACGCCAATAAGGAGATCTACTAGGCAATACTGAGCCCTCCGTAGCGGAAAGGAGGTAACTTCTACAAAGTTGGTCGAGCCCGAGGTGAAAATTTCATCTTCTCCTCGCAAGTTGATTCTACTTTAGCTCTGCGCATAATTTAAAATCCTTCCCTTCCTTATCCTTCGAGATTTAAAGATGAGCGCTACGAGGAGCACTACAAAAAATTCATGGATATTTTAAAACAAATCCAAATTATTATTCTATTTTGCGAGGCAATTTCTCAAATGCCTAAATACGCAAAGTATTTAAAAGATGTGTTAACTGATAAAAAGAAGTTTGAAAATATTTCATGCGTATCCCTAAATGCAGAGAGCTCGATAGTTGGTTTAAACAAACTGCCGGAAAATTAAATGATCCGGGATGATTCTCGATCCCTTGTCTTTTTAGCAATAATCTAATTAAACATGCCTTAGCCGATTTAGGGGCCAGTATAAATTTGATGCCGCTTTCTCTATTTAAAAAGCTTGGTTTGGGCACCCCCAACACCAACTAAATTAAGTATCCAACTAGCGGACGGGTCAATAAAGCACCCAATGGGAGTCATAGAGGATGTTTTAGTTAAAATAGACAAGTTTATCTTCCCGGTAGACTTCATCATTCTAGACAGCGAGGAAGACGCCAAAGTTCCCTTTATACTCGGTCGTCCCTTCCTTGCAACCTCTAGGGCCATAATAGATGTAAGTAACTGGAAGCTTCTCCTACGAGTGGGGGACAAAGAAGTTACTTTTAGAATAGACTCCCCAATAAAAAACTCTTTTTCTAATAATGACTATTGTTATACTTTAGAAACAAATTTTGAAAAAAGAGTCGTCCCCTTTTTCTAAGAAAATTTCTCCTTCTTTCGAAGATCCAGAGTTAGAAACTCTATTTTTAAAAATAACTCGGCCGCCGAATTTTGAACAAGTAAATTTAAATAAACAACAAGTTAAAACATCTTATGAAGTGCCGACAAATTTAAAATCAAAACAACTCCGGATCATATCAACTTTAATTTTTTAGGAGAAAGTTCAAAATTACCTGTGTTTATTTATTCTACGCTTAATGATTCAGAAATTTCCAAATTTATAAAAAATTTAAATAATCACCGCCATGCAATTGCATGGAAAAATGCAAATATTAAGGGGATTGACCCCTCATTTTGATTAGTCAAGCTACGAGACGATAAACAAAGTATTTTTGGGAGGCACCCCAACGTTATCTTTTTTCATTATTTCTTTTTCTTGTTTGTTCCTAATTTATTTTTGAAGGTGTTTGACGGGGAACCCGGTCTACCACCAAGGGAAGCCCTCCTCATCCTTTATTTTTATCTCTCTATATCTCTCATACTTAGTTTTAAACATTGGGGACAATGTTTAATTTTAAGTATGTGGGTGTAGCATAGCTTTCGATGTTTTTTTTTAATTTGAAAAAAGAGGGAAAAATCATTATATTATAAAAATCTATATTCTTGGAAAGGGAGGTTTGGGCTATCATCTCATTGTATCTCCTAGTACCTTGTGAGCCCTTCACCGGGGAGACCTTGGGAAGTCCAAGAATTTTTCAAATATATATATTAATACTTACTCGTTGTTTTTATTTTTCTAGAAATCTAGTTTGAGGTTTGATTACAAGTATTCTTACATTTTTATTTTAGCTAATATTTTGTTTTATCAGAATTTGTTAAATTTAAATTTGAAGTAATTAAGTTTTAAGAAACACTTTATGTTTTTAATTCGAATAGAGAATTTATTAGCACTACTTCTCCTTTTAATTTTAAATAGCATCACTTTGTGGTAAATTGGCTAAGCATCTCTAAATTTTTATTATATTCTCTATTACCTTTAAGATCTTAGGAAATTTCATTCCACTAAAACGTTACTCTCAAAATAGTTTAATTAATAAACTAGAAGTATTTCTTTACCCTCACCCTTTGTTGGCAAATAAAAAAATGTATAGTAAAAGATCATATGTTAAGGGAATAAGAGGATAAAATTCATTATTTCCTAAATATATGCACCAAAAATCATTTAAAAGACTATATGTCATGATGTAAGAGGATAAAATTCATTACATCTAAACATATATATTTTAGGTTTTTGATTGAAGAGAATTTTTAAAAGATTATATGGCATGGAAAATAAGAGGATAAAATTCATCATTTTCCTAAACATATACAAATATGAATTTATGAGTGAGGTTTCACCGCCTCCAATCCAAGAACTCTTCATTTTGTCATTTTGTTAAAACTCATCCCTAGTCAATTCTATTGATTCTAGTCCTAAATAAAATTATTAAGAGAGCAATCTTTTAGTATGTGTCTTCTCCTTAATCTTCTTTTATGTTAGAGTGCCTATAATTTCAATCTAATTTTGTTTGGAAATTTCTATAATTTCAGTTGCTAAATAGTTATCTTGAGAAGTAGTTAGCTAAACATATTTCTCTTTTTAAATTATCATCATAACTTATGACTTAATTCTTGAATTCCTAGAATTTACTTTTAACATACTTTTGATTTAATGAAATTTTAGTTAATTAAAAATAATATCGATGTCTTGTAATTCTTTCCTCATTCTTTTGCTCTAGAATAGCAAAAGCAAGAATTATCCCATTAAATTCATTTCTTTTTATTTCTATAAAGTAACTTAAACTTATTCTGCATTTTCAGGTTTTCTGGGCATTTTAAGCGAAATTTTGCAAGAACACGCCCAAGGTCACGTGCGTGACCAAGGGCGTGACAGCCAAAGATGTGTTCCAGACCCGATTATGCAACCCGGGCTCATTCCGTGAAAATTTACCAAGTACACGCCCCAGGTCACGGGCGTGCCCAAGGGCGTGACCCAGTGTCACGGTCGTGACCCGCCTCCTATAGCAAAAATAAGTCTGCCACGTCATTTAAAGTTACACACCCCCGGTCACGGGCGTGACTGGGGCGTGACATCCAGTACACGGGCGTGACTCATCTCGCGCCACTTCCCGACGAAAGCATCCCCCCTAGGCGCCATTTTGAAGATTACACGCCCTAGGTCACGGGCGTCACCTAGCGTGTGACGTGCACGTAACGCCCGCATTGAAGCCAGAAGGCGCCCTCTCCGCACCAACATCGATCACGCCCTTGTAACCTCAAATTTTAGCCTATTTAAGCCAGCTCCTCTACAACTCATGGGGATGAATTTTTGGGGAGGCAAAGTCTTCATTTCTTATATTATTTTCATATTTTTAGTAGTTCTTGTACTCCTTCTTTCTTTCTTGCAATTGTACTTTCAATTCAATAGTTATAATTTTAATTTCATTAGTTTATAATTCTCTTCTTTGTAATTTTAATAAAGATTAGTTCTTTCTTCTTCTTATTATATTCTCCATCTCATCATGAACTCTATTATTTTTATTTATTCCTCAATCTTCATGAGTAGTTAAACTTCTATTAGTACTCGGTCGAGATGATCCAAGAAATAATATAAGTTATGAAATAATTTAGAGTTACTATTTCTCTTTTTCTTAAACATAAGATTTATCCTTGATTTTAAGATAACGAGATTATTTTTGTGATATATAATTCTTGTTCTTGTTTCCATACTTTAGTTAGCCGAGAGGCTCGTAATTCGAATCGATCACTCAAGGATAAAAAAGAGTAGAATGCAATCCTCGAGAGAGGACGACGTTACCCTTTCGGATTGGAGTAAAAGCCAATAGCAGGATTCACCTCGTAAAGTGAGCTTTAGGGGTTTTGATTATAGAACGAGAGTTCGGTCGATCAACCTAATCTCAGGTGGACGTTTTCCTCGAGAATGGTGCATTCGTAATTCGAGAATCTCCACGGTCAAAGCTATTTTATCAAAAGAATGAGATTTAATTCTTTCTTCTTATTTTTATCTCTGAGGTGATTCAAAGATCGAGTGTTAATTGTCCTTATTATTATTTTAATCTCTATTCTAATTCACCATATTTTCTTTAGAAACAAGCCAACTCAATGTTCTATTGATAGGATAATAGAGATTTTCTTGAAGTAAAAGTATTCAACCACCCCGAGTCTAATACGACCTTGGTTTTTATAAACATAAACTACTTTCGACGCGGTACACTTGCCGTTGTCTTTTGCGGATATAGTTTTGCCCATCAATCGGTGATTCCCAAGAAGCTGTGAAAGCAAAAAAGAGAAAAAACTCAAGTTCTGTTAAATCCGCCAAGAAAAAGAGGAGTGAAGAAAGTAAAGGTGTGACCGCTCTGAAGGCGATCACACTTCCTGAAAGCAGCGATCTTAAACGTCATGTGTATGCTCCTAGGAAGATAATTGGTGAGGTCAGTCTCTCTTTCCCTTCTGCAATCTCAGCTTCTTCAAGAGAAGCGGACTTCGAGTTGATCGCTTATCTTGATGAAGATTCTTGTAATGATTTCCCTTGTTCGATCTTGCAGGTGCTCGACCCCTTTGAATCCGAACGTCTTCGGGCGGCCGCCATAGAGAAGGAGATCATGGATAGGGAGAAGGAAACCTATAAAGAGGCGGTCAGGTTAAGAGAGGAGGTTGAGAAGAAAGAGAAGGAAGAGAAGGAGAAGAAAGAAGAAGAAGAGAGGAAAATAGAAGAGATGAAAAAAGAAGAGGAGAAGACCGCGCGAGTTGCCGCTGAAAAGAAAGAAGAAGAGAAAACTGCTCTGCTCGCTGTACAGAAGAAAAATGAAGAAGAGAAGAAAGAGTCTCTGCTCGCCGCAGAGCAGAAAAAGAAGAAAAAGAAGACTTCTGAGGAAAGGGAGGAAAAGGAGCAAGATCGGCAGATTAAGAAAGAGAATGTTGGAGCATGCGTTTCGCACTCCTCCGGTTTGATAATAACAAAGTCCCGTTTGTATTTGATTCTATTTTTTTTTATGGTGTGCAGGTAACAGGTATGAGATGTTCACATTTCTACTGGAGCTAAATCTGAATATGGGAAATTTCACTGTCGGAAAATTCTGACAGCCGCTGTCGCCCAGGCGACAGCAGAGAAGTTACAACTACTTCCCTCGACGGCAGCACGACGAAAGGCAGTTTTGAGCTGTCGGAATTCCGACACCGATGTCGCCCAGGCGACAGCTCGGAGGTTACAACAACTGCCCACGACACCACCCACGATCGGCAGTTTTGCGATGTCGGAAATCCGACATCGATGTCGCCCAGGCGACAGCTCGGTGGTTACAGCAACTGCCCGCACGACGGCACTCCAGCGGCAGTTTAGCGCTGTCGGAAAATTCCGACAGTGGATGTCGCCCAGGCGACAGCGATTTTCTATAAATTGACTCCTTGTGTTCGTGCATTCCAAGCTCTGAGAATTCCAAGTCCCTTCCTGAGTGCATACGAACCAGAGAGCTCCAGAACCTTTTCAACTCCCATTTGTGCAAAGAAGGATTGAAGATTGAAGACGAGATCGGGCGCGCTTCTTCATCAACGATCATCTCGAGGCTTCAACCATCCTTTCAGAGATCTGAAATTCTAGGAAGTTGTCCTTTTCATATTGTATTTTCATTTACACACATTTCATTTTATATTGGTAGAGAAATCGTCGTCTTGCGTGCGGCGTCTAAGTCCTTGCGCGGCTTAAGGGAAAATCGCTTCCTTGTGTGGAGCGTCCAAGTCCTTGCGTGGCTTGGTGGGAAATCGTGGCCTTGTGTGCTACGTCTAGATCTTGGGAAGATCTAGAGGAGAGGCTTGGGCTTGGTCTTGGGAGAAACAAGTGATAGCCTTCCGATCCTTGGGAGAAGGATTGGTAAACCAAAAATTATTGTATTTTTTTATTATCATAATTGTGCCATGATCTTAAGCATTGTTAAGATCATTTTTTATTGTACACAAATTTCATGATAAATATAATTATGCTCTTTTCACTAATTGCAAATTTGTTTGCTTAAATCTTTATCTTAGAAATTTGTGTTTGGTTTAATACAAAAATTGCATTGGTTTAAAATTATTTATAAGTAACTTTTTAGTAAAGTAAAATTTGTCTAAAAATTATTAAGTAAAAATTATATTTTTAAACACACCCTTATTCACCCCCCCCCCCTCTAAGGGCGTCACACGATCCAACAAGTGGTATCAGAGGTAGGTTACTCCACAACGGTTTTACCACCGGGAGTAATGGCGCACAACGATCACGCGTTCGTTGAGGGGCAAGGTATAAGTAGACCACCTTTATTCACGGGCACAGACTATAATTATTGGAAAACACGTATGCGTTGTTTTCTAATTGCGCTAGATATAGAAGTCTGGAATATGGTAGAATCTAGTTACACTTCTCCAACAGTTGTTGTAGGAGATGTAACGATGGATAAGCCCAAAGACAAGTGGGATGACAATGATAAATTAAGATGTAAGAACAATGCAAAAGCCATGAATGCTTTATTTTGCGCACTAGATTGCACTGAATTTAATAGAGTTTGTGCTTGTAATTCTGCATTTGAAATTTAGAATTTGTTAGAAATCACTCATGAAGGCACTTCGCAGGTAAAAGATTCAAAGCTATTTCAACTGGAGTCTGAATTTGAAAGGTTCAAAATGGAGGTAGATGAAGAGATTGATACGATGTACACACGATTCACAAAAATCGTGAACGACTCAAAGGTGCTAGGAAAGGTGTTCTCAAATGGAGATTTAGTAAGGAAAATCTTAAGATCACTTCCCCCGAAGTTCAATCCTAAAGTGACTGCAATTTCCGAGTCACATGATCTTAAGACCTTACAATTAGAGAGCCACATTGGGAACTTGAAAACTCATGAAGTTGAATTGAAAATTCAACAACAAGAGTATATGGAGCCAAGGAAGAAGGGATTGGCTCTAAGATCTAAGAAGGAAGAAACTACTGATTCTGAGGAGGATGAAGAAGATGAGGAAAGTTTATTTGTTAAAAAATTTAGAAAATTTATGAAAAATCCGGAGAGGAGGAATACGTTTAAGAAGTATTTTAAGAAGGAGAGTTTTAGGAAGAAAAAAGGAAAGGAAGGTTATGAGGAGGAAGAGAGACCGCCACCGGAGTGCTATCACTGCAAGAAGTTAGGACACATCCGAAGCAAGTGTCCAAAATACTTGAAAGAACTTAATGAAAAGAAGCACAAAGGGTCGAAGAAGGTGTTGAAGGCGGAAACATGGGATGATACTACTTCTGAGGATGCAAGCAGTTCCGACTCAAGTAAAGAAGAGGAGGCCAACATGTGCTTAATGGGAAAGAGCGTCATATCTGATGACGAATGCAGTGTCCAAAGCGATACTGAGGTACCTCCTCCAACCTATGATGAATTATTTTCTGAATTTTTAAATACTTGCAAATTTTTTGACAAATGTTTAAAAGATAATGATCTTCTTAAATCTGAAAATGAAATTTTACTTAAAGAAAACAAAAAATTGTTAAATGAAATTAAGACTATTGGAAAAAGAGATATTTCTTGCCAAGAGTGTGATCACTCTTTGGGAAGAATTAAAGAACTTGAAGAATCTCTTTCCAAATCTCATTCTACAATAAAAGTTCTTACTAAAAAGAATGAGATTTTATAGAGAGATCTGAAATCTTCAATTTCCATAGTCCATGAGGGAAAGAAATCTTTTGAACGGAGATGCGTAAATCTAGTATCCGAGAATACAAAAATGAGACACCAGATTCATGACTTAACACTAGCCATGAAAAAATTTGGAATGGGCCGAAGATCACTGGATATGATCTTAGGATACCAACGCCATGGATCTGGAAGGTTTGGGCTCGGATACACATCTGGAAGCTGTCGCCCGGCGACAACCACTGTCGCCGGCGACAGTGAAAAGTCCAGAAAATTCACTTTTAAAAATTCTAAAATTAATGAATTGTTAAATACTGCATCCTCATCCAGTAAAAGTCCAGAAAAGTTATACTCCTCTAAATACATTACATGTGCCAAATGCAATAGATTTGGCCACACTACGGACTCTTGCTGGAAGGAAGGAAAAAGTAAAATTAAACAAATCTGGGTGCCTAAGGCTTCTACCTATACTATGGGTGGAACCACTTGGGTAACCAGATCTTTACTCACCTCTTCTTTCTAGGTGTGTTGGCAGGCTAAGGACAAAGAAGACGTGTGGTACTTGGACTCGGGTTGTTCAAAGCACATGACGGGCAATAAAGAGAAGTTCCTTAGCCTGGAGATGAAGAAAGGAGGAGTTGTGACATTCGGAGACAATGGAAAAGGAAAAATCATCGGCATCGGAGTTGTGGGTAACGAAAATTTTTCAATTTCAAATGTTTTATTTGTAGAAGGATTAAAGCATAATTTGATTTCTATTAGTCAATTATGTGATAAGGGTTTAAATGTTTTATTTGAATCTTCTACAAATTTGTGCAAAATTATTAATTCCAAAACAAATGAAATTGTTTTTACCGCACCTAGATGTCATAATGTATATATGATTAAATTTCTAGATTTTTCAAATTCTACTTTGAAATGTCTGTTATCAAATAATGATGAATTAGATTTATGGCATAGGCGACTTGGACATACTAGTGCCAAGTTAATTACAAAACTTTCAAAAGATAAATTAATTAAAGGTTTACCTTTGTTAAATGGAAATTTATCTTCTTCACTATGTGTGCCTTGCCAAAAAGGAAAATTTTCAAAATCATCTTTCAAAAGTAAAAACATTATTTCTACCACTAGGCCACTTCAATTAATACATATGGATTTATTTGGACCAATTGGAATTTCTAGCTTAGGAGGTAGAAAATACACATTTGTATTGATTGATGATTATTCTCGTTTTTGTTGGACTTTATTTCTAACCTCTAAATCCGATGCATTTTCAGAATTTTCAAAATTATGTTTGCGTATTCAAAATGAAATTGAGTTAAAAATTAAACGCATACGATCGGATCATGGAGGAGAATTTGAAAATGAAAAGTTTATTTCTTTTTGTACGGAGTTAGGAATTAAACATGAATTTTCCGCTCCACGCACACCACAGCAAAATGGTGTAGTGGAGAGGAAAAATAGAACTCTTCAAGAGTTAGCCCGTACAATGTTATCTGAATTCAAATTACCAAAATCTTTTTGGGCTGAAGCGGTTAGCACGGCATGTTATGTAATTAATAGAGTAATGCTTCGCCCTATTTTAAAATTAACTCCTTATGAATTAATTTTTAATAAACAACCAAATGTTTCTTATTTCAAAGTTTTTGGTTGTAAATGTTTTATTTTAAATTCTAAAGATTCCTTAGGAAAATTTGATGAAAAATATGATGAAGGTATTTTTATTGGCTATTCTTCAAATAGTAAAGCTTATAGAATTTTTAATAAAAGAACAAAAATAGTTGAAGAATTATTCATGTTAGGTTTGATGAGTTTGCTTCATGTGTAGAAAAGAAAATTACAGGAAAAGAAGATGAACTCCTTCCCACGGTTGAGAATGATGATGAAGAACTTGGAGAAAATGAAGAAGAAAAAGAAGAAGAAAGAGGAGGAGAAAGAGGAGAAGAAGATAGAGAAGAAGAAGAAAGAGAAGGATATGTGCCTCCAAGTGAATTGAGATTCTCAAAGGATCATCCAAAGGAGCTTATCATTGGAGATCCGCAAAAAGGGGTTAGTACTCGTTCATCGCTACATGTTTTATTTTCAAACCTTTGTTTTGTTTCTGAAATAGAACCAAAAGATGTTTCCACCGCTTTAAATGATGAATTTTGGTTTTTAGCTATGAATGAAGAACTTAATCAATTTGAACGTAATAAGGTTTGGAATCTTGTAGAACGACCCAAAAATCGTCCTGTAGTTGGTGTTAAGTGGATTTTTAAAAATAAAATGGATAATGAATCTAGAATTGTTAGAAATAAAGCCAGATTAGTTGCAAAAGGTTATGCACAAATTGAAGGGGTAGATTTTGATGAAACTTTTGCACCCGTAGCAAGATTAGAAGCGGTTAGGATATTTCTTGCATTTTCTTGTTTTAAAGGATTTAAATTATATCAAATGGATGTCAAAACCGCATTTTTAAACGGGTATATAAAAGAAGAGGTTTATGTAGAACAACCCCCTGGCTTTATAAATGAGAAATATCCAAATTATGTTTATAAATTAGATAAAGCGCTTTATGGATTAAAACAAGCGCCTCGTGCTTGGTATGATCGATTAACTCAATATTTGTTAAAGCACGATTATAAAATAGGAAGTGCTGATTCTACACTCTTCATTAAGCAAATTGATCATGATTTAGTTATTTTACAAATTTATGTTGATGATATTATTTTTGGAGCCACTAATGAAGAGTTGTGTAATGAAGTAGTTCAAGTTATGAAAAATGAATTTGAAATGAGTATGGTTGGAGAACTTTCATATTTTTTAGGTTTTCAAATTACACAAAAACATGATGGAATTTTTATATGTCAAACCAAATATATTCATGATATGTTAAAAAGATTTGGATTTGAAAATCTTAAGCATGCAAACACTCCTATGAGTACTTCACTAAAATTAGAAAAAGATGAAAGTGGTTCAATTAAACAAACCCTTTATAGAAGTATGATAGGATCTTTATTGTATTTAACCGCATCTAGACCTGATATTATGTTTGCCGTTTGTTTATGTGCTAGATTTCAAGCTAATCCTAAAGAGTCACATTTAAAAGCGGTGAAACGTATTTTTAGATATCTCATAGGAACATCAAAATTAGGTTTATGGTATCCTCATAATGATTCCTTTATTTTGCATGGTTTTTCGGATTCTGATTATGCGGGATGTTCTTTAGATAGGAAAAGCACTAGTGGCACTTGTCACTTTATCGGCCCTTCACTTATTTCATAGTCGAGTAGGAAACAGAATTCTGTTGCCCTCTCTACAACCGAGGCCGAATATATTGCACTAGGTAGTTGTTGTGCTCAAGCTCTTTGGATGTCACAAGCGTTAGAAGATTTTGGCATGCAACAAAGTAGTGTAGAATTAAAGTGTGACAATAAAAGTGCTATAGACTTAACTAACAATCCCGTATTACATTCTAGATCTAAGCATATAGATGTCCGACATCATTTTATAAGGGATCATATTAAGAAGGGTAATATAAAAATCAACTTTATAGGCACGGAAAATCAACTAGCGGATATATTCACTAAGCCGTTACCGGATTCCCGTTTTTCTATGCTTAGGCTAGAATTGGGAATTCTAGACATTTCACAATGAATATATCACTATCTAAAGCCTATAAAATTAAAAATTAATTATCACAAAACCTAAACAATTTAAAAAAAAAACCTAAATTTTAAAATCAAACCATAGAATTTCAAAAGACTTAACAAAAAAATTCAAACATCATTAATATTGCATCAATATTGTTCCAAAAATAGTAGAAAACAACATAAGGATCAAGTTCATTAAACAGAAATAGAAATCTGAAGAAGTTCACTGTCGCCCAGGCGATAGTGGATGTCAGAAATTTCCGACATCAACCAGCAGCAGCAGCCTGATGAAACTACTCAGAATCTTCAAAACCAGCCCCGCTGCTCTCTGGACAGTCTTCTGGAGGTCCTCGTCTCACGGCTTTACCACGGCGAGTCCGCCTCACCGATTGGCGTGGCGGCTCTTCGTCCGGAACTTGCCATTCGGCCTCTTCCTCCGGAGTTGGCTTTAACTTCAGACCTTTGACGAGAAACTTCATAAACTTCTGCATTCGACTACGGTCCTTCTTCACTTCCTTCTTGTGATCCCCTAGTGAATCACATAAATCATCAATGGACTCTCGTAGTGATCCTGCCCTAGGCATTGGCGGCTCTCGAATCTCAATTCCCGGATGGGCCTTTTTCTGCATCTTCTTCACTTTCATCGAACCCGTACAATATATCTCCGGATAACAATCATCCAAATAAGAACCTTGCGCTATCCATCTGTACTTCTTATATAATATACGCTGAATTATTGCCCCCATTGGTAGCGTATGAACCTTCACCCATTTTGGATGCTTTAATCTAAACGCATACCGAATCTGGGAGAGTATAAAATCTGCCACATCAAAAAGCTCATCCTCCATAATGTATTAAGTAATTAGGGTCAACCGAGCCGTAATACTTCTTGTATCTCCACTCTTCAACATGACTGAATTCCTTAAAATATCTTGAACTAAGAAAGCATCCGGAGTGAGTGACGTAACTTCAGTGGTTAGAGTCTTCTTTTGATTCCCATGTAAACTCATGTTTACAAGGGTCCAATCCCTATCTTTTCTATAACTCTCCACTATATCCGGCATATTTTCACTCATCACTAGTCTGAATTCCTCTCTTAGATCAACATGTGTTATTTCCACATGTTGACCCTGGACTCTTGATCTAACTCCTCCATCCAACTCAGTATAATTTGGATCTTCCAAATGATTATAGAACTCACGAATCAAAAAGGAAGAGAACGAATCTGGGGTGATTATTGAGAGTATACCTGCATTCGCAAGCCGATCATAGATATGATCGTGCTTCGGCGAATCAAATTCCACATACTTTGCTACACCTACTATGGCTTTCTCAACCCCAGGATACACTTGATACGAACTATGCGCATCTTCAGAAGTACTTCTTCGCGCTTTAGAATTGGAAGCCATTCTGCAAAAAAACATATAAAAACATGAATTAAAAATGTGATGTGCACTGGAACACTGTCGCCTAGGCGACAGTGACTGTCGGAAATTTCCGACAGTACTTCAGTAAACCTCTCTTGAAATTTTGTACATACACTTCCAGATCTACTCAAAATCAAGTTTATTTCAACATCAAGTTTACAAAAAAAAAAATTTTAATCTACATCTTCTCCATATCCTTTACTATTCATCATCTTCAACCTTCTTTCAAAAGGAAAATCTTCCATTTTTGAAATTAGACTATGAACAAAAGCAAACCTTCAACCACAAGAACCACAAAATCAAAAAATTTTAACAAAGATCCAACAAGATCCACTTGCTTTAACCTAGATCTACACTTTTCAAAAAAAAACTTCAAAAACCTCCACCATTCATCAAAAATCAAAATGAAAACTACATTTTCCTTCTTCTCTACTTTCAAAATCACAAATACCAAAAAATTTAGAGTCAAAACATAAAAATCAAAAATCCATACCTTAGATCTAGAGTTGTCGCCGACCTCCGACAGCCTTCTCTCGCTCTACAGTCCAGAAAAATGAAGCACAATAGGGTTTGACTCGGTCTAAAGCCCTATTTATATTTTTGGTTGTCGCCCAGGCGACAGTGACTGTCGGAAATTTCCGACAGCTCCCAATTTAATAAATCTTCAATTTTTGGTCCCTTTGATGCTTTACAATAGTTATATGTCATTATTACTGCTTCACCTCATGACTTGATGACAAACCATGTGCTTTTTATTTTTTAAAAAAATGACTCTTACATGATTATATGATTTCATTTCCAAGCTATCATCGTATTGACACTCCTACTTAGTTGTTTAGACCATTGGTAATTGTTTTCGCATGCCTCTAAGTATGAGAAATTGCTTATCTATCATAATGAACTATCACGTTCACTTCTTTTGATCAATACGTATGTCTTTTTATTTAATATATACATGGATCATATTTGCTTTAACATAATAAAATAACACTTCATAAATACAACTTTCAACCTTGATTTGTTAGCACAACAAAATATACACCATCTTTTGCGATTCAAGTGAATTCGGAGATCCTTGGTCAATTACAAAAAAAAAATCAATATCTCAAAATTAAGATATCACAACATCTGTGATCAAAAAAATTTAAAATAAAGACAATGATACTCCACCAAGCACTACTTACCCTCCTGATAAGTCTTAATGAGCATTGTGAGGTTAAGCACCTTGGAAAGAATTGTAAAGTGTCTTGTGCAAAAGAAAAATGGTTTTCTCCTCATCTTGTGCTATATCTTCAAAGTCAAAGTTAACTTTATATGCTTATATTATGTTCTACATTTCAATGATCATGTAAATTAAATAACTTCATATGTTTGATCTAAGTATCACATGTACACATCATTATGTTATATAAACATTAATCTCATGAGAATTGGACCGAAAATATTCCATAATTCTATACACTATTGTGTCTTTCTATGATACTTTCAAATGACCTTACTCATGTTTAAGTTATTTTCTTTCATTACTTCATATGGCTTTACCGTCACTTCATGAGTTTATTCATACTATGGCATATTCCTATTATTTCATGGACTTCAATCATTTCCAACAAAGTGCTTCCGCTTACTCTTCATTTCTATATCCTATATCATTTCCCTTAAGAACTACTCTTTTATCTAATATTAACTTTTGCTAATACCAAAAGGGGGAGAATTAAAAGTATAAAAAGAAAAATCACAAATCTATTACACCTAAATATTCCACCTACACAATACATCATATATTTAGGGGGAGCATATATTTAGGGGGAGCATTCATTTAGGGGGAGCTTTCATCTAAAGGGAGATTATTTATTTTAAGAGAAATATATCATGTTAAAATGTTAAAATCAACAATCTAAATAGACATGATTTCTTTTTATACGGATTTGTTATTATCAAAAGGGGGAGATTGTTGGAGCATGCGTTTCGCACTCCTCCGGTTTGATAATAACAAAGTCCCGTTTGTATTTGATTCTATTTTTCTTTATGGTGTGCAGGTAACAGTATGAGATGTTCACATTTCTGCTGGAGCTAAATCTGAATATGGGAAATTTCACTGTCGGAAAATTCCGACAGCCGATGTCGCCCAGGCGACAGCAGAGAAGTTACAACTACTACCCTCCACGGCAGCACGACGAAAGGCAGTTTTGAGCTGTCGGAATTCCGACAGCGATGTCGCCCAGGCGACAGCTCGGAGGTTACAACAACTGCCCACGACACCACCCACGATCGGCAGTTTTGAGCTATTGGAAATCCGACATTGATGTCGCCCAGGCGACAGCTCGGCGGTTACAGCAACTGCCCGCACGACGGCACTCCAGCGGCAGTTTAGCGCTGTCGGAAAATTCTGACAGTGGATGTCGCCCATGCGACAGCGATTTTCTATAAATTGACTCCTTGTGTTCGTGCATTCCAAGCTCTGAGAATTCCAAGTCCCTTCCTGAGTGCATACGAACTAGAGAGATCCAGAACCTCTTCAACTCCCATTTGTGCAAAGAAGGATTGAAGATTGAAGACGAGATCGGGCGCGCTTCTTCATCAACGATCATCTCGAGGCTTCAACCATCCTTTCAGAGATCTGAAATTCTAGGGAGTTGTCCTTTTCAAATTGTATTTTCATTTACACACATTTCATTTTGTATTGGTAGAGAAATCGTCATCTTGCGTGCGGCGTCTAAGTCCTTGCGCGGCTTAAGGGAAAATCGCTTCCTTGTGCGGAGCGTCCAAGTCCTTGCGTGGCTTGGTGGGAAATCGTGGTCTTGTGTGCTACGTCTAGATCTTGGGAAGATCTAGAGGAGAGGCTTGGGCTTGGTCTTGGGAGAGACAAGTGATAGCCTTCCGATCCTTGGGAGAAGGATTGGTAAACCAAAAATTATTGTATTTTTTTATTATCATAATTGTGCCTTGATCTTAAGCATTGTTAAGATCATTTTTTATTGTACACAAATTTCATGATAAATATAATTATGCTCTTTTCACTAATTGCAAATTTGTTTGCTTAAATCTTTATCTTAGAAATTTGTGTTTGGTTTAATACAAAAATTGCATTGGTTTAAAATTATTTATAAGTAACTTTTTAGTAAAGTAAAATTTGTCTAAAAATTATTAAGTAAAAATTATATTTTTAAACACACCCTTATTCACCCCCCCCCCCCTCTAAGGGCATCACACGATCCAACAGAGAAGACTGCGCTTTCCTGCGGTCTGGAGAACCCCTCCGCTGCCCTCGAAGACAAAATAAATAAAGCAGCGGCAGACCGCGCATTGGCGGTCTCTGCTCTGCGATCCGGTAAGGCGAAGATGGTTATGAGGTCGCTGGAATTCCTTTCTTTACCTGATGTTCGACCTATATCTCCAAAAAGAAAATGTGAGATCATCATCATTGAAATAGATGACATTCTTGTTAGAAACGAAGAGTTGAAAAGAAGAAGAAAAGAGGGAGAGAGATCGCAAAAGAGGGGATTGGAATGAATGGGCCTCGAGCGCTTAAGGGGATCAGACCGCCTTTTGCTGACCGCAGAACATGCGATCACAAAAGATATTGAAAATACCATACATGACTGTGGTCTTGATTTCTTTCCAAGTACTCTCTTTACGCGGACTCTTCTATTTTTGAACTGCTTGTAGTTGAGTTAACTATCAAACTCTTCTGATCCCAGATGATGATGTCGTGGAAGTTTCTGAGGAAGGAGAGCTCCCCCTGCAAAAGATGGTGATTCCTCCCCAGTTTGATGATATCCTTAAGCCAATGTTTGAGGACGTCCGCACCATGCTGACTCGGGAGCGGTCACAGAATGATCAACTTCGCGCTCAAGATGATCAACTCCGAATTCAGACCGTCGACTTTGAAGCAAGGCTGCGCGCTAATGAAAAATGAGTCTGCGAGGAATGCGATCTGAAGAATGTCGAGCTCGTCTAGGCGCTTCGACAAGCTGAAAAGGGTGCCGAATACTACAAGGGGAAGGCTGCAGCTCTGTCCGCTGAGGTCGTCGTCCTGAGGGGTGGTCCTGCAAAAATGTCAATGAGGTCGGGGACTTCTGGCGATCACGCGGAGGAGAGACCGACTTCAGAAATTATGGTCATCCCAATGGAGTAGGTGGACAGGGAGATGTCCAAAATTCATTGAGCTGCAATGTATGCTAATCATAGTCTAGCATCTGTCCTGACCACTGTGAATGAGGTGCAAGACATTGCGTCTTTTGTAGGAAGAAAGCGCCCGAATAGGAGATAAATTGCTCCTTCATGTGGTCTTAAATATTTTAAAACTTGAATAATTTGAATGTGTTGTAATATATATGCTGACATTACTTTTTATTTATATGTGGTCTCTGTGATGTTGTGATGTCGATCTCTATTATTGTCTGCTGCTCATTTTACTTTTATTTATATACTTGGCATGTTGTCTGGGATACAACGGTCTCTCTTCAATGAGACCGATTGTATAGTGCTATTTCTTATCTTATGCAGGTATAGTATCGATCTGCGCAATTTTACTGGGTGATCTCAGAGGAAGTCATCATTACGAAAATATCCTTGGATTTCTATAAATAGCTGGCCTTGGAATTCTCATTTCAAACTTTTCGAATGCGCCCTAAGTACTGGTCTAAGCGAACTCAATTATGGTATCCTCGCGAGCTTCTTCTGTCGAGGTCTTCTTGGAGGCCGATTACAAACCCAGCCGTCTTTCCAAGGATGAGTATCTGTCCTTTCTTGCAAAGCACATGATTCAAAGCCAGATTGTGGTGAGACCGCCTAATGAAGATGAAGGATTAAATTTCGGAGAAGAAAATAAGTTCGTTATTCCCATCGATCACTTTGATTATGGGACGAAATTTTCTCTCCTTTGGGAAATTCTTGAGGTGATGGAATATTATGGATTTGTGCTCACTCAGCTGCCTCCAAACTCAATCGGTCTTATTAACGTTTTTATTAATTACCTGAGATTGGAAAAAATCAAGTTCACCATGGCATTCTTCCGTGCGACCTTCACTGCAAAGGTGTTAAAAGAAGGACAAAAGAAAGAGGAGTTTACAGGTTTAATATATTTTTTATGTGAGGGTGTAAAGATTTTGAATCTTCCCAATAAAATCCCTTTCTGGACAGAAAGGTTCCTTATTTTTGAAGGCGATCTCGGCGGTCTCAAAAACCGACCATCTCCGAGAGCAGAAGGCATCTTCAGGAAAAACAAGACGATCTCAACTGAGGAGTTGAGAATTTTGGCCTTCCTGGCAGGCAAGCAACTGGATCTTTTTCATTATCTAGCGATCTGGCCTGAGATCGCTGAGATTTCTCCGGAAGAAAGTGAGTAATTTTCATGCGGTCTTATGCGATCTTTCCATATTTTTCCTAACTTTTTAACTCTTTTCCAGCGACCTTCGCGATCCCTAAAGCCGGCCCGGTGGCACCAGTTGAAGAGGTGCTCACCCAGAGGGAAAGAAGAAAAGAAGAGACCAATAGTGCGAGACCGCTGGGGTTGGTGGTACATCTGAGACCGCCAGCGGCCAGTTTCCTAAGGTCAGCTTCATGAAGAAATAGAAGGACATCAAGGGAAACCCCCTTCTCAAATGGGGTGCAAAAGGGAAGGTCGTGAGGGTTTCCACCGATCTCCCTCTTTGGAGTGGAAAACTAACTCACCATGCTTTTGCGGTCACATCAGCCCTTTATGGAAAAAAACAACCTCAATGAAGCGTATAATTTTGAGACTGAGATGCTTCCTGATGCCTGCGCTCAAGCGACTGCTAGGAGCACGGTCTTAAATCACCATATGGGGCAGTCTCTACGAAGGTCCCTAAAAGAGATCGAGATCCTGCATGAAGAGCAAAGGGTAAGTTAATTTTTCTTGAGGTATCTAGCTCCTTTTATGTGACCGCGCGATCTAATTATTTTCTTCTACATCAATCAAAGGAAGCAGCATACGATCCAGACAATCCCGAATTCCAGAATGCTCTAATGCATCACATAAAATATACCGCGGAGCAGGTAATCTCATAGATTCGTAACCGTGGCGGTCTCGCTGAAGAGTTTAAAGATATCAAATTTGCCGATATCAAATTTGCCGATCTTTTTCCTGATGCTGCGAGGGTAATAGACGAACAGTCGATCACAACTGGTGAGGTCGCTGCTGAAAAAGAAGAAGAGGAAGCAGATGTCGATATTGAAGGAAATACTGATGAAGCGAGTGGAAGCCAATATATTGTAGGTAATGATACAAGTTCTATCGCGGGCTCAAGCTCTGGATCTAAAGTTTCTTCCGGAGATTCAGAAGAATCTTTAGACGAGACCGGCTCTTCTTCATCTGATGAGCGGTCTCCCAAAAGATCAAGAAGCAAGTAGATATTTCTTGTAATTGTTTATTATACTTTTTCGATCACCGGTATTGAGACCGGATGAATAGTGTAACAACTTATGAAATATAAATGGAATTTTGACATACCTTTGTGGATGAAATGCTTATATTTACCAATGTTTATATCGATCATTTCCTTTCTGTGGGTGAACTATTTCTCCATATGTGGTCTCTATTGAATAACTCATCTTGGTGATGACTTTCATAAGTCCTTATTTCAGCGGTCTAAACTTTATGAGATAGAAAATAGCATTCGATCTTAATGCTTCTAGGCCTTGTTGAGATCAAATAAACGATCATATAAGTGAAAGTTGCATAATAGTTGGAGAATAATAATCAGTAGTGGCGATCTCGTAATTGTCAAACCACCTGAAGCATGAAGGAAATTCGTATGAGTTTTACGATGACTCGTATGAGACTGCTTGTCACACTGCGATCTTGGATTTGTAAGATCTTCAGAGATAAAAGATCATAATCCACATGATTCCTGAATAGCCTCTAATAAGATCAAGAATGGCGATCTTTCAATGATTCAGATCGCCTCTTCCTTGGATAGAAATGATCCCTTCAAAGAGGATCAGTGATCTCCTATTTTTTCAGATCGCTACTTTAGCCTCTAAGACCGATTAATTGTTATGAGTAGATATTTGAAGTTATGATCATATAAGAGGATAATCAGCGACCTTTTACTTAAGAACATTTTGAACTTAGAAGAACCTTGGCGCCTATCTCATATTTCCCAGACCGCGCTTCCATAGCTTGGAATCATAAACATACTGTAAATCTTTGTCATTTGAAAATATTACAAGGTTTTGAAGAACTTTTAGGCGGCGGTCTCAGTTGCTCTAGACCGCCCCACTCCCAAAACATTCCAATATTGAGACCGGCGGTCTTCAAAAACCTCAGACTGTCCCTTTACAATAAAGGCTTGATAGATATAATTTGGAATGATCTAAAGGGCAGGTAAGGGTATGTCATCATTGCTTTCCTCAAAAGACCATCACAATTCAAATATCTTTAGAAAGAGAGAGAGAGAAAGAAGTGAACAACTCAGAATGATCAAGGGTCAAGTATGGTTATGCCGCGGAGGCCATACCAACATTGCTTTCCCCAAGAGATTATCTAAGATCATACCATATAACCAACCGCCTCTTGGCTATCTTTACACCAATGAGCATTCAAAGGTTACAGAACAAGATGATCTATAAGGCATGTGTGGTCATACCATAGGGGTTACACCGGCATTGCTTTCCTTGAAAGATCGTCAAGACTATAACAATGTCCTCTTATAATGCATGACAGAGATGGACATTCACCTAGACTTCCCTTGATGCAGAGGTGTGTCAGATGTCAGCTAGGACCCGGCATCCCAAAGTTCCTCTGCACGATCTTGGAGAGCTACTGCTACACAGATGTGAAATCTCCCCGATACATATGGTCCTGGCAGATTTACATCTCAATCTTCAAGTCAAGGGGGAATGAAGTAGGATCCGTCGATATTTATCTTGGTAGGATCTTAGCTTTTAACAATTAACCAATATGTCTCGAGACTTTCTTTCCAATGTGCATAAAACAAAAGTTTATATCCACATCATAATATTTGCAAAAAAGAAGGAAAGAAAGAAAAAGACAAGAAAATACAAGTTTCAAGAGAAGAAATGCTTGAGATCATCTCCATTCCAAGTGTGAGACAAATCTTCTCCTTCATAAGATTGGAGACGATAAGCTCCATTCTTGAGCACTTCTTTAACAATGAATGGCCATGTTCAGTTTGGATTAAGCTTGCCAACTGAGCCAGATCTTGATGTTGCGCCAGCCTTCTTAAAGACCAGATCTCCAACGGTAAACTCTTTTATTCTAACATTTTTGTTTAAATATTTGGTCATTCTTCTTTTCACTTCTTGCCTTATAGTTGCTGCATCTCTTAATTCTTCGATGAGATCGAGGTTGCACCTCAACTCTTCATCATTTTCTTCCATCCAGCCATCTTGATGTTGTTGGGATAATAATACTCTTGGACTCTTAACTTCAAATTCAATGGGAATGAGAGCTTCTAAAACCATGAGACAATTTGAAAGGAGTCTCTCTAGTGGCTGAAGTTGGAGTTGTCCTTAAAGCCCATAATACTGAGGATAGCTGTTCTGCCCAATTACCTCTAAGATTTTCCACTTTCTTCTTCAAGAGGTTGATTATGAGTTTATTGGCAGCTTATACCTAACCATTGCTCCGAGGGTGATGTACAGAGGCAAATCGCAACTCAGTGCCGATCTGATCACAGAAACTCATAAGACTTGAGTTGTTGAATTGTGTACCGTTATTTGTAATGATTGCCATGGGAATTTCGTGTCTACAAACTATCTCCCCCCAGATGAAATTCCTCACTGTCTGAGTTGTAGTCTTAGCTAACGCCTTCGCTTCAATCCATTTACTGAAATAATCAATCATTACTAAAAGGAACCTGCGCTGACCACTTGCTAAGGGAAAAGGTCCAATCAAATTCATCCCCCACACTGCAAACGGCCATGGGGTGGCTATTGACCTAAGCTGTTGAGTTGGCTGATGCTGAAGGGGGGATTTCTGGCACTGAACACATTTCCTTGTGAATTTTTTTGCATCTTTCCTCATTTGGGGCCAGAAATATCCTTGCCTTAAAATCCTTTTTTCCAAGGTTCTAGCTCCCAAATGACTACCACATTCTCCCGAATGAACCTCTTGAAGGATAGTTGGAATTTCTTCTTTGGAAACACATCATGCCAGCGGCGAAAGAAAAGTTTTCCTGTAAAGTATTCCTGCAACAAGATAATAATGGGCTGTTATAAGTTTAAACCTTTTTATATCTTTTACCGTTGAGTGAAAATCTCCAGCCGATAGGTAAAGTATGAAAGAATCCATCCAAGATGGACATTGATCTATCTGCATAACTTCTCCCTCCTCGATAGCTGGATGAAATAACTCTGAGGTAGTTCCTCCTGAAAGAAAACCAAATTTTGCTAGCTCATCTGCCACCTCATTCTCTTCTTTTGGGATATGTTGGATTGTAAAGCTCTTGAACCTGCGTATCTCAATTTTCACTAGAGCTTGATATTGCTTCAAAATGTGATCTCAGATCTCGAAGTTTCCATTTACTTGAGACGCCATTACCAAAGAATCTGTTTTGACTTGAACATCTTCGATTCCCAATTCTCTTGTGAATCTGAGACCGACGAGCAAAGCTTCATATTCTGCTTGATTGTTTATTGTCAGGAAATAAAACTTCAAGGCTTGGTCTATCCTAACTCCATTTGGATTGATCAAAATAACTCCAGCTCTGGATGAATTTTTTCTTGAAGCTCCATCAACGAAAATTGTCCAGGCAAGATGAGCTCCGAGCTCCTTCTCTGAACTAGCCTGCTTTGCATCGATCATGAAATCTGCTAATACATGAGCTTTGATCGCTACTCTAGAAATATAACATATGTCAAATTCATTGAGCTGTATTGCCCACTTTGCCAATCTACCTGAATGCTCCGGCTTCTCTAAGACACTCTTTAGCGGAAGATCAATGACAACTTGAATTGAATGCGCTTGGAAATAAGGTCTCAACCTTCGCGCCGAAGTCACGAGCATTAGGGCCAACTTCTCAAGGATTGGGTATCGGGTTTCCGCACTCTTTAAAAATTTTGCTTACATAATAAACTAGAAACTTCTTCCTCTTCTCTTCCCTAACTAAGACCGAACTGATGGCATCGGAGCCAACTCCGAGATATAGAAATAGGTCTTCTCCCTCCCTGGGGATCAGGAGCAAGGGAGTTGATGTCAACTGCTTCTTGAGCTGATTGAAAGCATCATCACACTCCTTTGTCCATTCAAACTTGGCCCCTCCACGGAGAGTTTTGAAGAAAGGAGCACTTTTATCTCCAGAGCAGGAGATAAAACGGCTCAAACCTACCATCCTCCCACCCAACTGCTGAACTTCCTTAGGGGTCTTGGGAGATGACATTTCTAGGATAGCCTTCACCTTATCGGGATTTGGCTCCAGCCCTTCCGGAGTAAGGAGATGACCAAGAAACTTTCCTTTGTTAGCTCCGAAAATGCATTTCAATGGGTTCAACCTCATATTGAAAGTTTAGAGGGTTGCAAATGTTTCATTTAGGTCATTAAGGTGAGCTGATAAAAGCTTGCTTTTGATTAAGAGATCATCGACATAAACTTCTTGGTTTCTCCCTTTCTGGGTTTTAAAAACGGTGCCCATCATTTTCTGATAAGTTGCACCGGCATTCTTTAGCCCAAAAGGCATTACGAGATCACAGAAACATCCATCATTCGTGATGAATGGGTGTGAGGAATGTCAGGCTTGTGCATTCTTATTTGATGATAACCGGAGAATGCATCAAAAAAACACATGCAAGAAAATCCCACCGCAGAGTCTACTAAAGAATCTATCTGAGGCAAGGGGTAGCATTCTTTAGGGCATGCTTTATTAAGTTTGGTAAAGTCTACACACATCCGCCACTTTCCACTAGCTTTCTTAACCATCACAACATTTGATACCCAATCAGGGTATTGAATCTCCTGAATAAATATAGCCTTTAATAATTTCTCCACCTCCTCCCAGATCAGCTGAGCGAGAGTCTCTGCCACTGCTCTTTTCTTTTGCTTGATTGGGATGAAGTTAGGATCGATGTTGAGGTGGTGGCAGGCAACATCTGGATCAACTCCTGGCATGTCATCTGCCGGCCAGGAGAAGACATCCAAGTTCTTCATAAGGCAAGAGATGAGCTGATCCTTATCAGCTTCGGGCAATTCAGCGTTGATCGAAAGCTTCCTGCTTTTATCTTCTTTGCTGATTGGCACAGCTTGAATTGCTTGGGCAGGTTCCAAGCGAGCTCCGTCTCTTGCATCTTCTTCTATCTCTTCTGCTACTTTGACCTGATCAAGAATTAGAGGTGTTGAGATATCAATTTCCTGGAGAGGAGATGATTCGATCATATAGACTGTCCTGACAAAACATTCTCTAGCCTTCCTCGGATCACTCCTAATCTGGTACTGTTTACCATTCAAAGCAAACTTCAGGGCATGATGATAGGTTGAAATTATTGCTTGGTACTCGTTCAGGACTGGCCTTCCAAAAATTGCGTTGTAGCTACTCGGAGCTTCAACGACTATGAATTTTACCAATTTTTCAATTCCTGCTAACATCACTGAGAGGGTGACAACTCCTTCCACCTTCTTCTCCTCTGAGAAACCATAAAGCGGCCCTTCAGTAGAGAGAAGAGCTTTCCCGGTCTTCAGTGCCTCAAAAGCAGGTTTGAAGAGAACAATCACCGAACTTCCGGTATCTACCAGGATCTTATCCACGGTATAATTCTCGATTACCGCATTGATAATGACTACATCGTTGAAAGGGTTGGCGATCGAAGAAAGATCTTCTTGCCCGAAGGTGACTCTTCCCCGAACTGGGGCTGAGGAGGAGGTAGTTGCAACCTCGGATTGATAGACTCTTGTGAGGCTAGCTTTCCTGTAAGATTCGAGTCCTGCACCACCATGAATGCAAAAGAGATTACCTAGGGTACCTTCATCATTTGCATCTATGCACTCACCTGGATATCCAATGTTGATGAGAGTGCCAACATCGTCCACTTCTTTGCATTACCAAAGAACTTCCGCTACCTCCTTGCACTTGGAGGTCGAATCTGTGGAAGGATCTCCCTTCTGGAACAGATCTTTGAATTTTCCTTCCTTTAGGAGCTTTTCCAGCAGCAAGCGGAGAGCTCTACAGTTCTCGGTCACATGGCCTCTCTCCCTATGATGTTCACAGTAGAGAGCCGGGTTTCTGGTTCTTGGGTCAGAGTTGATCGGGGCAGGCCTTTTATAAATGGGCTGCTTTTGAAGAACCTGAACTACCTCGCTCATAGAGATGTCGAGGTTAGTGAAGGATTCTTAAGAATCGTTGAAGGATGGCTGAAATGGGGTTGGCAGAGGTGGCTGAGGATATTGAATCTGATGGACTGGTGTGGATTGCTGAATCGGGGCAGCCGGGGTTGACAACAAGGACCCTTTAGGCTGGAACTGCTGATTCCCCAGATGAGAGCAGTGATGACGAGAGTTCTTTCCCTTTTGATAAGGAGGCTTGAACTCTTGATGAGGCAGCTTGAATGATGGTTGGGCTTGATAAAAACATGTCGAATCTTTCTGGATGGCTTTACTTGTCATATTAGAAACATATACAGGGTTATTGATCTCTCCCTTTATATGGCGGTTGGCAATACTAATCAGCTCTTGATACGAGCAGGGCTCCCTGTCGTGACCTCAAACTTGAGAGGTCCCTCTTGCAGGTCGTTGATCATAGCTACCATATAGAGAGAGGGATCTGCATCCCTTATTCTGAGAATCTCCTTCTGAAAATGATCAATAAAGCGAGCTAAAATTTCGCCTTCTCCCTGCTTGATTTTGAAGAGAGCCGCATGGCCACTCTTCCTTTTCTTAGAGGTTGCAAACCACGGAAGAAGCTCATTCCTTAGGACGGCGTAGCTCGAGATGGACTGGGAAGGTAACTTGTAGAACCATTCTCGGGCTTGCCCATCGAAGGAAGTGATCAACAGCTTACACTTCACAGCATCGGAGAGAGACCTCGGAGCAACAGCGGACTCGAAGGCTTGAAGATGGGAGATTGGTTCATTCTCCCCTGTAAACATGGGCAGACGAGGCTCTCTTAACCCATTGGGAATTGGCTCCCAACAAACCCTATCAGTAAAGGGGGAAGGCTCCTCCTCTTCAACAGCGTTGAAAGGAGCAGGAAAGGCAACAGTAGGGGCTGGAGGGTAAGCATAATCCTCATGGAAATTCAGGGCCTGAGCAGGAGGTCCCTGAGCTTCTTCTCTGAAGAAATCCTAGGGCACTGCGAACTCCCCAACTTGAGGTCGCACAGGAGCTGTGGATTGGGAGATCACGCGATCAAGAGGGTGACCGCCAGCCAAGCGGTCAGGGGTAGCGGCCTGACTTGGTTGGGGGAGAAACCTCTAAGAGATTGCGGCCAGGGTTTGACTCAAAACTTCAAACTGCCTGGCAGACTCTTGCTGAGCCTGAGCGGTCTCTCGGCGAGCTTGGGCGGCCTCTCGAAGTTCTTGCTCGACGCGAAGCTCAAAATGACGCTCCAAATCCTCTAAGGAGGTCGGATTGTTTGAGGGGTGACCGTTGGGAGACCGGTGAGAATGATATCTGCGGTCTGACATCTTGAATGTCCACTGATTTCACCTACACACTCTGATAGTTTATAGGTAGTAGTCTACATCACCTAGAGGGAGGGTGAATAGGTCACTTTCTTTTCTTGCTTCTTTAACCTAGCTGATTTTGATGAGTATAAATATTATAAGAAAACACACAGAAAGCACACAAGCATATATAGAGGTTCCTCAAGACAGGGTGTCTTGAGTAGTCCTCTTTCCCCCTTCACCCTTCTAACAATGAGTTAGACAGGGCCAACACCTCCAACTCAAATTCCTCAGAATCTTTCAAGTTTTCTTCAAACCTTACCTCAGGCTCAACAGACCTACAAACTCAGAGTTCTCCAACTCCTACAAGTCAGAAATCTCCTGATTTCCTACCTCAGACCTATCACGAAGTCCTACCTCAGATCTTCACAAAGATCCTACACTCAAGCTGGGAGTACAACTCTACACTCAGGCTAATCAGACCTACAGCTCAGGCACAAGGGCCTTATAGATAAATATAGTGTGAATGATACAACAGAAGACTGTATAATGTTAACCTTCAGATCTTGTCTTCTGTTGTTCTGAAACAGGACTGTGAAGAAGCAGCTACATGTCTTGTTTCTCCTTGATCTTCTCCTTCAGCAAAGTTGAAGATCTACTTGTTCTTCTTGAATGATTCAGGAAGAACAAACTTATCTCCCAGCAAAGTTGAGCTTTAGCTTGAGAGAATGCACTTTCAGGAGGCTTGATGAAGATCGACCTTGCAGTACACAATACAGCTCTTCCAATGGAACAATGCTCTTATTTTTGACCTAACATCTTCTTTTATACTTCCTCCTTACTTTCAACGACTATTAGAAGCCCCTGACACAGCATGGACACTTGACAAAAAGTGTATCTTGCTTTTCTGCCACTTGCGCCAAAAACCGATCGCGCCACATCTTTATTCATATTTGAATCTGTCTCAGCGGTTGGGCTGAGACAGCCTTCAGTCTCAGCGGCAACAACTGTTTCCTTCTCAGCGGTTCAGCTAAGACAGACAGCCGTCTCAACAGTTTTCCTCTGTCTGCAGCTCAGTAGATCTTGACTCCTTCCCGTCGACACCTAGGCTTATCTCAGCGGTTCAGCTGAGACTGAGAGGTCGTCTCAGTGGTTTTGGCAATTAGACCTCTGAACATATTCCACTTCTTGGAATAACCTAACCCTGCTTTAACATGATACAAAAAAGGGTTTATCAAATACAATATGTACTTAGCATTGAGTGTGATGCCTCTACAAATTAAGGGAACATTGAGGGCAATATTCCCAACAGTCTCTCTCTATTTGAAGAAGGTGGAACATCCCCAATGCTAAGGTACATAACAAGAGGAAACTTATCATGTTATGAGATATATAGCATTCATGATACCAAATCAAATAAAAGTTGGCATAACTAAGGCATTACAGATCATGTCAATACATATTACATTTATGATCATCATAATTACAACATGGTTTATCAAAACAGTAGCATTGTTAATTCATCATGTTCAGATATCACAGAATCTTTATAGCAATGAAACTGACTAACATAAACCTATAGATATAGCCAAAGTTTCATTTTTATTTCTGTCAAAATGTTGATTCATTTTTTAAATTACATTTTGATTTTCAACAAAAAGTTAAATACATAGATTTAAGTTTTTCTCTTTTTAGAGGATGATGAGCAGTCAGCACTATCAACAAACAATTTCTTTCCCTTTTGATGAGGCCTCCTTGTCTTCAGCAGCAGTTGTAGGAGTGTCCTTTTCAGTCTTTGCTCCTACAATTTCAGCCAACTTCTTCTTGTTCTATTGTCTTTTGAAATATAGGAATGGCTTTGGAATGTACCTATAAGGAATCCTCTTTGGGTTGTCCTTCCTCACCAAATTTCCTTGAGTAACTTTTTCCTTGTTGTGTTTCTTTCCAAGTGCTTTATCCATTCTTCATATGGATAAATTCTATCAATGTCTTTGCAGACCTGTCCATGGCTTAGCCGTGCATTCAGGATTATACTCTTGGAGTCCTCACTCCAATATTCAATATCTGGGCCTTTGCTTTGTCCATCCCTTTGCCTAGCCATGAATTATTCAGCTAACATCATTTGTTCTCTCTCTCTTTTATTTTCCAATCTGACATTCTGAGCAAGCTGCTCTTGTTTAGAGAAGTCCCAATCTTCTACCCTCTGCATGTCCACGAGGGGAAGGTTTAAGGATAGTCTTGTTCCTTACAGAACTTTGAGGACTAGCTCCGAGTTGGTAATAGCATTGGTATTCTCCCCCTTTCTGGCTTCTTCAAATATTCTTTGAGTAATGTCTTGGTTAGCTGTTGTGATTGTGCCAGAGAGGGTTTGGAAGACATTTTCAATGTCAGCTTTTAGCTCATCTTTCAGCTTTACTAGCACAAACACATGTAGCATACATAATGTCTGATCTACTAGTAGTTAGATACAACAAGGATCCAATAATGCACCTGTACATAGATTCATCAAAGGCATTGCCCATCTCATCCTTGTCTAGGGAAATGTTGGACCCCATGGGAGTTTTCATGGTGGAAGCTGATTCCATCCCAAACTTCTTAATAATCTCCCTATTGTACTTAGTCTGAGAGATGAATATCCCTTCATCAGATTGTTTCACTTGGAGACCTAAAAAGTACTTGAGCTCTCCCATACTGCTCATCTCAAACTCCCTCTACATAAGGTTGGCAAACCTTTTGCAAAGGTTGTCATCTATAGACCCAAAGATTATGTCATAAACATAAATTTGGACTAGAAGACATTTGCCATTTGTTTCCCTAAGAAACAATGCGTTATCTATCTTTCCCCTTAAGAACTTGTTCTTGATGAGAAAGCTAGACAAGGTCTCATAACAAGCCCTATGGGCTTTCTTTATACCATATAGAGCTTTACTAAGTTAATAAATATGGGAAGTAAAGGTAGGATGTACAAAACCTGATGGTTATTCAACATATACCTCTTCCTTCAAGTTACCATTGAGGAAGGCTAACTTGACATCCATCTGGTATACTTTGAACCCCTTTGTGGGCAGCATAGGAAAGAAATAGCCTAGTTTCTTCTAACCTTGCAACTGGGGCAAAGGTTTGATCAAAGTATGTACCCTCTTCTTGTCTATAGCCCTTGGCTACTAATCTTGCCTTGTTCTTGATGATGATTCCATTTTCATCCAACTTTTTTCTGTATATCCATTTGGTGCCAATGATGTTGTGTCCTTGAGGTTTTGGCACCAACTTCCATACTTTCCATCTCTTCAATTGAAGAAGCTCTTCTTACATGGCTTGAATCCAGAAGGTATCTTGATTGGCCTCTTCAAACTTCTTGGGCTCCAACTGTGACAGGAAGCACAGGAATAGAGCTTCATTGTGAGACCTACTTCTTGTGATCACACCTTGATTCTCAGATCCAATTATCTATTCACTTGGATGATCTCTCAAGTGTCGTGTAGCTGCAGGCATCCTGACAGCAATTTGCAAGTCTTCTACTAGAACAGCGGGATCTTCAGCAGCCTGCACTTCTTCATCTTCAAGAATAGCAGCATCTATATAAGTTTTGATGTTGCTGGGAATGACTTGGATAGACATTTCTTCCAATTTCTGTTCATTTCCTATCAAAACGGAAGAACTAGACTAGCCCTTATAAAGAAGATTGCTCTCATCAAACACTACATGCATAGACTCTTCTATAATATGAGTTTTCTTGTTGTATACTCTATAAGCTATACTATGTGAGTTATAGCCTACAAGAACCCCCCACATTGCATGTTTCTGTAAACTTTGTCAAATGATATTTTCCATTGTTTAAAATGTAGCATTTGCAGCCAAATATTCTAATGTATGATATTGTTGGTTGTTTGCCTTTCAGAATCTCATATGGGGTAATTCCAAGGACCTTATTGATGGAAGCTCTATTGAGAACATAACAAGCAGTATTGATTGCCTCAGCCCAAAAATATTCTGGAAGTGAGGAGTCACTAAGCAATGTTCTCCTAGCTTCTATCAAGGTCCTATTCCTCCTCTCAGACACACCATTTTGCTGTGGAGTCCTTGGGGAGGAGAACTCTTGGATGATACCAAATTCTTGACAAAACCTTGTCATAGCTTCAGATTGAAATTCTGTGCCATGGTCAGTCCTAGTCCTGACCACAGTACATTGTAGATCATTCTGAATGGCCTTGACATGATTTATAAAGACATTTAAGGTATCACATTTCTTCTTTAGGAAGAATACCCATGTATACTTTAAGTGATCATCAACAATCACCAAGGTATACAACTTCCCACCTAGGATCTGAATTGGCAAAGGACCAAACAAGTCCATGTGCAATAGATATAGACATCTTCCAATGTCTTTGGAGCCAATACTTTTGAAAGTGGTCCTAGTTTGCTTACCCATTTGGCAAGCATGACAGAGACCACTTTTAATACATTTTAGACTTGGACTATTCCTAACAAGGTTTTTTAGAAAAGAGTATATACATTGTCTCGTAGTTAATGTGGGAAAGTCTCTTGTGCCATTGAACACAAAGTGACTCACTTTCATTACCTACAAGATACATAGGAGATAGGAAATTATATCAAATAAAATCTAAACAATATACATTCTCACTCCTAGTGCTTGAGAGAATGGTCTCTAAGTCATTTGACTTTTTGATCAAGCACTTGTCATTGTGGAATTCAATGACATAGCCTAGGTCACATAGTTGAGTTATGCTTACAAGATTGTGTTGCAACCCTTCAACATAAGCTACCCTTATGATTGAGACTATGTCATTGGAGATTGTACCATATCCTTTGGTGACTCCCTTTTCAGATCCACCAAATGTAACTTTAGGTCCATTCTTCACAGCTGTGTAGTCATGTAGAATACTTCTGGTACCTGTCATGTGCCTTGAGCACCCACTATCCAAGTACCATATTTGCCCAATGTTGGTACTTGAACTAACCTGCAAGAGGGAATTTAATTACCCTTAAGAGCCCAATTAATTTTGGGTCCTAGGTTCTTGTTAGCATGAAAAGATGATGTCACACATGCTGTAACCTTTGCAGAAAGACTCTTCTTTGCACTTGGCACATTGGGATTGTGCCAACAATCTATGGCAAAGTGTCCCACCTTACCATAGTACCAACATTCATGAATATTGTATCTCCTCTTCTGAACATTTCTTGAGGTGGAATGAGCATTAACATGCTTGTGTTCAGGAGGGGAGACAGCAACATTCTTCTTATTCCTTTTAGCAATAATTTGGCTGAAGGTTAATCTGTGGACAGTCTTGGCAGCCTTTGTCTCAATGACATCAGCTTGCCTTGGCTTGGAAGCTAGGCAAGATTTGATGGCATCAGACACTGAACTGTCAGGTCTATCTATAGGTTTGACAGCAGTCATGTTCTTTGCTGGAATGAACTTGGAAGAACTTGCTTCCTTACTCTTGAATGATGGGGCTGAAGTACCAAAAACAAATGGTCCACGTTGGTCCATTTGAATTTCTTCATGGGAAGCCTTCATAGCACTCATCCCCATGCCCTTTCTTCTATTATAGGAGGGAGTGTTTTCCTTCCTATAGGAGCTCCCATTCTTCTAGTAACCATACATGATGTCATGGTCATACCTGATGGAAGAAAGTAACACCTTTTGAAAGGTGGAATGAGGCTTAGCCTTAGACTTGCTCTTTTCTCCACTCCCTACTCCCACTTCCATTTTATTGAACCATAGTCCTCTTCTATTTGTTTGAGAAGAAAATGTGTGCATAATTGGAAGCACTGATTTGGGCTTGGAGAATTGAGTCACTAGGCTCTTTTCTTTGAGATGCTTCTCCTCAAGGTCCTTGATGACCTTGTTCATTTGAGATATGGTGCTCAATTGAACAATTGTTATCCCGTTGAGTTGGCTTATTTCTCTACACATCTGAGTCACCAGGGTAGGTGACTCAATGCACTCTTTCTCAGCCAACTTAAGGGAAGCAATTTCTTGAGCTTGCCTCTTGGCCAGTTTCTTGCACTTTTTCAGAGCATCCAAGAGAGCACCATACATGTCAATCAATTGATTGACATCTTCCTCAAATTCTGAGTCACTTCCACCAATAGGTGAAGGTGCTTCAGATTCAGTAGAAGAAATGCAGTGGATTAGTACCTGCTCGTTGTCTAAATTGTTTTGACTGTCCTCATCTTCTGTTAGAGCCACCAGCCCATGGTCTTCTTGGATGTCTTCATCCTCCTCTATGTCACTGTCTGAGTGTCACAGAGGGTCCCCGATTTCAATCCTTGCAGCAGGAAAGTCCTCATCCTCTTCTGCAGCAAACAGCTCAATATATGCTTTCTCTTCTTCATCTGAATCTGAGGTTGAGGACTCAGATTCACTCCAACTCTTCCCCTTCTTTGCTAGGAAGGATTTTACACATTTCCTTTCCTTTTAGTGATGATGTTTTTTATCACCTTTCTCCTTTCTCTCGGCTGGACATTCAGCAATGACATGTGCAGGCTTGCTGCAGCAGTAGCATAAAACATTAGATGAAATATGTTTAGCGTGTTTAGGGTCATACCTGTCACCCTTGGAGTGTTGCCTTTCAGATCTGTCATGGTCCTTCCTGGTATATGAGGAGTAGGAAGGTTTGTTCTTCCATTGCTTCCTCCTCATCAGCTTCTTGAAGTGCCTAGAGAAGGCAGGAAACTCCTCATCAGAAGAGCTGCTTTCAGATGGGCTGGTCTCAGAATTTTCTGAGCCAGCAGCCTTCCTTGGAGGAGTAGGCATCCTTGCCTTGCTCTTCTTGGATTACTCAGCCTTGAGGGCCACTGTCATTTCCCTTGCATGAGGCTTGGAGGATATGTGCTCCTCCTTCCTTGCAGACAGCTGCATCTCATAAGAGAGCAGCTTTCCACAACAATGTATGGGTGGGAGTTTCACTCAGCTTAGCCACTTCCCTGATGGCACATATCTTTGTGTCCCAGTCTCTAGTTGGAGATCTTAGGAACTTGTCATTTAACTCATAGTCACTGAATACTCTTTCATAGGTCCTCAGTTCATTAACTATCCCGAAGAACCTTTCATAGCAGATAGATATGCTTTCCTAGCTTAGCTTCCTGAAAGCTTCATATTCTTGATTGAGGAGAGATTTCCTATCATTCCTCACTTCAGCAGTCCCTTCCATGTATACCACAAGTGTGTCCTACATCTCCTTGGTTGTAGTGCAGTGCACCATGTTCTGGAAGCTGGAATCATCAATTGCATTCCCAATAATATTCTGGGCTCTTTTATCCATTGTGAACAGTGCAAGTTCATCCTTGGTCAAGCCAGCAAAAGGCTTGGCCACTCTCCTAGTTGGATCTATGGTGGAGGCTGTTTGAAAAGTGAAAGGACCCTGCTTCACAGTAATGTAGATCCTAGGGCATGAGGCTTCCATGAACAGCCTTACCCATTGCTTTCATATGCCAAAGTTGTCTTTGTTGCATATGGGCAATTTCGTAGACCTCATCTCCTTCTGCGATCTAGTGGAAGCCATTGGATTCAGATTTGACTACTCCTTTGTAGGATCTGGTCAGACAATTATGTCCTTTTTGACTAACCTCCCTCTGATACCACTTGATAGTTTATAGGTAGTAGTCTAGATCACCTAGAGGGAGGGTGAATAGGTCACTTTCTTTTCTTGCTTCTTTAACCTAGCTGATTTTGATAAGTATAAAGATTATAAGCAAACACACAGAAAGCACACAAGAATATATAGAGGTTCCTCAAGACAGAGTGTGTTGAGTAGTCCACTTTCCCAGTCACCCTTCTAACAATGAGTTAGACAGGGCCAACACCTCCAACTCAGCTTCAAGAGCTTACAACTCAGATTCCTCAAAATCTCTCAGGTTTTCTTCAAACCTTACCTCAGGCTCAACATCCCTACAAACTCAGAGTTCTCCAACTCCTACAACTCAGAAATCTCCTGATTTCCTACCTCAGACCTATCAAGAAGCCCTACGTCAGATCTTCACAAAGATCCTACACTCAAACTGGGAGTACAACTCTACACTCAGGCTAGTCAGCCCTACAGCTCAGGCATAAGGGCCTTACAGATAAATATAGTGTGAATGATACAATAGAAGACTGCATAATGTTAACCTTCAGATCTTGTCTTCTGTTGTGCTGAAACAGGACTGTGAAGCAACAGCTACAGGTCTTGTTTCTCCTTGATCTTCTCCTTCAGCAAAGTTGAAGATCTACTTGTTCTTCTTGAATGATTCAGGAAGAACAAACTTATCTCCCAGCAGAGTTGATTTTTAGCTTGAGAGAATGACCTTTCAGGAGGCTTGATGAAGATCGGCCTTACAGCACACAATACAGCTCTTCCAATGGAACAGTGCTCTTATTTTTGACCTAACATCTTTTATACTTCCTCCTTACTTTCAACAGCTATTAGAAGCCCCTGACACAGCATGGACACCTGACAAAAAGTGTATTTTGCTTTTCTGCCACTTGTGCCAAAAATAGATCGCGTCACTTCTTTATTCATATTTGAATCTGTCTCAGCGGTTGGGCTGAGACAGCATTCAGTCTCTGTGGCAACAACTGTCTCTATCACAGCGGTTCAGCTGAGACAGACAGTCGTCTTAGTGGTTTTCCTCTATCTGCAGCTCAGCAGATCCTGACTCCTTCCCGTCGACACCTGGGCTTGTCTCAGTGTTTCAGCTGAGACTAAAGGAATTCGAGACAGAATTTGAGACCTCCCAATCTTCTACCATCTGCCTGTCCATGAGGGGGAGGTTTAAGGCTAGTCTTGTTCCTTGCAGAACTTTGAGGGCTAGCTCAAAGTTGGTAATAGCATTGGTATTCTCCCCTTTTCTGGCTTCTTCAAATATTCTTTGAGTAATGTCTTGGTTAGCTATTGTGATTGTGCCAAAGAGGGTTTGGAAGACATTTTCAATGTCAGCTTTTAGCTCATCTTTCAGCTTTACTAGCACAAACACATGTAGCATACATAATGTCTAGTCTACTAGTAGTTAGATACAACATGGATCCAATAATGCACCTGTATATGGATTCATCAAAGGCCTTGCCCTTCTCATCCTTGTCCAGGGAAATGTGGGACCCCATGGGAGTTTTCTTGGTGGAAGCTGATTCCATCACAAACTTCTTGATAAGCTCCCTTGTGTACTTAGTATGAGAGATGAATGTCCCTTCATCAGACTGTTTCACTTGGAGGCCTTAAAAGTACTTGAGCTCTCTCATACTGCTCATCTCAAACTCCCCCTACATAAGGTTGGCAAACCTTTTGCAGAGGTTGTCATCTGTAGACCCAAAGATTATGTCATCAACATAAATTTGGACTAGAAAATATTTGCCCTTTATTTCCCTAAGAAACAATATGCTATCTATCTTTCCCCTCAAGAACTTATTCTTGATGAGAAAGCTAGACAAGGTCTCATACCATGCCCTAGGGGCTTGTTTTAGATCATATAGAGCTTTCCTAAGTAAATAAACATGAGAAGTAAAGGTAGAATGTACAAAACCTGATGGTTGTTCAACATATATCTCTTCCTTCAAGTTACCATTGAGGAAGGCTGACTTGACATCCATCTGGTATACTTTGAACACCTTGTGGGCAGCAAAGGCAAGAAATAGCCTAATTGCTTCTAAACTTGCAACTGGGGCAAAGGTTTGATCAAATTCTATACCCTCTTCCTGTCTATAGCCCTTGGCTACTAATCTTGCCTTCTTCTTGATGATGATTCCATTTTTATCCAACTTGTTTATGTATATCCATTTGGTGCCAATGATGTTGTGTCCTTGAGGTTTTGGCACCAACTTCCATACTTTGCATCTCTTGAATTGAAGAAGCTTTTCTTGCATGGCTTGAATCCAGAAGGTATCTTGATTGACCTCTTCAAACTTCTTCAGCTCCAACTGTGACAGGAAGCACATGAATAGAGCTTCATTGTGAGCCCTACTTCTTGTGATCACACTTTGATTCTCAGCTCCAATAATTTGTTCACTTGGATGATCTCTCAAGTGTCTTGTAGCTGCAGGCATCCTGGCAGCAATTTGCAAGTCTTCTTCTGGAACAGCAGGATCTTCAGCAGTCTGCACTTCTTCATCTTCAGGAATAGCAGCATCTATATAAGTTTTGATGCTGCTGGGAATGCCTTGGATAGACATTTCTTCCAATTTCTGTTCATTTCTTGTCAAAACAGAAGAACTAGACCAGCCCTCATAAAGAAGGCTGGTCTCATCAAACACTACATGCATAGACTCTTCTACAACATGAGTTTTCTTGTTGTATACTCTATAAGCTCTATTATGTGAATTATAGCCTACAAGAACCCCCACATTGCATTTTTCTGCAAACATTGTCAAATGAGATTTTCCATTGTTTAAAATGTAGCAATGCATACGCTCCAAGAACACTACATTTTTCATAGCCTACAAGAGCGCTACATGCATACGCTCCAAGAACACTACATGCATACACTCCTGCATTTTTCATAGCCTACAAGAACACTACAGATCTTCAGCAGCCTGTATTTTTCATAGCCTACAAGAACACTACATACATACGCTCCCTAGTCGCTGACGAGCAGTTTGAGAAAGCAGCATATACATCAACTCCTAAGGCGATCGGGTTCTCGGTGCAAGGTTCGGCAATAGGCTCCTCTGCTTGACGGGAACAAGTAATGAAAAGGAAGCCGACCTGCAAGCGAAAAAGGAGGCCGATCGGAGCCAGAAACCCTTCTTCCGTCATCGAGGGAGGCGAGAACACGGGACTTGCGATCGGGATGAGCTCTTGACGAGCGGCGAAGAGAAAAAGTAGGGATGGAAAAGTACCTAGGCGCTGCAGTTGGGAAAAACAAAGAACGCTGCTTATTTTAGAAATAACGGTTTGACACGTTTTGCACGCAAATGCTTAGAACATGAAAAACACCATTTTGGCCAAAACGAAAAGGAGGCTATCAGCTGGAACAAACAGAGCCTAAGATACTCTTTAGCATTATCAGTACGAAGAACTTTAATAGACACGCTTAACTATATGCTAATTTTATTATAAAAAGAGGTGAATACAGATAATAGATCAGGACATTCTTTTAAGAGATACGTCCAGTACATCGATGGAAGCCATCAATAAAAGTAACAAAATACACACTACCCCTACCAACAGATTTGGTAGGAGAGAGACCATAGATGTCTGAGTGAATAAGTTCAAAGGGAAGAGAAGAGCCACATCCTTGTTTTGCTGGATAAGAGGATTGATGGTGTTTTTCGAGTCGGCAGGCATCACAGTTGAGAGAGGAGTCTTCCTTTGACAGATCTGGTAGGAGCTGGTAGAGAAGGCGAGGAGGAGGATGGCCAAGGTGAAGATGCCATTGTAGAAGAGAGGTGGATGCAAAGACGGTAGATACATTATCTAGGAAGAAGAGGTCGTCACTTTCAGTCACAGTAGCAATCGTCTCCTTGGAGTGAGGATCCTGACAAGAGCAAGTAGTAGAAGTAAATGTTACTGAGCAATTTAGTTGTTTGCATAGATAGGTAACCGATAGCAAGTTACATGGGAAATTTGGCACGTAGAGAGTGTCCTCCAGTTGAAGAGATTGTGTGACTTGGATGATACCAGTCCCGCAAACAAGAGATGGAGAACTATCCACAATCAAAATTGGAGGTGACCGGTTATGTTTGTCCAAATGAGAGAAAAGAAGATGATTTCCTGTCATATGATTAGTAGCGGCAGAGTCAATGAGCCACTTACCCCTGGTGACCATATGGACACTACCTGAAGAAGTGGCAAGGAATGCTGACTTCTTGGTGTCCGATAAAGTAGCATCACTCGCTTGATGGAGAAGATGAGAATGCTTGACCCAACAACGATCCACATATTGTCATATCTTACCGCAATCAGAGCAGAGGGATCAGGACAAACCTCGCCAAGAGTGACCTCCGCGACCATTAGTGTTGCTTCGATGAGCCGGATGATCGATGGTGTCGGAGGGCGGTGGGGAGGCAAGCAGAGGATGTTGAAGAAGAGTGGTGTCAACGAAAATGCGAGCAGCGGTAGCAGGAAGGGTGTAAGAGTCAGCTTCTCCTAGAATTTGTTGTCGGATCATATCATAAGACTCTGGAGGCGAAGAAGATAACACACCACTATGAGTTCCTGAAAGTGTTTGTGTTGCTCGGCAAGATCATCGGAGAAGGGGCGATGCTGAAGAAGTTCGACACCAAGAGCTTGCACCTCCTGATAAGCAGCGTCACGAGACATGGAGGGGCGAGCAAAGAGATCGGCATATAACATGTATATTCGAGAAGTCTGAGCCCCCTTGGAATAGAGAGCAGCAAGATGATTCCATGCAGCCTTAATAGTCTCATCATGACGAATGATGGGCAGACATTCATCAGATAGACTGTTCGCAAGCCATGTTCGAACTAGAGCATCATTGGCATCCCAGGCATCAAAGGTAGCAGAACCTCTTGAGGAGGATCATCAGTGAGGCGATGATGTTTGCGTTGGGATCTTAACAGAAATGTGAAGGAGACGCTCTAGTCTGGATAGTTTAGTCATGTCAACTTGGAGGTGGTACCAAGATTTCATGAAGTAGTGGAGGCTGGGGGGAGGTCAGAACAGGTGGAGTGGTTAGGGTAGTAGAAGAAGAGTTATCTGGAGTACCCGTAGAGAGAAAAAAGGGTGCGCGGTTAGGGAGAGGAGACCACACAAGCTGCAGAGATCGCAAGAGAGCGGGATGACGGTTAGGGAGAGGAGACCACGCAGGCTGTAGAGATCGCAAGAGAGAGGAGACCGCACAAGCTGTAGAGATCGCAAGAGAGGAGATCGCACAAGCTGTAGAGATCACAAGAGAGGAGACAGCACAAGCCGCATAGATCGGAAAAGAGCAGGCTGACGGTTAAGAAGGCTAAGACCGCTCAGGCTGTCAAGAAAACACGAAGAGGAGAGGGGGTTGTTAGGAAACCGAAATCCGCTAAAGAGTAGAACCGGGCGGTCAGGCGAATTGGCTACGAAACAGAGAGTTCGCAGCCGAAGGATCGGTGTTAGCTCTGATACAATGTGAGAACTTGGAAGTATCTTAACCGTAATTAACAATAACACAGGATATTGAAAATAACAGAATTATTTTATTTCCAAAAAAACTGAATATTACAAAAATATGATCTCCTTTATATATAATGGAGGAGATGAGAGAGATTATAAATTAGAGTTATGAGACTAATATTATACATAACTACTAATGTGGTCAGAGCGATCACTGCGGTCACAGATGCCGTGACCGCAGAAGGTGTGCGGTGGATCCATTGGTCTTCATCAACTATAGGCGGCCAGTCATGGCTAACCGATCAGACTGCAAGGATTAGACCACGCGATCTCAGGTCACCATATTTAGACAGCGCGATCACACGATCACATTCATATTCTAACAGAGGCGACTTTGGCCCCTTTGAGTGGGCGCGGCTCGCTCGGCCTGGGATTATTGCTCAAGAATTTTGGTTGAAGTTCTCCCGTTTTGACTCAGAAATCTTTAGGAGGAATCTCATCAAGTGTGATTCACTAGTTTGTGAGTACTTTTATAATGATTGAATTTATATTTAACAATATAAATTTGAACAGTTTCTTTAAGATGAAGTATTTGATTTTATAATTTTTTTTTTGTTTAATCATTAGAAATACATATATGTATCTATGTGAAAAAATTAGGAAGCCTGAGTAGATACGAGAACCGAATCGGAACCGAACCGAGCTTTGAGGTTCAGATCCAGTTCTTTATCTTGGGTACATTAATCAATTCGGATTCCCAAAAGTCAGAACCGAACCTACATCAATCAATTCTTAATTTTAAGTGGAATCGATCTGAACCGACCCGAATTACACCCCTAAATTACTACAAATGTTTATGCTACATTAAAAGTGAGCCTTCATCTTAAATATTTGTTATCTTTCTGGCGAAAAATATCACGCCTGGGTGAAGGCACTGCCAAGACTACGATAGATTTTTTAGGAGCGTTTATCCCACCGAAGATCACGGTGCTCGCGCGCATCAAACCGTTGGTTCTTGTAAAAATAAGATGATTGATCGAAATACTGTCAATATTTGACAATCTAGCTGTACTTTTAGAATACTGTAGTATTTCGCAAAGACTTATAAGATATCAGATCATACGGCTGTATTTAATCTCGCACCTAAAACTAGGTGCGAGAAACGCACTTACAAATTTCTCCAAAACCACAGATGTACATTGGACTACTCTTTAAAATATTCAAAGTCTTGTAGAAGAAAATTGTTTGTTCAAAAAAGATGTGCCCAGTCGGATGTAAATGTCGTAAATGGAGTAAATGTAAAGGACAGAATGTTCTAAATTGGCCAATAAAGCAAAGTATAAAGTCCAGCTAGACACCCCGGCGAACTTCTCTTCTCTAATCGCCGTTCCTTCTCTTCTACCTCCGCACGCACTTCCCCTGGAAAACGCCGGCCGGCGAGCTGATCCAATGATGAAGGCCCATCAACTGTCGCCGGAAAATTACCAAACCAGTCATTCTTACCAGCTTCTCTTCCAAGCAGCCTCCAAGCTCCTCAACTTCAGTTCCGGCCTCCTCCCCAAACTCCTCACCTGCCTCCTCCTCTTCGCCGCCGGCCTCGCGGCAGGCAGCACCCTCAACTCCTACATCAATTCCAATATCCCTTTTTTCACTCAGTTATCTCCGCCTTTTCCTCCTTCTCCTCCTCCGCCGCCTCCGCCGCCTGCTCCCAAAGCTCAAAACGATGCCAAACAATCCGCCGAGCCGAGCAAGGTCATGAACGACGGCGAGCTTCTGTGGAGAGCTTCCCTGGCGCCGAAAGCCGATTCTTTTCCTTATAAAAGCCTGCCCAAAGTCGCTTTCATGTTCTTGACGAGGGGGCCTCTCCATTTCGCGCCGCTGTGGGAGGAGTTCTTCGAAGGGCACGACGGCCTTTACTCGATCTATGTTCACTCAAATCCCTCGTACAACGACACGTTGCCGGCGGGATCTGTTTTTCATGGCCGGCGAATTCCGAGCAAGGTTGGTTTCCTTCGTCTTCCTCCTTTCGAACCAGTCAAAATTGGCAGACACCATTCATTCATTCATTTGTTTATTTATTTTAAAAATGGTTTTATAATTCAGTTTTAAGTTTTATAAAACCAAATAAATGCCATGAATTTGATGCCACGCAATTAAGAATAAAAATTTCCTTAATACATAGCATAGTCTTATTATTGGACCCGGCATAACCGAGGCCTTCCATGCAAAATATCTGTCCATAGAGAATTTTGTGTGCGCTCAAAAGCATCATAAATTTAGTGTGCGGATCTTTATTTCTTGCAAAATTACAATTATAAGGTAATTTATAGTTGTAAAAAAATATATTTTTACATTTATTTTTGATGTAAAATTATAGTTGTAAAATAATTTAAACAAAATACACCTTTACAACTCTATTATTACACATTTTATCTCAAAACATATGCATATGAGTACTTAGAATGATCATAAAAATATTTTGATTAAATATTTCGTTAATTATTTCTTTAAAAAATACAAATAAAAAAATTATGATCATCAAATCATGCTCCATATATGTTGATAATCTTATATTTCAATTATCGTACGAATCAATAAGTTCATTATCCAATATGAAAATTACATGTGATTTCAGCTCTGTTGGACATGATAGAAGTGAACGAAGTTCTTTAGGTGTGATCGAAACATTCACGAATGACAGTTCATAATCATAGCGCTCACGAACATCGTCACCGTGCCAAATGGTGCCTTCACCCTGTGCAAAAAATTTACATTCAATATTTTCTGCTCCTCTTTGTATTTTCAAATTTAATTTATATTATATTATTTTAATTTAATTTCTATTATTCTATTTAGTTTATTATAGTAGCTTTATTTTGTCAATACTTATTGTTGTCCTGATGTAATCAGAGTCTTCTTGGTGTCAAGTTGGTTGACTTTGATTCACACATGAAGACCATTTGTTTATTTATCATTGTAATTAGCACTTTAGCAGACGTAATATGATTTAAGTTTTATCAAAAATTAAAATGAACACTTTTTCATCAATGATATTAAATATTAATCTAGAATTTATGTAGACAACGAACTTGAATAACAAAATCATGAGGCATAATATTCACAATGAGCAAGCTAGCTTGTACAATCGAAGATCTAATTCACATGGATGAAATTATTAGTGACACAGAAAATGTTTATAGCATAGTTAGTATTGTTGCTGTCCACTCAAGGCTCTGGTAGATCGGATTAAATTGAAACGTCTTAGTCTGTGAGCGTTCAAGCGGCAAACAGTCACAGAATAGGGAAAGCTGACAAGACAATTTTTTTAACGTGAAAAACCCGTCATCTTGGTGAAAAACCACTCGGACTGATCTGTGCCGGCCAAAACTTCTACTATTTGTTGGTTGTTGTACATAGTTGTTTTAAAGAACTCGAGGGCGACATGCCGCCTCTCGTTACAATTGTTGAGAGAGAGGTACTCGGTTGGTGACAAGCCACCGCTCACGGAGCTAAATGTTTTGGCCGATTTAGAGGGGAATGCTGCGCTCTGAGCGCTATGGAGATTTTGACTACTGCTTGAAGGTTGGATCGATATACTCTGTGTGTCTTTGTCTCTACGGCTTGTCTCCTGCTACGTGAGAGGAGTTTGGAGTACTGATTTTGCTGGTGGCTGACACGCTTGTTGTTGCGTGTGCGGAGCGCACGGAGGCGCGCTTGGAGTGGAGTGCCCGGAGGCGCTCTTGGAGCGGAGCGCACGGAGGCGCGCTTGGAGCGGAGCGCACGGAAGTGCGCTTGGAGCGGAGCGAACGGAGGCGCGCTTGGAGCGGTCTGGAGAGCGGAGCGCCCGGAGGCGCGCTAGGAGCCGAGCGCACGGAGGCGCGCTTGGAGCGGTCTGGAGAGCGGAGCGCACGGAGGCGCGCTTGGAGCAGTCTGGAGAGCGGAGCGCACGGAGGCGCGCTTGGAGCGGTCTGGAGAGCGGAGCGAGGAGGCGCGCTTGGAGCGGAGAGCACGGAGGCGGGCTTGGAGCGGAGCAAACGGAGGCGCGCTTGGAGCGGTCTGGAGAGCGGAGCGCCCGGAGGTGCGCTAGGAGCGGAGGGCACGGAGGCGCGCTTGGAGCGGTCTGGAGAGCGGAGCGCACGGAGGCGCGCTTGGAGCGGTCTGGAGAGCGGAGCGAGGAGGCGCGCTTGGAGCGGAGCGCACAGCGGAGCACACAGAGGCGCGCTTGGAGCGGAGCGCAAGGAGGCGCGCTTGGAGCGGAGCGCACGGAGGCGCGCTCGGATCAGAGCGCTCAGAGGCGCGCTTGGAGCAGAGCACACGGAGACGCGCTTGGAGCGGAACGCTCTATCGAAGGAGGATGAACGCCTTCGTAGGATCTTCAAGGTGCTCGAAGATCTTCGAAGATACTTGAAGATCTTCGAAGATGCTCGAAGGATTCTTCAAAGGCGAAGGAGATCTGTGAAGGCTCTCGAAGATCTTCGAAGATGCACGAAGATCTTCGAAGGGGAAGGAAATCTTCGAAGGCGCTCGAAGATCTTCCTTGCTCGAAGGAGGAAAGGAGGGAGAAGAGAAAGATCCAAATGAGAGAAGCATTGGTGTTGTATTTATAGGCCCTAGAGGTGGTTACGGTAGTTATGTCGTTATTCGTAGGTCGTAACCACCATAATTGTTATTTGCAGCCCGGTTTCATACAAATTAATACGCATATTTTATAATAATTCACTATGCACAAGCCGATATGATTTCGAATATTTACACCCACCCATAATTGTGGTTACAGTGGTTATGGTGGTTATGTGGCTACCCGCACACCATAACCAATTAATGTGTTATACGCACACCCCTTTGTATAGTTTTGTGGTGATATGTATTCATAGGACATATATGGTTATGCGCACACCATAACCATATTATTTGTTATACGCAGACCGTATTGAAAATTTTTACTATATACATCCCACGATATGAGATTTTACTATTTGCACCCCGTGTTAGAGGATTTTACTGTTTACACCCCATGATGGGGGATTTTACTATTTGCACTCCATGATAGAGGATTTTACTATTTACACCCCCATGTTGGAGGATTTTACTATTTTCACATCATGTTGGAGGATTTTACTATTTGCACCCCATTACGGGGGATTTTACTATTTGCACCCCCATGTTGGAGGATTTTACTATTTGCACCCCATGATGGGGAATTTTACGATTTACACCCACATTTTGGAAGATTTTACTATTTGCACCGCACGATGAGAGAAATCACTATTTGCACCCCCCATGTTAGGATTTTACTATCTACGCCGCATGATTAGGGATTTCACTTTTTGTACCTCATGTTGGGTGTTATAAGGCTAGTCGGGTTTACTTTGGTCAAACTCATTTCCTCCACAAAATGAGGCGGGTGTTTTGGCTATTCGCAGCCCAGATTAGGGGGTACCTATCATTTGCCCCCAAGTCCGCGCAACTTTGAGTCGAAGCGAATGGAGGGCGAGGACTTTTACTCTAAAACTGAATGACGCACATAATGTTTCACAGTGGTGTTCATACAACAAAATGTCTAAGAGCTACACAAGATAGGCTAGCCACCGAGCGGAGATCTTGCTTACGGTTGTGCGAGTAGCAAGATGCACAAGAGGTGCGGAGGGAGGAACTCTCGCAGGGCGCATTCCGTGCTAGGAATGGTGTGAGTAAGGTGCGCCTGTGTGTACGCAGAAGGTGCATCTGCGCGGTGTGCGCGGGTGAGGAGTGTGCACGCAGGATGTGGGCGCGCGGGAAGTGTGACCACGCACTGTGGGCGTGCGGGTTGTGCGTGCGCGCTGTGAGCGCTCGGGACGGGCGCCCGTGTGCTGCATGCGCGCGAGGCATCCGCCCGCGCTTTGTGCGGGTGCGGGTCGTGCACCCGCACAATGTGGGCGTGCAGGGCGTGCGCTCGCGTGCTGTGCACGCGGGGGAAGGTCGTCTGCATGTTGTGCGCGCGCGGGGGCGTGTGCCTGCGTGCAAGTCGTGCGCGCGCGCGGGAAGGCCGCTCGCACACAGTGCGCATGTGGGGAGTGCGCCCGCGTGCTGTGTGTGTGCGGGGCGTGCGCCCGCATGTTGGGTGTGCGTGTAGGGTGCGTCTGGGCGCTGTGCGTGCATGGGATGGCTGCACACGCGCGGGGAGTGTGCGTGCACGCTGTTCGCGGGCGGGAAGGGCATTTGTGTGTTGTGTCTAGTACCTGCGGGCTTTTGCTCGTGAAAACTCGGGTGATTCCTTGGTCCTTCAGGTAGCCAGGCGTTGCTTTCAGGGGAAATTGATGCGGTGGTGCTCTTCATTAGTTGTGGAGCATGTTGATGTTTGAAAGTGATGGTATAGAATACCTGCAAATCCGAGGGTGACGTTCCCTTGTACGGCGGTGTTGTCGCATTGTTGAGATATAATTGAGATTGATATCTGGGGTCTCGTCAAGGGTGAGAGAGGGGCTCTGATGTTGACGTAGATGAGGCGTGGCTTCGCCCTTTCCGTTTCTTTGCACATTTGCATCATACAGTAGCTTTATACTTTGTTTACAGAGCTTTGGCCGCTCCTTGAGCGTTGCTTGATTGTTTGCTCACTGTTCTAGCTTTGAGCATTGACATGTGATAGTAGAGCTGAAAGTGCACAGTTAACCTCACTAGAATTCTCTAGAGGGGGGTGAATAAAGATTAAAAATACTTTGTGCAATTATATATATATATGTGTAATAATCACAGATTTAAACTTCTCACACACCAACAAGCATTAAGCAAGTAAAGAAGAAAAATAACAAGTAGAAAATCACAGCATAACACAAGAAAATATAGTGGTTCCCCAAACTTTGGGTAGTCCACTCTTCTACCCCCTTGGTAGGAATTAATTAACTTGCACTGAGTCTTTTGATAAGGAGACTCTTAGAACCAGACTGAATCTTTTGATAAGGAGACTCTTAGAACCACTACAACTGAATTTTTTTGAAGAGAGATTCTAAAAACTCTTTTACAAGGTTTAAAAGTGAAATAAGAAAGAGAAGAAGAAATAGAACAAGTAGAAGAATAGAAGATAATATATAAGAAGGAATCTTCTTCCTAGCAAGAAGATTAGAAGCACAAGTATAGTGAATATGATCTCTCTTCTATAGTGAGAAGGAGATTGTAAGTTTTCTCTCTTTTGTGAGAGCTTTCAGAATTTGCAGCAGAATGGCTTCAGAAGAAGGAGGAGAAGATGAAAGCTTGATCTTTGCTGCAGCACTATTTCTCAATTGTCTCTCTTATCACTTGGGAGCTCTTCCTCTATTTCAAAATGAATATGGTGGATCACTTGTTGTTATTCTCTGTCGACCTCCTTCTTATTTATAGCTCTGTTTAAAATATATTGCTAAAAGAGAATAATCAATTAGCAGACAGAGAATTAGAAAGAGATAAGAGTTTCTATAATCAATATTTCTGTAGAAGGAAATGAATTCATTCTGATTTCAAATAATATCCATAATAGTCTTAATCAAATTAGTCAAAAATCAAATAGAAGGAAAGGCTGATTCAGAACGGCTATAAAAGAATAATATCATTCCATAAAAATCAGATCTACAGAAAGAAGGAAAGAGATCTGGCGTGTTTTTGAATTTCTTATAGATATCGACGTGCGTCGATTACTATTCGGCGTAAGCGTCGAATTCATCCTGGCTGGACGTCGAGAGGAGAATAAGGAAGGTGCGTCGACAAAGGTGCGTCGACTTTATCAAATGCGGCGACTAGAAGTCAGAGGTACGTCGACTATGATTACGTCGAGTTCTTCTAAGAGTTACTTCGACTCATTCTGAGAGAAACGTCGACTATATTTCGACGTTGCGTCGAATACTATTCGACGCATATTTACTTAGCCCAATTTTTCTTACATAGACTTTATGTTCTACTCAATTCTAGGGGTTAAGATAAATCATTTCCCCAACAATCTCCCCCTATTTGTCTTAACCCTTCATAGAGAGAAATTGTATCAGTATTTTAATCAACACAACAAAACATTTATATAGAGAAAAAAATATGCTAAGTCAATCAGAAGAAGATAGAACAAATTTCATGTTCAGTTGACTAATCAGCATTTGAGCATAGACAATTTTTCAAATAGAGTATATCATCATTGTTCAGGGGTAGGAGGAGTTTTTCTCTTCCTAGTAAATACTTTTGTGGGTTGTTCCTTCTCATTAACAGGTGATTCCCTCAGCTCTCCCTGAGTCAAAGTAGTTTGCTCCCCCTGGAATGGAACTTCCTTTGAGCCTTTTTCTTCTTCTTCAATTTCTCTTTTATCTCCAGTTTCAGGTATAACAGCAACTGGCTCCCCCTGAGCTTCAGCTTCAGCTTCATTCTCTGCTCTACTTGCCTCCCCTTGCAATAGATCCACTTGTTGTGCAGCTTCTCTTGCTATGTTCAGTATATTTGATATCTGCTCTTCAGTATGTAGCTCTGGTACTACTTCATTCCCAATGGTCTTGAGTAGAGCTAAACTGTCAGATTTTGAAGAATGAGAGGTTTTGTGAGAGGGAGTTTTGTGGTTGGAGAGCTGCTCTTCATCTAACTTCTCCCCCTTCTTGACCTTCTTAGCCAAGGAGGTTAAGAAAGATCCGGTGACTTTAGAGGAAGAGATAGAGGTCTTCAGGCTTTGCACAGAGGCACTGACCCCATCTATTTGGGTGTGCATGTGTAGGAGATGGAGGAATGAATTTGGGAGCAGTGCTCATCCAGCATTGCTTAGAATCTTTGAGCTGTGGATTGGATGCACTGAGTGATGAGACTTTCAGTGGATGGAGATGGTTCAAAATGTGGTGGTGGAGGAGGAGATAATGGTGGAGGTGAATGTGATGAAGGTGGAGAGGGGACTGTATCAAGTTGATGAGGTGTATTTGATGGAGATGGTGGAGGGATAAAGGAGGGTTGAGCAGGTGATTGGGTTGGTATTTGTGAAGGTGTGGATGATGGTGGTACAGAAGAGATGTCTGTATGAAGAGGAGGAGGAGGTGAAGATGGTGATTAGGATAAAAGTTTTGATTAGGATAGTAATTTTGATTATGAAAAGATTTTTGATTAGAATAGAAGTTTTGATCAGGATAAAAATTTCGATAAGGATGAGAGGGTCCTGAATTGGGGTTAAGATGGAAGGTTTTTGGAGGATAGGCATTTAAGTTGCTCTGAGTTTGTATGCGTCGATATCCATTCGACGTATGTTGATAGTTGCGTTGATTTATATTCGGCGCTTTCTCCAGATTGCGTTGATCTGGTATCGACGCATGGAAGAAGTTGCGTCGATTGGATGTCGACGTACTTTTATTCAAGCGTCGAGTTGAGGTCGAGGCATCTGAGCGATTGCGTCGAGTAGAATTCGACGCACTATCATTCATGCGTCGATATGAAGTCGACGCAATTATGTCTTCACAGATTTTATTTTTCCCTTTTTCTGATTGGAGTTTTGTTTCTTTATAACTTGTTTCTTTTGGCTTAGTTGCTTTCTTAGAAGTAGTTTGAGAGTCTTCATCTGTATAGTATGATGTTTCATCAAAATGGTTTATCTCATTGAGGGAGTCTTCTTCCTCATTTTGTGAGTCTTCTTCTTGGATTATTGATTTAGTGGGTTTAGTGAATTTAACAGGGCTCATCCAAGCAGGTTTGTTGGATGGAATTAGGCTGGTTGAGGGATCAACCCCTAGCCCAAGATTTTTATGTCTCCTTGTTTGTTGTTCAGTGATTTCCTTAAGTGTTTGGCTTCTCATTCTTATTGATTCTTCAAAAGCTTTTGCCTGGGATACCTTATCCTTAAGGAGCTGGTTTTCTATTCTAGCCCTTTCTATTTCCTTTTCTATGATGTTAGCCATTAATTCATAATTTTTAGAACATGTAACCTCTTTATTTCTCTGGTTTTTAACCATATTAATTTGTTCTTTTAGATCCTTAATTTCTTGCTTAGCTTTTAGTTGATCTAAACATAATCCTCTAAAGTTTTTTTGAAATCATCACATGAGAAATCTATTTTATTAAAAATGCTTACCTCATCCTTATCCTCAGATTCATCTATGAGAATAAAGCTATTTTCTCTTTCATCTTCAGATGATATGCTTTCTTCTGATCCTGTCTCACTCCACGATTCAACAACATCATCTTTCTTTGAGCCTTCAAGAGCCATTAAGCATAGGTCTTATTGCTTAGACTCTTCATTGTCACTTTTAGAAGAGGAGCTATCCTTAGAGTCTGTTTCACTCCAGGCTTCTGCAATAAAGCCTCTTTCTTTCTTCTTCCCCTTTTTCTTGAGATCTTTCTTTTTCAAATCTTTCTTTGTCTCAGCATTTTCTGGACATTCTGGGGCAATATGTCCAGGTTTCCTGCAAGAATAACACACAATTTCTTTAGTGGGAGTTTTGTCATACCTTGGTTTTGACTCTCTCCTTCTAGATCCATCTGTCCTGGCCCATTTCTTGAATTTTCTGGCCAAGAAACTGAATAGTTCTTCTTCAGTGACAGAGGTTCTTTCTTCTGTTGCTTTTAATGCAATGTTCCTGTCTTTTGAAGAGGTTGGAGTGTTTTCTCTTCTTTTCTTCTCTTCTCTTATTTTCAGAAGTTGCTCATAGGATTTGAGTTTTCCTAAGAGAGCATCTGTTGAAATTTCCCTTTGTCCTCTTGTATCTCTTATTGCCCATATTCTTGAGTCCCATGAATTTGGGAGACTCATCAGTAATTTGTCATTGATTTCTGTGAGAGAGATCTCTCTATCCAGGTTCCTTAATTGGTTGATGATTAGACTGAATCTGTCATACATCTCAGAGATGCTTTCTTCATTTTTCTTTTGGAAGTTCTCAGACTGAGAGATTAATAGAGCCTTCCTATCTTTTCTTTCATCAGCACTTCCTTCTACCATCTTTATGAGAGCCTCCCAAATTTCTTTGGCTGATTCACAGTCAACAACCTTTTGAAAGATTTCATCTAAGAGGGTTGAGACAAGAATGTTCACAGCTTTTGCATCCCATGTTCCTGCCTTTTTCTCTTCAACTGTCCACTCAGCCTTTGGGACAAGTGTTTGAGTCACTTCACCACTTGAGTCTCTTCTATAAGGCTTGGGAGGACCTGTCAAAATAACATTAAATAGTTCTTCATCAATAGAGTTCAGATAAATTTTAATTCTTGTTTTCCAAAGTGCAAACTTTTCAAGGTTGCAAATTGGTGGTCTGGTGGAAGCATAATCTTTGATTTGTGCCATGTGAAAAATAATTTTTAGAAATATATATATATATATATATATAAGAGGTAGGATCTTCTTGATCAAGGAGTTAACCTTTTTAGATCAACCTCCATCTGATACCAATTGAAAGTGCACAGTTAACCTCACTAGAATTCTCTAGAGGGGGGTGAATAGAGATTAAAAATACTTTGTGCAATTATATATATATATATATGTGTGTAATAATCACAGATTTAAACTACCCACACACCAACAAGAATTAAGCAAGTAACGAAGAAAAATAACAAGTAGAAAATCACAGCATAACACAAGAAAATATAGTGGTTCCTCAAACTTTGGGTAGTCCACTCTTCTTCCCCCTTGGTAGGAATTCACTAACTTGCACTGAGTCTTTTGATAAGGAGACTCTTAGAACCAGACTGAGTCTTTTGATAAGGAGACTCTTAGAACCAGACTGAGTCTTTTGATAAGGAGACTCTTAGAACCACTACAACTGAATTTTTTGAAGAGAGATTCTAAAAACTCTTTTACAAGGTTTAAAAGTGAAATAAGAAAGAGAAGAAGAAATAGAACAAGTAGAAGAATATAAGATAATATATATAAGAAGGAATCTTCTTCCTAGCAAGAAGATTAGAAGCACAAGTATAGTGAATATGATCTCTCTTCTATAGTGAGAAGGAGATTGTAAGCTTTTCTCTCTTTTGTGAGAGCTTTCAGAATTTGCAGCAGAATGGCTTAGAAGAAGGAGGAGAAGATGAAAGCTTGATCTTTGCTGCAGCACTATTTCTCAATTGTCTCTCTTTTCACTTGGGAGCTCTTCCTCTTTTTCAAAATGAATATGGTGGATCACTTGTTGTTATTCTCTGTCGACCTCCTTCTTATTTATAGCTCTGTTTAAAATATATTGCTAAAAGAGAATAATCAATTAGCAGACAGAGAATTAGAAAGAGATAAGAGTTTCCATAATCAATATTTCTGTAGAAGGAAATGAATTCATTCTGATTTCAAATAATATCCATAATAGTCTTAATCAAATTAGCCAAGAATCAAATAGAAGGAAAGGCTGATTCAGAACGGCTATAAAAGAATAATATCATTCCATAAAAATCAGATCTACAGAAAGAAGGAAAGAGATCTGGCGTGTTTTTGAATTTCTTATAGATATCGACGTGCGTCGATTACTATTCGACGTAAGCGTCGAATTCATCCTGGCTGGACGTCGAGAGGAGAATAAGGAAGGTGCGTCGACTTTATCAAATGCGTCGACTAGAAGTCAGAGGTACGTCGACTATGATTACGTCGAGTTTTTCTAAGAGTTACTTCGACTCATTCTGAGAGAAACATCGACTATATTTCGACGTTGCGTCGAATACTATTCGACGCATATTTACTTAGCCCAATTTTTCTTACTTAGACTTTATGTTCTACTCAATTCTAGGGGTTAAGATAAATCATTTCCCCAACAAGAGCTTTTGTGGTGTTGGAACTGACCTTTTGCGAGGTCAACTGTGTTTTGCTTCTTTGATGTTTGCGGTTGGAGGATGAGACCCAGATGGTGTTGGAACCTACTACGTGGGGCGAATGACGAGTGATTCGAGCCGGGTAGTGGGAGGTTCGCATTACCGACCTGGGGGATTTTGTTGATTGTAGAGGACGAGACCCAGATGGTGTTGGAACCTACTACGTGGGTGAATGGCGAACGATTTGAGCAGAGTAGTGAGAGGTTCGCGTTACCGTCCTAGGGATGTCATTGATAGTAGCGGTGAAGGGCAAACGCTTCGAACCGTTTGTGAGCGCGAGGAGCAGGCCCTGGTGACGCGGTTTAGAGGATGAGATCTAGATGGTGTTGGAACCTTCTACGTGGGCGAATGACGAGCGATTCGAGCCGAGTAGTGGGAGGTTCACGTTACCGATCAGGGGAATGTCATTGCTAATGGCAGTGAAGGGCATATGCTTCGAACCATTTGCGAGCGCGAGGGGCAGACCCTGGCGACGCGATTTAGAGGACGAGACCCAGATGGTGTTGGAACCTACTACGTGGGCGAATGACGAACGATTCGAGTCGGGTAGTGAGAGGTTCACGTTACCGACCTGGGGGATGTCGTTGATAGTAGCGGTGAAGGACATACACTTTGAACCGTTTGCGAGCGCGAGGGGGCAGGCCCTGGCGACGCTGCAACCTACTGCGGGGAGAAGGACAGACATTCGATCAGCGACAGTGAGAGGTTTATGTGAGCACGCTGCCCGGAGGCAGTTGCTGTTAATATAGCGCGCTACCCGGAGGCAGTTGCTGTTAATATAGCACGATGACTGGAGGCAGTTGTTGTTAATACAAATAGACGTTCTCTCATTTGGGCGCTGGGAATACGTAGCTTTGGTAGCGCGGACGATGATTGTCTTATACAGGCCTTTCTCTAGGGATATCCGTCTTGAGGGTTGCCCCCCAGTCCTTCCTGGCGGGCTGCTAGCTAATCTCCTGCTGGCCGAATTGGTGCCCTTCAAAAATTATGAACTTATTCACGTGTGAGCCTTCCCTCTGCAGGATCATGGCTTGCTGCTTCAGGGCGGTTGTGAGGATACTGTGCTTCAGGTTCTCCGTTAGGACGGGCCTCGCGGTCTTGGACATTCGTACTGGAGAGCTCTCCTTCGGGTTTGCTGATAAGCGAATGGAGGGGGAGATAGATCAGCATGCCCCCCTCCCCCCCCCCCCCCCCCCCCCCCGGGGATTGACCCTCTACATGTGCGGATGATTTTTCCATCCATGATCTTTAGTCACGAGTACGGTTGTGCAACGGGTACTATCTTCAGAGTCTTCTTCAAGCTTTGGGGGAACTCTTTCTCACAGACTGCGTCAAACTGTTGTAGTCCACTCAAGGCTCCGATAGACTAGATAAAATTGAACTGTCTTAGCCCGGGAGCGTTCGAGAGTGCAAACAGTCACAAAAAAGGGAAAGTTGACAAGACAATTTTTTTAACGTGGAAAACCCGTCAATTGGGTGAAAACCACGCGGCAGGGTCTGTGCCGGCCAAAACTTATACTATTTGTTGGTTATTGTACAAAGTTGTTTTGAAGAACTCGAGGGAGACAGACCGCCTCTCGTTACAATTGTTGAGAGAGAGGTGCTCGGTGGGTGACAAGCCACCGATCACGGAGGTAAGTATTTTGTCTGCTGTAGAGGGGAATGTTGTGCTCTGAGCGCTGCGGAGATTTTGACTGCTACTTGAAGGTTGGATTGATATGCTCTATGCGTCTTTGTCTTTACGGCTTGTCTCCTACTGCTCCAGAGGAGTTTGGAGTACTGATCTTGCTGGTGGATGGCACGCTTGTTGCTGCGTGTGTGGGGGTGTGCTTGGAGCGGAGCGCATGGAGCAGCACTTGGGGCGAAGCGCACAGAGGTGCGCTGGGAGTAGAGCGCACGGAGGCGCGCTTGGAACGGAGCGCACAGAGGCGCGCTTGAAGCAGAGCGCACAGAGGCGTGCTTGGAGAGGAGCGCACAGAGGCACACTTGGAGAGGAGCGCACGGAGGCGCGCTTGGAGCAGAGCGCACGGAGCGCGCTTGGAGCGGAGCGGTCTGGAGAGCGGAGCGCACAGAGGCGCGCTTGGAGCAGAGAGGTCTGGAGAGCGGAGCAAATGGAGGCGTGCTTGGAGTGGAGCGCACGGAGGCGCGCTTGGAGAGCACGGAGGCGCGCTTGGAGAGGAGCGCACGGAGGCGCCCTTGAACGAACAGAGGCGCCCTTGGAGTGGAGCGCACGGAGGCGCGTTTGGAGTGGAGCGCACGGAGGCGCGCTTGGAGCGGAGCGCACAGAGGCGCTCTTGGAGAGGAGCTCACAGAGGCGCGCTTGGAGTGGAGCAAACGGAGGGGCGCTGGGAGCGGTCTGGAGAGCGGAGAGCTCGGAGGCATGCCTGAAGCGGAGCGTGTAAGACCCCCCCTCCCCAGACCTGCACCGGGTTCAGGGAGGGGGGATCTTACGGCCCAAAGATTGCCACTAGTGCTTCCCGGATGGCAACTATCCACCCTCTCAAGCACTGAGTGGCCTCCTTGTCAGGCACGAGAATCACAACATCACATCAGAACGCACAGCGGAAGCAATCGAGATAAACAAAACCAAGCATACTGCTTATATTTATATATTTAAATAGGGCCGAAGCCTAATGTTTACAACCACTGCCTCGGGGCTACATAGATCATAACAAAGGCCCTAGGCTAGTCCTATACTCTAGGACTCACGTCTCGGAAGATTGGGGGAGAGGCTAGAGTGTCTGATCGAGCCATCTCTAAGGATGGTAGCTCATCCTGCGGTGCGGGGTCTACGCGCTGTCCCATCTCCTGTGATTGGTTATAAGAAATAACCGTTAGTCACAGAGCTAAGTAGAAAATACATCCCCTCCCCGGATCCATATCCGGGGGCGGGCTAAAGGACAGAAATAAATAGCCGAAGAAAAGAAGAGGGTTAGCAGCAGGTAATCATATATATATATATATATATATATATATACACATATATATATATATATCTACAGATAGGGCCTCCCACCCTACTATCCATAGTCGCGCAGTATAGTAAATACACAACACTATCTCGCGCATACTCGTACTCAGGTATTCAAACCTGTACGCACACAAAAGACCCTGTGTCGACACAGTTTAGACCGCTTTATTTCAAGCAGGGGAGCTAACCCCGCGGGCCTCACCGATGTGGTCGTCGGTGACAGTGGCCAGTCTTGCCACTTCTGAGAGTAGTCGTACCGTATCCCTCAGGCCCTCCTGTACAACTTGGTGTACTAACTGGATGTGAGCGACATCCGGCGAACTGATTTTTAGGCCGACCAGCGGAGGAAAAACTGCATGTTCGGAGTGGTGATAACCTGCTGTGCACATCTCCCTGTCGCCATGAGTCGTCAACCCACCCGCACCGATACGAACGGTCTGCGGGCGTGACCGACCCGCCACTTCCAAACAATCTTCAACTGCTTAAATACAGAAAGAACGCCTTAAGACGCGCGGCAACTTACTCAACCGGTCATACGACCTCTGACCGGGAGGTTCAGCGGTATGAGGGCTCCTTACTTGGGGTTAACCTGGGAGGAGGGGCTCAACTCTGGGTTTTCCCCAACTAAGGCCTCGCAGAAGGGAGGATAAGCACCGCTTGCTAGCGTAGGACCGAAGTTAGCGCTGAATTAGAAAGTGCAATTTAAGCAGTAAAATAGGCCGGAAGCAGGGGGCCATAATATCAAGCAGTAAAATAGGCCGGAAGCAGGGGGCCATAATATCAAACAGTAAAATAGGCCGGAAGCAGGGGGCTATAATAACAGGACAAGTGCGAGACTGGAGAAATGAAAGTACTGAAAGCAGTAAATAAGGACCAGTGCGGGACTGGAGAATTGAAAGTACTGAAAGCAGTAAATAAGGACCAGTGTGAGACTGGAGAAATGAAAGTACTGAAAGCAGTAAATAAATAAATGGTTAGTAGTCCAATCACTCCATAACAGAAGGCTTCAACGTTGACTCCGTTCGTAGGAGGAGGTTCTGCTTTCTCCCCGTTCATAGGGGTTCTACTCCGTTCCCAGGAGTTTATTTACGTTCCATGAGATTTAATATTTTCCCTTTGCCGTGGATTCATTTTTATTATTATCTCGGCGTTACTGTATTGCGGCGTCGGCCGCGATCTCGTCCCAATTTTCGCGTCGATATTTTAAACCCAATCGATTCCACAGATCGATACGCATAATTTTTATTTTACCGCTAAAATGTGCGTCGTGCGGACGCCGATTTATTCCGATGAATTTCGCTCCCTTTCGAGCGTTTATTTTTGCTTGTAAAAGCTTTTAGAGGACCAAAATAATATGTCACACTCCCCAACTTTAATAGTAGTTGTAAAATACCCTTGATTAGAGCCTATGATTTTTGGTGATTTTTCCCAACGCATTTGGCCTTTAATTTTCTCAGAATAAACCTTTGGTAGGGTTTTAAAAATAGAAAATGACTTCCTAAAAATCCCAAAAAATTACAGGAGGTGCCCCTTAGGGTGGGGCACATTTTTCATTCAGGAAGTTTTTGTCAAAACTGCCCCATTTTTCCTCAGAAAAATGGGGAAGGGGGAAAGGCAGTTGGGGTGCGGTTAGAGGCAGGGAGAAGGCGCAGGGGTCTTGCACCATGCGCCCTCCCGCGGCTCCCACAGCGGATCTACGGCGGATCCGCTGTGGGGGCACACATGTGGAGGCGGGAGGCGGGAATCCAGAAAACGGGAGCCGCCCGATCTCCTGGGGGAGATCGTGCGGCTCCCGTCTATAAGACGGAAGGCGGCCGCTGCCGCCGCCGGGTAGCGGCCGGCTGGGGCCGGCGCCGCCACCGGTCGATGCGTCGGGGGCCGGCGACCACTCCGGTAGTGGTCCGGCGGCCTGTCACCGCCGGCTGCCACCGAATAAGAGGTAAGAAGGGGGCGGGAGACGGTGGCGTGGCCTGCATGCATGCTCGCCGCGCCGCCGCCTCTACGGGGAGAGCTGGCGGTGTCGCCCCCGTTCGGTGCGCCGGGGGCCGGCGACCACCCCGGTGGTGGTCCGGCGGCCTTGCGCCGCCGGCCGCCGCCGGAGGTGGGGTATTTCCTGTACAGGAAACGAAAGAAGGGGGGGGGGGGGGGGGGGGCTGGGCCACGGGCGCCGCCGGGGCTGCGTCCTCCGGCGGCCCGGCCGCCTCCTCTTCGTCGGCGCCAAGGCCCCCGAGTGGGGACCTACTCCCCCCCAGCGCCACCCCCGGCGCTGGGGGCTTGGCTTCCACGGCCAGCCTCCACCCGAGCCTTACAAGGCTCGGGGTGGTGCTGGCGGCGCTCTGGCGACGGGGAGGGGGTCGGCCTGGCTCAGGGGAGTAGGAAGGAGGAGGGGGAGATGTCTACCTGTAGGGGTGGTGGAGCTCGAGAGTTTGAGGGGCGGCCGGCCATGGTGGGGAAGGAGGTGGCGGCGGTTTGAGGTTGGGCAGGGCTCCGACAGGGGGCTGGCTGGGCTAGCCGGCAGGGAAGAAGGAGGAGGAGCTGGGGGGAGGGTTGGCACTCAGGGAGGGGGCTGAGCCCCTCCTTATATAGAGGAGGGGGGTGGCCTCCCCTCTCCTTCCTTTTAGCCCACGTGGCTAAAAGGAAGGGATGGGTGGGGGGAGATATTTTCTCCCCCCCCCCCCTTCTCTCTCCTGCCCCCTTGCCCCAATAGGGGGCTGCCTATCCATGGGCAGCCCCCTCCCTTGGGGGAGGGGCTTCTCTCTCCCCCCCCCCTTTCTTCTCTTTTCTCAACAGATTTCAAGCTTGGGGGAGGGGGGGGGGGGGGGGGGGGGTTTGACCGAGGTCAACTTAGGGCGGGGTCCTTCATGGTCCCGGGGTCCATCAAGATTTGTCGGGGCCGATGCCGAGTTTGTGTGCTTCATATTTCGTGTGTTGCACTGAGGTGGTCTGCATAGTCCTAAAATGACATACTCTCCATACGACCTCGGATCGAGGCGCAACGAATTCCTTTGCACTTGTATCGTTTATATGAATCTAATGGAACTGACAGAAGTCATTTCGGAGTATGTTTGGCCACTATCCCACTATAGTGGGGTAGCGGCGCACAACGATACTCAAAATGGTCGTTTTCTCTAAACGACCTCGGATTGAGGTGCAACGAATTCTGTTGCACTCGTATAGGTCACACGAGTCTAACGGGACTGACGGAAGTCAGATCGGAGTATGTTTGGCCACTATCCCACTATAGTGGGGTAGCGGCGCACAACGATACTCAAAATGGTCGTTTTCTCTAAACGACCTCAGATCGAGGCGCAACGAATTCCGTTGCACTCGTATAGGTCACACGAGTCCAACGGGACTGACGGAAGTCCGATCGGAGTATGTTTGGCCACTATCCCACTATAGTGGGGTAGCGGCGCACAATGATACTCAAAATGGTCGTTTTCTCTAAACGACCTCAGATCGAGGCGCAATGAATTCTGTTGCACTCGTATTGGTCATACGAGTCTAGCGGATCTGACAGAAGTCAATTCGGGATTCGTAGCACATAACCCCTCATCGGGTTATGTCTACCGTTCGGGCCTACTTTATTGGGCTCACTAGGGCCTAGTGACCCAATAAAAGTCGGGATGTTACAGAGCGCACTGAGGCGCACTTAGAGCGGAGTGCACGGTGGCGCGCTTGGAGCGGAACGCTCGCTCGAAGGTGGTTGAACACCTTCGTAGGATCTTCAAGGTGCTCGAAGATCTTCGAAGAAGCTCTAAGGATTCTTCCATGGCGAAGGAGATCTGCGAAGGCGCTCGAAAATATTCGAAGATGCTCGAAGATCTTCGAAGGATTCTTCGAAGGCGAAGGAGATCTTCGAAGGCGCGCGAAGATCTTCCTTGCTCGAAGGAGGAAAGGAGGGAAAAGAGAAAGATCCAAATGAGAGAAGCCATGAGGTTCTATTTATAGGCCCCAGAGGTGGTTACGGTAGTTATGCGGTTATTCGCATGCAGTAACCACCATAATTGTTATTTGCAGCCCGATTTCATATAAATTAATAGACATATTTCATAATAATTCACTATGCAATGGCAGATATGATTTCAGATATTTACACCCACCCAAAATGAGTGGTTACGGTGGTCATGTGGCTACCCGCACACCATAACCAATTTATGTGTTATACGCACACCCATTTGTATAGTTTTGTGGTGATATGTATTCATAGGACAGATATGGTTATGTGCACACCATAACCATATTATTTGCTATACGCAGACCGTATTTAAGGATTTTACTATATACATCCCACGATATGCGATTTTACTATCTGCACCCCCATGTTAGAGCATTTTACTGTTTGCACCCCATGATGGGGTATTTTACTATTTGCACTCAATGATGAAGGATTTTACTATTTACACCCCAATGTTGGAGGATTTTACTATTTACACCACATGTTGGAGGATTTTACTATTTGCACCCCATGATGAGTGATTTTACTATTTGCGCCCCCATGCCGGAGGATTTTACTATTTGCACCCCATGATGAGGAATTTTACTATTTACACCTCCATATTAGATGTTTTTACTATTTGCACCGCACGATGAGAGAATTCACTATTTGCACCCCCATGTTGGAGGATTTTACTATCTGCACCGCATGATTAGGGATTTCACTATTTGCACCCCATGTTGGGTGGTTACAGGGCTAGTCGGGTTTACTTTGATCAACCTCTTTTCCTCCACTAAATGAGGCGGGTGCTTTGGCTATTCGCAGCCCGGATTAAGGGGGGTACCTATCAAGTATTAATGATCAGGATGATTGTTACCTCTCTGATTCCGATAATGAAGACAATGAATTGTCCAAAGAATTACTAACATCTAGTCGGAAGTGTAAATAATCCTATGAGGATAGTTTAGCAAAATTAGATATCGTGGACCCGCATCTTAACCAAATCTAAGCATGACGATATGTGAACATACCTGGCGACCTAATAGTTGTAGTAATGATAAATCTTGTACCTACTGCTTCAGCTACCCTACTTTACTGTTAAAATACCAATGTACTACATGTTTAATCGAAGTTCGTAAATTGTCTACAAGACAAACATCCAGCTTTTCTTACAAATCCATCCAGTCTCCCTGTACAACGCCGCCATGATATTATTGAACTTAGAAACTCGATATCGAAAATCGGATCAGTGACTTAAAAACCAAGTTTCAACCCTCCAAAAGGATATTACAAATATTTTCTGCCTTTTTGATACCTTATATAATTATGTTCATGCCCAATAAGCTTTGTCTAGTAATGCATACGATAAATGCATATTTATAAATAGATCATCCCCGTAACCAACTCTATATTACTCAAGCTTTAGATTCAACAATAAAGCCCTACCTAGCAGCAAATAAATTCATTCGCAAACTCTGTGCCCAAGTAGTTCTTACCGAAGCACGCCTAGCCTTTTTGAAAGACAGGTATCTATATAGCCCGGAAAGTGCTCCTCAAACTACGCACCCAACATCGCCCACTTCTCCAGCTAGTTGAGCAGCAATGTGATCCAACTTTTTTGTAGCAAAAATATCCCTATCAAACCTCTCCCTAAAAAAATAAGACACGATCCTCAAATTTATAACCTCAAGATCCATCCACGTTTCAAAATTCACAATTGTATTTTTAGAATAAAAATATGTCATAGTGTCAAGCTTATAGATGATATGTGGGAATCGGGGAGTTGACCATCAAACCCTCAAAATTTTGTTTTTCAAGAAAATAAATTTATTATGAAAAACATTTAAATTATATTTTTATTTGAATTTTATTGTCATCAATAAATAATTTATTGACAAATCAACAATTAATAAGAAAGCATAGGCAAATAAAGATGGAGAGATAGATGGCTCGAGAATTTCTATATATTAGTTTTCACTGCCTAACCATAAAATCAAATGAAATTAGTATAATCATTTAATCACAAGAGAAAATTGACCCTAACTCCAAATTAATATATATAATAACTAGTCCAATGAAAAAAAAAACAACATTTATCATTCAAATTATGAGAGAAATCGTTAGATTTCGGTATCCTAATTTAAATGTCTGAAAGTTGTACAAAATTTTTAATGCAAAAATAGGCCCGCTGAAATTGTAACGGCGAGCCGGTCGAATTCGCGACAAAAAATATTTTATTCAACCAAACTATTTTTTTGGGAACCCTATCAAAGTTAGTCAAGTTCTAGGGTTGGGATTGATGGATAAGGTTTTTATTAAATTTTTAACTAAAAGGATATTTGATAGTGTACATTGCGTTTGCGATTATTAATTTTATGCGCAATTAAATCATTCCTGAATGTTAACAAATATTTTTTATTATATAAATGGTACGGTTAGACAATATTTTTTTTGGCGTAATTTGAATTTGGGGCAATTAAATAGTATTTTTAGGCCCAGTTATCATACGAGAAATTCTTAAATCTTAGCAAATAAATTATTGTTCCTGATAAAAAAAATATAAGTATATAAATATAAATATATGTTGACAATGCACTCTGCTGATGAAAAGGATCTCTTACAAAGTATATGAATATGTATTATCATCCCTGTTGGTATTATTGGATTTATAAAATGTTTCGTTTTAACATAACTATTACTCGTAACATCTACATTTTGCTGTATATTTACTCACTATTAATCTTTATAATTATTGCACATTAGATAATATCTGATTTTACTTATACCAACTGCAAATTTGCTCTTTTTTATTTAAAATATTCAAAATTAATATAAATCTCTCTAAATACTACATTTTCTATCTCCTTTTCAAAACTTTAGGCCACATTTTAAATAAAAACTACCGAAACAACTCAAATTAAACATCTCTTTTTAAAAAATAAAATAAAGGTAAAATAGTCAAATTGGTCTCTTAAGTACGTACAAGTATAGTTTCAAATTGGTCTCATAACTTTCATTTTGTTCGAATGAGTCCCTTAGCTTTCACCTGATTTCCAATCAGTCCTCTTTTATCCCCTTTCCGTTAATTAATTCACAGTAACATGAATTTGCCGTCCATGGAGAAAACCTAGCTTCCTGAAAACCCTCGGCTCGGTTGGAGAAAAGTACCGTCACTTGCGCTCCCTTGCCTCTCCCCGCCGCTAGAGCCCTAATTCATCACCCTCCCCCTCGCTCGTTTATAGATTTTGGTCAACTAAATGTCTCTCCTTTCTTCGTTCCGATCATCTTTAAATGTTTCGGTCGTATGATAAGATATCCTTCTATGCTCTTCGATTTAAGAGGGTTATTGGATTGCCTTAAGAAATTTTTTTTAGGTTCGGTCTTATGATAAGATATTCTTCTATGTTTTTCGATATACATGAAATAAACCACTAAACTTCTGACTGCTCTAAAGGTTCTAATGGTTGAAGAGTTATTTTAAAATGAGAAATTTAAGTGATGCTTTTAATGAAAACAGGAAAATAGTCGCATATAATTGTTATCTTTTGTTCAGCAACCAGTCCAGAGAAAAATACTGCATTTTTAATGTGTTAGTTTTAGGATTGATTTGAAATAAAAAATATAAAGTTAACTATTTTGCCTAAAATAAATTTTGAATTGTTAAGCATAATTGTTTTGACTATAAATTAAGAAGTGTATATGGTGCATTAATTCTATATTTTGAGTATAAATGTTTGACTTCAGGTAGTGCAATGGGGAGAAGTGAACATGATGGAGGCAGAACGCCGCCTGCTCGCCAACGCACTCCTCGACGACTTCTCCAACCAGAGATTCGTCCTCCTCTCCGAATCCTGCATCCCCCTCTACAACTTCAACTTCGTCTACTCATATCTCATCAACTCCACCGCCTCATTCGTTTCAGCATACGACGATCCAGGCCCCGGTGGCCGCGGCCGCTACAACCGCCGCATGGCCCCCTTCATCCCTGCCTCCCGTTGGCGGAAGGGCTCCCAGTGGTTCGAACTCGGCCGCGACCTCGCCCACGAAGTTGTCTCCGACAACTACTTCTTCCCCGTCTTCCGCCGCTTCTGCCACCCTTCCTGCTACGTCGACGAGCACTACCTGCCCACCATGCTCGCCATGCGCTTCGCCCCGCGCATCGCCAATCGCAGCGTTACGTGGGTCGACTGGTCTCATCCTAGCGCGCACCCGACCCGCTTCATCCGGCCCGCCGTCACGGTCGACCTTCTCCGGTGGATGAGGGGCAGCGCCACCTGCAACTATAACGGGAGGAACACGACGAACTGTTTCCTTTTCGCGAGAAAGTTTCATCCCAACTCGTTGACCCGATTGATGAGGTTCGCTCCCAAGGTCATGGGTTTTGGTGGTCGAAGCCCGACATAGTTCTTTATTTTTCTATTTTCGACCTATTATTTATTTTGTTCATAACTCATTTGTCAAATATAATTTTATTATTTTCATACAACTTAATATATATTATAATCTATTTTAAAAAATAAAATACAATGTATATTTAAATAATTGGATCATATTCTCAAATTAAAATTAATGATGAAAATATATTAATTTGAAATTTTTGTAAGTAAAACTCTTAAACTTACTATGAGAGTCTATCATTATGCATGTCAACTTTATTAAAGTTGATTCGAAAAATAACGATAAAAATTAATTAATTTAATTTATAAAAGGTAAAGATGAAAAATTAATAATATATATAATTATAATATTTTTTTAAACAAAATTGAAAAATTATTTATTATTCTGTAGTTAGTTCTTTTTAAATAAAAATCAGAGGTAGTTTGTTTTTTTCCTATTTTTGAACGATTAATTATTTTGTTCATAACTTCATAATTCATATGTAATATATATGATAATATTAAGATAAAGCTTTATTATTTAATCCATCCGAAAAACCCTAAATACCTAACGAAAATGGCAATGTTGGCGGAAAGAACAATGGGTAGGAATCCATGAGGGGAGGGGAGGGTCGTTCTCAAGTTTTAAAATGGGGATCCTCTAGTTCAGCGGGGGATTGGCCCCTTCTTTATGGACTCACAACAAGATCCTCCTCCAGGATAATTCGAGCACCTCTCCTCCCTCCTTTTCTATATTTCTTTTATCCCAACAGTTTTGAAAGGGGAGGGTTGTTCTTCCCTTGTCACCAGGTCATTCTTGACATCCTTATTTCATGATATAAAGAAGGGAGAGAATCCCTGTGAGGACAGGGTGCATGTTGATAGTCTGCCTATTAATAGTTCCAATCTGGATGATCATGTTAAACATATTACAGATCTGGTTGATGATAGAATGACATCTGAGGGTATTGACCCTGACAAAACTATTGGAAATACTCTTAATATAGAAGAGGTGGATGTTGAACTGCTGAGAAGAATACTAAGACGAATGATGTTGAGATAACAGATCCAGCTACTACATATGTTGAAAAGATAGTTGTGATAAACGAGTTTAATCTTGATGATGATCTCCTAGATATGTGCAATTCTGAATGGATGAGTTTTGTCTTGAATCTTTCTCAGGAGAAACCAACCTGATAGAAAATAGGTATATTATCTAATTCACCTAGGGGGGGGTGAATAAGTATTTTGTATTTTACTTAGTTGATATAGATAGTTAAATCTATTGTAAGCTAGTAATCAAGCAGACCCAGAAAACACACAAGTGTTTATAGTGGTTCCCCAAGACAGTGTGTCTATGGGTAGTCTACTTTCCCCCTTCACCTTTCTAACAGTGTGTTAGACAAGACCAACTTCTCCAATCTCAGCTACAAGATCTTACAGTGTAGATCCTTCAAGATCTCTCAGGCTTGCTCCAAGCCCTACCTCAGGCCAGTTAGCCTTACAACTCAGGCTTTACAGCCCTACAACCTCAGGTTTAGCAGGCCTACAACCTCAGGCCTAGCATCCCTACAACCTTAGGCCTAACATCCCTACAAGCTCAGGCCAAATAGCCCTACAATAAGAGAGTATTATGATTACTACAACAAACAGCATTGAGAAGATGTCTTCTGTAGTTCCTACACAGCTTGTGCTTTTAAGTAGCTTAGATGGATGACGATTTCTGAGCCAGCTACTTTCTGATCTTCCTCTTCAGTTGAAGGATGAAGGATCACCTTGCTCTTCTTTGTAGGAGAGCAATCTTTATCTCTCATACTCTTCTTCCATGTTCAGTGAGCAGGAGGAGAGTGAGATTTTAAGGGCCGTCAATGGAACAATAATAATTTCTTTTAGCACCAGACCAGCACTTTCAAAAGTGCCCTAAGTTCTTCTTTTATACTCTGCACATCTTCAACGACACTCAAGGGAAGGCTCTGACATATTGGGAACAGATGGGTGGCCCTAATCTCCCTTTATAGCTGTTTTCGCCAAAGGCGTGTCGCGCCACTTGTCTTCTTCAAGATTTGAATCAGTCTCAGCGGTTGGGCAACTGTCGTCCCAGTGGATCCGCTGAAATAGTTTTTCTTCTCAGTGGATTATGTCTATCTGCAGCTCAGTAGAGATATGCTGCTTCTCAGCGGCACCTGTCCTCGTCTCAACGGTTCAGATGAGATAGAGACACTTTCTCAGCTGTTTGGTCAGCAGACCCCTGAACATATTCTATTGTATGGAATATCATCACCCTGTACAACCCTTGAGATAAGGTAGAGTTTATCAAATACAATATGTACTTAGCATTGTGAGTGATGCCAATTCAAATCAAGGGAACATTGAGGGCAATATTCCCAACAATCTCCCCCTATTTGAAGAAGGCAGAACATTCCCAATGCTAAGGTACATAACCAACAAAAACTTATCATGCAAATGTACTACATATCATTCATGATATCATAACATCCAGAAGATAACATTATTTAGGCATTACAACAAAAATCATGACAAATAATACAAGGTGATTATGATATCAACATTGTTTGTTATTAGAAACTTGGCATCACAGACTATTTGAAGCAATAGTACAGAAAAGAGAATATTAAGCTTTGACAAATATTAGCCCATAACATACACACTTATTTTCAACAGGATTTTCATTGTCAATTCTATTCAAGAGTTAATACATAGATCTAGTTCCACTTTGATTGACAGAAACAATTTATGTTTTCCTTTTCTTGAAACTTTCAGCCTTGTTGACATCAGCAACTTCCTTCCCTTTAGCAGCAACAGCCTTTAGCTCAGCAACTTTCTTCTTGTTTTCCTGTCTTTTGAAATAAAGGAAAGGTTTGGGAATATATTTTGAAGGCATTCTTTTTGGATTGCACTTCATCACAAGGTTTTCTTTGAAGATCAAGTCCCTCAGAGAATTTCTTTCCAAGTGTCTTATCCATTCTTCAGCTGGGTAGATCCTGTCAATGCCTTTGGTTTACCCAAGCATTCAGAATAATGCTTTTGGAGTCATCACTCCAATACTCAAAATCAGGATCATTGTCCTTCTCCATCCTTTGCATAGCCATAAATTCTTCAGCTAGCATGACTTGTTCTCTTTTTCTCTTCTTTGTCAGGTGAGCATTCTGAGCTAGTCTGGCTTGCCCCTCAAATTCAAAGCCTTCCTTGCTGAAGTTGTCCTGCAGAGGAAGATTTAAGGCTATCCTTGTACCCTGTAGCACTTGAAGAGCTAACTCAGAGTTGGTCTCAGCATTGGCCACCTTCCCCTTTTTGGCTTCTTCAACCATTTTTGCTTCTAGGGATTGGGAGGCAGCAGCTATAGAGCCAGAGAGAGTTTGGAAAGCATTTTCCAAGTCCCCCTTTAGGTCATCCTTCATCTTCTCTAACTCTCCAAGCATTGTGGTGGTTGTTTTCCAGACAAAGTCTTCAATGTGATTAGAGGCTTGTTCTATGACTTCATTTGTCTTGCTCACATAATTCTTGACATAGCTTATGTCTTTCTCTGCCAATAGGAGTTGTTTGTCCATTGATCTCAAGATAGTGTTCTGAGCAATCACTGTGTGTTCTGCTAGATCAAACCATTCTGTCATTTGTTTATTTAGGATTGCTGTATCTTCCTTTATTTCCTTTACTTCAGCCATAATTTCTTCCTTCAAAGATTGTAATCCATTATCAATATAGTTCTTTATTGAAAGCATATGACCTTCAATTAAGGTACTAATAGAGCTGAGGAGATTGTCATGAGTTGTTGTAGTTGTTAAACTCAGCTCCTTTTCAACTTGAGCATGGATTTGCTCCCCCTCAATCTGAGCAGGGATTCCCCCCCCCCCCCCCCCCCCCCCCCCCCCCCCTCAATGTGAGTACTAGTAACTTTATTATCTTATAGAAAGATTTAAAGTTAAGATTTGTTGTAGAATTAAAAATTGTGTGACAAGCAAAGGATTTAATAATATGTATGATACCTAATGACTTCTCTAGATCCTTTTCAATATATCTCTCTTGCTCCTCCTCACTAGGAGCATTAGTATTGTACTTATTTGGAGATGTGTTGAGCTGCTCCCCCTCAGAAGCAGGAACATCATTTGCCTCATCATTTTCCCAGTAACCTGCTAGTTCAGGTAGGATTTGATTTAATCTTTTGTTTAGGTTGAGGATAATTGAAGCAATCTCATCTTTAAGAACAATAGGGTCATTGTCTCCATTGTCTTCAGGAGAGGAGTGTGAGATTGTGATATTTCTATTAGTAGTGCCACCTTCTTCTTCATCCTATGATGCACTATCTCAGCACCATCATCTCTTTCTTGTTCAGGATTAATGCCTGCATGACCTTCAGTGTCATGATTATCTCCTTGGTTATCCTTTGGAGGACTGCTGGCTGGAACTTGATTGTCCAGATCATGTACATCTTCTTCTGGCTCTTGTTCTGAGTCAGAGCATATCATTCTTCTTCTCCTCATTCCCTTCACTAAAATTGGCTTTTTCTTTTCCTTCAATTGAGAAGGTTGGCTTATTGGAAGAACCCTAGAGAATCTGTCTAGGATTTTTATGTCTATTCTTTTTAGGTAATGGAGGTTTGATCCTTTGGACTTATCAAAGTAGTCTGGGTAGGTATTGAGAAGATAGATGGAGAGGATTCTTCCTAGGTTGGGGGTTTGTAGACATTCTATTGTTCTTTGAAATAGTACCTCTGCCCAGGAGGTCTTCTTCTTTAGGATTACTCTTGACATCAATTCAAACATGTGTTTGGAGATTGTGTCATGAGAGCCTGGCTTGCACAATATGGCCTTGCCAACAATGTCAGAGAGCAATTTGCCTCTCTGGTTGAAGTACTTCCTCTTTAGTGAGCCAAGTTTGGCATTACAATAGGCACACCATTGTAATGCTTTGTCTCTGTCTTCCTCTGAAATAGCTTCTTCTTCTTCTTCACTGCAGGAGGGCAGTTGAAGGGCCTTTTCAATTTTCTTAGGGGATAATTTTATCCTCCTGCTTCCTATCTTTCCCTTAATAGATGACTTTGAGGAGGACAGCTTAGCACTGGAGAATAATTCCAGAACTTCTGTTTTGAGAATTGTGGAGAGCTCAGATAGGGTATATTCAAGTCCTTAGGCAGATAGAAGATCAATCACAACTTTTATTTCTTCTGGAGCATGCAAGAACCCATTCCTAACTATTTCATAGCCTTCATGCAACTCTTTTGCCATCTTTGGCACCATTTCTTCTGTATTCCAGGTCGCTGAGTCGGAGGGGAGAATGGTTCGTCTCGCCGGCTAGGTTGAAGGAAAGTGTGATATTTTAATCAATCCTTATGTTATTTATAGAGGCCGGAATTAGGTGTTAGGTTTGCTCTAATTGTATAAGTTGATTAGACTTAATCAATTTATTTGAGTTTTCATTCCTGATGAATCAAATTTGACCAGTTTGATATTTAAGCAATCTGACTCAGCGGTACAACTGAGAAGGAGTGGTTATCCGCTGGGACAGTAATTACCAACCGCTGAGACAGTTTTATTCGTCTCAGTGGTTTAGATGAGATCACACTTTCAGTTGATTTCATGATCTGGTACAGGGGCTAGATACATGACCTGCACTTGGTAATAATCTTGTAGATAACAATTTTTTAACAAATTAAAGCTTGTTATACATGTGACACTTGCTATATTAAACTAGTGATTTACAACATGAGCAAAACATATAAGTTTGCAGAATCAGATTTATTCTAAGTTCAACATTCCAAGCTTAATTTTACAAGCATTAAATTTAACTTCATCCAAAGGCTTTGTGAAGATGTCAGCAACTTGTTTGTCAGTGGGGACAAATTCAAGGCATACATCATTACACTCTACATGTTCTCTAATGAAATGATACCTTATATCTATATGCTTAGTCCTGCTATATGAGACAGGATTTTTAGCTATAGATATGGCACTGGATGAATCACAATATAGTGGAGAATTATTTACCTTGAGGTTATAATCCTCTAACTGATGTTGCACCCACAGTAGTTGAGCACAACAGCTCCCTACAACTATGTATTTAGATTTAGCTGTGGATATTGCCACACTGGTCTGTTTCTTGCTGCTCCATGAGATCAGCCTTCTTCCTAGGAATTGACAAGTCCCACTTGTGCTCTTCCTATCTTCCTTGCATCCTGCAAAATCTACATCTGAATAGCCAGTTAGTTCAAAATCATTGTTCTTAGGGTACCAAAGGCCAAGATGTTGGTTGCCCTTAAGGTATCTTAGAATCCTTTTTGCAGCTGAGTAATGAGATTCTTTAGGGCAGGCTTGGTACCTAGCACAAACACATGTAGCATACATAATGTTTGGTCTACTAGCAGTAAGATACAACAATGATCCAATAATACACCTATACATGGATTCATCAAAGGTCTTGCCCTTCTCATCCTTGCCAGGGAGTTGTTGGATCCCATTGGACTTTTCATGGTGGAGGTTGATTCCATCCCAAACTTCTTAATTAGCTCCCTAGTGTACTTGATCTGAGAGATAAAAATCCCATCATCAGACTGTTTCACTTGGAGGCCTAAGAAGTACTTTAATTCTCCTATACTGCTCATCTCAAACTCCCCCTGCATTAGATTGGCAAATCTTTTGCAGAGGTTGTTATCTGTAGACCCAAAGATTATGTCATCAACATAAATCTGGACTAGAAGACACTTGTCATTTGTTTCCCTAAGAAACAATATACTATCTACCTTTCCCCTCAAGAATTTGTTCTTGATGAGAAAACTAGACAAAGTCTCATACCAAGCCCTAGGGGCTTGTTTAAGACCATATATAGCTTTCTTAAGTAAATAAACATGGGATGTAAGAGTAGGATGGACAAAACCTGATGGTTGTTCAACATATACCTCTTCCTTCAAGTTGCCATTCAAGAAAGCTGACTTGACATCCATCTGGTACACTTTGAACCCTTTGTGGGCAGCATAGGCAAGGAATAGCCTAATTGCTTCTAACCTTGCAACTGGGGCAAAGGTTTGATCAAAGTCTATACCCTCTTCTTGCATATATCCCTTGGCTACAAGTCTAGCCTTGTTCTTGATGATTACTCCATTTTCATCTAACTTGTTCCTATAAATCCATTTGGTGCCAAAAATGTTGCGTCCTTGAGGTTTTGGCACCAGCTTCCATACCTTGCGTCTCTTGAATTGAAGAAGTTCTTCTTGCATTGCCTGAATCCAGAATGTATCTTGGTTGGCTTCTTCAAATCTTTTGGGTTCCATTTGTGATAGGAAACTTAGGAATAGGGCTTCATTGTGTGCCCTACTTCTGGTTAATACACCTTGGTTCTGATCCCCAATGATTAATTCTCTTGGATGATCCCTTAGATGTCTTGTAGCTGCAGGTAATCTATCCTCTACTTGCTGAATTCCTTCCACTGGATCAGCAGCTTCTTCAGCAGCCTGCACCTCTACTTCTTCAGGAATTGCAGCTTCTGTATAGGCTCTGCTACTGCTGGATGGCTCTTGTATAGATGATTCTTCCATAGACCTTTCACATCCTGTCATAATAGAAGAACTGGACCAGCCCTTATAGATTAGGCTGGTCTCATCAAACACCACATGCATAGACTCTTCAACAATATGGATTTTCTTGTTATAAACTCTATAGGCTCTACTATGTGAGCTATAGCCAACAAGAACCCCCATGTAGCATTTTTCAGCAAACTTGGTTAATTGAGATTTTCCATTATTTAAGATGTAGCATTTAGAACCAAAGATCCTAAAGTATGAAATGGTTGGTTGTTTGCCTTTCAGAATCTCATAGAGGGTCATTCCATGAATCTTATTGATGGAAGCTCTATTGAGAACATAACATGCATTATTAACTACTTCAGCCCAGAAATATTCTGGGAGTGAAGAGTTACTAAGCAATGTTCTCCCAGCTTCTATCAAGGTTCTATTCCTCCTCTCAGCCACACCATTTTATTGTGGGGTCCTTGGGGAGGAGAACTCTTGGATGATACCAAGTTCTTGACAAAACCTTGTCATGGCTTCAGATTAAAACTCTGTGTTATGGTCAGTCCTAGTTCTGACCACAGAACATTGTAAATCATTCTGAATTGCCTTAACATGGTTTATAAAGACATTTAGTGTATATGATTTAAAATACCCAAGTATATCTTGAGTGATCATCAATAATCACTAAAGTATACAACTTCCCTCCTAAGCTCTAAATTGGCATAGGACCAAACAAGCCCATGTGTAATAAATGTAGACATCTTTTAGTGTCCTTGGAGCCAATACTTTTAAAAGTGGCCCTTGTTTGCTTGCCCATTTGGCAAGCATGACATATACCATTTTTAACACATTTTAAGTTAGGACTATTTCTAACTAAGTTCTTAGAGAATAGTTTATGCATTGTCTTGTAGTTGATGTGGGCAAGTCTCTTGTGTCATTGAACACATAGAGACTCACTTTCATTTTCCACAAGACACACATGAGAGGAAAATGAATTGCATATAAAATCTAAGCAGTAAACATTCCCACTCCTAGTGCCTGAGAGTACGGTCTCTAAGTCATTGGACTTTTTGATCAGGCACTTATCATTGTGGAATTCAATGACATAGCCTAAGTCGCACAGTTGGCTTATGCTAACAAGGTTGTGTTGCAACCCTTCAACATAAGCCACTTTAGTGATGGAGATTATGCCATTTGAGATCATACCATAACCTCTGGTGACTCCCTTTTCTGACGCCCCAAAGATGACTTTGGGTCCATTCTTCACAGCTTTGTATTCTTGAAGAAGACCTTTGGTGCCTGTCATATGTCTTGAGCACCCACTGTCCAAATACCATATTTGCCCAAGGTTGGTATTTGAACTAACCTGCATGAGGGAATTTAATTACCCTTAGGAGCCCACGTGATATTGGGTCCTAGGTTCTTGTTAGTATGAAAAGACTTCATACCTGCTGCAACTTTTGCAGGAAAGCTCATCCTTGCAGTTGGCACCTTGGGATTGTGCCAACAATCTATGACAAAGTGTCCCACTTTACCACAGTACCAACACTCATGAATGTTATATCTCCTCTTCTAAACATTTCTTGTGGTGAAATGAGCATCAACATGCTTGTGTTTGAGGAGAGGAGACAACAGTCTTCATTTTGTTCCTTTCAGCAATGATTTGGCTGAAGGTCATCTTGTGGACAGTCTTAGTAGTCTTTGTTTTAATGGCATTAACTTGCTTTTGTTTTTGGGAAAGGCAAGAATTGATGGCATTAGACACTGAGCAACTAGATTTGTCTACTGATATGATAGCAATCATGTTCTTAGCTGAATTAAATTTAGAAGAGCTTGCATTCTTATTCTTGAATGAAGGGGTTGCAGTACCAAATACAAATAGTCCATGTTGGGCCATTTGAATTTCCTCATGGGGAGCCTTCATAGCACTCAATCTCATGTCCTTTCTTCCACTATGGGAAGGAGTGTTTTCCTTCCTATAGGCACTTCCATTCTTCTAGTGACCATACATGCTTTCATGGTCATACCTATTGGAGGGAAGTAACACTTTTTGAAAGGTGGTTTGAGGCTTAGCCTTACCCCTGCTCTTTTCTCCACTCCCTTCTCCTACTTCCATTTTATTGAATCCTAGTCCTCTCCTAGTGGATTGAGAAGAAAAGGAGTCAATAATAGGGAGCACATATTTTGGCTTCGAGAATTGAGCCACTAGGCTTCTTTCTTTCACATGCTTCTTCTCAAGATCCTTGATGACCTTGTTCTTCAGGGATATGGTGCTCAGATGGGTGAGTGTAATCCCCTTCAGATGGCTAATTTCTCTATACATCTGACTCATCTTAGTAGATGATTCAGTGCATTCTTTTTCAGCCATTTTAAGGGAAGCAATTTCCTGGACTTGCCTCTTAGCAAGCTTCTTGCCCTTTTTCAGAGCTTTCAAGAGAGCACCATATCTGTCAATCAATTGATTGACATCTTCCTCAGATTCTGGATCACTTTCACCATGTGATGAATGTGCTTCAGATTCTGGGTATGCATCATGATCAGAAAAGGAAGTGGAGAGAGTTAATACCTGTTCATTGTCAGAAATATTCTGACTGTCTTCCTTATCAGTGAGGGTCATAAGACCCAACTAATCTTTGTAGTCTGCATCCTCCTCTATGTCACTATCTGATTGTGATAGAAGGGCCCTAATTCCAACCCTGGCAACAAGATAATCTTTGTCTTCTTCTGCTGCAAACAGCCCTATGTAGGCTTCTTCTTCATTCTCTGAATTTGAAGTTGATGACTCAGATTCACTCCAGCTTCTGTCCTTCTTGGCTAGGAAGGATTTCTCACCCTTTCTTCCCTTCTGGTGATAAGACTTCTTGTCACCCTTATCCTTTCTTTTGACTAGACAGTCAGCAATGACATGTTCAGGCTTACTGCAGCAATAACAAATTACATTAGCTAAACCATGTTTAACATGTTTAGACTCATACCTGTCCCCTTTAGGGTGCTGCCTGTCTGCCCTGTTAGAATCCTTCCTAAGATGTGAAGAGGAGGAAGGCTTATTCTTCCACTCCTTCCTCCTCATCATCTTCTTGAATTGCCTTGAGAAGGCAGCAAATTCCTCATCTGAAGAGCTGCTATCAGATGAGCAGTGTTCAGAGTTTTCTGAGTCAGCAGCCCTTTTTGGAGGGGTAGGAATTCTTGTCTTGCTCTTCTTGGATCCTTCAGTCTTGAGGGCCACAGACTTCTCCCTAGCATGAGACCTAGAGGAGGTGTCCTCCTCCTTTCCAGTAGATATTTGCATCTCATATGAGAGCAACTTTCCAAACAGAGTGTGAGGAGGAGTTTCACTCAGCTTTGCCACTTCCCTGATGGCACGGATTTTGGTATCCCAGTCTCTAGTTAGAGATCTTAGGAATTCATCATTTAACTCATAATGAGTGAAGGTCCTTTCATAGGTCCTCAACTCATTTACAATCCTAAAGAATCTTTCATAGTAGTCAGCTATGCATTTCTGGCTTTGTTGCCTAAAGGCTTCATGCTCCTGATTGTGGAGGGATTTCCTATCATTCCTCACTTCTTCAGTCCCTTCCATGTAAACAATCAATGTATCCCACATATCCTTTGCAGTCGCACAGTGCACCAAGTTTTGGAATGTTGAATCATCAATAACATTGACTATAATATTTTGAGCCCTTTTATCCATTGTAGCCAATGCTATCTCATCCCTTATCATTTCAGTGTAAGACTTGCCTACCTGCCTAGTATGATCAATGGTGGAGGGCTTTGTGATAAGGAAGGGGCCTTCCTGAACAGTGATATAGATCCTAGGGTCTGAAGATTCCATGTACAACCTAACCCTTTGTTTCTAAATGCCAAAGGTTTCCTTTTTGCATATAGGAAGCTTCATAGAACCCATTTCCCTCTGAACTCCATTAGAAGCCATTGAATTCAGAATTAACAATAACTATGTAGGATCTGGTCAGACAGTTAAGCCCTTTATGACCAACCTCCCTCTAATACCACTTGATAGAAAATAGGTATGTTATCTAATTCACCTAGAGGGGGGGGGGGGGTGAATAGGTATTTTATATTTTACTTAGTTGATATAGATAGTTAAATCTATTGTAAGCTAGTAATCAAGCAGACCCAGAAAACACACAAGTGTTTATAGTGGTTCCCCAAGACAGTGTGTCTATGGGTAGTCCACTTTCGCCCTTCACCTTTCTAACAGTGTGTTAGACAAGACCAACTTCTCCAATATCAGCTACAAGAGCTTACAATTCAGATCCTTCAAGATCTCTCAGGCTTTCTCCAAGCCCTACCTCATGCCAGTTAGCCTTACAACTCAGGCTTTACAGCCCTACAACCTCAGGCTTAGCAACCCTACAACCTCGGGCTTAGCAGCCCTACAACCTCATGCCTAACATCCCTACAAACTCAGGCCAAATATCCCTACAGTAAGAGAGTATTATGCTTACTACAACAGACAACACTGAGAAGATGTCTTCTGTAGTTCCTGCACAGCTTGTGCTTTTGAGTAGCTTAGATGGATGATGATTTCTGAGTCAACTACTTTCTGATCTTCCTCTTCAGTTGAAGGATGAAGGATCGCCTTGCTCTTCTTTGTAGGAGAGCAATCTTTATCTCTCAGACTCTTCTTCCATGTTCAGTGAGCAGGAGGAGAGTGAGATGTTCATGGCCGTCAATGGAACAGTAGTAATTTCATTTAGCACTAGACCAGAACTTTCAAAAATGCCCTAAGTTCTTCTTTTATACTCTGCACATCTTCAACGACACTCAAGGGAAGGCTCTGACATATTGGGAACAGATGGGTGGCCCTAATCTCCCTTTATAGCTATTTTCGCCAAAGGCATGTCGCGCCACTTGTCTTCTTCAAGATTTGAATCAGTCTCAGCGGTTGGGCTACTGTCGTCCCAGTGGATCCACTGAGATAATTTTTCTTCTCAGCGGATTATGTATATCTGCAGCTCAGTAGAGATATGCTGCTTCTCAGCGGCACCTGTCCTCGTCTCAGCGGTTCAGCTGAGACAGAGACACTTTCTCAGATGTTTGGTTAGCAGACCCCTGAACATATTCCATTGTATAGAATATCATCACCCTGTACAACCCATTGAGACAAGGTAGAGTTTATCAAATACAATATGTACTTAGCATTGTGAGTGATGCCACTTCAAATCAAGGGAACATTGAGGGCAATATTGCCAACACAACCAACCTGGGGGAGCTAATTATTCAAGGGGAGCCTATGTCAACCATCCATGGGAGACTTATGTCTCCACCTCATTATGGCTGGACAAAATCTCCTCTTCCTTCAACCCCTTCAGATGATGCTGATCCAACTGAAGTTGTTCAAGAAGAAACAGAAGCTCTCTCTCTCTCTCTCTCTCTCTCTCTCTCTCTCTCTAGCTGTTATCCCAGAGCAATCTTCATATGTGCCTTCTCAAGACATTTCTTTAAAGGTAGCCCCTCCTGTTGATCAATCTTTATTTATTCAAGAGCTCCTCATGGAAGAGGAAGGGGAGTGAGAGGTCGTGTTGACAAAATGCCCATCTGGGAAATACACTAAAGGACAGAGAAAAGAATATAGAAATATGAGGTCTTATTGTGCTAAAACACCTCACATTTATTTTGAGCAAAATCTCTTTTACAAATTTCCTTCTCCTATCCATGACCCAAAATTTGATAAAATTCAAGAAGAATTAATGCACAAAATATGATAGAGTATGAAGCTGCTCAAAAAGAGATTTCTGATATAAGGAAAGCATTTACTGCTAAAATCAAGGCAGAAATGACTAAGGAGAATATTCTCAAAGAAGATGAAATCGTCCTTCCATGCAAACACATATTTGATGTTGAAGCTTACAAAGTCAATAATCTCAGTGCCTTTGTTGTTAAGGCCACTGAAAGGATGGGTAAACGAGAACTAAGGTTTTATTCTGATGTTCATATTCCCTATGTCAAGAGAAAGAAAAAAAAGGAGAATCTGTAGTGATGAAGCTTATTCTGTTTGTTAAATCCTCTTCCTCTTCTATTGAACAAACTCAATCTACTGTGCTTTCAGTTTCTCAGACTTCTCAGCATCCAATACCTAGAAGAGTATCCCCTGGCAAAGAAAATGAGGTGATAAATGAAATATGTGCAAAAAGTATTGAAAAGAGTCTCTATGTCACCAATATTTACTCCAAGATTGACGACCTTAGGTGCCCCCGCACCGAGGTCACAACTTGAGAGACAACCTCCAGTGCCAACACCGAGCAGTGAACTCATAATCCTAAATGTCGACCTTCGATGCTAACGTTGAGCAGCGAGCTCATAACTTGAGCGGCGACCTCCAATACTTATGTCGAGCAGCAAGCTCACAAACTTGAGCGCCGACCTCTGGTGCTAATGCCGAATAGCGAGCTCATATCCTGAGCAGCAACCTTCAGTGCTTACACCGACCAGTGAGTTCACAAACCTGAGCGATGACCTCTGATGCTTACGTTGAGCAGTGAGCTCACAAACTGAGCGCCGACCTCTGGTGCTAACGTTGAACAATGAGCTCATAACATGAGCGATGACCTCCGGTGCTTACGCCAAGTAGCTAGATCACAACCTGAGCGCCGACCTTCGGCGCTAACACTGAGGTGTGAACTCATAGCCTGAGCGATGACCTCCGGTGTTTACACCATGTACCAAGCTCACATCCTACAATCACCCCGGCAGGTAGATGGAGGTTTTAGAGCGCATCAAAAATGGCTATAACATAAAAGTCCAACATAAATGAGCGGATCCATAACTCAAAAGGCAAACAATCAATGATATGCATAAAAGCAAATTTCAGCATACTACAGTGCTACACAACACCTACTACAACAAATACAAAGAAGCAAACAAGAAGCAATGTGAAACATGAAAAAAAAAATACGAGGATGACCAGCTACCAGGGTCATCCCTTAATATCAACATAAAACTAGTCATCCTCTGAAGCGTCATCCACGCTGAGATTTGCAACATTGCACTATTGCTTCCTTCGCGCTAAGCAAAGTCCCTTACTGAATCCGGACCCTTCAGAACGCGATCTCAAACTCATCCTCTAGGAGCTGGTCCACCTCAGTAGTCATGACCAGGGCCTAGGCTTCCTCCATGATCCGAGAACGCTCCTCCATGAAAGTGAGAGAACCCTTATACTTTGTGACCGCGACCGCCCTGACCATGTCCATATCCGGTTGCGGAGAAACAAGCTTAGCCACCTCGTCCCTCAAATGCGACAGTTCGACCTCATGTCGATTCATCTCCGCCTCCGTCGCTCCAAGCATGTCAAGTACCTCCTCGGGAGTTACCACAACTACCGTATCTAGCTCCTACAGCTTCTCGATCTCTACCCGGGAAGAAGTAAGCTCGAATTCAAACCGCTCCAAACCAGAAGCATCCCTCTCTTTCTTCCTCTTAGATGACGCTAAGGAGTCCTCTGTACCACGGAGCTTCTCATGAACAGCCAGGAACTCATCCTTCAAGGCCACATAGTGATCGTTCTACGTCTAGGTGATGTCATACTGCTCCCCGATCTAAATGAAAGAAAAATGTGATCATGGTTCAGGATAAGACAATGCTAAGACAACATAACTAAAAATTAATTGTCCCTTACCTTTGACGTGGTAGCCCGAAGAGAAGAGGACTCACGCTTCTTCGACTTAGCAACTACGAAAGTCGAAGCCTGGCCACTTTGTGACATCACCCCGTTGGCAGGGCTGCAAGGATCTCCTCAACACTAGGATCAGGAAGAGCATCCTCCCTTGCCAAGGCACCAGAAGTCCCATCTTCTGCACGGTCCACTGACAATGGAGTTGTAGATAACGGATTCGCTCCTCCGCGCTTCAAAGTAAAAACCATCTCTCTTATGACCATGTTCTAGAGGGAGGGAGCGACACAGCTCTGCACGACATCTATAGACACCAGAATCAGTCTTTTCTTGTCAACAAATGCGCTGATATGGTGAAGTTCTTTCGCCAAATTCCCCGCGTACTCAAAGCCCAGGATGGTAGAAAAGTCGCCCTCCTGACCAGATATGTGGCGTCAGCGTCCAAGAAGCGCTCTCCACAGTTCTGGTAACTGTCAAAGGTGTCTTATAAACCCATAGAGTGCGCCCCCATGGCAGTAGTCTGTTTTCTCCTCAAAGATGAACCAACATTTGTTGCTATGAACGTCGATTCGGTCACTCGCACTAGGGTAGACCTCACACCAATCCCTAAAAACCTAGACCGACAACCGAGAACCATGCTCCCAGAAGAAGATGACGAGCCCCAGGACCCTTGTCATGCCTGTCGAGGAGAACTGTGTAATTGCCACACCGCAAGACTTGAATATCTCCACAGCCTCCTCGGTAGGGCGAACTCAAAATCCCACTTTAAGGCATCCCTCCAAAATTGTGATATAGCCCGTCGGAGGAACCTGAGCGCTCACCTCTGGAAGAGAAATCTTCACCTAAATGCTCGTTGGGATTCCAAAGCGTTTCCGCTATATTGCAAACTGATCGTTAGTTAAAGTTGAGCGTAGCCGCATATACTTCGACATGACAGCTCGCAGAGAGACCTAAAGAAAAGCAAACAAAAAAAAGAGTGATTACAAGGGAGTAAAAATGAAACCACGCACGTCTAAATATAAGGAACGCCGCAAGAGCACGCTACGCAATCAAGCACCAGAACATCCCACGCACTTGCACGCAACATCCCGCGCATACCCACATAGCAACCCACGCATCAAGGCCACACGACCGCGCACAACTGAGCGGTAGCGTACACCTCCATTCCTCCCCGAGCGCGGCAGTGTCCATGCATGGGTGACCGTGCAGCGGCGCGCACGCCCGACTCTGCGTGCGCGGCAACACGTGTTTAAGCACACCCTCATATGCACCCTGCTCCGCCTTAACACCCCCTCCTTGCTCCGCCACACATTCTCGCCATTTTCCTAAAAAAGAAATAAAGATTTTCTTATGTCACTGGTCGGAGACATGATAGCAGAGAAATCTTCTGAATACACCAGCGTCACTTCATCTCACAAAAATCCTACAGAAAACTTTGTAAATGAATGAAATGAACCTGAAGAATTTATAGAACCGTTCAAACAACTCATATTGGGAAGTTCGATTAAAACGGAAGTGGATATCACAATATACGCTAGCCATGAAAATAGCAGTAAATCCTATCTAAATTGGTACTGTATACTCTCAATAATTATAAGAAATCCTCCGAAAATTGAGCATCGAATCTCCTGAATATATGAAGAAAATACCATCACATTACTTAATAAATGAAATATGCAAACAGAATGCGCCGCAATAATTGTGCGAAAGCGTGCAGTAGTCGCACCAAAGTTACCGACGAGAAATATGTTGCACGCTCCCCCGTGCGTACCATTGCGTGTTTGTGACGGTGCGTGCACCCATGTTCATCGCAGCCATTGCTGCTGCCACCGCCATCGTCTCTCCGATGAACCTACTCGGACAAACCGAGTTGCCCGGGCCGCCCGGGGGAATGAACGTCATATCCCAATGATTAGTTGTTCAGATAACTTGAATCATGCGTTCCTATGGCTATTTGCCCGTTCAATTTCTGGGAGGGCGCAATTATTATTGTGCCCCTTGAAAAACTATAAAGGGGGTCATAAGCCTTCATTTGTAGGGGCATAGAGAAAAAAGGAGAAGAGAGAACTGAAGGTTTTCGGCGAAGACTTGACTTATTGCTTATTCCCCCGCTCCACGCGCACCCCTATTGTGATAGTTCCGCTCCGGTTATTTCTCCCGTGAGCGCTCCTCAACACTTAGATTTTCTCAAGATTTGACACTCAAAGTACTTGTAAAGGAGCGGCGGCCTGTCACCCTCCTAAAAAATTAACTAGTGTACTCAGCAACAACTAGTGGATTTTCGTCCGAAATGGGCCTGACCACGTGTTTTTTTCCCTTTCTGGGTTTTCCACGTAAAAGTCTTGTTGTCTGCTGTTGGTTCTCCATATTTGACTGTTTGCGCTCTTGACTCACTCTCGAGCTAAGACGGTACGATTCTTCTGGTCAGTGGGAGCGCTAAGCCACCCACAACAATACTTATTGGCAACCCCATATATCCAACTTGTGGCCCTCTTGAGATATATGAGCTATCTTATGAGGGATAATGTTAAGAATCTTAAGAATATTTTCGCATCCATAGTAGCCTTTCAAACACTAAAATTGCATTACTTAACTCAGTACACCCGAAAGGCCGAGTCAACCAAGATGCTGATTTCATTAATGCCAATATTCTTGCACATAAATGTCAACCAACATGACCTTTCATGCAGGCTCATGGGAATTTTCACCCATAGATAAGAAATTTGTCACAAGATTCCCTTTTGGATTTCTCAAACAACCACCACCCAGCTTCACCAAGGTTGCCCTTAGAGGAATTATCGGTGTTCAAATAGAACCTAATATTCCGAGATGAACAAACATCCCAATTTGTGAAATAGAACCTAAAACTCTGAGATAAACAAACATCCCGATTTGTAGAAATATTTATCATTATAGGAGAGGAAGGCATGATCAAATCCAATTGAATCACATTTATAAGTGAAAATGTATGATGAGAAATCATCAAAGACTCTCCTACACCTTTTAGTCCTAATATTCCAAATGAAATGAGGATATTTGTGCTGCATCTAAGTAATGCCTAATAAATTGAATACTTTTCCTTCATGACCCACAGACTATACAAGATTGAGCAATAAGATGTCGTGGCCTTCAGAGGCTATATTTGTAAGCTACACGACAATATCTTTTTCCTCCTAAATTAGCAATGAAGTGAATATAAACTGTTGGAACATGCTTTCCGCATCTCTTGGTTTGATAATAACAAATCCTATTGTATTTGATCATACTTGCATTGTGTTTATGTGTGCAGGATCTTCAACATTCAATCCCCAAAGGAGTGGGAAAAAGAAAGACGTCGAAGCCACATCAGGATGATTCTCTGATTGATACCGCGGCGCGTTAGTGTAAGACCCCATTTTTTTTTCAAACGTCCGGGTCATAGGCCCAGAACCGCCGCTTTGCGGTGACACCCTCACTCGGGAAGGTTGTCACTACAAAATGCTGATGTTGCCGGCCAAATCGATCACGAAGAAGCAAAGAAAGATAAGCTCAAAAGAAAGCCAAGTCCATATCACATAGAAAAGGTATAACATCCACAAGAGATGTCCACATAAATATAACTGAAATGAAAAGAGATATAAGAGCTCCTGCCCGATACATCAAAGACTCACTACAAATTCACTCGCGGAAGCAAAACAACTAGAACTAATAGCAACTCACGGATCATGTCATCGGTGCTCCCGTACTAGACTGCCCCGCCTCCATCTGCACCGGCCTCTGGTGCTGCTCCGTCGCCGCGGTCTCCTAAAATAATAAGGTCCACCGACTGTTAGTCAAAAAGACTAAGCCAATCCCCCCTGGTGACTTCTAGGCACCGAGTGGAAAGGATGAAGCGGAGGACAAACAAGGGGTAACAACAATAGTAGATGACAGGGTATTATCTACAAGAAAAGATCTACCACTACACAAGTATATATAATTATAAATAAAATAGTTAATAAGCATAGCAAGAGCAGGTAAGGAATAAGTAAAGTGCAGTAAATAAAGACATGTATATAATAGAAAAGTAACCATTGATTTATAGGAATGCCCACACAAACCTATAGACCATGGGGTCGTTTAGCAATACCTATCGTATAAGAAGTCCCATAACCGACTTATACGATAAGGGTAGGGGTTGAAATGCAATGTTTATGCTATGACAGACAAAGTATGCAGTTATGCTATGTTCATACAAGTGCAACTCACCCACTTCGACTCTATGCGCACAGACCTTTAGTTCCCCCTTTTTGGAGCTAGCAAGACTCCCAGGATACTCCCGTAGTGTCAAACGGAAGCGGTGGGTTGGGCCTCGCCCATCTCTACATTGGCATATGCACTACCTAACCTAGACCTATCGTACGCCTCAACGCAAAACCGCAGAGCATCTGCATACTCTTACTGGCTGGACCACCAGACTTTTATGGCTAAGTGCAAATTCCACACTTGCCGAGCCCTAGTACCAACGTCGGTGCAACGACCGTCGACACTAAGGACCCACCACCTTGTGCACATGCAACATGTTCTACTATCTATCTACAAACTCCAAACATAAAACACCTGAGCTTAACTTTCCCAACCAAGAACCAAACTGAGTCACAACTCACCGGATCCACAATCCGCACCAACCACCACCGAGCCTACAACTCGGGGTACCAAACCAACCAAACTCCCATGACAACGGAGTGTGAGTGAATATATTATTAGTTAGTCTTGAGCATTTTCTATACTCCTACGACTTATGGTTAATCTTGGACTTCCCAAGGGTTACCCTGTAAGGGGCTCACTACCGGTACTAGGAACTGTAATGGGATGACACCCCAAAGTTCCCTTTCTCAAGACACTTACTATTATGGGTATCTACCCTTAAGAATTCCCTTCTACCATTTCACTTGAGTTAGACCTAAGTGCTTTAAGACACACCAGGGGAGAGACGATCTCCGTCAATCCCCAGGACAACCTTAACCCACCAAGTACACTTTCCTCACATACACTTCCTGAGGTGGACTTCTAACTACCTAATCAACCCATGTGCACCATCTGCACACCATTTCCACCTAGTAGGTCACTAAAAATCTAAGTTTCACAGTTTTACTAAACGCAGATCAATCTAACTATATGAAGCTTATAACTAGAGGTACTCCAAATATTCATCCAACTGACCCAAGATAATTACTGGAGGTCTATCATTGTTTTATAAGACAAAATTCAGAGAATGATATTTTTCCTAATTTATTTAGCATTTATTTTAATTTCTCCAAACATTTGCCAAGTATGAAAATGAGCATGATGTGTAAGTAAATCTTATGATATGGCTTTCCAAAAATTATAATAAATCTATGATGACCAAATAACATCAGAAACAATATATCATATTTTTACAGTAAGAAATTGTCTTCTAAATTAATTATTTATCATCCATCCAAAATTGTAATTCTATGAAGGAACCACCAAAAAGATCAACACCAAAATTATGGGAAAATTACCAAACTCTTGTATTCATCAGAAAAAGCTACTGACTAAGTTTCAGGATTTAAGGAAATCATTTTCTCACTAAAATAAATACTTTAAGAAAACCTCAAATTAAATGAAATGTGAAGTAGCCTACTGAATTAAGTCTTCAAAAATTCTATAAAAATTCACAGAGCTTCCTAATGTTCTAAAATGTCCTATCACCAATTTGCACAGTTTATAAAATATTATTGGACTCCCAAATATTTTTCTTAAGTCTAAATCAAAACAGGTGCCTTGTGAAAGAAGTACCGATTAAATTATTTAATAAAATCCACAAAAATTACCAGAGGTCTAAACCATGATTATAAGAGCACCACCAAAGTTTCACAACCATCCAGGGACTTTTGACCACATGGTCTTCACAAGGTTCTAAAAGCACACCTAGTAATAAAACAAGTGTTCTAGGGCTTAATCACCTCTACACCACCCCAAACCACTCATGGGGATACTTTAGGTGATCCTAAACCAGTGGACAAGGTTCCATCTCATGGTGAGGATATTTGACCACAAAATTCCAAGATAACTATGACCCAATTTGACCTAACTTGGGTTAACCAATTACTCTACCAAAACAGTCCCAATTGGGCTGAGATTTTTACCTAGGGCATAACTTAACCTTAAAATGCATCCACCAAAATTCGGAGGGCATTGGAGGTCTTTTGACCCACTAATTAATTAATATATTATTTATAAAATTATTTCAAAAACCTTAGAAAAAGATTCTCCTAAAAATCCCATATTTTAGTATGTGGTGTGGGTGCATGAGAACAGCCTAGGTTTTAAATATCAAGGCTATAACATCTACCAATAAAAAGATATAAAGGAAAGAGTGATGCCCTACCCTAGGAACCAGTCCCACCATTTTGTCTCTACAGGGATCTACAGTACTCCTTTTGGGGTGAAATAAATTTTAAAACATAGTAGACTCCAAGGGCTACAACTTTGGTGTTGGACACTTTTTAATCAGAGGTGATCTAGTATTTTTAATAATTAAAACAAACTACAACAAAAAGGTGTGACAGAAATTAATATAACCTTTAATTATTAACTAAATCCTGCTTTCGACGAAAATAGAACAGCGCTCGACGAACGCTGAACGCATCTGTGTTCGACGAAAAGTTTACTGCGTTCGACGAAATTAACAGTGCTCGACTAATTTAATCCAGATCGATGAACTATATTCCGTTCGACTAATTAATATTAAAACAACGCTCGACCAATTAACAAATAACAGCGTTCGACGAAAATAACAAATAACAGCGTTCGACGAATTTCAAACCGTTCGACGAACTTCAAATACGTTCGACGAAATAAATGATATAAATATAAACATTAATAAACAGATCTGATGGCTTTCCGTCATCGTCCCCAATCTCTGGACGGTGCGCGACAGCCCGTCCTGGGCTTCCTTGCGGGGCGATTTCTCGGCCACCTACGCCTCTTTCTGGCCGGCCAATGCCACCACCACCTCCGTTAAGGTGGTGGCCGACGATAGGAGGTGGTTGGCCGGCCGGAGGTGGTCAGATCTGAGTTATAGAGGAGGGAAAAGAGCTCGAAACGAGCCTTTTTCGGAAGCGCAATCCGAGCCCTATTGGGCACGGATCAAGCCCCAAATTAAGAAATGATCTAGCACCAAGGGAGAAGAAGAGGATCAGACCTGAGTAGGGGCTTGGTTGCTCGAATTCCAGCGAGTTGCCATTGATGGTGCTGGAGCTTTCGGTGCCATGCCGATCTAGGATTTCTCTGCACAATTCTCACTGGAAAATTGAGGGATCTCTTCCTCTCTGAGCACTGAAGGAAATGGGGGGGGGGGGGGGGGGGGGGTTCAATCGGCATGGATGGCTTTATTCCTAAAAGCCATTAAAGGCCATTAACCCAAATTTCGATTACTCTAAATTTTCTCTTAAACAGCCCCCTTGGCCATGGAAAATTCCAGAAATTCGTTGGTAACTGAAGGGGGGAGATGAATGAACATCAATTGGGGAGGGATTTGAAGGATCAATTGCATTTAATCCCATGAAAGCTCTCTTTCTCTCTCTCCGATTTGGGAGAAACCTCCCTTTTCTCTCTCCTACTCAGCAATTACAGAAATTAAGTGGTAATTTCAGAAATTAGCAGGCCCACCAGATGGTGGACCACCTTAGTTGGGCCTAGCCCAAATGGATTGGGTCCAATTTGAGCAAACTAGGTTATTTTGACCTAAATCAGGGCAAATTCGACATTGGTCAAATTGAACAATTGGGTTGACCCCAAAGAGTGGCTTGGGCTCCATTGGCTTCCCTGAAGGGTTAGGAAGGTCTAGGTAGGGTCAATTTGGCAAAGTGATGGTGAATTGCCCCTTATCAGGGCACTTTGACCAAATTAGGGTTTAGGTTAAATTGGTCAAATTGGAGGCCCCATGATGGGGCTTTTTGTTCCATTAGGTTCCTAGTAGCCCTATTAGGGAAGGGGTAAGGTCAATTTGGCATGGTGGAGGCTAATTGACCCTAATTGAGTTAGTTTGACCAATTCAGGGTTAAGGTTGACTTTGGTCTAATTGGCCTCTTAATTTGACTCTAATGGGTCCCTGGTGCTCCAAGAGGACCCCTAATGGGTTAGGGATGCTATGGTGGGGTCAAGGTTCAAGGTGGGGCCCCTAAATCCAATCCTAGGCTTGATATCTGAAAATTGTTATTTGCAGACCACTTGGGTTTTCTCCTTCTCACCTAAGCTTTCAAGGTCCTGAGCTCTTCTTATGGTTTTGTCATGACCTAGTCATGACAAAACCAACTTAGGGGTCTAGTTGTTTGAGGGATGTTACAAATCTCAATACATAAAAATAAAAATTTCGTCCTCGAAATTCAGGTTAAGCCTGTGGGGGGGCTTCTACTGCTAGGAAGAAAAGTAACATCCCGGAAAATTTAAATTATACCTGTCGAAAAAAGCTGCGGGTACTTTTGCTGCATCAAGTCCAGTGGCTCCCAAGTATGCTCTTCCTGTCCATGGTTTCTCCATAGGACCTTGACCAGTGGAACCTTCTTGCGCCGCAAGACTCGTAACTCCGTGCCGTCTATCTGAACCGGCTCTAGGTGAACCGACCGATCAGTAGCTACTGGCCCCTCTGAAGTAGAAACCTGCTGCTCTGGCCGAAGTAGAGCCTTCCTAAGTAAGGAGACATGGAAAACGTCGTGCAGTCCCTCCAACTCCGGCGGTAGCTCCAGTCTGTAAGCTAGGGGACCGATCCGCTCCAGGATCCTATAAGGTCCCATATACCTCGGTCTGAGCTTCTTCCGCCCGCGAACCTGCGAGATTCCATGCATCGGACGTATCTTCAAGAAAACCCGGTCTCCCACCTGGAACTCCACCATACGATGACGCGCATCGTAATACTTGGCATTCCTGCTCTGGACCTCCATCATCCTATCTCGAATCAGCCTCACCTGAGCCTTCGTGTCCTCCACGAACTCCGAGCCCAGTGCCTTGGGATCCTCATCCTAAATCCAAGACAACGGTGTCCTGCATCTCCGTCCGTATAAAGCCTCATAAAGTGCCCTGCCTATACTAGCCTGATGACTGTTGTTGTATGAGAACTCGACTAATGGCAACAGTCTCTCCCATGGCTCCCCGCGGTCCAGAATGCAAAGACGTAAAAGATCCTCTAGGGTCCGGTTGGTACGCTCTGTTTGCCCATTTGTCTGGGGGTGGAAAGCTGTACTAAAAGTCAACCGGCTGCCTAGGTAGGCCTGCACTGCTCTCCACTCCCTTGACGTAAATCGTCCATCCCGATCTGACACGATCGTCCTCGGCACACCATGGTATCGAACAAACTGCTCTACGAACCTCCGCACCAAAACACCGACCGACTCGTCCTTCCTGATTGGAATGAACCTGACCACCTTCGTCAATCTGTCGACGATCACCCAAATTGAGTCATTTCCCGCACGGGATCGGGGAAGACCGTGTATAAAGTCCATAGCGATGTCGTCGAACTTCCACTCCGGCACCGGAAGTGGCTGCAATAATCCTGCTGGGTTTCGGCACTCCGCCTTCACGAGTTTGCAAGACTCGCAGTGGGTCACAAAATATACGATATCTTTCTTCATGCCTGGCCAATACATGGTCCTCTTCAAATCTGCAGTCATCTTGGTAATGCCCGGGTGCACGGAATATCTACTGCAATGAGCCTCTGACATAATATCCTCCCGAATCCGGGCCCCTGCCGGTATATACACTCAGCCTCTAAAACTCAACAGGCTGTCCTTCAGCGAATAATCTCCAGCTGAGCCTGCCTCCAAGGCTCTGAATATCGGCTCCAACTTGGCATCCTGCCTCTGCCCATCCCTGATGCGGTCTCGAATGTCGTATGTGGCACCCATCGCTGCTAAGTACTCCTCGTACAGTTCCGGATCGTCCTCAGATACTAGTGAGATCTGCATGTCCTCAAACATCCATACTAACTCCATGGCCATCAACTTAGGCTCTGCTCCTGGCGTAGTAGCTCTCCTGCTCAGTGCGTCAGCTACTACATTCGCCTTCCCTGGGTGGTAATGCATCGTGTACTGATAGTCTGATAAGAACTCCACCCATCGCCTTTGCCGGATATTCAGCTCCTTCTGCGTATGTACATACTTCAGATTCTTGTGATCTGAGAATATGTCACAGTGGACACCTTAGAGGTAGTGTCGCCAGATCTTGAGAGCTAACACGACTGCTCCCATCTCCAAGTCATGCACCGGGTAGTTCCGCTCGTGGTTCTTCAACTGGCGGGAGGCGTAGGCTATCACGTGCCCGTTCTGCATCAGAACGGCACCCATCCCCTGATATGACGCATCCGTATACACCTGGAATCCTTCCATCCCCGATGGCAGGGTAAGAATGGGGGCCGAAGTAAGTCGACCCTTCAGCTCCTGGAAAGCTGCCTCACACTGCGGGGTCCATGTAAAAGCAGCATCCTTCTTCGTCAGGGATGTGAGCGGGAGGGCTATCTGAGAAAACCCCTGAAAGAACTTCCGGTAGTAGCCGGCAAGTCCCAAGAAACTCCTCACGTCGGTGGCCGTCTTCAGCGGCGGCCAATCCCATACTGCCTGAATCTTTGCTGGATCCACTGCTAGGCCAGCTCCACTGATGATATGGCCTAGGAAGGCCACCTCCTTCAACCAAAACTGACACTTACTGAACTTCGCATACAAACGATGCTCCCGAAGCTTCTCCAGGGTTAGTGCCAAATGCCGTGCATGCTCCTCCTCCATCCTCGAGTAGATGAGGATGTCGTCAATGAACACAATGACAAAGATGTCGAGATAAGGCTCGAACACTCGGTTCATCAGGCTCATAAATGTTGATGGTGCATTCGTGAGCCCGAACGACATCACAGTGAACTCATACAACCCATATCACCTGCTGAAAGCCGTCTTCGGGATATCCTCCTCCTGGATCCTCAGCTGATAATACCCAGATCTCAAATCCAGCTTCGAGAAGCAGTGGGCTCCCTCCAGCTGGTCAAAAAGCTCATCGATCCTTGGCAGAGGGTACGTGTTCCCCACCGTCAGCCTATTCAGGGCTCTGTAGTCGATGTACGATCGGAGCGTGCCATCCTTCTTCTTCACGAACAACACCGGAGCTCCCCATGGTGAGGAACTCGGCCTAACGAACCCAGCTTCCACCAGCTCCTGCAGCTGGCACCGAAACTCTACCAACTCCTTCGGGGCCATCCGATAAGGGGCCCTAGAAACCGGCTTAGCCCCCGGCACCAGCTGGATCTGGAAATCCTTCTCGCGGTGCGGTGGCAGTCCGGGAAGCTTCTCTGGAAAAACATCAGCAAAATCCCATACGACCGGGATACTTGACACCGAGTCCTTGACTTTAGTCGCCTCGAAAAGCACCTGATACACCTCGTCTCCCTGCAGGTGGGCCTTGACGGCCTGAATAGATGATAAGAAGAGACGAGAGGTGGGTTGAGTACCTTCGAAAACTACTTCACCATCTTCGTGCTTTAGAACGATCCTCCTTGTCGGGCAGTCAATCCTTGCCTGGTTCCCGAACAACCAACTCATGCCCAAGATCAGGTCATAGTCTTTCATCTTCAGCACAGTTGCCGAGACCTCGAACAATCTTCCTCCAATCTCCATCCTCATGCTGCACGTGGCATTTGTTTGAACCTCCGATCCGTCCGGAAATCGCACCCTCCTGTAATCGCTCCTGAAATGTTGGACTTGGTCCAGGTCCTCGATAAACTTAGCCGAGACGAACGAGTGCGAGGCACCCGTATCGAACAAGGTAAAAGCGGGTTTGCCGTAAACGTGCACTAAACCTGAGGGTTTTGTTGTTTGGTTCAATGCTAAGGTAAAACTAAAACTTATAAGGTACAAACAATTAAAAGAAACACATCCAAGTACCTTCGATGACCCTTGCTGGGTCCCGGGGCCTTGCCAAGTCTAGGGCGTATGCCTGTTCCCTGTACTGTCTCCGGTCCTCGCCCTGAAATCCATGAGCTCGTCCACATCCTCGACCCCCGAAATGCTGGCCCTGTGGTGCTGCCCGTAGTACTGGTGGTGCATTACTCTGAGGGCAGTTTCTCTTGATATGGACAGTCTGGCGGCAGTGGTAGCACTCCGGTGGTGGCCCACCTCCTCCAATTCTTGGCATCTCCCGCATCTGTAGAGGCTGAGGAGCCAACACTACCGTCTCTCTCTGCTCCTGCCTCTCCTCCTGGCGGGGTCGGACCTCCGTCTTTCTCTCCCCAGTGTCTCGGCGTCTCGGCTGATCCCTTTTGGGTCCTCGTCCATTATCCTCCACCAGTCTCTTTCTCCCACGAATAGCTTGCTGGTCTATCTCCAGCTTCTTGGCCATCTCTAGAATCTTAGTCATGCTGTCGTCGGAGACGAAGAGGAGGGCCTGCCTCAGCTCATCACGAAGGCCCTTGTAGAACCTCTTTTGCATAAGCTGCATCATTCAGCTGATACGAAACCGCAAACCGGGATAGATGGGTAAACTCCCGGTGATACTCCAGAACTGTCCTGCTCCCCTACCTCAACTGCAAAAACCTATCCTCCATCTCGTCTCTTGCAGACTGCGGCACAAAATGCTCCAGCAGTGCTGCCTTAAAATCATCCCACGCAACGTCCGCAGCCTCCAGTCCCGGATAAGCTGTATCCAGGAACCTCTTCCACCATCTCTTGGCATGAGACTCCAAGCAAGAAACCACCAATGACACCTCCATATCTGCCGGGCACTGAATCCCTGTCAACATCTCCTCCATGATGTCCACCCACTCCTTAGTCCTCACAACGGTCTCCGTCCCGATGTATGATGGCGGGGAGAGACCTCGAAAGATGCTCAGCCAATTGGCCCCAGGGTTTTGCTGAGGTGCCGGTGCCTGCTGTGCCCTGAAAGTCTCCAGAATGGCAGTCAGTGTCTGTCCCAGCTCCGACTACTGGAATGGGGTAGGAGACGACGGTGGTGGGACGATGTTTGGAGTCGGTGGAACTCCATGCTGCGGTGTAGGGTTCGTCGCGGGCTACACAAGAAAATTACACTCGTAAGGGACTTAGCTAAAGAATGGTTAGTTATAAGTGAACCTTTTCATGTGATTTCCCTTATGGGCACACCATTGCTTCCGCTGCTAGTTTGTCCTCAAACTAAGCTCGCACGGTGTGGCCCAGGGTTTGTGGACTTCTTTTCTTCGGATCGAGGTTTCCTCTAATACCACTTGTAAAACCCCATTTTTTTCAAACGTCCGGGTCTTAGGCCCAGAACCACCGCTTTACGGTGACACCCTCGCTCGGGAAGGTTGCCACTACAAAACGCCGATGCTGCCGGCCAAATCGATCACGAAGAAGCAAAGAAAGATAAGCTCAAAAGAAAGCCAAGTCCATATCCCATAGAAAATGTATAACATCCACAAGAGATGTCCACATAAATATAACTGAAATGAAAAGAGATACAAGGGCTCCTGCCCGATACATCAAAGCCTCACTACAAATTCACTCGCGGAAGCAAAACAACTAGAACTAATAGCCACTCACGGATCCTTTCATCGGTGCTCCCGTACTAGACTGCCCCGCCTCCATCTGCACCGGCCTCTGGTGCTGCTCCGTCGCCGCGGTCTCCTAAAATGATAAGGTCCACCGACCTTTAGTCAAAAAGACTAAGTCAATCCCCCACCCCTCCCCCGGTGACTCCTAGGCACCGAGTGGAAAGGATGAAGCGGAGGACAAACAAGGGGTAACAACAATAGCAGATGACATGGTATTATCTACAGGAAAAGATCTAACACTACACAAGTATATATAATTATAAATAAAACAGTTAATAAGCATAGCAAGAGCAGGTAAGGAATAAGTAAAGTGCAGTAAATAAATACATGTATATAATAGAAAAGTAACCATTGATTTATAGGAATGCCCACACAAACCTATAGACCATGGGGTCGTTGAGCAAGGCCTATCGTATAAGAAGTCCCATAACCGACTTATACGATAGGGGTAGGGGTTGAAATGCAATGTTTATGCTATGACAGGCAAGGTATGCAGTTATGCTATGTTCATACAAGTGCAACTCACTCACTTCGACTCTATGCGCACAAACCTTTAGTTACCCCTTTTTGGAGCTAGCAAGACTCCCAGGATACTCCCGTAGTGGCAAACAGAAGCGGTGGGTTGGGCCTCGCCCACCTCTAGGTTGGTATATGCACTACCTAACCTAGACCTATCGTACGCCTCAACGCAAAACCGTGGTGGCTGGACCACCAGACTTGTATGGCTAACTGCAAATTCCACACTTGCCGAGCCCGAGTACCAACGTCGGTGCAACGACCGTCAAAACTAAGGACCCACCACCTTGTGCACATGCAACATGTTCTACTATCTATTGATGGCGCGAATCTCACACACCGCTATAGGCGGTAGCTCGACTGCGACACGAAACGGCAGTGTACCGATCGTTCAAGTAATATAAAACGAGGAGTAATCCCCGAGTATCGAATCTCAAAGGAACACAGTAAGGTGGAGTTTATTATCGAGGAAGGACTTGAGATTGAAGTCCTTAGGTCGATGTTCACGAAGGTGGGTGGATTGGTTTTGCAAAGTAAAATAAAAGCTATCGACTACTCCTATGCAATGCCGCTATGCAATGTTTCTCTTGGCGGAACGGAAAACTACGTAGGCCTTGAACGCACTACTTCGTTGGGCGGATGGATCAGTAGGCTAACAGAGTGAGGGTCGCAAACACCTCGTCGACAAGCACGCCACTAGCAATTGCTAGTGCGGCACCGAACACAATGGTGGAATGGAAATTAGATGGGGGCGCACCTCAATAAGCACATATGAACTAAATGATTCCAAATAAATGAAATAAACATTAAGCAATATTGTTCATAACACACATCATCAATATATAGAGGAAACTAGTTTATACAATCAACAACATAAGGAAGGAAAAAGAGAGTAAAGGAGTCGACCACATCCGAAGCCTTGCCGAAGATTCATGGTTGGAATCGCTGGGTTGTCAATCCGCGTCCAAGCTCGGTCTTCAACTGCGTCCGAGGTAGAGGAGGGCTGTCACTTCCTCCCAATGGCTCATCTTCTTCGTGTCACGATCCAATCTCCTCCGATACGCGATCTCCTTGCTCGATGTTGGCGATCTTTGGGCTAGAAACCTCTCCTTGGAGCTCAAGGATGATGGAGGAGGCCTAGGGGGCGGAGAACCTGCGGAAGGGGCGAAAACGGCGGAGCTGGGCGGAAGGAATGCGTCCCTCCCGACCTAAATCGCGAGCAGGACAATTTATAGGCGCTGGAATAAACAGTGCGCACGGTCATTGGCGCACGACCAGTGGTCGTGCGCACTAGCATCCTGTGATCGTGCGCCTGCCTGGACGGAGCCTGAAGGATAAGAAAACTATAGAATACAAGTTCGCACGACCAGTGGCGCACGACCAGTGGTCGTGCGCACTATCGTAAGTGGTCGTGCGATAAGCAAGACAGAACTCATAAAATGGGCGTAAAGTGCGCACGATCAGTGGCGCACGACCAATGGTCGTGCGCGATAGAGCCAGTGATCGTGCGCAGTGTTCCTGTACAGAATTGTACCGGGAACACCTGTACGACTCCTGATCCAGCATACAACACCAGTCTAGCCACTGAAGGTGGCACTTAACACTGCATGAAAACTAGTAACGAAGATGAGCAAGAAATAACACCAAAACGGGCCGAGAAGTGCACTTAGCATGGAGTATTAAATAGGAATGAAAACATGTCTAAAGTGAAGTGCAAAGACTAGAAAATCGGCCCAGATGAGTCCATAAATGTGTATATAATTGGGACTCATCACACCACCAGACTTACCTGTTTGCGCGTCCCGAGCAAACGAATTCGGCGGAGTGTGAAAATGGTAGTTAACAAAGAAAATTACACAAAGGAGTACAATGCGAAGTAGCAAAAGCATGCAAATAGAAATTTAGTAAAAAGAGATTCTGACTATGCTAACTAATTTACGAAAGTATTAGAGCGTAAGTAGAGATTTAGTTATACTCAGTTGGTGAATTATGAAGAATTCGAACGATCATGCCCGGTGTGAAAGTAACAAGACACTAAGGCGGGTGTTGCACAAGGTCGGGGTTTAGGAATAACTCCGCTGAAATCCATCAACGTCGTGAACCATACGCTCGCCCGGTCACACTCTCTCCACGGCGTTAGCAAACTTACCAGTCAAATCAATAGGGCTTTTAGGATTATATTGGGGCTTATGTTGCGGTATGATATTCAAATTTAAACACGATGGCTACGCAACCCAAGTGAGCTAACGGAACGCTGCACCACACAAAACCAAAAACAATGCTCGTGTGACACACCCCCAGACTTATCATGAAAACTAGGTGTGCACACGGCCTACTTCACAATTACCAACAGATTTTCTATTTAGCTCGGAAGGATTTCTTTACGACATATTTCTTTTTCAGATTTTTTTCCTTTTAACAACATACTTTTCTTCTTTCACTTATCCTCCGGTTGGTTCAAATTCAGCAAAATAAAACGTGTTTTTCTTCACAACGCACAAGTTCCAAACATCACACAAATTGAGAATTATGAGCGCAGTTAAACAACAATTTGGTTGCGGGCGTAGGATAAACTTCGGGATTTGGTGGATGGAGAGGAGCTGAACAAAAGAGTGGTAGGCACAATTTTGGCTTGCAAGGGTGAGCGAAAAGGACATGGAACAACAAGGCTCAAACTAGCCAAAAGGTGGCCTACATCACGTTTAACTCGACGAGTCGCTCTCGCCCATGCTTCGAGAGTCGCTAGGGGCAAGTTCTTAGCCCACGAGAAAGGTAGACCTTCCTCCCGACTCGAGCAACACACGACTAGTGCTCGTACACACACAACACCGGGTTATCGTCAATTTCGTTCACATTCACCATTTGAGTATAACAAATCTAAATTTACGCAAAAATACTAAACATAAATTAGATGCATAGAGACAATCTAGTTCTACTCAAATTCTACCATAGCATGCGGAGTGACTAGAATACTACACGAGTCATCATCGCGCTCCTAATAGTAATTCCTAAGTTAACGTCCTATTTCACAATCCTAACCAAAATAGTTTATTTGGAAACAACACAAATAGGAAAGCGCGCGCTCATGTGGGTGAAGTGGTGCATGAAGCGTGGAATAATGATGATGGTACTGAAAAATATAAGCACTTCTAGCATGCGGTGCAACTCGTACGCATAATGGATAACACATGCTCTCCCCCAGACTTAATCTACACATTACATCACAAAACTGAAAGCTAGGAGGGAGAAGTGTTACCCAATGCTCAGAATTGAGCATACCGGAGGATTGGCGATAATTTCGTGCACAATCCGCAGCATCCGCCAACACGAAGTACAAAGCACACCTGCAAACGGTACAACTAAAAGCAGCAAAAATAGATAAAAACTGAATTGAAACAAGTTAGAGAAACAAAAACAGCAAGTCTGGGTTGTCACCCATGGAGGTGAACCAGTTCCTGCGAATAAGATTAAGCAAATGCGCACATAACAGAAGGGACGAAATATGAAAACAAAATTCACAAAATGATGCCCAGATGAGCATCCAGAATCAAAGTGTTATTATTACAACAAAATAAAGTAAGCTCATACGACTCGAAGAGACATAAAAAAAATAAACAGCAGCAAGAACAAGATAAGACTGAGATTAGCCTGCATACGGGGTGGAAAAATCACTCGTCGTCGCTGTCACTATCTAAAACAACGACGGACAGCGGAGGTCTGGAAGAAGATGCGGCACGGCCAGGAGGTGGGGGTATATTCAGTCCTCCCCGCAAGGCTTGCTGATACACGAAGTCCGTCAGCCAATACTGATTCGCCTCCAAGTCGGAGAGGCGCTGGTTGAAGCTTGGGACCTCCGGTGCTCGTGAAGAACTACCCTCCTCCTCGTGTTTCCGCTCCTGCTTGGATGACTGACGCCGCGGCTGCGGGAGGGCTATCTCTCGATGAGTGGTCGGAGGCTCAGCCAGCTCTCCGTGCTCCTCATCAACTTGCCTCTCCCTAGGCGCATCACCTGGCATCACGACCACAAAATGCCTGCTACTCTTCTTCCCCACAACCCGCAGTAAATGAAAGCTCACCATGGTGGCCCTGGTGATGAAGGAGGGCGCAATTACCTGCACCATCGGAGGCAGCTGACTCCAAACCCCCAATCCCTTTGCAATGCGAGTGATATAATATGCACCACCAATGGCACCAGTGAGACCGTAGGTGGCCTCGTGATGGAAGAAGAAAGCGAGCAAGTAGCCCAGATGCAAGGGCAGCCGGAATTCCATACTATATAAGCAGGTCAAATCTTGCCACCCCACGACATTCTGACTGAGAGCTCGGGCGACAAGAGAATGACTAAGAACGTGCTGCAGGTATCGGAGAGCAGGCGCGACAATCCAGGTGGATTTGCTTTTCCTGGCAACATTCTCTTCGTCACGACCAGTGAGAGCACACCACGCGGGACGCGGGGTGATGTCATCAGGGAAGGAGATACTCGTACTCGAAAAATCAATCGCCGCAGCCTCCGCCTCAGTGTAAAAACCTGCGCTCACCGCCAACTCCGCCAGAGAAAGAGTGAAGACTCTCCCCATCATTCGGAAAGAACATTTTCCTGGACGTAGGCCGCAGGGCAGCAACTCCCACTCGAATGTTGCGAGAAACTCCAATGTGAGCTCCCGGTAGCCGAGGTCATCACACTCAAACACCCTGCTCCAGTGATCAAATGAATAACGAAGGCGGACGACCTCCCCCAACTCGCCATTGTCGCCGATAGAATTAAGCTGGTTCCAATCGACTAAACGTTGGGACATAAATGGCTTCTCCTTCAGTGAGTTGTATTGCCGTGTGTGCGAATCCTTGGAGAAGGTGGCCATTCGAGCAAGGATCTGAGCTGGAGAGGCAGAGGGACGGCCAGAGCGGTGGTAGGACTTGGCGAAATGGCGAGTACTGGAACTCATGGTGGGATTAGGGCAAGGGAAGGAGGAAGAACCGAAATGGGCTCACCGGAGGGAGGGAGGACGCACGATCGGCGAGCACCCAGCGGAAACGGCGCACGAATAGAAGCGAGAGGACGACGGAAGCGAAGACCTAGGATGCGCACACAGGGCTCGGGCGAACCGGTTTTTATAAAGAAACTGGGCCAATCGCACGATCAATGATCGTGCGCGATAAATAATGCGCACGACCATCGATCGTGCGCGAAGGAAATTTTCTGGCATCCAGCTTCTTCATGAAAACTGAATCCACCGCGCCCTATGAGCGTTCCAGGGTCCACCGCGCATGAGGGGCCAAACGCAGCCGAAATAAAAACTAATTTAAAGTAAGAAAATAGGGTAGAAAGGAGAACAAAGCAAATACGAAGAAAAAGATTAATCCTAGATAACTGTTGGGCTACATGTCCCCCCAACGGGATTTATTTAAGAGTTTTAGATGTATATTAACTGATAGGCGTATGATAGTGAAAATGAACAGGTAACTGTTCTAATACGCGTGTCGGTAGCGGGTACCGATACGGCGACAGAACAGTTACTCCTCTACACAAATGATAATACCTACTTAACGCAGGTAGAGGAAACAGAAGATAAGAAGAGAGGGGGGTATCCTCACTCAACTCACCAAACACATCCTTGCCTAGCAAGGTGTCGTCAACAGGGAGACAGCAGGAGGCGAAGGCAATGAGTGGAGCTTCCTCAACGGAGGGGGAGTAATCCTCCTCACATGAAAGGATGCTCTCATCATTGACTTGAACGAAAAGCTCCAAGTCCTCCTGAAGTACCTGTGAAGATTCAACCTGCACAGACTCAGATGAAGGAAGGGGATCAAGAAATAAAGAAGACGAAGAACATAAATAAACATCAATCGGGGGAGTGATCCCGGTCTCACTCCCATCAGGTTGGGGAAGTAAAATAATATTGGCATTGTCATCAATGCCGCAAGGTTCAGCGGGATCGACAGTGGCCATGCCCAAGATTTGGACTTCCTTCACCGGTGTTGAGGAAAGCTCCTCTTCACCTAGAAGGTTGTCCTCCTCCATAGGAGCAGGCATAACATATAAATCGCCAGCCTCATCCCGCGACACATCCTCAACAATGTCGTCAAAGACGAAAGTAGTATGCACAACAGGGGGAGGAATAGTGCTTGGATAAATGTCAAGCACTGATTCCTCACAAAGAATCGAATCCACTAGGGGTGGTGGATGCACATGGAGAATAGGCTCAGCAATGTTGGTGCATAGATCAGCCGCACATCCGGTGACCGTATCCATGCCATTCCCTTCAAGATGTGAAGGTGACAAAGACACATAACCGGATGTTGAAGGTGTGCCGCCAGAGTTAGGAGTTGGGACGATCCGGATATCCGGCTCGTCATCCTCATCCAATTGGCGAAGATACTCGGCACAGTCCTTCAAGACATGATAAGTGCTCCGACAAAACCGGCACTGCCTTGCGGGCTTCTTTGGCACAGCGGGGGCTGAAGCCGAAAAGAAGTATGACGGTAAAGGCTCAGCAGAGTAGCCATAAGACTTACGCGCACCATATGGAGTATCAGACGAAGTCGGTGCTCCATATGCTGGGCTATAAGAATTATGCCTACTATTCTCCGTAGGGCATTCATCACTAGAGTGGGAGGTAGCTCCACACCAACGGCAACAGAAATTAAGATGTGCCCACATAGTGTGAAGATAATACGATTCAAAATAAAAATGCTATTGTGCAAAATACTACACCTAACAAAAATTACTAAAGCAACCTAATTAAAACAGGAAAATGGAATAAAAAGAAATAAAACAAAGAAATGCAATTTACAAATGGAAGGGCTTCTCTCTCAGGTTCTCCCTCTCCAAAAAACTCACACGACTGTGTTCCCCGGCAACGGCGCCAAAAACTTGATGGTGCGAATCTCACACACCGCTATAGGCGGTAGCTCGACTGCGACACGAAACGGCAGTGTACCGATCGTTCAAGTAATATAAAATGAGGAGTAATCCCCGAGTATCGAATCTCAAAGGAACACAGTAAGGTGGAGTTTATTATCGAGGAAGGACTTGAGATTGAAGTCCTTAGGTCGATGTTCACGAAGGTGGGTGGATTGGTTTTGCAAAGTAAAATAAAAGCTATCGACTACACCTATGCAATGCCGCTATGCAATGCTTCGCTTGGCGGAATGGAAAACTACGTAGGCCTTGAATGCACTACTTCGTTGGGCGGATGGATGAGTAGGCTAACGGAGTGAGGGTCGCAAGCACCTCGTCGACAAGCACGCCACTAGCAATTGCTAGTGCGACACCGAACACAATGGTGGAATGGAAATTAGATGGGGGCGCACCTCAATAAGCACATATGAACTAAATGATTCCAAATAAATGAAATAAACATTAAGCAATATTGTTCATAACACACATCATCAATATATAGAGGAAACTAGTTTATACAATCAACAACATAAGGAAGGAAAAAGAGAGTAAAGGAGTCGACCACATCCGAAGCCTTGCCGAAGATTCACGGTTGGAATCGCTTAGTTGTCAATTCGCGTCCAAGCTCGGTCTTCAACTGCGTCCGAGGTAGAGGAGGGTGTCACTTCCTCCCAATGGCTCGTCTTCTTCGTGTCACGATCCAATCTCCTCCGATACGCGATCTCCTTGCTCGATGTTGGCGATCTTTGGGCTAGAAACCTCTCCTTGGAGCTCAAGGATGATGGAGGAGGCCTAGGGGGGCGGAGAACCTGCGGAAGGGGCGAAAACGGTGGAGCTGGGCGGAAGGAATGCGTCCCTCCCGACCTAAATCGCGAGCAGGACAATTTATAGGCGCTGGAATAAACAGTGCGCATGGTCATTGGCGCACGACCAGTGGTCGTGCGCACTAGCATCCTGTGATCGTGCGCCTGCCTGGACGGAGCCTGAAGGATAAGAAAATTATATAATACAAGTTCGCACGACCAGTGGCGCACGACCAGTGGTCGTGCGCACTATCGTAAGTGGTCGTGCGATAAGCAAGACAGAACTCATAAAATGGGCGTAAAGTGCGCACGATCAGTGGCGCACGACCAGTGGTCGTGCGCGATAGAGCCAGTGATCGTGCGCAGTGTTCCTGTACAGAATTGTACCGGGAACACCTGCACGACTCCTGATCCAGCATACAACACCAGTCTAGCCACTGAAGGTGACACTTAACACTGCATGAAAACTAGTATCGAAGATGAGCAAGAAATAACACCAAAATGGGCCTAGAAGTGCACTTAGCATGGAGTATTAAATAGGAATGAAAACATGTCTAAAGTGAAGTGCAAAGACTAGAAAATCGGCCCAGATGAGTCCATAAATGTGTATATAATTGGGACTCATCATCTATCTATAAACTCCAAACATAAAACACCTGGGCTTAACTCGCACAACCAAGAACCAAACTGAGTCACAACTCACCGGATCCACAATCCGCACCAACCACCACCGAGCCTACAACTCGGGGTACCAAACCAACCAAACTCCCGTGACAACGGAGTGTGAGTGAATATATTATTAGTTAGTCTTGAGCATCTTCTATACTCCTACGACTTATGGTTAATCTTGGACATCCCGAGGGTTACCCTGTAAGGGGCTCACTACCGGTACTAGTAACTGTAATGGGATGACACCCCAAAGTTCCCTTTCTCAAGACACTTATTGTTATGGGTATCTACCCTTAAGAATTCTCTTCTACCGTTTCACTTGAGTTAGACCTAAGTGCTTTAAGACACACCAGGGGAGAGACGATCTCCGTCAATCCCCAGGACAACCTTACTCTTAACCCACCAAGTACACTTTCCTCACATACACTTCCTGGGGTGGACTTCTAACTATCTAATCAACCCATGTGCACCATCTGCACACCATTTCCACCTAGTAGGTCACTAAAAATCTAAGTTTCACAGTTTTACTAAATGCAGACCAATCTAACTATATGAAGCTTATAATTAGAGGTACTCCAAATATTCATCCAACTGACCCAAGATAATTACTGGAGGTCTATCATGGTGTTATAAGACTAAATCCAGAGAATGATATCTTTCCTAATTTATTTAGCATTTATTTTAATTTCTCCAAACATTTGCCAAGTATGAAAATGAGCATGATGTGTAAGTAAATCTTATGATATGGCTTTCCAAAAATTATAATAAATCTATGATGATCAAATAACATCAGAAACAACATATCATATTTTTACAGTAAGAAATTGTCCTCTAAATTAATTATTTATCGTTCATCCAAAATTGTAATTCTATGAAGGAACCACCAAAAAGATCAACACCAAAATTATGGGAAAATTACCAAACTCTTGTATTCATCTTGGCCTGCAAGCGGTTCGGTTTAGGTCGGTTTGTACCCAAATCAAAACTGAACCAACATGCTTCGGTTTTTGGAAGGTCCGAACCAAACCAAACCGAACCCGATCGGTTCGGTTTATTGTCGGTTCTGTTTTTATCGGTTTCTGGCGGTTCAGTGTCAGTTTTTGTACATCCCTAATTACACTCTTGTATATTAAGTGAAGCAAATGTTACAATCGTTCTTCATACAGTTACCAAAATGTTTAAATTTGTATCAATATTATATACAAATGATAATAAACACTATTTTCAACGACTTCTTTTATTATTTCATTTCCTTTGAACTGTTTTGAAGAGGTCATCCTTTTTGAGTGGTAGCTACCTAAGGGAATAGAAAAAATAGAAAAGTTTATTTTATGGAGAACACATTTATGTAGGAAAATACACATGAATTTAATAGATCAACTAAGAAATCTCAGACATTGCTTGCAACTGATACTAAATATTACTGACAATTAAGTGGAAATGAGGCACAACTTATATTTATTAAGTGGAAATGAGACGTAAAATTATTATAATATTAGTCGGTTCAGTTCAGTTTGACTGGTTTTTACAATTTGAAAACCGACCCGAGCCGAAATGACTTCGGTTTTCAGAAGCCCCAAACCGAACCGACACTGAACCGGGCGGCTCGGTTTCACAATCGGTGCGGTTCGGTTGGTTTTGTCGGTTTTCGGTTTTTGCTCCTCACCCTTATATTCATCAGAAAAGGCTACTGACTAAGTTTCAGGATTTAAGGAAATCATTTTCTCACTAAAATAAATACTTTAAGAAAACCTCAAATTAAATGAAATGTGAAGTAGCCTACTGATTTAAGTCTTCAAAAATTCTATAAAAATTCACAGAGCTTCCTAATGTTCTGAAATGTCCTATCACCAATTTGCACAGTTTATAAAATAGTATTGGACCCCCAAATATTTTTCTTAAGTCTAAATCAAAACAGGCGCCTTGTGAAAGAAGTACCGATTAAATTATTTAATAAAATCCACAAAAATTACCAAAGGTCTAAACCATGATTATAAGAGCACAACCAAAGTTTCACAACCATCCAGGGACTTTTGACCACATGGTCTTCACAAGGTTCTAAAAGCACACCTAGGAATAAAACTAGTGTTCTAGGGCTTAATCACCTCTACACCACCCCAAACCACTCATGGGGATACTTTAGGTGATCCTAAACCAGTGGACAAGGTTCCATCTCATGGTGAGGATATTTGACCACAAAATTCCAAGATAACTATGACCCAATTTGACCTAACTTGGGTTAACCAATTACTCTACCAAAACAGTCCCAATTGGGCTGAGATTTTTACCTAGGGCATAACTTAACCCTAAAAAGCATCCACCAAAATTCGGAGGGCATTGGAGGTCTTTTGACCCACTAATTAATTAATATATTATTTATAAAATTATTTCAAAAACCTTGGAAAAAGGTTCTCCTAAAAATCCCATATTTTAGTATGTGGTGTGGGTGCATGAGACCTGCCTAGGTTTTAAATATCAAGGCTATAACATCTACCAATAAAAAGATATGAAGGAAAGAGTGACTGCCCTACCCAAGGGACTAGTCCCACCATTTTGTCTCTACAGGGAGCTACAATACTTTTGGGGTGAAATCAATTTTAAAACACAGTAGACTCCAAGGGCTACAACTTTGGTGTTGGACACTTTTTAATCATAGGTGATCTAGTATTTTTAATAATTAAAACAAACTACAGCAAAAAGGTGTGACAAAAATTAATATAACCTTTAATTATTAACTGAATCCTGCGTTCGACGAAAATAGAATAGCGCTCGATGAACGCTGAACGCATCTGCGTTCGACGAAAAGTTTACTGCGTTCGACGAAATTAACGGCGCTCGACTAATTTAATCCAGATCGACGAACTATATTCCGTTCGACTAATTAATATTAAAACAACGCTCGACTAATTAACAAATAACAGCATTCGACGAAAATAACAAATAACAGTGTTCGACGAATTTCAAACCGTTCGACGAACTTCAAATCCGTTCGATGAAATAAATGATATAAATATAAACATTAATAAACAGATCTGACGACTCTCCGTCATCGTCCCCAATCTCTGGATGGTGCGTGACAGCCCGTCCTGGGCTTCCTTGCGGGGCGATTTCCCGGCCACCTATGCCTCTTTACGGCCGGCCAATGCCACCACCACCTCCGTTGAGGTGGTGGCCGGCGATAGGAGGTGGTTGGCCGGCCGGAGGTGGTCGGATCTGAGTTTTAGAGGAGGGAAAAGAGCTCGAAATGAGCCTTTTTTGGAAGCGCAATCCGAGCCCTATTGGGCACGGATCAAGCCCCAAATTAAGAAATGATCTAGCACAAAGGGATAAGAAGAGGATCGGACCTGAGTAGGGGCTTGGTTGCGCGAATTCCGACGAGTTGCCATTGATGGTGCTGGAGCTTTCGGTGCCATGCCGATCTAGGATTTCTCTGCACGATTCTCACTGGAAAATTGAGGGATCTCTTCCTCTCTGAGCACTGAAGGAAATGGGGGGGGGGGGGGGGGGGGGGTTCAATTGGCTTGGATGGCTTTATTCCTAAAAGCCATTAAAGGCCATTAACCCAAATTTCGGTTACTCTAAATTTGCTCTTAAACAACCCCCTTGGCCATGGAAAACTCCAGAAAGTCGTTGGTAACTGAAGGGGGAGATGAATGCACATCAATTGGGGAGGGATTTGAAGGATCAATTGCATTTAATCCCATGAAAGCTCTCTTTCTCTCTCTCCGATTTGGGAGAAACCTCCCTTTTCTCTCTCTCATACTCAGCAATTACAGAAATTAAGTGGTAATTTCAGTAATTACCAGGCCCACCAGATGGTGGACCACCTTAGTTGGGCCTAGTCCAAATGGATTGGGTCCAATTTGAGCAAACTAGGTTATGAAAGTGCACAGTTAACCTCACTAGAATTCTCTAGAGGGGGGGGGGGGGGTGAATAGAGACTTAAAAATACTTTGTGCAATTATATATATATGTAATAATCACAGAATTAAGCTTCCCACATACCAACAAGAATTAAGCAAGTAAAGAAGGAAAATAGCAAGAAGAAAATCACAGCACAACACAAAGAAATATAGTGGTTCCCCAAACTTTGGGTAGTCCACTCTTCTACCCCCTTGGTAGGAATTCACTATCTTGCACTGAGTCTTTTGATAAGGAGACTCTTAGAACCAGCCCGAGTCTTTTGATAAGGAGACTCTTAGAACCAGTACAACTGAATTTTTTGAAGAGAGATTCTAAAAACTCTTGTACACAATTGAAGTTGAAATAAGAATGAGAAGAAGAATTAGAAGAAACAATTTAAAACAAGAAAGAATCTTCTTCCTAACAAGAAGATTAGAAGCACAAGAATAGTGAATGTAATCTCTCTTCTATAGTGAGAAGAAGATTGTAAGCTTTTCTCTCTTTTGTGAGAGCTTTCAGAATTTGCAGCAGAATGGCTTCAGAAGGAGGAGAAGATGAAGGCTTTTTCTTTGCTGTAGCACACTATCTCTTTTCTCAGCTTTCTCACTCTTCACTCGGGAGATCTTCCTCTTTTTCAAATGTATATGGTGGATCACTAGTTATTCTCTGCCGACCTCCTCTTTATTTATAGCTCTGTTTCAAAAGATGTTGCTAAAGGGGAATAATCAATCAACAATTAGAGAGAAAAAGTTTCCATAATAATTAAATCTGTAGAACGAAAGAATTCATTCTGATTTCAAATAATATCCATAATAATCTTAATCAAATTAGCCAAGAATCAAATAGAAGGAAAGACTGATTCAGAATGGCTATAAAAGAATAATATCATTCCATAAAAATCAGATCTACAGAAAGAAGGAAAGAGATCTGGCGTGTTTTTGAATCTCTTATAGAAATCGACGTGCGTCGATTACTATTAGACGTGAACCTCGATTTCATCCTGGCTAAGCGTCGAGAGGAGAATAAGGAAGGTGCGTCGACTAAGGTGCGTCGACTTTATTAAATGCGTCGACTAGAAGTCAGAGGTACGTCGACAAAGATTACGTCGAATTCTTCTTAGAGTTACTTTGACTCATTCTGAGAGAAACGTCGACTACATTTCGACGTTGCGTCGAATACTATTCGACGCATATTTACTTAGCCTAATTTTTCATTCTTAGAATTTATATTCTACTCAATTCTAGGGGTTAAGATAAATCATTTCCCCAACAATCTCCCCCTATTTGTCTTAACCATATTTAGAGAGAAATTGTATCAGCTTTTAATCAACACAGCAAAACATTTATATATAGAAGAAATATGCTAAGTAATCAGAAGAAGGGAGAAATCATATAAACAGACTTCATAATAAGTATTTAAGCATGGAAAGAAAAAAAATATAGATTATATCAATATTGTTCAACACATCATTCAGGAGGGGTAGGAGGAGTTTTTCTTTTCCTAATGAATACTACTGTTTTTGGAGAGGTGGGTTGCTCCTTCTCAGTAACAGGTGGTTCACTCAGCTCCCCCTGAGTCACAGCAGTTTGCTCCCCCTGAAATGGAACTTCCATTTCTTCTACATTTACCTTTTCAGTTTCTTTCTCAGCTCCAGCTTCAGTATTTGGCTCCCCCTGAGCTTCAACTTCTTTTTCTTTCTCTCCTATAGCTTCTTCAGCATCAGTTTTCTTTTCAACTTCTTTCTATGCTCTGCTAGACTCCCCTTGAAGGAGAACTACTTGTTGGGTAGCTTCTCTTGCTATAGAGAGTATACCTGTTGTCTGTTCTTTAGTATGTAGCTCAGGTACAATTTCATTCCCAATGGTCTTGAGTAGATCAGTTTTTGAAGTAGGAAGGGACTGCTCTTCATCTAATTTCTCCCCCTTCTTGACCTTCTTATCCAAGGAGGTTAAGAAAGACTTGGTCACTTTAGAAGAAGAGACAGAGGTCTTCAAGCTTTGCACAGAGGCATTGACCCCATCTATTTGGGTTTGCATGTGCATGATGGAGGAGTGAATTTGAAAGCGGTGTCCATCCAGCATGTCTTGAAATTTTTGGGCTGCTGACTGTATACACTGGGTGATGAGGTTTTCAGTGGATGGAGATGGTTCATGTTGTGTTGGAGGAGGAGATAATGGAGGAGGAGGTGTATGTGATGAAGGTGGAGAGGGTTCTGTATCATTTTGATGAGGTGTATTTGATGGAGGAGGTGGAGGAATAGAGGAGGGTTGAGCAGGTGATTGAGTTGGTATTTGGGAAGGTGTGGATGATGGTGGTACAGAAGAGATGTCTGTATGAGGAGGAGGAGGAGGTGAAGATGGATGAGCAGGAGGGTTAGGAGGAGATGGAGTCCTTTCAGAAATGGCACCAGGCTTGGGGATTTGCCTGGTCCATTTTGAGAAGAGAGCAATGGACATCCTTCTGCCAGGAGGGATGGGAATTCCTTTTGATCTGCATAGGTCAGGGAAGGAGTGGAAGAGGACTTGACTCATAATCCTCATGTAGGCATTCTCTTTGTGAGAATATTTGTAGCCTATCATTTTGAGTAAGCACCTGCCCCAGTCTACTTTCTTCTTCAGCACAAGGGCCCCCATGAGATTCAGTTGCTGCCTGGGCACTGCATCATGGGCAGAGATCTTACATAGTAGTACTTTTCCTACTATGTCTGCCAGTAGCCTATACTCATCAGAAAAATCTATTTTCTTCAGATGGATTGGTCTATCTTTTGAGAACTTCATTGTGATTAGTAAATTCTTTATTTCATCAGGGGTGAGTTCCACAGGTTCATCACCTAATAAGGGAATGGTAAAGGAGATTTATTTAGTTACTCTTTTAGAAAATAACTTGCTTTCCCTATTTGATTTGAACAAGGATAATATTGAAATATACCTGATGAAAGATCAAAGGTGTTCCTAATGTGTTCAGCAGAGATTGAGACAGGTGTCTCATATATTGTTCCAGTGATTTCTCCTTGTTCAGATATCTGAACATGAGCCATTAGCTCTGTGATTTCTGTCTCCAGGAGCTTGCATCTTGTGGAGATGAGCTTATCTAGGCCAGCTTCAGTGAAGAGAGCTATGATGCTCTTATAATTTTCGGCGGCGGCCTGGAAGGATTCGAGGTCAATGTCGAAACCAGAGTTTATCTTGGGAGCCATTTTAGGTCAGTGAGAGAGAGGAAGAGATGGCTGGACTGAGAGGTAAGAAGGATGAAAGATGCAGAGTACGAGAGGATTTCTAACTGAAGAGTTTATTTAAGTCAGGTGAAACGTCGAAACGAGACACAATTCGAGGCTTATTCGGCACTACAGTAGATGTGATTAAAAAAAATATTTTAATATTGCCGCTCTTTTTCATGAAGTCGACGTTACGTCGAGTGGAATTCGACGTAAGCGTTGATACAGTCTGAGTTAAGATGTGAGGGTTTCCTATCGACGTATGCATCGGTCGAAGTCGACGCATGCGTCGATTTTATTTATAATTATTGGTTATCGACGGTGCGTCGATTAATAAGTCTACGTGACTTTCATTTTTGCCCGAAACTTCTTGGTTTCTCTTGAGAGATTATTTCTTCCTGCTCCTAATGTTTTCTAAGTCAGTCTTGGACTAATTTTTATAAACAATTAGATTGATTGTGCCAACATTGTTTGGCAATGTGGCCAGTTTTATTGCAGATATAACATCTGACTATCTTTAGATTATGGGAATTTGAGTTTAGAGAGGGATAGTGGTGTTGATTAGGATAGAAATTATGATCAGGAAGAATGGGTGCTGAATGGGGTTTAAGATGGAAAGTTTTTGGAGAATAGACATGTCCTGTAATTATGTTGCTCTGAGTTTTATGCGTCGATATCTATTCGACGTATGTTGATAGTTGCGTCGATTTATATTCGGCGCTTTCTCCAGATTGTGTTGATCTAAAATCGTCGCATGTAAGAAGTTGCGTCGATTGGAAGTCGACATACTTTTATTCAAGCGTCGAGTTGAGGTCGAAGCATCTGAGAGATTGCGTCGAGTAGAATTCGACGCACTATCATTAATGCGTTGATATGAAGTTGACGCAATTGTGTTTTCACAAATTTTATTTTTCCCTTTTTCTGATTTTATTTCTTTATGAGTTGTTTCTTTTGGCTTAGTTGCCTTCTTAGAAGTAGTTTGAGAGTCTTCATCTGTATGGTATGATGTTTCATCCAAATGTTTTATCTCATTGAGGGAGTCTTCTTCCTTATTTTGTGAGTCTTCTTCTTGGTTTGTTGATTTAGTGGGTTTAGTGAATTTAACAGGGCTCATCCAAGCAGGTTTGTTGGATGGAATTAGGCTAGCTGAGGGATCAGCTCCTTGCCCAAGATTTTTATGTCTTCTTGTTTGTTTTTCTGTGATTTCCTTAAGTGTTTGGCTTCTCATTTTTATTGATTCTTCAAAAGCTTTTACTTGGGATACCTTATTCTTAAGGAGCTGGTTTTCTATTTTAGCCCTCTCTATTTCTTTTTCTCTGATGTTAGCCCTTAACTCATAATTTTTAGAACAAGTATCCTCTATATTTCTCTGGTTTTTAATGACATTAATTTGTTCTTTTAGATTCTTAATTTCTTGTTTAGCTTTTAGTTGATCTAAACATAATCCTTTAAAATCATTTTTGAAATCATCACACAGAAAATCTATGTCATCAAAAATGGTTACCTCATCCTTATCCTCAGATTCCTCTATGAGAATAAGGCTATTTTCTTTATCATTTTCAGAAGAGATGCTTCCTTCTGATTCTGTCTCACTCCATGATTTAGCACCATGTTCTTCCTTTGAGCTTTCAAGAGTCATTAAGCATAGGTCTTCTTGCTTAGACTCTTCATTGTCACTTTTGGATGAGGTGCTGTCCTCAGAATCTGTTTCACTTCAAGCTTCTGCAATGAAGCCTCTTTCTTTCTTCTTTCCCTTTTTCTTAAGATCTTTCTTTTTCAGATCTTTCTTTTTCTCAGTATTTTCTGGACATTCTGGTGCTATGTGTCCAGTTTTCCTGCAAGAATAACAAATGATTTCTTTAGTAGGAGTTTTATCATACCTTAGTTTTGATTCTCTCCTTCTAGACTCATCTGTCCTGACCCATTTCTTGAATCTCCTGGCCACGAGGCTGAATAATTCTTCTTCAGTGACAGGGGTCTCTTCTTCTGTTGCTTTCAAAGCAATGTTTCTATCTTTTGAGGAGGTTGAAGTGCTTCCTCTTCTTTCCTTCTCTTCTCTGGTTTTCAGCAGTTGCTCATAGGATTTAAATTTTCCTAAGAGGGCATCTGTTGAGATTTCCCTTTGTCCTCTTGTATCTCTTATTGCCCATATTCTTGAGTCTCATGAACTTGGGAGACTCATTAATTTGTCATTGATCTCTGTGAGAGAGATCTCTCTATCCAGGCTCCTTAATTGATTTATGATCAGACTGAATCTATCATACATCTCAGATATGCTTTCTTCATGCTTCTTTTGAAAGTTCTCATATTGGAAGATCAATAGAGCCTTTCTATCTTTCCTTTCATCAGCACTTCCTTCTACCATCTTTGTAAGAGCCTCCCATATTTCTTTGGCTGATTCACAGTCAACAACCCTTTGAAAGATTTCATCTGAGAGGGTTGAGACAAGAATGTTTACAGCTTTTGCATCACATGTTCCTGCCTTCTTTTCTTCAGCTGTCCACTCAGCCTTTGGGACAAGTGTTTGAGTCACTTCACCACTTGAGTCTCTTCTATAAGGTTTGGGAGGACCTGTCAAAATAACATTAAATAATTCTTCATCAATAGAATTCATATAAATCCTAATTCTTATTTTCCAAACTGCAAACTTTTCAAGGTTGCACATTGGTGGTCTGGTGGAAGCATAATCTTTGATTTGTGCCATGTGAAAAGATATAGTTTTCAAAAAGTATATATATATGTGAGGTAGGATCTTTTTCATCAAGGAGTTACCCTTTTTAGATCAACCTCCCTCTGATACCAATTGAAAGTGCACAGTTAACCTCACTAGAATTCTCTAGAGAGGGGGGTGAATAGAGATTTAAAATTACTTTGTGTTATTATATATATGTGTGTAATAATCACAGATTTAGGCTTCCCACACACCAACAAGAATTAAGCAAGTAAAGAAGAAAAATGACAAGAAAATCACAGCACAACACAAGGAAATATAGTGGTTCCCCAAACTTTGGATAGTCCACTCTTCTACCCCCTTGGTAGGAATTCACTAACTTGCACTGAGTCTTTTGATAAGGAGACTCTTAGAACCAGACTGAGTCTTTTGATAAGGAAACTCTTAGAACCAAACTGAGTCTTTTGGTAAGGAGACTCTTAGAACCACTACAACTGAATTTTTTGAAGAGAGATTCTAAAAACTCTTTTACACAATTGAAAATAAAATGAGAAGAAGAAGTAGAACAAGTAGTAGAACAGAAGACAATTTATGTAAGAAAGAATCTTCTTCCTAGCAAGAAGATTAGAAGCACACGTATAGTGAATATGATCTCTCTTCTATAGTGAGAAGGAGATTGTAAGCTTTTCTCTCTTTTGTGAGAGCTTTCAGAATTTGCAGCAGAATGGCTTCAGAAGGAGAAGATGAAGGCTTTTTCTTTGCTGCAGCACACTATCTCTTTTCTCAATTTTCTCACTCTTCACTTGTGAGCTCTTCCTCTTTTTCAAATGTATATGGTGGATCACTTGTTTTTTTTTGTGTTTCTTCTCTGCCGACCTCCTTCTTATTTATAACTCTGTTTAAAATATATTGGTAAAGGAGAATAATCGATTAGCAGATAGAGAATTAGAAAGAGATAAGAGTTTCCATAATCAATATTTCTGTAGAAGGAAAAGAATTCATTCTGATTTCAAATAATATCCATAATAATCTTAATCAAATTAGCCAAGAATCAAATAGAAGGAAAGACTGATTCAGAACGGCTATAAAAGAATAATATCATTCCATAAAATCAGATCTACAGAAAGAAGGAAAGAGATCTGGCATATTTTTGAATTACTTATAGATATCGACGTGCGTCGATTACTATTCGACGTAAACGTCGATTTCATCCTGGCTGGACGTCGAGAGGAGAATAAGGAAGGTGCGTCGACAAAGGTGCGTCGACTTTATCAAATGCGTCGACTAGAAGTCAGAGGTACGTCGACTATGATTACGTCGAATTCTTCTAAGAGTTACTTCGACTCATTCTGAGAGAAACGTCGACTATATTTCGACGTTGCAATGAAGCCTCTTTCTTTCTTTTTCCCCTTTTTGTTGAGATCTTTCTTTTTCAGATCTTTCATTTTCTCAGTATTTTCTGGACATTCTGGTGCAATGTGTCCAGTTTTCCTGCAGGAATAACAAATAATTTCTTTAGTAGGACTTTTATCATACCTTGGTTTTGATTCTCTCCATCTAGACCCATCTGTCCTGACCCATTTCTTGAATCTTCTGGCCAGGAGGCTGAATAATTCTTCTTCAGTGACAGGGGTCTCTTCTTCTGTTGCTTTCAAAGCAATGTTTCTATCTTTTGAGGAGGTTGGAGTGCTTCCTCTTCTTTCCTTCTCTTCTCTGGTTTTCAGCAGTTGCTCATAGGATTTGAGTTTTCCTTAGAGGGCATCTGTTGAGATTTCCTTTTGTCCTCTTGTATCTCTTATTGCCCATATTCTTGAGTCCCATGAACTTGGGAGACTCATTAACAGTTTGTCATTGATCTCTGTGAGAGAGATCTCTCTATCCAGGCTCCTTAATTGATTGATGATCAGACTGAATCTGTCATACATCTCAGATATGCTTTCTTCATGCTTCTTTTGAAAGTTCTCATATTGGGAGATCAATAGAGCCTTTTTATCTTTCCTTTCATCAGCACTTCCTTCTACCATCTTGGTAAGAGCCTCCCAGATTTCTTTGGCTGATTCACAGTCAACAACCTTTTGAAAGATTTCATCTGAGAGGGTTGAGACAAGAATGTTCACAGCTTTTGCATCATATGTTCCTGCCTTCTTCTCTTCAACTGTCCACTCAGCCCTTGGGACAAGTGTTTGAGTCACTTCACCACTTGAGTCTCTTCTATAAGGCTTGGGAGGACCTGTCAAAATAACATTAAATAATTCTTCATCAATAGAATTCATATAGATCCTAATTCTTGTTTTCTAAATTGCAAACTTTTCAAGATTGCACATTGGTGGTCTGGTGGAAGCATAATCTTTGATTTGTGCCATGTGAAAAATAATTTTTAGAAATATATATATATATAAGAGGTAGGACCTTTTTGATCAAGGAGTTAACCTTTTTAGATCAACCTCCCTCTGATACCAATTGAAAGTGCACAGTTAACCTCACTAGAATTCTCTAGAGGGGGGGGGGGGGGGGGGGGTGAATAGAGACTTAAAAATACTTTGTGCAATTATATACATATGTAATAATCAAAGAATTAAGCTTCCCACACACCAACAAGAATTAAGCAAGTAAAGAAGGAAAATAGCAAGAAGAAAATCACAGCACAACACAAAGAAATATAGTGGTTCCCTAAACTTTGGGTAGTCCACTCTTCTACCCCCTTGGTAGGAATTCACTATCTTGCACTGAGTCTTTTGATAAGGAGACTCTTAGAACCAGCTTGAGTCTTTTGATAAGGAGACTCTTAGAACCAGTACAACTGAATTTTTTGAAGAGAGATTCTAAAAACTCTTTTACACAATTGAAGTTGAAATAAGAATGAGAAGAAGAATTAGAAGAAACAATTTAAAACAAGAAAGAATCTTCTTCCTAGCAAGAAGATTAGAAGCACAAGAATAGTGAATGTAATCTCTCTTCTATAGTGAGAAGGAGATTGTAAGCTTTTCTCTCTTTTGTGAGAGCTTTCAAAATTTGCAGCAGAATGGCTTCAGAAGGAGGAGAAGATGAAGGCTTTTTCTTTGCTGCAGCACACTATCTCTTTTCTCAGCTTTCTCACTCTTCACTTGGGAGATCTTCCTCTTTTTCAAATGTATATGGTGGATCACTAGTTATTCTCTGCCGACCTCCTCTTTATTTATAGTTCTGTTTCAAAAGATGTTGCTAAAGGGGAATAATCAATCAGCAATTAGAGAGAAAAAATTTCCATAATAATTAAATCTGTAGAAGGAAAGAATTCATTCTGATTTCAAATAATATCCATAATAATCTTAATCAAATTATCCAAGAATCAAATAGAAGGAAAGACTGATTCAGAACGGCTATAAAAGAATAATATCATTCCATAAAAATCAGATCTACAGAAAGAAGGAAAGAGATCTGGCGTGTTTTTGAATTTCTTATAGAAATCGACGTGCGTCGATTACTATTCGACGTGAACGTCGATTTCATCCTGGCTGAGCGTCGAGAGGAGAATAAGGAAGGTGTGTCGACTAAGGTGCGTCGACTTTATTAAATGCGTCGACTAGAAGTCAGAGGTACGTCGACAAAGATTACGTCGAATTCTTCTTAGAGTTACTTCGACTCATTCTGAGAGAAACGTCGACTACATTTCGACGTTGCGTCGAATACTATTCGACGCATATTTACTTAGCCTAATTTTTCATTCTTAGAATTTATATTCTACTCAATTCTAGGGGTTAAGATAAATCATTTCCCCAACAGGTTATTTTGACCTAAATCAGGGCAAATTCGACATTGGTCAAATTGACCAATTGGGTTGACCCCAAAGAGTGGCTTGGGCTCCATTGGCTTCCCTGAAGGGTTAGGAAGGTCTAGGTAGGGTCAATTTGGCAAAGTGAGGGTGAATTGCCCCTTATCAGGGCACTTTGACCAAATTAGGGTTTAGGGTAAATTGGTCAAATTGGAGGCCCCATGATGGGGATTTTTGGTCCATTAGGTTCCTAGTAGCCCTATAAGGGAAGGGGTAAGGTCAATTTGGCATGGTGGAGGCTAATTGACCCTAATTGAGTTAGTTTGACCAATTCAGGGTTAAGGTTGACTTTGGTCTAATTGGCCTCTTAATTTGGCTCTAATGGGTCCCTGGTGCTCCAAGAGGACCCCTAATGGGTTAGGGATGCTATGGTGGGGTCAAGGTTCAATGTGGGGCCCCTAAATCCAATCCTAGGCTTGATATCTGAAAATTGCTATTTGCAGACCACTTGGGTTTTCTCCTTCTCACCTAAGCTTTCAAGATCCTGAGCTCTTCTTATGATTTTGTCATGACCTAGTCATGACAAAACCAACTTAGGTGTCTAGTTGTTTGAGGGATGTTACAGTTAGCACTACCGCTGGCGCTAGCGAATTGACGAAATGGTGTTCGGCGAAAATAGATGTCATTCGACGAACTGGTGTTCGACGAAATTGAGTTCGACAAAATGAAAGCAGCGTTCGACGAAATGTGAGGCCGTTCAACGAAGATGTGTTCGACAAAAAGAGATGTGCTCTACCGCTGACGCTAACATAAATGGAAACATTTGACAGGAAGAAAACAGTGGAGAAAAAGGAATGATTGGCGGGATGCATATTTAGCATGCTCTACCGCGGCGCGGCATGTTTACCGCCCGGCGGTAGCTTTTGGAATCCTCCCGTCTGCATGTGATTGAGGAACAAATATGGAAGGAGATATTGGCTGAAGGAAGGTTATCTCGCTATCGTGGAGCATTAGCGTTACTGCGGTGCGCTAGTCGGAACTCAAAATTTGGCGCTCAAAAGTTGCCTAAGATGCCACGATCTGTGTGCTTGATCATTGCCTAATGTGGCTACCGCGGGGCGGTAGTACTACCGCAGACGGTTGCGGCTGACTCTATTTAAAGATGCACGCTTCCTCCGTTATTGCTTGCTGTTACAGAATGAATTGAAGCCATATATTCAGAGCACTCGTGAGAGCCTTCCCCAAGCAGCCCGAAGAACTCCGTCAACGTTCGTGAATGCAAAGAACTCGAAGACCGATCCGATCGCATATACATCAACATCAAGTTCTTCTTTTGAGGGAGTTTTTAGTTTGTGTTTTGTTTTAAATTTCTAATTGTAACCTTTATATCTTTTGTTCGGTAGAGGAATTCGCCACACGGCGACTAGGGCCTTGCGGGGACTAGGGGAAATTCGCCTCGCATTCGCGACTAGGTCTAGGTAGGACTTAGGGAGTAATTCGCCTCGTGTTGGCGACTGGGTCTAGGGAGTAGATCTAGTGGGTGCTCGAGGCCTTTCTGGTGATAGATTGGCTAGAGCGGCTTGAGGCTGTATCTGGGGAGAGATCGGCTAAAGCCAACCGGTTCGTGGGAATATGAGTCGGTATAGAAAACCAAAAGAGTTTTTCATTGGTCGCCTCTTTCCAAGCGTCATTGGGAAAAGTTTTTGTAATCATATTTATTTCAATTTAATGTTAATGAAAATATGTTTGTTTCTTCATCTCTGATTCGTGCTCTATGATTTTCATTGTTCTAACCTAAAGGTATTTTCACTGTCGCTAACGCCGAGCGGTAACTCTACCGCTGGCGGTAGCAACAGAGAATTATTTTCTTTAATAATCATAAAAAGTTTAAAACCCTTATTCACCCCCCTCTAAGGGTGCCTACAGATCCAACATAAACATCTCAGGGGTATCATTGGATGTTTTGCTATTTAGTGAGACATTGATTTACTTTGGGATGAGGTCGATCATAGAGCCTTTCAACAATAAAAATTTATATACTTTAATCTTCTAAAATTTTTGAAGGTCCCTCCATGGTTTTCATCATATAAATTAGGATCTGGCTGGCGGTGAGAAGGTGTATAGATAATGAACGTAACAAAAAATTGTTCAAGAATCAAGAGTTAACTTCCTCATTGCAGAAATATGAGGGGAGGTAGTTGTTTGCTCTTTCCATTGTGCACCCATTAATCTCATATTTCTACTTGATCTTAGCAAGAAACGTCGAAGGGTGGGCAAAGGATTTACCGAAAATGATGAGGTCATTGGCATCGATACTGTGGGACACCTTGAGACAATCAGGCAGCCTAAATGTAAACACTGTGGTGATTTATCAATAAGGAAATATTGAATGAAAACAACAAAAATAATGTAGCTTCTTGATAAGATCAATTAGCCAGCTACTGAAACCACACTATTCAAATTTTTTGAAAAGAATGACTATTACATTCTATGGAATGTTAAACGTGACCCAACCACCCTTTTACCATAGTAATGGGACACTGTCCCACTCCAAGATTATATCGGTCGGCGTCACCCATGGACTGTAGTCCATGCACCCCAACCCCCGCAACCTCCTTTATGAGAGGGTATTAACAACACCTCTCATACCTATCCCCGCTGCAGCGCGGATGGGTATGCGAGGTGTTGTTAAAACCCTCTCATAAAGGAGGTCGGGGGTTCGAGTCCCGACCCCCACAACCCGCCGCTTGGTTTGAGACCGGATTTGGTTTCCCTCTTGCGGAGAGGGGTTGGGGTGCATGGACTGCATTCCATGGGTAACGCCGGCCGGTATATTCTTGGAGTGGGACAACGTCCCATTAACATGGAAAGCTTTCTCCATGTTCAACTTTAACCATAATATTCCCCCTAATCATTTTGTTAGTTATGGATATTGTCTAATCACCTAGAGGGGGGGGGGGGGGGGTGAATAGGTATTTTAAAATCTCTTAACCCTCTTTCTTTTGAGTCTATTTCTATGATGGTCCTAGTATAAGGATTTATAGATTAAGAGCACATCACAGAAAACACTCAGATATTTATAATGGTTCCTCAAGACAAAGTGTCTTGAGTAGACCACTGTCCCACAGCGCCTATCTAGCAGTGTGCTAGGTTCGGCAAACTCCGCCAAAACTCAGGCCCGCAAGCCCAACAATCTCAGGCCCTCAATCCCTACAACTCAGGCCCTCAAGCCCTATAATACTCAGACCCTCAAGCCCCACAGCTCAGATCTGAAATAGATCCTACAATACTCAGGCCCGCAAGCCTTACAGCTGAGGCCCTCAAGCCCTACAATACTCATGCCCTCAAGCAATACAACTCAGATCTGAAACAGATCCTACAATACTCAGGCCTGCAAGCCTTACAGCTCAGGCCCTCAAGCCCTACAATACTCTAGCCCTCAATCCCTACAGCTCAGATCTGAAATAGATCCTACAAACTCAGGCTTGTAAAAGCCCTACAGAGAAAGAATGGGAAATACTTCTTTAGCCTGATGATGATTGGCTTCTAGACTTGAAAAGAATACTATTGATCTTTTCTTGGATAACACAAATTCCTCTTCAATCCTTTCTTTAATCTGGAACAATACTTATCAGCCGATGTTGTTGGACTGAGACTTGGAGAACACATGATGAAGATCATTTTGTTCTCAGATTCTTATTCCTTCTTTACGCAGCCTTGTTACTGTTCTATTGATTCTTGAGTATTTGCTTTGTGTGGAATTAGGGCGGACACTTATCTCTTTTATATGACTGAGGAGCCGACTAACAGTCTCCTATGATGTCCTTTAAGTGTCAGAGGCCCATTCCTTAACGACATGCGCTGATCGGACCATCAGGCAGCGACATTAAATGCAGACAATGCAATTTGAAATATCTTGATTTGTCTCGATGACATTAGCAACGTCTCGACGACAGAACTTACCGTTATGCCGATCCATATTGAACTTGGACAAATCTTCAAGCCTTCTTAAATCTTCTTTAGAGAAGGATATATCAACGATACAAGATATCTCAGCTGCACTTGTACTCACGACGACATGAAGTCATCTTAAAGATATCGTCGTAATCTTATTGTCGACTTACAGTCTTCTCGACGATGTCGTTGAAACCATACTGTCTTATCGACGATATGGTCTTGATCAATCTGACTTCTTGTCGATATCATTTTGATCATCTTGACGACAAGCGATTATTCTTCCATAAGCTTTCTTCACGCGTTCTCCCTTAGACTTCTCGAAGACTAGGCTTCTTTACGACGATGTCGTCGACATTCCTGAGAACTTTAACTTAGGTCTTCAGAGAGCTTTCTTTCTCGTCTCGATGACAAGATCTCTTAACGACGATGTCGTCGACATTACCGAATACTTTGACATAAGTCTTCTTAGACCTTACATCGATATCATCGTGTGATTTCGATTGACACGACGATACTATACTTGATCGATTCTTCTTATTCTTACGATGATATCGTCGTGTGTACTTTGATGTCACAATGATATCGTCAAGTTGTCCATATTATCTCGACTATAACTGGCATGAACCTTCTGCTTATCTCTGATAGTAATCTCGACGATATATGAGTAATTATTCAACGATATGTCCAGTCCTTCTCGACGATTTTAGACTTAGTGAGATTAGAGAAGTACTTGACATATGATTTATACTTTGCAGTATTCTTGGATTCCTCATCAGTCTTCTCAACGATGTTGCTAGACACTTTAGCAATATCATAGTGTGTATATTGATAACACGACGATATTTACCTTAGATGCTTTTCCTTGAGTCGTATATGTTATACTTAGTGAATATGATATTTAGACATGTTCATGTTGTTGGATCTTCTAGCGCCCTTAGAGTGGGGGGGGGGGGGGTGAATAAGGGGTTTACGAATATTTGAGTGAAACTGAGAGATTTACAGAAAATTGAAACTTTTTTACTCTCTTTCTAACGCTGGCATTAGGAGTTAACGCTGAGCGTTAGCTCTCCAGAAAATTTGGCTTCACGGAATTATGTCAAAGTAATTTTACTTATGAAATCTTAAAATAAATACAATTCCAGAAAATGAGAGATAATGAATATTATATTTAAGGAGAATTACAATGATAAAATTTCAATAACGCTTGAAATTAAAGGCGACAATGTAAAAATCATTTTTTTGTTCCTTCGCCGGTACTTCTCCCAAGGACCGGTTGGCTATAGTCTATCTTTCCCAGATAAGGCCTCTAACCACCCCTAGATCTACCCTTGACCTAGTCGCCACACACAAGGCGGCGAATTACCCCTAAATTGAACCTGGTCTAGTCACCACACGTAACGCGGCGAATTCACTATCGTTATAAGAAAATAACGAAAAGATAAAAGAAAATTCAGAATAAAAGACTCCCTATAATGAAGAGTGTTGAAGGAGATGTTGAATACACGCAAAGACCATCGTCAGAGTTGAAGCGAGTGCCCTTCTTCAAATTTGACCATTGGAAATCTCCTTCTCACTTTTGTTCCTCAATGGTGGTGTTGGGAGTGTTCTCTGAATTCGGGGATGAAATGCTCTATAAAAAGATTGGAATGAAGGATTGAAAGTTCAACAATTTCTCAACGAAATCAACTCTTTAAATAGGCACAGGAATTAACGCCTAGCGTTAAGAGTTAACGCCAGCATTAGTGATCGTGTTCGGTCGTGGCTGAGAGCGTGCAACCATTGAGATCGTGGCAGATCATGGACTCAACACGTGCGTTAGCTCCAACACTGGCGTTGTCTCTGGCTTCTTGACGCTATTTCTTCTCGACGACATTCCCTTCCTGACGACATCCCATCTCGAAGATAAGTTAATGCGGGGCGTTAACTTCTAATGCGGAGCGTTAGCTCTCTGTTCAGAGAATCGTCATCAATCAGCATCCTATTTATGAGGTTATTTAACTATAGTACCTGCACACTTTAAACGCAAGCAAGATCAAATACATAGTGTGATTTGTTATTCTCAAATTATGAGATGTGGAACACAAGCTCCAACAATCTCCCCCTTCTGATAATAACAAATCCTCTAATTAGAAATAAACTTTAATTTGAGTAGTGTTTATAGTATATGATAAGCGTGATAAACAAGTATACTCCCCCTATATGGATACTCCCCCTACATGAATGCATTTTCTATTTTACTCCCCCCAAATCCTAAATTTCTTTCAATTTATTTCTTCAATTTATTCTCCCCCTTTTGTTATAATCAAAAGGAGGTGGGCAGAGTAGTAGTAATATGAAATGATATGCACTATGTAGATATAATAACAACTTTTTGAAAAATAGTGAACACAACGAAAACAATATTGAACATCTTTAAGAATTTATAAGTACAAAATATAATAAGTGTTTAAAGCAATTAAGTAGATATTTTTAATTTAGATGCACAAGTTGCAAGTATATTTGATATTGGTAATAGAAAGTTAGCAAGCAAGATTACAAATATTAAGAAAAGATATGCTTTACAATGTAAATCAATTTGAATTTCAAGTATACAAAAACATTGTAAAGATCATGCTTCGCTATCAAATGCATTTACTCAAGATTATAGAGAATAGTGTAGATAAGCTTTAGGTCCAATTCACATGAGTGGAAGTGTTATAAATGATAATGATGTATTCAATTAATGTGTTTTGATAAAGTATACAAGTGTATAAATCAAACCACATGAAAGTTTGTATTTTAAGAACATAACTTGAAATAAACATAAACAACTTTACTTCCATAAATTTCAATGCACATAAAGATTTTTATTTTTAAAGAGAAGTGACCAAAAATTTGTTTGCACAAGACACTTTACAAATTTTGGTGGAGTTTTCCTTTTTCTTTTATTTTGATTTTTTTTAAGAACTCCAAATTCAATTATTGTAAACATATAAATTTTTATTTGAAATACCACATTTATCTAACCACAAGTGCATGAAAAACAAAGAATTGCAAGAATGAATTCAATGTTGTATAGGTAAACTATTTATGAAATTAAAAAATTATATGTTCTTATACTACACAATTATGCGAAAATAGGATTTAAAACACATGAAGATTAACAAAAAGGTGTAAGTGAGAAGATCATTATCAAAGATACATCCTTACTCATACTTAGAGGCATGTAAAAACATTTCTACACATGTAATCTATAACCAAATTCATTGCACATTTTAAGATAATATTCAAGGCATGACAAAAACAAAACAATATTTTTTAAGAAACTTGAAAGATAAAATCAATCATTGTAAATAATATTTAAGTAATAAATATAATTACCCTTGATTTAAGCATTTAAGCATAATTTTTTTTACATTTTATTTAAAAAAATATAAAGAATAGAAAATATTTAAAAACAGAGAAATAAAAATAAAACACTGCATTAAAATAATACCAGAAATTTTTCAAAAAAGACAAATTTTGGAGCAAAGGGGCTAACGCCAGGCGCTAGCTTCTTAACGCCAACACAGAACTGCAAATCTTGATTTTTTGAAAAATGTTTCATAATTCCTTTGTATTATAAAGAGGCCTTCTTAATGTTGGAATTTCAGAGATTATATAGTTGATTTGAAGGCTCTTTTAGCATATTTTTTTAAATGTTTTTTTTAAATGCAAACAAATATAAATAGAGACAAAAAAATGATAGCATTTTATAGGGATTAATAAGATATTTCTAAGACACCCAATTCTAACCTAAGTATGTTAAAATGTGCATCGGGTAGAGGTTTGGTGAAAATATTGGCAAGTTGTGAGTCAGTCCCTATAAAGCTAATTCTAACATGTTCCTTCTTAATATGATCCCTAATAAAGTGATGTCGGACATCTATATGTTTAGATCTAGAATGATGTACGGGATTGTTTGTAAGATCGATAGTGCTCTTGTTGTCACATTTTAATTATATATTATTTAGATAAACACCAAAGTCTTCTAAAGTTTGGGTCATCCATAAGGCTTGAGCACAACAACTACCTAGAGCGATATATTTGGCCTCGGTGGTGGAGAGGGCCAACAGAATTATGTTTCCTACTCGACCATGATATGAGTGAAGGGCCTATAAAATGACACATATCACTAGTGCTCTTATGATCTAATGAACATCCCGCATAGACCGAATCAGAAAAACTGTGTAAGATAAAACAATCATTATGAGGATACCATAAGCCTAATCTAGATATTCCGATTAGATATCTAAAAATACGTTTAACCGTTTTTAAATGCGATTCTCTTGGGTTAGCTTGAAATCTAGCACATAATAAAATGGAAAACATAATATCGGGTCTAGATGCGCTTAAATATAGCAATGAGCCTATCATTCCTCTATATAATGTTTGATCATTAGAAATACAGGCTTCATCTTTTCCTAACTTTAGTGATGCACTCATTGGTGTATTAGCTTGTTTTAGATTTTCAAATCTAAATCTTTTAAGAATATCATGAACATATTTAGTTTGAAAAATAAAAATACCATCTTGTCTTTATGGGATTTGAAATCCTAAAAAATAAGTGAGTTCTCCTACCAAGCTCATTTCAAATTCATTTTTTATCACTAAAACTACTTCATTACACAACTCTTCATTAGTGTCTCCAAATATAATATCATCAACATAAATTTGCAATATAATCAAATCATTATTTACATGCTTAATGAAGAGTGTATTATCCGCATTTCCCATTTTATAACCGTACTTTATCAAAAATAATGTCAATCTATCATACCAAGCACGTGGTGCTTGCTTCAATCCATAAAGCACTTTCTCTAACTTATACACATGATTTGGAAAATTTTCACTCACAAAACCGGGGGGGGGGGGGGGGGGGGGGGGTTGTTCTACATAAACTTCTTCTTTTATAATCTCGTTTAAAAATGCACTTTTAACATCCATTTGAAATAATTTAAATCTTTTGAAACTCACAAATGCAAGAAATATTCTAATTGATTCTAGGCGAGTAATGGGAGCAAAAGTTTCATCAAAATCTATCCATTCGATTTGTGAATAGCCTTGTGCAACTAGTTTAGCTTTATTCCATGTAATCCTAGACTCACCATCTAGTCTATTTTTAAAAATCCATTTGACACCTATAACTGGATGATTAGATGGTCTCTCTACTAAATTCCAAACCTTATTAAGTTCAAATTGATTTAATTCATCATTCATAGCTAAAAACCAAAATTCATCATTTAAAGCGGTTGAAATGTTTTTTGGTTCTATTTCGGATACAAAACAAAGGTTTGAAAAAGACTAATGTAAAGAAGAACGAGTACTTACCCCTTTTGGCGGTTCTCCTATGACAAGCTCCCTTGGATGATCTTTTGAAAACTGTAGCACACTTGGAGGAATATATTCTACTATCTCTTATTTTTTTCTCCTCTTTTTCTTTTTCTTTTTCTCCAAGCGATTCATCAACCTCATGTTCCAAAGGGGAAAGGGGTTAATCTTCGTTTCCTGTATGATTAGTATCTACACAAGGAACAAACTCATCAAATCTTACATGAATAAACTCTTCAACTATTTTAGTTCTTTTATTATAAATTCTATAAGCCTTACTAGTTGAAGAGTAACTAATGAAAATTCCCTCATCACATTTTTCATCAAATTTTCCTAATGCATCTCTAGAATTTAAAATAAAATATTTGCAACCAAAAACATGAAAATAAGATACATTAGGTTTTCTTTTAAAATAATGCTTATAAGGTGTTAATTTTAAAATAGGACGAAGCATGACACGATTAATAATATAACATTAAGTATTAACTGCTTCGGCCCAAAATGATTTAGGAAACCCATATTCACAAAGCATAGTGTGTGCTAGCTCTTGAAGGGTTCTATTTTACCTCTCCACTACACCATTTTGTTGTAGGGTTCGAAGAGCGAAAAATTCATGTTTAATTCCTAAATCATTACAAAAAGAAGAAAACTTATCATTTTCAAATTCTCCTCCATGATCCGAGTGTATGCATTTAATTTTTAAATCAAGCTCGTTTTGAATACGAATGCATAGATTAGTAAATTCAAGAAATGCATCAGATTTGGAAGTTAAAAATAAAGTCCAACAAAATCTAGAATAATCATCAATTATTACAAAGTATATTTTCTACCTCCTAGACTAGAAGTGCAAACCGGTCCAAATAAATCCATATGAATTAATTGAAGTGGTCTAGAAGTAGAAATACATTTTTGTCTTTACAGGAATATTTTGAAAACTTTCCTTTTTGGCAAGGCATACAAAGAGAAGATAAATTACCATTAAGCATAGGTAAACCTTTAATTAATTTATCTTTTGATAATTTCAAAATAAGCTTGGTGCTAGAGTGACCAAGACGCCTATGCCAAAGTTCTAATTCGTCATTTTTAGAAATAAAGCATTTTAAAGACGACTGTGAAAGATCATTAAAGGCAATCATATAAACATTATGAATTCTAAGTGCGGTGAGAATGACATCATTTGTTTTAGAATTTATGATTTTGCAAAGATTTGTAGATGATTCAAATAATACATTTAAACCCTTATCACATAATTGACTAATTGATATTAGATTATGTTTCAAGCCATCTACAAATAAAACATTAGAGATTGGGAAAGATTCGTTACCCACTGTGTCGATGCCTATGATCCTTCCTTTTCCATTTTCTCCAAATGTTACCTACCCTCCTTTCTTCATCTCAAGGCTAAGAAACTTTGTTTTGTTGCCCGTTGTAAGACCCCAAATTTCATGTGCACACAAAATCAAAGTGAGTTGAAGTCATGGAGCTAACGCCAGGCGCTAGTGCTAGCGCCGGCGGTAGCGTCCCTAAGCGGTATGTCGCTAGCGCAAGCGATAGCCACTAGCACCAGTGGTAGCGGGAAATTCTTATATACCTCAAAATCCGACTCTTCACCTCATTTTCTCTAAGAGCCTTTGCAGTTCTGAGGGCAGAGAGCTGGGAGCAGGGAAGGAGATCCGTTGGAGTTGAGTTTTCGTCGTGCTAGGAGGGATTTGTGAAGAAGCGTCTGCGTGCGTGTGCCACCGCGGATTCCAGCCATTTCCCTCTCAGTTCTATGGCGCCAAAATGACCAACTAGGGTAACAATTCTCCTCCCTAGTCTTTGGACACGCGCGTCCTTTGATTTGCATGAATTTAGGAAGACTTCTACTAATTAGTAGATTGGATCTTCCGGTGGGATGAAGTTATTCCCCCACAAATTGCATATAGAGTCCGGAATGGTAGTACGGGCATAGGCATGCTGTGTGAAGCCCATCTGGACAAGTCGAGCCAGATTGGTGATGTTTTATTGCGTGTAAAGTGCCGGAGAAAAGTCCGTGTACCTGCTGTGGTTCGGGTCTTGTGTACTGTGTTGTACAGCAAAAGGACCTGGAAGTGTTTCCCATGCAGTACCCGAAGTGTTGTAGCAGAACTAAGTTCTGTTACTAGCGCCGGGCGCTAGCGATAGCGCCGACGGTAGCTCCAGGTGAGCTACTAGTGTTGTTATCTAGAGGTGTTTTCCCAGAGGTAGCAGAACTGACTTCTGTTACCAGTGCCGGGCAGAACTGGGTTCTGTTGCTAGCGTCGGGCGCTAGCGTTAGCGCCGACAGTATCGCCCAGCACATAGATTGTGTGTTTCCGTGCTACCTAAAGTCCTGGGGACTGGATATGTAGCAGGAGAAGCTGTGGAATTTGCAAAGCCCAGCTTTAAGTGATGGGTATTAGGCGAAGCTTACCCGTATCGTGCATAGTTGAATCGCGGTATTTGAGCACGGGCCTAGCTGATCCGAACCCTCCCATAGTGGTGGTGAAGAGGTCGCCCATCAGTGCACTGGGCTATGGAAGAGTGCCGTAACTTCGTGTGTACGGACTAGCTCAAATTGCTTGTCTAAGTTGAAATAGGACTTAGCGTGAGGGCGTAACTCAAGGAGTATGCCAAAGTGTGCCTTGAGAGCACGAAGCGGGTGGCTTGGTATGCCTCTGTTGGTGTTGTTTGCGGATATATATATATATATATGCTGATGACTCTTACTTGCAGGGAAGGAGCACCGCCGCCCCGAGTTTGGGGTGGGGTCGTTATAAATCTTGGTTAGCTAAAGCTGACCGGTTACTTATTTTCCCACCACTTGGTGGATTTGCTTATACAGGTCCCGGTGAGACTAGCGGGAGATAGTGGGTTGAAGCCCCTGCTGCTGTGCTGTGCTGGCCCTTGAAGGCCAAAGCTTTTGTTTACCTTTTTGTTCATGTGTGGCCGGCCTGCGTGCCGATGTCTGGAAGCCACCTTTATGATGTAATCAAACAATGTAAATAACTGTTTATGTATTTCATTCCTAGTAGAGATGTGGACATGTTGTACACTGGTTTTAATTGCAATTATATATGCTTCCGTTATGCGACTCTTGTGCTGAGATAGTTATGTCTAACTATTTAATGCTAATTTTAGTACCGCTTTCTTCTGTTCATTTCATATAGCGTGGGGTCCCGACCGGACCTACTGTTATATGCTATGTAATAGGGAGGGTGTTACACCCATCATGTGTTTGCAGCATCCTAAGTCCAAATAACACACGTCCTTTTTGTCCATAGCCTGCCAACATACCTAAAAAGGAGATGAGCGTAAAGATCCGGATACCAAAGAGGTTTCTCCCATAGAATAAGTGGAAACCTTAGGCACCCAGATTTGCTTTATAGAACTACGACCCTTCTTCCTACATGAGTCCGAGGTGTGTCTAAATAAATTACATTTGGCACACGATATAAAAGGGGATTAAGCCCTTCTCTGAGTTTTGGATAAAATCTTGCAGGAAGATGAGACAACATTTGAATTTTGAAATGATTTTTCATTAACAGAAATAAAACTTCTATAATTATTGCTAACGCCTGCGTTAAGAGTTAACGTTGGGCGATAGCTCCCAGTAACATATCGAAGGCCATATTTGGCACTACCATGGCATTGGTTGGCCAAGATCATGTCTAGAGATCTTGCCCAACTCCGAATTTTTTAATAGGCATATTTAGATAATGAATACAAGCTTTGAGAGCGGTGTTTTTTGTTACTAACATAACGCACCGATTCGTAAAACTTTTCTTTCCTTCTTCTATTTGAGAAAGAGATATTTTTAAAGTTCTTTCTAAATTCCCTTTCTCCTAAGTAAGAATTTCAATATTGGAGTGAGACATAGAAAGAACTTATTCGAGTTCTTTTACTCTTGCCAAAGAGTGATTGCACTCTTGGCAAGATACTTTCTCTTTCCCTAATAGTTTAGATAATTTTTTGTTTTCTTTTAACAAAAGTCTATTTTCAGAATTTAGAATCTCAATATCATTTAAACTTTTATCAAAAAATTTGCATGTTTGTAAATACTCAATATATAAACCATCATAAGTTGTAGGAAGAGTTACCTTAGTGTTTCTTTGGACACTGCTTTCATCATCGGATAGTGTGTTGCTCTTTGTCATGAGGTACACATTGGCTTCTTCTTCACTGCTGGAGGATGACCTGCTTCTTCTTCACTGCTTAACATTAAGTATTAACTGCTTCGGCCCAAAATGATTTAGGAAACCCATATTCACAAAGCATAGTGTGTGCTAGCTCTTGAAGGGTTCTATTTTTCCTCTCCACTACACCATTTTGTTGTAGGGTGCGAGGAGCGGAAAATTCATGTTTAATTCCTAAATCATTACAAAAAGAAGAAAACTTATCATTTTCAAATTCTCCTCCATGATCCGAGTGTATGCATTTAATTTTTAAATCAAGCTCGTTTTGAATACGAATGCATAGATTAGTAAATTCAAGAAATGCATCAGATTTGGAAGTTAAAAATAAAGTCCAACAAAATCTAGAATAATCATCAATTATTACAAAGTATATTTTCTACCTCCTAGACTAGAAGTGCAAACCGGTCCAAATAAATCCATATGAATTAATTGAAGTGGTCTAGAAGTAGAAATACATTTTTGTCTTTACAAGAATTTTTTGAAAACTTTCCTTTTTGGCAAGGCGTACAAAGAGAAGATAAATTACCATTAAGCATAGGTAAACCTTTAATTAATTTATCTTTTGATAATTTCAAAGTAAGCTTGGTGCTAGAGTGACCAAGACGCCTATGCCAAAGTTCTAATTCATCATTTTTAGAAATAAAGCATTTTAAAGACGATTGTGAAAGATCATTAAAGGCAATCATACAAACATTATGAATTCTAGGTGCGGTGAGAACGACATCATTTGTTTTAGAATTTATGATTTTGCAAAGATTTGTAGATGATTCAAATAATACATTTAAACTCTTATCACATAATTGACTAATTGATATTAGATTATGTTTCAAGCCATCTATAAATAAAACATTAGAGATTGGGAAAGATTCGTTACCAACTGTGGCGATGCCTATGATCCTTCCTTTTACATTTTCTCCAAATGTTACCTACCCTGCTTTCTTCATCTCAAGGCTAAGAAACTTTGTTTTGTTGCCCGTCATGTGTTTGCAGCATCCCGAGTCCAAATAACACACGTCCTTTTTGTCCACAGCCTGCCAACATACCTAAAAAGGAGATGAGCGTAAAGATCCGGATACCCAAGAGGTTTCTCCCATTGAATAAGTGGAAACCTTAGGCACCCAGATTTGCCTTATAGAACTACGACCCTTCTTCCTACATGAGTCCGAGGTGTGTCTAAATAAATTACATTTGGCATACGATATAAAAGGGGATTAAGCCCTTTTCTGAGTTTTGGATAAACTCTTGCAGGAAGATGAGACAACATTTGAATTTTGAAATGATTTTTCATTAACAGAAATAAAACTTCTAGAATTATTGCTAACGCCTGCGTTAAGAGTTAATGTTGGGCGATAGCTCCCAATAACATATCTAAGGCCATATTTGGCACTACCATGGTATTGGTTGGCCAAGATCATGTCTAGAGATCTTGCCCAACTCCGAATTTTTTAATAGCCATATTTAGATAATGAATACAAGCTTTGAGAGCGGTGTTTTTCGTTACTAACATAACGCACTGATTCACAAAACTTTTCTTTCCATCTTTTATTTGAGAAAGAGATATTTTTAAAGTTCTTTCTAAATTCCCTTTCTCCTAAGTAAGAATTTCAATATTGGAGTGAGACTTAGAAAGAACTTATTCGAGTTCTTTCACTCTTGCCAAAGAGTGATTACACTCTTGGCAAGATACTTTCTCTTTCCCTAATAGTTTAGATAATTTTTTGTTATCTTTTAACAAAAGTCTATTTTCAGAATTTAGAATCTCAATATCATTTAAACTTTTATCAAAAAATTTGCATGTTTGTAAATACTCAATATATAAACCATCATAAGTTGTAGGAAGAGTTACCTTAGTGTTGCTTTGGACACTGCTTTCATCATCGGATAGTGTGTTGCTCTTTGTCAAGAGACACACATTGGCTTCTTCTTCACTGCTGGAGGATGAACTGCTTAATTCATCGGAGGAGGAGTCATCCAAAGTAGCCACTTTTAGGACCTTCTTCTTCTCTTTTCCCATGTGCCGCTTTTCTTCAGGCTCTTTCAAATATTTTGGGCACTTGCTCTGGATGTGTCCAATCTTTTTGCAATGGTAGCACTCCGTTGGGGGTCGCTCATCATCGTCCTCGTCACTATCTCTTCCTTCCTTCGATTAGGATCCCTTCTTGATGAAATATTTCTGGAAGGTGTTTCTCCTTTCCGGATTCTTCATGAACCTTTTGAACTTCTTCACAAAAAGGCTTTCCTCGTCCTCTTCATCGTCATCTTCGTCAGCCTCCTTCTTTGATTTTAAGGCCAAATCCTTCTTCTTTGGCTCCATGTTGTACTCTTCTTGTTGAATTTTGAGTTCAACCTCATGGGTCTTGAGGTTCCCAACGAGGCTCTCAATTTGGAGCTTCTTCAAATCGTGCGACTCTAAGATAGTCATCACCTTTGGATTGAACTTTGGAGGGAGAGACCTTAGAATTTTTCTCACCAAGTTGCTATTGGAGAACACCTTTCCAAGTACTCTTGAGTCATTGATGATCTTGGTGAACCTTGTGTACATTGAATCTACGTCTTCATCCGCCTCCATTAGGAATTTCTCTTATTCGGATTCAAGTTGGAAAAGTTTTGAATCCTTGACCTGCGAAGTAGCTTCATGAGTGATTTCTAATAAATTTCATATTTCATAAGCAGTTTCGCAAGCACAAGTTCTATTAAATTCCGTTCATCCAAAGCACAAAATAAAGCATTCATGGATTTAGCGTTATTCTTGCATCTTAACTTGTCGTTATCATCCCATTTGTCTCTCATTTTTTCCATAGTAACTTCTCCAACAACAAATGTTGGTGGAGAGTAGCATTGTTCCACCATACCTCACACATCATTATCAAAAGCAATTAAAAAACAACACATTCTTATTTTCATATAATTATAATTAGTACCGATAAATAGTGGAGGTCTACTAATCCCTTGACCCTCAACAAAAGCATGATCATGATGCGCCATTATTCCCAGTTGTGAAACCGATTTGGAATAACCTGCTCTGATACCGCTTGTTGGATCTTCTAGCGCCCTTAGAAGGGGTGGGGGTGAATAGGGGGCTTACGAATATTTGAGTAAAACTGAGAGATTTACAGAAAATTGAAACTTTTTGACTGTTTCTAACGTTGGCGTTAAAAGTTAACGCTGAGCGTTAGCTCTCCAGAAAATTTGGCTTCACGGAATTATGTCAAGGTAATTTTACTTATGAAATCTTAAAAGAAATACAATTCCAGAAAATCAGAGATAATAAATATTATATTTCAAGGAGAATTACAATGATAAAATTTCAATAATGCTTGAAATTAAAGACGACAATGTAAAATTCACTATTTGTTCCTTCACTGGTACTTCTCCCAAGGACGGGTTGGCTATAGCCTATCTTTCTCCAGATAAGGCCTCTAGCCACCCCTAGATCTACCCTTGACCTAGTCGCCACGCACAAGGCGGCGAATTACCCCATAAACCGAACCCGGCCTAGTCGCTACATGCAAGACAGCGAATTCACTACCATTACAAGAAAATAATGAAAAGATAAAAGAAAATTTAGAATAAAAGACTCCCTATAATGAAGAGTGCTGAAGGAGATGTTGAAGACACGCAAACACCATCGTCGGAGTTGAAGCGAGCGTCCTTCTTCAAATTTGACCGTTAGAAATCTCATTATCACTCTTGTTCCTCAATGGTGGTGTTGGGAGTGCTCTCTGAATTAAGGAATAAAATGCTCTCTCGGAAGATTGGAATGAAGGCTTGAAAGTTCAAAAATTTCTCAATGAAATCAACTCTTTAAATATGCATGGGAGTTAAAGCCTGGCGTTAAGAGCTAACGCCAGCGTTAGTGATCGTGTTCGGTCGTGGCTGAGAGTGTGTAACCATCGAGATCGTTGTAGATCATGGACTCAATGCGTGCGTTAGCTCCAACGCTGGCATTGTCTCTGGCTTCTTGACATTATTTCTTCTCGACGCTATTTCTTCTTGATGACATTCCCTTCTCGACGACATCCCATCTCGACGATAATTTAATGCAATGCGTTAACTTCTAACGCGGGGCGTTAGCTCCCTGTTCAGAGAATCATCATCAATCAACATCCTGCTTATGGGTTTAACTATAGTACATGCACACTATAAACACAAGCAAGATCAAATACATAGTGTGATTTGTTATTCTCAAACTAATAGATGTGAAACACAAGCTCCAACACATGTCACATCAAATGTACATCAAATACAATTTGTACTTATCATTGATCTGAGCACTTCTTCAAATCAGGAATATTACTGGGCATTGTTCCCAACAATCTCCCCATATTTGAAGAAGTCATAATTCATTCAATGATAAAGTACATCTAAAGGAAATCAGCATATAATAGTGACATTTCAGTTTAGTTTATGTGATCACAGAATGAGACAGTTTGACACATCATTTCATTGAGAAATTATAAGTAGTGACATATGTTTTGAAGTTTTCAGCATTGCTGCATATGCCCACAATGAGCCAGCCATCTATGTCTCTGGTTCCCTCATAGCTATTTCATTTCTTGCTTTCAGGGCAGCAACTTCCTGTTTTTTCTCAAATTGCCTGGTGAAATATTCGTATGGCTTGGGATGATATTTGAGTGGTTCTGGAGCATCTGTTGGGATTCTTCCTGCTAGCTTGTCGCTTTTGTGGCTTCTTCTTGACTCTTTGTGATCTTCATATTTAGTCCACCCTTGAGAGTTATACAACTTATATCTTTCAGCTTTGTTTACTTTAATGAGCTCCCATGCATTTAATATCATTGCTCTGGATTTGGGACTCCACTTCTCATAGTCATCCTTCTTCTCCATTTCTTCTCTATATCTTTTCTTTCTCAACTTTACCTCATCTTCCTCCGATATCTCCTTTTCCTTACTCTGATCAGCAGCAGTAGCAGGAATATCAGTAGGTTGATCAGCAGGGTAATCATTGTTCAGGGGAGGGAGATTCATTGCTTCCCTGATAGTATTGGAGGTCCAGATGGCATGCTCACCACTGGCCTTTATCATTGATCTCTCCCCCTTTATGACTTCTTCTGATATTTCCTTCTGGATGTTCCCCTGAAGATTCAGAATCTTAACTTTAAGCATGTGAATTTTCTTTTCCAGATGATTCTTTGTCTCAAGTAGATGACTATCCAGTTCCTGATTGTGTTGATCTAGTTTTTCTTGGAGATTGGTTTTGTGTTCATTCATCCACCTATTAGTGGATATGTAGGCTTTCTCTATGTTGTTGCATATCATGCTTTTATTTTCCATAACTTTAGCTATACCCTGTTAAGTAAGTGCTAGGTGTTTGGTAGTGGTTTCTTGCAGACTCTTCATATCAGTTCTTAGATTTACAGTCTCATTAGGTAGGTTCCTTCTTATCTCATTGACAGTAGTGCCAACATAGCTTTCAATTTTGAACCTTTGCTCTTCCAAGAGCATCCTTATTTGAGGCAACAATGAGGAGTCTTCTAGTCTTTGCTCTGGGGAAGAGTTAGGTTTATCAGGTTGTCCTTCAGCCTTCTTCTGCATTATGAGGGAGAGATAAATTTCCATCACTTCAGTCTTATCAAACATGGTGGATGGTGATCTTCTAAGGGTTGTTTGACTTGGTTCATCCTCAGGCACACTTGACTTTTCAGCAATTGATAGGTCTCTGCTGGCCTCATCAGCAGGATTGAAAGTGCACAATGTGCCTCTGAGAATCCTCTAGAGGGGGGGGGGGGTGAATAGAGATTTAAATAATTCTCTATCTTAACTGTGCTGCCAATAAAACTTACTAAGGTATTATGCACACAAACAAAACCAAAGGCAGAATAACTAAGATAAAGATTGCTAAAAGAATGCTGAAAAATAAAGTGGGACTGCACAGAAACTCACAACAAAGACACGCAGATTTTTTATAGAGGTTCCCCAAAATGTGGGTACTCCCCTCTTCTACCACCTGGTAGGAAATCACAACTTGTGCTTGAGTCTTTTGATAAGGAGACTCTGAACCAAAGATCTTTTGATAAGGAGATCTTGAACCACAGATCTTTTGATAAGGAGATCTTAAACCACAGATCTTTTGATAAGGAGATCTTAAACCACTGAATCCTTTGGAAGAGGGATTCTTAAAACTCTTTTACAGTTGAGGAAAAGGAGAAAGGTGAAGGAAGAGGTGAGAAAAAAGAATTCTGTTCTCAGAATTCTATTGAAGCCTTCCGCTTCAATTGTTCCTTTTTTTCTGGATTTGCTAATGATGAACTCTTGCTTAAGATAGTGATGATTTGTAAGGGTTATGAGCTTCAGATACTTTCTACTTTCTTCTGTTTGAAATCTGGCTGAGATAAGGTATTGATGAAGAGTAGCCTTCAGTTATTCTATTTTAAGAGGGACAGCAGTTCTTGGTTTTCTGTCTTTTAGGGTTCCAGGAGGAAGAAGAAGAAGGAGGAGACCCTAATCGATCAGATGCAGAAGATATCCCTCAAAATTCTCTCTTCACTCTTCTTATTTATTGTCCACGATTTAATTTTTGAATTCCTTTCCTCTTTTAGGTTGTACTAAAAAGGTATTAGCCTGGACAATCTCTCTTCCTTTCCTCATTTGCAAAGATTTATAGATGATTCAAATAACACATTTAAACCCTTATCACATAATTGACTAATTGATATTAGATTATGTTTCAAGCCATCTACAAATAAAACATTAGAGATTGAGATAGATTCATTGCCCACTGTGTCGATGCCCATGATCCTTCCTTTTCTATTTTCTCTAAATGTTACCAACCCTCCTTTCTTCATCTCAAGGCTAAGAAACTTTATTTTGTTGCCTGTCATGTGTTTGGAGCATCCCGAGTCCAAATACCACACATTCTTTTTGTCCTTAGTCTGCCAACATACCCAAAAAGGAGATGAGAGTAAAGATCCGGATACCCAAGAGGTTCCTCCCATAGAATAAGTGGAAACCTTAGGCACCCGGATTTGCTTTATAACACTACGACCCTTCTTCCTACATGAGTCCGAGGTGTGTCTAAATAAATGACATTTGGCACACCACATGAAAGGGGATGAAGCCCTTTTCTGAGTTTTGGATAAACTCTTGCAGGAAGATGAGACAACATTTGAATTTTGAAATGATTTTTTATTAACAGAAATAAAACTTCTAGAATTATTGCTAACGCCTGCGTTAAGAGTTAACGTTGGGCGATAGCTCCTAGTAACATATCGAAGGCCATAATTGGCACTACCATGGCATTGGTTGGCCAAGATCATGTCTAGAGATCTTTGCCCAACTCCGAATTTTTTAATAGCCATATTTAGATCATGAATACGAGCTTTGAGAGCGATATTTTTTGTTACTAACATAACGGACCGATTCGCAAAACTTTTCTTTCCTTCTTCTATTTGAGAAAGAGATATTTTTAAAGTTCTTTCTAAATTCCCTATCTCCTTAGTAAGAATTTCAATATTCGAGTGAGACTTAGAAAGAACTTATTCGAGTTCTTTCACTCTTGCCAAAGAGTGATTGCACTCTTGGCAAGATACTTTCTCTTTCCCTAATAGTTTAGATAATTTTTTGTTTTCTTTTAACAAAAGTTTATTTTCAGAATTTAGAATCTCAATATCATTTAAACTTTTATCAAAAAATTTGCATGTTTGTAAATACTCAATATATAAACCATCATAAGTTGTAGGAAGAGTTACCTTAGTGTTGCTTTGGACACTGATTTCTTCATCGGATAGTGTGTTGCTCTTTGTCATGAGGCACACATTGTCTTCTTCTTCACTGCTGGAGGATGAATTGCTTGATTCGTCGGAGGTGTCATCCCAAGTAGCCTATTTTTGGACCTTCTTCTTCTCTTTTCCCATGTGCCGCTTTTCTTTATGCTCTTTCAGATATTTTGGGCACTTACTACGGATGTGTCCAATCTTTCTGCAATGGTAGCACTCCGGTGGTGGTCGCTCATCATCGTCCTCGTCACTATCTCTTCCTTTCTTCGATGAGGATCCCTTCTTGATGAAATATTTCTGGAAGGTGTTTCTCCTTTCCGGATTCTTCATGAACCTTTTGAACTTCTTCACAAAAAGGCTCTCCTCGTCCTCTTCATCGTCATCTCCGTCAGCGTCCTTCTTTAATTTTAAGGACAAAACCTTCTTCTTTGGCTCCATGTTGTACTCTTGTTGTTGAATTTTGAGTTCAACCTCATGGGTCTTGAGGTTCCCAACGAGGCTCTCAATATGGAGCTTCTTCAAATCGTGCGACTCTGAGATAGCCGTCACCTTTGGATTGAACTTTGGAGGGAGAGACCTTAGAATTTTTCTCACCAAGTTGTTGTTGGAGAACACCTTTCCAAGTTCTCTTGAGTCATTGATGATCTTGGTGAACCTTGTGTACATTGAATTTACGTCTTCATCCGCCTCCATCAGGAATTTCTCTTATTCGGATTCAAGTTGGAATAGGTTTGAATCCTTGACCTGCAAAGTACCTTCATAAGTGATTTCTAATAAATTTCATATATCATAAGCAGTTTCGCAAGCACAAGTTCTATTAAATTCCATTCATCCAAAGCACAAAATAAAGCATTCATGGATTTAGCATTATTCTTGCATCTTAACTTGTCGTTATCATCCAATTTGTCTCTCGTTTTTTCCATAGTAACTTCTCCAACAACAAATGTTGGTGGAGAGTAGCATTGTTCCACCATACCTCACACATCATTATCAAAAGCAATTAAAAAACAACACATTATTATTTTCCAATAATTATAATCAGTATCGATAAATAGTGGAGGTCTACTAATCCCTTGACCCTCAACAAAAGCATGATCATGATGCGCCATTATTCCCGGTTGTGAAACCATTTTGGAATAACCTGCTCTGATACCACTTATTGGATCTTCAAGCGCCCTTAGAGGGGGAGGGGGGGGGGGGGGGGGGGGGTTAATAAGGGGCTTACGAATATTTGAGTAAAACTGAAAGATTTACAGAAAATTGAAACTTTTTGACTCTGTTTCTAACGCTAGCATTAAGTGTTAACGCTGGGCGTTAGCTCTCCAGAAAATTTGGCTTCACGGAATTATGTCAAAGTAATTTTACTTATGAAATCTTAAAAGAATTATAATTCCAGAAAATCAGAGATAATGAATATTATATTTCAAGGAGAATTACAATGATAAAATTTCAATAATGCTTGAAATTAAAGGAGACAATGTAAAAATCACTTTTTGTTCCTTCACTGGTACTTCTCCCAAGGACAGGTTGACTATAGCCTATCTTTCTCCAGATAAGGCCTCTAGCCACCCCTAGATCTACCCTTGACCTAGTCGCCACGCACAAGGCGGTGAATTACCCCATAAACCAAACCCGGCCAAGTCGCCACACGCAAGGCGGCGAATTCACTACCATTACAAGAAAATTCAGAATAAAAGACTCCCTATAATGAAGAGTGCTGAAGGAGATGTTGAAGACACGCAAAGACCATCGTCGGAGTTGAAGCAAGCATCCTTCTTCAAATTTGACCGTTAGAAATCTCATTATCACTCTTGTTCCTCAATGGCGGTGTTGGGAGTGCTCTCTGAATTCGGGGATAAAATGCTCTCTCAGAAGATTGGAATGAAGACTTGAAAGTTCAATAATTTCTATATGATATCAGCTCTTTAAATAGGCACGAGAGTTAAAGCCTGGCGTTAAGAGTTAACGCCAGCGTTAGTGATCGTGTTCGGTCGTGGCTGAGAGTGTGCAACCATCGAGATCGTTGCAGATCAAGGACTCAACGCGTGCGTTAGCTCCAACGCTGACATTGTCTCTGGCTTCTCGACACTATTTCTTCTCGACGTTATTTCTTCTCGACGGCATTCCCTTCTCGACGGCATCCCATCTCGATGATAAGTTAATGTGGAGCGTTAACTTCTTACGCGGGGTGTTAGCTCTCTGTTCAGAGAATCGTCATCAATTAACATCCTGGTAATGGGTTTAACTATAGTACATGCACACTATAAACACAAGCAAGATCAAATACATAGAGTGATTTGTTATTCTCAAACTAAAAGATGTGAAACACAAGCTCCAACACATGTCACATCAAATGTACAACAAATACAATTTGTACTTATCATTGATCTGAGCACTTCTTCAAATCAGGAACATTACTAGGCATTGTTCCCAACAATCTCCCCCTATTTGAAGAAGTCATAATTCATTCAATGATAAAGTACATCTAAAGGAAATTAGCATATAATAGTGACATTTCAGTTTAGTTTATGTGATCACAGAATGAGACAGTTTGACACATCATTTCATTGAGAAATTATAAGTAGTGACATATGTTTTGAAGTTTTCAGCATTGCTACATATGCCCACATTGAGCCAGCCATCTATGTCTCTGGTTCCCTCATAGCTATTTCATTTCTTGCTTTCTTGGTAGCAGCTTCCCGTTTTTTCTCAGATTGCCTGGGGAAATATTCATATGGCTTGGGATGATATTTGAGTGGTTCTGGAGCATCTATTGGGATTCTTCCTGCTAGCTTGTCGCTTTTGTGGCGTCTTCTTGACTCTTCGTGATCTTCATATTTAGTCCACTCTTGAGAGTTATACAACTTATATCTTTCAGCTTTGTTTACTTTAATGAGCTCCCATGCATTTAATATCATTGCTCTGGATTTGGGACTCCACTTCTCATAGTCATCCTTTTTCTCCATTTCTTCTCTGTATCTTTTCTTTCTCAACTTTATCTCATCTTCCTCTGATATCTCCTTTTCCTTACTCTGATCAGCAGCAGTAGCATGAATATTAGCAGGTTGATCAGCAGGGTAATCATAGTTCAGGGGAGGGATATTCATTGCTTCCCTGATAGTATTGGAGCTCCAGATGGCATGCTCACCACTGGCCTTTATCATTGATCTCTCCACCTTTATGACTTCTTCTGATATTTCCCTATGGATGTTCCCCTGAAGATTCAGAATCTTAACTTTAAGCATGTGAATTTTCTTTTCCAGATGATTCTTTGTCTCAAGTAGATGACTATCCAGTTCCTGATTGTGTTGATCTAGTTTTTCTTGGAGATTGGTTTTGTGTTCATTCATCCACATGTTATTGGATATGTATGCTTTCTCTATGTTGTTGCATATCATGCTTTGTTTTTCCAGAACTTTAGTTATACCCTGGTGAGTAAGTGCTAGCTGTTTGGCAGTGTTTTCTTGCAGACTCTTCATATCAATTCTTAGATTTACAGTCTCATTAGATAGGTCCCTTCTTATCTCATTGACAGCAGTGTCAACATAGCTTTCAATTTTGAACCCTTGCTCTTCCAAGAGTATCCTTATTTGAGGCAGCAATGAGGATTCTTCTAGTCTTTGCTCTGGGGAAGAGTTAGGCTTATCAGGTTGTCCTTCAGCCTTCTTCTGCATTATGGTGGAGAGATAAATGTCCATCAATTCAGTCTCATCAAACATGGTGGATGGAGATCTTCTAAGGGGTGTTTGTCTGGGTTCATCCTCAGGCACACTTGACTTTTCAGCAATTGATATGTCTCTGCTAGTCTCATCAGCAGGATTGAAAGTGCATATTGTTCCTCTGAGAATCCTCTAGAGGGGGGGGGGGGTGAATAGAGATTTAAATAATTCTCTATCTTAACTGTGCTAACAATAAAACTTACTAAGGAATTATGCACACAAACAAAACTAACGGCAGAATATTTAAGATTAAGATTGTTAAAAATAAATGCTGAAAAAGAAAGTGGGACTGCACAGAAAGTCACAACAAAGACACAGATTTTTTATAGAGGTTCCCCAAAATGTGGGTACTCCCCTCTTCTACCACCTGGTAGGAAATCACAACCTGTGCCTGAGTCTTTTGATAAGGAGACTCTGAACCAAAGATCTTTTGATAAGGAGATCTTGAACCACGGATCTTTTGATAAGGGGATCTTGAACCACAGATCTTTTGATAAGGAGATCTTGAACCACTGAATCCTTTGGAAGAGGGATTCTTAAAACTCTTTTACAGTATTGAAAAAGGAGAAAGGAGAAGGAAGAGGTGAGAAGAATAATTCTGTTCTCAGAATTCTATTGAAGCCTTCTGCTTCAATTTTTCCTTTTTTTCTGGATCTGCTAATGATGAACTCTTGCTTAAAATAATGATGATTTGCAAGGGTTATGAGCTTCAGATACTTTCTACTTTCTTTTGTTTGAAATCTGGCTGATATGAGGTACTGATGATGAGCAACCTTCAGTTGTTCTGTTCTGAGAGGGAGAGCAGTTCTTGTTTTTCTGTCTTTTAGGGTTCCAGGAGGAAGAAGAAGAAGGAGGAAACCCTAATCGATCAGATGCAGAAGATATCCCTCAAAATTCTCTCTGCTCTCTTCTTATTTATTGTCCATGATTTAATTTTTGAATTCTTTCCTCTTTTAGGTTGTACTGAAAAGGTATTAGCCTGGACAATCTCTCTTCCTTTCCTCATTTGTTCACGACCCATTCTCCACCTGTATTCATCCTTTCCAAGAAAGCTTTTATTGTCTTATTTATTGCTCCTCTCTATTCTAGGCAATAAATTAGCCATTGTAGAACGTTCTTCAGTACTGTGAGCCTTGAGAGAGAGTTCCAAAATGACAGCTGAAAAGGTTTCCTTTTTAGACTTTATTCGATGTTACGTCGATTTCTCTTTCTCTCTTATCGACGTACCTTCGAGTTCTTATAACAACATCTTCGAATTCCTTCAAGCTCTGGTTGAACTCAGATATCAATGTTACATCGATTATTTATCAACGTAGCCATCGAGTTGAAGACTCCATTCTGACCTTCATTATCTATGTCGAATTGTAGTTGACGTTGCGTCGACTTGAGATGGCTTCGACAAATTCTTCCTTCTGTGTTGAGTTGAAGTTGAAGTTGCGCCAACTTCTAATGATACTTCGACATGCTCATTTCATCTACATCGATATCCTTTCGACGTAGCGTCGACTTGATATACTTCGAAGAGAGGTTGAGTTGCTTGGACTTCTAGTCTAAGTTACGTCGACATGAAGTTGAAGTTGCATCAAATACTATTCGACGCAATTGGTAACTCAACCAAATTTGTTCTTGTCTTGCTCTGGTCTTTACACTCCAAGTTGTGTGTGATACCTTAAGACATCTAATGACCAAATTACCCTCACTATACAATGGGTAATTAAAAACTAAGAGTTAAAATCACTTTTAGATAATTTGTTAAGTTAAATCCAAGGAGTTTTTTCCAACAATCTCCCCCTATTTATCTTAACAAATTTTACAGTCTTGGTTAAAGTGATTTTACACAATCTTTTATATAAACAGAATTACATACAAGACATCATAAACACATAATAAATAACTAGATGGGCTGGTAAACAGAAAAGCATCTGACTAATATCAATAAGTGTTTATCAGAGTTTACCCAAGGAAAAGTGTACTTCCTTCATTTAAGAAAAGTAGATAAGGCCTCATAGACCTTTCTGAATTTTCTTTCCATATATTTGAAGTTTGAAGGAGTAGCTTTCTCTGGATTCTTCTGTATTCTTTCATGACCCTTGAATAGCTTTTCCAGATCAATTTCTGTTTCAGGGTGAACATCATTTAAATTGAAACCCAGATTAAGAACTTTAGCTGTCAACAGGTTTAAGACCTCTAAGTCTAACTCCTCTGACTCAGAGGCTTCATATGGATTTGGTACCACAAAGGTTGATTGTGGTTTACCATAGGTTGAACCAGTCTTGAACATAATATTTTTCTTCTTTACAGGCATCTGTTCTCCTTTCTTTCTCTTCAAGGAAGGCTGCATTGCATCCTCTAGATTGCATCTAATGCCCCTCTATAGAGTTGCCCTACTCCCTCTAACATTTTGTCTTGTGGGTTTCTTGCAGTATACTCTGTGGGATCAAACAGAGTGGTTTTAATTAGAATTGTTTTTGCCAATTCTTCTTGTTCAACTATCTTTTTTTCCCTCTACAAAATATCAATGAACCTTCTTCTCTTTTCTTCAATCTCCTTTTGAGCTGTTTCATATGCATATCTCTCTCTTTCTCTAATCTCCTCCAAAGTTTTGTAGAGTTTTGGATCACTGTATGTTTCCATTGTATTCTCTGGAATTTCCACCTTCTCATGTTTTTTGTAATAGGATTTATTTCTCTTGTATTCCTTCATTTGCTCTTTTGAATGCATTTCCCAAATTGGCAGCTTTCCTCTGCCCCCTCTTCCTCTTCCTCTACCTCTATATGGAGGTCTTCCTCTGAAGACAGGTGTTAGAAGAATTGGTTTAGCTGTTTGAATTGGAGCAGGTGGAGATGAAAGCTGAGATGGGGGTGGAAGCTGAGCTAGAGCTGGATCAGATGAAGCAAGATCCTGATCAGCCACCTTGACTGGAGAAGGTGCTGTTGTAGAATCTTCAGAAGGCACCCTGAATGCAAGTGCATCAGGAATGGATGTTTCAGTGTCCACCTGGAACTCCTGCAGAGTCTTTAAGTGGACCTGATCATCTGAGATTAGGGGAATCTCCCCCTGAATTGAGAACTCCCCCTGTGCTGGCAGCAGGATCCTTGAAGGGGCTGGCTCCCCTTGAGTTGTTGAACCTTCAAGCTGCAGCCTAGATATGATGGATAGCTCCCCTTAAGACACAAAGAAGATAAGAATTGCTATTGTGTACACTGAGTCTTGGAGAGGCTGCCTGCCGATACACTTATTCCCCTGCTTTATATCGCTGACGAAAGATATAAAGACATCGGCAGGCACAGCCGACGATCTGATCTATGCATCAAGAGCCTTGATTTTAGACGTAAGGTCGTGCAACCTTCTGTGTTGGGCGCAGAGCTTGCGATAGCAATCCAGGGATTGATCAATTGCATCGACAATGTCTTGAGGAGATGTCATTGCTATACTGCGAGTACCTGCACAAAACAAAGAGAGAGAGACGAAGAAGGGAAAGATGGGGAGAGAAAGTGGGAGAGAGATTCGAAAAGCACAATAGAATCAAATGCCCAAGTTGCTTGGAGTAGATGAATCGTCGTAACTTAGGGTTATATTCGAAGCGGCGTTGACAAGAAATCTGAACTCAGCGCGCAAGAATATGTCCTGGGCGCGCATTTTGTCAGGTCGACGCTACGTTGAGATGAAGTCGACGTGGCTCTGAAATATAACCATCAATTATGATGTCGATGTAAGCGTCGATATTTATTCACCGTTACGTCGAGTGTTATTCGACTAAGCTGTCCCATAATGCACTCGAAGCTGACGTCTAGTAGAAGTCGACGGTACATCGATTTAAATTCGACGCGGCTCTGATTAAATAGTTTGTTTTTCTTCAAAAATTTTACTATTTTCCCAGCAATAACTTTCTATTGAAAATATATCATTATACATAATAAGTGTGACCTATAATGCTCCATCAAGCATTCCTAGTGCATTGATGAAGAACTTGTGCTTACTTTCATCAAGTGGCTTAGTGAAGATGTCAGCCCTTTGAGTGTCAGTAGATATGTATTGAAGGTTGATCTTACCTTTCTCCACATTATCCCTGAGAAAGTGGTGTCTTATCTCTATGTGCTTAGTTCTGCTGCGAAGAACAGGATTGGAAGCTATTGAAAAGTACTAGAGCTGTCACAATATATTGTGGAATTGTCAAGGGAAAATTTGTAATCCAGCAACTGATTTTACATCCACAATATTTGTCAGCAGCAGCTTCCTGCAACTATGTACTCAACTTCAGCTGTAGAAGTGGAGACTGTGGTTTACTTCTTGCTAAACCATGAAATCAGTTAAGCACCTTGGAACTGACATATTCCTGAAGTGCTTTTTCTATCCAGCCTGCATCCAGCATAGTCTGCATCTGAATAACCTATTACTTCAAATCTAGATTCAGCTGGATACCACAAGCCAAGTTCAGGTGTTCCCTTTAGATACCTGAGTATTCTTTTTACAGAACTCATGTGCGATTCCTTTGGGTCAACCTGAAACCTAGCACATATACAGGTATCAAACATTATATCAGGTCTGCTAGCTATTAAGTAGAGAAGGGAGCCAATGGCTGCTCTGTAAGTCTTCTGACCAAAGGACTTACCCTTTTCATCTCTATCCAAAACAACATTGGTAGCCATGGGGGTTTTCATAACAGAGGCATTTTCCATCCCAAACCTCTTGATGAGCTCTCTGGTATACTTGGATTGGGATATGAAAATGCTATCTGCATTTTGTCTTACTTGAAGACCAAAGAAATAGGATAATTCCCCCATGCTACTCATTTTAAATCTTGACTGCATTAGGTAAGTAAACCTTTTTGTAGAGAGATTGATCTGTTGACCCAAATATAATGTCATCTACAAATATTTGGACTAGTAATAGCTGATTCTTATGTGCTCTGGTGAAAAGTGTTTTATCCACTTTCCCTCTTTCAAAAGAGTGTTCCAGAAGAAAAGTGGATAGAGTCTCATACCAAGCTCTTGGAGCTTGCTTGAGATCATATAGTGCTTTATCTAATCTATACACAAAAGAGGGAAAAGTAGGATTGATAAAACCTGGAGGCTGCTCCACATATACTTCCTCTTGTAAAGTTCCATTTAAGAATGCACTCTTTACATCCATTTGGTAAACTTTGATCTTCATGTGAGCAGCATATGCCAGAAACATTCTGATGGCCTCTAACCTTGCTACTAGAGAAAATGTCAGGTTGAAGTCAATCCCTTACTCTTGCCTGTATCCTTGGGCCATAAGTCTGGACTTATTTCTGATGATGGCTCCTGCTGAGTCCATTTTATTCTTGATTACACATTTGGAGCCAATGACTGGGTAATTCTTTTGTCTTTCAACCAATGTCCAGACCTTATTTCTCTCAAACTGAGTCAGTTCTTCTTGCATAGCAGATATCCAGTAAGGATCATTGTCTGCTTCTTCAAACTTCTTGGGTTCATATTGAGAGAGAAAACATTGTAGGATTGTTTCATTTGTAAGCTGTCTCCTTGTCTTGACTCCCACTGTCAAGTCTCCTATAACTTGTGTTGGAGGATGATCCTTTAGGTTCATCCTTGATCTAGTTGAGTTATCTAGGAGACTCTCTTCTTCCTTAGGAATCATTTGCTCGGTGATAGTGGGGACTTCATCCTCATTCACTGGTATGATCTCTGTTGCTGGCAGCTCAGGTGCTGTTATTTCCTCTTCACCTGCTACAGAATCTTCATCTGAGTCAGTGTCAATCTTCTGTTTCCCCTTGTCTTGACACATTGATGAATGGTCCATGATGGTTAGACTTTCAACTTATTCTGCAAGCTGATCTTCTTCCTGCAAAACAGTGCTGGTGGAAGTTTCCTTCCCATTATAAACCATGTTAGTTTCATCAAAAACTACATGCACAGACTCCTCAATTTTGAGAGAGCTTTTATTATAGCACCTATAGGCCTTGCTTGATGAAGAATATCCCATCATCAGCCTTCTTGTCAAATTTGGCAAGATGACTTTCCCATTGTTGAGGATAAAGCAAGTAAACCCAAAAATCCTAAAGTAAGTGACTATAGGTGCCTTTCCCTTCAATAACTCATAGGGAGTCTTTAACTTAGTCTTGTGAATGAGACTCCTATTCAGAACATAGTTGGCAGTATTTACTGACTCAGCCCAAAAGGACTTAGGCAAGTTGGATTCAGCCAATAATGTCCTTCCTGATTCAATTATGGTTCAATTTTTTCTTTCAGCCACCCCATTTTGTTGGGGGGGGGGGGGGGGGGGGGTTCTAGGAGCTGAAAAGATTTGTCTTATCCCTTCATCCTCACAGAATCTACACATTAATTGATTTTCAAACTCAGAGCCATGATCACTTCTGATCGCAGCAACCTGAGTGTTGAATTCAGATTGAATCTGTCTAATGAATCTTGAGAGGATCTTGAAGGTGTCAGACTTAGCTTTTAGAAAGAACACCCAGCTGAACCTAGAAAAGTCATCAACAATGACTAAAGTGTAAGCCTTACCTGCTAAGCTTTGAGTGGTGATAGGACCAAATAGGTCCATGTGCAACAGGAATAGGATTCTGGGTGAATCATTCTTACCAATTGGTTTGAATGATGTCTTGATCTGCTTTCCTAATTGGCAAGCTCTACAAGGATGATCTTTATTGAACTTACCAGTTGGTAAGCCCCTCACTAGGTTGAGCTTGGAGAGTTTGGCTATTGTCTTAAGATTAAGGTGACTAAGTCTCCTATGCCACATCTCACTATTTTCTAACTAGGAGTTGAATAAGCAGATCTCAAACTTTGTGTGCTCAAAGTCTACAACATCGACTTTACCCTTCGTAAGGCCAGTTAATACTACTTGGTCAGTTCTAGAGCTAACTATATGACACAAGGACTTGGTAAATACAACTTTGTATTCCCCATCACACATCTGGCTAATGCTAATCAGATTATGTTGAAGTCCTTCAACATAAGCTACCTTAGAAAAGGAGACTTCCCCAATCCTGAGCAAACCATATCCTTGGGTTTGTCCAGAGTGGGAATTCTCAAAGATTACCTTAGGCCCTTCCTTGGCCTTGAAATTCTCCAGCAGTTCTTTTGCTCTAGTCATATGCATGGAGCATCCACTGTCCAGATACCACTGTTGGATTATGGTTGGACAGTCTTCCTTCTGCGCATGAAATCAACCATTAGTATAGACACTCACATGCTGGGGTCTCTTTCTTCTATCATCATATGGAGTAATGAAAGAGTGAGAACGTCTTTCAGTATACCCTCTTAGGTGAAGAAGTGCTGCATTATTATGCCAACAATGTTTGGCAATATGTCCTAGTTTAGAGCAGCAAAAACATCTAGGAATATGGGTAAAAGAGGTTTAAATGTTTGGTAACTTTGTGCAGGAAACATGCGTCGAGAAGAAATCAATGCATCTTTAGAGTTGCGTCAAATGTAATTCGACGTGCCTGCACAGTCCCGTCGATAGTCATTCGAAGCATAGTATTGGTTGCATTGAGTGTAATTCGAAGCACCACATAGTTGCTTCGAAATGATGTCGACACATATGTTGGACATGTGTGTCACATCCCTTTGTTTGAGAAAAACAAATCCCAAATTGTATTTGATCTTGCTTGTCGTGTGTTTTGTGCAGGAACTATAGGTGCAATACTCCATAGGTAGAAAGCAGCTTGGAACCAACAAACTGAGCTTAAGCACTACCGCCAGCGCTAGTGGTTACCGTAGGCGCTAGCGCTACCGCCAGCGCTAGCACTACCGTCTGGCGCTAGCTCGAGTTCGTGCACATCGCCACACCGCGACGGTTTCATAACCGCTTCTACACGATTGCTACCGCAGGTGCTAGGAGCTACCGAAGGCGCTAGTGAGAAGTTCTATACATTGGAGCTTTCTTTCTCGTTTTGGCTATCCATACCAGAGAGATTGCTTGTGACACAATTCTACTGCTGTTATGCTGCCGAAGATGGATCTCCCACAAAAAGCTTAAGGAGAATTCTGGAGGAGGACTACGTCACGCTACATCTGAAGGACGATCACTTCAACCTCGCTCATACTACATCGATCCTTCGTCTTCGACTTCAGAAGATCTCATATAGGGAGTTTTTATTATTGTTATCATTATTTTCATTTCATTCCATTTTGTAACCGTATAGAGAATTCGCCTTGTATTGGCGACTAGGTCCTTGCGCGGCTTAGGGGGTAATTCGCCGCGTGAGTTGGCGACTAGGTCTAGGAGATTAGATCTAGGGGGTGCTCGAGGCCATATCCGGGGAAGGATTGGCTAGAGCAGCTTGAGGCCATATCCGGGGAAGGATAGGCTAAAGCCAACCGGTTTGTGGGGATACAAGTCGGTATAGAAAAGGAAAAAATATTTACTTTTGTACGCCTCCGATTTCTAGCGATATTGAAATCAAATTTATGTAAACACCTTTTTATATAATATAATCATGTCTCTTTTTGTGTTTACTTGATTTCTCTCATTTGGCATAATCTCTATTATATATTGGTTACAAAGCTTTCAATTCGAATCACTTTGTCTAAATTGTTTATTTTAATCTTTTTCATCATATAACAATTTAGCACTTGTTTCTAAATTATAAAAGTGCAAATTACAATATTCTCTTCCTTTAGCTAAATTGTTATTTTTCCTTCTTCAATTATAAAACAATTTAGTAATTTTCATAAAAATATAAAAAGGATTTTATTCCCTTATTCACCCCCCCCCCCCCCCCTCTAAGGGAGCCTATCGATCCAACAAGTGGTATCAGAGCGAGGTTATTCTAAACGGTTTAAAAACCGGGAATAATGACGTCTCATGATCTCGCTTCTTCTAGTGGGGGAAACTTTCTTATAAATAAAAAATCTTTGGCACCACCTTTATTTGAAGGCAAAAATTATAATGGGTGGAAAACTCTTGTGGAAAAATTTCTTAAATCTTTGGATATTGAAGTTTGGAATATTACAATTAAAATGCCCCCAATTATTTTAAATAAAAATGAAATGTTTTTAAATGCCAAATCAATGAATAGTCTATATTGTGCACTAGATCAAAATATTTTCAAACTTATTTATACACTTCCTACTGCTTATGAAGTTTGGAAATATCTTGAGAATTCTTATAGTCTTCCTTCCACAGATGATGAACAAGAGCAATTCCTTATGGATCCAAGAGAAGAAACCGATGAGGACTTATGCTTGGAGGAAGATCTATCTAAGAAAGAAGAATGCAGCGTCATAATATTGGACTCAAATGATGGCAACACATCAAGCAAAAGAGAAGACAGAAACTATAGCAAGGTAAGAAAATCTAAATCTTTTTTTTTTGTAACAAATTCTATTTCTACATTTCGTATGCTTAAATTTGCTAAACGTAAAATTTCAAAGTTGAAACGGGCTAATTCCAAATTACATTTAGAAAATAAAACTTTAAAACCAAATGCTAAAGTAGAATCTTATATTGATATTTCAAATTCTCTTCCATGCTCTTTAGTTAAAATTTATATTCCTTGTTTTGATTGCAATCTTTTAAAAAAAAATCAAGGATATTGAAAAAGGGCTCTTAGTTTCTAAAGAACATAATGAAAAATTGATAGTTGAAAATGATGCTTTAACTTATAAGTTAATACAATTAAAGTCTTTTGTTGAAAAATTTCAAATGTCAAGTAATGACTTTCATCATAAGATTTTAAATAACAAAGATAAATTAACTTACAAAATCATTTCTAAAAAGGACCATTTTCACACATTAACTCAAATGGAGTTTAGTTTCAAGAAGAATTATGATCCTCACAAAATTCTTAAGAGTCACTATTATAAGTCTCAATATATTTTCAATCATGACTCAAATTTAAAAACTCCTTTTCATGAAAAACAAACTATAAAATATTTTCCTTCACATTATAAGAGTATGAAAGAGTGGAAATGAAAATCATCAAAATAAAAATCAATCATTTAAAACATATTGTAACCCACTCTTTCAACATTCAATTCTTAAGAAAGTCCATCACTCTTATAAACTCTCAAAGAATCCATATAATAAAATTCATTATGATTAACAACATCAAAGTATTTTGAAAAATAATTTGAATAAATATAAATCTCAAATGAATTATTTTTCAAAAAACTATCATCACAAAAAGGTTTCAAATAATCATAATATGAATTTAAAAGATAAACAACCAAAGTATGAATGGAGGCCCAAAATTAAAAATGAAATACTAACTCCACTTGTAAAGGCCCATTCATCACTATCTACCCAAAAGCCAACACGGTGTATTTGGGTACCCAAAGGAACCATCACACTTGGTCAAATTTGGATACCTAAATCTTTCATTCACTAGGAATCATTGTATTGCATGAAGTAGAAATAAATTAAAAATGAAATATCATTACTCTACTTCATGATATGTTTAATTGCTTTTTCTTTTGTTTATTTTTTATTTTTGAACAAACATGCTATGATCACTTTATATATCATGAAATATGACTTTCACATTTTAAGCTTAATGTTTAACAAATCAAATTAAATTAAATTGAACTTAAAGTCATAAGTTTTAAGTGATCTATCTTCTCTTTTCTCTAAAGTTTAATCCTTTTAAATCCTTTACCTATAAATGTCTTGAATTATCATTATTAATTGAATATTGAAATTATTATCAAGACTAATGAAATTATTTTAAAGAATGGATTTAAATGGTTTATTTAGGGGTCTTAGGCTAAAAATTTTAAATACACAACTTATTGTATATTTGTCTAATTTCTTTGTTGCATATGATAGCCCCTATATTGAAAAATCATAATCGAGAAAAATCAGATTCAAATGATATAAAAAAACATGTGTTTTTAAATCAAAAATTGTAACTAAAAAATGTAAATAAAAAACCATGAGTTGCTAACGCCAGGCGTTACCACTATCGCCGGTGGTAGCTTATTTTCCTAAAAAATTCCAATTTCTCTAATTATTATTTTCTGAAAAATTATGTTAAGTATCATTATCTTCTACTTTTAGATACCTTGTATTAAAATCAAAAGGAAAATTTATAAAACAATTCAAAATAACCAAAACATTTTTTTATATGTGTAGTATAATATTCACTATACAAGCAATCACTACATATTAAAAAGGATGAATTTGAACTATTTAATCACCACCATGATCTATTAATATCATATGCTAAAATTCACTATAATCACATATCATAATTCATAATCTAACAAGAATTATCTTAAATCAACTAATTCTATCAACCTTAGGAATTATGAAATATGTGATGGCTATTGGTATTATTGTTTCATATCTTGTTTTGTGTGTGATATGCATCTCTATTGTTTGCATGCATCTCATTATATTTACATCTAAAAATTAACTTGATATCAACAAGATGAAATCAAATAGAATAATCATTTCATTCTAGGTCTAAAGAAAATTAATTTGAAATTTTCTCACATTACATGCGACATTATCTCCATTAAATCATATATAATAACATTGCATTCAAACTCATCATCCTACCATCACTTCTTAGTTTATGCTTAAATTTATATGTTAGGTATAACATCTACAATGTTATTCAAAATTTTATGATAACTATGTGATTTGAAATTATAATCGAATACTTAAATTCCAACAAACACATAGTTTATGGATTAATCATTAGACTATATACGAATATTGTATCATGAATCATATATTATCATGCAAAACCAAAGATCAATAAATTCAATTATTGAATGCAATTTTATTTCAAAACTATATATATGTGATCTTTGTCTTTCATGCGATTGCATGATCATCGTTTTCTAGACTTACAAATCAAACTTGCTCATTAAAAGAAAAACACCAAATCATATTGCCATAAGTCTAGAAGGAATAAAATTCACATACATCATGATGATCTAACATATATTCTATGCAAAATTCTCTAAAATCATAAATCATAATTCATGTTCTATCAAGAAATATCTCAAATCAATAATGTCTATCACCTAGGAATTATGAATCTTATGATAAAAATATGAATAATGTTTTCTTTATAATATTTGGTGTATTGATATACTTTGCTATTGTTTGCATGTATCTCACATATATATAGACTCTAGAATCAACTTTGCAATAATAAGAATAAATCAAACTATATCATCACTTTATTCTATATCTATAATTTGAAACTCTATTTTGGAATACATGCAATATTAATGTTAATCTTATGACATGACATTAAACCCAAAACTCATCTTACTAGCATTATCACTTATTGACTATTAGTAATTGTGCTAGTTATCTCATATCGTCATCTCATAAAAGTAGAAAAACTATGTGGCTTTATATTTTTCTATAATTCTTCACATTAAACAAAACCCATAGTTTAAAAGCATAGGTTGTCCAAAGATTACTCACCTATGACTTCATATCTCACAATAGCGGGGGAGTAGGGTTGTATGCATTAGAGACCTAACCTCTAAGTCATGTCTTATCCTTAACCGGGGAGGGTTCCAGTGGGGCCTTGCGAGGCACTAAGGGGAAAGAGTGCTAGGTTGAGCATTCTCTAGTGTGTGCATATGAGATTAACACCCAACCTACGACATGTGTGCAGCTCCTCATGCCCATCTGTCACTTAGTATGGGGCTAGGGTGTAGACATTTAGTCAGGGTAGTTATTAATCATAGGACATACTTATATTACTCACTGCATGGACTTTTTATTTACTTATCACTTGAATCATGCATATTTTGGGTTGTTCGAAAATGTCCTCTTGTGTTTTGCATAATTTATTTATTTTTGTGCTTAAATGATTTTGTAAAACTCAAGTGTTTGAAAAAGCCAAAATTTCATACAAATTTGATCCACCTAGAGATCTCCAAAAATTATGAAATTTCTGCATAACACTACTCTAAGGACACTTAATCAAAATCAAAAAGTGAAAATTTAAAATTCTCAAAAAATCACTTACTATTTTCTGCGCTAGCACTAGCGTCGGCGCTAGCGTGGGTTTGTGATTTTTCTGTGTTTTAAAATTTCTAAAAATCTATGAAAATATGTTAGTTCATGTGTACCACTTATTTATTGTGTTTTTGACTTTTGTTATTTTTGTTTTATTCATATTATGAAAAATTAACTACAAAAGATCAAAATTCAAAAATACAAAAAATATGCTTTTGTGTTTTTCTGTTTTTATTTATATTATGAAAAATCAACTACAAAACTTCAAAATTCAAAAATACAAAAATATGTTTTTGTGTTTTTCTTATTTTTTTTCATTAAAATTTTTCAAAACAACAAAAAAACTGTATGATCTTTATTGCTAATATCAAGCATGTATGAATTCTATTATTTGGAATTATTTACAATGTTAAAACTTGCTTCTTCATATTAATATAAACATTGTTTTATTTTATCATGCTTTGATATATCTATTTAAAGTGCATCAATTGTATTTAAAAATATATGTAGAACCAAGCTTAGCATGCCTCTAAGTATGAGTAAATGTATTGTGATTGATAATGATACTTTTACACTCACTTATGTTTGATAATGTACATGTGTGTTTAAATCTCAAAATGCTTGCTTGTGTATTGTAATTGTACAATGAATTAAAATTTGCATAAGTTTATTATCTACACTACATTTGAATTGCACTTAAAAATTAAGAAAAGTGGTTTTAAAAAAATTTATGTTGGGTTTGCAAAATAAGTGTATTCGGAGAATGTTGTCTCACAAAAGTGAACAAAAAATAGACAAATATAACTCCACCAAGCACTACTTGAACCTCCTGATAAGTCTTCATAAGCATTGTGAGGTTGAGCATCTTGGAAAGAATAGTAAAGTGTCTTGTGCAAACCTTGATTAGTACACCACTTTTTATAAAAAATATGTGTATTAAAAGTGTGTGAAAGTAATATACTTGTGTTTTATTGTGCACTTTAATCTACATTTGTCTTGTATTTTGTGATTTAAATCATTTGTTCACATTGCTCAAAATACACTTATATGCACTTCATTATCTTTCATAACACTTCTTCTCATGAGTATTGATTCTAATGCTTTATCTATACTACTCTTTATATAAGAAATGCACTAGATAATCTAGCATGATCTCTACAATGTTTGGTATCCCTTAAACTTGAAATTAAGTAACATTGTAGTATAATCTCTTTTTGATATGTTAATTTCATGCTTGGTATCTTTCTGAAAAACTTTGAGATTTCAAAAAGGTTAAAACATCTTTACATTTTGAACTTAAACTCATATTTATATTTATGTTTTTCATGCTTACAAAAAGATGTCTCTTATAATATTCTGCTATGCTTACAACTCTTATCTTTTTATTTGAAATCTCTTATATACTATGCTTAAACTCTTTATCATTATCTATATTACAAAATATCGATCATGCTTTATCATTTATAAGGAGTGCTTCCTTACTACCCTCACCCCACCTTCTTTTGATAATACCAAAAGGGGGAGATTAATTAAAGAAATCTAGAGGAGATATCTAGAAGATTAAGGGGAGACTAATTCTTGTAATTTATGGGGAGTAAAACATAAATTGCATTTATGTAGGGGGAGCATTAAGATAGGGGGAGTATGCACATTCTCATGCTTATCAAATACTATAGTTGCACTTTTATCTCGCTTATCATTTACCATAAACACCTTTTTTGATTTCTTGCTAAGAGGATTTGTTATTATCAAAATGGGGAGATTGTTGGACTTGTGTGTCACATTCCTTTGTTTGAGAATAACAAATCCCAAATTGTATTTGATCTTGCTTGTCATGTGTTTTGTGCAGGAACAATATGTACAATACTCCATAGGTAGAAAGCAGCTTGGAACCAACAAACTAAGCTTAAGCATTACCGCCAACGCTATTGGTTACCGCAGGCGCTAGAGCTACCGCCAGCGCTACCGCTTGGCGCCAGCTCGAGTTCGTGCACAGCGCCATGCCGCGACGGTTTCATAACCGCTTCTACACGATTGCTACCGCAGGCGCTAGGAGCTACCGCAGGCGCTAGTGAGAAATTCTATACATTGGAGCTTTCTTTCTCCTTTTGTCTATCCATCCCAGAGAGATTGCTTGTGCAACAATTCTACTGTTGCTATGCTGCCGAAGATGGATCTCCCACAAAAAGCTTAAGGAGAATTTTGGAGGAGGACTACGTCACGCTACATTCGAAGGACGATCGCTTCAACCTCGCTCATACTACAACGATCCTTCATCTCCGACTTCAAAAGATCTCATATAGGGAGTTTTTATTATTGTTATCATTATTTTCATTTCATTCCATTTTGTAAATGTATAGAGAATTCGTCTTGTATTGGCGACTAGGCCCTTGCATGGTTTAGAGGGTAATTCGCCGCTTGAGTTGGCGACTAGGTCTAGGAGATTAGATCTAGGGGGTGCTCGAGGCCATATCCGGGGAAGGATTTGTAAGACCCCCCTCCCAAATCGGCGGTCCAACCGGGGGATCTTATCGCACACCACCCTTTTAGCACGACGCCGAAGCGATCCCGAAGGGTGGAGGTGCTAGCTTCTCCAACCCCCTTCCTTGAACACTCCGTTGTCACGCCTAAGGGTGGTGTTAAGCGAAAGTCACTACACACCAACAGAGTAGGGAAGCAGTATTCTAGCGGAAAACATCATCAAGAGTGCATATTATAATACTTAGCGGAAGTTATCAAAGAGAGCAGTTTATAGCACTTAGCGGAAGACGTAGCTTTATCACAGAAACCTCAATTTCAAGACCTGTATGAATAATTTCCATACCTCCGCCGCATTAAATCATATCCATCAAGGATTCATTGCCAATATATAGATGTCGTGAGGTGGGGCACAATAAAAGGGATGCGGCTTAACAACTTGTACCTGACGTAGCCTGCTCCGTGGCTTCCACACTTGGGTGTTACCTCTTATCCGCACCTGTCACCTGTGCTAAAGACAAGTTATTAGAACCATGAACAGAACCCAACCCCTACTAACAAACATATATAATATAACATTTATAAGGGAGGGGATATCTGGACTCTTATTGGGCCGAGGCAGTATTCCTACGACCACCGCTTACGTACTTCGTATCATCCTGCATACGGTCTCAGACCCAAGTAGTTCTATTAGTTTTGCACGGGTTGCCCTCCCAGACCGTCCGTCGTGCGGGTTACCTTAGAGTAGAACTCGTCGGCCATCCGATATTCTCCCAAGGCACATTTAGTTCCCGTAGAAACAATTTCTCAAGACAACCTTTCATTCACGTAGGAATTACTTACTCGAAGGCAACATTTCATTCCCATAGGAATTACTTTCTCGAAGGTAACATTTCATTCCCATAGGAATTACTTTCTCGAAGGCAACATTTCATTCCCGTAGGAACTACTTTCTCGAAGGCAACATTTCATTCCCGTAGGAATTACTTATCGAAGGCAACATTTCATTCCCGTAGGAATTACTTATTCGAAGGCAACATTTTATTCCCGTAGGAATTATTTTTCGAAGTATATTTCATCATAAGAGGAGAAAAGAGAATTCTCTTAGAGCTTAACAATATATCCACCTGTAGTTTAGTAGAAGGAGAGAAGATGAACTACTATTTTAACCCAACTGGTAATCGAACCCCAGCTGCCCACATAAGGCACACTTGCATTCTTGTGTTCGATCATTATCTCAACCGCTGAGACCATTATTCCAACCGCTGAGACCATTTAAGCCCAACCGCTGAGACCGTTTAAGCCCAACCGCTGGGACCACCATTCCAACCGCTGAGACCATTTAAGTTCGAAATTTCTACCTCTCTTATGTCAACAATAAATAGTTAAAGTAGCTCAATATATTCCCGTAGGAATACTTCCCCGAAGGCACAATATATTCCTGTAGGAATATTTTCTCATAGGCTCAATATATCCCCGTAGGAATATTCCCCGAAGGCACAATATATTCCCGTAGGAATATTTTCTCAAAGGCTCAATATATTCCCGTAGGAATATTTATTACTGTCAATACAAGAATAGACTTCAAAACATTGATTCGACCGCGCTGCTGTACAAGCGGCGGCCAGTTCGGCACTATTTAGAGTTGACTCTGAAAGAATGCCACGTCTTCACATCAACTCTAAATTTATAGGCAATACATAAAGAAAAGCCAAAACATCGATCTGTCCGCTCTGCTCTACAAGCGGCGGCCAGTTCGGCACTATTTAGAGTTGACTCTGAAGGTATGCCACGTCTTCACGCCAACTCTAAATTTATAGGCAATACAGAAGGAAAGGCCAAAACATCGATCTGTCCGCTCTGCTCTACAAGCGGCGACCAGTTCGGCACTATTTAGAGTTGACTCTGAAGATATGCCACGTCTTCACGTCAACTCTAAATTTATAGGCAATACAGAAGGAAAAGCCAAAACATCGATCTGTCCGCTCCGCTCTACAAGCGGCGGCCAGTTCGGCACTATTTAGAGTTGACTCTGAAAGTATGCCACGTCTTCACGTCAACTCTAAATTTATAGGCAATACAGAAGGAAAAGCCAAAACATCGATCTATCCGCTCTGCTCTACAAGCGACGGCTAGTTCAGCACTATTTAGAGTTGACTCTGAAGGTATGCCACGTCTTCACGTCAACTCTAAATTTATAGGCAATACAGAAGGAAAAGCCAAAACATCGATCTGTCCGCTCTGCTCTACAAGCGGTGGCCAGTTCGGCACTATTTAGAGTTGACTCTGAAGGAATGCCCCATCTTCACGTCAACTCTAAATTATAGGCAAAACTGAAATACAGTACAGTAACTGAAATACTGAAATAAAGTGCAGTAACTGAACTGGACCAGTACGAGACTGGAGTAAAAGAAAGTACTAACTGAAAGAAGTAAATGCAGGACCAGTGCGGGACTGGAGTAATTGAAAGTACTAACTGAAAGCAATAAATGCAGGACCAATACGGGACTGGAGGAAATAAACAAATAAACAGGTTAGTAGTCCAATCACTCCATAATCAGGAGGCTTCAGTTTCATCTCCGTTCTTAGGAGGAAAGTTCTGTTCTTTCTTTGTTCATAGGAGCTTCTTTTCCAAATTTGGCCTTTTGTTATTGTCCGACCTTGGGTTTTTATTACAACCTTTAAGCATGGCTTAAGCGGACTGAGGAACGATATTATGATTTTCTTAAAACCTCGAAAGAGGCGATCCAACCCCCAAAGCTTCCCATAATTTTTCTGGGGACGTGCTGGGGGAGTGCGTGATTCATTATTAATTTATAACATAGGTTTTAAGCATCTAAAATTAGTAAACCTATCTCAAAAATTCCAAAATAATTACAACAAATGTATTTTGGTAGTAGGAAGCTTCCCAAATTTTTTCAAAAATTTTCATCACTGTTACGGCCCTCTGATAATTCAAAAACCCAAAATATCAAAGTATTTTAATTTCTAAAAATACTTAGACTCCTCCAAAAATTATGAAATTCTTGCAGCAGTTCCCCCTTGCCAAGATGAGCAACTTTCATGTTCAAAGTTTTTGCATTTGGGCTCTATATAAGGCCCAGAAAATCAAATTATGTAATAAATATAATAATAAAATTTTATAAAAACTTTATCAAAAATTTTGACAGAGAAACTGTACGCACGGCCGCCCCCTTGCGGGCCTTCTCCGTCGTCGGCCGGCCATCGGCCGGCCATGGCTCCGCCCCCGACCGACTCCCAGGGGGTGGGCGCTCCCTCCGTCGGTGGTCCGGTGGCCTGCCGCCACCGGCCACCGCCGGAGTTGCTTGTTTTCCTATTTCGGACAGAGGAGAGGGGAGAGACAGCGGCGGCGCTCCGGCCGCCGGAGTTGACATGCGAGGCGTCTGAAAGTTAGGTAGGGAGGAGAGGAGAAGGTCGCATTGTATTTGGGGTCCTCCGGGATCCCTCCGGCGAACTTGCCATTGGAGGGTGGCGAGGTGGCGGAGCTCGGCTTCTCGTTCTCCGGCGAGGTGGAGCTCCGGCAGAGGTTTGGATGGGCTCGATTTGAGCTTGAGGGAAGGTGTGTCTCTCCTGGAGGGGGTGGGGGCCTTTATATAGGTTGGGAGGAGACCCTCCCCCTTCATCTCTTCGATGTGGGATTAAAAGGATGCCATGGGGGGGAGCTTTGGCCTTCTCCAACTGCTTGGACAGATGGGCCCCATCTAGAGTGGCAAGTATTGCCACATGTAAGGATCAAGGGAGGGGTTTAAAAATATCTAAACCCACTCATAGGTTTGGAGTTAGCCTAGGTTTGGGTTTAGGCTTGGATTTGTCTTGGTATTTGATTAGGAAGGGAGGGAGAGAGCTTAGGACCCATGCCAACAAATATCTCATCCCATTAGTGCCATATAAGATGAAGGGGTGGGCTTGGTGTGGAGAGGGTTTAAGAATTATTAAAACCACTCCTTTTGAGGAGGGTTGACCAAACTCAACTACAGGTGGGTCCCCCATATGGTCAAGGTCACTATGGGTCTGAGTCATCGAGTGTCAGGTCATCATTGATGTGACAAGGTTGAAATTCAGCGTTTATGTATCTCGAGGTTTCGTATAATTTTACGAGTAATATTTTTATTTAATTGACCAAACGACGTCGGAATTTAACGAAACGAATTCTATTGCACTCATATCATCCATACGAGTCCAACACAACTGACATAATTCAATTCGGAGCAAGCTAGCTCAACATTTGAAAATGGCGTTGTTGCGACGCTCGACGTTACTCAAAATAGTCATTTTCTCGAAACGACCTCGAATTGCAACGAAACGAAATCCATTGCACTTGTATCGACCATACGAGTCTAACGCAACTGACGGAAGTCGATTCGGAGCACGTATGCTCCATATTCTAAAATTGCGTCGTCGTGACGCGCTACGATACTCAAAATAGTCATATTCTACATATGACCTCGGATCGAAACGAAACGAGTTTCGTTGCACTCGTATCACCTATACGAGTCTAACGTAACTGACGGAAGTCAATTCGGAGCACGTATGCTCCATATTCTAAAACTACGTCGTCGTGACGCGCTACAATACTCAAAATAATCATATTCTACATATGACCTCGGCTCGAAACGAAACGAGTTCCGTTGCACTCGTATCACCTATACGAGTCTAACGTAACTGACGGAAGTCGATTCGGAGCACGTATGCTCCATATTCTAAAACTGCGCCGTCGTGACGCGCTACGATACTCAAAATAGTCATATTCTACATATGACCTCGGATCGAAACGAACCGAGTTCCGTTGCACTCGTAACACCTATACGAGTCTAACGTAACTGACGGAATTCGATTCGGAGCACGTATGCTCCATATTCTAAAACTGCGTCGTCGTGACGCGCTACGATACTCAAAACGGTCGATTTCACCAAATGACCTCGGATTGGAATGAAACGAATTCCATTGCACTAGTATTGACCATACGAGTCTAACGCAACTGAAAGAAGTCGATTCAGAGCACATATGCTCAATGAACAACTTTGACGTTGTGGCGGAGCACGATGCTACCCAAAACAGTCATTTCTCTAAGTGACCACCACTCTGCGGCGAAGGTCGGGTCATGGTTTTTCTCTGACCCGGCCTAAGCTCCTCCAAGGGTTCAACTGAACCGGCTAGACCCTTTTTCAAAGTCGAGATGTTACAGGATTGGCTAGAGCGGCTTGAGACCATATCCGGGGAAGGATATGCTAAAGCCAACCGGTTTGTGGGGATACAAGTCGGTATAGAAAAGGAAAAGATATTTACTTTTGTACGCCTCCAATTTCTAGCGATATTGAAATCAAATTTATGTAAACACCTTTTTATATAATATAATCATGTCTCTTTTTGTGTTTACTTGATTTCTCTCATTTGGCATAATCTTTATTATATTGGTTACAAAGCTTTCAATTCGAATCACTTTGTCTAAATTATTTATTTTAATCTCTTTCATCATATAACAATTTAACACTTGTTTCTAAATTATAAAATTGCAAATTACAATATTCTCTTCCATTAGCTAAATTGTTATTTTGCCTTCTCCTATTATAAAACAATTTTGTAATTTTCATAAAAATATAAAAAGGATTTTATTCCCTTATTCACCCCCCCCCCCCCCCCCCCCCCTCTAAGGGCGCCTATCGATCCAACTACATATGTTGAACCCCGTCGAGTTGCATTCGACACATTCTTAAAATTGTGTCGAGTTATATTCGACGTATGAATCGTTTTCTTAAGATTTTTGTTATTTTTACTTGATTTATCTAAGGGATGTTTGCCTAAGATCCCTGGTTGATCACTAATGTTTGCCCTATTGAATATGGTGAATTTATTAGGGTTGTTATCATTATGATCTTCACTTGATTCTAAAATATTATTAGGTCTAAACCTAAATGATGCTACAAGATTTTCCCAAGCATGTTTGCTAGGGATTTGAGTGCTAATGGATGGTTGTGATTCCTGATCAAGATGATCAAATCTCTTAGAGAGATTTTGTGAGATATCTTTAAGCTTTTGACTCATTCCATTGAGGGAGTCCTCAAAGGCTTTTGTCTTTCTAATTTCTTTCTTTAAGTCCGAATTTTCATTATCTAATATTTATAATTCTTTTTCTTTTTCATATAACTTATTTCTCAGATCATAGTTAACTGAGTACTGATTATCTCCCTTAAGTTCTTTTAGTTCAGATCTGATTGTTTTAAGTTCTTTTTGGTTGTTAATAAAATCTTGACAAAATTCTTTAAAACAATCCTTAAAATCTCTTGATGAAAAATCAAAGTCATCAAAGACTGTTACCTTATTCTCAGCAGAAGAGTCTTCCAGAGCCATTAGGCAGGCTTCTTCTGGTACACCATCTTCATCATCATCAGATGAGGAGGAGCTTGATTCAGAGCCTGAATCACTCCAGGTTTCTGCTAAACCTTTCCCTCCTTTCTTATCCTTCCTCCTGAAGGATTTCTTCTCGTGCTCTTTTCTCTACTTGATGTTCTTGTTCTTTTCTTCCTCGGGACACTCAGTGGAAAAGTGTCCTGGTTTTCTACATGAAAAGCAAATAATCTCATATTTAGGAGTTTTATCATACCTTGGCTTGCTTGAACTCCTCTCTTTCCTTTTGGAGTCCTCTCCCCTGGCCCACTTCTCGAATCTTTTAGCTAGGAGATTGAACATTTCTTCTTCAGTGATGGAGGACTCTGCTTCAGTAGTCTTTAATGCCAGAATCCTTTCTTTAGGAGTTGATATTCTTTCCTGGGCTTCTGACTCAGCCCTGCTTTTTAGTAGAAGCTCATAGGATTTGAGCTTTCCCAGCAGAGCATCAGTTGTGATCTCTCTGAAGCATCCAGAATCTCTAATAGCCCAGATTCTAGAGTCCCATGTGCTTGGGAAGCACATGAAGAGCTTGTCATTAATCTCTGTCAGAGAGATTTCTTTGTCAAGCCCTCTCAGCTCATTGATGATGAGGCTGAATATGTCATACATTTCTGTTATGCTTTTATCAACCTTTTTCTTGAAGTTCTCATATTGGGATATGAGAAGTTACTTTTTGTCTTTTCTCTCATCAGAGTTGCCTTCAACTAATCTGGAGAGAGATTCCCATATTTACATGGCAGAGTTGCACTCAGCAACTTTTTGGAATATGTCATCTGACATAGTTGAGACCAAGATGTACATGGCTTTGGCATCACATGCCTTGAACTTCTTCTCAGCACCAGTCGACTCTGCTTTAGGGACTGAGGTTTGTATGACTTTCCCACTAGCATGCTTCCTTACTAGGGTTGGGGGACCTGTCAGGATGGCATTGAAAATTTTCTCATCAATGGAGTTAATATATAGTTTTATTCTATCCTTCCAGAGTGTAAACTTATTCAAGTTACACACTGGAGGTCTTGTTGAGGCATAATCCTTAGAACCCATTTTCTTTATAAAATATTTTTGTAATAAAGAAATAAGAGTAGGAGGTCTTTTTGATCAAGGTGTTAACCATTTAATGATCAACCTACCTCTGATACCAATTGAAAGTGCACGGTGTGCCTCTGAGAATCCTCTAGAGGGGGGCATAAAGATTTAAATAATTATCTACCTTAACTGTGCTGAAAATAAAACTTACTAAGGTATTATGCACACAAACAAAACCAAAGGCAGAATAATTAAGATAAATATTGCTAAAAATAAATGCTGAAAAAGAAAGTGGGACAGCACAGAAAGTCATAACAAAGACACACAGATTTTTTATAGAGCCCCAAAATATGGGTACTCCCCTCTTCTACCACCTGGTAGGAAAGCACAACCTGTGTTTGAGTCTTTTGATAAGGAGATTCTGAACCAAAGATCTTTTGATAAGGAGATCTTGAACCATAGATATTTTGATAAGGAGATCTTGAACAACAGATCTTTTGATAAGTCGATCTTGAACCACTGAATCCTTTGGAAGATGGATTCTTAAAACTCTTTTACAGTTGAGGAAAAGGAGAAAGGAGAAGGAAGAGGTGAGAAGAAGAATTCTGTTCTCAGAATTCTATTGAAGCCTTCTGCTTCAATTTTGTCTTTTTTCCTGGATCTGCTAATGATGAACCCTTGCTTAACATAGTGATGATTTGCAAGGGTTATGAGCTTCAAATAATTTCTACTTTCTTCTGCTTGAAATCTGGCTGCTATAAGGTATTGATGAAGAGCAGCCTTCAGTTGTTTTGTTCTGAGAGGGAGAGAAGTTCTTGTTTTTTTTGTCTTTTAGGGTTCCAGGAGGAAGAAGAAGATGGAGGAAACCCTAATCGATCAGATGCAGAAGATATCCCTCAAAATTCTCTCTTCTCTCTCTTATTTATTGTCCATGATTTAATTTTTGAATTCCTTTCCTCTTTTAGGTTGTACTGAAAAGGTATTAGCATGGACAAACTCTCTTCCTTTCCTCATTTGTTCACCGACCCGTTCTCCAGCTGTATTCATCCTTTCCAAGAAAGCTTTTGTTGTCTTCTTTATTGCTCCTCTCTATTCTAGGAAATAAATGAGTCATTGTAGAACGGTCTTCAGTACCGTGAGCTTTGAGAGAGAGTTCCAAAATGAAAGTTGAAAAGGTTTCCTTTTCAGACTGTATTCGACGTTGCGTCGATTTCTCTTTCTCTCTTATCGACGCACCTTAGATTTTTGTAACAGCAGCTTCGAATTCCTTCAAGCTCTGGTTGAACTTAGATATCGACATTACGCCGATTACTTATCGACGTAGACGTCGAGTTGAAGACTCCATTCTGAACTTCATTATCTGCATCGAATTGTAGTTGACGTTGCGTCGATTTCAGAAGGCTTCGACAAATTCTTCTTTCTGTGTTGAGTTGAAGTCGAAGCTGCGTCGACTTCTAATGATACTTCGACATGCTCATTTCATCTACGTCGATATCCTTTCGACGTAGCGTCGACTTGATATACTTCTACAGAGAGGTTGAGTTGCTTGGACTTCTAGTCTAAGTTACGTCGACATGAAGTCGAAGTTGCGTCGAATACTATTCGACGCAATTGGTAACTCAACCAAATTTGTGCTTGTCTTGCTTTGGTCTTTACACTCCAAGTTGTGTGTGATACCTTAAGACATCTAATGACCAAATTACCCTCACTATACAATGGGTAATTAAAACTTATAAGTTAAAATCACTTTTAGATAATTTGTTAAGTTAAATCCAAGGAGTTTTTCCCATCAAGGATTATCTTGACTGGCTTCCTGTTTAGCTTCACTTGGATCCTCTTAGACTGCTAGTCCAAAATGGATAGCATCCTCAGCCATAGTGAGCTTGTGGATGACATCTTCCATATGAGCAAGGAGCTCATTGTCCTGCTCTCCCTCAGTCTCAGCATCCCCTTGATCTGTTCCAGCAGTGGTCCTGGACCCCAAGCTCAGTGATGAGGTTTTGAGGGAGACATTCCTCTGCTCCACATTCTCTTCAGAGCTATTCAGTTCTGGATTGTGGATGGGCTGACTTTCTTCTAATGAACTCTCTTCTTCACTCACCACATCCTCTACAGCCTGTGATCACTTGGGAGACCTTGTTAAGACCTTTTACCACCTCTACAGTACCTTAATATCCATTCTTCTCATGTGATGGATTTTTACTCCAAATTTCTTGTTGAAGTTTTCAGGATATGATAGCTACAGATAAATAGATAGTATTCTTCCCAGATTGGGCACTTGAAAGCTCTTTTGTATTCTCTTGAAAATGATTTGAGCCCAATTGATTTTCTTGCTTAGGATTATCCTGGTCATTGTATCAAACATCTGTTTGGATATCCTGTCATGAGACCCTACCTAACAGAGAAGGATTTTTCCCACTATATCAGCCAGCAGCTTTCCCTGTAGATTAAAGCTCTTCCTTTCCAGAGACCTATAGGTCTTCCTGGAATGCTCACACCATGCAAGAGCTTTATCTAGGTCATCTTGGGTGAACTCTTCATTCTCCTCCTCGTTGGCAAAGGTCGGCAGCTGTAGAACCCTGGCCAATCTCTTTGGAGTTACCTCAATTCTTATCACATTTATTTGACTTTTGATGGACATTCCTTTTGAGGCACCCTTGGCATTCGAGTAGAATTCCAGAACTTCTCTCTTCATTATTACTGTTGATTCCGAAAGAACGAACTCCAAGCTGACGGAGTCGACCAGTCTTATGGTGCTTTGAATTTCTTATGGAGCCTTCGCGAAGCCATTCCTTACTACTTCACTTCCTTCATACAGATATCCTTCCTTCTTCGGTGCCATTTCTTGGTTAATCAAAAGGGGGTTCACCAATATCGACTCGTTCACTCTCTGAAGTCAAAGAATAAACGAATGCTTTTTAGGGCAAATGTAGCAAGTGCTTTTAATTCAATACATCTGACCCTATTTATAACTTATGGTGTAGAAGGCGAAGTGACGCTTGTTAAATGTTTAATTAAATCAGACTGAATGGTCGTGATCGATTTATTTCAGAATTCTGAATTCTTGAGTAGATACTTAGGTATCGTTGTGACTTTACGACGAAGTCGTAGAGTCATTTCGACGATAAAAACTGTCATTTCGACGACACACATTGTTGTTACGACGATATCATTTTGTAGACACAACGATATTGTCTTTGTTTGTTCTTTTGCATCATCAGTGTGTTGCATGTTAGCTCCATATTTATATGCTGAAGTAGTTGCATATTTAAGAGTGTAACTACTTTATTATCATTTTACGGTTAAGCTAAATGTTTTCGAAATAAAATTTCAACCACATTTGCTTTTAGCTATCACATGAGCTAGTTTAGTTCCTTTTATTATCTGCACCTTTCTCCTTCCTTTGATCCTCCTGCTCTTGACTTCTAGACCATCACACTTAGGAAAATTGGATTTCTTAGCAAATGAGGTGGATGGATCCATCTTATCCTACACAGGGATCCTTGTATGCTTCCTCTCAACTGCAATATTGTTCAATTGGACAGAAGCTTCACTAAGATTATCATTATAAGCAGCAACATCATCCTTCATTCCTTCTGCATCAGTTGACACATTTTGGTCCTCTTCATCATGCTCCTCTTTTTAGATTCACATTTGTCTGATGGCTTTGTTGTAGTGGAGTGTCCACACTTTTTAAGGATGGTGTTTTCAGCATTCATCTTGTAGCTTCTTTAGAATTCTTGCATAGCATCTTCATTGTTAGCAGTCTCCTCAACCTCTGGAGCAGTGACTTCATTTTGAGACTCCCCCTCAGCAACAGCCTCATCCCTGATTGGTAGCATAGTTTCTTGTGCTGAGAGCTCAGCATGAGTCTCCCCCTCAACTGTTGCACTATTCTTTATGGCAGACAAGTCTTCATGTACTGTCATCCAACAACCTAAGTCTTTGCATATTGTTTTGGATTTGATGTGCTGTATCACTCTGCTGAAGAACTGAACTTACATTTAGTTACCTTTTTTTCTCTTCAGAATTGTCAAGTCACTCTTCTTCATGTGATGACTTAGAGCAAATGTGTGTTTTGCTCTATTTCTAAACATGTGATTTATTTGAATATTTCTTACTTTAGACTGTGAAGGAACACATACCTGGGTTGTTGGACTAATTGTGAGATCCAATAATTATGTCAAGCATGATACCTTTGTTTGTGATGAATTTCTTCTGATTCTAGATTTATACCTGGATTACGTATTGTCCATTGGCCGTATTTACTTTTGGTTGGCTACTTGGACAAACCGGCAAGATAAAGATTTAATATCCCTTAGTAACCCAAATGAAGTTGGGTCCTATGTTCTTGTTAGCACAGTAAGAAACATCTCTACCTACTGCAGCTTTTGCAGACAAACCACTGACTTGGCTTCTCATACCTTGCTCTAGGCATTGTTGGGTTGAACCAGCAATCTATAGCAAAGTGCCCAACCTTGCCACTGCACCAACACCCAAATCTATTGTACCTCCTTTTCTGAGTCACCTTTTGAGTGGAGGACATGTGACTAGATGAGTAGGTTGCTTTACAGCATGTATTTCTACTGATCATGTGATTGTGCCTTGATTTTGGATTTGGTTGCACAGTTAATGATATTTCCTTGGGAACATGTTTTTGAGGTAAAGTCTTTCCCTTATGTTTGGTTAATGGTGCTTGTGGAGAGACAACTTTTTGAAAGACAGTTCTAGCTTGGGAAGTCTCTCCAACTTCCTTATTATATCCCAATCCTCCCCTGTCTTGAGTGGAGAAGCAGTCTATAATAGGGAGAACCGTTTTGGGCCTAGAGAAGCTAGTCACAAGCTTTCTCTATGTTATAAGCTTGTTCTCTAGAGACTTGATTCTCCTATCCTGAGCATCAGATCTCTTTTGAAGTAGGATAAGCTCATTGGACAATCTAGTCACCTCCTTGGTCTTCTCATCAATTTGAGATCTGAAGGGCTTAAGGATGCTAATTTCCTCAGCTTGAGATTTGACCAATTTCTTGCTCTTTTAAGAGCTGCCAAGAGAGTGTCAAACTGTTCTATTAGTTCAGTATGGTTCTCATTATTGCATGATGAGCAGTCTTCTGTACCATTTTTAGATGATGAATAATCATCTGGTGCAATCTTGGTCTTTTCAAATGAAGCAGGTACTGGAAATGTGTGAGTAGTGCATACCTGAGCATGATGTGAATCATCATGACTTTCTTCATTTGATAAAGCAACCAACCTATAGAGCTTCTCATCCTCAGAGTCACAGTCTGAGAGGGTGAGTGGTGCTCTTATCCCTTCTCTAGCGGTCTAGCCACAGAGCCTTCTTCATCCTCAGATTCACTGTCTGAGAGAGTCAGGGGTGCTCTGATTCCTTTTTCATTTAGCCCTATACATCTTTCTTCTTCAAAATAAGAAGAGCTACAGCTGCTTTCACTTAGAGATCTGAACTTCTTAATATTAGATCTTCTCATTTTCTTCATAAAACTTTAATCTTCTTGAGCTGATGGTTTGACACACCCAATAGCAGATTTGTTCAAGTTGTTAGGCTTCCATTGAACAACCTCCCTCTGATACCACTTGTTAGTTATGGATGTTGTCTAATCAGCTAGAGGGGGGTGAATAGGTATTTTAAAATCTCTTGACCCTCTTTCTTTTGAGTCTATTTCTATGAAGGTCCTAGTATAAGGAATTAGAGATTAAGAGCACATCGCAGAAAACACTCAGAGATTTATAGTGGTTCCTACGAAAACTTTAATCTTCTTGAGCTAGGGTCGGCAAACTCTGCCAAAACTCAGGCCCGCAAGCCCTACAATCTCAGGCCCTCAAGCCCTACAACTCAGGCCCTCAAGCCCTATAATACTCAATCCCTCAAGCCATACAGCTCAAATCTGAAACAGATCATACAATACTCGGGCCCACAAGCCTTACAGCTCAGGCCTCAAGCCCTACAATACTCAGGCCCTCAAGCCCTACAGATCAGATCTGAAACATATCCTACAATACGCAGGCCCGCAAGCCTTACAGCTCAGGCCCTCAAGCCCTACAATACTCAGACCCTCAAGCCCTACAGCTCAGATCTGAAATTGATCCTACAAACTCAGGCTTGTAAAAGCCCTATAGAGAAAGAATGAGAAATACTTCTTTAGCCTGATGAAGATTGGCTTCTGAACTTGAAGAGAATATTATTGATCTTTTCTTGGACAGCACAGATTCCTCTTCAATCCTTTCTTTAATCTGGAACAATACTTATCAGCCGATGTTCGTGGACTGAGACTTGGAGAACACTTGATGAAGATCGTTTTGTTCTCGTGTTCTTGTTCCTTCTTTACGCGGCCTTGTTACTGTTCTATTGATTCTTGCGTATTTTCTCTGTGTGGAATTAGGGCAGACACTTATCTCTTTTATATGACTGAGGAGCCGACTAGCGGTCTCATATGATGTCTTTTAAGTGTCAGAGGCCCATTCCTTAACGGCATACGCTTATTGGACCATCAGGCGGCGGCATTAAATGCAGACAACGCTATTTGAAATATCTTGATCTGTCTCGACGACATTTGCAACGTCTCGACGACATTGACAACATCTCGACGACAGAACTTGCCGTTACACCGATCCATCTTGGACTTGGACAAATCTCCATGTCTTCTTAAATCTTCTTTAGAGAAGGATATCTCGACGATACAAGATATCTCAGCTGCCCTTGCACTCACGACGACATGAAGTCATCTTAAAGATGTCGTCGTAATCTTGTTGTCGACTTGCGGTCTTCTCGACGATGTTGTTGAAACCATACTGTCTTATCGACGATATCGTCTTGATCACTCTGACTTCTCCTCGATATCGTTTTGATCATCTTGACGACAAGCGATTCTTCTTCCATAAGCTTTCTTCACGAGTTCTACCTTAGCCTTCTCGACGACTAGACTTCTTAACGACGATGTCATCGACATTCCCGAGCACTTTAACTTAGGTATTCAAAGAGCTTCCTTTCTCGTCCCGACGACAAGATCTCTTAACGACGATGTCGTCGACATTGCCGAATACTTTGACTTAAGTCTTCTTAGACCTTACAGTGATATCGTCGTGTGATTCTGGTTGACACGACAATACTAGACTTGATCGATTCTTCTTGTTCTTGCGACGATATCATCGTGTGTACTTTGATGTCACAATGATATCGTCGAGTTGTCCATATTATCTCGACGATAACTGACATGAACCTTCTGCTTATCTCTGAGAGTAATCTCGGCGATATATGAGTGCTTATTCGACGATATGTCCAGCCCTTCCTCGACGATTTTAGACTTAGTGAGATTAGAGTACTAGACATATGATTTATACTTTGCAGTATTCCTGGATTCCTCATGGGTCTTCTCAACGATGTTGCTAGACACTTCAGCAATATCGTAGTGTGTATATTGTTAACACGACTATATTTACCTTAGATGCTTTTCCTTGAGCCTTATATGTTATACTTAGTGAATATGATATTCTGACCTGTTCATGTCACATCAAATGCACATCAAATACAAATTGTACGTATCATTGATCTGAGCACTTCTTCAAATCAGGAACATTGTTGGACACCGTTCTCAACACTTTTTCATACGAGTGGTGTTATGTGCAGCCCAAAAGTTGTGCATACTGCAAAAAAAAAACCATTTATGATTTCTTGTTGTATTTCCTAAAGAAATATACGAAGCAGCCCACATACCTGATTACTCTTCGCCTAGTGTTGTGCCCTAGCCTCCTTTCCCATCACGAACGCCTCGTCAATTCTCATCGGCGAAGCTCCACACGCGGCATCCCCCACATATATGTCGAAGATATTCTTCTTCTATTCTGAGCTATTTTCGCTTCTCCCACAAGATTTTACACCATTTTTTCTGACCAGTGATTTATGAAGCATCATAAAATGCATCTATTTTCTACTCCATTTTCAGTTGCGATGGTGATCCGCTTGCCATATGAAATCTTATGCAGAAGGCCATCCATGGTGATTGAGTACTTTCTGCTTGCTCCAATTAGATTTCTAACCTCCTTCTGATCTCCTTGAACGAAAATGAAAACCTTTCTACAATTTTCTTGTTTCCAAGCTAACAGTGTGTTGAAACACAAGCGGGCCACTGCAGTTGAAAGATTTTGATTTCTCACATGAGTGGGCTTCAAAATAACAATTCGATCTAGATCTTTAGCACCACATTTTACATTTAGGCTCCGTTTGAGGGGACTTATTTTCACCGGTCAAGCGATTACGACCGCATGAACCAGCCATTTTGTATTTGAAACTTCTTTGTTCCGGGATCTTCTCCTAACAATTGATTTTGGTGAAGATTTTCTAAGAAATTGCTGCACTACTCTAGCATGGAGATATCAAGGTCTATGTTGGATGAAAACATTTTTAAATGGTTTGCACCTAATAAACTGATTTGCACCTTTTTTTTAATTTGCATAAAATCATTATTTGCACGTAGTCAAAATTGATTTGTGCTTATAATTACTCCGTTGTTTGCACCTATTTTTTTGAAAATTATATTCGATGTTTATTTGGCAGTTATGAAAATATCTTGAATTCTTATCACCCACCTTCATGAGATTCGGCATTTAGAGACCTTCTTCATTAGTTATGAAAATGTTGATGAGGTGAGGTTTAGTTTATACCTTAATTTATGTTGGCCCATGACAATGTAAATCTAACTCGCCTCTTCCTGAATAGAATGATCTATGCAGAGGTCTTTGAAGTTTTATTTAGGGTCGGTTCAATTAAGAATTGGTTTTGAGAATACGAAAATCAATACTGATGTTCGGATGAACGGTTTTAGGGCGGAATTGGTTTTTTTGGTACAAAGTCATTGATATTGAAGTAAACCTACAAAACCATCAGTCGAATGTTTAGGTTCCGCCGTCGATTTTGAGATTTAGCATTCTAGATCTGCGAACTCACAAGGGCGTACATATTCGCTTGGGTGTGCGTTTTCACATTTGCGCCCATTTTTGTCCGGGTACATTTTCGCCATGGCATGCTTTTTTTCCAGGTCGCGCGTTTTCCGCCGCACACACGTGTTCCGGCCCAGTGTGTATGTTCTGCCAGCGTGCGTGTTTTCGGCCCGTGCGCGAGTTTTCGGCCCACGCGCGTGTTTTTCGCCCGTGCACGCATTTTCGGCTCGCGCGTGACTATTTTGCCCGCACGTGCGTGTTCCGTCTAGGCGCTTATGTTCTCCCTAGCACATGTTTCTCATCTTTGTTTGTGTTTTCCGCCAAGAAGCGCATTTTCCTCTCAGATGCGCATTTTCCGCCGGGTGCGTGTTTTCCACTCGGTCGCATGTTTTCCAAAGTCTTCCTTTTCATTCACATTGACACATTGTTTAATTTTTGTTTCTGTTATTATGACTTTCTTTTCTTTCAATTCTTGAACGTCAAATTTTTCAATCCGAACAAACAAAAGTGACTAATATCAATTTCTCTGATAGAAAATTATCACACGACGAATAACAAAATTGAAATTAAACTCTTTCAAATCATACATTTATTGTCATAAAATTGAAAGCCAATTCTTGAAAACGAACGAACTTTTAGGGTCCGTTCGTTTGAAAGAGATTGGTTTTAAAAAATTGGCTTTCAATGCATACAGTAGGAATTGACATTGGGTTTAAATCCTATTTTGTTGTTCTTCCACATGATGATATTCTATCAAGGGAATTGACACTGGTTACTTTTGTTTGTTCGTATGATAGACATTAGTTTTCAAGAATTGAAAAAAAGAATAATTTTTTTCACCCGGGAGCGTTGTTCACCCTATCACGCGTTTTTCGACCGCAAATGAATTTTTAGCCCGGACATGCGTTTTGCGGCCCGAACGCGAATTTTTCACTCATGAGCGCATTTTTGCCTGGACGTGCGTTTTTCGCAGGATCGCGCGTTTTTCAGCCGCCAGCAAATTTTTAGCATGGGCACGCGTTTCGGCCCAAATGCAAATTTTTCGTCCAGGGGCGCGTTTTTCGCTCGAGGGCGTGTTTTTCGCCATGGGTGTGTTTTTCGGCCCGAATGCGAATTTTTCGCCTGGGCGCACGTTTTACTCCCGGCGGTACGCTTTTCAGCCTCGACGTGAAATTTTTTGAATTGGCGCGCGCTTCTCGCCCGGGCGCGCATTTTTTTGCCCCTGAGCGTGCTTTTCATCTAGGACGCGAATTTTTCGCCCGGGCACGCATTTTTCGCCCTGGAGCGTGTTATTCGGCCAGGGTGTGAAATATTTGCTCGGGAGCACATTTTTGGTCAGTGTGCACGTTTTTTAGCCGGGGCATGGATTTTCGCCTGAGCGCGCGTTTTTCGCCCAGGTGCTCGTTTTTTGTCTCGTACGCGAATATTTCGCCGGAGCGCGAATATTTCGCCGGAGCGCGAATATTTCGCCCGAGAAAGCGTTTTTCACCCAGGTGCGCGTTATTCGCCAATACGCGCATTTTTCGGTGGGGCGCACGTTTTCCTGCTCAGACGCGTGGTTTTCCGCACGGGCACGTGTTTTTTTCCTTGGGAGCCCGTTTTTCGCCCGAGCCCAAGTTTTTTGGCCCGTACGCGAATTTTCATTCGAACATGCATTTTTCCCTTCCGGGCGAAAAAATCCGCTCCCGGACAAAAAATGCGCGCCCGGGCGTAAAAATCGCGCACAGGCGAATAACTCACGCTTGCGACGAAAAACCGCTCCTGTGCAAAAATGTGAGCCCGGGCGAAAAACACGCATCCGGGACGAAAAACGCGCTCCCAAGCGAAAAAAGTGCGTTGGGGCAAAAAAATCGCGTTCGAGTCGAAAACGCACTCCCGGGAGGAAAAACGCGCCTCGGCCGAAAAATGCACGCTTGGCTGAAAAACACGTGCCCCGGAGAAAAAATTCCTATTCGAGCTGAAAAACACACTTCCGAGAAAAAAACGCACGTCCGGACAAAAAACGCATGTCTCGGCTTAAAATGCGTGTCCGTGACGAAAAATGCATGCTCGGGCAAAAAATGCGCGCCTGTGCGAAAAATTCGTTTCCGGTTCAAAAAAGCGGGCGCCCGTTCGAAAAATTCGCTCACGAGCAAAAATATCGCGTCCAGACCGAAAGACTAGCATTGGGCGAAAAACACGCCCTCGGGCGAAAATCACGTGCCTAGGCGAAAAAAGCTAGCCCTGGTCAAAAATGTGATCCCGGGATATAACTCACCCGAGCGAAAAAACACGTGCGAAATGCCCTCCTGCGCGAAAACACCAATGAGCTCGAAATCACTCAATTCTACGGAAAACCTTGGACGAATGAAAAAATTGGCGATTTGATTTTTTATTTTAAAGCCAAAGTCGTAGATTTTCGCTTCAAAACCAATATCCACGTAAATTTAATCGCGACGAACGTGAGAATTGAATTTCTAATTCTCAATGCCAATTCCAGAAAGCAATTCTGTTCAAACGAACAGACCCTTGGTTTATGGTTTTAAAGTTTAGCCCATGATTTAATTTATTCGCGCACACATTTTCTCCTAGACTGCTCTTTGTTCGGGCATCACTGTCACGAAGATCATACAACAGGGCGTGAGGTGAGAAAATAACAACCAACCAGGAAAGTTCATTTGTAATAACAAGCATATATAAATACTCCACAATTTGATGTCATAACAATGTTACCAATTGAAACCAATTAGAGAACATACTACATAATTTAAGGCTGAGTGGATCACATGCTCAGATGAATATGGCTAACAATAGCAAGGGGGTGAACAATGCTTCTCCTTGGATTAATGAGGGCATACTCAGAGGCTCCTTGCCCAAACAAATGGCAAAATATGCCTTCAAATGTTCCCCGCAGCACCGGCTCCGGCTCGTGTTCTCAAAATCTGAGTTCGCTTACTTCTTTCCATCGCATCTACTAACCATTCAATAGCATATTTAATCCCCATCCTGCAGACAAACAATGTAGACAGACGAGATCAATCAAGAGAATCGAAGATATTTGAAGTCACATTTCGAATAATCATCACCGGCTTTTAGGCGTTCATAATCTACACACGCACACGAGTAGAATTCTTATCTATTAAATTGTGTTCAAAGAAAGCTATTATTAGCTTATGAGAGACCAATAACCATTAAATGATACTCCCTTGTCCATGCAAAATAATTATTTCATAATTTATTGTTAGGGTTATTTACCGGAACCTCCCCTCGAAGTTTGCGTAATTACAGCTTGCACTCCTCTAACTTTCGAAATTACAAAAGCCTCCCCTCAATGTTTACATTTCATAACATTCATGCACAAAAGTACCCCCCTTTGAGTAAATCTTCAGGGGGGGTCTTTTTGTGTGGATGTTATGTAAACATTGAAGTGGTGCAATTGTAATTTTAAAAGTTAGAGGGGTGCAAGCTGTAATTACGCAAACTTCCAGAGGATATCCGGGTAAATAACCCTTTATTTTTATTTTTAAGAAATGAAGAATTTGGTCAGGAGAATTGGAGGGAGAAAATGTTTGAGAATGTATGCGCTCGCTCACCCATCGTGTGCTGAAACGGCTTCAAACAGGTACAGCCTTTCACCCAACTCTTTGAGATCCAAATATCTAGCTAGCTCCTCGGATGATACGGCGTCGGGAAGATCCTGCAATCAAATATTTTTATTTTGTTTCCAAATGACTCTTAAAATAATGGAAACTTCAAGAACCAAAAATGTTGGACCCTCCATGTAATTACTATGCATATTTTAACATTCTTTCCACCTACCTATTGGTTAAAGGATGCATTTTTGTAAGCAAAATATTTAAGAGGATTGTTGGGATCAAAATCAAATATCAAATAATTCATCAAATACAAATTAAAAATACTTTTTAATTAACCTAAACCTCCCCTATGATCTTCCAAATATCCACTTTAAGAAGGGATCATTACAGTAGCCTCACCCTGGTCTAAAGCCTAAACATATCAGTAGTCTTTTCTTTTAACTGTTATCTGAGATATTATATATTTCCCAGCACAATTCTGCTGCCAATACTATATCCTCAATCAGACTTTTCCAAAATATTAAAATACATCAGTAATGGTTCAATTTAGTTCGGTTTTGCCGCAAACTGAACCACCCTTATATGGTTCCAAAAATCTGGAACCAAACCGATTTGATTCGGTTTATGAGATTTAAAAAATTAAAACATAAATACATAATCTAGAACCGGGAATAAAAATTAAACGACGTACACTATTTTTATCAAGTAAAAAAGTAAAAATTTATATTGTAACATCTTATGGTTTGGTTCTGTCTAACAATAAAAATCGTAAACCGAATTGAACCGTGCGGTTTTCAAAATTTGAAATCGTACCCGAACCGCCGCCTACGAAAACAAAATTGAACCGTGCGGTTTGGTTCAGTTCGGATTGGCGGTTTGGTTGGTTTTTACTTACACCCCTATGCGCATTTACACAAATGTTAAAACTACATCTGGTATCTAAAACCTAAGATGAAGAAGTAAAAAGATTGACTTTTATACAAGTATACCTGAAGTATAAGTCTCTTCCTTTCTTCTTCTTATACTGAACAATTTCTTTGCCGGTGTCCATTCTTTCCACAATAGTGGTAATTTTCTCCTTTGGCCACTTTTTTGTTCTTTAGTGCAGAAGAATTGCAGTTAAAATTAAGACTTAGATCTCAACTTAGTCTTTCTAAATCCCTTAGCCTTACCCTTAACTTTACAGTTAGTATGGGGCTAGTATGCTTGGCCTTCTTTATATATTTTCGACATTTCTTAATATATCTAGCAGCTCGGGCAATACTTTGTCAATCTCATTCATGTTATAATTCATGACAAACTATACATAACTATCTGACAACGGTTGTAGAATTAAGTTAGTGGATAACTCTTGGCCCATTGGAAAACCTAATCTTTGAAGGTTCTCAATGTGCACCCAATTAATTTTAGTACATGATTTACCACTGAGTCGCGAGCTATTATCTTGCACTGAAACAATGCCTTTGAGACATCATACCTGATGCAGGGGTAGGCTGACAATAACTCGGTCAACTATGATGCAACCCAAATGCAGTGAAATGAAATGATGGTGCAAACAGTCCGGGTTAAGATCTAACAACAGTAATAAAGCTAATAAGCTTTAAGCAAGTTGCACATTTGAAAACAACATAATTTGATCAAGAAAGCAGTTTATAATTTACCATCCAATTTGAGGTGCAATTTCAGTTAAGCGTGCACCGAATGGAATCCACAAATCAAGCAACGAACAATAATATTAAACGCACAAGAAAATTTAGATCCCACAAGCAATAGTCCGACCATTCAACATAAAGAAAAATAAATAACATCCATACCAAGATTTGCTCATGCATGCGGCAGCGTGATCTGGGGGAGGAAATCTGTTAGTTGCAACGGCTTCGGATCGGTGGGTGGCTCCAACGAGGGGCAGCGGATGGGCTAGGTGTTGGCGATAGAGCTGGAGGAGGGCTGCACGGGGCTGGGGAAGGTGAGTGAAACAGCGGTATGGCTGAAGGAGAGCTGTACGGGGCAGGAACAGCCTAGAGGGGGCGGCGGAATGCTGGAGGAGGGCTGGACGGAGCAGGGAAGGCTGAAGGGGGCGGCGGAATGGCCGGAGGAGGGTTGTACGGGGTAGGGTAGGGCTGGAGGGAGCGGCGGAATGTTGGAGGAGGGTTGGACAGAGCAGGGAAGGTTGAAGGGGGCGGCGGAATGGCTGGAGGAGGCGGCGGAATGCAAGAGAAGAGTTGTCCGGGGCTGGGGAAGGTGAAAGGAGGCGGCGGAATGGCTGGAGGAGGCCGATCGGGGAGGTATTCGGCAGCGGGAGTCTCGCGCAAAGAGGGAGCACCGCTCGGTCCACCGAGAGACCGACGGCTTGCAAACTCGCAAACTTCGATCCCTAAGTCAGTCGCACCTACATGAATAAATAGGGGAGGGGGAAATATAAAAGAGCTAGGGCACCCCAATCGAACGGCTAATAACGTTCGGGCCGATCCAGTGCCAAATACAACACGAAATACATAAAATAATATATAAAAAGGACTCAGAACGACTATCCGGGCGCATCCGCGGACTCGGATCGCCCAACTGGGCCACCGATCACCGCCTCCTGCGGGAATAAACGCGCGTGTGTCGTCGATCACCATCAACTCCCCCCGGCTTGAAAGCACTCATCTCCGGTGAGTGGAGAGGTCATACTCTTGGCATAAGTCCGGGGCGAGTCTCTCGAGCTCCTTAGCAGAAATCCAGGTATCGTCAGAAACGGGAAAGGCAAGCCAATGAACCAGGTACCGCAGAACAACTCGACCGCCCATCGTAGTGAAGTCATGACCAATGATCTGTAGTGCATCTCCGGAAGGCGCAAGCAACTGTGGAAGCAATGTATCTCCGTCTGAAAGTGGGGCAGGTGGAACCGTCGGAAGGGTGGCATGGTCCTCCGAGTGGTGCTCAACCGTCCGAGACTGCGTGGGGATGGTAGGAGTAGGAGAGCTAGAGAGGGATGGGGAAAGATGTGGCTCAGGGGTAGTTGGGGATAGTGGATCCACTTACACTCGTTCCTCGAAGTAAGGCGTTAAATCCTCTATATTGAATACCCAGTGAATTCCCAATGCCGGAGGGATATTAACCTCATAGGCGTTCGTACCAATCCGTAGAATGACTGTGCAGGGGCCCATTCGGCGGGCACTTAACTTCTTCGTTGCCCCATGTGGGAGCCTCTCAGATTGAAGGTGGATCATAACCTGCTCTCCAACGTCAAAAATTCGCTCCCTCATGTGCAGATGTGCCTGAGCCTCATATATTTCATTACTAGTTGCGATCTTTCTCCGGGCTGTCTCATGAGGTGCACGCATGTGCTGAATGAAAGACTCGGCGGGCTCGCTAGGTCGGGCCTCTAATGGGACATCAATCAGATCGACAGGTTTCCTAGGCTCGTAACCTAGCATGACATGAAATGGACTCAGACCTGTGGTCCTATTAACCAAGCTATTGTATGCAAAGTCCGCAACAGGTAGGACGAAATCCTAAGTGGACGGACTATCCCTAACGAGACAACGCAGAAGGGACCCAAGACTACGGTTGACGACTTCCGTTTGTCCATCCGTCTGTGGGTGGTAGGCGATGGAAAACTTCGGTGTCGTACCGGTCTTCTTCCACAACGTCTTCAGAAGTAACTCATAAAGCGGACGCCACGATCAGAGACGATGGAAGTGGGCAACCCATGATATTTGACTACCTCTCTGAAGAATAGAGCAGCCACATGGGATGCATCGAAGGTCTTACAACACGGGATAAAGTGAGTCATCTTCGAGAAGCGGTCCACAACGACGAAAATGGAGTCGAACTTCCGCAACGTGTGAGGAAGCAAGAGTACAAAATCCTCAACTAACGCAATCATTTTGTCCCGCCCGAAATGACCTGCGTCCGCCCGCCTGCGTGTAACTCCCAGATAAGGAAGTCTCGGAGAGAGGTCTGTGGCACACAAAGACGGGAGACTAAGAATAGATAGCCATCTGAAATCACAAAATCCTCACGGGGCTCAGGAGGATCTCTCGTCAAGGCGGTATAAACATCGCCAAAATCTGGGCAATCTGGATATTCATGCCTAATACTCTCAAACCCCTCCACACACGCGCTCATAATATGGAGAATAGTGACCCGATGACTCAACGTGTCAGCCAACTTGTTCTCAACACCAGCTCGGTGATTGAGAGCGCAATGATACTCCTGCATGAACTCCACCCATTTCGCATGGCGGTGGCCTAACTTCTTTTGCGAATCGAGATATCGCAGGGCCTGGTAGTCAGAGTACATGACAAACTCCTTATGTAGGAGATAATGGCGCCAATGGCGAAGTGCTTGTACGACAGTGTAAAACTCTTTGTCATAATTGGAGTACTTTTGTCGGGTGTCATTCAGTTTCTCACTGAAATAAGCAACTGGATGACCCTCCTGGCTAAGTACCCCCGCCCCATCCCCACGATGCCCACTCCAGATGCGTCGCACGCGATCTCAAATGCCTTGGAAAAATCAGGAAGGCAAAAATCAGGAGCAAACGACAACTTCTCCTTAATCTCCTTGAATGCTCGGGTGGTCGTTGTAATTTAAACAAAATTTCCCTTACAGGGGCAGCTAGTAAGGGGGACCATGATGGAGCTAAACCCTCGAACAAACCTCTTGTAGAAGGTGGCAAGTTCATGGAAGCTCCGGGCCTCGTGGATGCTAGACGGGACGGGCCACTCACAGATAGACTTGACCTTGTCAGGGTCAACCGAGATGTCGGACACAGAGAAAATATAGCCTAAGAAATGCACTGATGTAGTCAAGAACGAGCAATTCTGCAGATTGACATAGAGATGCTCCTTCCGTAGGAGATCAAATACCAAGCGAATGTGGCGCAAGTGCTCAGCGCGGTCTCGACTGTAGATCAATATATCATCAAAGTAGACTACTAGAAATTTGCCCATGTAGGGCCGCAAGATCTGCGTCATCACTCTCATAAATGTACTCGGCGCGTTCGACAGTCCGAACGGCAAAACCAACCACTCATAAAGGCCATCCATAATCTTAAAGGCCGTCTTCCACTCGTCCCCTTCTCTCACTTTAATATGATGGTACCCGCTCCGCAAGTCGATCTTCGAAAAGATCTGGGCATCAGCCATCGCGTAGAAGAGATCGTCGAGGCGGGGAATAGGGAAACAATACTTCACCGTAATCTTATTGATGGCGCGGCTGTCGACACACATGCGCCAACTCCCATCCTTCTTCGGGGTAAGAAGGGCAGTGACGACACACGGGCTCAATCTCTCCCGAATGAAGTTCTTCCGAAGAAGATCATCGACCTGCCGCTTCAGCTCGACATGCTCTGTTGGGTTCATGTGATAGTGGGGCTTGTTAGGCAAAGATGCTCCCAGGACTAAGTCGATAGAGTGCTGGATATCTCTCAACGGGGGGAGCTCATCGGGGAGCTCCTCAGGCATAATGTCAGAATACTCGTATAGTAGGCGTCAAACGTCCGGATCAACACTCTCCAAGTCTGTGGCAGCATCAGAGGCCATGGTGGCGGCCACCGCAAACATAACTCCTAAATCTATGCTCTCCCACAGAAAATCACCTCTCCTCAAAATGTGTAGAGGCCTAGCTGACCCGGCGCTAATGGATGTGTCGACCTGGCCCTTATGGGGATCCCTGGGCTAAGTCGGGGTAATGGTGATCTTCCTCCCCTTGTCGAAGAGTACACACGTGTTGGAGCGGCCATAACACGTGGCATCGCGGTCGTATAACCAGGGACGTCCTAAAAGAACGTGCGCTACGTCCATCGGGATGACGTCACACCAAATCTTGTCCTCTACGGTCGCTAGACGAATCGGAACAAGACATCTCTGTGTGACCTGAATGGCCGACCTGTCCACCCAAAGGACACGGTATGGATGCGGATGTGGCTCGGAGGACAACTGCATCCTCTTTAATCCCTTCTTTGCCACGATATTCACGCAGCTGCCACTATCGATGATGAGTTTGCATGGGCCACCTGCACTCTGGAAATACGTGTAAAATATCGTGGTTCGGCGTCAGTCCTCCTCGGCGCAAGGGGTGTGAAGGAGGCGTCGGATGACTCCCAACTCTAGCGATCTCTCGGCGTCGCTCTTCCAGCCGTCCTCAACCTCGGTAGTGATCTCCTCAAGTACCACATCATCAACCTCAGTACCAGTCTTGCCCTCATCCTCAAACAACAGATTCCTAGTGGGACACTGAGCGGCGATGTGTCCTCTGCCCGAACACCGATAGCACTGACCGGGCCCAGGTCTGAGGGCTCCCGGGACAATAGCTTTGCCCTTCGCATCTGCGGGAGTGCGGGGAGGGGCAAGGGAGGCGACCGCGCCCATGGGGGTGTGGCTCTTAAATGTAGAAGCATCAAGTCGAGGTGTAGCCTGTCTCGGACCTGCAAGGCGCAGATAGTTCTCATACTCAAGCGCGAGTTGGAACACCTGCTCGACCGTCTCTACGCGGTGAGGAATAAGCTCTTTTCGAATGCCGGCCCTAAGTCTGACACTAAATCTAGAAGCGGTCGCAATAGGCTCCTCCAGTATATCACTCCTCACCACCAACTCGTCAAATCGTGTCATGTAATCGGCAACGGAAAGTGTTCCCTGCCTCAATGCGTAGAGTTGGTCGAGGAGCTGATCCCGATATGATGCGAGAAGGTATTTATCCTTCAACCGTTGCTTCATCTTGGCCCATTGAGTGTCATGATAGTATCCATCTCTCTCTAATGATCTCTCCACGCTAGTCGAAAACATCTTTGCCTGTCCCAACAACTTCATCTTGGCGAACCGGACTCGCCTCACATCGCTCATTTCGTACCAATCGAAGAAATGGTCCATGTCCATGAGCCAGTCGCTAAAAGCCTTAGGGTCCAGGTGACCGTCGAAGGACGGCGCATCAATATGAAGGCGTCGAATAATGTCGTCCTCAGTCGGGGTCGCTCCGCGGCGAGGCGCTAAATAATCATCATAGGGCTCAGTGTCGAACTTGTGTCGTGCTGGTGGGCCACGACCTCTGCGGGCCAGTGGTGGACGTGGCTCATAGGGAGGACGGGGGTTCCCCTTCGGGGCGGGATCACGACGATAATCATAAACAGGCTCGGGAGTACCTCTCACAGGCGGAGCGGGATCCCGACGTGGTAAGTCTCTAGCTCGTCTATCAAGCGGTGGTGGGACATCCTGAGGGTCGTCCACAGACTCCACATATCGAGGTGGTGGGGCTGGAGCTCTCGGGGCTCCTAACTGGTCGACTCTGGTGTTGACCCTAACAATGTCATTTTTAAGGTTTTCAAATTGCTCGAGAACTAGGCGTTGAAACTCCGCGGGCGTCATGTCCGAATTCGAACTAGCGACCCGATCATCGGTGACGTTCTGGTTAGACAGTCGTGATCGATACAACCTACCACTACGTAGCATAAAACGTGACAACCTAGCTCTGATACCAATTTGATGTAGGGGTATGCTGACAATAACTCGGTCAACTATGATGCAACCCAAATGCAGTGCAAATGAAATGATGGTGCACAACCCGAGTTAAGAACTAACAACAGTAATAAAGCTAATAAGCTTTAAGCCAGTTGCACATTTGATAACAACGTAATTTGATCAAGAAAGTAGTTTATAATTTACCATCCAATTTGAGGCGCAATTTTAGTTAAGCGTGAATGGAATCCGCAAATCAAGCAACGAACAATAATATTAAACGCACAAGAAAGTTTAGATCCCACAAGCAATAGTCCGACCATTCAACATAAAAAAAAAAATAACATTCATACCAAGATTTGCTCATGCATGTGGCAGTGTGATCTGGGGGAGGAGATCTGTTAGTTGCAACTGCTTCGGATCGGTGGGTGGCTCCAAAGAGGGGCAGCGGATGGGCTAGGTGTTGGCGGTAGAGCTGGAGGAGGGCTGCACAGGGCTGGGGAAGGTGAGGGAAACGGCGGTATGGCTAGAGGAGAGCTGTGCGGGGCAGGAACAGGCTGGAGGGGGCGGCGGAATCCTGGAGGAGGGCTGGACGGAACAGGGAAGGCTGAAGGTGGCGGCGGAATGGCCAGAGGAGGGCTGGACAGAGCAGGGTAGGCTGAAGGGGGCGGCGGAATGACTGGAGGAGGAGGCGAAATGCAGGAGAAGGGTTGTCCGGGGTTGGGGAAGGTGAAGGGAGGCGGCGGAATGGCTGAAGCAGGCAGATTGGGGAGGTATTCGGCAGCGAGAGTCTCGCGCAAAGGGGGGGCACCGCTCGGAGTCCACCGAGAGACCGATGGCTTTCAAACTCGCAAACTTCGATCCCTAAATCAGCCGCACCTGCATGAATAAATAGGGGAGGGGGAAATATAAAAGAGCTAGGGCACCCCAATCGGACGGCTAATAACGTTCGGGCTGATCCGGTGCCAAATACAACACGAAATGCATAAAATAATATATAAAAAGGACTCGGAACGACCATCCGGGGGCATCCGCGGACTCTGATCGCCCAACTGGGTCGCCGATCGCCGCCTTCTGCGGGAATAAACGCACGTGTGTCGTCGATCGCCATCAATACCTCTCTTGTCGAGCCTGCTCTGAAACATTTCTCGAGGTGATCGATAATCTCAAAGTCATACATGCTTTCATGTTGCTTTTGAAACTCAGGAGTCATAATGGCTAGCATGAGGCATTTGACATCCAAAGAGTCATCCATATACTTCTTGTGAGTATCTTTATCTACATGAGACACAGTACCAAGTAACTCTTAGAGAAGATCTTCCTCTAATACATAGAGTTTTGTTTCGTCTTAAGGTTAATCTTCAAATTCTTGTACCGGTCTAGGAAGTTTGACCTATTAAGCTTGTCCTTCTCAAGGACCGATTGCGGGGACAAGGTGGGATGTTACTTGTCATAGAAATTCTACATTATATTATGAAAAGTTTAAATTATTATTACATTTCATATTATATTTTACTTTAATAAGATAATTTTATTAAAATACTCTTACTATTTTGCTTCAAATTAATAACCCTTAATTAATTCGGGGCGTTTGAGCGAGATACTCTCTAGTGTGGCAACATCCATATTTCACCAAGTCATAAGTCAGCTTTGGATGATCACATATGACGTGATTATTTATGTAGATAATGTTTGTCAATTATATCTTATACAACTCTTGTATAGTTGAGTAAATAATATTTACCAACATCTATCTTATGATGTTTCCCAATTTTATGCCCCTAAGTTATCAATTCAATTGAGATTGCCTAATTAAGTATGACTCAATGTTTGACAGCTGAATATCATAATTATTTGATCACACACCTCACCGAGATAGATTGGTACACCCTATTTTTGCAAGCCCATGCGTCACCGATCAAGACCATGATGAGCGTCATGCATTGAAAGGCATCTGAACACTTAATATAACATTTAAGGGTTTTTCATGATTAATGATTAACTTTTAATCTTGAACATATTCTATATAAAATCATGAAATAATTACATCATCCGTATTACATACATCCCATATGTATACATAATGTCCTATGAAATATAATGCCTAATCATTAACAATTGATGTGTTACGGCAAAACCTTCAAATATGGAGCGATTCCCAAATGTCACTTTATTTCAATCGACGATCGCCGATATACATACGACGAATACATAACAAAATGACAAATTCACATAGCGCGCATATATCTGTAACCATTTGGTGATCCACTATTGGCACTCGGAGATCGAAAGTTACCATGTCCCTGGCTGGACAGTAGACATGCTTTTCTATCTACGATCGGTGATAGGAGATCGACTTTGTTAGACAACGATAGGAGATCGACTTTGTTAGACAACGATAGGTGATCGGAGATCAACTCTTTTAGACAATGATTGGTGAATCATATATTCGTTGATCGACGGCCGATGATCGGCAATCGGTGAACCAGTTTCAAAACCGAAAACAGAGATGGACGATTACTGCAATGAGTAGACAATCTCTGACTAAGTGGTTTCGCAAGTCGCTCTGATACCACAGTAAGGATTTCTGGGCTTCAAAAATGCAGCAGAATACATGAAACCCTTGCAAAGGATTCATACGAAAACCACATCTCTACAAATAAAGTAAGCATATACCTACAAGGTGTTATGGGCCACGTATTATTATTATCTGTGTTTAATTGTTATCTTTATGTAGGGGGGCCTCGAGCTCCGTGTCTAGTATTAGGTGTCATTATTATTGTTTTGTTTTATCTTTATGTAGGGGTCTCGAGCTCCGTGTCTACTATTAGGTGTCATTGTTATTGTTGCCTTTTTATATGTTGTAGCCTATATAAAGGCATTGGATGTGTGGTATGAAGGAAGCAAGAAAGAATTCTAGTTCCCATCTTTTGAATGCGAGATCTTGGTGACTCGCTCCTCTAACGAGCAACCACGCTTAGGCAGCCGCGGTTCCGGCTCCACGGTATCCTCCACCACCGCCATCTTCTCCACCTCCGGCCTCTCCTCCGGCAACATTCTTAGACCCATAACAACTTGGTATCAAAGCTACTCGGTCTTATTCCGCCGCGGCAACTCCATTCCAGACAACCACAGCTTCAACCTACGACTGCAGTTTCAACGTCCTTCTCGGTCGTCTGCCTCAACTTCATTGCACGCGCATCTCCCTCATTTCCCCGTTCTTCTCGGCCAAATCTCTGGTCTTCCCAAACCGCAGCTTCTTCGACAGCCAGCACCAGAGGTCTCCTCCCTCTTCCATTGCAACCAACGTAGCAAAGCTTACTGCTTGGCTTCCTCGACGACGGAGACTCATGGAAGGCTCCTCTTAAATCTTCCTCACCGTGACGCAAGTTCCCCCGCGCGAATCATCGACGGTCTGCCTGCGTTTCCGCGTCTCCTGTCGTCGTCATGCTCGGCGACATCCTTGTCGCGTGCTCGTCTCTTTCCGAAGGTGCCCCGGGCTCAACTTTCTGGTACAACTTTCTGGCGCGCAACTTTCTGTCGAGACACGTCTCTTCCGCAGAGGTCGATTCTTCCGTCTCCCACCCTGCCGTCTCGAGCCCCACGCCTCGCAGCTCCATAAATGCCTGTTTTTTTTCGAGCCCACCACAAATCAAATCCACGCCTCAAATACCATCAAGCCACATCAACTATCTGTTTTATTTTATTAAAAACCTTACGCCACCGCCTCTCCGTGCCCCTCTTCTTTTGTTGAGCCCAACGCCTGTCGTAACTCAGCAGCCCATGTTTTCAATTTTCTGCCGCATCCGCACCTATTCTTGTCTCAATATTGGGCGGCGACGCGGCTCCCGCGGCAACTCCCAATCAGCCGCATCGGAGGATTTTACTCGTCCCATCACCCGCTCTCTCTCGTGTGCTACTTCCGGCCGCACGATGACCGACGCTGCAGACTTTATGGAGGCTCTCCAAGATTCCAGGGCCTCCATCGAGACCAACTTTCGGGATGCTGAAAGACGCCATCTGGACACTGAAAAATGCCATCAGGACGATATTGCCTCCCTCACCCTCAAGCTTAATGAGTTGACCGCCGCACTCCCCATGATCACCACCCCACTTACGGATCACGCTAGCTCCAGTCAGGCACCTCCGCCTCCACCTCCGCCGCTTATCCGCCACGAGCCGCGGGCCTTCCTTCAACAAGACGTGGCTATGCAGCCGCGCTACACCAGGCTGGACTTCCCCACCTATAACAGCAAAATTGATCCATTGGCCTGGCTCACCAGGTGTGAGCAATTCTTCGGCCACCAACAAATTTCAGCCGCTGATCGACTTCCTCTCGCCTCCTTTCACCTACTTGATTCAGCTCTTTTTTGGGCCGCTCGTCTCCTCACCGACCAACCAGGCCTGACATGGGACGACTTCAAGCGGTATTGCAACCTACGTTTCGGCCCTCCCATCCGCAGCAACCCCCTCGGTGCCCTTACGACACTCCGTCAAACGGGCACAATGGATGATTACCTGGAGCAGTTTCAGCTCCTCCTGGAACACGTCACACTTCCCCCCAGCAATGCAAGTCTCCATCTTCACAGCTGGACTCCAAGCTCGCCTCCAACTGAATGTCGAATTTGAGGCCCCGCCAGACTTAGTGACTGCTATGAGTTTCGCCCGTCTATGCGACCGCCGCCTCCAGTTGGCCCAGGGGTCCTACTTACCCACCGACCTCGGCACTCCACAGGGACGTCTCGAGGATCCTCCCACCGCGCCGGTCCGTTGCTTATCTCGGACCGAGATGTTGGACCGCCGCGCTCAGAGTTTATGTTTTAATTGCGATGAGCGGTACACTCGCGGACACAGATGCAAAAAGCTTTTCTACCTAGACGTCGAGGACTCGGACGAGGAAGGCATCAGATGACGCTCGCCTTCTCGGGATTTCCCTCGAGCTTGGGGACAAGCTCTTTTTGGACGGCGGGAGTGATGTTATGGGCCACGTATTATTATTATCTAGGTGTCTAGTTGTTATCTTTATGTAGGGGGGGCCTCGAGCTCCGTGTCTAGTATTAGGTGTCATTATTATTGTTGTCTTATCTTTATGTAGGGGTCTCGAGCTCCGTGTCTACTATTAGGTGTCATTGTTATTGTTTTGTCTTTTTATATGTTGTAGCCTATATAAAGGCATTGGATGTGTGGTATGAAGGAAGCAAGAAAGAATTCTAGTTCCCAGACTTTTGAATGCGAGATCTTGGTGTCTCTCTTCTCTAACGAGCAACCCTGCTTAGGCAGCCGCGGTTCCGGCTCCACGGTATCCTCCACCACCTCCATCTTCTCCATCTCCTGCCTCTCCTCCAGCAACATTCTTAGACCCATAACACAAGGCTACAAGGCTATGACGAAATCAAATTTCGTGAAAAATAAGTCGTCTTGAGACGCAGAACAAAATCCATATCTCTACAAAATATAATGCATAATCATCAACAATTGATGTGTTATGGCAAAACCTTCAAATCTGGAGCAATTCCAAAACGTCACTTTATTTCAATCGATCATCGTCGATACACAGACGATGAAGAACAAAACAACAAATTTACATAGCGCATGTATATCTGTAAACATTTGGCAATCCACTACTGGCGATCGGAGATCGAAAGTTCCTCCTTCCCTGGACAGTGGACATGCTCGTCTAACTGCGATCGGAGACCGACTCTGTTATATAGCGATCGGTGATTGGAGATCAACTCTGTTATACAACGATCGATGAATCATATATTTGTCGATCGACAGTCAGCGACCGGCAATCGGCAGTCGACGATCGGTGAACCAGTTACCAAAACTGAAAACAGAGATGGACGATTACTGAGTTGATGAGTAGACAATCTCTGACTAAGTGGTTTTTCAAGTCGCTCGAATACCACTGTAGGGATTTCTAGGCGTCAAGAATGCAACGGAAGACAAAAAACCCTTGTAAAGGATCCATACGAAAACCAGTAAATCAAGAAAGCATATACATGCAAGGCTACGACAAATTCAAATTTCATGAAAAATAAGTCATTTTGAGAACCAAAACGCAGAACGAAATCCATATCGAGAATGTAATAAACTCTACACAGTCCGTCCAACGATCTCGTAAATGGAATATGATCGTCTGTCTATTGCAACGAAATAATAGTTTCATTTTCAAGCAGTTTCCAGCAAAGACTCTACTTCTCTCAGTCTATTTTCTCTTTGTTTGTCGCTACAAGAGCAAAAAACGCCGGCTGACCGAAAACACTTCTTATCACCTAACAGTTTCCAAAACATGCATCTTTTATATTAGGGGGAGAGAAGAGAGTGTGAGAGAGGATTTCAAAAATCTTTAAGAGAGGAATATACGACATTATGGAAATTGTCGTTCCAGTTCAAAGTTGAAAATTTTAATTTCATTTAACTAATTCTTCATTAATTAATTACCATTTATATATGTGGGGCTTATTTTTTATTTAAATCTAATATAAGTAAAACCAACACGAACAATAATCCATTTTTTGTACTTTCTTAGTATGCGACTTTAAAGGTTCATATTACGTTGACAGTAAGACCAATTCCCTTGATAGGTTCTAGATCACAAATTATATGGGCTCCATACATGATGGCAGATCAATAAGAAGATTATGCACCTTCTTTGGGGGTAATCTAGTCATTTGGTGAAGCAAGAAACATTCTGTCACCGCTCAGTTGTCAGTTGAACCTGAGTATCACACAATGGCACATACATTATCCAAGCTTACTTGATTGAAAAGTCTTCTTACTTAACTGGGTGTTCCTCCCACTACTTATGTCGTTATGTACTATGATAATCAAGCTACTTTTCATATTGTTGAGAATCCTATATTACATGAGCACACAACATATTGACGTTGATTGTCAATTTAATAAGTAAAAATTGTCGCCATTGGGCGGTATCTACTACCACAAGCAGTAGTGTTCAATTTCTAACCATAATGTATTCTTTTAGCCCAACCAATTCCTTATGAACCATTACTTGTATCAGTACATAAATGTGCATGCACACTATGAAAAAACATGAAAATAAACATTAGAGATTTATCAAGATTTGTTATTCTCAAACAAAGAGAATGTCAAGTCATTCTAACAAACTCCCATTTTGATAATAACAACTTCGGACGATTGGGGAATAAAGCATATACTATAAATTATTTTAATTGTGACAAAGTCAAGTTTCGTCAGATCGCTCTTCAGCATGTTTCTGCGCATCTCAAGTTACTCAGATTCTTACCAAGGTCTTGCCATGACCATTGTATCACCAATTTGTTTCCAATCTTGGAGTTTACGATATGTATGCTCCATCTTGCCAGGGGGTAAAGCGGATATCTCTCACCAAGCTAGCTATGGCAAAGTAGCTCTCAACGAGAGCTCTATGTACTCTAAGTGTATAGTCTCTTTAGTCTACTAAATGTATATCCACTTTAGGCCCAAGTTTAAGTACAACTCTTGAATTATATATACAAGAATTGAAAATAGTTAAAGACTAAGACTTACCTAATCCAACTTTAGAATTAGAATTGAATTTTGCAAAAAGGAAAAGGATAAAATAGGTTACCAGCCAAATTAGCAAGCTTAACAACTCCGGTAGGTCATGTTGGGAAATATTCTTGATGATTTGATGGGCCAAAATTTAATGATGATAATCCTTAAAAGAATACTCTTAAAATGTTAGGAGGGAATATATATTTTCACTTTATTAAGTACAATGAAGATGAAGTTCAAGCTAGATTACATTATGTGATATTGCCCCAGAAGTAAGTTACCCTGAAGAAGCCAGCCAGAAGCTAAAGAACTGGCTAAGTCCATACAGAATCGCCGACCGACAGTTAGTGATTGCCGACCATATAATCGAACGACGACCGGGCGTTCGCTGATCGAAGACTCAATCAACGATTAGATGTCCGCTCGTCGACCAGGAGATTGCCGAACGAGGAATCCTCGATCACCAACCAGAAATTTGTCGATCTAGGACTCGATCACCGACCAGGCATTTGCCGACCGAGGACTCGATCACTGACCAGACATTTGGCGATCGTCGTCCGGATGTTTGTTCGTCGACCGAGCGTTAGCCGACCGATCAAAGACCCGAACGTCGACTGAGCTCAAGTTCATTCTCTCAGAGCGCGTTGAGTGAAGACTTACTCGCAGAGAGGCTAGAGGTCTTTCAATCACCGTTCGACGATCTCCTTTCAATGACCAAGGCTCCGCGATCGTCATTCACAGACCGAGACTCACGGAAGGAAGTTCATTTTCTTCAGGAACAAAGAACCGCGTTCACAGTTTGTCGACTGAGGCTCAGCGATGGACAATGAAGTTGTCCCTCCATCAATGTTCACCGAAAGAAGAATCTTCCTAGACAAACAGAGATCTCTGATCACCAACCACCGACCGTGTGCTCAGTGATCAGAGACAGAAACTAAAGTTTTGACAGGCTTCAAAATAGATTAGTTGTTGATTAGAAAAAGAAAGACGCAACTTTCTTGGACAACTGATTAAGGAAGAAGATTTCTAAAAATAAAGGACATACCTTTTTCAGGACATGCAGATATGAAAGCCTCCTCTCAGCCTGTCTGAAGAAGTCATTAAAAATGCATAAAAGGATAAGGAAAGATAAAGAAAGCCATATTGGTGAAATCGTCTAATCTCTGCTCCTTTCCTATCTCTCTGAAGCTTTCAGTTATCTTCCTCCTGCTCTCTCTCAAGAAGAAGTCTCTTCTTTTCTGTCCTACTCTAAAGAATATGAAGAGAATAACAAAAATAGAATCTACATAGAGTTGAACACCATAAGCAATCTAAGTTTGTGGAAGATTACTTCATATTGTGGAAAAATTCAAAGCTTATTTGCAACAACCTGTTATGGACTTTGTGCCCAGTTATTATGTTGTGTTTTTATGTATGTTTGTATGGATTTTATTCCGAGTCCTTCATTAGGTTTTATCGTATTTTATCTTAGTTCAAGTGTCAGGAATTTACGTGTAACGACCCAAAAATTTGAAGCGACCCAAATGATAATTTAAAAGAAATAAAGTTCGATGAAATCAGTGTCATGAGTGCTATAAAAATTGATCGTGCATGTCACGCAATTGTGTCAATGTAATGAATATTTTTGCAGATCGATTTAATGAGATGAAAATATAACATAAAATTATTCATTTGTGTGCACCAATGACATTTAAAGAGTGAATACTAAAATTATGAAGTTGGTGAGCTAATAGTAAAATTGGTGTGCCAATAGTAGATTTGATGTATTAAGAGAAATTTGAAGTAATGGAACCTAAAGGAAACCCAATTAGGTTAGGCGGTGTGTATTGGACAGGTTCAAGAAGTAATAAAGGAAATCGAGCCTCTCTTTATTCGCAAAACCCGCACCTGGCGACTTCCACGCAACTCGCCCCTCTCACAGATAGATATCAGGAACCGACGACGTCTTCCTCCTCGCTAGGGCTTGCCGCCGATGCCTGCTGTCGATGCCTGCTCCTGCCGCATGCTAGGGCCGACGATTCTCTCTATTCCAGCCGGCGATAACAATGATTTCCTCCTCTTCCCTCTTTGATTCTGACGCAGGAGTTCTTGGAAGGGCTCGAGCGTCTGCGGTGCTGTTTGGTAGTGATCGATCGAGGGTGTTGTGCTTCTATGTGTACTGTAAGCCAACTTCCTTCTCCTCTCCCTCTCTAGCTCTTTCACCTTTTTCTGCATATTTTTCCGAATTTGGATTTTGATAAGGTTGTTGACTGTTAACCTAATGTGGAAATGGAAGGTTATTTGTGTCTGTTGTTGATGTGAGATTTAAAGAACCTGAATAAATACCTAGAAATTGAAGGATTGTTGAGGGATAAATATATGAGCTTTACCTTTCTATGAAGCCGACTGCTGTTTGGATGATGGAGGTCGATTATGAATCTTTATTAGTTTCTTTAATGAGAATAAACCACTACGAAAAGAGTACCCAACTGTAAGAGTAGTAAAATTTGATATTCTGGTGTTGATTCGTATGTGAGATTTGAGTGCTTGCTTTCAACTTGGGAATTTTATTGGCCAACTGTAAGAAGAATCCAAGTAATGTTATTAAAAACTTATTGATTAATGATCTAGTGAGTTTAAATTCATAATTGTTGCCGGCTATTATATTTAGGTAAGATCATTGAAATACATAATGATAGTTTGATTTTCATTGATTTGGATTGTGTTGTTGCTGGTTTGGGATGTTTACTAGAAATAGATATGATAAGATGCGTGTTTACATAAAATGAATTTGGAGTTTTGAGATTTATTTGTTTTTGGCTTAGGGCTAAGTTTAAGTAACGGATTTTAATAATTTCATGTGACTCAATGTCGTCTCTATGTAATAATGTAGTTCCACTAAATCGAAAACTTAATAACAGGTGTTGCAAAGGATGGTGACCCTTGGAAGATGTGATGATGCTCCAAGAAGAATTTGGTGAGTACTTATTTCTTTAATTATGCATAGCTTTGAATTATTTTGAATATATACATGATTAGATTCTTATACTGAAAGTATTTTAGTGACTGTGCATTGACATGAAATTGAAATATTTCGCATTTATGAATCACGGATAAAAATGATAATTGAATCGAAAATAATAAGAATTAAGCAATGAAGCAAATTCTGAGAGAAATGTTTGGAATAAAAACACTGATACTTGATACGAAGATTTAACACTGTTGAATCGGGAAAAAAGAACTATTTCATTAACGTTTCAATAATAAGTCCCTCTTTATATAGAGAGGTTACACCATTTAAAACAGAAAATAAAATAATAGTCTAACACTCCCCCTCAAGTTGGGCGGAAGATATCTATCATGCCCAACTTGTCCACAATCTTGCTAAATATGTTCCCATTCAGCCCTTTGGTGAGAATATCTGCTAGCTGCCTGTTGGAGGGCACAAAGGGAGTACACACAATTCTTCTTTCAATGTTTTCCTTGATAAAGTGCCGATCCACCTCAATGTGTTTTGTCCGGTCATGTTGGACGGGATTGTGTGCGATACTGATGGCTGACTTGTTGTCACAATACAGCCGGATAGGCCCTTCTTCCATAAGGCCAAGATCCCTCAGTAAAGCCCGAAGCCATAAACCTTCACAGACCCCCTGGGCCATAGCTCTAAATTCGGCCTCAGCACTGGATCGCGCCACAACTTGTTGCTTCTTGCTCCTCCAGGTGACAAGGTTGCCTCCAACAAGAGAGCAGTATCCAGAAGTAGATCGCCTGTCGTCAACAGACCCGGCCCAATCAGCATCGGTATAGACTTCAATCTTTAGATCAGTATTTTGAGTAAACAGGATACCCCTTCCTGGTGAAGACTTGAGGTACCGTAGAATCCTGTGTGCAGCATCCATATGTCGGGTCTTAGGAGCGTGCATGTACTGACTCACCACGCTCACCGCATAGGAGATATCTGGACGAGTATGGGACAGATATATCAACCTCCCCACTAATCTCTGGAATCCTGATATATCTTCAATATCCCCTCCATCATCACGCCCCAGTCGGTGATTTGTTTCAATCGGAGTGTCAGCTGGTCTGCATCCGCTCATCCCCATTTTTTCAAGAAGATCTAACGTGTATTTCCGCTGAGAGACAAATATCCCCTGCTTAGATCTAGCAACTTCAATTCCCAAGAAGTACCTAAGTTTTCCCAGGTCCTTGACCTCAAACTCCCTTGCTAGTTTTGCCTTCAAATTCTGAATTTCCTCCACATCATCACCTGTTATGACAATATCATCAACATACACAATGAGAACAGTAATTTTCCCAAGCCTATGTTTGATGAACAGCGTATGATCGGCGTTGCTCTGACCATATCCAAACGACACCATAGTCTTGTGGAAGCGACCAAACCATGCTCTCGGGGACTGCTTCAGCCCGTATAGAGCCTTTACCAACCTACATACTTTTCCCCCAGCATTAACTGGAGCAAGACCTGGAGGGAGAGACATATAGACCTCCTCTTCCAAGTCACCATGAAGAAAGGCATTCTTCACATCCAGCTGTAACATGTCCCAATTTTTGCAAGCAGCGACGGATAGTAAGACTCTGACTGTATTCATCTTGGCCACCGGGGCAAACGTCTCCTGATAGTCGATGCCATGGGTTTGTGTATAACCCCTTGCAACCAACCTCGCTTTACATCTCTCAACAATTCCTTGGGGGTTCTGTTTCACCGAGAACACCCACTTGCACCCGACAAGTTTTTTCCCGTGGGGAAGAGGGACTAAATCCCACGTATGGTTCTTCTCGAGAGCTTCCATTTCCTCAACCATCGCCTCACGCCACATAGGAACCTCAAGAGCCTGCTGCCACGATACAGGTATGGGGAAAGCAGCAAGGGAAGAGACAAAAGTCTTGTAGGAAGTAGAAAGAGAATCATAAGATACATAATTTGATAGAGGATGGCGAGTACAAGACCGGATACCTTTTCGAATGGCAATTGGAGGATCAGAAGGCCCTGAGTCAGGATCCACTGACTGTTCTGGTAGCATAGCTGGATCTTGTGTGCTTGTTCTCTTTACACGCCGGGTATATACCTGCAAGGGCGGAGGTGCAGGTGGATCCTGCTGAGGCGTAGGAGAGGAGCTCACCTCCTCGAGTATAGGAGAGCTCACTTCCACTGGAGTCTCCCCCTGAAGTGAGTGGTACGAAGGAGGTATAGGTAGAGGAACAGAGGGGACACCCGAAGGGGGGTGTATGGTGGAGGTGGCAGCAGCCGGAGGGTAATAGGACTCGGATTCACGGAATGTGACATCCATACTGACAAACACTTTCCTTGAAGGAGGGTGAAAATATTTGTACCCCTTTTGCGTCGGTGAATATCCAATAAAGACGCACTTGAGAGCGCGAGGATCAAGTTTGGACGGGCGAGGGTGGTGTATATGAACAAAGCAAACGCAACCAAACACCCTAGAGGGAAGCCGGGTAGGTGGTACATGGAGAGTAGCAAGGGGGGTAGAATTCCCAAGGACACGTGTGGGCATACGATTGATGAGGTATGCAGCAGTAAGAACAGCATCGCCCCAGTAAAATTTTGGAAGATGCATGGTGGATAATAGACACCGAGCAACCTCCAGGAGATGGCGATTTTTTCGCTCAGCAACACCATTTTGTGCGGGGGAATAGGCACGGGTAGTCTGGTGAAGAATGCCATGATCAGCAAGATAGTGTTCAAACTGCGCATCAATGTATTCGCGGCCATTGTCACTACGGAGAATTTTAATGTTTGATTGAAACTGGGTGGAGATCATATTATGAAATCGGCGAAAAATAGAAAAAATATCACTCTTGTGGCGCATCAAATACAACCAAGTAGTACGAGAGAAGCAATCAATGAACGTAACAAACCACACACAACCTGAAATGGAAGGAACCTGACATGGGCCCCAGACATCCGTATGAATAATAGCAAAAGGAATAGAACTAGGTAACGAAACATGCTTAAATGAAGTACGGATATGTTTGTTTAAACTACAGACATCACAGTTAAAAGCCTCAAAAATAGCAGTAGACAAAGTAGGAAACAACAACTTCATAACAGGGATAGAGGGGTGTCCTAGGCGACAGTGCCAGGAGTACAATGGGTGGATAGTGCTGGAATGGAGAGCGAGAGTAGATGGAGGTGCGCCAGAGTCAAGCACATAGAGACCATTCACCATGCTACCAGAGCCAATCACCTTCCCCGTCGTCAGGTCCTGAAAAACACAAGAAGACGGAAGAAAGGTCACAGAACAATGCATGGAGTTAGTTAAGTGACTAATTGAAAGAAGGTTACGAGTAAATGTGGGAACATGAAGAACAGAGGACAAGGTAAGAGAGGAGCAGGGGATGGTGCCCTTTCCGGCAATAGAGGAAAGGGAACCATCAGCAATGCTCACCTTGTCACGGCCGGAGAGAGGAGTATAAGAAACAAAACCTGTAGAGGACCCGGTCATATGATCCGTGGCCCCAGAGTCAATGACCCATTGGGTGGAGGTAGGAGAAACAGCAGAATGAGCACCTGGCAGTCCCATGTGAGCGTAGGAGGAAGAGGCAGAAGGCTCGGCAGAAAGGCCCTGCATCATGCGTCGGAGAGCCAACATCTCGTCCGCAGTGAAGCCACCAAGGGTGGCAGAGGCATCAGTAACAGAGTAGCCCTGAGAGATATCGGCAGCAGCATCAGTCAGATGGGCCGCACGAGGAGCAGCATGACGGCCTGAAAAGCGTCCAGAACCCCGACCACCGCGAGGTGGAGCACCCCCTCTTGGGGTAGGGAACCCATGAAGTCGGAAGCAGGTATCCCGAGTGTGACGATTCTTACCACAATAATCACATAGGAGGTGGTCCTTATCAGTACTCTTCGGCTTGGTGTCACGTGATGGACGCATCCCAAGAAGAGAGGGGGTAGAAGCGGCAAGGGCAGAGCTCTCTGGCACGGAATCAGGAAGGAGAGTCTGACGGCGATCAAATTCCTGCTGCACTAAGCTGTACACCTCAGGGAGAGAGGGTATCTGTGGGCATCCCAGAATCTGAACACTGATCTGATCGAAGTCGCGGTGCAATCCATGGAGAAATTCAAATATGCGATTGCGGTCATCCCGGGCTCGAACCATTGCGGCATCAATAGGGCAAGCAAAGACAAGAGGATCAAAATGATCATACTCTTGGTAGAGCTGCGTGAACTCCAAGTAGTATGCTGAAGGAGGACGATCACCCTGCCGGAGTAAACAGATTTTGCGGCGCAACTGGAAGATTTGAGCAGCATTGCCACGGCGGGAGTAAGTAGACTCCGCATGACGCCAAATATCAGTGGCATTGTCCAGAAATAGATAATTGCGAGCAATGGACTCCTGCATTGAATTAGTGAGCCAAGACATGACCAAGGAATTCTCGGACTCCCACTGGGGCCACTCAGGAGAAGTCCTATCCGGTTCCCGAACATGACCGGAGACATAGCCAAAGAGGCGCCGACTTTTGAGCGCCAGGGTGATAGAGCGAGACCATGAAAGGTAATTGGATTCATCAAGCCGGATAGTAGTGATCTGAGAGGTATTGTGATCAGTGGTTCCACGGTAGAAGGCCGACGAAGGATGACCACCGGAAGTAGGTGGTGGAGGTGGTGGAGTAACACCGGTGGATGGAGAGGAAGGATCCGATCCGCTAGATCCCATGGCTCAGCAAGAGAACCGGAATAGAAATCCGGTGTAGGGGAAAGCCCAAGAAATTAGGGCATCAACATCCATTCAGTCAAACACCACGAGGGCAGGTGGCGCCGGAGAAGAGCATTTCAGGAGCATAACGCCGGCGCCATTAGCAGAGAGAAGAAGGAGCGAGCAGGCTCCTTCTGGGACGGGAACGAAGAAGAGGGAGCGGGAGCGGGAGACGCGCGGCTTCTTCTGGGAGACTCGCTGGCTGTCGCTCGGTCCGGAACGGGAACGAGGAAGAGGGAGCGGGAGCGGGTGCGCAGGCGGAAACGGGAGCGGGCGCGCGGAGGCGGAAGCGGAGCCGACGGGATCGAGAGCGACGGGATCGAGAGTTTAGGTTACGGGAGCTCTGATACCATGTTGAATCGGGAAAAAAGAACTATTTCATTAACGTTTCAATAATAAGTCCCTCTTTATATAGAGAGGTTACACCATTTAAAACAGAAAATAAAATAATAGTCTAACAAACACGAATATTGAAATTATGTACGTGAATAAGAACAGAAAGAAAGGATAAAAGACGAATAAAAGACAATATGCATCGATGCATCAGAAATGATAAGGGTTAACCCAGTCCGTAGGGGGGGCGTGAATACCCTACGGAAGAGGTCGTTGAAGGCCAGAGGCCGTTGAAGGCCAAGAGGTCGTTGAAGACCAAGAAGGGATAATCGACAACAACCCTTATGATTTCTTAATTTAATAAAGCTAAAGATAAACGAGGAATCTGATTTAGAAATTGATTATGAGAAATTTGATAATTGATAATTGAAAATGAGTTGAATGAGCTACGTCTGAAAGAATCTGAAATTTGATGAAAAGATTTCGAATAAAAGAAACGAAACGACTGTTAAGAACAAAAAGAACGAATGAGGAGTGAATGTGAATATAAGTTACGAAGAAACGAAATGAATAGATCACATGAATGAATTTGAAACGTAAACTGTATCGTTACTTTATTAATTATTATTGATACGAACGAAGAATGAATATAAGTATGAAAGAAAATGAACGTGAAAGAACATAAGAATAAATAATTCGCTGAAAAGAACTTGATGAACCTAACGAAATAAATGCATATTAATACTGATGTTTCTTTCGATACTACAATGTAAAACTTATGCATATTGATACTGATGTTTCTTGGTTGCATGTACAGCAGTTAAAGAAGTACGTTACTCGCTTAGTCATATTCTTAATGACTAAACCCGTTGGTTTCACAATTTTTTAGGAAGATGAGAGTTTCCTGAAGACTCCTAAGAAAACAAAGTTGACCAGAGAAGAAAAGCAAAATAAGAAAGATCGAGCTAAGGTATGAGTAAAATTTAAAGAAAGTTTTTATTATGTGTTTTATTTTGTATTCACTATGCTTACTTCTAGAACATCCTGGCATGAATAACTTGCAAATAAGTTTAGATACAGATTTTATGTGGGGTCTGAATTGGGGCCTCACAAAGTGATATCAGAGCCAGGTTTGCAAGAAGTTTAGTTGCAGTGAGTACATAATAAGTACACATGATATGAACTTGGGGGAATACTACATAGAAAAGTCTACTAATAAAGAACCCGTCCAAGTCATGAAGTTTGTTATTGCAACTTACTGTGAAAAATGAGATTACTGGTTGAGTGAATTCAAAATAGATTAGAAACAACGAATACAAATCAAAGAAATGACGAACGAAATAATATGAGAATGAATTAGTTATTGATGAATATAAATTAAATATTGTTTAGTATGCTACGTGTGAAATGAAAGAAAAAGAGTGAAGACTAAAGTTAATGAAAGGTGAATTCGATAGTGTTATGATCTACGGGGAAGAAGAGAGAAAGAGAGCTATGGCTACAAGAAATTAGGGTTAGGGAGAAGATGAACCTGAATAATACTTTCTTGATGCCTTCTCCAAAGAGGGTCCGGTATTATATAGCACCCGGACCCATGGGGGCCGGCCGGCCCCCATAGGGGCTGAACCGGTGCGGTTCAGCCCCACTGCTCCTTATTTAATATTGGCAGGCTGAACCGGATGGTTCAGCCCGGTCTTCCTCCGCCTTCTCCTTTGGTCGACGTGCACAGTAATCTTCGGAGAATCTGGTAATGACGCCAGGCGTAACAGATAGCTACATGTAGATATAATATACGAAAGTTAAAGCATAGAGTTAGAATACTCGGGATGGAAATTGAATTTGAATAATGAAAGCAATAATTGAATGTGATTAGAAAATGAAAGGATTATGTATGCGGAATTGTAATTCCACCTTCTCTCTATATAATGTATCTGGGATTTTGGCCAGATCCTTTATGCAATATGCAGTTTTGAAGGAGATGTTACAAAAGATATTAGCTTAATATCGATAAAGAATAAGATGTTACAAGAGATAATGGTAGCAAGAATAAAAATTTGAAAAGGCTAGGTCAATCATTGGTTAATGTGTTTAGAATTGTAAGAACCAAGTTATTGTAAGGAATTGTAGTAAGATTTTGAACATAGGAAAGAAAGAGAATAATGAGTCATAGAAAACGATTAAAGTGAATATCACTTAGAGTTCAAATGAAGTAAGTGAATATACATGAGAAGTCATATTAGAACTGATCTAACGCCATATTTTCGAGGACGAAAATTTCTTTATGAGGGGAAGAGTTTGTAACGACCCAAAAATTTGAAGCAACCCAAATGATAATTGAAAAGAAATAAAGTTCGATGAAATCAGTGTCATGAGTGCTATAAAAAAAATTTGGTGCATGTCACGCAATTGTGTCGATGTAATGAATATTTTTGCAAATCGATTTAATGAGATGAAAATATAACATAAAATTATTCATTTGTGTGCACCAATGACATTTAAAGAGTGAATACTAAAATTATGAAGTTGGTGTGCTAATAGTAAAAGTGGTGTGCCAATAGTAGATTTGATGTATTAAGAAAAATTTGAAGTAATGGAACCTAAATGAAACCCAATTAGGTTATGCGGTGTGTATTGGACCGGTTCAAGAAGTAATAAAGGAAATCGAGCCTCTCTTTATTCGCAAAACCCGCACCTGGCAACTTCCACGCAACTCGCCGCTCTCGCAGATAGATATCAGGAACCGACGACGTCTTCCTCCTCACTAGGGCTTGCCGCCGATGCAGTGTCGATACCTGCTGCCGATGCCTGCTCCTGCCGCATGCTAGGGCCGACGATTCCCTCTATTCCAGCCGGCGATAACAATGATTTCCTCCTCTTCCCTCTTCGATTCTGACGCGGGAGTTCTTGGAAGGGCTCGAGCGTCTGCGGTGTTGTTTGGTAGTGATCGATCGAGGGTGTTGTGCTTCTATGTGTACTGTAAGCCAACTTCCTTCTCCTCTCCCTCTCTAGTTCTTTCTCCTTTTTCTGCATATTTTTCCGAAATTGGATTTTGATAAGGTTGTCGACTGTTAACCTAATGTGGAAATGGAAGGTTATTTGTGTTTGTTGTTGATGTGAGATTTAAAGAACCTGAATAAATACCTAGAAATTGAAGGATTGTTGAGGGATAAATATATGAGCTTTACCTTTCTATGAAGCCGGCTGCTGTTTGGATGATGGATGTCGATTATGAATCTTTATTAGTTTCTTTAATGAGAATAAACCACTACGAAAAGAGTACCCAACTGTAAGAGTAGTAAAATTTGATATTATGGTGTTGATTCGTATGTGAGATTTGAGTACTTGCTTTCAACTTGGGAATTTTATTGGCCAACTGTAAGAAGAACCCAAGTAATGTTATTAAAAACTTATTGATTAATGATCTAGTGAGTTTAAATTCATAATTGTTGCCGGCTATTATATTTAGGGAAGATCATTGAAATACATAATGATAGCTTGATTTTCATTGATTTGGATTGTGTTGTTGTTGGTTTGGGAAGTTTACTAGAAATAGATATGATAAGATGCGTGTTTACATAAAATGGATTTGGAGTTTTGAGATTTATTTGGTTTTGGCTTAGGGCTAAGTTTAAGTAACGGATTATAATAATTTCATGTGACTCAACGTCGTCTCTATGTAATAATGTAGTTCCACTAAATCGGAAACTTAATAACAGATGCTGCAAAGGATGGTGACCCTTGGAAGATGTGATGATGCTCCAAGAAGATTTTGGTGAGTACTTATTTCTTTAATTATGCATAGCTTTGAATTATTTTGAATATACACATGATTAGATTTTTATACTGAAAGTATTTTAGTGACTGTGCATTGACATGAAATTGAAATAGTTCGCATTTATGAATCACGGATAAAAATGATAATTGAATCGGAAATAATAAGAATTAAGCAATGAAGCAAATTCTGAGAGAAATGTTTGGAATAAAAACACTGATACTTGATACGAAGACTTAACACGAATATTGAAATTATGTACGTGAATAAGAACAGAAAGAAAGGATAAAAGACGAATAAAAGACAATATGCATCGATGCATCGGAAATGATAAGGGTTAACCCAGTTAGTAGGGCGGCGTGAATACCCTATGGAAGAGGTCATTGAAGACCAAGAAGGGATAATCGACAGCAACCCTTATGATTTCTTAATTTAATAAAGCTAAAGATAAACGAGGAATCTGATTTAGAAATTGATTATGAGAAATTTGATAATTGATGGTGGAAAATGAGTTGAATGGGCTACGTCTGAAAGAATCTGAAAATTGATGAAAAGATTTCGAATAAATGAAACGAAACGACTGTTAAGAACAAAAAGAACGAATGAAGAGTGAATGTGAATAGAAGTTACGAAAAAATGAAATGAATAGATCACATGAATGAATTTGAAACGTAAACCATATAGTTACTTTATTAATTATTATTGATACGAACGAAGAATGAATATGAGTATGAAAGAAAATGAACGTGAAAGAACATAAGAATAAATAATTCGCTGAAAAGAACTTGATGAACCTAACGAATTGAATGCATATTAATACTGATGTTTCTTTCGATACTACAATGTAAAACTTATGCATATTGATACTGATGTTTCTTGGTTGCATGTACAGCAGTTAAAGAGGTACGTTACTCGCTTAGTCATATTCTTTATGACTAAACTCGTTGGTTTCACAATTTTTTAGGAAGATGTGAGCTTCCTGAAGACTCCTAAGAAAATAAAGTTGACCAGAGAAGAAAAGCAAAATAAGAAAGATCGAGCTAAAGTATGAGTAAAATTTAAAGAAAAGTTTTTATTATGTGTTTTATTTTGTATTCACTATGCTTACTTCTAGAACATCCTGACATGAATAACTTGCAAATAAGTTTAGATACAGATTTCATGTGGGGTCTGAATTGGGGCCTCACATTACGTATATGCCCCTTGTATCTAATAAGCCGGAGGAAGGTGAGTATGGCGTCAAGTCATCATGCCCCTTATGCCATGGGCGACACACATGCTCCAATGGTCGGGACAAAGGGTTGTGATCCCATAAGGGTGAGCTAACTCCAAAACCAGCCTTCAGTTCAGATTGTAGGCTGCAACTCACCTGCATGAAGCTGGAATCGCTAGTAATCGTCAGTCAGTCAGTCATACGACGGTAAATTTGGTCCCAGGCCTTGTACACACCGCCCGTCACACTATGGGAGCTGGCCATCCCGAAGTCGACGATCACAAAATTCCCAATCACAGTCCTTGCGGATCAGATCATCCATATAAGATAAAAAATAAACTTCAGATATTTGTTATCTTTCTCTTTGAATGAGATCTCAATTCCAGCTACAGTTTCATTCAATATTTTACAACTAAAAAACCTCTTTTTTCCAACCCAGTTCCTCCACCATCGCGAACCCCGATTAGATTTAGGCATGATACAATTTTTCTTTATTGGTAGAACCCAATATTTAAAGGACCCTTGGGTCTTGTAATGGTAAGTAAGAAGTTATTTATTTTGTGTCCCAATGAGATTGTGGTAGCTCTTTCCTCCCGAGCACACCCCGCCTAGGCAGCTGCGGTTCCGGCTCCACAGTATCCTTCGCCGATGTCATCACCGCCTCTGTCCATCCTCCCGCAACTCGACCGACGTGTAACGGGCGAGCCTATAACAACTTGGTATCAGAGCCTTCCTTCCTCCGACACCACATTTCTCTGCCACATTCCACTGCAACAAAAAGGGTCTTCCTCTTGCCTTCGGTTTTCAGGTGACGCCACCACCATCCGTCGGCAGAAACCAAAAAGAGATGAAATCTGGAGAAGCCGACGCACGCTACGCACCGTTTTCACGAGACGCCTCCCCTTGCAGTAGAGCCGACAGATCCATGCTCCATTTTTTGTTGTGACGTGTTATGCTCATCTATGATCGAAATTCCTGCTCGTCTCCTCTCACTAGACACACCCGAGAAGCACGTCGCACGTTCCTTCCATCGTCGACGTACTTCCCCGTCAACAGTAGCGCCTTCGACCTCCTTGGCGCACGCAGAGCAACTAGCACTCCTTCCAGCTGCATGCTCCTTCCATCACCGAGGCCGTTATTCTGTCGAGCCCTACACCATCTTCCCTGAGCCCACCGCTGTCATCTGAAGCATCCGGTGCGCTTGTATTGAGCTTTCCACATTCCTTGCCTGCGCGCACTACTCCTTGCTCGCGAGCCTGTCATTTGGAGGCTTATGCCTTCTACACTCAAGCCCTGACCTAGTATCCGTGGGCCCTTTTTGTCTCGAGACGCCTATCTGTTGCCAGTGAATAATTTTTCCAATTTCTTTCATCAGGTATTGATTGTTGTATTAAAAAATGGGAGAGAGAGTGAGAGAGAAAAAAGGTGTTCCTTTTTTGGGAATCATCATTGGGAAACGTCGCGGCTCTCGCGACAACTCACAACCAGCAGCAGCCTCAGTGGAACCGAGTCATCCAGTCACCCGATCTTTATCTCGTGCTACTTCCATTCTATCTCTGACATTAATACGCACTATGGGGGACTCGCATGCTCTAATGGATACTATCAGGGACATAATGTAAACATTCATGATATTCATAGAAGCACGCCTTCAGGACGCCGAAGCATCTCATCGGGAAGATATGGCCACACTCACCACCAAGCTTAATGATCTACCAGCCTCCATTCTGGTTGTTATTACCCAACCTACTAATCAAGCTTAGAACAATAAGGTGCGTTCATTGCTGCTTCTTCGACCTGATCCCCTGACCATGGTACCACCTGAAGGTAACACAATGCCCCTTTACACTAAGTTGACATTCTCAACCTATGATGAGAAGGCCAAACCCTTAGACTGGTTCACTAGATGCGAATAATTGTTTAGCCATCAGCAGACACCAGTGACATAATTGATAAGTCTAGCCTCCTTCCACATGCTTGATATCGCTCAGTTATGGTTCGCTCGTTTACAGATTGACAATCCTGGAATAATCTGACGCAACTTAAAGCGGGCCTGCAAAATACGCTTTGACCACCCCATTCGAAGCAACCCCCTTAGTGCCCTCACGACATTACGACAGACAGAGTTGATCGATGGATATCTAAAACAGTTTTAGATTCTTCTGGCCTACGTCACAGTACCCCCTGAGATGCAGGTCACCATCTTTACAGTTGGGCATCGCGATCAAATACACGTGGATGTCAAAATCGAGGCTCCCCGAGACTTGGTGACTGCTGTGAGTTTAGCTAAATTGTGCGACCGTCGACTTCAAACTGGCGCAGGAGGCTTACATCACCACCGTCACAGGGATTCAGGAGCGATGTGCCGAGGGCACCCCAACTCTGCAGATCCGTCGACCATCTCGTACAAAAATGTCTGGCAGGCGAGCCCAAGGGTTATGTTATAACTACGATGAGTTGTATACTCGCGGACATCGGTGCAAAAGACTATATGCACGTGGAGGACCTCATGATGAGGGCATCAGGCGAAGTTGACACCGTCGTTGATCTCCCTTGAGCTTGAGGTCAAGCTATTTTTGCACGGCGGGGGAGATGTTATGCGCTTCTTACCAAGTTATTATGTTCTATTTTTATGCATGTATGCAAGGGTTTTATTACGAGTCCTTCATTAGTACAAGTGTCGGGGATTTACGTTTATATCCCTTTTATCTTCTATTTAAAAGACCCCTTGGGTCTTATAATGATAAGAAAGAAGTTATCTATTCCTTGTCCTTTTAATTAATTATGGTAACTCTCTCCTCCTGAGTACACCCCTCCTAGGCAGCCACAGTTTCGACTTCATAGTATCCACTGCCACTGTTACCTCCATCGTCGAGGTCATTGTTCTGTCGAGCCCTACGCCATATTCCCTGAGCCCATCGTTGCCGTATGAAGCGTCCAGTGCGCTTGTATTGAGCTTTTCGCGCTCCTTGCCTGCGAGACCTGCTCCTTGCCTACGAGCATGTCGTTTGGAGGCACACGCCTTCTACCCTGGATCCCGATCTAGTATCTGTGGGCCCTTTCTGTCTCGAGCCGCCTATCTGCTGTCGCTGAGTAATTTTTTCTATTTGATTTCATCAGGTTGAATAATTTTTGTATTAAAAAATGGGGGAGAGAGAAAAAAGGTGTTCCTTTTTTTTTAATCATCATTGGGAAATTTCGTGACTCTCGCGACAACTCACAATCAGCAGCCTCAGTGGAACCGAGCCATCCAGTCACCCGGTCTTTATCTCGTGCTACTTCCATTTTATCTCCGACGGTAATACACACTCGAGGGACTCGCCCGCTCTAATGGATACTATTAGGGACATAATGCAAACATTCATGACATTCATAGAAGCACGCCTTCAGGACGATGAAACACGTCATCGAGAAGATATGACCACACTCACCAACAAGTTTAATGATCTAGCAGCCTCCATTCCAATCGTTACTACCCAACCGACTGATCAAGCTTACAACAGTAAGGCGCCTCCGTCGTTGTTCTTCGATCTGATCCCCTGGCCATGGTACCACTTGAAGGCAACATCGTGCTCCTTTACACCAAGTTAGCATTCCCAACTTATGATAGGAAGGGTGAACTAGCCTCCTTCCACATGCTTGATATCGCTCTGTTATGGTTCGCCCATTTGCAGGCTGACAATCCTGGAATAATTTGGCGCGACTTTAAGCGGACCTGCAACCTACGCATTCACCACCCGATTCGCAGCAACCCCCTTAATGCCTTCACGACATTACATCAGACAGAGTCGATTAATGGATATCTAAATCAATTTCAGATTCTTCTGGCCTAGGTCACAATCCCCCCTGAGATGTGGGTCGTCATCTTTATAGTCGGGCTTTGCGATCGAATACGCGTTGATATCGAATTCAAGGCTCCCCGGGATTTGATGACTACCATAAGTTTAGCTAGATTGTACGACCGTCGACTTCAAACTGGCGCAGGAGACCCACATCACCACCAACACAGGGACTCGGGAGCGACGTGTCGAGGGCACCCTAACCCCGCAGATCCATCGACTGTCTCGTCCAGAAATGTCTGACTGGCATGCACAAGGGCTATGTTATAACTGCGATGAGCAATATACCCGCGGACATCAGTGCAAAAAACTTTATTTGCACGTGGACTCTCATGAAGAGGGAATCGGGCAAAGTTGACACTATCATTGATCTCCCGTGAGCTTGAGGTCAAACTTTTTTTGCACGACGGGGAGATATTATGCGCTTCCTAGCTAGTTATTATGTTTTGTTTTTATGCATGTATGTAGGGGTTTTATTACGAGTCCTTCATTAAGTTTTATCATACTTCATCTTAGTTCAAGTGTCGGGGATTTACGTTTATGTCCCTTGTATCTTCTATTTAAAGGGCCCCTTGGGACTTAGTAACAACAAGAAAGAAATTATTTATTCCTTGTCCCTTTAATGAGATTGTGGTAACTCTCTCCTCCCAAGCACACCCCTCCTAGGCAGTCGTAATTCCGGCTCCACAGTATACTTTGCCACCGTCATCTCCACCTTCGGCCATCCTCCGGCAGTTCTACCGACGTGTTACGGGTGAGCCTATAACACAACCACTGTATATAGTTTTGAGAATCCCAATTCAAAGGATTTAATCTGGTTCTAAGAGTCTCCTTATCAAAAGACTTAGACTAGTTCTAACAGTTTTCTTATCAAAAGACTCAGGCTAGTTCTAAGAGTCTCCAAATCAAAAGACTCAGATCTTATTATAGGCAGTGGATTCCTATTTGTGGTAGAAGAAACGAGTACCCAAGTTTATGAGAACCTCTATACAATTTCTTATGTCATTTGTGTCCCTCTCTCTATAGATTTAACTTTTTTGCATTTATTATCTTGCTCTTTCTTGCCTGTGAATGTGTTGTGCATATGAGAAGTAATATGATACATAATCAATTGCAATCTATTCCTCACTTTCAAGTTCATGGGTTCATGTGCATAATCATAGAGGATCAGAGAATACACACAAATAACTTGAATTTCCCAACAGCTTATATGTACTTAAGTGACTATTCCATACGTACAGAATGACCAAATGGTCCAACTCTAACACTGGCTTCAATCACTCTGAATTAACGGAATAATTCATGAGAGTGGTACAAAACAATGGATCAATAAGAGGGATGGATAAGTCAACCTTCATGTGCAGAAAATAAAAATAAACAATATCATTTTTTAAACATCCTATCTGTCAAATACAGCGGCAAGTAAACACTCACCTGCTTATTCGCAAGTATCAAGAGCGGTGCCCCCCTCAAATCATCATGTCTAAGTACCTTTTCTGTTTGGAACATAAAGATTTTGTAAGGAGTGGTGACATAAAAACCCACATGAATACACTTTCTGCTCTTTAAAGTGCAAATTAACACAAACCTAATGCCGACTTGGAATCCTCAAAAGACGAAGGGCAAGAAGCATCAATCATATAGACTATAGCATGAGCCTCCTCGTAATATTTCTCCCATATTGTACGCAAGCCAATCTGCCCATAAATGTCAAATACTAAATGATCAATTTAATTTTTATCAAAACTATGGATCAAATAACAAAATAAAAACAGAAGAAACCCATCTTCATCAAGAAAAAACATAGCTGTAGAATAGCATTCTTAATAATGTGCTGTAATAATTCTACTAGACATGCTAAAGTTAAGGAACAACCAAGAAAAGGTTCCAAGGCATCATCAAATAGGTAATCGTCCTGGCTAATAAATGCAGCGGAAGAAATATCTTCACATGATAGCATTGCAATTTCATATTTTAGGTTTCTGGTTATTGACATAGATATAACATAATAAAAAAATCCTATTGACGTACGGTTAGCTAATACATATTACATTTGTGCAAAATTCATATGTAACAATCATACGGAATATTTTTCTGATACACATACATGCACACAAATAGTTAAAATTGAAAGTGCAGTGTCTTGCATTGCATTTACAAAAGTTATTAATTCAATTTGAAAGAATAAAGAGATGTTTAGTGTTAATTAAACTTAAGAGTCTATAAATAAAACAATTGGGGAGAGCTGATGAAAAGCCTCACGGTAAAAATGATTTCATGACAGAAAGATCGACTAACAAAATATTTTTTTTCTAAAAACCAATAAATGAATAAGTATAACAAACAAACAACAACACTCGAGCCTTATCCCACCATAGTGGGGTCGGCTATATGGATCCTTTGTCTCCATTACGCCCTATCTTTAGTTATAATCACACTAATGCCTAAGTACATCATGTCTTTCCTTATAGTTTCATTCCAAGTATTTTTTGGTCTACCCCTCCCCCGTTTAGCATGTCTAGTAGCTAAACTCTCAAAACACCAAATAGGTGCCTCTAATGGTCTCCTTTGTACGTGTTTGAACCATCTTAATCGGGCTTCTTGCATCTTCTCTACAATTGGTGCCATTGCTGTCTTATCCTGATACATTCATTCTAATTTTATCCAAGTCTCTTGTGTCCACACATCCACCTAAGCACTCATCTCCGCAACTCCCAGTTTTTGCTCATGTACATAATTCACTGCCGAACACTCAAAACCATAGAGCATCGCAGGTCTAATTGCAGTACGGTAAAACTTACCTTTTAAGTTTTAATAATTGAATAAGTATAAATAGAAAATAAATGATCTACATACAGTTTTGTTGATCTTGAAAAGACATGATAGAGTACCATAACAATTAAGTTTGTGCACAGTAAGAAAGAAAGGTGTAAGCCAAAGGTATGTTGAAGGTACTCAAGACATACACAATGGAACATTAACTAGTATTAGAAGTAGTTGATAAGTAATCAAAAAATTCTTAATCACAATCGGATTACATCAAGGAACATCATCGAGTCTATCGCTTATTGCATTGTTTATGAAGATGCTTACAAAAGAATGTCCACAACAAGATGTTCTGGTGTATACTTTTTGCATATCATATAGTTTTAAATAGTGAGATGATAGCTCTACTCAGTAGACCTCCACTGAGATAACTAAAAATTAGAACAAAGGGGATATTCTTAAAAGATAAAGGGCCTACAATTAGTAAAATAATAAGAGTACATAATATACAAATCTAGTGGGAATAATAATTGCAATTATCAATTTATCTTATCAGAATATAAAAGTTAGTTATAGCAGTGAAATGTATAAATGTCTTGGATCTATCAAACAAATGGGCATACATATGAGAATATAACTTCTAGAAAAGGCTGGATAGTTAAAATAGATAGATATCACGGAAGTTACATGTGATATAAGGAAATCATGGAGACTGTTAGAAAAGCCCATATCAAAGGCCCATAGTTAGGCCCATTATTGTATTTATTATGTATTTATTTTTCTCTCTCTCCTTTAGTCCCACATTGTGTATAGGATTTTCTCTCCTCTCTTCTCTCCTATAAATATGTATTCTCTCCTTGTATTTGACAACACAAGTAATACATACAAGTTTTGATCTTCTCTGCATGGTATCAGAGCAATCGATCCAATTTTTTCCGGCCTCCCATTTTCTGACCGCCCACCCTCCCGTTATCGACCTCTGGCGGTCTCATTTCCTGAGACCGCTCCTCCTGCCACTGCTTCCCGCCTTGCTCCCAGCCTCCCACGCTTCCCTCTGCTGGGCTTTTATAGCTTCCTCCATCTGCCGCGTGGGTCCCGCCATCGTCCTCTCCGTCCAGCGAGCTTGCCAGACGCCCTCCTCGCCAAGCGGTCTCTCTCAGACCGCCCGAGCTCTTCTGCGATCTTCCTCCGCGAGCTTCCTCTGCTCGCAGCGGTCTCGTGCACGCAATCTCAAATCGCAGTCGCAGACCGCCAGCGCCATCTCAAATCACAGCGGTCTCGTGCACGCAAGTCGCTCCTCTGCCGATCTCATCTCTCAGCGGCCGCCTCTGCCGATTTCTCAAGCAATCCCAGCGGCCTCCTCCAGAGGCGATCTCCAGCGCTCTCCCGCGACCTCCAGCGATCTCCAGCTATCTCCTCCGCAGCGATCTCCTCCGCCGATCTCATAGCAGCGACCTCCTGGAATCCTCTGCTCGCAGCGATCTCCAGCGCCCTTCTGCTCGTAGCGATCTCCAGCTACCTCCTCGCAGCAATCTCCAAGCGGTCTCCTCTGCTAGCCGCACAATCTCCAGCGCGCTCTCACGCGATCTCCAGCGGCCTCCAATGAGCTCCAGTCCAGCGGGCTCTCCTGTCCAGCAAGCTCCCTCGTCCGAGCTTCTCCAGCGATCGTGTGCTCACCGTGACCGTGCGGTCTAGCTCTACTTCCTGCCGACTTGCTCTCTACCCTTCAGTCCGCCGCTTTCTATGCTATAATGGGCTCGTCTGAGAACTCCTCGACTCTGCCTCCTGAGACAGCTCCCCAACACTCCTCGACTCTGCCTCCTGAGACCGCTCCCCAGCACTCTCCTAGTGAGCTCCGTGATGAGCTGCGGATTACTACTCTCTCCCTCTCCGGGAAGAAAAACTTCATTCCCTGGGGTCACTCAATCCGCCGGGTCCTCCAGGCCAAGGGTCTTCTGGCCCATCTTACCGATGATCCCCCGGCTCTTCCTCCTCCTCCTGAATGGCTCAAGCATGATGGTGGGGTCCAGACCTGGATCCTTAACTCTTTGGAGGGCGAACCATATGAAATGGTCATGTATTTACCCACGGCCAAAGGGATGTGGGACGAGCTCCACTCCTTATACTCTGGCAAGGATAGCCTTCAAAGTCTCTTCGACATTATCTCTGACCTTCGGGCTCTGGACACCAGTGGACCGAACATTACTTCTGTTGTCGCTCGGGTCAAGTCACTCTCCGAAGCATGGCATCAACACCAGCCACCTACTTCTGATCATGCCACTCAGCGCACGCAAAGGGAGGCCGTCTGCATTGCTATGCTGATGGCCCGTGTTCCTCCACATCTTCTGAGTATTCGGGCACAAGTCTTGGCCTCGACTCCCACTCCCTCCTTATCGGATGTATGCTCCATGCTCCTCAAAGTATCACAACCTCCGGAGGCTCTTGCTCCTCCCTCACCGGCTCTTCTCCAAAATATCCCTGCTCCTTCGTTTCCTCCTCCTTCTAGCCGAGGAGGTCGGTCGGCCTACCGTGGAAGGGGCCGTGGTGGACGAGGACGGCCGAAGTGCTCATTCTGTGGTCGTGATGGCCATTATGAGTCCACCTGCTTTCGGAAGACTGGCAATCCTCCTCCTCCACGACCGACTGCAGCAGTCGTTGAAGATAGCTCCTCAGCCTCTCGTGCCGATCTTGAAGCTCTCCGCCTACAGTTCCAGCAACTCCAAGGGATGATGACTCCACCTGCCTCGGTCGCCTCCGTCTCCAGCCCAGGTATCGTTTGTCTCTCCACTAGTCCTCGCTGGATAGTGGATTCGGGTGCCACTCATCATATCACCTCTCTTCCGCCACCAACATATTCGGGTGCTCCTCATCCGAAGTATATCACTGTGGCCAATGGAGCGATTGTCTCTGTGTCCGGCTCAGCTGACCTATCTCTCAGCCCATCCATTTCTCTCCGCTCGGCACTCCATGTTCCGGGCTCCCCGTTTAACTTACTCTCTGTTAGCCGTCTAACTACTGATTTGGATTGCTCTGTCACCTTTTCACGTTCTTCTTTTCTGATACAGGATCGACGGACGGGGACTACCATTGATAAAGGGCAGCTGCGCAACGGGCTCGACCTTCACGACGATTCTTCCACCATCCTCGCCTCTGTCTCTTCTGCTGACTGGCATCAGCGTCTCGGCCATGCTCCCCTCCCCATCCTCAAGAAGGCACTACCCGATGTATCTTTTCCTGCATTTCAATGTGAATCATGTATTTTCGGCAAACAGCCGCGTTCATCCTTTCCTGCAAATTGTACTCGGAGCTCCGCTCCTTTTGATCTTATTCATTCAGATATCTGGGGTCCCTATAAAATTTGTAGTATCTCTGGATTCCGTTATTTCATTACTTTTATTGATGATTACTCCCGCACAACATGGCTATACTTACTTCGCGAATGCTCTGAATTACCTCGTGTGTTTAAGGCATTTCTCCTTGAAACCCGCACTCACTTCTCCACCACCGTCAAAACGCTACGCACCGATAATGCTCGCGAATACACCGGCAATGAGTTTTCGAGCTTATGCTCAGAATTCGGGATTATTCATCAAACCTCATGTGCCTACACCCCTCAACAAAACGGTGTGGCCGAACGAAAGAACCGACATCTCCTTGATATGGCCCGCTCGATCATGATTCACATGAACGTTCCGAAGATCTATTGGAACTTTGCGATCTCTACCGCTTGCTTCATTATCAACCGCCTTCCCTTCTCCGTACTCAACAATGCCAGTCCGTTCAGTTTTCTCTTTCCCTCTACTCCTGTCTTCCCTCTCACACCTCGAATCTTCGGGTGTACGTGTTACGTTCACTCCATGGGACCATCTACGGACAAACTAGATCCCAGAGCGACTAAGCAAATGTTTGTTGGCTACTCCCATACACAGAAAGGCTACGTCTGTTATTCTCCTCTCACTCGGAAAATTTCGGTGTCCGCTGACGTAACCTTCCGGGAAGACCTGCCATTCTTTCCAGCTCCAGCAACACATTCTCCATCACCTACTCTCCCACAACCTGTCATGCGGCCCATCCTCCCGGTTAACACACCTCCTCCAACACCTCTACCACAACCACTCCCTACTCCGCCTCCCTGTCGGCCACCTCTTATCCAGGTCAATTCCCGTCGCAACTCCCGCCCCGTTGCCCCTGCGCAGTCGTCCTCGTCCTCTGGTGCTCCAAGTCCTGCTGATCCGGTAACAGAGTCCACCGCTCATCCAATGGCGAGCTACGTATCCCTGCATCGTCTCTCCCCTCCACTTAAAACTCTGGCTACTTCTTTGTCTACTGTGGCTATTCCTAATTCAGTGCAGGAGGCTCTCCAACATCCTGGCTGGCGCGCTGCCATGGAAGAGGAAATGACCGCTCTCTGGGCAAACAAGACCTGGACTCTGGTACCCCGCCCTCCGGGTCAGAAACCAGTTGGCTGTAAATGGGTCTTCGTTATCAAACATGCTCCCAATGGTACTATTGATCGGCTGAAAGCTCGCTTAGTCGCTCGTGGATATACTCAACAACATGGCATTGACTATGAGGAAACCTTTTCTCCAGTGGCGAAACTGAATACCGTTCGTGTGCTCATCTCTGTTGTTGTGCATCGACGGTGGCCACTCTATCAATTGGATATCAAAAATGTGTTCCTCAATGACGATCTACAGGAGACGGTATACATGGAACAACCTCCCGGGTTTGAGACCACGGGGGAGGCACTGGTCTGCCTACTATTGCAATCTCTGTATGGTCTCAAACAATCCCCGCGAAACTGGTTCAACAAGTGCAGTAAGGAACTTCGGGTACTTGGTTTCAAACAGAGCTCGGCAGATTCCTCTCTGTTCATTCGGCATCAGCCAACTGGAACAGTCATTCTGCTAGTTTATGTGGATGACATCGTCATTTCTGGAGATGACGTCAAAGGGATACAGAAGGTCAAACAACATCTCAGCACTGTCTTTCAGACAAAAGATCTAGGAAATCTCAACTACTTCCTGGGTTTAGAAATCGCCAGACGATCTGATGGTCTCATCCTCTCTCAGCGGAAATATTGCCTCGACCTCCTCCACGATGCGGGTTACTATGGATGCAAACCAGTCAACACTCCAATGGATGTCAATCACAGGATTTCTGCTCAGGCATCTGACACTGATCTTCTGCTGCAAAATCCGGAGTATTATCGCCGTCTGGTCGGAAAATTAATCTACCTCACCGTGACAAGACCAGATATATCATTTGATGTAGGTATTGTCAGACGATACATGCATGCCCCTCAGAGTTCTCACTTGCAGGCTGTTGAACGAATCCTCCGATACCTTAAGACAGCTCCTGGTCAAGGCCTTGTGTACAAAACCTCATCTTCAACTCCAAATCTAGTCGCATATTCAGATGCTGACAATGCTGGGTCCATAGATGATCGGCGATCAACAAGTGGTTTTTGCACTTACTTTGGAGGACACTTGATCATCTGGCGGAGCAAGAAACAAGCAGTGGTTGCACGATCTTCAGCTGAAGCAGAATATCGGGCAATGGCATCGGTAGTATCAGAACTAACGTGGCTTGAAAGCCTTCTCACGGATCTTGGTATGAAGCTTCCCTCACCTGCTCTACTTCTCTGTGACAGCCAAGCTGCAATACACATAGCCAAGAATCCCGTCTTTCACGAGAGAACAAAACATATTGAGGTAGACTGCCACTTCATTCGAGAGAAAGTCCAGATGAAGAAGATTGAATTGAAGCATGTTCCGGGTACTGAACAGGTTGCGGATGTCCTCACAAAGGCACTGTCCAGTACTCTCTATCATCAGTGCTTATCCAAGCTTGGCGCCTACGATTTGTACGCTCTAGCTTGCGGGGGAGTGTTAGAAAAGCCCATATCAAAGGCTCATAGTTAGGCCCATTATTGTATTTATTATGTATTTATTTTTCTCTCTCTCCTTTAGTCCCACATTGTGTATAGGATTTTCTCTCCTCTCTTCTCTCCTATAAATATGTATTCTCTCCTTGTATTTGACAACACAAGTAATACATACAAGTTTTGATCTTCTCTACAGAGACTAAAAGATGAATTTTATAAAATAACAAATATATCAGCATTGTTTGATCTATAATGTTGCGTAGTACAAGAATCATTGATACTTAAACAAGATAGTAATGAGATTGTTTAAGATGGATGTGTGGTAAAATTAGAAAGGATAAATTAAAGAATTATCACGAGGGGAAACCCCTTTGTTGTGTATTATTCACCAGAGACGTCTATTTATAATAGAAGAATGAGCATTGTTCAAAGGTACAACCAAAAAACATATAGCACACACAAATATAAAGCACTTTCATAATATGTGATATGCCTTAGCACCCAGTGGATGCGTATATGTCCTCAGAAGAACCCGGACAGCAAGAGAAGACTCAGGATGTCCATTTTTAATTTATATTTTATTACTAATTGCACTAAATAATAAGTGGATTTTTTGTCTTATTATGATTATGAATTGGGTTATCTTGAAATTCTATTAAGGTTTGTAACATGCTCTTAGGAGGAACAAGCCCTCGGGAGTTTGGCCAAAACTTGCCTTGAATATATATATCATAAGTATACGTACTAATTGATGTAAGGTAGGCTAGGTGTGTGTGAGTTTTAATAGGAAACCCTAGGTGTTGTATTGGGAGAAATAACTCTACTGCCCTAGGTTACTACATGCAACTCTTACAAGATCCGATGGGCAAATCATAAACGAGTAATAAAGAAATAAATCACAAGCTGTTAACTCAAACAGTGCACAATATTTATTTAAGCAAGCAAGCTTAGGCTTTGTGTGGGGGCCAAAGCAAGGTGCATTGGCAAATAGGTCCTACAAATCACAAATTTACCTAGAGAAAAGAACTATTAATAAAGAGGTCCAAACTAGTATGAAATCACGCACCATTACATCAATAAAGAAGATAAGGATTCATACAACAATAAAGTACTCACGAAGTAAGAGTGTTGTCGTGGGATGGAGATCCGGCGATTCGAGTTGGCGTAATGGCAATCTAGAAGTGGAGAGCGGGTTGGAAGATTGTGGGCATGTGGCTGATAGTGTAAGACCCGAACCTGATCTTGTATATTTATTTTTATTATAGTTTAATATATAAGAATAATAAAAGAATTCTCTATGATGAAAAGAGAAATTAAGTGTCGATTCGACGTCGCACGTTTCATTTTGAAGTTTGAGGTTTCTGATATTTTGCGACGCTCGTTTCGTTTCCGATTTAAATTTCGTTATTGAAATTCATGCTAATTAAGGCTTGGATTAAGATGAATTGGTTTAATTAGGCTTAAGATGAGGATTATGAGATGGTGATGGTTGATGGCTGATTTGGAATTTAATAGAGGGGCTGGTTGAGGGATCTATTTGGGCTGACCTGAACTCATACATGTGGCTGCTTGGGGTTCCAAGTGGGTCGGCTGGTGGTTTGAGTTGGCTGTGGATTAAGTTGGCTGGTTTTATTCTATGGAAACATCCATTTGTTTTGGGATAATTTGGATGGCTGGGCATGAGGTGGTTGCTGCTTGTAGTTTGACCGGTCATAATTCATTATAATATAATTATTGGAGGAGGTGGTGTTGTATTCCCTTGTCACCTCTCTGCCGCCACTTGCGCTTCTACCTCCTGGAGCTCGTGAACTGCTGGTTCTTGCTTAGGGCTCCTCCGATCCTCTTTCTCCTTGCTGAAAATTTGCTCCCTCTTGCTGGATAGTTGTTTCCCTTGCAGGACAACCACTATCACTTGATCGGCAGTGCTGGGAGAATTTGTTTTGGGTTGTGGCCTTTGTTTTGGTGGTTTTGTTGCAGTTTTGTGCAATTTAGGTGGACTGGTTTTGGTGGCCAGCAGTTTGGGCTGAATCCCCTCTATTGTGAGCTTTTCTCTTCCTTCTCTTGTCTTTGAATTACTGATATTTAAGTTATGCTGGTCGGCTAGGGTTCCTGATATGGGGCTTTTCTGATTTGGGTTATATTTTGTACTTCTCCGGTTCTCCCCCTCTCTAATTCTTCTTTCCCATCTTCTTTATGGGATTTCAGGTATTCTTGGTTACCCTGATTAGAATTGGGCTTGATTTTGCATGGGATTTTAGGGAAGTATTTAGTTGGAATTTGATGGTTGTTAGCCACCTTGATTAACTGTTGTTGGCCGGCTGTTTTGATAGAGTTTTGCTTTGAATTTGCCTTGGATTGGAGGCCTTGGTTGGCTGTTTTTGAGAACTCTTGTTGGCTATCATTGGCTGCTCCTGTTAGCTGCCTTTAAAGGCTCTTATTCACTGCCTTGGTAACTGTTTTTGGCTGGGGGTTTTCTTGGAAATGGACTACTAGTGGCAGCCCTTGGTGCTGCTGTTGGCAGCCCTTGGTGCTGCTGTTGGCAGCCCTTGGTTGTTGCCTTTTTGGGTTGTTGTTGACAGCATTTGTTGTCCTCTTGTTGGCTTGTATTGGCTGTCTTTTAGTGAGTGTTTGGGTTGTCCTTTTGAGCTAGTGTGGGTTGTTTTCCTTGAGTTTAATTTGCCACTAATGTGGCTGATTTTTGAAGAGCGTAGTGGCTGATTTTTGGAGTTTCATAGCGCTTAAATCTGATTTTACGCGTTTCTTTTGAGTCACCAAGCTTGTCCTTCCCTAGGCAACTCCTAGAGGTCATAGTTGTGGCCGTCTTAGTGAGTCTACTCATAGCTATTTAAAGACGCAGCCCTAAAGTAAATGATTTACTTGATACTGCAAAGGATGGCGTCCAGCGATAGACGCGACGAGAATCCTTCGAAGGACAAAGGAAAAGGAAAAGCTGCGGTGAGTCCTTACGGCTTTGATTTCGTATGCATTTGAATATTTTTCAGAATATGAATTGTCTTGATTTAAAGAATGTTGAAGATTTGAAATCACTGAAATTTATGAAATCGCTAAAAAGCTAAATATGGATTAGCAAGCGATAGAACCTCGGAGGGGAATTAATATAATTATTTTCTATATTTATGAATTGAATATGAATTGAAATGAATAAGAAAAAGAGAGTGCGTTGACGCATCGAAACACTAAGGGTCAGCCTAGTAGGGGGTAAAGCTTCAGACTCCTACACCCAGTTGGAGGGGTAGATCTTCGACGGAAATTGATACTGAAATGTCCAATCTAGGAGGCGTGGAAGCCTGTTGTAACGACCAAAAAAAAATTTGAAGCAATCCAAATGATAATCAAAAGAAATAAATAAGTGAAATTAGTGTCATGAGTGCTATAAAAATTTATCGCGTATGTCACGCAATTGTGTCGACGAGATGACTTTGTTTGGCAATGGGCATTGAATTTAACGACCTCTAACAGTTTAATATTTTATGGGCATAATAGTTTTGAGTGTGATTTAAGTGGATAGACATAATGAGATGAAAATAATGAAGTTAGTGTGCTACTAGGGTATTGGGTGTGCCAATAGAGAAATTGGATTCATAAAATGTGAAGTATGATTGATGGGGTGCGTATTATAAAACGTTTGGATTCTTATAAATTTTATATTAGCTTAATATCGTGTTTATGAGAGGCGGTGGAATTGATCGGTCCAAGGATTAGAATAGGGTTGAAGCGGTGTGGTGAGTAATAATTGTTTCGACCTCCTCTCTCTCGCACGTCTCTCTTGCAAGCCGATACCGAGCCCCTCTTCATTCGCAAAAACCGCACATGTCGACGTCTTCCTCCTCGCTAGGGCTCGACGATCTCTCCGGTGCCAGGCGACGACAACATCTGCGACTATTCTCCCCTCTTTCCTCTTCGATTCGACATGGGATTTCTCGGTAGAGCTCATCACTGGTCGTGTATGACTCTGCAAGGGCCGATCAAGCATTTCACTCTCTTGTTCTCGCTGTAATCCCTCTTCCTCTTCCATCATCTCTTTATTTCTTCTTGCAAATGGTGGTAAACATTATGAAATTTAGATGTGATGACATGAAATGGAGTTAGGGTTTTCTCTTCTATTTTCTTCAAGAATTGTTGTATTCTTTCAATAGCCGGCTGTTGGTGGATATGGGGCTTTTATGTGATGATTTATTGAAATTTGGTATCTTCCCTCCCAATCAGCGGGTGTATACTAGTTGGTTTGAGTTTAGTATGCATTGTAGCTTTTAAAAGAATTGATGAAGAGGGTGTATAAATTAAATGTGGGGAAAGATGATCTGTTGGGTGTAGGGATTTTATGCTCTATGTTGTATGTTCATAATGTTGGATTTTATTGATAATAATTGGTTATTACGTGAGTATTTCCTAAGCAAAGGATTGTGGTTGGATTAGACAAGGGGATGATGATATATAATGATACTTTGAGATCAGTGTTGATCGACGACAATTTTGTATTCTGGAGGTTTATTCGTGTTGATAATTTGACTAAATGTTAAGCAATCTATAATGGAAATTTTAAAGATGTCTGTGAATGTTATTGAATACGATTTGAGTTTAAATCATCGGATAGAGTCAATGTTGTAGTAGCTATTAAAAGACGTTTATTCATACGACACTTAATAACAGATATCGAGAAGGGTGATACCAGATGGTAGAATTGACGGGAATTCAGAGAACTACAAAAAAAAAGGAAAAGCAAGGTGAGTACTTATTTCTTTAATTATGCCTAGCTTTGAATATTTTGAATATGCACATGATTAGTTTTCATGCTGAAAATATTTTAGTGACTGTGCATTGACATGAAATTGAAATTGTTTGCATTTATGAATCACGGATAAATATGAGAATTTCTAGAACCTGTTGAATCGGAAATAACAAGAATTAAGTAATGATCTTAAAAATGTTTGAATAAAACCAATGATACCTGCTACGAAGATTGAATATGAATATACGTGAATAAGAACAGAAAGAAAAGATAACATACATTGAAAAGATAATATACATGCATTGGAAATGATAAGGGTTAACCCAGTGCTGTGGGGGGGGGGGGGGGGGGGGGGGGGTATGAATACCCACGGTGGAATAATTTTGAGATATATATGCGGTCGTTGAAGGCCAGAAGCCGTTGAAGGCTCAGGGGTCGTGGAAGACCCGGATGCATTTTAATATACTTAATTTAATAAAGCTAAAGATAAACGAGGAATCTGATTCAGAAACTGATTATGAGAACTCTGATGATTGATGATGGAAAATGAATTGACTGAACTACAGTTGAAAGAATCTGAAATTGATGAAAAGATTTCGAATAAAAGAAATGAAACGACCGTGAGCGAATAAAGACTGAATGTGAATAGAAGTTACGAAGAAACAAAATGAAAACAAGAATTAGAAAAGTAAACATATCGTTACTTTATTGATATGTCATTCCTTATTGAATGCATTTATCTCCTGCAAATTGAATCCGATAATGAAAGGTGAATAAAGCTTCTGATAATTGAAAGTGACTCATAAGATATACGAACGAAGAAGGAATATAAGAATGAATGAATATGAACGTGAATGAAGAAGGCTAGAATATTCGATGAAATGAATTTTAAAAGAACATAAGAATATAAAGAACTTGAAGAACCGAAAGAACTGTATGCATATTGATACTGATATTTCTTGTTTGCATGTACAGCAGTTAAAGAGGTATGTTACTCGCTTAGTCATATTCGTTATGACTAAACCCGTTTGTTTCACATTTTTTAGGAAAATGAGAGTTCCAGAAGGCTCCTAAGAATACAAAGTTGACCAGAGAGGAAAAGCTAAATAAGAAAGATCGATCTAAGGTATTAGTAGAATTTAAAGAAAAGATTTTATTATGTATTTTATTCTGTATTCACTATACTTACTTCTAGAACATTCTGGCATGAATAACTTGAAAATAGGTTTAGATACAAATTTCATGTGGGGTCTGAATAAGGGCCTCACACCTGTTGCGTTGTTAAGCGCCCTAGAACGGACATTGATTTGATGGGCCCAGATATTTGATTTGAGATTGACCCTCGGTATTTCGAAAGAACGAAAAGTGATATGAAAATCCTGAATTGAATACAGAAAGAAATAAGAATTAAAGAATAAGAATTTTGATACAGAAATAGTTTATTTTTGTTGTACTAGTTCACTGTATTTGCTTCTTGTACTTCCTGTTCTACTATACATGTTCATATAGTGTATACATATATATATAACTGTCTGTTATAGCTGACTCTTCGTGTTTGCCTGTAGGGCGGTCGAAGAGGTAAGAAACTCACTTAGTTTTCTAAACTAAATGGTTGTCGATTTATATTTTTAGGATTAGACCGTCAGCGGATCATGCCCCGTTAGAAGGACACTTGCGGAAGAAGAAAGAAAGTAAAAGAAGAATGTGATTCGAATACGGGTTAGAATTTTTATGACATGTTGTAATTTATGCTTATTTAAATGAAAAGTTATTTGATGTTGTCTATTGGTACCTCTCCTGTATATTTATTCGAATTGTTGCGTTAATTAATTGTGAAAAATAGCTCGTAAGAAAAGAATTAAATTGTGGCGGGCTTCGGGCCGTTACAGATAGGACAGAGGGATGCAGACTTCCTGCGGGTGGAGTGGGGAAGGCTACCGATTGGAGGGTCATGGGTGGTTGTAGGGGAGTGACATCAGGTGGAGTAGATATCATGGGGAAGGGGTGTGGAGGTGACTGACGGCAGAGGAAGTTGGTGGCGTGGGGATTGCAAGTGCTTTAGGGCGCAAGAGATAAAAGCACCTGAGATCCAGAAACCGTGGGGAGGAAGAGGGTCGTTGGGACTTTGTGGTTTGGGTGCAGGATCCTAGGGAGGAAGGGGGGTTCGGTGGGTTTTTGGAAAGGAGGTAGGCTACAGTTATGAGAGGAAACAAAAGGAATACAAGGGAAAACCTAGGATTTGTTACCTCGAGCCTCAAGGAGTAACCATCGTGAGTAGATCACCGAATTTCAGGAATACCTTTACTCCAAAATCTGCAATGTCTTAACGGCTACCCCTTGCTCTTATTTATAATAAAACAACATCAGAGCACCCTATCATCAATGGTTATGTTTGGTAGTCAATGTCAAAAGCCAAATCTCCCTAAATAATGGACAAAAATAATAAAGTAATACGTGAAAAAATATGCAAACAAAAATCCAGACGCATCTGTGGAGTCGGATCGTCGATCGGGTTAAGCTCTCGGGCGTGAATACACGATTATGGTTTTGTCTTGCAACAAGCCAAATGTGATCCATGATTATCCATCATCTCCCCCCCCCCCAACTGAAAAGTCTTCATCTCTGATGAATAGAGACGATCATACCGTAGTCAAAGTCCAGTGGCGAGTCAGTCAAGCCCTGCGGGCACTATCCAAGTATCGTCTGTGCAGGAGCGCCCTCTCCAGTATACTAAGTAGAGGCATAAAGGACCGTCCAAAGAGGGGGCGTACTCATGTGATACTATCTCTGTAATGCTTTAAGTGCTCAACTCACATGTCGAAGGTCCTGGTGAGATCGGTGGTGCTGACGATGAATCCATAGAAGGCATACTAAAAGGCGGGTAGGGCTCAGGAGTGGACTGAGTGTGGGACTGGGAATGTGGTGGTGCAAGCTCAGGAAGGTCTCGACAATATGGGCCCACATACTCATAAGGCTCATAGAATGGCGTCATGTCCTCAATATTGAATACAGGATGGATGCTCATACTCTTAGGTCAAGCCCGTATGCATTTGATCTGATCCTTCACATGACCGAATAAGGACTCATTCGTTTAACACTAAATTTTTTAGCAAGGACCAGAGGAGCCTTTTAGTGCGGATTCTCACCATCACCTGCTCGCCTTTATGAAATAATTATTCTTGTCTGTGATTATCTACATGAGATTTATAAGATTCATTACTAGTAGTGGCCCTCCGTCGGACCGATTCATGTTACCCATCCAAATGACGTGTAAAAGACTCAGCTGACTTACTAGGACGGGACTCCAGGGGAACGAGGGTGAGGTCAATAGACTTCCTGAGCTTGTAACCTAGTAGTACATGAAATGGACTCAGTCCAGTGGACCTATTAACTGAAATATTATAAGCAAACTCCGCAAATCGGAGTACCAAATCTCAACTAATGGGGATCATGCCACACGACTCGTGAGGGACTACTCGCGCCGACCACTAACCCAGTACCGATCGGGGCAGCTCATTAAGAGCGGATCACCGACCGTAGTATTTTATGTTTTTATTTTTATTTTATTTATGTGTATTTTGGGGTTACAATGAACGGAGAATCATGACTACGTCCCTCCCTAGACTATAAATAAGGGTCGAGAGCTCTATGAAAGGCTATTGAAAGATAGAGTAAGAGTGTTCCTCTAAATATCCTAGTACCGAAGCCGGAAATTCAACTGTGATGCTCGAATGCTATCCCATTTCTCCCCTCTCCTCATAGCCAACCACCCATTTCCCCTCTCCTGACATCCGACCACCCCTTTCCCCTCTCCTCACTGCTACCCCCCCCCCCCCCCCCCATTCCCCTTATATATCCACTGGCCCGCTGCCCTTTCTCCCCCAAGCCACAAGGCGGCCCACCCCCCCCCCCCCCATCCTCTCTACACTCCACATCTGGTTCCTCTTTCCTCTTCCAACCCTGCAACTGACCACCACACATCCACCACATAGTCATCCTGTCGGCCAACCCCCACATTCCCTCCTCTTCCACTCACATTCACCTTAGATGGCCACCCCCTCCCAAGCTTGATGCCCTCTTCAAAATCCCTCCACCACCTAAATTCCCCTCCATTTGATTTTCCGACGATCGTCAGCACTACATTCAGCCACCACCACCTCTGGAGATCACCTCCGGCCTCCACCCTCCCACCACCATCCCAACCACCTCTCCACTACCCCACTACCTCATTATCTTCATTTCCTAAAATGTAGATTCCCCCCTCCTAAAAACACTCATAAACTTCCATTCATCTCCTCCATGTTTCCTCTTCCTCACTCACGCCAAAACCCCCTCCAAGACTCAACCAAGTCCCCCTCACTCTATTCCTCATCCGACCAATACCTCCCCACTCCCACAAAGCCTCCTTTCCTCCCACTAAACCCCCTCAGCTCTGTCCAGGAACAACCAGTCTGATGTACGCCCCCTAGAATTCCCTCCCAGCAGCCCCTCAATTATTTCCACCAGCATTCCCCTGACCACTAGAACACCTCCCCAAGCTCTGGTTCCTAGCAACCGGACTCTCCATTTCCTCAGCCCTCAACCCCACAAAGCACCCTGCTAGCCGTTGGAAGAGCATTCCCCAGCAACAACCTCCACCCGCACACTCCCCTAATACATGTTTTTTATCCAAGACTATAACTTGGACTGAAACTGAGCCCTTCCTCATCCGCCTGGCCTCCTTGATCTCTTTGTTTGTTGTTAGCGCCTTCACCTTACCCTGCATTTTACACAAACTTAAGAACTTTTTGCATGCAATTGAAAGGATTAATCAATCTATGCTACTTGTGTATTTAACAGATGAATCCTACTAATTTTGTTATACTCTATAAATCACATAAATCAAACTTCTCATTAATACAAATTTTAGGGTTAGAGTTTAATAAAGAAAATCAAATATCATCGTACCTTTTATGATAGTAGAGATGATCAAACATTGAAATAACTTTAATAATCATAATATCTCTATAAATACTATAATCCTAGTGTAGGTTCTATGTAATTCAGAAATTAGGGCAAGAGAAAACATTTGCATGATTCACAAATTACTAACTTGAATCATTATAAGTGCATAAAAAACTTCAATATTTAGATTCAAGAAAAGAAATTCTAAGACAGAGGATTGGGGCAAGAGAAAGACTCACTTTATCGGTAAAAGGAGCCTTACCTTTCTTTGAATACTTCCTGGAATCCATGTAGAAGCTATTGGAGGCAAGGAGGGCACGAGGAGTCTTCGGAATAGAGCTAGGGAAAGAGAGTACTCACAATTTTTGGAACAAGATGTTATGGGCTTGGTTCGTTGCCGGATTGTTGGAGGCGGAGATACAAAGGGGCAAGCCCTAGAACGGTGGAGGAGGGGATGAGAGAGGAAGAAACCCTAGAGGGTGGAGGAAGGAGAGAAGATCTTAGAGAGAGAGAGAGGAATTTAGAGAGAGAAGGAAACTTTCATATTTCATTGCTTAAAATCCAAGTACATGAGATGGGTCTATTTATAGAACCCCGGGTGGCACACCCGTAGATACCTAAAATGCAACAATATTAATTACTAAAACATTACTACGAGTCTAATAACGACGAGGTAAATAAGATAACTGACGGAAGACCATAACACATAACAGTCCACCCGTCCTTCATTTTGAGCTTGTCCTCAAGCCCAAACTCCGGTAGGATGTTCGGCTTCTCTGGCTCCTTAATCTCGCGCCAAAATAGCGCCCTGTAGCGTGTCGCAGTGGAATGGGCAGCGAGGTGTAGCGGTGGCGCCGTTGAAAAGACGAGCGGTTGAAGCAGTGGATTTGGCTGGTCTGGTGGAGTGGTGGTGAGCAGCAACTGCAAGGATGGAGGAGGAGCGACGGCCGGCAGAAGGAAGGGATCCGTTGTGGTCACCGGAGCAAGGGCAGACAGAGGCGGGGACTGCGGCGATGGCGGCGGCGGCGGCGCCGAGGACGGCAGAGGCAGCCCAAGCTGTGCGGGCTTGTAGAGTGGGACCGGCAAGGCAGCAGCCGGTGGCGGAGGATGCGGAACAGCCGATGGCGGAATAGTCGGTGGCAGAACAGCCGGTGGCGGAACGTCAAAGTATCCCATTTGATCAAGCTTGGCCTCGAAGCGAGACATGGAGGCTTGAAATGTCGTCGACCACTTCAGCAGCATCGAGTGGAGAACGCCCGCATCGGCGGCACTAAGTGGAATGTTCATCAGTGAAATATGAAGAAGGGGGCGGTGAGGAAGAGACAAAGAATGTAAAATAAAATAAAGTAAAGAGGGTTGGGAGATGTGATGTTGGCTGCAGAATTAAAATAAAATAAAAAATAAAAAAGAAAGGTGAGCGCAGAAGCGATGGGATGCTGGCGCAGAGGAGTGGGGCTCGAGTGAAGATGGAGGGAGACGTGAGGAGGGAGGCTTGGTGCTGGCCGGTTGGAGCGCTGGAAGGAAGCAGGGAGGTGGAGCGGCTTCGGGGATGGGAGATCGACAGCAGTGGGGTCGACGATGGAGGAGAAGGGGAGCGTCGGTGCTGGGGAAGACGAGGAGCGGTCGACGAAGTAGAGCGGGAGGTGAGTCGAGGAAGATGGGTTGAGCGGAACGTGAGGCGAGCGTCGATGAAGCGAGGAGTCAGAAGGGGGGAAGCTTGCGGTAACTCGTCGGCGCTGGGGGAGAAGAGGAGCGGGGAAGGGAAATGCAGATCGTCGATGAGGCTAGGGCGCTAGGCGGATGCGTCGCGGAAAGCTGCGAGGGGCTCGACGCAGAGGCGCGGTCGATTAGAACTGGAATGAACTTAGGAAGGCGTAGCCGGTGCGGAAAACAACGGAGGCGGCGGTGTGGAGCAGCGGAGAGTAACGTCGAGGAAGGAGAGCTCTGATACCAAGTTGTTATGGGCTTGGTTCATTGCCGGATTGTTGGAGGCGGAGATACAAAGGGGCAAGCCCTAGAACGGTGGAGGAGGGGATGAGAGAGGAAGAAACCCTAGAGGGTGGAGGAAGGAGAGAAGATCTTAGAGAGAGAGAGGAATTTAGAGAGAGAATGAAATTTTCATATTTCATTGCTTAAAATCCAAGTACCTGAGATGGGTCTATTTATAGAACCCCGGGTGGCATACCCGTAAATACCTAAAATGCAACAATATTTAAAATTACTAAAACATTACTACGAGTCTAATAACGACGAGGTAGATAAGATAACTGACGGAAGACCATAACACATAACACAAGAAAATCCATGAAGGAAAAGGGAGAGGCTTTAAAAAGCAAGGGAAATCGTTGGAGTGTCCGGCCACCGCACTAGGAAGGAGATCCACGTGGCTACATGCGACGGAGAGGTCGAGGAAGCTCTTCCACACGGGCGTCGGGCGGGGGAAAAACGACAGGTGGCTCCTTACGCGCGTGGACCGAAGGGAGGGCATCAGTTTGAATCTTTCACATGACTGGCTGTTGGATTTGAGGATTTTAATCGCTAATTCACCTCCTCCCATGGATTGAAGAGGAGGTTTTGATGTCTAGGATTGAATCTTAATTAAATTGGTGAAGCCTACTCATAACGAAAAAAAAGAAACAATATTGCTTATAAATTTATCCCACTATCCCATGATCTAAAATTTCTAGATAAATCAAAATAAATACTACCATTCAACAAATAATTTTTTCATGGGATTTTTCATAATAAATAATTATAATAATAGATTAAAATAGGCTATTTCTTTGATAAAATGATTTAAAATGCTAAAACAATTAAAAAATTTCAAATAAATTTGTCAAATCTCAAAATAAATTTTTCATTAATAATAAAGTCATTAACATATGAATCTTTACCCAGGAGGCCAAAAGTCTTGATTAGTGTAACGAAATTTTTGGGATGTCACACAACCCAGGCATTGACTTGAAGCATCGCTATATATCTAAAAGCCATCAATACTTGAAGGTAGACATAATATTGGTGCATTCGTCAATCTAGTTTTCAAATCCTCAAAAGCAAACTCACAATAAATCTCCTGTAATAACTCGCTAAGCCAAGGAAGCTGTGAACTTCAGTAACATCTTCAGCCTTGGCCAATCTCAGATTATTTCTATTTTCTTTGATCCATGGTGAGACCTCTCTCTTTAACTGATAACATGTCCCAAGAAAATAACCTATGAAAGTCAGAGCTCACACTTAGAAAAATTTGCATATAACTGGTTCTCCACGAAAGTACTCAAAATTATCCTGAGGTGTGCGACATGTTCTTCTTGACTCTTTGAATAAATCAGAATATCGTCAATGAAGATGATAACTAAACGATCTAGAAATTCTCAAAACACTGTGTTCATTAGGTCCATAAAGGCCAAGGGGCATTAGTCAGACCAAACGGCCTGACTACATACTCGTATTCCCGTGCCTCGTACTGCACGATGTTTTCTGAACATCGCAATCCGAATCCTCAACCAGTTATATACTTATCTCAAATCTAACTTAGAGAATGTGCAAGAGCCCTCTAGCTGATCAAACAAATGATTTATCCTCAGAAGGGGATACTTATTCTTAATTGTCAGCTTGTTCAGCTGGCGGAAATCAACGCACAACCTTAAACTGCCATCCTTCTTCTTTACAAAGAGAACCGACACGCTCCAAGGTGATGTGCTAGGTTTGATAAATCTCAAATCGAGTTACTCCTGCAACTGGATCTTTAATTCAGTTAATTTTCTGGGAGTCATGCGGTAAGAGACATTGGCTACTGGCGTGGATCCAGGTATAAGATCGATTTGGAAATCGACATCTCTGATAGAGGGGAACCAAATAGCTCTTCTGAAAGGACAACAGGAAACTCACGAACAACTAGTACTTCTTGTAAATTGCTTTTGGCTTCTCATATATCAGCACTAGAAAGGTAGCACGACGCTTGTTGATATTTGTAACAGGCTAACAGCCTTGACCAAAAAGATAATTAGTTTGGAAACTCCTTTCATGCCCTTGAAGATGATGATGATGGGCTGATTGGGTCCTTCTAACTGTATCTTTTTGTTCCTGCATTCTATTTTAACATTTACATCTGACAGCCAATCCATACCCAAAATTAATTCGAGCTCAGTAATAGGAAGAGGAGATGATTCTATGATAATTTCAGATTCTCCAAACAACACTTGGACTCTACATTTGCGGCTAGTTTGCATAAATTAACCATTAGGCATCATGACCACTAATGATATTGTGTTTGAATGGATTTATAAGCCAACTTATACGCAAAGGATTCTGCTATGAACCAGTGTGAAGCACCCACGTCAAACAAAATCTTGGAGGGTATATTTTGAATCATAAGAACACCTATATGCATGAATGCAACATGGGTAATGTAGTGTCACCAAGGAGGAAGGGTAATGACTAAATATAACATATTCATACCTATAACCACATCCCCCTGCTTCTTGTCCTCCTGGTTGCCGAGTCCATAAGCTCTGGGATGCACTAGACCTCGTCCTGGGACTAGATTTGCATCAAAGTCCAGCACCACCTTTCCTTTGTCGATCCTACTAGAATCACCAACCTCGAACTTCGGCTATAAAATAAGTCATATTAATGTGCATTAGACTACGAAGGAAAAAATTAAATCTACAAAGAGGTCATTGGAGTTCATTGGCAGTAGTGGGTTGTGTCCCAACTGCTGATATTTGTAGCATACTCTTGAAGAAGCCAAGCATTCACCCTGATGGTGGCAGTTGTACTTAGGGAAGAGAGGAAAATCCTTGACCTTGGCTTCGTTGATTTCTTCTCTTATCGCCCATCTTCTGCCTCTTCTTCCAATGTTTCCCTTGATGTTTTTTATTATGTGGTTGTTGCGCAGCTTCTTGCATTCGCTTGTTCCTGAAAAATCTTACGTCTTTGCACTCTCACTTGGGCCGCCTCCAGCTTCATAGCAGCATCCACCAACCTTCTATAATCAGCAGTGTCCATAGTCAGCAAAGGCTATCTGAGGGAGTCACGAAGGTCTTCCCTGAATAGGTACACTTACCTTCCTCGCTTCCTAGCAGTAAGCCCGCATAGCGAAACAAATGAGTAAACTTTCGCTCATAAGCCCTGACAGTATTATCTCCCTATATAAGTTTGAGGTAATTCTCCTAAACGGTATGACGCTCTGAAGGAGGCACGAACCAGTTTGAAAATGCTAAGAAAAATTTTTCTCATGTAAACAAAATCAGAGTATGACCTGACATAAGGAGAGTCATCAGCTAGGTGTCTACTCCACCATTGATTGACTCGCCCTCAAGAAGGAAGGCCGCTAGAGGTACCTTCTTATTCTCCGGTAACTGCATCACATTCAACAAGTAACCTGGTCTTAATCAACAAATCTTCTGTCTCCATATGATTTTCTTCTCCACTAAAGTTGGAGGGGCGGAGATCTCTAAAATTCCTCAGGTAACGATCCATTCCAATCTCCACGACATTAGGTATAGGAGATGGGACTGGAACCGTTATAGGTATGTTTATTGCCCAGGAAATTTCAGTTGCAATTCCCATCGGTACTGGTTCTGTTGGTAGATTAACCTCTTCCATGATATCTCAGGCGTTCTATTTTACCATGAAAGTTAGTTATGAAAAATATCAAAAGTCCATATATAAAATCTAAGGACAAGATTAAACTTAATGACATTAACGTCGAAGGAGTGATTTAGATGAAATCTTAAGGCTCTATGAATTTCTTGGGTCTAAATGATTCTAAATCTGACACTGATACCAATTATAGCACCCCTGCATAGTTTAACATCAATTCAAAAGCCCGACCAGCACTTGTGATATGAAGCAAAATTAAGCAATAGTAATAAGATTTGTACATAAGCAGAAAAAATCTAGAGTACACTACGACAAATTTAAATACTTGAGTTAAGGTTAAAGAAATACCTCAATTTCTGATTCACAAAGCCAAATAGAAAAGAAAAGTGTGAAGAGTCTGAAATACTGAAACATAAAATGAGTCTGTTACATTTGAGTTCATATATAGTTGATACATCAAATTGATAAGTAAAAAAAACAAAAAATAGAAATCCTCGGAAGCTTATCCTAGATGAATCTCTCAATAGTTGACCCTTAAAAAGTCTGAAGACAAGGTCAACACAACTGGTTAGTAAGAAAAATATTTCCCCTTAGTGACACTAAAAACAACTTAAAGAAATTATGCATGCATACTTTACAATAATATTTTATGCTAAAGAAAAGTATACTATTGTTTTATGCATGATTTTCTATAAAAGTACTTTTTGAACATAAATGTATTTTCAATGGCTTGATCTTATACTAAATTTTTCTCTGTTTTCGGAATCATTAAGGTATATAGATTTTAGGTTCCGACTTGAATTTAGAGTTGAGATGACTTATATTCTCTTTCTTCTTATACTTAGTAGAGTACATTCGTATGTACATTATAGTGATTTGAGTCACTAATGGAGAATATAGGTGTCCTAGTGTGTCTCGGTCACAGAAAAAGACTCGCATTTAATTATCTTACATGGCGTGTTGACTCCCCCATTTGAGACTCATATAGTCTCCTATACTCTATGAGTATGATTGTCTCTATCAATCACGAGAGGAACCCTCGATAGTTCCCCATATCTATCTTCTTATAGTGTCCAGCATGTAGAACAAAAAAAAACACCCGCTTAAGGTCACTAATCTTAAATGTTCCATTAATCTTTTACCTGCTTATTAGTGAATGACATGATTAATCTTAAGGGAAACATCTGCATAAGAGTATAATCTTAAATTACGTATTCCATCATGTTTATGTCTTATGTATTGTATTATTATTAATGATATTAACCCGATGAATTAACATTATAATATAGCTTTCCACTTTTAGAAGTTTCAAGTTACGAAATGCTTACATTCATATTCATATTTCTTTGTATGTGTATATAGTAAAGGTATATCTTACCGCTAGGTGATACGCGTAAATCGTAATAAAATTCCTCATAACTTTGCATGCATTATTCGCATTAACATGTTAAGACCAATAAGTTATAATCTACAAATATCATTTATGCATAAAGCATGATGCATTAAATTTTGCATTTCTAATCATGTTCTTTCATAACCAGTTATAATGCGTAAGGAAATTACATAAATTGATTTAATTACACGATGTCGAACCAAAAAAATCATATTTCTTACCTCGGTGGCGTGGTGCTCGTGCACACGGCGTGGCGGCATACTTCACAAGGTTGAAATGAAAATTACACAAGGCTTCACCGATCTACCACCAAGCGTAAGCAACTTTAATCGGAAACCTACAACAATCAATATGTGAGAGTAATAAATCTAGGGATTATTTCTTCTCTCTAAGGTTTGATAAGAAACTAATGAAACTTCTTTTAACCGATGGATGAAAACAGACAGGATTGAAATGACGAACGGATAAACAAAAATGGTTTTTACCTCTTCCCCAACAGTTGGAGGTTGCAAAAGGAACGGGTGGTTCTCTGGCTCTCTACACAAGGAAAATCTGAATTCTTGACTCCTGAAATCGATCATAAAAGGGAGGAGAAACCATGAATCTCACAGGAAACTCACTGGAAGGGATGATTCGGCCCTTACCTGAAAAAAGGCAAAAGGGGGAGGTTGATCGTGAGAAAGGGCGCTCGATTGACCGTCTAGAGCAGGGGAGAAGGCGACACGTTACCGGTTGTCATCGACTTCGACAGAGAAAGCCGTTGCAGGCACTGTTCCGTCGACCAAATGGAACGAGAGAGGGAGTCTGCGAGAGGCGCGCAACCTGTGATTTGGTTTCAAATTCTGGCGTGCAGCAGAGAGTCGTGATCCATGATATTACTAAGAGTGGTGAGGTCGTAAGCTAAAAGAATATAACCGAAATTTCTCAATGAGGGGTGGGTCAAGCAATGATGCGCATATTATAAAAATGTCATTATGCATTTAAACTTTATTATATCAACAATGAACGCTCCCGAAAATCCCCAATTCGTGCCTAATTAAAATTCATAAACTTATTTTATTAATTAATTGACCATTATGAAATTACAACACAGGAGTACCTCATTTGACAATTGTGATGCTAGTATTAACTTTGTTCTGACCCTGAATTTTAAAAAATAACAATTAAAATTTCGGATGTTAGATTCGTAATAAAAACACGCCTCTGAGCATGAGGGTCAGCCTAGTCCTCATAAGGTTGATGAATATGCACAAAACAGATATACCCAAAAATATGATGTGGCAGATGAATCGTATGAACCATGCAGTGGGTGGAGAGTTTGGCTATAAAGTATAACCAAGACCTATGGATGGAAGACGATTGATAAGATGAGCCATAGTTAGCAGAGCATTACCTCAATACGATTTTGGATGATGCATGGTAATGAGTAAGCAGTGAATAACTTCAAGGAGGTGTTTGTTTTTCCATTCTATTACTCCATTTTACATGTAGTTTGACAGATAATACCATGATCAACAATGTAAGACTCAAATACTCCACGACCATCATAATCCCCTCCATTATCACTACGAAGCATGTGAATGGTGCTTTTGAATTGATTTATCACCATAGTGTAACAAACCAAAGAAAACCATTTAAAAAAAATGGGTGATGGACCTAAACATCAGAATGTGCAACATCAAACAGAAGAAAGCTAAGAGGAGAAGCATGAGAAAAAAATATAACGAACATGCTTAGAGAGTTCATAGATATCACATGAAAACAACTTAATTGCAAAAAATAAAGGAAATAACTTCTGAAGATAGATGGGTGACGGTGCTTTTGAATTGATTTATCACCACAGGGTACAAAACAGCGAAAACCATTTAAGAATAAACCGGGGGATAGACCTAAACATCAGAATGTGCAACATCAAATAGAAGAAAGCTAAGAATAGAAACATGAGAAAAACTATAACGAACATGCTTAGAGAGTTCATAGATATCACATGAAAACAACTTAATTGCAAAAATAAAGGAAGGAAATAACTTTTGAAGATAGATGGGTGACGGAAGTCCAAGACGCTAATGCCAACATCGAATATCCTCACAGTGGGATAGTAACTCGTGGTATATGAAAGAGCATGGGAAGGAAACTTCTAATCCAAAAATACAGGCCCGCGAATCCTACCACTCTCAATGTTCTGCATATACCCAAACGCAAAACACAAGAATCAAGATAAAAAATTTACTGAGTAATTCAAGAATCTTGTAATATTACTAATAGAGAGTAAATTAAGAGGAAAAGCAGAAACATGTTGTGTGTAACCCGTATTCTGCAAGAAGTCAGAGAAGCAAACATGGGGAATGGTTGAACCAAGACATAAGGAAGTCATTAGGCAGAACTCGTAAGGACCTCGCAAGGTCCTCACATGCATCACGTCAACAACTTAGTGATTTTAGGCAAGGTGGGGCGAGCTTGTGGACGAGTTCAAAGACCTCTAACAGGGGTGGACCCCACCTTCTGATAACAGAACACCTCCCACCTCAGTTACCTATAAATACAACCTCGGATGATAGGTGGAAGGCAGAGATAACAAGTTCTTGAGGAACTCACATAAGTTTTCTTGCAAGCTCGTGTGCCTTCCCACGACGATGCACAACATTTGGTTTAAGAAGGGGAGTTCCTTACACTCATGGGTAAGTGGTGGGTCCTCCTATTTGTAGCCCATCTGATTCGTTTTGAAGAAGAAAATCTCGAGTCCTTTTCCTTCTCGTATTAAGCTCGTGGCAGACTTTAGCGAGCAAGAATACCTTCAATATCTGAGTCCGAACTTTGGAGTCGAGTTCTCAGCCCAAGCATGCATGATAGTGGTAAGAGAGATAGTGGGAGTCGGGAGAGCAAAGAAATTGGCCCTTACCGGCAACAAGGAATAAGGACCCATTAGCATAAATGACTTTTGACACGACCGGACAAAGGGGTGGAGGAAACAAAACCTGAATATGATTGGTAATACCTCATTCAATGATCCATTCAGATGAAGATGTGGAAACAGTATTCACATTGGTTATACCTAGAGGTGCAAAAAAGTTCGAGTCGAATGTCCAGTTCGGGTCAGCTTGGTTAGGCCCCGGCCTAGGGAGCCTCACCAGGTCCGCTTCTTTTGCATGGGCCCGGCCTGCAGCCCGGCCTGAGCTGGTCCCAGGCCTGCCTAGGCACTAGGCTTTAATGGTGTCCAGTTTGCAAAAGGCGCTACCCAGAAATAGTTGGGTAGCACCCAGCTATAAATCTGGGCAAGCAGTCCAACTATAATGTTGGGCGGCCTCTGGCTACCTGGCCTATCCTCGCCAGATCTGGGTATGGAGGCCCAAATAGGTCCCCCCCCCACACATTTTTAAGGGGGCCCGGCCTGGGGAGGTTTGACCTGGACGCGGCCTGTGCCCAACAACAATAAAGCCCAGGCCCAGAGGGACTGAACCCGGCCTAAGGCCGCCGGGTTTATTTGCATGCCTGGGTATACCTAAAGTGGCAAAGGCAGTGAAGGAGACATCAATAGAGGAATCACTCTGAGATTGTAGAAGATGTTTGAGAGCATCAAGCTCAGTAGGATGAGTTGCAACCGAGGAGCGTGCACCTGACTGACTATTGCAACCACGTTCTAGGGCACGACCACCCCAACTTGTTCCCCTACCAGGTGGGGCAATGTGAGGATGTAGTCTAAAACAAGATTGACAAAGATGGTCATTCCTTCCGCAATAATCGAATACAAGAACATAAGTGTTTGGTGTTCCACGACCGAAGCTGGTAAGAACATAACAATCTATAGCAACAGTAGAAATCAGAGATCTCTGTCGATCCACGTCACTCAAGAGCATACTGAATGTCTATCGGAGTGAGGAAACTGGAGAGCAATGCAGGACGTGAGTGCACATAGTATCAAATTCCATGTTTTACTCCATCAATAACACATTGACTCTGAATCGATCTTTCTGCTTTCATAATTTAACTGCATATACAATGCATACATGAGTGAAATCCTTAAAATATTCCAATTCTTAATACAACCTTTCAAAATCAGAGAAGAGGAAACAGACATGGATGTTGCTTCAGTTCAACAACTCCACAAGTTCATACATATGGGTTGAGCTTCTAATCTAAGAGTGTGTTTCACATAGATGATCCAGATCTCATAGGCAAAGTCCATAAGCATATAGCTTCGATAAACAGAGAATGAAAAAAAAGTGGAGAAGCCATGAAGCCACCGATGAGTTATCTAAATCCTACTTTCTCCATGAGGGATCAATCTTTGTGGCACAAACAATGTCCCATCAATGTATCTATATAACTGATGGCTGCATATTGCATGTTAAGTTGTTCGTGATCATTCAAGATAGTACCATCTAGCGACACAATTGTGATCTTCATAGATCCAGAGTTGCCATGAGCCCTCAGAAGGCCACTCAACTGTGACACCTAAATACTGGAAAGATGAGAAGAGCGGCACTAAGGAATCCAAGAAGAACAAGAAGGTTAGGGCAATCACCTCAAACATCTAACACGGCCTAGAATTTCTCTTGCAAGAGAGGGATTTCATAAGACAGCTCTGACAGCCGCCTAAGTAGAGGGAGTAATCAAAAACCCTAGGTGAGAAAAAATAGGGCTTCTAGAAGACTAATTGAAGAGAAATTAGCAGGAAGATCGGTCTTGTTCTGGAGTGGTCTTCCAAGGCTGAAAAAGGAATGAAAATTGTCGGCGAGTCCTAATGCAGAAGAAGATGAAGTGGTGAAGTAATCGCCGAGGGCCTAGGATACCCTCGAGAGGTTACTTGGGGAAAGCAACGGCCCTGAAGAGGTTTTCGAGGGCCTAGGATGCCCCTGACAAGAGTGCCTAATGCGAACAGAGATGCAGAGATCTAATCGAGCACGGTCAAGAAACGGGAATGGGATTGGGACGCAGAGTTATTCCTCGGCTCTAATATCAAGTATAGAATAGGAAAATTAGATTAGTCACTAACTTCTACGCATACATTTATATGGGATAGGAAGGGAACAAATTATATAAATGTCATTAAATTGAAAAATAAACTAATATCTCTAATATAACACAAGACTTGATATATTTATTCAATTATCTCAGCTTCCCCGCTTTAGTTTTCTCCTTAGCTTAATTAGGATTTGTATTATTATGTTCTTTGTATCATATCCTCTAGTTACAAATCTATGTCCTGCTTCCACGCCTGATACTTCTCAAATCCCCTTTAATTTTAAACCTTATCCAATCCAAATTACCACAATCAATTACGTAGTCATAATTGTTGGGATAATTCTTATGTTGATCTCAGTAGGTTCAAATGTACATCTGAGAAAAAGGCAAATTTGGCTACTCTACAGGAGATGATCGGGCTCCGTAAAATGCAGATACAACCTACGCAACCTGCAATGTTGAAAAAAGTAATGGTAATGACTTGGCCTTTAAAAAATCTATGGAGTACATCATGCACACTCTCTAAAATGCGCGTTGACAAAAAGCCTCATGCATTGAATATTTGTTTTTTATAAAAAAAATAAGATCGTTCTGAATTGAACATCTGGGAAGTAAAGCGTACTTAACAGAGTGGGAATTACCAAATCAGATTCTTAGGATTTACTTAAATTAGAGTAAAAACAACATAATGGTAAATGAAAAGAAAATTCATAAATTCAAAATTAGGATTATGAAAATACGATGATGAATGTGAAGACAAAAAACAGTTAGCTGGAAAACCTTTCGAAGTTAAATTACACCGAAAAGGCATGGAGAAGTATGTGAAAACAAGAAACATGAGCAAAGCATTCAAAATCTGGCAAAAAGAAATATATTTATTTACATAGAAGAATAGCTAAGTGCGGTCCTCTTTTGCCAATTTACAGCATATTCTTTTTAAGGCCTTAACATTTGTCCCATTGTAACACTTCAGAGATATTTCGTTATCTTTTATTTATAGAATTACAACAAAACATAAAGCTCCAGCAATAAATAAACTCAAACAATCACTAAAAACCAATTATCATTGGAAAACATACCTGACCTCCTAAATCCCACAATACAAGTTTAGCATTTGAAACTTCAATACGACCAATGTTAAGCCCAACTGTTGGCACAATACGATCAGGTGGAAGACCTTCTGAGTTTAAGTATATAGCCTTCAATTTTTCTAGCAAAGACTGGATGTTTGGAAGAATGTTTATCAGTGCAAGCTCAATGCCAAGTAAAATACTTATGAAGCATAGATGTGTGCTTTATCAGTAAGGCATACAGGAGTAAGAAGTAACAGATGCAGTGTGCAAATATACTGCATTAACTTCCATGAATGGTGCAAGACAGAATAATTAGAACAACATTTATCTATCTTTATATAAGGTGGACTTGTATGCAGTAAAACCCTCTTTTTCCCTGCCTATTCAGGTATATCATGTGATCTCCGCAGCAACGGTGAAGTTAACAAAATAAAAATGACTTATTCGTCGCTAACTTCGTTGTCAGCTTCACATTCTTGATCGACTCCCTAAACCACCAAATTCGATTGTGGTCTCCAGAGCAGTGTTCTTTGGCTTCGTCACCTTAGCGGACGCTGATGGTTTAATTTTGCGAGCACTGCCTTTCTCTTAGGCTTGGTATGCGTCACAGGCTTTGCCATGTCATCTTTTTATACTTGACAACCGTCTTTGTTTTATCCTTTGTTGCAGGCTTCGTCTTAGGCATTCCTACACCAATCCTAGACAGCAGAAGATGACTTGTCCTTCTCTGGTGCAACAGTGCCAGCTGTCAGTTCATAGAAGTTCATCCTATAAACTCGGGAAGCTTTATAACGGCGACGAGCATGCGGAGATGGAAGAGGTCCATACGAAGCGGTTCTTGAAAATAGGGGAACATCCAAGAGGTGAACATTAGTTTTTGGCATTACGTTGTGTGTATGTTTCTTTTGCTTTGCTTTTTTCCTCACTTTTGATGCATTATTTAAACTACCTAATTCTGGATTTGGGATACACTTTTACTTTGATTATAGTAGTATAGATGATAATTAAAACATCATCTGCATTTTTTGAATCTCATTATCTATCCATCTATCTTAAATTTATTTTTCAAATCCCAGAGTTTTTTTTACTATCAATATGAAATGATGATACATCTGCACATCTTTTGTTGCAGAGTTTATGTGATCCACGGGCATTCCTTGATGTCTTCTCTAGTACAGCAAGTTAGCTTTATCAGTGGGTCACCATATTTTAAAGCGGTATATTTTTCATGTTGTTTGTATGAAGCTCTATTTTTTTCAAGAAAAATATAGTTTCAGATTATTTTAGAAACATAAAATTTTATAAATTTTATTTTATATTCTAGATACCTTATGGGGTTCCTGTTGCATAAAAATCACTAGTGGACAATTATTGTATCAAATAAATATACATAATCTAATGAAACAATAGACACGCACACACACTATCTAATTAATACAATTGTATTACATAAATAAAATTTACCGAGTCACGTGTATTTACTGAAAGTAGTGGGGCTGCTGGTACTCGACGTGAGTGAGATAAAAATCGTGGGCATGGTGGATCTCTATCACAACCTGGACAGACTATATTTTTTCACTGCCAGAAACTAGGTCATCTTATTGAGAGATGATTTATCATGCATGCTCATCTCAGACCTCTCCAAGCTCACAATACTTCTGTGGAGTTCACTAGTACTGATCAGGATCATCACTGTACTGATCTTTCTGAGTTTTGTGCATTCCACACGTCACAACACTCTGGCCATCATCAAGGACCTCTTGTCTCCTCAACATCTATCGTGTGCTACCTCCATTGCACCAATAGGTATATCAAATGTTACATCTCTCATTGCTAGCATTGCAACCATCACTTCCTTGGCTACTGGTTGGATCATGGACTTCGGTGCTAATGATCATATGGCAGGTGTGTTATACCATTTACTACTCACCATTTACTAAGCATACCTGACGCAGGACGAATCTATAGGCGGCGGATAAACCGTAACCTAACCCTACATGCTATGCAAATCCAACGACGTGAATCCAAATTAGATAATAAATTTAAACATCCCACGCGCAACTAATTCACGGCAAGGCAAAATATTTTATTAAGGCGAAACAAGCTTAGGCTTCCCTCCGCGTGGAGGGCCAAAGCAAGAGCGCGCGGCGAATAATTCCTTCATGCAGTTAGAGATTTATCCAGGCACAAATAACTAGAGTAAAATGGACATCCAAACAAGCATAAGATTACCACAATGCAACAATGTTTTAACACCTTCAACCAATACAAAACATAACACAAATCTGAAATAAACTAGGGCTGCAATAATTTTAAATAAATCTGAACTTTGGAGAGGGGAGGAGGTTTTCCGGGTGGTGGAGGACTACATCGGGTAAAGGGGAGGTGGTTCCACGGGAGGGGAGGTGTTGGTGGCAAATATGGAAGGTTAGGGGATGGGTATGAGCGATGCGGGGCGGGATCTGGACTGTTCTGTCCAGATCTGGACAGATCTGCGATCTGGGGTGAAGAGGCTGTTGGAGGGTGGATCCACGTGGGAAAAAGGGGGAGGAAACGGGGCTGAGGGCAGCGGGGAACAGGGGCGTACGGGGCTGGGGTAGTAGGGGGGAGTTAGGGCTGATGGTGGCCGGCGGATTGGGGGCGGACGGCAGCAGGGAGAGGGGCTGTCGGGTGGCTGTTTGGTGTACAGGGTGTGTGCGGCGGCTGCTGGGAGTAATGGAGGACGCGGCTGCAGGGATGGCTGGATAGGGGCGGCTGTAGTGGCTGGGGGAAGGGAAAACAAGGAGGGAAAAGATACTTACCCAAGGAGTCGTCACCAAGGGAGCTCCACGGAGACGGCACCGTGGAGGAGATCACCGGAATGAAGGAAGAAGAGTCTCCACACATTCAGCAATGAAAATTCCAGCAGCCCTAAAGATCTATTTATAAGAAAAACAATATTAGGGCAACCAAAATCGACGGCTATGATTGGCCGGCGGTTCCGATGCCATAACTACATGAAATAAAACTCAAAATACAAAATGTTATATATGAAATCGACTCGCAACACGAATCCGAACGCATCCACGGAGTCGGATCGTCGATCCGGGCGCGCCATATATGGTAAGTCGCCAAATCAGCCCCGAATGGGCCCAAAGCTCGTCCTCGCCTATGCTCCGCATCAATCTCCCCGGCTTGAAAGAATTCATCTCCCGATGAATAGGGGTCAGAATTCTCTCGCCGCATGCCAGGTAAAACTCGAAGAAGCCCGCCAGAGGTCGTCCAAGTGTCGTCGTTGAAAAGTGGCCTCGCCAACCAACTCCTCCAGACTGAAAAATTTTCATCCCCGATGAGTGGAGACGGACGTACGGAAGTCGAAGTCCGGGGGCGAATCGATCAAGCTCATCTCTCAACACACTAGTAGAAGGATCCGGTGGGGTCTGAGGTACCAATGGTGAAGCCGTTGGGGACAAAATCCCGGGTAAGTAAAGGTCAGAGGTGGGCTGAGAGCGGGGCAATGAATGTGGTGTCAATGACTCGGGGGTGGACTGAGTGGTGGGTGGTAAAAACGGTGGTAGAGGCTCGGGAAGGCCGCCAAGACGTGGGCCCGAATACTCGTGAGGTGCAAAGGATGGCGTCAGGTCCTCGACATTGAACACAGTATGGGTACCCATGCTCGCGGGGATGTCCAGCTCATAAGCATTTGTCCAGATGCGTCTCAGGACCAAGTAGGGACCCATTCGCCTAACGCTCAAATTTTTAGCAAGCCTCGCACGGAGCCTCACAACGCAGATTCTCACCATCACCTGCTCGCCTTCATGAAGTATCTGCGCTTGCCAGTGAGCATCCGTATGTGATTTATAAAATTTATTATCATTATGGATTCTTCGTCGGACCGACTCATGACAAACAAGCAAACGATGAACAGACATCTCAACAGACTCATGCAAATGATGACGAAACAACTCAACAGACTCATGCAAATGATGACGAAACGACTCAACAAACTCATACAAATGACGCAAATGAAACATTACTGACACAACATGCTTTCTATGGGAAAATCTAATAATGACATGAAAATCTACTAAAGGAGGTGGCCTATCAGGAGGCTCTCTCGGGGGAGTGTAGAAAAACTCATCTCGTGTGAGACGAGTGCTTAGACGATCGAGAGAGACAACTATACTCAAATACGCGCTCGTAAAGATCCAAGTGTCTCTCAGGGAACGTGACACATCAGGGGGCTCACCAGGAGGTGTGTAAGAAAATTCATCTCGAATGCGACGACCGCTTAAGTGAAAATCGTGTGCACTGACTGGAAGACGTGGCTCTATAATATAGTGAGTGTCCCCGAAAAGAAAGAGCTCGTCTCGTGGGTCAGCAGGTGGTGCATCCCAAAAATCAGTGAGAGTGCGGTGTATCAGCAGGTGGTGCTCTAAATATTGGATGCTCCTCACAATATCCATCCTCTGGGGTGGGGTCAGGGACGATAATGGAAGAGGCTTCCATAAATTGATACTCATACAAGCGGGGCTCACCTGAATCTCATCTTCACAAGGATGTGGTGGATCATCAGGAGGCTCAACTGGGGGCTCGTCATGGAACTCGTCACTAGGTTTAAGGTCCTCCAGATGAGTACCAACATAAGAGGTAGTGTCCCCGTGAATGGATGACATAGCCACTATGAGATCAACACCAGACTCAGGTCTCTCGGTCGGGATATGACTCAGGGTAATGACAATGGGAGAGCGACATAGATCTACGCTCGAGAATGGGTCCGTGGGTGCGGTGTCAAGACGTGAGTCCAGGGGGGTAGGGGTGCTAATCAACCTATGACATGCCAGAGGTGGTGGTGTGGGTGAGGGGCATGACACTATAGGCTCAGGAGGTCGCTCAGGCTCACACTCAGTCGGGGTCGCGTGAGACGAGTCAGAAACAAGAGATATGTCACTCACTGGGCTAAGCACCTCACTGGGGTAAGAGCAATCTGCATCAGGTATCACTTCTGCCATGTCTGACGGAACAATGGTAGGCAGAGTGGTGTCCTCGGTGTGGGAGGGGCTCGTATTACGGAGGTCAAAGTGAGTATCCAACCGACCAGCTCTTACGGATCTCAAAGACTGTTCGTAACGAAGGGCAAGCTGATAGGTCTGCTCGAGGGACTTCGAGCTATGATAAACCACCTCAGTACGAATGTCTGATCGAAGGCCAGACCGAAATCTGCAAGAGGTCATGGTTGGGTCCTCTCGGATATCGCTCCTCACAACTAACTCATCAAAGCGATCCATGTACTCAGCGACGGACATGGATCCTTGCTGAAGGGAAAATAATTGGTCGAGCAAGCGACTCCGATACGACGAAGGCAGATACCTCTGACACAATGTACGCTTCATGTCCACCCAACTAGTGATGCGATGTAGACGGTCTCGCTCGCGTGTCCTCTCAACGCTAGCCCAATATGCTCTCGCCTGATCTAAAAGTCTAAGTATCGCAAACTTGACGCGACGCTCACCGAATAACTCAAAATCATCGAGATAATACTCCATATCCACGAGCCAGTAACTGAAAGACTCGGGACACGATGAGCCGTCAAAGAAAGGGGCAGCAATACGAAACTGACTCTCAAGATCTCTCTCGGAACGACGATCGTCATAATAATCATTCCTAAGGTAACCGAGTCGTGTCGTAGGATCGACACGATCCGCTCGCGTGTACAGATAAGAACGACGACAACCATCATACTGATCGTCTCTAATGTAGTGGTCTCGTGTCGGTGGGTCAACACGATCTCTAAAAGTGATGTGCTGCAATCGAGAATAATCGTCGTAGTAATGTGAAGATCTCCCTGAAGGGGCTCTGTGAGAGCGGGTGCTAATGGACTCGAGACCTCTAAAGTGAGGGGAGGAATAATCGTGATAATCGTGACACCTAGACATAATGAAAAACCTATAGACTCTACGACTGCGTATCAAAAAGAGTGCGTAACCTCGCTCTGATACCAATTGACGCAGGACGAATCTATAGGCGGCGGATAAACCGTAACCTAACCCTACATGCTATGCAAATCCAACGGCGTGAATCCAAATTAGATAATAAATTTAAACATCCCACGCGCAACTAATTCACGGCAAGGCAAAATATTTTATTAAGGCGAAACAAGCTTAGGCTTCCCTCCGCGTGAAGGGCCAAAGCAAGAGCGCGCAGTGAATAATTCCTTCCTGCAGTTAGAGATTTATCTAGGCACAAATAACTAGAGTAAAATGGACATACAAACAAGCATAAGATTACCACAATGCAACAATGTCTTAACACCTTCAACCAATACAAAACATAACACAAATCTGAAATAAACTAGGGCTGCAATAATTTTAAATAAATCTGAACTTTGGAGAGGGGAGGAGGTTTTCCGGGTGGTGGATGACTAGATCGGGTAAAGGGGAGGTGGTTCCACGGGAGGGGAGGTGTTGGTGGCAAATATGGAAGGTTAGGGGATGGGTATGAGCGATGCGGGGCGGGATCTGGACTGTTCTGTCCAGATCTGGACAGATCTGCGATCTGGGGTGAAGGGGCTGTTGGAGGGTGGATCCAAGTGGGAAAAGGGGGAGGAAACGGGGCTGAGGGCAGCAGGGAACAGGGGCGTACGGGGCTGGGGTAGTAGGGGGGAGTTAGGGCTGATGGTGGCCGGCGGATTGGGGGCGGACGGCAGCAGTGAGGGGGGCTGTCGGGTGGCTGTTTGGTGTACAGGGTGTGTGCGGCGGCTGCTGGGAGTAATGGAGGGCGCGGCTGCAGGGATGGCTGGATAGGGGCGGCTGTAGTGGCTGGGGGAAGGGAAAACAAGGAGGGAAAAGATACTTACCCAAGGAGTCGTCACCAAGGGGGCTCCACGGAGTCGGCACCGTGGAGGAGATCACCGGAATGAAGGAAGAAGAGTCTCCACACATTCAGCAATGAAAATTCCAGCAGCCCTAAAGATCTTTTTATAAGAAAAACAATATTAGGGCAACCGAAATCGACGGCTATGATTGGCCGGCAGTTCCAATGTCATAACTACATGAAATAAAACTCAAAATACATAATGTTATATATGAAATCGACTCGCAACACGAATCCGAACGCATCCACGGAGTCGGATCGTCGATCCGAGCGCGCCATATATGGTAAGTCGCCAAATCAGCCCCGAATGGGCCCAAAGCTAGTCCTCGCCTTTGCTCCGCATCAATACCCCTGTGTGTATGGCAGATGGTTCATTGACTGCCATTCGGAGGTGGGGCGCTTGTTTTCTATCTCCCAATATCCTGCATGTTGTTAATTTACCTAATAATTTATTATTTGTCAGTGCATTGACTCGTGTCGTGAATTGTAGTGTAACCCTTTTCCTACTAGTTGCCATTTGCAGGACCAACGTGGGAAGAAGATTTTTGGCAGGGCTAGCGAGATTAGCGGTTGTATTACTTTGAAGCATCAGATGTTACTCCTCATCCACAAATCCCTCCTGAAACTCCCTCCTCTTTTACTGCTTTACATATCTTGTCTTATGTTACCTAGGATGATATTATTTAAAGGCATGCTCGTTTAGGACACGTGAACTTTGATGTTCTTTGTACTTTTTTCCTATTTTCAAAACTAGTTTTCTAGATTTTGTGTTACATTGCGGTGTTTGTTATCACACAAAACATATTATCCTTCGAGCAATTCTCATAGTACTCGTGTGTTTGAACTCGTGCATCCTGGTATTTGGAGACCACCTGTTATTTGTATGGATGGTATCAATATTATGCTACATTTATTGATGATTTCTCTCAAATGACATAGGTTTTTCTCCTTAAGTCACGTGATGAGGTCATTTGATATTTAATTTTTTTTCATGCTATGATTAAAACTCAAAACCAGCCAGTCCCAAGCCTGGATGAAAAATGGTGAGGGTTGTGTTAGGTAGACGGCCAGCGTAAAATTTAGTCACTCTTATGAATATGGATCTTTTGAGAAATTGTGCTAAAGCTAGGTTGTTCCTCATAAGGAACGCATCGTATAGTTCGAATGCGGCGTCTTGGCAAGGACCGGTACATCTCCAGGACTTGGGTGTAGTGTTAAATAGGCAAGAGTCTTCGTCGTATGGTCTGAATACGGCGTTTTGGCAAGGACCGCTGCACCTCCAAGAGGACTTGGGTGTACTGTTAAATATGCAAGAGCCCTCACATATTAGGCATCCACATATTAGACGTCCTAGAAAAGTAGATCGTAGGATTTGTGATCGACTTAGGTTTGGAAGATGGAATATAGGTACGCTAACGGAAAAAGCGATGGAAGTAGTGGACACAAAGATTAGGAGAAAGATAAATATGTTATGTCTGCAAGAGACTAAATGGGTGGGTGAAAAAACTAAATTTCTAAATAATTCAGGTTTTAAATTATGGTACACAGGAAAAAATAAAACAAGCAATGGAGTATGTATTATTGTAGATACTACTTGAAGGGATGGAGTTGTTGGGGTAAGCAGAAAAGGTGATAGAATCTTAGCTCTTAAATTAATCGTAGGAAAGGAACTATTAATGTAATTAGTGTTTGTGCCACAAGTAGGATTAAGTGAAGCTATTAAAGTACAATTTTGGGAAAACTTAGATGATTTGATAAGAGAAATCTCACAAAGCGAAAAAAAATTTATTTGAGGAGACTTAAATAGACATGTAGGGAAGAAAAATACGGATTATACAGATGTTCATGGAGGATTTGGGTATGGAGAAAGAAATGAAGAAGGAAGAAATATTCTAGACTTTGTCATAGCACATGAGCTAATTGTAACGAATATGTTCTACATGAAGAGGAAAGAACACTTAATTACGTTCAAGAGCAGACAAAATAAGTCACAAATTGAATATTTTTTTACTCGCAAAATGGATAAAAAGATTTGTAAGAATTGCAAAGTCATACCAGGAGAAAGTTTGACAACACAACAAAGGCTAGTGGTGTTGGATGTGCAAATTAAATATAGTAACTTTAAGAGAAAGACAAAAGTGTTGCCAAAAATTCGGCGGTGGAACTTGAAGAAAGAAAAACAGGTTGCTTTCAAGGCAGCAATTTTAGAACAACTAGTTGATGATCCTTATGTTGATCCTAGTGTCATATGGGAAGTTAGGTCTTCTCATTTAAGGATAAGTGGAAAGAACATACTTAGAGAGTCAAAAGGTCGTGCGCCCACACAAAAAGAATCTTGGTGGTGGAAAAAGGAAGTGCAAGACAAAGTGAGGGCAAAGAGGGTCAGCTACAAAATATTATATGTTTGTAGGAATGATAAAAACTTGACAAAGTATAAAGTCGCCAAAAAAACTAAAAATGCAGTAAGAAAAACAAGAAGTCAAACTTATTAAGAATTTTACAAACGACTAGATACCAAAGATGGAGAGCGTGATATATATAAAATTGCTCGAGCTAGAGAGAGGAAGACAAGAGATTTAAGCCAAGTTAAATGCATAAAAGATGAATCAGATACGGTTTTGACGGATGATGTGGCTATTAAGGAGTGATGGAAAAGATACTTTTATCAACTATACAATAAAGGAAAAGACAACGAACTGAACTTGGAAGAGTTAAGTAAATCGGAGGAGTATAGAAACATAACTTTTTATCGTAAAATTCAAACATCAGAGATAGATGACGCTCTAAAGAAGATGAAAAATGAAAAGGCGATTGGGCCAGACGATATACCCATTGAAGTATGGAAATGCTTAGGGAGGGAAGAAATTTTATGGCTTACAAGTTTCTTCAATAAGATACTAAAGACGAAGAGGATGTCAGACCAATGGAGAGAGTATTTTGGTACTTTTGTATAAGAACAAAGGAGATACAAAATTGTGTCAAGTACAAGGGAATTAAATTAATGAGTCATACTACGAAATTATAGGAACGAGTAATAGAGAGAAGAGTTAGACGAGAGACTAGCATCTCAGAGAATCAATTTGGATTCATGTCAGGGAGGTCAACCATGGAAGATATACATCTCTTGAGGAGACTTATTGATAACTATCGGGAAAGACAAAAAGATTTGCATATGTTGTTTACCGATCTGGAGAAGGCTTATGAAAGGGTTCCAAGAGAGGTCTTGTGGAGAGTCTTAAAAAAGAAAGGTGTAAATGTATCATACATTGACGTAATCAAAGATATGTATACAAATTTAGTGACCAGGGTGAGGACATCTGGATCACAGGAATTCCCTGTCGATGTTAGCTTACATCAAGGGTCAGTTTTAAGCCCTTATCTTAGATGAGCACGCCGGACATATCCAACAAGCAACACCTTGGTGTTGATTATTTGCATATGATATTGTTTTGGTCGATGAGACGCGCGAGGGTGTAAACGCGAAACTTGAATCTTGGCGAGACACTTTAGAAAAGAAGGGTTTTAGGTTGAGCAGGACAAAGACGGAGTATATAAAACTTAAATTTAGTAGTGCTAGAAGGTCGAATGACTCCGCCATTAAATTGGGTGACCAAGATATTTCCCGCAGTGAGTGCTTTAAATATCTGGGATCGATAATTCAAAAAGATGGAGGTGTAAATAAAGATGTGATACATATAATTCAAGCAGGTTGGTTGAAGTGGAGAGGCGCGCCTGGGATCTTATGTGATCGTAAAGTACCATTAAAACTTAAAGGCAAGTTTTAACGTACTGCAATTACGCCAGCAATGCTCTACGGTTCCGAGTGTTGGGCAGTGAATGGTGTACATGAGCAAAAAATGGGAGTTGCGGAGATGAGAATGCTTAGGTGGATGTGTGGTCACACGAGACTGGATAAAATTAGGAATGAATGTATCAGGGATAAGACAGGAGTGACGCCAATTGTAGAGAAGATGCGAGAAGCTCGTTTAAGATGGTTTGGACATGTACATAGGAGACCATTAGAGGCACCTGTTAGGCGTTGTGAAAGTTTAGTCACTAGACATGTTAAATGAGGGAGGGGTGGACCAAAAAAGACTTTGAATGAAACTATAAGGAAAGATATGATGTACTTAGGCATTAGTGAGGCTATGATTAAAGATAGGGCACAATGACGACAAAGGATCCATATAGCCGACCCCACTATGGTGGGATAAAGGCTTGAGTGTTGTTGTTGTTGTCGTATGATTAAAACTCAATTTCAAGCTCATGTTAAAATTCTTCGCACTGAAAATGACAAAGAATAACTTTCTTCTCAGTTTGAAGCTTATCTGCAAGATCACGAAATTATTAGACATGTCTTGTATGCGCCCCAATACAATAGTATTGTCAGGCGGAAAAACCAACATCTCATGGGAACCACCAGTTCCCTTCTAGCTTACCATAGTGTTCCTCTGTCATTCTGGTCCTTTGTTGTTCTTACAAGTTGCTGTATCAATAGCAGGTTGCCTACATAGGTTCTAGGTGGCCTTTACCCTCTGTCCATCTTGCATCCTACTATCCCACACTTTCTCTTTATTTTTTACATATGTTTGGGCATGTTCATGATACACAAACATCGTGACATAAGTTAAATGATAACTCTCTACGTTGTATCTTCGTAGGATACTTCAATCAGTCTAAAGTGTATGAATTTTATCATCCTGTCAGTCGTCGTCTTCCAATTAGTTGAGATGTGACTTTTCATGAGCTTGTTCCTTTTTCTTCTCCCTTGTCCTCTACTCATTCACTTGTTTTTGCTTACCATGCAGAAACTTGTTTAATCGCGTCCTTACTTACCATGCAAGACCCTCCCAATTATTCCTCTCTAGAGCCTACCTAGTAGCCCGGTGAGACTCCCCTTCTATGACACCAGAGGTAGCTTAGGCCTTTTCTATATTCGGCATCAACATCCTTCTAGGCCACCGACTCTCTCACTCTTCTTGCCAGAATCCTCCATCACAAGGCCAGATAAACCACTTCCTACCCATTGTTATGATATTTAGTTAAGTCTCATTTACTGACCCTTCCCTGCATCTTCCTATTGCCACTTGTAAGAGCATCCACAATTGTGTGACTGCACATTGCCAGGAACTCCCACTGGCTCAACTGCTCTTCTCACAGTTATTGATGATACTCCTTTACTTCGCATTGTGAGTTATGCTCTTGCTCATCCAGCTTGGAAGCATGCAATGTCTGAAGAGATGAAGCCAAACTTGGGACCTAGTTTCACTGCCCCGTGGAAAAAGATGATCACATGTCATTAGGTCTTCAATCTCAAGTATCACAATGATGGCATTGCCAACTGGTCGCTCGTGACGTAATTTAGTCAAATGGAGTGGGTTATCATGAGCCATTTGCTCATGTTGTTAAGCTTCCATTTGTTCGTGTTGTAATCGCTCTTGATGAATCTCTTCAGTGGTATCTTCATCAATTGAATGTCAAAAATATCTTTCTTCATAGGCTTCTGGATTAAGTCTATATGCCTCCACGCCGAGATGATAGATATCGTTCGCGCAATATTGGAGGAGTCGACTAGGTCAACAATTTTGGATCGTCGAATGGGCGATCGGAGACCATGATCACATCCGGCTTATTTCTGCATATTTTGATACATTTGCTTTATTTTTTGGAATTTTGTTTGGAGACTTTTGATGATCCTTACGGATGATCTGAGCCATCGAAGGCATTAGCCCTAATTCCCCTATATAGAATTACTTGTGCAGCCTAAAAGGGATCGAAAGTTTTTTTTAAGAGGAACTTCAGTCCGAGAGATGCCACGCCTCTCTCCAGCTTGGTGTGACGGCGAACGGCTCCCACCGCCTTCATCGTCGCCTGTCAGGCTCCCGCAACCCCTCTCTTTCAAAATCCCTTAGCCCTCGCTCCTAACAATCCATGATTCCCTCTCACCGCAGTTTGCTTAAACCTTCCCCGATCGAACTGCACCTAAGAATGAATATTTTAGCCGTTGGTTCTGTTCTCGCTCCCGACAACCATCGTCTACCCCCTTCAGCCCTTCGTCAGTTTACCCTAACCCTCAGTCACCTCCTTCCACATCCACAGCCATCATCACCTTCATCCCAACTTGTTGCTTCCCGCAACAACCCCTGTCCAGCCAACCACAGCTCTCACCTAGGACAGTCTCGCCTCCACCAATCCATTCCACCACTGTCGACGATAGTACAACCCCTCCCCTATCATCCCTCCTCCTTTCCTCATTAGCTTTCGGACAGCCACCACTACTTCGCCCAATTGCATCCACCACGTCGGCGACCACCGGATTTTCGTCCTTACACCGGTGGCTCAACTATTTTATGAAATCCATATTTATTTTCATTGTCTTACACTTGTACAAATATATCATGTTATTTAAAGTAATATTTTGCTTAATGTAATGTGATTGTTTCTCTTTTGGTAGACATGTAACACAAATTCGCCTTGTATTTAATTTCAATGCAATCTTAATTCCGTGTCATTATTATATGTTTGCTTACTTGAACTATTTGTGATCAACTGCGACCTTCGCGTGAAATTTTAAAGTTCGCTATTTAATTGTTTTATCTGTCATAAACAATCATGTGTGACAGACACATTTGCATCACTAGAATTGTGGTTAGAGGGTATTTTATTCATTGAATTGCATGCATGCTTTCACATCATTATAGGGTTGGTCATAGGTCCATTGTATTCATTGTATGCTCGCTTGCATTGCATTTAGTGTTAAGGTATTCTCCTTCGGTCACCTGTAGATTCGTCATGCGCCAATTGGTATTAGAGCTAGGTTCGGGCATTATTTTGATACGCAATCTTGAGTCTATAAGTTCCTTCATGTGTTATCGTCATTGCTCATATCCTTTATTTGAGATAACAGAGTTTGTTTATACTCGACCATGTAGAGCCTCACTTGTGAGATCATCATATTATTATGATGATTATTCCTATTCGCAGCACACTACTTGCATTGATCGTGTCGACCCTTCGACATGATTACACTATGCTAGAGACGATCACTATGATGATTATCACGTTCCCATCCCCGTGCATGTACAGACCGCGTTGAATCTTCGGCACTACTCGATTATCTTAGGGATGATTACTACTATGGTTATTAATCCGAGAATGACCTAAAGTATAGGTTTCGTAGTTTGGCACCATCATTTGACGATTCATCGAGTCATGAGTCCTTTAGTTATTGGCTCGTGGACATGGAATATTACCTAGATCATTTTGAGTTATTCGGTGATTGTGTGTTAGATTCGTGAAACATAGACTCCTTGATCAGGAGAAACTCACTAGGCTGGCATTGAGAGGATTCGTGAGTGAGATCGTCTTCTCCCCATCATGAGTTGGGTAGACATGAAGCGGAGATTATGCCTAAAGAATTTGTCAACATCATATAAAAATTACCTCCTTGAGCAATTACTCACTCTTCATCAAGGATCTAAGTCTGTTGCCAACTATATGACTAGCTTTAATGATTTAGTAGTGATGAGTGGTATCTGAGAGAAGCCTACTGCGACTGTTTCCCAATTTCTATATGGGTTTCAATCCGAGGTATATACTGAGTTGACCTATCACTGCATAGAGTCTATCGAGCAAGCATATCAACTCGCCCTTCACTACTAGCAGCCCTAGATCTGTAGCCCTAGAGATCTGCTAGAGCTACTCGAGTAGACTCGCACTCTGACCGCCCCATCATAAAGAGACCTCCACATCCCGAGGCTACCACCATGTATACTTATGTCCTTATGGATACGAAAGATGAGAAACTTGATATATAATTCTCTGACCCCAATAAGGTACTTTGTCCGGTTAGTGATCCGTCATTTGAGTCTGCCTCATACCATATGGGTCTGAAAGATAGTGGTGTGAGTGATCTGGTGATTCTAGACTTATATGTCCTTCTATTGTAACAATAGACCTTTCCCTTTCCCTGACCTCATGCATTGACTTAGTCGTGACCTCGACCATAGACTCGCCTTTGAGTCCACCTTAATTTGAGTGTCCTCATGCTATGGTGACGAGTCATGTCCTGAGTGAAGGTCAAGGATCTAGCATTGACTTTGTTGTGGGTGTCCCACTTATTTTCACGGACATTGCCATTATTATTGATAACTTTCTTCCGGAGGATCATCCTTCCATTGTTAACCACGGGCATGTTTGAGGACATACGGGCATGCTTGAGGATGCACGGGCGTGTGTTTGCTTTTGAACTAGGGGAGCACGGGCATGCGTTTGGACACACGTTCGTGTTTGTATGCGTACGTATGGACGCAGAGTTGTGCGGTCAACATTATATTTTCACATATAGCTCATATATCTTTGTCAATACTTTCTTCTTGCCCAAGTACCTCCATTAGCTCCAATATGCTCTAATATACTGAATTATTGTTTCCTTAGTGACAAAGAAATACAAAATAATGTATAAATCCATCTTTTATAACATAAAAACAGAGAAATTCAATGCAACCAAGAGTGAAAATGTGGAGAATAAATACCACTTATTTGATGTTATCATAGAAATCGTTCGAGCAACATTAAAGATGTCGACTGGTTCGTAATTTTGGATCGCCAGATGCGGATCGGAGACAGTGATCACGTCCAGCTTATTTTTCTACATTTTTTGATGTATTTGTTTTATTTATTTGGAATTGTACTTGGAGACTTAGGGTATATGATCCTTACGGACGATCTAAGCCGTCAGAGGCATTTGCCCTAATTCCTCCTTATATTGAGTTACTTGTGAAGCCTAGATGGGATCGAAAGTTTTTTGAGAAAAAAGAGGAAATTTGGTATGAGGTGTGTGACGCCTCTCTCCTACTCGGTGTGACGTCGAGCGGCTCCCACCGCCTTCATCGCCTCCTGCCAGGCTCCCGCAGCTCCACTCCCTTTCAAAACCCCTCAACCACCAACCACTGCTCCTAATAATCCCCGATTCCCTCTCACCACAGCCCACCTAATCCTGCACCGGTTGAATTGTGCATGGGACTGAAAATTTCTAATGTCAGCTCTATTCTCGTGCCTGACAACCACCGTCGATCCCCGTCAGCCCTTTGCAAGTTCCCCACCCCCTCAGCCGCTTCCGTCCACCTTCCCAGCCAATGTCACCTTCCTCCCAACCTGTTTCCCCACGCAGCAACCCATGTCCAGCCAACCACAACTTCTATGTCATGGAATTCATGCCTCCACCAGTCCATTCTCCTACCGTCGGCAGTAGTACAACCTCCCATTGCATCCTTCCTCATTTCCCCATTAACCTCCAGACAGCCACCACTACTTAGTCAAATTGCATCTGCCATGCTGACGGACACCAGATTTTGCCCTTACACCAACGGCTCCTCTATCTGGTAAGATTCACATTTACTTCCATTGTTTTACACTTTGTACGAATATATCATGTTATTTCAAGTATTTAATGTGATTGTTTCTTTTTCGGTAGACATATAACACATAATCGCTCAGTATTTAATTTTAGTGCAGTCTCAATTTCGTGTTATTATTATCTGCTTACTCAACTTGAACTATTTGTGATCAACTACAACCTTTGAGTGAAATTTTAAAGTTCGTTATTTAATTAATTTATCTGTCGGAAACAATCATGTGTGACTACACATTTGCATTGCATTAGGATTATGGTTAGCGGGTAATTTATTCATTGGATTGTGTGTATGCTTTCATGCCATTCTAGGGTTGGTCGTAGGTTCATTGCATTTGTCGTGTGCTCGCATGCATTGCATTTAGGGTTAGGGTATTTTCCTTCGGTCACCTATAGATTTGTCCTGCGAGTCTAGGTCTCCTACTTGCCAGGGGGAAGGAAAAGTATGTCATCTCTGAAAATTCATTTATGGGCTTAAGTAAGCCTCGAGCATGGTTTCAACAGTTTACTATAGTTATATGTGATATGAGATTCGCACAGTTGCAGCAAGATCATACTCTACTTACACATGCTACCAGGTGAACTATTCTTTTAGCATATGTGGATGATACTATTGTGACGGGTGATGATCACATGTTTAGTTCTCATGTGAAGAAAGTACTAGGTGCTTCCTTTTATATTAAAGTTATGGGCAACCTTTGATATTTTCTAGGTCTAGAGATCTCTAGATCACCAAAAGGAATCTTTGTGAATCAATGGAAGTATGTCTTAGATCTTTTATCAAATTCTGATGAAGTTACGTTAGGTTGCAAGCCCTCACATACACATACGGATCTCTGTATCCCGCTTTTTATTAATGATGATGATCTTCTTTATGATGTTCGCATGTCCAGTAGTAGATTGGTTGGAAATTTATTTTACTTGACGATCACTTGATCAGATATAGCATTTTTTAGAGCATTGTGTCACAATCCATTCAGTCGATCATGCTTTAGTCTCTTGGAAGCTATATACAGGATCTTCAGGTATATTAAGGCTCATGCTGGAAATAGACATGTCTAGAGGAGTCATGGAAATTTGAAAATCTGCAGTTTTACTGATGTTTGTTGGTGGAAACATGATTTCTTGGAGTAGGAAACACAGGTTATTTCCCTCTCCAATGATGAAGCATAATATTATGCTGCGGCTCAAGGAGCATGTAAGATTGTGTGGCTTAGATCTCTCACCGTTGAACTGGGTCTTAATGTGGCATTATCACATTACCTATATCAATGTCATGTGCTAGTCAGACTGCGACTCAAATTTCAAGCATTTCGGTTATTTATGAGAGGACTAGGCATATTGAAATGGATATTCATTTTGTTCGCGAGAAGGTTCAAGACAGGTCTCTTTTGGTGCCCTTTGTTAAATCTACCGATCAATCAGCAGACCTCCTCATCAAGGCGCTTAGATTTGTGGTCTTACAGAATTTGTCTTATAGACTTGGTCTCTATGATAAAGCTGAAATTTCAGGAGTCTTTCAATTCCAGCTTGAGCTGGTGTCGGATTATTTTTTAGTATATATGTTGCATTGTTTATTGTACAACACCTTAGGGTTTCTCATAGATATATATTGTGGAAGATCAGTAAATTTTGAATAGTAGTCACATTTTTCCCGCAAAAAGGATCATATTTTCAATCTATATGCTATAGGTGCATAAACTGTCAAACATAACTAAGTACATGGTAAAACTGGATTTACACTAGTCAGAAAAGTTACAAGTCAGGTGATCATTTAATAAAGGAGCGACTTTGAGAATGACAATAGTGAATTAGCACATTGAAGTAGATTAAACAGCATGTTTCTCAAGGAAAAAAATGAGAGCACTAAGGGAACAACTAGAAAGTAGAATGAGTCGTGCAAACAATCCATCTGATGAAATACTAATATAAAAGAAAACAGGGATTACTGTTTTTCCAGCTTTGTGAACACCAAGGATGAGGACATGAAACTCTATCTTGCTGAACACATACTTCCAGAGTCCATAAAACAAGGAGAACATCACTATAACTTTTGGTTTGTCCTGTTGGTACTCACTGCAATCTATTCACCGACGGTTGTTAGCTGATTCAACAGTTCCAACTATGCCTTGCAATATCCTGCAGGAAAGGAACAAGTGACCTTAAATATTAGTTAGGCTGAGCAGCTCCTGAACTATGATGAAGCGATTAAAAGTTAAGCCAAGTTAGCTCAAGCATTGCATGATATTACTTTTTTAAAAGTTTTTGAGCCTCTATTATTTGTGGGCAGAATGCAGATAGATTAGTTATAAACTGTTGCTTCTTAGTTCTTAATAGGGAAGAATAACAACGCGGGATTGCATGATTTATTTCAAAACTGCATCTTAGCTTCAGGAAATTCTTGCATTTATAAAAGAGAAAATAACCTAATTAAAGGAGTTGGAACTGTGTTAAGAAACAACTGCGCCGATCAAGAAACCACGAACACAAAACGATGAACTTGCATTGCATAGAATGACGGATACAAACTCGGAAGACAAACTCTTGCCAAGCACTTGTAGGATGGGTCCTCCGGTCCTCCAAAGCACCTATCTCTCCAAAGAGAGCCCACAAGACTGATTCCTCAAGATGATCATATACTCTCAACCCCTCCCCCTTATATAGATGAGGGAGGCACACATAATAAGAAAATACTAATTAATTACAAAATTATATCCTTGTACATGCGCATTCAAGGAGGCTTCCATATGAGCTTCCGATGGCTCCTCCGAGGGGATCCGCTCGTGCGGATGCCTATTTGTAACACTATTCCTCTCTTGAAAATCGACCTTGCCCTCAAGGTCGAATCGTTGGCAAGTCGCGAGATCCCTAATAGTGGCGGCGGCGTATACGAATATTTGTCCGAGTCTTTAAGAATATCAGTGGCATAGAAAAGTTGGACGAGCAAAGAGGAGGAGAGATAATGCTTGGTGAAAATCATAAAAGAGAGGTGGGTGTAGCGGTGGGTGATATCGTAAGGTCCACAGGTGATGGCTGGGGAAAAGGGAGAAGGTAAGTAAAGGAAGGCCGAAATAGGTAATATAGGCTTGGGGAGAGAAAACAAAAGATAGCAGCCCATGTGGGGTCCAAGAGGTGAGAGAAAAAAAGGAAGAAATTGAGGGAGGAGAGGTAGAGGGGCATGGGGCTAGACGCCACGAAAGCGCGTGGGGCAGAGGCACAACTTCCTTCTGCTTCCCAGAGATGGCGTGGATGGGGCTCGAGAAAGGGGCGTAGAAAAGACAGTGGTGGGGATGAGGGGGAGAGCAAGGGAGCAGCTGGTAAATCGTGGAGAGGGGGAAGAGAAACCGAGCGGTGGAGCTAGCATAAGCAGGGATTGACAACACGTCAGAGAGCAGGAAGGTGTCGACTGTTGCGGGATCGTTGGGTGGTGCAGGATGGCGGGCTGCTCAGCGATTGAGATGGAGGCGCTGGGGGGAAAACTAGTAGCAGTCGTGGCAAGAGATCGTCGGCAGCAGCAGCTGAGGGCCCCTAGGGAACGATGACTTCCTTCTGCTTCCCAGGTTCCATGGCAGTCGAGAGAGGCGCACGGGAAGAAGGACTCGCAGTAGGTATTGGAAACCAGTGAGGGGCGCGGCTTGCGCCGGAGGCTTATCCTGTTGGGCTGCGACTGGGTAGGCGGTAGGGGAGTCGGGAGAAGTGCAAAACATCCATTGCCGCCAAAAGCCGTGGGGGAGGACCCCGGCACGAAGGGTCAAATAGTAACAGTGAACGAAAAACCATCGAGGGAGACCTGCTGGTCTCCAGAGTAAACGAGGGTGACGGTGAGGATGTGGGACTCCTACGCTAGGCGTTGTGGTGGCGTGGTTGTGGCTGCAACTGGGGAGAAGCCTAGATCCCATGCACAGACAATGACAAAGGAGTTGGTGGTTGGAGACAGCGAGGGAAGCAAACTAAAGGGAGATACCACTGCAGCAATTCGATCAAAGTTGTCGAGTCAATCGAGTTTGGCTTCGAGTCGACGCGCCGTGGTGAGGATGGATGTGAGCATAGAGTTGTGGCGATCGAGGTTCTCATGGATGGCGGCTGCGGTGGGGGACATGGCAAGAGAGGAAGTGTAACATCCCAAAATCCTGACCCGACCAATTGAACCACCTAAAGGACCTAGCTGGTTCAATCGACCTTTTTTGGTGAGCCTATTCAGGGCCAGTGAAACCTTGTTGACCCGGTGATCCGACAACAACTTGGTTTCCACAAGAATTGAACTACAGTGACTCAAACAGACTTTTAGAGCAAATAGATTCAGAATGGATTTCAGTCAGTGGCGTTACACTCGTAAGATCAATACGAACTCAACGACGTTCGTTTCGTCGCATTCCGATGCATATTTATGAAGTTGACCCAAATGGGTCGCGTCAAGCTACGTGACGCCTTAAATATGACTTTTTGAGCAAATGGCCTCAGAATCGACCCCAGTTGGAGTCGTCTGACACGTAACATTGATTTGAGTCCAACAGAATCGTTCATACCCAATTCTGATGAGTATCAGAGAATTTGACGAGCGGGCACAGTTTTAAGTAACGTATTTACCCAAAAAGTGAAAATTAACCAAATGACCTCAGAATCGATTTCAGTTTGTTTCGTTAGACTCAGAAAGTCTACAGGAGTCGAACGAAACTGTCTGGAATCGATTCCAATGAGTATCGGAGGATTTGACGTGCTGACGCAATTTTAAGTAATGAGTTTACCCAAAAAATGTGAGATATCGAGCAAACGACCTCAGAATCTACCACAAACAACTTTGTTAGATTTGTAACGATAACACAAACCCAACAGAGTCGTCTGCATGCGATTCCGACATAGTTAGAGCAGTTTTCGATGTTAAAGTCAAATTGGGTCGTAAATGCTCCGGGAAGCACAAAATGAGCAAACAAACTCGTAATGGACCTCGGATAGTTCCGGTGGATGCATGTCAACGAGGCCGTCGTAACGAGCCCATCTGAGATAGATTTCGAGTCCTGTGGAGAAATTTATGAGATTTCAAGCGAGATAGGTGAAAGGCTTCTTAACCTAAGTATTATAATATATATTTTTTGAATTGGCTTTTTGGTGTATTGCCCCCCCCCCCCCTATCTCTTTCTTGGCACTTTGCACCCTAAAAATTCTAATTTGTCATTATGCACCCCCGAATTACATTAAACTTGGCACTTTACACCCCAGATTCATTTTACTGGTGGTATTTTTGTCCTAGCCTTGTGCAACGGATTTAATTGGCCGAAATTCATGATTCTGGGCCTAAATCCATAGTGTTTTGGCCGAATTTCTTGATTTTGGGCGCATGAAATTTAACGATCTTCGAAAATCTAACAAAACCTACGTGGTCCACCATCAAAATATCATGAAGAATAACATATTAAACCATCCAAACACAAATATTTCTAATTCCATAATCAAATTACATAGTTTAAGTACAATCCAAATATAAAATTTGTTCACCATCAAATTACAAAACTTGTTCACTATCAAAATATAAAATTCGGCCCTATGAGTATGTAGCCACCATCAAAACACAAAGCTTGTCTTCAGAACTCAAATTTAGCGGAGCACCTGCATATTAAATTACCATTTTAGTGAGAAACATGCTAATATTAGAAATTTTACAAAAATAATAAATGATAGCATATTGTTTACCTTCAACAAACAAGGCTTAATTGGCACCCAGATATGCCTCAAACCTCAAGTTGTTCTCCGCACCTACAAAAAGAATATCATTTGACTAATTAACAAATCGAATATTAAAAATATTACTAAAGTATATAAAATGAATTTTTGCTTACCATAAATTTTGATCTCTTAGTAGATGTTGAAGGCAACGTTGTATTACTTGCTTTGGAGGCTTCTGCACTATTTCTTTTATTATGGCATCTCATCCCACAATTTGAACACAAGTATTTTAAACCATGTCTTTTTATGCCATATTTTTTGCATCTAATTCCTCTTTCTCCTTTCGTTTAGCATGTTACGATGGCCTTCCAGACTTCTTTTGAATAATAGACCACGAAACAATTGGATTCAAGTTGGCTAATGGTCACTCCTTTTGTGAATTTATGGGACTTAGTAAGTGTTCATAACCCCTCATAAACATCTCCATGTACCAATGTAGCACAAAGTCTTCAACATGCTCCCTTCGATAGAAGATACATGCAGTGGCATACACATATGGAATACCAATGAGATCTCATCTTCTGCAACTACAGCTGTTAGAACTTAAGTCAATTGTCCATTTCTCTCCTACCCACCCTCGAGCTTCAAATTTATTCTGTACATTCCATCCCAAAATGTAGTCGTGTGTATTCTTTTTTTTTTCTTTTTCAATCTTTTTTGGATGAAAGGGCATACCTCTACATTGGATTTTAGTACCTTGTCCCTCTAAGTGTGTAGCCTCTTCATGAGAATCACCCTTATTATTTTCAAAATTATTATTATGGGCTTGTCTCTAGCCCTTAGAATAACTTTGTTGAAGGCCTCACAATAATTGTTAAGCAACTTATCGCATTTTGACCAAGTAGTGAAATGAGACCTCGCTCAATGCTTTTCATGTCTTTCTCTTACCCAATCATAAGCTTTCTTATCACAAGCCTTCAATTTCTCCATTTTATTATTAAAATCAACAATCCATGTTGTGGATGCAGCCCTCCATAATAAATCTGAGTTGTAGGCCTCAAAATTTTTGTTTAAAATTGTTGTACATATGTCTTAAGTAAAATCTATGCTCGGTATTAGGAAATAACTCTTCAATAGTTTTATTATAAAAAAATTTTATCTGAAATGATAGTCCACATATAACTATTTTCAATACACAAATCCTCAATAAGAATACTAACAAATCATTTCCAAGTCTTTGTATTTTCATTCAGAGCAAAAGCATAAGCAATATGATACATATAATTATTACAATCGATGTCACCTGAGCATAACAATACGCCACATGTAGTTGTCTTTAAGTGAGTCTCATCCAAACCTATTATAGGTCTACATCCAGCCATAAAACATTTCTTCAAAGCACCCCAACATATATAAAGTCTCTTGAAAATACAAGTTTAAGAGGATGCATCATGCTTAAGTTTAATCTTGATTGTGGAGTCCGCATTTGTCCTATAGATCTCCTCACAATAATCCCAAGCGTCGCATATTGCTCCAATTTTGTGTCACTAATTAATTTATTTGCATGTTTTTTGGCTCTACATTTTCCAAATACTTAGAGTTTTATTGTCTATTTGCATTATCTCATGCATTGAATTTACTGGTCATTATGGGTTGCTCCTAATATGCTACTCATACTTATTTAAAAGGAACTTTGAGTTGCAATGTTGGAAATTTGCAACCCTACGGCAAGAATGCTCTCACTTAATTGTTTTCACTGTGTATGTTCTTTCACTCATAGATATGAAAAAGGCAAATAAAATTCAACCACACTTGCAAGTAACTTGAATCTTATCACTGCAATTCTTTATGAATTGTACTGGTTTCCCTTGCATTGTGGCGTATAGTCTCATTGCATCCCTAAAATTAAAAGCACTATTGAAACACAACCCAACGTCGAACTCGAAATCATATTCATTTGCATTGTCTTGGTAAACTTGAATTTGAGAAGTTTTGCCTTTCTAGGAAGTTGACGAAAACTGGCTACCATACTCTCTAATCTGTATTCCAACGTTTGTACTCAATTTAGTTTCTGGTCCCTCCCTTACGCCAACCAACTCAATTTCATCATCGATATTTTCATCAAACATAAGATCATCCAATTCAAAATCACTATCCATCAAATCATCAGTAAACGACGAATCATTGTCATCAGATTTTTCTCCAATGCTTGTTGAATCACTGCTACTATTTAAATCAAATCTCTTGTGAATCATTTTCTACAATCAACACATTCTCACAATCCATGTCTATGGAATATGACATTGTACAAAAAAAACATAAACAATTTGATCTCTAAGCATGAACTAAAAAAACATGAACAATCTTAAGAAAAATATGAACAATCCTTTTGACATCAATAACTGGAGGTTGATACTACAAATGAAACATAAGAGCGAATGATATACCAAATAACTGAACTACTGAAGGATGATGAACAAAGATCAGGACTGCTCATAACAGAGATCTGGACTGCTCGTAAACAGAGATCGGGACTCCTCAGAACAGAGAACTGGATTGCTTGGAGTCGCCTGCCGGATCTTGAACTGGACTGCTTGGTACTGGAGACAATAGAACGGCGATTTTGATCTGCATTACTAGGATCCAACAAAGATAAAGAAGAAAGGGGTGGAATCTGGACTGCTCGGCGACAATGGAGCTCCTTGGCATGAGCGGCAAGGGAGCGAGAGGGAGAGCTTCTCGGCGAAAATGCGAGAGCTTCTCGTAAAGTACTCGTGAGAATAGAATATTGGACCGGTTGATGACCTAAGGGGCAAGGAAATTTTAACTAGGACCAAAATACCCTCATTCTAAAAGACCTAGGGTACAAAGTGCCAAGATAATTATAATGGAGGGTGCAAACTGCCAAATAAGAATTCAAGATGCAAAGTGCCAAGGAATGAATATTGGGGGGTGCAAACTGGCAAAAAGCTATTATAATTTTAATCTAATTCACTATTCATCTCCTCCTTTTTCACGATCCAACAAACCAGCAATCACAACCCCCCTCCTCCATGGCCGAAATCAAGCTCCTCCACCATAAAGCTCCAACTCCGACCACCTCAAGATCCGGTGAGCGCTTCTCCTCTCCATCCGGCGAATTACCAAGCAGTTGCATCTTCTACTCTGGTCGACCAAGGCCCTACCCGAGAGCTCCAGCAACCCAGTAACCCTCTCATTCCCTAGATCCGGCAGTGAGCTCCTCTCCCTCTTCAAGGACAGTGACTTCCTCGCTTCTCTAAGGTCCAAACGACCGGCACCCTCACCTTATTCCTCTCCGACAAGATTTACTCTGGCGAAACCCATTTCCGGCGAGCTTATCCTTTTCCCCAGCTGGTGATTTCTACCTCTTCAAAACCTCCGCCCACGTATTCCGTCTCCGACGAGCAACACCACAAACCCAAGCAGAACTCACTCTCCAAGCTCTCATCTCCATACCCGAGCTTCTTCTCCACCACAAAACAGAGTAGCCTCTCCATTCTTCCCCAAACTAAGAACTCCCTCTTCAGTTTCCAACAATTTCAAGCCTTAAAACTGCTACTCGAAAGTTCTTCCCCATGATCGGCAACCGACAACTCTCCAACTTGCAACTCCTCCACTTTCTCCGCCGAGTCTCCAACGACAACACTCTACAAAACAGCAGACTCCTCAAAACAGAGACCGGTCTACATTTTCTCGACCGACTGCCACATATGGCAACAAATTCGATCCGGCGAGATCCGGCTATGGACGGGAGCGACGGACAAAATCCGCCTCCACGGCGATTGGGTAGCGTGCATGGACACCCGGTGAGTTCCTTCCCTCCACCCTCTGGACCTTAGATCTAGATTTCTTGCATTTAGAGCTTTCTGCCGTTAATGGCGCTTAGGGTTCGGTTTACCGACGGAGAGAACATCCTTGTTTCCACAAGGCCATCTCAGCGTTGTAGAGGGTCTAATAACCTATCTTCGGTGACCCTTGAACCATCCTCGTCGGTAAAGATGAATAATCACGATCGTTGAGATCGTGAAGGAGAAATGATTAGAACTGTATAAATCCTTAACCGTCGCGCGGCTCATCGTAAATTCAACGTCGAAGTGTTAATGATTCATAGGACTAATTAACAGTCGTATTTAATGTAGAATCACACGATCGAAAATAACGACGATCGCGCGGTGGGAAAATAATATTGAATCGCACGATCAAAATAACGGTGGATCGTGCGATGGAGATCGATGAAGAATAGTGTGATAGAAATCAACAGAGAATCGTGCGGTGAAAATTAAACAGTGAAGCTTGCGGTGGAGACTTACGCTGAAGATAAAATCAAGTATGTTGTTTAAATAGTTCGGACTTAGAGTAGAATCGTCGAACCAAGCTCCGGAAGCATCACCGATCGCAATAATATTTAATCAACGCTATGATGTCTTCCAAGGAGATTGTCGTTTCCGCCAACAATTGATGGCAAATAGTTCCAAATCCTTGTTTAAAGTTAGAGATATTAACCCTTGAAGTGCTTAGGCGAGTTTAATGACCAAAACAAATATAATGAACTTAGATTTTGAATACTTTGTAGATTTAGACGATTAGGATGAAATCAGGATTTAGTTCAAACTACTTGTTGCAATCTCGAGGTTATAAATTCATAGGATGACTTTGACGGAAATAGAATGGAGTATATTAATGTGATTAACAATTAAGGTTGGATTGAGGAACGTGAGTGGATCTAATTTAGATATATATAAATGGTTGCATGTCTAACGGATCGATCTCTTCCTAAATCACAAAATCCATTGTTAGTTTAGTTTAATACTTTATGAGACCGAAACTGGATTAAAATAATATGTGGTTTACCATATGTAGGTCTAGTTGTGTATATATAACGAATAACATGATTATAGATTGGCATATGTGAGGATGATTAGTTCTCCTGAGATGGTTGAGTTGTTGGTTGATCGCCTCTCATAATTGGTAATGAATTATAGTGTACTTAGCCTTTATGAAATGATAATGCATGTGTATGTATGTGGAGGGTCGGCTGGCCCTGCCGGTGGGTGGTGGCACACTCCAAAGGGTTAGGACAGTGACTCATGGATAGCGTCATGGTCGAACGACAGCGTGTGTCCTAGCCTAGTTGTTGTTTGGTTAAGTGTTAGTCACCTGGAATTTCGACATGAGCTATACCTCGGTTCTTATGTTTATGCCGCCAGTTGGCGAAGAATGAGTACGAGCTCGGACAGCCTTACGTAAGGCCTAAGGATGATTGTGCTTAAATACTCTAAAAGTGGCAAAGACGGGTCACTGTCACCATTTGTCCACGACGGTGGTGCCTATAGGACTAGCTGCCCCACGAATAAGAGATCTCAGTCATTAGTTTGCATTCCATTAAGATCGGGTGTCGGCGTCTCGACACTGTGCATGATGAATCTATGTCGACATGGTGTGCGTGTGTGTGTGTATATGTGCATGCTTGGATGTGATGATAGTGATGTGTATTTACATAGTGTGACTCCAATGAGTCATGTTGGTTACGGGTTATGACACTCCTCTGACAAGGATATGCTTGCTTAGCTTACAATTGTTGTGATGATATATCATTATTGTGTTTATATGGTTATACCTGATAGGGTAATTTAGATTGTGCAGTAATTTAGATTGTGCAAGATCTCAATCATATAAACTCATATGAGCGTCTTTATATGATTGGTGATTTAAATAGACACTCTTTACTTATATTAGTTAATATGCATACGAGAGTCTGTGCATTGTAGACACCTCTATGATAGAAACAATGATGCGTTTACTTATTGTTCAGTATTACAGCACTCTTTATACTTTATTACTGCACTTCTTTAAAATATGTAATTCTTCATATCGTTTCATATTGTATATACATACATATATATATACATATATACATATATATATATATCCATACATATATATATACATATATATACATATATACATATATATACATATACATATATATACATATATATATATATATTGCAGTGTGCTGACACTTACTGCAGAACAGTTTACCGCCTCCCTTGAGCACATTAGGGGTTCAGTAACAGAGGCGGAACCACTTAGTAAATACGTATAGTATTGTTAACCCTCATCATCGGTTGACACCCCCAAGTGATGCAGGACGGCGCGTAGGGTTTTCGCGTCTGTCGGCTATTCTAGGAATCCTTAAATGCATGCAATTTAAAAATTGAAAATTTGAGCGGGCGCGCACAAACTTAAGAAATTAAGCAACTAGATTTTTATAAAGCATAAAATTACTATTTTTGTTTAAAATGAATTTTCTTGAAAAATGTTTCAATTCTAAATCCGGGGAAGAAAGTGCGCAACTTTCGTTCTGTTCCCCTTGTTATAGCAAACGGAAATCGTGAACCCCAAATACGTTTCCGTTTGGAGTTTTCGACGTAGCGTTTGCTGACAAAATCCGGGCGAAAATCCTCAATGAATCTATTAACCTAAAGAGGACGTATAGACGCACACAAAGGAGGAAGAAACAAGTTACCCACGGAAAGAGGCGTCTTTCCGCGACCGAAGTCGTCGGCGATCCCGCGAGGAATTCCTCGTCACCTTCGGTCTCCCGCTCCGAGGTTGGCCGCTGTCGCACACGGGCACCACAGAATTAACTCACCCAAACCTCACACGATGGTGGTTCCACAAAACCTCTACTCGCACTGCTGCGGAAGCCACATACCTAACCACAAACCTTTAACTCAATAAAGCAAAATTAAAATCCAGCATTCACGGGACTGTTCATCTTCCCGAACGGAGCAGCAAAAAAAAAACCCAAAGAGATTTGTAATATCTCAATCAACTCACACAGTAGCAATCACACATCAGCATTCACGCAATTAGTAAAAACCCATTTACGGAACTCCAAAAAAAACTAACAACAATGAAGCAGTCTTCCCTATCAATCTCTCACGGAAACACTCTCATACATAGCACAGGAACTTACAAAACTCAAAACCGAATCTTCAGAAAACACACCCTCCAAATAACATACATCTCCCTTTTATATCTCGCCAAAAAATGAAAACAAACCGAACTTAACTGTTTGCCTAGTCGGCCATGGCGGAAGCTCGTGGCCTGGACATGGGCGGCGGTTGAAACTGTTGGGAGGGATCGTGGCTTCGGCGATCATGGACGCGGGGAGATCTCCACATTGCATTTGCGGTGGTGGCGTGGGGTCGAGTCCCGCAAGCGCTCAGCGAGATGTCCGCCAGGTGTGAGGCTCATAATGGCGGAAACATTTCTTGCGTGCTTGGCTGGGGAAGATGAGTTGACCCGGTCAACTGAGTTGTTTTCCTTTTTTTAATTTGATAAGGCTGACCCGGGAAACACCTGCAGTTGGTGCTTGAGGGAGACAAACCCGTTAACCATGGATCTAGGTCGGTTCCTTAGATGGGCACACATAGGAGAATAATCAAAACAACAAATACACATAAAGAAAGACAAAATTTAAAATATCAGGCGACGCTCGCAGGCGTGCAACGAGAAATAATTTCAACATAAAACTACGATTAAAAATGCACAATAACATAAAATGATAACTCATGGCCAATAGGGATCCGAACGGGTGCGGCGTTGGGTACTTTTACGTCGACCTGATCGGGGCTGGTCTCCACCAACTCTCACCCTCTCAAAATCACTCATCTCTGGTGAGTGCTCCGCGCGGTACTGCTGTAGAAGACCAGCATCCATACGTTGTAACTCCTCGGCCAAGACCCAGCTGGTCTCGGTCTCTGGTCTGCCATGCCAACGAACCAAGTATCTCTGAAAGCCACCATCAGTAGTGATTATTGTTTCGTCGTCCAATATCTACTCGGGAACCAAGATCTGTCGTGGAAATCTGTCAGTGGCTCTAGGGGCTGGTATGGAAGGATCACCTGGTGTCTCATGCTCAGCCTGAAAACTGTCGGTGGAAAACGGTAGGACTGCAGATGGTGTGTCAGTAACTGAATGAGTGTCGGTGTGTCCGGAATGTGGCTCCTCACTAGAACTCTCCAACCCAGAAGCAACAAATGGAGGAGAAGACAATGGAAAATCTAAAGACTCGTGTGGGTAATCGTGGAATAAAGTCAGATCGGTTACGTTGAAAACCGGATTTGCACCTAAACGGAAGGCATCTCAAGTTCATACGCATTTTGCCCAATCCGCTTGACCACTCTAAAGTGTCCAGTTCTACGGTCAGTTAACTTCTTTACGGTACCCGAAGGTAACCGTTCCGGATTTAGCAGAACCATCACCAAGTCATCCACTTTGAAACTAGTACCTCTTTTATGCTTGTTAGCTTGAGTTGCGTATAAATCATAAGTACAATGCAATTTCCGCTCAATTTCTTTATGCAAGTCATGCAAATGCAATGCATAGTCGTGTGCAAACTGGCTAGTCCTAAAAGTGTGTGACAGTGGGGCTAAATCTAGCGGCACTCGTGCAGTGTGACCATGAACAACCTCATTGGGAGATAAGCCCGTAAATCTATTCTTCGAATTATTATAGGCCAATTGAGCGTGGGGAAGAATTAAATCCTAATTTCCCTGGTGATCTCCTACCAAACATCGCAGTAAATTTCCTAAACTCCTATTAACAACCTCAGTTTGACCGTCGGTCTGCGGATGATAGGCAGTCGAGAATAGAAGTTTAGTACCTAATAGTCTCCAGAGTGACTTCCAAAAATAACTGGTGAACTTGACAACTCGATCGGTAACGATAGTCTTAGGTATCCCTCGGTGCGCGACAACCTCTTTATAATAAATTCGGGCAACATGAGAGGCGTCGTCGGTTTTGTTGCAGGGGATGAAATACGTCATTTTAGAAAACCGATCGACCACTACAAGAATGGAATCGTACTTCCTAAAAGTGCGCGGCAACCTAAGCACAAAATCCATGTTAACATCATCCCAAGGAACATTGTTTTAAATATCGGATGTCGGCGACATATCGGATTGAGTTTTTACATGTCGGATGTCGGAAGTCGGAGACATGTCGGGGATATTTTAAAATATCGGATTTCCATGTCTTATAAATAATTTTTTTATCTTTATGTATACTAACTATAATTATATGTTATAAAAATAGAAAAATAATATAACAATTAGATTAAAAAATGAGCCATTTATATTACGAAATAAAATCGAATAGTATCTAAGATAAAATATTATTAACAAATACAAAATGATACATTGTAAAATATATTTAGTATACAATAATTTTATTTTGATAACAATAAGTTTATTGCAAATAAAGAAGATTTAAATATTTTCATATTTTTTTGTAATAATGTATTAAATATTTTCATATTTTTTGTAATATGAAATTAAAAAATTATGAAACAAATATACAAAATTGGTTGTAAGAATAAAACGTTAAAAAAATTGAAACAATAAGTCTAATCGATTTAAACATACATAATATAATATTCATAGGCGATGTAAACATATGCTGCTAGTCTGCTAATATAACATAAAATAAAATAGCGGACGATATATTTAAAAGTCGTGTCGGCCGATATATCGGAAAAAATCGGACATGTCGGTCTATATTTTACAAAAGGACATAATCTATTTTTTTTTATAAAAAAACATATCGTTTTGCCCTAAAAAATGACATGTCGGGAGATATGTCGGACATGTCGGAGGACATTTAAAACAATGCCAAGGAATATTGGGCACGGTAAAGGTGTGTATAATCCAGCGGACTGTTTATTGTCCTTCGCTACCTGACAAGTGCGGCAGCTACTGACAATCTGTGCGATAACCCGCTTCATCCCGGGCCAATAGAATCGCTCTACTAAGGTTATCGTCTTATCTCGTCCAAAGTGTCCACCTAAGCCTCCGCTATGTAATTCCCATACAATGAAGTTTCGCAACGAGGTGCGGGGAATACACAGACGGGTTCCACGAAACAAATATCCGTCTCGAATGAGGTAATCTGTCTCATCGTGAAAGGGATCAGAACGTATTGCATCATAAATTTTGCTAAAATCGGGAAAACTAGAATACTCATCTTTGATACGCTCAAATCCTATCACCTGAGTACGCATTTGTGATAATACGAGGGTGACTCGACTAAGGGCGTCGGCAACCCGATTCTCCGTTCCCTTACAGTGCTTGAGAACGAATGTGTACTCCTGCAAATATGATACCCACTTAGCCTGTTGAGGGTTCAACTTTTGCTGCGAATTGATATAACGCAACGTCTGATGATCAGAGTGAAGGACAAACTCCTTTGGCAATAGATAATGCCTTCAGTGACGCAACGTTTGCACAATCGCATAGAATTCACGCTCGTAGTTGGAATAATTCAGCTTTGGGCCTAAGAGCTTTTCACTAAAAAATCCAACGGGGTGACCCTCTTGACTAAGTACACCTCCTATCCCAACACCAGAGGCATCACAGGATACCTCGAATACGTGACTAAAATCAGGGAGTCTTAGAACAGGTGCAGTGGACATCTTATCTTTAATGATCTCAAAGGCTCTAGCTGACAACGACGTCCACTGAAAATTTCCCTTCTTTGTACACTCAGTAACTGGCGCCATAATAGTACTGAAATTCTTAATGAATCGACGATAAAAGGTGGCTAGCCCATGAAAACTACGAACATCGTGAATGTTCTGGGGTGTAGGTCACTTACAAATCGCTCGAACTTTCTCGGGATCCATAGTGATGCCAGCGGAGCTCACTATATATCCCAGAAAGATAACAGACTCAGCCATAAAAACGCATTTCTTCAAATTGATGTATAGTCGCTCAGCTCGCAGGAGCTCGAAAATAGTACGCAGGTGAGTCAAATGCTCACTCTCAGTCTGACTATAGATCAAAATGTCGTCGAAATAAACTATTACGAACTTCCCAATGTAAGGTCTGAAGACATGGGTCATCATCCAAGCGAAAGTACTAGGGGCATTGGACAACCCAAAGGGCATCACAAGCCCTCATAAAGTCCATCCTTCGACTTGAAGGCAGTCTTCCACTCGTCTCCTTCGCGTATACGGATCTGATGATAACCACTGCGAAGGTCGATCTTAGAGATGATCGTAGCCCCAGTCAACATGTCTTAACATGTCATCCAGTCGGGGTATCGGGAATCGGTATTTCACTGTGATCTTGTTGACAGCACGACAGTCAACGCACATACGCCAAGTACCATCCTTTTTCGGGGCAAGGAGGGCAGGCACCGCACAAGGGCTAAGGCTATGACGAATAAAGCCTTTATCTAATAACTATCCAATCTGCTTCTGCAGCTCCTCGTAGGCGGTAGGATTCAATCGGTAATGCGGTAAATGAGGGAGAGAAGCTCCAGGAACAAGGTATATCGCATGCTGAATACACCTACAAGGTATATCGCATGCTGAATACACCTCATGAGAGGTAACTCAGTCGGAAGCTCATCAGGGTGTAGATCCTGGAACTCCTCTAAGAGTCTCCTAGCAGGTATAGGAGTAGACTCATATACCTCTGATAAATCAGATGCCTGTAAAACCACTAAGGCATAAATAAATCCACCGTCAAAACTCTCTCGATGGAACTCAGTACCTCGTATAATGCTAAGAGTCTTCTTCCTTTCAGTGGGAGGAAGAGATTCTTTCGCACTACTACTCGCGCGGAATGACGGTGCTTTGGGTCGCACCGGGGTCAACACTACTCTCTTTCCGTCCAGTAGAAAGGAGCAAGTGTTGGACCTGCCATATATGGTGACATCCCAGTCGTATAACCAGGGTCGCCCAAGTAATACGTGGCACACATCCATTGGCATAACGTCACACCAGATCTTATCGGAATACGTACCGATAGTGATGGGCACTAAACATCTCCTAGTCACCGATAAGGTAGTCTTGGTAACCCAAGCTACCTGAAATGGGGATGGATGCGGCTCAGCAGTGATTCCCATGCGGGCTAATGCTGTCACAGCTATCACATTCATACAACTTCCGCTATCCACTACTAAACGACACACTTTCTCCTCAGCCTTAAAGTAGGCCTGGAAGATGTTCATCCGCCAATAATCGGCTGATTCTTGCGATGTAGATAACATGCATCTCACCACTAGAACGTTGGGATCTATATCCTCATCACTAGGCGTACCGTACACTTCGTCGTTCAAAACGTGTGAGTCCTTCTCGACCCTCGCTTCTTCTACAGGCTCATCCTCCTCAGTCACCTCATGAATAACTAATGTGCCTTTCCTCTTGGGACAATCTCTCGAAATATGGCTCATCTGCTGGCACTCATAACATCGGATCTGTGAAGGGGTCACAGTTCCCATGGGGGACTTCCTGTTCTGATCTTTGGTGTAGGACGAGGTAGGCTTCGACGCACTCTCCTTACCTTTCTATTCTTCTTTCTTGTAAGAAGTATTCGTTTTAGGTTGAGATTTGAACCGGGAGGTTCTCTTCTGGTGCTCCTCGATATCGATGGCGATAGATATGATCTCGGGAAGAGAATAGTGGCATATCGAATCAACTCATCTCGGATCTCAGATCGTAGTCCACACTTAAATTTAGATAAGGTGTCACGTGGGTGTTCTACTACGTTGCACCTAATCATAAGATCATTCATCTCAGCTAAGTAATCAGAAACTGATTTGGACCCTTGACGTAGAGACGTCAGCTCGTCTCGTAGATGGGACTGGTAATGCTGGGGAATGTACTGCTCCTCTAATATGGCTTTCATGTGGGGCCAAAGTGTAATGGAAGGGCGTCCATTCCTCTCTAGAGTACGCTCTTCACCTATCCAAAAGATCTTCGCTCGCCCAGTCAATCTCATTTTGACGAACTGAACCTTTTGGTCCTCCGTCATACGATACCACTCAAAATAAGTCTCTATGTCAATAACCCAATTTGAAAAGACCTTGGGATCCATAGAACCATCATAAAGTGGTGGATCAAGTTTCACCACTCGTGTGAGATCCGGTCGCCTATCCCGGGGAGGGTAGTCGTAATCATCATCGTATGGATCACGATTGTCTCGACGCCGTGGGGGTGGAGGTCGATGCCAATCTCTAGGGAGATCATCATGATGCATGGCCGGTATAGGCCGATGATGGTCTCGAGGACGCTCTTCTCTTGCTACGTCATAATGTGGCCTCTCCTGATAATTATCTCGCATGCCTAATATATGCCCTCGTTGGGGTTCAGGAAAATTCCTTGGAAAACTCCCACCCGGATCGCGCGCAAACTCGAACCTATTTATGGGATTTCGAGCCTCTTCCTCAAATAGAGGATTTCTCCTAAGTGTGGATCTTTCTCCATAGTTTGGTGGGGCTTCGTGATGTGGGCGAACAGAATGCTCATCTCGAATTAGAGGTGGCATTGAAACTCGAGGAGGTACTTCTAGGCTATTCATCCTAACATTAAGGTTTTCAAACCCTTCTCTCACTTGATAGACACTCTCGGTTAACGATGTCATTTGGTGAGCGAAAGGTAGGACCCACTGGGGTGGCTCAGTCCCTTCGTTCACTCGACTCGCTTGACCACGTTCAACTCGACGCATCTCAGAGTTTATCTCTTGAGGGTGTTCAGGTGGAGTGTGATGTGGTGAACTCATACTCACTAACCTACCACTACGCAGATGCATGCAAACACACAATTAAAATGGATGATTATGCTATTAACAAAAAAACTTCTTTTTTTTTGAAAAATTAAAATGCTATGCGGGGTTCCTATTCTACGCAGGGCGGATTTCGAAACTTAGAAAAATTTTGGAACCTCCCTCTGATACCAAATTGATGCAGGACGGCGCGTAGGTTTTCGCGCCTGTCGGCTATTCTAGGAATCCCTAAATGCATGCAATTAAAAATTGAAAATTTGATCGGGCGCGCACGAATTAAGATATTAAGCAACTAGGTTTTTATAAAGCATAAAATTACTATTTTTGTTTAAAATGAATTTTCTTGAAAAATGTTTCAATTCTAAATCCGGGGAAGGAAGTGCGCAACTTTCGTTTCGTTCCCCTTGTTGTAGCAAACGGAAATCGTGAACCCCAAATACGTTTCCGTTTGGAGTTTTCGACGTAGCGTTTGCTGACAAAATCCGGGCAAAAACCCTCAATGAATATATTAACCTAAAGAGGAAGTATAAACGCACACAAAGGAGGAGGAAGAAACAAGTTACCCACAGAAAGAGGCATCTTTCCGCGACCGAAGTCGTCGGCGATCCCGCGAGGAATTCCTCGTCACCTTCGGTCTCCCGCTCCGAGGTTGGCCGTTGTCGCACACGGGCACCACAGAATTAACTCACCCCTACCTCACACGATGGTGGTTCCACGAAACCTCTACTCGCACTGCTGCGGAAGCCACATACCTAACCACAAACCTTTAACTCAATAAAGCAAAATTAAAATCCAACATTCACGGGAGTGTTCATCTTCCCGAACGGCGCAGCAAAAAAAACCCAAAGAGAATTGTAATATCTCAATCAACTCACACAGTAGCAATCACACATCAGCATTCACGCAATTAGTAAAAAACCCTTTACAGAACTCCAAAAAAAAAACCTAACAGCAATGAAGCAGTCTTCCCTATCAATCTCTCACGGAAACACTCTCATACATAGCACAGGAACTTACAAAACTCAAAACCGAATCTTCAGAAAACACACCCTCCAAATAACATACATCTCCTTTTTTATATCTCGCCAAAAAATGAAAACGAACCGAACTTAACTGTTTGCCTAGTCGGCCATGGCGGAAGCTCGTGGCCTGGACATGGGTGGCGGTTGAAACTGCTGGGAGGGATCGTGGCTTCGGCGATCATGGACGCGGGGAGATTTCCACATGGCATTTGCGGTGGTGGCGTGGGGTCGAGTCCCGCAAGGGCTCAGCGAAATGTCCGCCAGGCGTGAGGCTCATAATGGCGGAAACATTTCTTGCGTGCTTGGCTGGGGAAGACGAGTTGACCCGGCCAACTGAGTTGTTTTCCTTTTTTTTTGATAAGGCTGACCCGGGAAACACCTGCAGTTGGTGCTTGAGGGAGACAAACCGGTTAACCATGGATCTAGGCCGGTTCCTTAGATGGGCTTCACTTAGGAGAATAATCAAAACAACAAATACACATAAAGAAAGACAATTTAAAATATCAGGCGACGCTGGCAGGCGTGCAACGAGAAATAATTTCAACATAAATCTACGATTAAAAATGCACAATAACATAAAATGATAACTCATGGCCGATAGGGATCCGGACGGGTGCGGCGTCGGGTACTTTTACGTCGACCTGATCGGGGCTGGTCTCCACCACCAAGTGTTCCAAGAGCTATAACATGGACAGCGTAGACTTGACATGGACGATGTGGAGTCGACATGGAGATAGAATACTTGCAGAGGATTGTTGCTACCCTTAGCAGCAGCATTAATTATGTAGTTAGCTCGGTATGTATATAGATTTATAGTGTTTTGTATATTAGTATTTATCCGGCTTGGCATGTTTACTAGTGAGCCCCCAAAATTTCTATAGATTGGTGTACTTAGACTGTGGGACCATCGTGCCATTGTTGTGGTGGCTTTCTGTCTTCTCTTTTACTCGTATGTTTCAGTGATCTACATGGTTGTTAATCTTCTGCTAGTATATCTTCCGCTACTGATTATAGCATACTAATTATGCGGTGTGATGGTTATTCACGTAGAATCATCGTCGGTTCGTAGCGTTAAAAGAGAATGACAGGAGATGGTTGAGACGTTCATACATCTACTCTTCTGCTATTCCCTTCTTTGTTGCAGATTGGCGATGGTGTGCAATAAAATCCCTTCATCATGCCTAATTTCCGAGGGAGGTCTTACAGGAAGGTTGCCAACCGGAGGCCGGCGGAAGCGCTGATGGAAATCCGGCGACGAAAACTGTGGCTGGAAAACAGTAGGTCGGACTAATTGTTAAGAAACAATTGCGCCGATCAAGAAACCACAAACACAAAACGGTGAACTTGCATTGCATAGAACGACGGATACATACTTGGGAGAAAAACTCCCGCCAAGCACTTGGAGGTTGGGTCCTCCAAAGCACCCATCTCTCCAAAGAGAGCCCAAAAGACTATGATTCCTCAAGATGATCCTATACTCTCAACCCATCCACCTTATATAGATGAGGGAGGCACACATAATAAAAAAGTATAATATATGTTAATTAATATAATTAATTAATTTGATATCAATTAATAATAATTGATCAATATTAACTAATTAATTAATACTAATTATTTACAAAATTATATTCTTGTATATATGAGCATTCAAGGCGGCTTTCATATGAGCTTTCGGTGGCTCCTCTGAGGGAGTCCGCTTGGTTGGATGCGTATTCATTAAAAACTGCTTCGAGTTTCTAAATTAAATGATTCGGAACCAACTCTATTAAGCTATGTGGACTATCTAAAACTAGCATGACAATCAACAAAGATGTACATTCCTTTATCAAAATTTTCTGGCATACAAAAAAAACCTTTTGAACAGCAAAAAAACAAACTTGGCTTGGAACGCTGGTCAATTGACTCCACTGTACCAAGGATGTTATGTTTTAGCCATGGAGACAATCATTTATAATGCTGAAGAAAGACTCTCAATTAACCACTCCCAAAACTCTACAGTGGTTGTCCTCATGACTGGTACGGTTTATCTTCAATTGCTAGAGAAAATTTGTCATCTAATGCACATGGATTTTATAATATGAAATCATGAAAACTAACACCTAACATGCCCATCTAAAGATATTATAATCCATGTTAATCCAATCACACTTTATATAAGTTAAAATTTATACACAAACAGGGAACATCAAGGACTTTATCTTGAAGGTAAGGAAATAGATTCAATGAAATCAATGAAGATGTGATCATTCGGTCTTTCAAAAGCAGAATGAAGATGTGATTCTTGGGGAAAAGAAAAGGAGGAATTAATAGTCTTCAATTTAGTATACCGGTCCTCCTCAAGTCCTGGACATAAAACAATAACATAAACATAGGCATTCCTTGTACAAATTTCTGGCAGAGAAAACCTCTCAAACAGCAAGATATCAAAGTGTGGCCAGGAACAATGGTTAATAAACTCCACTGTCACATGGATATCATTTGTTCTAGTCATGCAAACAATCTTTGTATAATGTAGTTGAAAGACTGTATCAACTACTCCCAAGAAACTACAGTGGCTACATCATGCACTTATATGCTTTATCTTAAATAGCAAGAAAAATACAGTCCTCTAATGTGCGTACATATTTTAATGTAACCATGAAATCTAACAGCTAAGAAGCACATGCCAGATATAATCCATGTTAATCTGAGCATGCCTCTAGATTAAGTTATCACTTTGCACGAAAAAAGAATTCAATGGGGGCTCTATCGTGAAGGCAACTCAATGACTTCATTGAAGGATGTGATCGGTCAGTCATTCAAAAGAAAAATCAAGATGTGATTCTCAGGAACAAGTAAACGAGGAATTAATAGAGCAGTCAATTTGTCACACCAGTCCTCTTCATGAGTTTTCTCATAGGGTTAAATGTTGGTGCATAGTCACAAGGGATATCTCCAAAACCATCAGTGCAAAAAATGAGAATGATTTCAAGTTTGTGAATCGTCTCGGAGGCTGGAATAATAAAAATAATCAGTTGTAGAACAACTTTTTTCCAACCACTCATTCTCAATTTGCCACTTTTGAAACCACGTATTGTATTGTATGATGCCGCCACTCTCAACACTTATAGATGTAGAATTTGCTACTTTTGACACGCAGATCATTTGTACACACTTCTCTTTCAACTGGAATATCCGATCTACTAGGAGATAGAACATCTATAAGTGCTGAGAGTGGCGGCGTCATACAACTATCATATTCATACTTCTCTTGAAATGGGTCGGGCATAGTGGTGGTGGGTGGTGGAACATAAGTATGACTCTTGTTCAGTTCTTCTTACACGCTTCCTTTGGTAGACTTGAAGATTCTGACTTCTGTTGTAGACATGCGGATCATTTGTACACACTTCCCTCTAAACTGGAATATCCAAGCTACTAGGAGATAGAACATCTATAAGTGCTGAGAGTGGCGGCATCATACAACTATCATATTCATACTTCTCTTGAAATGTAGCATTTTTCCTTTCTTCCGAATAACATCTTTAAATATAATCTTTCTATGCAACAAAGGTGAGTAACACGTATACCCCTTTTGGTTAGCAGCATATCCAACAATAACATATTTAATAGCTTGTGGACCCAATTTATCCTTATGTGATCCCACAATATGCACAAAGGCAACACATCAAAAATTTTAGGGGGGAGATTGAATAACGGGAGATTTGGACATCGAATTTTTATATGATACTTCCCCTCCAAAGTATCAGAGGTCGTTCGATTAATTAGGTAGACGGATTTCATCCCACGGTCCATTAGGGACATGTATCTCTTGTAATAAACAACGAGTGGTTTTGATAATGTAGCGATCTTTCTTTTCTGCTATTTCATTCGGTTGAGGAGTCCCAGGGCATGAAGTTTGAAAACTAATGTCATGATCACCCAGGAAACTCTGAAGTTCCATATCTGTAAATTCACCTCTATTGTCACTTTTAAGAATTTTAGTTGGAGTACCAAACTGGGTCTGGACATAGTGGTAAGATAACCAAAATATATCATACACATCATTTTTTCATAAACAAAACTAAGTAAAACGAGGTAATCATAAATGAAAGAAACAAAATAGCGAAAATCATTCACAGAGCAAGTGAAAGAGTTCCAAACATCAGAATATATCAAATCAAAACATTTAACACTCTGACTACTGCTAGGAGTATAATTGGTTCTATAATATTTTCTAAATTTCCAAGATTGACAGTCAATTCTAGTTTCAGCCACATCAAAAGAGCTAGGAAAAGCAGACTTCAAAGTCTTCAAACTAGCATGCACAAATCTTTTGTCATAGCATCAATCGATCAGTACTTTTAGGATTTCTGAGCACCAAAAGCAAGATTAGCGCCCATAACATAAACACCACCTAACTCATGTCCACCACAAATCGTCCTCCCACTCGCTAGATCCTGGAAAACACAATAAGAAAAAAAAGAAAGTAATGACGCAATTCAGTTGTTTAGTTAAATTGCTCACAGAAAGCAAATTGGTAGGAAATGAAGAAACAATAACAACAAATTTAAGGGAGATATTAGGTGAGATTTGGATAACCCCTTTACCAGTCACCGATGCAGAAGATCCATCAGCAAGTCTAACACTGCCAGATGCATAAGAGATAAAAATAATCCCACTAGAAGATCTGGTCAAACGGTCAAAAGCTCCTGAGCCAATGATCAAGGAGTAGGCAGATTTATAGCAGATAGAGAGGTAGTTTGAACATAAGCAGTAGTACCATATATGTCTGTAACAAGAAGTAAACCAACACTATCCTTCAAGGCATTTATCTCCCTAACTAAATTTTAATTTTCCTCCATAAGGTGACCTGTATTCTCCAATGTGTCATACATAGCCGTTGGTGATCTCACTTTCCATCAATATCACGACTCCAACTCGGAGAAACCAAGTTGGGATGCAAGTCCCAACACTTATCCTTCCCATGTCCCTTCTTCCCACAGTGGGGAAACTTCATCTTACTCTTATTTGCATGTTTTATGTTTCTAGAGTTTCACTTCCTTTTTTCAGCTACACGGGTTGATTTCTCATATCCCACATGCACATCAGTACGAAGGGAGTTTATTCGCCTAGCTTCACCCCGAATGTAATGGGCAACGATCTCCAAATCAGGAACAGAATCTTTTCCTAACAAGTAACATCTGAACTCTTTGGACTTCCAGCTGAAGGAAGGCCAGAAAGAATTTCAAAAGCCTAAGATTGCATAAGCTCAGTTTTGTAATCTTCAATTGTCTGAATAACAGAGTATTGATCAATTTCTGCTCACTTATGGGTCAGTTTACTATAATACCCCTCGAAGTCATTCATACTCGTCATATGTATAATGTATCTGTTCAGTTTGAAGTTGACAGATCCTTGCTACGTCCTTTTTTTGAATAATTTTGTTTAATTAATTCCCGTGTTTCCTTATCAGTCTAACAAAATAAGAATTAACTTGCAATCTTAGGTTCCATAAAGTTGACAAGTCAATTGATCATGGTAAGGTTTTCACCTTCCCATTCCTCATAGGAGGAGTCAGTCTTGCTTGGAGCCGGTTTGGATCCTATAATAAACTCAAGTCTTTGACAACTCCCAATGAATATTCGAATAGAATGTGCCCATAGGAGGTAGTTCTTTCCATTCAGTTTGATGTGAGTCACGTCATGAGTGAAATCCACGTTTGAACTTCCTCCGCCATAGTATTTAAGTTGATCAACAGTCCCTTCAAGAACATTAACGCTCATCGGTTTATCCTCCATTCGAGCACAGAAGAACTCCCTTCAGGAAGATGTGGGTTGGACGGCAGGTTGGCTTAAGACAGATAAAGCAGAGGTAAATCGTAAGAGGAGCGTCACTTGGCGTGTGTGGTAGAAAGAGAAGACGGTGTGCACTACGAAGATGGTGAGATCCATGCAGATACTGTTGTAGGAAAGATTGAGGGATGCATTGGTCGATTGATCAAGGATGTGCAAGTCGATCGAAAAAGACTGTCGATCCAGGAACTTCGGACGAACGAAACGGCAAGGGCACAAATCGTCGCCAGATGATCGGATCCGACAAAACGTCGATCAAGGGAAGAGCAGGACCAGCGAAGCACGATCGAACATTATGGTCGACGACGCCAAAGGAATTACCGCTCTGATACCATGTTGAAGAGAACGCACCTTTAGGTTTTTGATATTCTCTTTATTCTTTCTGCTCCTCTCTGATAGATACCACCTGGGATATATACGTCGAGCAAGTGATATCATCACCCCCTAGTGAGTCCAAGGTAGCTTGCCTTTTAACAAAAGGTTGTTGGTAATTTTTCATGATTATTAGATTGTACGTGTTATAATCACATGGCCTCTAATTTTCAACCTTATATACCCAAAATCCCATTTCTTAATTCTCATGCATACATTTGCAAATGGTTCTACAATGGAGCACGCATACTAGACATATGTCTAATTCTTGTTTGAACTTTTTGATACTCATCTTATTCAAAAAATATCCTAAAATCTTATTATTGTTGGACTACTTTGTGACCAATGTCTCGTTGTTATTTTCTCACCTTCGGATTAATAGGTACATGATCTGCATGTAAAGTAAACTCTTGGGACAGATAGAGAAGTGGATCGCTAATTTAAGCTCACCTTTCTTTATATACCCAAAAAGAACATGTTTGTTGTCACCACATTTATCTTTTCTACACATAAGTGCTCTCAGAAACTTCATTCATTAGTTTTTCCTAGTTTGCTAGGCTATGAAGCACAGATATTTACAATGGACTTACATATCGTATCTGAAACATTTCGGAGTCAGAAAATTCTAAGAAACTTTGGGAAACGCGTCCCAGGAACTCTCGGAAACTTTCTTGTAATTGTAGATATAAAAAATGTTGGATACTTAATAAGGCATTCAGATATTACCAAATACGCCTGAGTATGCTCGAAAATGCCCAAATAATTTATGTACTGCAATTGTGATATGACGAAAGACATGTGAAAGAAAAAAATGTGGAATGACAAGTGGTGGGATTTAATTGATCACATACTTTTATTCATAGCTCTTATTTAGGATATGATATGTTTTTGTGACATACAAAGCTTGCTTTCATTTAATACATGATATGTGAGATATATGATGAAAAAAGATGAAGACGATGTGAATATCACACATGTCATCATAATAATTTGTACTTATATTTAAATAATTAACATTTCAAAAATGTATCCCGTAACATAGGTTTTTTTCAAAATTACGTTTCCCATATACGTATTGTATCGTATCGTGTATCCCATCCCAACACCAGCGCACAACATAGTTGTTAGGATCTCCTAAATTTTAGTCTTCATATTTTACATTATCAACTTGAAAGCAACCAACTTTATGTTTTTAATAGTAATTCACCTGTTTTAGATACTCCTATTGGGATCTTCATTCTGACATTTAGGAACCAACCACTACATTAACTGTGAATGGTTCTGTTTTTTATTTTACTTATTGATATTTTTCAAGGTTTATTTGGATTTATTTCTTGAACATATATTTGAATTCCCATAAATTTATTTCACTATTTCTACTAGAATCAAAACTCATATTTCTCACATCATCAATGTTCGGTGCAATAATAATGCTATGGAAAATAAAGAATCATATTTTCTTGAGTTTCTCACTCAACATGAACCATAATTCAGCGTTTCTGCCCTCATACCATGCAGAAAAAATAGTCAAGCTATGTGAAAAACTCTCCACATTCTTGACTTTGCCTGTGCATTTTTTCTTTCTGCCTCATGTAGTCATGTATTGAAAAATTTTGGGGAAAACAACTCTTATTGTTGTTTATTCTATCCATCGTACAATAACTTTTCACTATCAACAGCATTCTTGGTAAGCCCCCTAGTACTCTTTGTTAAATTACCAACTCAAGGTGTAATGGTAAGCTTACCTGATCATATCACCCAAAATAACTCGATTGATTAAAATAAGTCGATGAGTAGATTCAGAAAATATAGTCAAGCTTTGTGAAAAATTCTCCACATTCTTTACTTTACCCGTGCATTTCTTCATTCTGCCTCATGTCATAAAAAAATTTGGGGGAAACAACTCTTATTGTTGTTTATTCTATCCATCGTACCATAACTTTTGATTATCAACAGCATTCTTGGTAAGCCCCCTAGTTACTCTTTGTTAAATTACCAACTCAAGATGTAATGGTAAGCTTACTTGATCATATCACCCAAAATAACTCTATTGATTAAAATAAGTCGATGAGTAGATTGAGAGGAATAATGACTTGCGGTTACGGGCGCTCTGTTGAGTCTTGAGTGTTGAAGGTTATCATTCCCACTAGGTACCTTAATCTTTGCCTTCGAACATGGTATCAAAGCCACTGATCGCGCCTGATGAGTCGGCTTTTTGCTGAATCTGTGTATCAGAGCCGATGAGTTGGCTTTTGCAGGAACGAGTCTGCTCCAGTGCTTTGTTAACGCATTTAAGTCGTTCCTCATCAACCGAATGTGTTGTTTTTCATTATGATTAGCTGCACATCTTTCATCCGTCTTCTTAGAGTTGCTAGTGTACCTGATGGGATTGGCTGTGACAGAAAGTTCCAACGAGTTCTCCATTTTCTAGGACAACCCAGCAGTTTTCACATCTGTTTCTCAAGGCTTCTCATAACAGTGTTTTCCTAGCTCAAAGTAGTAGCTTGCTGGTGTAGGATCTCCGTTTATAAAAGCATCTATTGCAAATTTATATTGACAACTACTTTTTATGCCATTTTTTTTGTGTTTTGTGAGAATAAACCAACTTAATCCAAAACAACTTCTGATCGCTTCGGCTCCTCTTCAAAGCTCCGATAATATGATTTATTCTCATGGGATAACTTAAATTAATCACAATTGGAGAAACTATCACCAATGAGCTCAATTCTTGTGTTTTTTATCAGGAGTCATATGAGACTTGGGTTCATTACTAGCTCAAGATCTCCTCCTCCCATAATTGATGTCTCATGACAAATGGGAAGGAGAAATTCTTACCCTAATGAATAGGCTTCTCAACTCCATTGAACCTGCTATTTTAAATCATTTCATGTTCTATCGACCAGCCAACCAGATTTGGGATCTCATTGAAAAGAATGCCTTCAAGAAGAAGGATCTTGCTCAAATCTATCAATTGCATTTTGAGTGGATTTTGATGGCGTCTATGCAGGATTTTGAAACTATTACATCAAATTAATGAGAAATTGATCAATATTAAGATTTTCAATCTGTGGAGGATGTCAAAATGGATCTCATGCAAAGACGGGTCTTCGAGAACATGAACTTGAATTTCAGAGAATTAAGATGTTAGGGCGAGATTATGTTCTAAAGTTGGACTCCACCGCCGCAATATTAGAGGTGCAGTCATATCATTTTATCTTAGTGGAAGTGTGGGACATCAAAACTCTGCTTTAGTCACTGAGCAGAGCTGAGATAGGGTAACAAAATTTCTAGCAATTATCGTGAGTCTAAAAATCGGGATGATAAGGGTAGCACCCATTGTGAAAAACAAGAGTCATGGCAATGGAAAATGTTGGGAACTATATCCTAAGTTCCTAAGGGATGCAATAAAGGTACTAAGGAGAGATATTTTAGACCACAAACTGCCTTATATAGCACTGTGATGACATAGAGAGACTAACTGCTTACAAAGAAAGCCTTTTGAGAGAACTTGCTACCTTAAGCTTCTATGGGTTGGTCTTGTTTGCATGATATTTCAAGTATTGTTGCTCAAACTTCTCCCATAACATCCAGAAGACCTGCTACTCCTTAAACTATTGATTATGGAGTCTTTGATCATATGACTCGGAGCCACAAGTCAAATTACTTTTCTTGCTCTCTCCTCTAGTAGTATCAAATTATCAAGTATTGTTGCTCAAACTTCTCCCATAACATCCAGAAGACCTGCTACTCCTTAAACTATTGATTATGGAGTCTTTGATCATATGACTCGGAGCCACAAGTCAAATTACTTTTCTTGCTCTCTCCTCTAGTAGTATCAAATTTATTGATGAGTCGTCTGTCTTCACGTCTGGTAAAGCGATAAGGATTTCTCTAGATCTCTCTCAAATCTACTATTTTTAGTCCCTTGTTTTCTATCATTTTATTATCTGTGAGCTCCATCACCAAACAACTTAATTGTTCTACCACATTCTTTCCTCTTATTGTGCCTTTCTGATTCTGATGAGTGAAGATGATTACTGGTGGGCATGAGTATGGTGGAATCTACGTTATAGGTTTGGACAGGCCATTGAAAAAAGAAATGCTCTCAATTATGATCAATCGGGCCTTTGGCATCATAGATTTGGGCATATCACTTAACTTTGAATTCTATATTTCCTAATTTATCTATTAGTTGTAACAAAATTATTTAGTGGCAAGCTTATGAGCATAGAAAACATTTTCAAACTATTTATCCCACTAGCATTAGTAGGAGAACCAAATTTTGATATGGTTCATTCTAATGTGTGGATTGCTCTTCTTAATTTTGTGAATTTTCATTATTTTGTATCTTTCATTGATGCTTTCTATAAGATATATCTGATAAAAAGAAAAAAATAAAGTGTAATTTTTTTAAATTTGTTTGCTCCTTATGGAGAAAAATTTGAGTGTTACGCGAACTGAAAAATGGGGTTAATTGTATTAATGTGATGAAAGCCTCTTATATAAGAGGTGTAATACATGAAATTAATTAATTCTAACACTCCCCCTCAAGTTGGGTATGTTATATTTCTCATGCCCAACTTGATGATAAAATCACAGAAAACATTCACACCCCAAGACTCTTACTAAGAATATCAGCTAATTCTCCCTCTGAAAGAACAAATGGAATACAGATAATCTTCTTCTCAATATTCTCCTTAATGAAGTGTTTGTCCACTTCAATGTGTTTGGTGTGATCGTGTTGAACAGGGTTGTTGGCAATATTGATTGCAGCTTTGTTGTCACTATACAACCGGATAGGACTAGCCTCAATTAATCCCAGATCACACAAAAGGGAGCGTAACCACAATCCCTCACATATGTCATGTGTCATAGCTCTAAATTCTTCTTTTGCATTAGACCTTGAGACAACATGTTTTTTACTTCTCCAACAGGTTCCCACCAACAAATGAGCAATACCCAGATGTAGATCGTCTGTCTTCAATGGATCCTGCCCAATATGCGTTAGTATAAACTTCAATTTTTAATTTTGTATTAGGGGTGAAGAGGATCTCTCTTCACGATGAGGTCTTCAAATACATCAAGATCCTATGAGCAGATGTAACGACCCAAATCGCCACTCAAGAATTAAGCAAATTACAATAAAATTAAAATAATTAAAGACTATCATCGACCAAAATAAATTAGGATGTGTTAGGTCTTATTTTATGCTCGATAATTTGATGGATTCGTAATATCATGAAGGGCATAATTATGAAAGGCTGAGTCATGACAGTCTGACTTAAATATGTAAGTATCTATGTATGCATATCATATGTAGATTCGGGGTTTAATGTAGTATCGCATTTAAATTGGTGTTCACTGATTTTGTTTTAGTTCGGAAGTTATTATTATATTACAAAGGTGGCTGGATGTGTGCATTATGTTAAAGTATTTAATATAAATGTTAATATAAAACCTAATATTAAGGATACTATAACATTTAATAACTTTAACCTATGTTATTTCCTATTCTCTTAATGGTGTGGGCCGGTTCTGCATTGAAAATTCTGGAAATGTTGAGGAGGGCAGCTGGCAGTCATATTCTGATATGATTAAAATCAATAGCTTGGATTTAATTTTGGGGGATAGGTCGGTAGAAAGGAGGTAATTTAATATATATCCTGGGCCTCTCCAGTCTCCTGGAGTTTTGGGGGCTGCTGCCGAGCTCGAGGAGGAGTTTTTCTCGTTGTTGCCGAACTCGAGGGGGAGTTTTTCTCACTGCTGCCGAACTCGAGGGGGAGTCAAGGCTGTCGCCGACTGTGGAATCGAGAGGGGTTTTATTTCCAACTGCAAAGTAAGGCTTTTATTTTCTCTCCTCTTGCCTCCCATGGGGATTTATGAGGCGAAATGAGCTATTTTGATAGTCTCCTTCTATTTCTCTTCCGATGGGCGACTTTTGACATTGTCGGGAGGTAATTTCACCTTTTATATCTTCTTTAATGCCCTAATGCTGAAAACAAAGAAAGATGGTAAGTAGAATATGGAAGTGTGTCGTGGAATTTTATATCAGGCATAGAGGATGGCGTGAGATTTTGCTCGGGCAACCTGTGTGGCCTATGGTATATTTCTTCTTCTTCTTCTATTTATGGTAACTAGAAGTTCTAAATGTTAATGATTCTGGTTCTTCCTGCACTTATGATGATTTAGAGGAATTGATTTCAATTATGGCAGCTTAAAGGGCAGGGCTGTCAGAAAGTATTTCCTTCTTCTTTTCCTATTTTGATGGTTCATAGATTATATCTATCCCTATCTCCCTCTTCTTTTACTCTAATCATTTGATATTGCTGAGGGGTGCATCTCATAATTTAATATTGGTTGGAGGTAAACTTTGGTTTAGACTTCTCTATACTGTTTATCCTTTTTATATGTTAGGCAGTTGATGAAATCTGGGGCGTTTGATTTCCATTTGCATGGTTCCTCTTATCTTTTTGAATCATTTTACAAGTATCTTTAGTTGTAAGTGAATTTAGATTAGGATTATGAAATTGCCGCCTATTATACCCAAATATTATAGATATGTGAGGTGGAAAGGAGAAGAATTTATGTTAATTAAACAAACCTAAAGGAATTAATTAGTAAAAGAAAGGGAGGCGATTTCATTATTATGTTGCATATGACCTTGGCTTGTTTAACTATTCATACAAGCTTCAGTTTTATTAGAGGATGTTCTATTTGCTAAGAGTTCTATAGGGTGATTATCTGGATCTGAAACTTGGGGGTATGAGTATTTTTATTGGCCGCAGTTTTATTGAGGAATGTTGAGCTTCTAAACCTTTCATGTATCAAGGATGGTCGGATAGAGCAATTTTAGATCATTCATACATTTATTATAGGAAACTGGTTATATTGATTATCCTCCCCTTCATCTACTGTTGAGAGGTGTATCTCATCCCGTGATCTTGGTAGTCTTAATATATACCTCTAGCTTTTGAACTATACATAATATACTTGGGGATTATGTAAATATAGAGTTTGCAAATTATACTTCCTGATCACATAATGTGTTTTGATCATGCAAGCTCGGTATGAGATTCTTGATGCCTATGAATGAAGTTAAAGATTGTGGACGGCTTTGGAAATGATCCCAAAGCAACCCAAACTCATTACATACTCTAATGAAAAAAAGATGCCTTTATCGGAAATTATGCGACTTTATGTTAGACATTTTATGTCATTTAGAAAGCTCCATTGAGAATTTTCACTCTCGATAGGAAGAGCTATATACATTTATGATGAATGTGTTGTTATTTAATCAATGTGCCTGCTGCTATTTAATCAATGTGCCTATCAGAAAGATTCTACCTTATGGAAATTTGTGCCTACTTGGAAATAGTGGTCCATCGTATAAATAAGCCGCTCACCCCGACTCTTTGTATTCTTTGCTTCTCTTTATTCTTTCCACAAAGATGAATATATTATGATAATGGCTGAAAAGATATGCTGAATCATGTGCCTCATGAAAGTGTGGTGCCTTAATTAGAAGGGGTACCTTGTTGGAAAATCATACCTTTGTGAGATAAGAATGTGCCTTTATGAAAGTAAAGATGTGCCTTTGTGAGATAAGAATGTGCCTTTATGAAAGTAAGGATGTGCCTTTATGAAAGTAAGAATGTGCCTTTAGTAAATACGGGGGGAAATGGTACGTGCCTTACAAATATACGTATGATGGATGGTCTGAAAAGATAACCTATACGATATATTAGAACTACGTGGGTTTGAATCCGTATAATTGGGATATGGAGTACGTAGGCAGCGGAGGTAAAACTGCCTCAACCCAAAAGGAAATCCAAGTGCCACTCTCCACTCAGATGCTTTACTACACTTGTCATTTCTAGGTATTTCTACTTTCCATATTGGTCTAATGAATTTAATGAGCGCAGGTGGCAGGTACATGAGAATGGACAAGTGTATGGATGTGACAAATAAAGGTAAAGGATAGAGGTATATTTGGTAATAGTTTTAATTCTTTTATGTTTTTGATATATGGTCATGGTACTTTAGATTCATAAGTATGTATGGTTAAGGATGATATAGTAATAGATATGACAAAAGGTTTGAACCGAAAAAATTAGAAATGTTTAGTGAATAAAATACTCATAAATATTGTGATTAGCTCTCGATTATATAAATTAAGTTTATCGAATCAATGAATATAATTAATTAAGACAAAAACAAGAAAGTAAACTTAATGATTATGATGTACGAACATATTTGAAATGTTAATACATTGTGAAAACTTAAGTAATTTGTTTGATGCCACAAATACAAAATGTAGATTAAATGGGAAGGCTTGTGCTAAACTAGAAGTACATGTGTTCTACTGATGAGTGAGGATGTAGTAAAATATAAATTGGAAAATGAAGTATGAAGTGGAACGCTAAAAGATGTGATATTGATCATCCTTTCAACAAAGAACAAGCTAAGTTATGAGTTTCACTATAAAATAAGTGATTAGGCATGAGCCTAAGTTTCCAAATACATTAGAAAATGAAATAAAGGTGCATTATGATAAATGTGTAAGAATTCTACAGCTTAACAAATGATTAAGAGTAGAGAGCTACCTAAAAATGTCTGCTTCAATAAGACCACTTAACTCACACCTTCATTCCCGCCTCGTAAATTCGAGCTTTCCGGGCCAGGGTGTGACAGCAGCATTGAGATGTCTCGTCTTTGGGGAATGCATATATTGGCTAATGAACCTCACAACATAAGCTATGTCAGGGCGAGTACGGGATAGATAGATTGACCGCTCGACAAGTCATTGGTAACAGTAACATTTTCAATAGGATCCTCATCATCTCTTCCAAGGTTGTGGTTGACCTCCATAGGAGTATCAACAGATCTACACTCACTCATACTGGATTGTTCCAGTAAATCAAGGATATATTTTCTCTGAGAGATGAAAATACCCCGTTTGGATCTAGCTACTTCAATCCCCAAAAAATACTTATGTTTTCCCAGATCCTTCACTTCAAACTCCTTTGCCAAATTCCCCTTTAAAGTTTTCGCTTCTTCAACATCATATTATGTAATGATGATGTCATCAACATAGACAATGAGGGTCCTTAACATGTTATCCCTCTGTTTTATGAACAAAGTATGGTCGGCGTGACTGTCTGCATCCGAGAGAAATCATGACTTTGTGAAAACAACCAAACTAAGCCCTTTGTGAATGCTTCAGGTCGTATAGAGCATTTTTTAGTTTGCACACTTTTCCTTCAGAACCGGAAGGAAAAAAACGAGGAGAGACATATATACCACTTCTTCTAAATTTTCATGAAGGAATGCATTCTTCACATCCAATTGGGTAAGATCATATCCCTTGCACGCAACACACGATAGCAAGACTTGTATAGAGTTCATTTTTTCAATAGGCGTAAAAGTTTCTTGATAATCGAGTCCCTGAGGTTTGAGTGTAAGACCCCCCCCCCCCCTCGAAACTAGGCACGACCAGGGGATCTTATCGCACACCACCACCAATCCACAACAAAGAAGGGAATAACGAAAGAGTATAGGTACGAACGTTTCAACCCTCTCTCATCATTCTCTTCCAAGCTAGGAACCGACGATGGTGCTAAGCGAACAACCATCACACTCTAACCAGGGTACGCTATAGGCAGTAGCGGAAGAAGTACTAACGAAAGACTAGTAGCCACGTAGTAGAGCACAGAAATATATCAGTAAACAAAGACAAGACAGAAATAGAAACAACAACGGCACAATGGCCCCACAGTCCAAGTACAACAGTCTATAGAAAATCTGGGGGCTCACAAATAGCATGCCAAGCCGGATGAAAGCTGATATATAAAGTGTTGCAAATATGTAAATCTAAAGAGCTAACTATATGACTGATGATGTTGCTAAGGGTAGCAACGATCATCATCATGTCTTCTATCTCCACGTCAAGTCCACGACAAGTCCACGTCGAGTCCACGTCAATTCCACGTCAAGTCCTCGTCAAGTCCACGCCATAGCTCTGGGAACACATAAAGCTTTTGTTTTCTCATTGTCCTCTATATTATCTCATCATCATGGTAGGAAGTCCTTGGTCACCGCAAGTGACAAGAAGCCATGCTCGAAGAAATGCATGCCCTTGAAAAAAAATGTACATGGGATCTTGTGCATCTTCCTCAGGGGAAGACTGTTATTGGATGTAAGTGGGTGGGTGTTGTCAAACAAAACACCCAAGGAATTGTCGAAAGATACAAGGCAGGGATGGTCGCCAGAGGATACACGCAGACTGTTTGGATCGATTATCAGGAGACTTTTGCTCCTGTAACAAAGATGAACTCCATAAGAATTCTCTTATCATGTGATACCTGGAAGAGATGGAACCTCAGTCAGCTAGATATGAAGAATGTGTTCTCCATGGAGACCTAGAAGAGGAAGTGTATATGTCCCTAACTCCTGCACTTGCCCCTGAAAGATCTGAATGGAATGTTTGCAAGCTAAAAAGGTGTGTATACAACCTTAAACAATCTCTTAGAGCTTTGTTTGGGAGATCTCACAAGGCCATGAGAACTTTTAGATATTCTTAGAGTAATGTAGATCATACTTTGTTCATCAAACACAGGAAAGAAAATTTGACAACCCTTATAGTTTATGTGGACAACATTATTATAACAGGAGATGATCTGGAAGAGGTTCAAACTCTAAAAATCAGGCTGGATAGAGAATTTGAGATAAAGGACATAGGGAACTTTAAATATTTTCTTGGCATTGAAATCGCCAGATCCAGACATGGGATTTTTATCTCACAGAGGAAGTATATTCATGATTTACCTGAGACATCAGGAATGAGTTGATGTAGATCTGTCAAAACCCCAATCAAAGCAAACCACCGGTTAGGGAGGGATGACGGAGAACTTATTGAGGACATTCCTAGTTTTCAAAGATTAGTGAGGAAGCTAATTTAATGGTCACATACACGCCTTGATATCTCGTATACAGTTGGAGTGATCAGTCAATACATGCACTCACCAAAGACTTGTCATCTTGATGTTGCCCACCGTATTCTCAGATACCTCACGTCCTCTCCTGGGAGCGGTATCCTATTCTCACCGAATAATGAGCTAAATATTGAATTATACAATGATGCAGACTGGGCTGGATCGGTTGATGAATCGACGGTCCACCTCAGGATATTGCACTTTAGTTGGTGGAAATTTGGTTACATGGAGGAGCAAAAAATATCATGTGGTCGCTAGATCCAGTGCTGAAGTTGAATTCAGAGTCATGGCACATGGAATATGTGAAGGATTGTGAATTCAAACTATTATGAGAGATCTGGACTTTGAGAACACTAAGCCACTCATACTATATTGTGATAACAAGTCAGTCATTAGCATTGCTCATAACTCTGCTCAACACGATCACACCAAACACATTGAGATTGACAGACACTTCATCAAAGAAATATACTGAGAGGGATCGTAGGTACTCCGTTCGTTCCATCTGAACAACAACTGGCAGACATCCTCACGAAAGAATTAAGTACAAGTGCTTTTGGAATGATTGTTACCAAGTTGGGCATAGTCAGCAATGCATGGCCAACTTGGAGGGGTTAGCATGTATTAGTTATGTTTTTGTATTTTCTGTATTTCTCTTGTTATGTATTTTCTCCTCATTCCCCTCACTCATATATATACGAGTGAGTCTCTTTATAATTAATTATGAAATCATTTCGATATTTCAACAGTTTACTTTGTTTTACTTCAACTGAATGAACATACCAAATTGAAATATCATGCTTGTGTTTGTTATCAGTATTAAGATGTTACATCCAACAAATGGCTAATTTCAAATTATGTTTTTTTGGAGAAGATATTATGCTCTCATCTATTTTCACATTCCATACTTATTTCAACACACATCTTCATTCTTTATTCATGCATTTATCCAGTTGTTTTACTGGTTCCGGTGCAATTGTTCCTAAAGAGCTCATAGCTACTACCTTTGATCATGTACCTCAAGCACTTGCTCCAAATGTTGATTATGTGCCTGGCCCCTTCATCGTTATACAAAGGAAAGAGAAACTCTTCTTCGTCATACTAACTTTCATTGTTTTTCCTCTATGCTTTACAAGCATGATCATCACTCTTATACAAAAGCTAATATCTAACCTCTTCGATAGCAAGTTATGAAAGAACTTCAAGCTTTTGAGAAAACTCAAACATTGGAATTTGTAAATCTACCCTGTGGAAAGAGCATAATGGGTGAAAATGGGTTTATAAGATCAAACCCCATTCAGTTAGGCCTCTGGAATGTATATAAGCACATATGGTCGCCAAATGATTTAATCAAGAGCACTGCATTAGCTCTGAAGAGACGTTTGCTCATATGGCTCGTCTAACCTCGTTTGTAGCTTATTAGCTATTGCATCTAGTTAATGTTAGAGCCTTCGTCATATGGATGTAAAAAATGCATTCATCAACGATTACCCCATATATGAGGTTTATATGGCTTTGTCAACTAGTTACTCTCATTCTACTAGCAAAGTGTGCAAGATTGAACCAGAAATAAATCTACTATTGCACAACATATTTTCACATATAGTCCTCACGATTCCACTTTATTCATTTGATTTGCACATACTAATCATAGTAGTTTTTGTTTCATGTTTAAGTTGATGATATATGACCATAACAAGTGATGATACAACATGTATATTAGAACTACAACACCTCAATCACAAATTTGAGATGAAAAATTCAATTCTCTCTAGAATTTTTATGTTTTGAGTTTTCCTCCAACTCTGATGAATATTATCTCCCCAAAAATATATATACCTCTGAATTGATTTCTTGTGGAGGAATCATAGACAGCGAAAATAAACTCACTCCTCTGAAATCTAATATTAAGCTTACTCTAATGGATGTCACCCCATTTGACAATACTACTCGCAAGTGATAACTTGTTCAAAGTTTAGTCTCTCACCATCACCAGCCGTATATTGCTTATACCATACAAATATAGCCAGTTAATTAATGGCAGCTCCTCGCTCATCACATTTTTCAATAATCCTTTGTATTCTAGCTATGTAAAAGGCACCACTCTCTATGGTTTCATTTCCTAGCAAATCCTCTTATTTTCTTTAGTAGCAAGATGCAAGCAATTATAGTTTGCTCCAGTACAGAATTAGAATAGTATACTCATGCAGAACCCAGCGATGAACTACATTCACGCCATCGCCTATTGGAAGATAAGGACATCAAAGATTAGTATACAATTACTCTTTAGTCTTTACAACCAAAGTATCATTTAAACTGCTCATAATGATGTCTTCCATGATCGCACTAAACGTATTGAACTTGATAGTTATTTTGATCATCATAGTGCTACTAGAAATACTCCAACCTAAGTTTTTGTATCTTCTAAACATTGGACAGCTGATAACTGCATCAAACCACAACTACCTAGTCACTTTTAGGAGTTTAACTCCAAACTTCAATTGACAACAGCAAAGCCTCCTTGTGTTTGAGGGGGATTTTGGTATAAGTATGGTTAGCTTATTTTATAGTTTTCAATTCTATAAACAGGCTCATGTGTAAACTCTTGTGAATAAACACAAAGAATATCAGAAAAACAAGTGTTTAACCCCCCCCCCCCCCCCCCCCCCCCCCCCCAACAAGGTAAATTAAATAAAACAATACGAAAGGCCGATCAATTTAGAAAAGTAAGGAATCAATTATAGCCTACGGTCTGAAACATAGATGGGGAACCGAGAGAATCCAGAATAGCAAAGTGATCTCGTGTTTCACCAATCAGATTGAATGATAATGGAGAAGAAGAACTGATTATTATCCATTTAATTTTACCATGTCCCCTTCAAGCTATGCTTCGCGTTAATCAATCGTGAAGCTAAATAAAACAGAAGCAAGGAGCTTGCCCCGGACAGATATAAGCTCGGAAAGAAAATGTGTGAAGGAGCTGAAGAAGAGGAATCAGAGAGCAATAGGTGGATGCTGGAGCCCCTGGCGAGACTTTCAGTCGGTGATGGAGCTTGCGGGAGAATCGAAAATCTGGGATCGGTGAAGGAGCTAGGGACCAGAAATCGGAGATCTGTCATTGAAAACGGGGATCATGACGACGAATAGGGGGAGATTGCGAGATCGCGTCTGGGCGACAAATGACCATCATTCGTTCTTAACCTAAAGGATCTTTCAACCACAACCCATCCCAGTTGACAACCCAAGGATTAAGAAGTTGAGCAAACAGACAAATTAATCCAAGAACTTACCGATCTTACAGGGGGCATGAAACTCAAAATGAGTTGCAGAATCATTTGAATCTGAACATGAAACCATCAGTTATTCATTCCGAGAAATCGAGACGGAGTTCAAGCTCCCTTCCCGACTCCAACTCCCAGCAATCAAGGAGAGGAGGTCAGAATTTGCTGCAAACCCGTAATTTGCGCTGGAGGAGAAGCTGCCTGCGCTGGAGGAGATGCGTCGGCGATAGAGGAAAAACGTCGGCGATCACGGGAGCGGAGGAGGGATGCGCCGGCGCTGGAGGAAAAACGAGAGAGAAGAGAGCGGCAGGTCGCGGGAGCGGAAAAGCACGGGAAAGGGTTACGAGGAGAAATCGTGTAAGCACGCATGACACGCGAAATGGCGAAATTTTTCAAATGTTACGGACACACCAATTATGACCATGTACAGCCAACGGTTATAAAGGTTATGTACAGCACAATATCGCTATGTACAAGCGAATTTTATTATATACATACTAATTATTATTTGATTATCAACTCTTTAAAAAGATGTTGTAAAAATTAATATATGAAGTTCGTTACACTAACTATTTTAGTCCAAAAATAACATATGAAAGTCGTTACAAAAAATATTTGAGTTTAAAACTAACATATGAAGTCAAAATTCTTGTCTTAATCATTTGCAATTTTTTTAACTATTTCTTGCATAGATTTCTCCAGCATCCTCCATCCTGCATAAAAAAATTTTATGTAAATTGTTTTGAGTCGTTTGGGAGTGAGCCGAACGCGCAAACAGTCAAAGGTGAGAACCAACAGTAGACAACGAGGTTTTTACGTGGAAAACCCGGAAAGAGAAAAAACCACGGGGTCTGGCCCAGTTCTGAACGAACCATTAGTTTTGTGTGTTACAAATAGTATTGTTTTTTGAGGGTGACAGGTCACCGCTCGTTACAAAAATTTTGCTAAGTCCTCTAAAGACTTAGGAGTCGAGCACGGTGAAGCGTGCTCGCGGCCCACCTCAAGTGTGGAACTTGGTCGAGCGGTCCTAGGCAAAGCATTGCGGAGCAACCTGGAGCGGAGCACTGCGGAGCACGGCGGAGCAGCCTAGAGCGGAGCACTGCGGATCATCTGGAGCGATGTGCTACAGTGCTGCCTGGAGCGGAGCGCTGCGGAGGAGCTGGTGCGGAGCCTTGCGGAGCAGCCTGGAGCGAAACGTTGTGGAACAGCTAGTGTGGAGCGCTACGGAGCAGCCTGGAGCGGAACGTTGTGGAACAGCTGGTGTGGAGCGCTGTGGAGCGCTGCGGAGCAGCCTGAAGCGGAACGCTGTGGAGCAGATCGGATCAAAGATGTCGAAGGGGAACCGCCACGGTGAGTTTGGAGCCTAACTGAGATCCTCCCGAAGTCCCTGAAGGAGAGATAGAACGCAGATGAAAATCTTCAAGGGGGAGCTTGAAGGTTGATGAAGAGCTTCAAAGAGTCCTCGCCGGAAAACTCAAGGGCTCCTTCTCCCAGTACCAAAAAGTCCCCTCAAATGGAGGCTTGACCCTCCTTTTATAGTTTTTGAGGAGGGCGTTCTGGTAACTGCGTCATGCTGATTCTTGGACAAGCGAATGAGAATGCCTGATTCGGGACACACAGATCGTCAACTTTGAGATTATGACGAGTTTGCCCCTCAGTCACGCTGGCAGCTCGGGCAGCTCGGGCAACCTCCTTGGTGGTGGTGGTGACCGTCGATCGCCGTCGGCGAGGGATGGTAGTGGCGCACTCCGCAGAATAAGCATAAGCGGGAGCGCTTCTTGCGGGCCACAAGAGAGCCGGAGCGCTTCCCTGGAGCAGGGGTGAGCGGGAGCGGGAGAGTACTTTCTGTGGAGCAGGAGCGAGCGGAAGCACTCTTGCGAAGCGGGCGAGAGGGAGCGGGCGAGTGCTTTCTGTGGAGCAGGAGCGAGCGGAAGCACTCTTGCGGAGCGGGCGAGAGCGGAAGCACTCTCTACGAAGAGAGAGCGCCCTCTGCGGAGCAGGAGCAAGCGGGAGCGCGAGAGCGCCTCCCGCGGAGCAGGGTGAGCAGAAGCACTCTTACGGAGCCGGTGAGAGCAGAAGCGCTCTCGGCAGAGCGGAAGAGCTTTTTGCGGAGCATGAGCGAGCGGGAGCACGAGAGTGCCTCCCGCGGAGCAGGAGCGAGCGAAAGCACTCTTACGGAGCAAGCGGAAGCGCTCTCTACGGAGCGAGCGGGAGCGAAAGCGCTCTCTACTTTGTGAGAGCGCTCTCTACAGAGGAGGAGCGAGCGGGAGCACGAGAGCGCTTCCCACGGAGCAGGAGCGAACGGGAGCACGAGAGCGCTTCCCGAGGAGAAGGAGCGAGCGGGAGCACGAGAGCGCGTCCCACGGAGCAGGAGCGAGCGGGAGCGCCTCTCACGGAGCAGGGGGGAGCGGAAGCGCAAGAGCGCTTCCTATGCAGCAGGCACGAGCGGGAGCACGAGAGCGCTTTTCGCGGAGCAGGAGGGAGCGGGAGCACAAGAGCGCTTTGTTGGATCTTATGGCGCCCTTAGAGGGGGGTGAATAAGGGAATAATTTTTTTTTTATAATTTTATGAAAATTACTAAATTGTTTAAAGTAATATTAGAACACAAAATAACAATTTAGCTAAAGGAAGAAAATATCATAATTTGCAAGTTTAGGATTTAGAAACAAGTGCTAAATTGTTATATGATGAAATAGATTAAGATAAACAATTTAGACAAAGTGGTTTGAATTGAAAGCTTTGTCACCAATATTTTAGAGATTACGCCAAATGAGAGAAATCAAGTAAACACAAATAGAGACATGATTATATTATATGAAAGGTGTTTACAAAAATTGATTTCAATATCGCTAGAAATCGGAGGCGTACATATGTAAATAATTTTTCCTTTTCTATACCGACTCGTATCCCCACGAACCGGTTGGCTTTAGCCTATCCTTCCCCGGATATGGCCTCAAGCCGCTCTAGCCAATCCTTCCCCGGATATGGCCTCGAGCACCCCCTAGATCTAATCACCTGGACCTAGTCGCCAACACAAGGCGAATTTCCCCCTAAGTCCTACCCAGACCTAGTCGCCAACACAAGGCGAATTCTCTAAACGGTTACAAAAAAGTATGGAATGGAAATAATGAAAAACAATAATAAAACTCCATATATGAGATCTCTGGAGTCGAGGATGAAGGATCGTTGTTGCATAAGCTAGGTAGAAGTGATCGTCCTTCGGATGTAGCGTGACGTAGTTCTCCTCCAGATTTCTCCTTAAGCTTTTTATGGGAGATCCATCTTCGGCAGCATAACAGCACTGGAATTGTGGCACAAGCAACCTCTCTGGGATGGATGATCAAAATGGTCGAAGTTGGCTTCAATTTATAGAACTTGGAGCTAGCGCTTGCGGTAGTACTTAGCGCCTGCGGTATCGTTCGTGTGGAGCGGTTGCGAAACCGTCGCCGGCGTGGCTCTATACACGAACTTGAGATAGCGCCTGCGATAGCGATAGTGCTGGCGGTAGCGGGAGATAGCGCCAGGCGGTAGCGCTAGCGCTGGCGGTAGCGCTAAGGAAACCGCTGAGACGAAACCAACTGAGCTAGCGCCTGGCGTTAGCGATAGCGCTGGCGTTAGTGCTGGCGTTAGCGATTGCGCTGGAGGTAGCGCTGCTCCTTTCAAAAGATTGTTCCAAGCTGCTTTATACCTGTGGAGCATTGCACCTATAGTTCCGGCACACTATAAACACACTACAAGCAATATCAAATACAATATGGGATTTGTTATTCTCAAACAAAGGGATGTGACACACATGTCCAACAATCTCCCCCTTTTGATAATAACAAATCCTTTAAGCAAGAAATCAACAATAGTGTTTATAGATAAGATAAGCAAGATAAAAGTGCAACTATAGTAAATGATATGCATGATAATGTGCATACTCCCCCTAACTTAATGTTCCCCCTACATAAATGCAATTTATGTGTTACTCCCCTTAAATGATAGATTTCATGAATTAGTCTCCCCTTATTTATTTATATTTCTCATATATATATTTCTTCAATTAATCTCCCCCTTTTGGTATTATCAAAAGAAGGTGGGGTGAGGGTAGTAAGGAGGCATTTATATATCATGATCGAGCTTTTCGAAATATAAAAAATGATAAAGAGTTTAAGCATAGCATATATAAGAGATTTCAAATATAAAGATAAGAGTTGTAAGCAAGCGGAAGATTATAATAAACATCTTTTTGTAAGCATGAAAAAGCATAAGTAGAAATATGAGTTTTAGTTCAAAATTGAAAGATGTTTTAACCCTTTTGAAATCTCAAAGTTTTTCATAAAAATACCAAGCATGAAATGAACATATCAAAGAGAGATTATACTACAATGTTACTTAATTCTAAGTTCAAGAAATACCAAAACATTGTAGAGATCATGTTAGGTTATCTAGTGTATTTTTATATAAAGAGTAGTATAGAAAAAAGCATTAGAATCCAATACTCATGAGAAGAAGTGTTATGAAAGATAATGATGTGCACATAAGTGTATTTTGAGCAATGTTAACAATGGATTTAAATTATCAAAATACAAGACATATGTATAGTAAAGTGCACAATAAAACACAAGTAAATTACTTTCACACACTTTTAATGCACATAATTTTTTAACAAAGTGGTGTAATAACTAAGGTTTGCACAAGACACTTTACTATTTTTTCCAAGGTGCTCAACCTCACAATGCTTATGAAGACTTATCAGGAGGTTCAAGTAGTGCTTGGTGGAGTTATATTTGTCTACATATATAATTTTTTTGTTCACGTTTGTGAGACAACATTCTCCGAATACACTTGTTTTGCAAACCCAAAATTTTTAACTTAACCACTTTTCTAAATTTCATAAGTGCAATTCAAATGTAGTGTAGGCAATAAACTTATGCAAGTTTTAATTCATTGTACAAATACAATACACAAGCAAGCATTTTTAGATTTAGACACACATGTTGATTACCAAAATAAGTGAGTGAAATGTATCATTATCAATCATAAAACATTTAATCATACTTAGAGACATGCTAAGCTTGGTTCTACACATTTTGCAATACAATTGATGCACTTTAAATAGATATATCAAAGCATGATAAACAAAAACAATGTTCATAGTAATTTCAAGGAATAAATTTTAACATTGTAAATAATTCTAAATAATAGAATTCAATCATGCTTGATATTAGCAATAAAGATCATACAGTTTTTTTATCATTTTTTAAATCAAATAAAAACAGAAAATCAAAAAAACATATTTTTGTAATTTTTTAATTTTGAATTTTTGTAGTAGATTTTTCATAATATGAATAAAACACAAATAACAAAAACATATTTTTGTAATTTTTGAATTTTGAACTTTTGTAGTTGATTTTTCATAATATGAATAAAACACAAATAACATAAACATATTTTTGTATTTTTTGAACTTTGTAGTTGATTTTTCATAATATGAATAAAAACAAAAATAACAAATGTCAGAAATATAAAAACAAAGTAGTACATATAGACTAAAATATTTTTAAGGATATTTAGAAATTTTAAAAATCAGAAAATTCACAAACCCACGCTAGCGCCGGCGCTAGTGATAGCCCGACAAACAGTACGTGATTTTTTGAGAATTTTAAATTTTTGATTTTAGATTTTGATTAAGTGTCCTTAGAGTAGTTCCATGCTGAAATTTTAGAATTTTTGGAGATCTCTAGGTGGATCAAATTGGCATGAAACTTTAGCTTTTTCAAATACATGTGTTTTACAAAAAAAAACATTTAAGCTCAAAAAGATAAATTATGCAAACACAAGAGGACATTTTTTATTAAACAACCCAAAATATGCATGATTTAAGTAATAAGTGAATAAAAATGTTCATACAGTGAGTAATATAAGTATGTCCTAAGATTAAAGGCTACCCCGACTAAATGTCTACACCCTAGCCCCGTACTAAGTGACGGATGGGCATGAGGAGCTGCACGCATGCCGTAGGTTGGGGTGTTAGTCCCATATGCACACACTATAGAACACTCAACCTAGCACTCTTACCCCCCAGTGCCTCGCAAGGCCCCACTAGAACCCTCCCCGGTTAAGGACAAGACATGACTTAGAGGTTAGGTCTCTAATGCATACAACCCTACGCCCCCGCTATTGTGAGATATGAATTCAAAGGTGAATAATCTTTGGACAACCTATGCTTTTTAAACTATGGGTTGATTTATAAACTATGGGTTTTGTTTAATGTGATGAGTTATAAAGTCGCATAGTTTTTCTTACTTTTATGAGATGACCATATGTGATAACTAGCACAATTACTAATATTCAATAAGTGATAAAGCTAGTATGATGAGTTTTGGGTTTAATGTCATGTCATAAGATTAATATTAATATTGCATGTATTCTAAAATAGAATTTTAAGTTATAGATCTAGAATAGAGTGATGATTAAGTTTGATGTATCTTTATTATTCCTAGGTTGGTTCTAGAATCTATATATATGTGAGATACATGCAATCAATATCAAAGCATATCCATACACCAACTAATGTAAAGAAATCAATATTCATATTTTTATCATAAGATTCATAATTCTTATTATTGATTTGAGATATTTCTTGATAGAACATAAATTGTGATTTATGATTATAGAGAATTTTGCATAGAATACATGTTAGATCATCATGATGTATGTGATTTCTATTCTTTCTAGACTTACGACAATATGATTTGGTGAATTTCTTTTGAATAAACATGTTTGATTTTTAAGTCTAGAAAATGATGATCATGTAATCATATTAAAGACAAAGATCACATATAGAGTATTTTGAAATTTATAATAAAATTTGCATTCAATAATTGAATCTATTGATCTTTGGTTTTGCATGATAATATATGATTTATGATACAATATTCATATATATTCTAATGATTAATCCATAAACTATGTGTTTGTTGGAATTTTAGTATTCTATTATAATTTCAAATCACATAGTTATCATGAAATTTGAATAACATTGCAAGTGTTCTTCCTAGCATAAATATATAAGCATAGACCAAGAGGCAATGCTAGGATGATGAGTTTGAATGCAATGTTATTACATAGGATTAATGAAGATAATGTTGCATGTAATATGAGAAGTTTTCAAATTAATTTTCTTTAGACCTAGAATGAAATGATTAAGCTTTTGATTTGAACTTAATGATACATGACGATTCTAAGGTCTAAATTACATGCAAACATTGGTGACACACATCACACACATAATATCTAAATTAATATATGAAATAATTATAATAAGGATAGCATGTGATGAAAAATCCATAAACACAGAAATTTCCAAATCAAGCAAACTAAGATAGATTTTAAAATGGAGTTGAAATTGGGCAAGTTGACAGCACCAAAAGAACTCAAATGAGCAAGCCTAGTTTGTCGTTGGATGGAGATTTTTGTGCTCTTTCCGAAAATATATTAAACGCAAAAATCAGGCGAGCGGATCAAAAGATATGGATGTTTGAAGTTTTGATCGTAAACTTGCATTTTTGAAAGATTAAACATGCGTTTATATGAATTTTTGTTTTCAATTTTTTTTGATACTATTCTTCATTATAAGGGCTATCATATGCAGCAAACAAAAATAGAAAAGAATCAAACACGTTGCGCATTTTAATTTTTAGTGTAAGCCCTTTAATAAACCATTTAAATCCAATCTTTAAAATAATTTCAATAGTCTTGATAATAATTTCAAAAATTCAATTTCTAATGATAATTCAAGACAATTAAGGGTAAAGGATTTAAAAGGATAAAGTACAATCAAAGATGAGAGATAGATCACTTTGAAAAATATATATGACTTAATGTTCAATTTTAATTCAAATTTGATTTGATAAACATTAGGCTTAATATATGAAAGTCATATTTCATGATATATAAAGTGATCATAGCATGTTTGTTCAAAAAAAATAAAAATAATCAAAAGAAAAGTGACAATAAGCATATCATGAAGTAGAGTAATGATTTTTCATTTTCTTAATAGTTTCTACTTCATGCATTTGAAAGATACTAAATGATAAGAGATTTAGGTATCCAAAGGGGACCATGTGGGATGGTTCCTTTGGGTACTCAAATACATCGTGTAGGCTTTTGGAGAGATAGTGATGAATGGGCCTTTGCAAGTGAAGTTAGTGTTTCATTTTTAATTTTGGGCCTCCATTCATACTTTGGTTGTTTTTCTTTTAAATTCATATTATGATTATTTGACATCTTTTTGGAATGATAGTTGTTTGAAAAATAATTCATTTGGGATTTATGTTTATTCAAATTATTTTTCAAAATAGATCGATGTTGATAATCATAATGAATTTTATTATAACGATTCTTTGAAAATTTATAAGAGTGATTGTCTTTCTTAAGAAGTGATTGTTGAAAGAGTGGGTTACAAAATGTTGTAAATAATTGATTCTTATTTTGATAATTTTCATTTCCACTCTTTCTTATAGACATACTCTTATAATATGAAGGATAATATTTTATAGTTTGATTTTCATGAAAAGGAGTTTTTAAATTTGAGTCATGATTGAAAATATATTGAGACTTATAATAATGACTCTTAAGAATTTTGTGAGGATCATAATTCTTTTTGAAACTAAACTCCTTTTGATTTAATGTGTGAAAATGGTCCTTTTTAGAAATGATTTTGTAAGTTAATTTATCCTTGTTATTCAAAATCTTATGATGAAATTCATTACATGACATTTGAAATTTTTCAACAAAAGATTTTAATTGTATTAACTTACAAGTTAAAGCATCATTTTCAACTATCAATTTTTCATTATGTTCTTTAGAAACTAAGAGCCCATTTTCAATATCCTTGAATTTTTCTTTTAATTGATTGCAATCTAAACAAGGAATAAGAATTTTACCTAAAGAGCATGAAAGAGAATTTATCACATCAATATTTGATTCTACGTTATCGTTTGCTTTTAAAGATTTATTTTCTAAACGTAATTTGGAATTAGCAATTTTTAACTTTAAAATTTTACGTTTAGCAATTTTAAGCATACGAGATGTAGAAATGGAATTTGTTACAAAAAGAGGAGTTTTTGATTTTCTTACATTGCTATGGGATGAGGCAAGATTTGGACCAACGATTCCTTTGGCATCTTCTTTGCATTCCTCTTCCATAGTTGAATTTCCGTCTTCTCTTTTACTTGATGTGTTGCCAACAAATGAGTCCAATATTGTGACGTTGTATTCTTCTTCGTCCAAGCCTAAGTCCTCATCGATTTCTTCTCTTGGATCCATAAGGAATTCCTCGTCGATTTCTTCTCTTGGATCCATAAGGAATTCCTCGTCGATTTCTTCTCTTGGATCCATAAGGAATTCCTCTTGTTCATCATCTGTAGAAGGAAGATTATAAGTATTCTCAAGAAATTTTCAAACTTCATAAGCAGTAGGAAGTGTATAAATAAGTTTGAAAATATTTTGATCTAATGCACAATATAGACTATTCATTGATTTGGCATTTAAAAACATTTCATCTTTATTTAAAATACTTGGGGGCATTTTAATTGTAATATTCCATAATTCCATATCCAAAGATTTAAGAAATTTTTCCATAAGAGTTTTCCACCCATTATAATTTTTACCTTCAAATAAAGGTGGTGCTAAAGATTTTTCATTTATAAGAAAATTTCCCTTACTGAAGTGAGATCATGAGACGCCATTATTCCCGGTTTTTAAACCGTTTGGAATAACCTACCTTTGATACCACTTGTTGGATCTTACGGCGCCCTTAGAGGGGGGGGGGGGGGGGTGAATAAGGGAATAGAAATCTTTTTATAATTTTATGGAAATTACTAAATTATTTAAAGTAATATTAGAACACAAAATAACAATTTAGCTAAAGGAAGAAAATATCATAATTTGCAAGTTTAGGATTTAGAAACAAGTGCTAAATTGTTATATGATGAAATAGATTAAGATAAACAATTTAGACAAAGTGATTTGAATTGAAAGCTTTGTAACCAATATTTTAGAGATTACGCCAAATGAGAGAAATCAAGTAAACACAAATAGAGACATGATTATATTATATGAAAAAATGTTTACAAAAATTGATTTCAATATCGCTAGAAATCGGAGGCGTACATATGTAAATAATTTTTCCTTTTCTATACCGACTCGTATCCCCATGAACCGGTTGGCTTTAGCTTATCCTTCCCCGGATATGGCCTCAAGCCGCTCTAGCCAATCCTTCCCCGGATATGGCCTCGAGCACCCCCTAGATCTAATCACCTGGACCTAGTCGCCAACACAAGGCGAATTTCCCCCTAAGTCCTACCCAGACTTAGTCGCCAACACAAGGAGAATTCTCTAAACGGTTACAAAAAAGTATGGAATGGAAATAATGAAAAACAATAATAAAACTCCCTATATGAGATCTCTGGAGTCGAGGATAAGGATCGTTGTAGCATAAGCGAGGTAGAAGCGATCGTCCTTCGGATGTAGCGTGACGTAGTCCTCCTCCAGAATTCTCCTTAAGCTTTTTGTGGGAGATCCATCTTCGGCAGCATAACAACACTGGAATTGTGGCACAAGCAACCTCTCTGGGATGGATGATCAAAATGATCGAAGTTGGCTTCAATTTATAGAACTTGGAGCTAGCGCCTGCGGTAGTACTTAGCTCCTGCGGTATCGTTCGTATAGAGCGGTTGCGAAACCGTCGCCGGCGTGGCTCTATGCACGAACTTGAGATAGCGCCTGCGGTAGCGATAGCGCTGGCGGTAGCGGGAGATAGCGCCAGGCGGTAGCGCTAGCGCTGGCGGTAGCGCTAAGGAAACCGCTGAGACGAAACCAACTGAGCTAGCGCCTGGCGTTAGCGATAGCGCTGACGTTAGTGCTGGCGTTAGCGATAGCGCTGGCGGTAGCGCTGCTCCTTTCAAAAGATTGTTCCAAGCTGCTTTATACCTGTGGAGTATTGCACCTATAGTTCCGGCACACTATAAACACACTACAAGCAATATCAAATACAATATGAGATTTGTTATTCTCAAACAAAGGGATGTGACACACATGTCCAACACGCTTCCTGCGGAGCAGGAGGGAGCGGGAGCACAAGAGCGCTTCCCATGGAGCAGGAGCGAGCGGGAGCGCTTCCCGAGGAACAAGCGGGAGCGGGAGCGCGAGGCAACTTAGTAGCGGGATTAAGACTGACCATAAAAGTTGGAGCCTCCCTGCGGGTGCGGTAGAGGCCGCAATGAAAAACACTCGGTCTGACTCAAACCGAACCCTTTTAGGGGAACCCCATCAATTGCCCCCCCAGCTTTCGGAGGCCGCGATTTGTGATCGAAGGTCCGAAAATTTCTACTGCTCACCAGGAGGCCGCGTAAGCACGTTTCGTCATGGCGTCCCTCGTGTTCTGCGGCGGAATACATATCGCCTTAACTTACCAGTTTTATTAGGTGCTCAATTTGACGTGATCCCCTAAATTTACTCGGGGACACCACGCAAATTAAACTTTCAATTCTCAGTAATATTCAACATTCATAAATAATTGAAACATTGAAAGCTTCGTGAAAACACTTAAGTGTTTAATAACTGTGCTTTAATTATCTAGTTTTATAACGTATTTAGTTTCATGAACGAAATTTACTTATTTAAAACTATAATTATGAGGATATTAATCTTTTCTTAATTGGACGCTACTCATTACGGACCGCGTTAAAGAGAATATTTTATTCCCTTAATTCCCTTAACCTCCGATCCCTCTATAAATTGTGTAGGATGTACATAGAACCAAAGTGAAAATAATTTACGCAGCCTTTGCAAGAGAGGATCATCACTACTTGGACGGAAAAATTATTATGGCCGTGAGAGCGGTGACAAAGATTTATTTTTGAGGTTTTGCTTGCGGTGAAGAAATCTTGCGCAGAGTCCGGGTCCCGCGGCACCTTCATGGAGAGGCACGCGTGGAGTCACACTTGCATAGGAGCATGCGCAAAGGCGCGGAGGAGCACACACGAACGCACGACCTGGCTGGGGGGCGCTCCGGCACGCGCTCCAAGCAAGCGAGGCACGTGGTCCAAAGGAGCGCGGCACGGCACTGCCGCGTTTCAATTGGAGCACCCTGCCAAGCTTTAATTAGAGCATTCTGCCAGGCATTTACAAATAAAATAAGAATAATGCTATACATACCTAAAGTCTACCTAAAAGCCACAAAAAATGGGCCCCACAGGCCACAAAAACACCCGATTTTAGGGTTTTTTTTTGCGCCAAACCCTAAAGTCGGGTGTTTTTGTGCCGAGTGGGGCCCACTTTTTGTGATTTTTACCCTAACCCTAGAAGAATCGGGTGTTTCTGTGACCTGTGGGCCCCATTTTTTGTGGCTTTTAGGTAAATTTTAGGTATGTGTAGTATTGTTAATCAACGCATTTAGCTTTTAGCCTGTTGTTATAAACGCATGTGGAAGAAAATGGGAAAAAATATATAACTAATATATCTATATATATATATATTAATAACCTCTAGCAGATGTTAGCAACGTGGTTCCCGAACATACCTGATGGCTGATCATAATGCTATTAATATATGATTCTCGTATTTTGTGGCGACAATGATAACGGCAAGAACAGACGCGGTGGCAGAATACCCTAGAGTGGATGATGCCTCTTCTCCCATTGGAGCGTGCGGTAATGCAACACTCCATCGGAGAGCGGGGTTGCTGCGCTCTGACTGGAGCGCGGGGATACCGTGCTCAAAATGAAGCGCGACGCTGTCGTGCCTCTGATTGGAGTGTGGTGCCGCTTGCTGTGGCGCCTTGCCGTACCTTCACGCGGGTGCGTACGGGTCATCCGCTCTTGTATTTCTCTTCCTTTTTCCTTGTTTTTAAATTTGTTTATCTTTAAATTCGGCTTTGTCCTTGTGCGGGTACCAAGGCGGACTAGTCAAACGAGGCATATGCGCATGCGTTCCACTTTGATCGTGGACCGGATTGAATCGTGGCGGAAACGCTTCAACACCCTTGCACACATCGAAGTGAGGATTCCGCTGCCCGAAGAGCTGGCTCAACATCCCTCTTCCGGCTTCATCATAGTGTTAGTGGGGTGTTTCAGAACAGGGTTTCGGGTTCCCCCACCGGAGGGGGCTATGGAGATTTTTCGCCACTGTGGAGGTGTCGGTGACCCGGTTTACCCAAGCGGGCATAACCAGGATCATGGAGCTTACTTGTTTCATTCGCGAGTGTGGCTCGTGATTGACTTTAGAGGCATTTAAGGACTGGCGCGATGGAGGTGACTCGCCACTAACAGGTCGCATCGCTTGAAGAGGCGGAGAAAGAGATTTCTCGCTAGAACAGTGAGTTGGTACACCCTCGGGAAGAGTCGAAGAGGCTTTCTTCTGCGTAGTAGGACTCTGAGCAGATAAAAGCCTCGAGGGTAGCTGAGTACAATGACTCTCTTGACTTTAAGCAGGAGTGGTCCCAGATCTTTGAGGAGCTCCATACTGAGATCATGACTAAAGAGCTCCATACTGGAGGATGGGCGCGGGACCGGGCGATGCTTCAAAGTACGATGCCTCCAACGTAGAGATCGAGGGGTGACTTAGGTGTTTTTCTTGTGTTAATGTCTGAATTCTTATTACTCGGGACGATGTATCTGTGACTTGTATTTGCTTTGCATATTTTGATTTTTTGGAATCCTCTTATGATTTTTGGGCTCGCTCTCGATGTGGAGGGTTGGTTACCATCTTACCAGAGGTTGTCGCCCTACCATCTAAAGATTTGCTGGGAAAATGCGGTTCCCGCCGCGTCGTGAGAGGGGCAGGCCCTCAACGGCCGGATGGCGTTGGCTCGCTCTCGATGTGGTGGGTTGGCCACCATCTTATCGGAGAGTGTCGCCTTACCATTTGGAGATTCGTTGGGGAAACGTGGTTCCCACCGGGACGTGAGGCGGGCAGGCCCTCAGCGGCCGGATGGCGTAGGCTCCCTCTTGATGTGGAGGGCTGACCACCATCTATCAGAGGTTGTCTCCTTACCATTTGGAGATTCGTTGAGGAAATGTTGTTCCCATCGGGACATGAGGGGGGCAGGCCCTAAGCGACCGGATGGTGTAGGCTCGCTCTCGATGTGGAGGGCTGACCACCATCTTATCGGAGGTCGTCGCCTTACCATTTGGAGATTTATTGGGGAAATGTGGTTCCCGTCGGGTCATGAGGGAGGCAGGCCCTCAGTGGTCGGATGGCGTAGGCTCTCTCTCGATGTGGAGGGCTGGCCACTATCTTATCGGAGGTCGTCGCCTTACCATTTGGAGATTTGTTGGGGAAACGTTGTTCCTGCCCGGTCGTGAGGGGGGGGGGGGGGGAGGCCCTCAGCGTCCGAATGGCGCAGGCTCACTCTCGATGTGGAGGGCTGGCCACCATCTTATCGGAGGTCGTCGCCTTACCATTTGGAGATTCGTTTGAAGACCGCTCATAGTGGACAAGGACCTGAAATTGTTTCGTTAGAAAGAAAAGCGTGGATACATTCTGAAATAGAAAATGAGATAAAATTGCTACAAGTCCTTGAGGGAGACATTCTGGCTGGCGATCACTCCGACGATTGGACCTCCGTTGCCCCTTCCCCAGCTGCTCGCCTTTAAGCTGTCTTGCGGAAGACTATAAGGTGCCCCGACTGGACGAGGTGTTCGATTTCGTGCTTCAAATATATGCATTGCCTCGTATGGTGCCCCTGACCCCTATGAAAATCACAAAACTCAGATTGATTCCCCGTGTTGCGAGGGAGCGACCTTGGCCACTTAACTATCTTGCTGTTGTAGATCACATATAGGATATGCTCGCGGGATACGTTCAATGGGGCGTAGATCCGGGTTTTATGGTTCATCACCCCTCGAGGACTGCCCGATTGACTCTTGTTAGGCCAGCCGACCTCTCTGAACGGTTGTCATCCTTTTCTCTTCCGGCCCATGGTTTTAGTTGCCGTTGATGTGTTGACGTTGGGAGATCAGCTTCTACTACCGGTGCTGGGCCCATGCGGCCCTTATCTGGGTGAAGTTTTCTGCGATCCAGGTTCTGCGGGGGCCCATGGCCGATCCAAGGAACCTGGGCTTTTGCAGCGCTGAGGTAGCAAACCGAGTTTTGGATGATTTTCCCTTTGCTTGCCATACATCCCGCCATGAAGGTGTCATGCTGCAGTGTGTCGAGCAGGATGCTTCCGAATATTGCATTGTACGGTGAATCAGCTTCTGCGATGATGAATTGAACGTTGTATTCGACTGGTTCTGGAAGTGCCCCTACGTGGACAGGGAGGACGATGTCTCCTATAGTTGGTATGGTTGTTCCGTCCGGAAGCTCCGCATGACTAGCCCTGAGCTTGAGGTTCCCGCCAAGGAGCTTAAGACGTATCACAGTTGCCATGAACAAGATATTGAATGTAATGTGGTGGCTTATCAACACCCTTCTTAATTCAAATGTTGGATTCCTAATGCTCGCTTGCAGGGAAAAATCCAACCCTCCACGTAGATCCCTTTCACGTGATTCTACAACGGCGTCTCCTTGGAGCTTGTCATGCTCCATCTGCCATGTATGGTGAGGTCTGCCCAACCCGAACTCCCTCCATATCTATGCCTCTTCTATGATTCTCTGTGTACGGGCTTCGTGCCATCCCGTGAATAGTTGGGATAGCTCGGTGAAGTTGTGAATGATTCCCTCAGGCAGGGACTGATACCAGTTGAGAGCGTCGTCGTGAAGTGTCGTTGGGAAGATCTTGCAGAAAATTTGATCTGGAAGCCCAAGTGTCTCCATTACGGCCAGGAAGTAGTTGACATGCTCATATGGATCCTCTGCTCTGTGGAACTTCTTACAGTGCGGGAGCTTGAGCCAGGAGGGAACTGGATATGCCAGGACCCGACCTGACACGGGGGATTGCCTTAGCCGAGGTATGTCATCGCTTGGGACTTTCCCTATCGCCCGAGATGCTTGCTTGCCTGATGCACCGAGCCAGTGTGGTAGGATGGGTGTCGTGATGGACGCTCCTTTTCCTGAGTTTACGGGGAAGGTGGAACTGTCCGTGTCTGAAATTGTCTAGCGATTGTCCATTACTGTCAGTCTCTAGAGGGATCACTTTTAGAGCTTATCGGGAACTTTGTTCCCACAGACGGCGCCAAACTATTGCGGGTCATTCAACACTCTCCTAGACCAGTCGAGCTGAACCGCCTTAGCTCGGGAGTGAGCCGAACGCGCAAACAGTCAAAGGTGAGAACAAATAGTAGACAACGAGGTTTTTACGTGGAAAACCCGGAAAGAGAAAAAACCACGGGGCCTGGCACAGTTCTGAACGATCCACTAGTTTTGTGTGTTACAAAGAGTATTGTTTTTTGAGGGTGACAGGCCACCGCTCGTTACAAAGATTTTGCTAAGTCCTCTAAACACTTAGGAGTCGAGCTCGGTGAAGCGTGCTCGTGGCCCACCTCAAGTGTGGAACTTGGTCGAGCTGTCCTGAGCAAAGCATTGCGGAGCAACCTGGAGCGGAGCACTGCGGAGCAGCCTAGAGCAGAGCACTGCGGAGCAGCGGGAGCGGTGTGCTACGGTGCTGCCTGGAGCGAAGCAGCTGGAGCGGAGCGCTGCGGAGGAGCTGGTGCGGAGCCTTGCGGAGCAGCCTAGAGCGCAACGCTGTAGAACAGCTGGTGCGGAGCGCTGCGGAGCAGCCTGGAGCGGAACGTTGTGGAACAGCTGGTGTGGAGCACTGCAGAGCAGCCTGAAGCGGAACGTTGTTGAGCAGAACGGATCAAAGATGTCGAAGAGGAACCGCCCCGGTGAGTTTGGAGCCCAACTGAGATCCTCCCGAAGTCCCTGAAGGAGAGATAGAACGCAGATGGAAATCTTCAAGGGGGAGCTTGAAGGTTGATGAAGAGCTTCAAAGAGTCCTCGCCGGAAAACTCAAGGGTTCCTTCTCCCAATGCCAAAAAGTCCCCTCAAATGGAGGCCTGACCCTCCTTTTATAGTTTTTGAGGAGGGCATTCTGGGAACTGTGTCATGCTGATTCTTGGACAAGCGAATGGGAATGCCTAATTCGGGGCACACAGATCGTCAACTTTGAGATTATAACGAGTTTGCCCCTCAGTCACGCTGGGCATCTCGGGCTGCCCAGGCAGCCTCCTTGGTTGTGGTGGTGACCGGTGATCGCCGACGGCGAGGGATGATAGTGGCGCGCTCTGCGGAATAAGCATAAGCGAGAGCGCTTCTTGCGGGCAACAAGAGAGCGGGAGCGCTTCCCGTGGAGCAGGGGCGAGAGGGAGCGAGAGAGTGCTTTCTGTGGAGCAGGAGCGAGCGGAAGCACTCTTGCGGAGCGAGCGAGAGCTGAAGCGCTCTCTGCGGAGCGTGAGTGCCCTCTGCGGAGCAGGAGCAAGCGGGAGCGCGAGAGCGCCTCCTGCGGAGCAGGGTGAACATAAGCACTCTTACGGAGCCGGTGGGCGCAGAATCGCTCTCGGCGGAGCGGAAGAGCATTCTGCGGAGCGCGAGAGCCTCGCGCGGAGCAGGAGCGAGTGGAAGCACTCTTATGGAGCAGGAGGGAGAGGAAGCGCTCTCTACGGAGTGGGCGGGAGCGAAAGCGCTCTCTACGGAGTGAGAGCGCTCTCTGCGGAGCAGGAGCTGCGGGATCGCGAGAGAGCCTCCTGCGGAGTAGGGCAGAGCAGGAGTGAGCGGGAGCACGAGAGCGCCTCCCGCGGAGCAGGAGAGAGCGGGAGCACGAGAGCGTTTCTCGCGGAGCAGGAGCGAGCGGGAGCACGAGAGCGCGTCCCGCGGAGCAGGAGCGAGCGGGAGCGCCTCCCGCGGAGCAGGCGGGAGCGAAAGCGCGAGAGCGCTTCCTACGGAGCAGGCGCGAGCGAGAGCAAGAGAGCGCTTCCCGCGGAGCAGGAGTGAGTGGGAGCACGAGATCGCTTCCCGCGGAGCAGGAGCGAGCGGGAGCGCTTCCCGAGGAACAAGCGGGAGCGTTTCCCGAGGAACAAGCGGGAGCGGTAGCGCGAAGCTGCTTAGCAGCGGGATTAAGACCAGCCATAAAAGTTGGAGCCTCCCTGCGGGTCTGATCGAGGCCGCGATGAGAAACCCTCGGTCTGACTCAAACCGAACCCTTTTAGGGGAACCCATCATAAATATTATATTATATACAGTATGAGTAAAATAAGTTGAAATATAAGTTTTTATCTATATGTAGTCATGTTATATAGTTGATCATCAAAGAAACCTTAGAGTCCAATAATCTGCACAAGATACATTAGAAAAAAATTAGTGATCATTTATTCGCGGGTATTGCTTATGACTATTAATTAAAAAAAAAAGAATACCTCATTTTCAAGGATCCGCCAAATTAATTGTTTCTTCCACTTTTATCATAGCATCATCTTCTCTAATTCTTGTAATGTATGTCAAATCCCACTCTTCCGCAATGGTAGCATGATACCGAGTCCATGTAGTGATTATTGGAGGTAGGGGACAATCCTCCCGCATCAACAGTTGAATGAAGTGGTCGTTCACAAATCCAATAAATATAGTTTTTCGGCTCGGCGGAGGGGACGAGTGCAAAGGCAAAAATGTGAACGATTGAATCTTCAAGTAATGAACAACCGTCACATTATAACAAGAAGCAATCACTAATTACATGTCCGGCATTGTCATCCACTTGTCTAGCGGAGCCGTTTCAGCAGTGCAATCCAAAGATGATAGTAGTTCTGCTTGTCTGACATTATCAAATAAGTTGTTGTACACAAATTCAAAACATCTCAATTCATTTGCAAGATCTTTACAGTCTTGTAGCCAATTTTCACTCATTTCAAGCGATTTACTCCACTCGAAAACCACAATCCACCGATCACATTTATGGCATCAACAATATAATTAGATATATATGATGACATCTCCTTTCGAATGCACTCAACAAATCTGTCGGTCCCCGCTTTTCTTCTTGGAAGGAGCATCTTAGCTTTATGTTGGTGATGTTGTTCGGCTAACAAAACATGCTCAAAATGTGATAGCTCCCTTTTAGTTGTTTTGTAATCATCTTTGAATTTCTTGTAACTTACGCGTGGTCTTCCTTTCAGTTTTAAGGGCATACGTGGTTCTTTGGTTTGAGTGGTAGTAGACTCCATTACTTCCCGCAATTTTCATTTCATTTCATGTCTTTGAGAATCCGTAATAGCATTGTACTTTTGTAGTAACTCGTCTAACTCCATTTGTATGATGTTAACTGGTTCATCCTCCTTCTTTATTTTTGTAGCGTTGCATGTTTTTAAAGTAATTTGACGTTAGTGTTTGTGAACCATCCACATAGGAAATGTCAATGATTGATTCATGTAAGTCACTACTTCATGTGCACATGGCAATCCCATTGTGTTTCGCATTTTATGCAAGCATTGCATTTAGTGGCTTCTACACCACCACACTTAGCCAACTATTCTTCTTTTTTGAGTAAATCTAGGGCCGTAATAGAAACATAACCAAACAATTCGGTATATAATGATACACTATATCCGGTGTTGACTTGTATTGAACTTTGCCCAAAAGAGCGCTTAATTTCAGTATGTTGCAAATTAAACATTTGATCAAAAGTTTTCTATATTTATGTCAAGTTACACACAGATACCTCCAAAAATCGCTTAAGATGACTATGTCCACTCTCCACTCGGTTAGTGGTTGTATTCCCAAAATGCATCAACTTATCAATCCAGGCTGTAATAAAATACTCCTTATAAGGTTCGAGCAAAGTAGACACCACATAATGCAAAACATCAAGATATTTTTCAGTGTATTTTGTTAACAAGAAATTGAAACACATATTGTACTCGTGAACTGTTTGAGAGTTGACCAAATTTGTCATTCTGACAAAAAGAGCTCGCATTCTTTCACAACCTAGATAAACTCTAGGCTTTGGCCTTCCAACAACCATATCTGCTCTTTGAACTACAACCACAAAACCCAACCCTTTGGCAACATTGCAAGCTCATTCGATCAAATCCTCTTTACTGGGGAATGTGGTATCAGTAGCGAAATGCATTCCAACATCTACTTCACTTCCTTTACTTGACTCACTCAATACCAACATTTTTTGTTCTTCAGTCATCTAACCTTTATGATAGAATAAGATTATACAAATATTTAATTTTACGGAAAAGCTAATTGAGACAATATCATTCATTGAGAACCCAAACAAAAAAACTAAATTATTTTGATATTACACCTTCAAAGGATTGCAATCTGGAGATCCGAAAACCTGAAGTTTTGGAGAAATTTTGAAGAATCCGAAAACCTGAAGTTAGCTTGAAGTTATTTTGATATCATTCATTGACCATTATCAACAATGCAAGCTAAAAAAATGAAGAAATGAAGGGTGTTGTAGGGAGACGAAAAATTGAAAAAAAAATGAAAAAAGGAAGAAATGATGTAATGGTGAAGACGAAAACCTGCTATCGGGAGGTCTGCTATCGGGATCGGTAATGGCGAAGATGACGGGAGACGGAGACAGATCGACAATGGCGAAGACGAAAACCCTATAAATCACGGGCTGGAGAAGACATGAAGGGGGCGGATGAGGGAAGAAACTAAAATAAAAAAAAATAAAAAATGGAGATCAAAGAGGGGAAAGCATACCTGGCCGTGCTCGCAAACTCGGGGAGGAGGAAGGAGATTTTTCCTGCTGGATCGGAGGAGGCGATGGCTCGCGGCTAGGTCGGGGCGAAGGGGGGTTCCGACGGTGCTAAGTCAAGTGGAAACGATAGCCAAAAATGATAAGGTTGCCGGTGAAGGGGAGTTCCGGTGGCGGTGCTAAGCCAAGGGGCGCGACTAGGTCAGGGCAACAGAAAACTCGGGAATGGTTGTACCTAGCGGCTAAGAGAAAGTAAAAAATATTTGGTTTTTGGAAGTTTTATTTTAGTATTAAGGGGTGTACATAGCCATTATTGGTGTGTCCATAACACCACTCATTAAATATGGGAGCAACACGTGGCGCAATCCTATCGGCCTGAAAAATATGGCACTATTATTCTTCCTGCACGTATGCTCTTCCCTTAGCAAAATCGCGCTATTATACTTCCGGTGCGTATACTTCAACATCATACAACTCTTCTGTTTTTCCTTTCACATAGAATCCCTGTAAGACCCCCCCCCCCCCCCCCCCCCCCCCCCCCCCCCCCCCAAAAAAAAAAAAAAACTGAACCCAGGTCGGGAGAGAGGGTCTTACAGCCCAAGACGGCCACTTAGTGCTTCCCGGGTGGCAGCGGCCCACCCTCTCAAGCACTGAGTGGTCGCCTTGTCAGGCAAGAGAATCAACACATCACATCAGAAACATAATGCGGAAGCAATCATACGGCAAACTAACAAGGCACACATATATACATAAGCAAAAGGACGTGGCCAACTGTTTACATGAACGGCCCTGTGGGCTAAGGATAACTACTACAACTCTTACACTCCTTACTTAGTCCTATACTCTGTAAGACCCCATTTTTTTTTCTTTTTGAAAACCCGGGTCTTATGCCCAGAACCGCCGCTTTGCGGTGACACCCTCATTCGGGAAGGTCGCCACTACAAAGCGCCAATCCTGCTGGCCATATCGATCACAAAAGAAGTAAGCATAAACAAACTTATAGAAGTTCAAGTCCACATCACATAGAAAATAAAATCATCATAAAGAGATGTCCACAGCTAGAACATAATCAAAGATAGTAATAAAAAGGGCTCTTGCCCGATACATCAATTCATCACTACAAGTTCTCTCGTGGAAGCAAAACTAATAGAACACTCACGGATCCTGTCATCGGTGCTCCCGTGCTAGACTGTCCCGCCTCCATCTGCACCGGCCTCTGGTGCTGCTGCGTCTCCTCGGTCCCCTAAAATGATAAGGTCCACGGACCGTTAGTAAAAAGTCTAAGCCAATCCCCCACCCCTCCCCCGGTGACTCCTAGGCACCGTGCGGGAAGGATGAAGCAGAGGACATCAATGAGTATAATCAAAAACAGGTGACAATGAATCTAACTACGGAAGGGCCTATTGCTATGCAACATATAACACAATGAGTAAAGCAGTAAGAGGTAAAACAATAACAAGTAAGCAGTAGTAATAAGTAAAGCAGTACAAAGCATAATAGTAATAAGGAAACAGTATTAAAGAAGTGTAACCTTGATTTATAGGAATGCACTTACAAACCTATAGACCAAGGGGTCGTTTAGCAGGGCCTATCGTATAAAGAGTCCCAGAACCAATTTATACGATAGGGGTAAGGGCTAAAATGCAATGTTTATGCTATGTCATGCAAGGTTATGCAGTTTAATGTAATGTTCATACAAGTGCAACTCACACACTTCGGCTCTGTGTTCATACAATATGTTACCATCTATCTCCGAGCCATAAGCTCCCCGGGCTAACCTGCCCGTCACCATAACCTTCCGAGTCACCGGCTCGTCGGACAAACCCGTCTGTACCAACAAGCATTACTGAGTCACAAGCTCACCAGACTAACTAGTCCGCTGCTACAACCACTGAGCTTACCGCTCGTAAAACCAAACCAACTAACCTCTCGTAACCACGGGGTGTGTGTGTGTATTATTTAGACAATCTTACATGACAGTTTATTCCTGCAATTTAGGGTTAACCATGGACTTTCCGAGGACTACCCTGTGAGGGGCTCGCAGCGGTACTAGGAGCTATGATGGGATGACACCCCAAAGCTCCCTTTCCAAGGCACTTATTGTTATTGGTAACTACCCATAAGAATACCCATATTATCATTACACTTGGATTAACCCTAAACATTTTATGGCCCGCTAAGGGAAAGACGATCTTTCGTCAATCCCGAGCGCAACCTTACCCCTTAACTCACCAAGCACACTCTAATCACATAAACTCCTTTTGGTGACCTTCAAACTCTTCAACCAGGCTAGATATGCCAACTACCTTCCATTCTCACCTAATGATCTACATGTAACTTAAATCTTACAGTTTTACTATACGCAGACCAAATGAGTTATATGAGTTGCATGAGAGGAGGTACTCTAAATATTCATCCAAATGACTCAAGATTATTACTTGGAGTCTATCATGATATTATAAGACTAAATCCAGATGATCATATTTTTCTTTAATTATTTGGCATTTATTATAAGTTCTCCAACATTGGCCAAGTATGAAATTGAACATGAAGTGTAAGATCTTCTTATGATATGGCCCCATAAAATTATGAAAAATCTATGATGTCAAAATAACAGTATATACAGAATATCACAATTTTATAGTAAGGTGTTGGCCTCTAATTATAATATTGAATATTTATCCAAAATTAGAAATTAAAAAAAGGAACCACCAAAAATACTTGTCCAAAAATTATAGCAAAATTACCAGAACCTATAATGATCCGAAAAGTTTACTGACAGAATTTCGTAATTTATAAAAACCATCAAGTCACATAAATAAATATTTCAAGTAAATCTCAACTAGGGAGCATTGTGAAGTAACCTACTGGTAAATAATTCTAATAATTATACAAAAATTCACAGAGCTTTCTAATACCATAAAATGTCATATCCCTAAGTTTCATAATTTTACAGAGAATATTTGGCCCTCATTTATTTATCATAATCTTAAGACAAAATAGTTGACTTGTGAATGAAGTACTAATTAGATCAATTCAAAAATTACACTAAAATTACCAGAGGTTTATACCATGATTATATGAGCACTACCAAACTTTCATAAGTATCCAAGATAAATTGAGCATGTAAATTCCTCTTATAATAAAGTGCCCTAAAAAGGTTATAACATATTTCAGAGGGAACAAGTGATCCTAAAATCCTCATAAAATTGCCTAGGGCATATTTACACCCTATGAACTTATCTACCAAGTTCCATGACCATTTATGGACATATGACCCTATGTCCTTCACAAGGCCCAAACTACAACCCTAGGGTTTGAACTAGGGTCTTAGGGCATATACACCCCAAATCACCCCAAATCACTCATGGGGGTGTTTTATGTGATCTTAAGCCAGTGACCAAAGTTTCACATCATTTTGATGAGATTTGACCACATAACCCCAACAAGTGCACTTTTGACCTAATTTGACCTAGTTTGTCCAATCTTGGAATAATTAAATACCCACAAAATCAATCCCAAATGGGATAAATTTTTTCCCAGGGTCATATCATGCCCCTAAGAACCACCCACCAAAATTTGGAGGGTATTGGATGTCATTAGACCATATAATTAATTGATATATGAATTATTAAATTTTTACAAAAACCTTCTAAAAATGTTCTCCAAAAATTCCCATTTTTGGATATGTTAAGAGTGTAGGTATACATAGCCTATGTTTCAAATTTCAAGTCAATATCATTATCCAATCAAAAGTTATTCAAGAAATAGTGGTTGTCCTACCCTAAGGACCAGTCCCACTAAAATGGCCCTACATGGAGCTACAATGCTCCTTTTGGGATGAAATTAATTTAAACTTAAAGTACACAGCAAGAGATACAACTTTGGTGTTGGACACTTTTTGATCTTGTGACAGTAAGTATTTTTAATAATTAAATTAATACCCTGCATAATATGTGACCGTTTAATACCATTCATTTCATTCATATAAATGATTCCAGCACGAATCTTGAAGCAAGATGAGCGTCTCCTGCTCATCTTCTTCCTCCAGCCAACGGCTGGGATAGCCCCGACCTGGGCTGCCTTGCACCTTGTTTTCCCGGCCTCCTAAGCGCCGCCCCGGCCAGCCAATGCCACTACCACCTCCGTTGAGGTGGTGGTCGGCGATTTGCTGTGGTTGGCCGGCCGAAGGTGGCCGTAATAGGGTGTTCTAGCGGGGGAAAATGGACTTGAAATGAGACCTTTCGAGAGCTTGATTCGAGCCCGATTTGGCTCAAATCAAGCCCCAAGCCAGATAAAGATCTAGCACTAGCATGAGGTCGCATATTCCGGCGGGTTGCCATTGTTGAAGCCAGGAAAATCCTAAGCTTCAAAATTCGGATCAATGCAGCCGGAGGCTACTTGCCAGTGGTCCAACGAGAAGACTTGGTTAGCCATGATGAGCGAAATAGAGGGATAACAAACACAACCCCAGGTGCTGCGGCAGGGAGGTCCCACCACGTACCTAGAAGCTCAAAGGAGTCTTCTCCTCCAAAACCACGAATGGTCGAGCTTGGTACTAGGAAGACACTGGCTAGGGAGGATTCTCGTCTATAAGGGGGTGAAGCTCTGATTTTGGACAAGTGTCATTCCTGGTACCCCCGGGGTCTATTTATAGACAAATCTTGAGGGAGAGGAAGCAGGCGACTATCCCTGATTCCCTTGGAGATGGTTTGAGCAAAGGCTTAGGCAGGCGAGTAGGTGGGGACCTCGGCCTAAACTGGCGAGTTGGTTGGTGCAAGTCATCCATAGGCGAGAATGTCCAAGCCTACGACCTTCTCGCTCGGCCGGGTAGCGAACTCCGGGTGCGCCTTTCCTCCTCGTCATGGGGGCGAGCAAGTTCCTGCTCGCACTCCCAAGTTCCTGCTCGCACTCCCAAGTCTCCTGATCCTGTTGCGCCATCTGATATTAATGCTGACCATTGACTTTGACTTCTACTTATGTGGCCTTTAGACGGACCCACCCTCAGAGAATGAGGGTTGTACACAATCCCCTCTCTTTGCGAGCAACGTAGTTGGTTGGAAAGAATCATCCAACCCGTATTCGACGAGTTGCTCCTGGCGGGATACTAGCTTACTCGGTAGTCATGGGGGGGGGGGGGTGGTGGTTCCTAGAAATCTATAAATAGAGGGGGATGGTCCAACCCGTATTCGACGAGATGTTGTCTACCGAGGAGGTGATTGCGAAGGCCGAGCTACTGAGGAAGCTGATGAAGAAGACAAAAGGTTCGGATACCCGCAAGAGGAAGAGGGGGTCCTCCGATCCTCGCCCTAACCCACCGGGCGAGGAGGTGCCTCCGGTCAATTCTACGGCCTCTGCGCCCGAGCACTCCCTCTTGCTGCCAAACAATGAGGGGTTGGGGGACGAAGTTCCTCGGTCAACTGCTGAGGATGGACCGCTGAACGTCCATCCGGATCCTCTCCGAGAAGGTAATCATCTTCTCGAGATATCGTAATTCTTGCGTGAACTTTTCGTTGATGACGACGTTGTTTTGTAGGTGGACCTCCCACAAAAGTGAACACGCAAACGTCCCCGGTGGGAGAGCGCGTAGGTACCGAGCACTTACCGCCTCTACCAGTCCTTCCTGTAGGGATCGTCCCCGGGTGGGAACCTCTTTGCCCGTCATCCCCCATTCCCGAGCGCGCGACAGGCGGAACCCGGATGATGTTAAAGAACTCCAGGGTTACCATCTCGCGGAGATCACCTTTGCCTGGGGCCCTTCGAACTAGTGGCCAAATTTCTGGAGGAAGGGGAGGGGGAGGGTCTTCCTCGATAGCGCCTATGACTCATCTTTCTCGGCAGCCTGACGTGGTGCCGTCGTCTCTCAATGGACGGGGTGTTCGTTCAGGGGGCCGATATAACACTCCTCGACGCTCGCCTTCCCCTCGTAGATCTCCTCCTCGGTGGAGGCTCAGTCCTCGGTGATCTCCGTCTCCTCGTCAGGTTGTCTCTCCTCCTCGCTGGGACGCTCCTCGGCGATCACCTTCTCCTCGTCATCAACCGAGGGCGGCGCCTGCGCGGGCAGGTATGATCATTGCATCGCGCTGTCTTTACGTGGCTCTTTTCCTAATTCATTACCTTTCAGCCCGTGCGATGTCTCCGTGGTCAGCCTTTATCGAGGCGCTAAGTCTTCCTACTCGCAAATACAGGGCGAAGATGGCTTCGGCCTACCTCGATCTGGAGATAAAGGTCGAAAGGCTGCTAGCCTATGAGGTTCATCGGCGAATAACTTCGCTTGAAGGGCACGTTGCGAACATTGAAGGATTCGAGCATCGGCTTGAGGCGGCAAAAGGAAATCATTATCTCGTCACCGAGCTGGAGTGCCGGATGGCGGGCGTGGAACAATGCTACGAGTCGCTGAAGGCGGACGTGCGCGGCCTGCGGGAGAGTATTGGGGCCCTCGGGACACTGAATCGTATGGAAGAACACATTCAGCTTAGCGAGGAACATTTGGCGAGAGCTAATGAGCAGATGGGCTTCGCTCGTCAACTGGGCTTCAACGGGCGGCATGGTGCTACCTCGGACAGGCGTGACGACCCTTCTATGAATTAACATCGACTTTTCCTTCGCATTTTTAAGAACATTATTCCACATGTATCTGTAATAATCTTGAATTGCTCGTTGTAATTTCGAACTATGCTGGTTAGTCGCATTCGTGTTGCTTATATCTTCTGCAGGGCATTCACATGCTTTTCACAGTTTTCGTCACTTAGGCACGAGAAGGATAATTCATAACTCGTGTATGCTGTTGCGCATGCGACTTTGATATAGGCGAGTAGGTAGACACCTCGCACACGCTTACATCGCGACCACCCACCCGACTTCTATAAATAGGGGGGTAGGGGCCCAAAATCGGCGCGCTTTCCCGAAGTTCTTCAATCATATTACTAACTCGCTGCTTTCTTCTTCCGCTTTACAATGATGCCCCTCGGTGGATGCTGAAACTCGGCGCTTGAATTATGCCGAGAACTTTGTCGCGCATAAGTTCAAGAAGGCCGTTACTCGCTCGGACGACTTGGAGAGGTTCGTCCATCAGTACCTCGCTCGGGGCTTCCATGCTGGCCTTCCCGCTTCCAGCGAGCGGATCAACACTTTTTCGGAGGGGAAACTCGCCTTTCCCCTTTCGCACTTCGAGGTCGGCCTGCGCCTTCCTCTCTGGCCTGAATTCTGCCAGATCCTGAGGTACTACGGCTGGGTCCCCGCCCAGATTAACACGAACGTGGTAGCGATTATCATCAGCTACTTATGTTTTCTTCGTAGCGAGAAGATCGCTTTTGACCTCGACGTCTTCCGGAAGGTGTTCTATATGGGCGCAACCAAGGACGGGGTGATCTTCTTCGGCAGCCATCATTGCAAGATATCAGGGATGTCGAACAAGGTCCATCAGTGGAACGAGAAGTTCATCTTTGTAACTGGCAACTTCTCCCAGATACCCAATCGCCCTCAGCAAAGACCACCCGCGGCGCTCGCCACCCCCTCGATCCGAGGTAATCGCGAGGGCCTCTTCCTCTCCTTGAAAGATAAAAAGTTTGACATCGTGTTCTGGCGCAAGAACATTGACCAGCTCGAATATGTGCAACCTGGCGAGGGTAACGTTTCTTAGTCGCCGCTTAAATTGGTTCTACCTTTGCCTCTTTGTCTAACGCCTTTCTTCTAGGATGTCGACATCTACCATCCGCGCCTCTTCCTGTGGGGGGCCAGACCCCGCCTCCTCTATCTCCCGCGGTGGCTTCGGTGATGATGCAGCAAGGCGAGGAGGAAGAAGGCGAGCATGAGTCCCCTCTTTCAGGAATTCCTCCTGGGGTCGGCGACACGACCGAGATCCTTCGCGCTGCAGGATGGCCGGATGAAAGCGAACCACCGGAGACGAAGAAGAGAAAGAGAAAGGAGATCGCCCGGCGTGTGGCGGAGGAGCGGGCGCGCGAGGAGGAAGATAACGTCCCTAAGAACCACCCGAATTTTGGGCAGGGTTCGCGGAATAAAGGCTTGGATGGCGAGCCGTTGATCTCTTGGAGCAGGGAGCGCAACGAGGTTTCCCTGAGCACTTGCCTATCTTCGTGGAGCGAGGACGAGGTTCCCAACAATGACGCTTTTTGTGTCTTGTTCGGACTGTATGGCCGCGATGATGCGAAGGTGTTGCGGGAGGCTTCCCCTCGCTTTCTCGCCGATCAGGGGTCGCGAGCAATGCTGCGTGCCTCCGAGCTTTTTCATCAGTCTGCCCGAAACCTCCTCGGCGCCGAAGTGGAGCTCGCCCTATACCGGAAGCTTACAATAAACGCGGAGGGGCGTGAGGCAGAGGCCCTGAAGCGTGCCAAGGCTGTCGAGGATAAGGCCGAGTCCAGTCGAGGCTTCGAGGTGATATTGGTATTTCGCGCAAGCTAGGATTAAGACTCCCTCCTTTTCTTCTATACCTTGTAACCCATCCCTCTCGCATCTGCAGGAAGAGCAGTTGGTCGCAGGTTCGAGAGTGATCTGCGGGCCAGCCAGGTCTTGCTGGAGGCGACGCAGGTTCGCAATGCTGAGCTGGAGTCGAGGATGGCCGCCCATACCTTCTCGGAAGCTGGACCTTCCCGCCGGGCTGAAGGATCTTTCATGACTTCGCAGGAGCTTTAATCTCTTCGGCGAGAGATAGCCCTCGCCGCCGGTGAATTGGTCTTCGCGAAGCTTTCTGTGGCGGGCTTGCTGGTTCCTGGAGCAGAGAAACTGACGACGGAGGGGCTCCTATCCGACATTCTGAACGCGAGCGAGGAGGAAGACGACGAGGAGGGGAACGAGTCGAACTCATCCGACTATGCTCCGTCGCCCAAGTGAACTTTCGTATTTTTTGAACAGTTTTGATGTTTCTCGCGGCTCTGCGAGTATATATTTTTGGGTAGATAACCTTTCTTTTAATAGTGATATTTATTTTCTTTGTGGATTTTTCTTGTACTGTTGTAATGTTGCTAGGCTCATAGGCTCGCTCGTATATGCTTACCTGTCATTCTGGTCCAGGCAACTTCGGATGAGATCGGGGTCTGTCGATTATCTCACCTTACTCGCTTCTTTGATCTTTTTGTCCATATAATGGATGCTCGCCTTTAGGGTTCCTCGCGCTTAACCTTGCGAGTTAGTTTCTTACTCGCACCCCGACTGCTGAAAAAAATGTTAGATAGGGAAGGACGGTCGGGGGTTCCAAGGGGACACACAATCCCGATAATCTCCATCCTATTGCGATGTTGATGCTGATGAAGAGATCTTCGAGTAGGGACTGACTGTCGGGGAGGTCCGTAGACACATCATCCCGAGGTCTCCATCCTACTGGGGCGTTGATGCTGGTGAAGAGATCTTTAAGTAGGGACTGACTGTCGGGGAGGTCCGTGGACACACCATCCCGAGGTCTCCATCCTACTGGGGCGTTGATGCTGTTTCGACGAACTTTCTCCTGATATACTCAACAATCAGAAGGGGTTAAACATACCAACTCAAATGATTGGACGAGACCATCAAATGTAAAAAAGCTACGCCACGAGCTTTCCACTTTTGAGGGTTTACGACGCCTTATTCAAGGGTCCCCTGAGAGGTTAAGTCGATCATCCTCTTGTCGAGTTGGGAGGTCGGTGTCAAGACTTTTTCCTGATAATCTCTCCAGTCGGACGAGAGATGCGGCCGGAGGGAACCGTGGCCAACGTGCAAGGGGGGATCTGATCTCGACCGTCAGTGCAGAAGCTTGGTCTTAGGGGAACGCACTACCGAGGCACCGTCCTATCATCCGTTCTGTATCTTACGAGAATCAAGTCGGAGGCCAGTTTCCCAACCTGACTCGGAGGTCGGCTTTTTCTGCTCTTCTTCTTTTTTAAGGTTTGCTACATGGATAGAAATGAGAAACTCCTGCTGTCCCATGTTTCAGGGAGATGAAGAATTTATTTATAAACAATCAATTTACATGAGAGAAGTGTATACGTCCCTGCTTAGGGATAAAACTTTTTCAGGTCATCGCCGCTCCATGTATTCCCCAATAGCTCCCCTTCGTGATTATGTAAGCGATATCTTCCTGTTGCAAGTGATTCGTGGATGATGAAAGGTCCCTCCCAATTAGGGTTGAGCTTTCCAACGGCTGCCGATCTCCCGGCCGCGTCCATCTTCTTCAGGACTAGATCACCTGCTTGGAATGGCTTGAGGCGAACGTTTTTGTCGAAGTGCCTCACCATGCGACGCTTGATCTCCTCTTGCCGAGCCGAGGCTAGATCTCGGAGCTCTTCGATGTAGTCGAGGGACAGCTTCTGGGCTTCCTCATTCTCTAATCGTCATTCTTCGTCTCTGTCTTCTGCTGTAATTACCCTAGGACTTCTGACCTCGAACTCCACTGGAATGAGAGCTTCAGACCCGTGAGAGAGTTTGAACGGGGTTTCCCCTGTGGCTGAGCTAGGATGGTTCTCAAAGCCCACAACACCGAGGGGAGCTGCTCCGCCCAATTACCTCTTAGGTTCTCGACTTTCTTCTTTAGTAGGTTGATGATCAGCTTGTTGGCGGCCTCCACTTGTCCATTGCTCCTTGGATGATGTACTGACGCGAACCAGAGATCAGTTCCGAGCTGCCTGCAAAAATCCTCCAGCTCCAAACTGGCGAACTGAGGACCGTTGTCGGTGACGATGGCGAGGGGAATTCCGAATATGCAGACGATTTCTCCCCAGATGAAGTTCTTCACGACTTGAGAGGTGGTCTTGGCTAGAGCTTTGGCCTCGATCCACTTGTAGAAGTAGTCGATCATGACGAGAACGAAAGGGACCTATCAAATCCATCCCCAGATAGCGAATGGCCACGGGGCGGTGATCGAGCGAAGTTGCTGGGCTGTCTGCAACTGAAGGGGGGCAAACAGCTGGCACTTTTGACATTTCTTCGAGAAGACCTCCGCATCCTTGCGGATAGTGGGCCAGAAGTAGCCATTCCTCAGGATCCTTTGCTCCAAAGTGCGAGTCCCAGAATGACTTCCGCACTCTCCGGAGTTGATCTCTTCCAACACTCGAGGTACTTCGTCTTCGGAGACACATCTAGCCAGAGGGCCCGAGATGGTCTTGCGATACAGCTCCCCATCCTGCAATAAATAGTATGTCGCCTTGTATCGAAACTTCCTTTGATCCCCATCCTCCGCGGGGAGCTGCCCAGTAGATAGAAACGCTACGAACGGATCCATCCACGAGGTGCGCTGCTCAATCTCCATCATCTCTCCTTCCTCGATGGACGATCAGAATAATTCAGTGACGATCCCTCCAGCCCTTGGCCTATACTTGTCCAGACGATCCGCTGCCGAGTTCTCCTCTCTCGGTATATGCTCAACGAAGAAGGATTGAAAGCCTCCAATCAATCCTTTCACCTTGACAAGATATCTTTGCAGAATAGTGTCGCGCACTTCGAACTCTCCCCAAATCTGTGATGCGGCCACCATTGAATCAGTGAATGCCCTGATGTATTGGATGCCTAGCTCCTTTGCGAGACGCAAGCCTGCTATTATGGCCTCGTACTCCGCCTGGTTATTCGTGACGGGGAAGAGGATCTCGATGGCCTGCTCGATCCTAGTTCCCTGTGGGCTGACAAGAACGATGCCCACTCCCACAGAGCACTTGCCTGAAGCTCCGTCCACGAACATCTTCCAAGGGATGGGAGTAGATGCCTCTTCTCCTGGCTCCGCCTCCACTGAGAAGTCGGCTAAGAAGTCTGCCACCGCCTGCACTTTGATCGCCACCCGGGGTGAGAAGGAAATGTCGAACTCACTGAGTTCTACCGACCATTTCGCCAGCCTTCCTGAATGCTCCACCCGGGGTGGTCAGTCACGACCCGGATAGAGTGAGCTTGAAAATAAGGCCGGAGCTTTCACGCCGACACCACCAAGGCAAATGCAAGCTTCTCCAAGATTGGATACTTTAGCTCTGCCTTCTTGAGGACCTGACTAACATAGTAGACATGGAGTTGCTTCTTTCCTTCTTCCCGGACCAGCACCGAGCTTACTGCTTCCACTCCTACTCCCAAGTAGATGAGTAGGTCTTCGCCTTCTTTCGGGCTCTGAAGGAGAGGAGTCTGAGTCAACTGCTCCTTCAGCCTACCGAACGCCTTCTCGCATTCGTCGGACCATGCGAAGTTCTCGCTCTTACAGAGCGTCTTGAAAAAGGGAGAGCACTTCTCTCCTGCCTTGGACAGAAAGCGGCTAAGACCCGCCAACCTTCCTGTCAGCCTTTGGACTTCTTTCATGGTCTTCGGCGAGGACATCCCCAGGATTGCCTTGACCTTGTCAGGGTTCGGCTCAACTCCCTCCGGGGTGATGAGATGCCCCAGAAACTTTCCCCTTCCGGCTCCGAACACGCATTTTGCCAGATTGAGCCTCATCTTGAACTTCCATAGCGTTGCAAAGATCTCTACCAGATCAGCTACATGCTTCCGGGCGCTCTTGCTTTTGATCAAGAGGTCGTCCACATATACCTCCAGGTTCCTCCCCTTCTGCTCTTTGAAGACGCGGTCCATCATCCGCTGGTAGGTAGCTCCTGCATTCTTTAGCCCGAAGGGCATCATTTTGTAGCTATAGCAGCCATCTCTAGTGATAAAGGAGACATCGCGACAATCGAGGGGATACATTCAGATCTGGTGGTATCCTGAAAACGCATCAAGGAAGCTCATTACAGGGAAACCGACGGCTGAATCAACCAGCGCGTCAATTCTAGGCAAGGGATAACAATCCTTCGGGTAGCTTTTATTTAATAATGAAAAGTCTACACACATCCTCCAGCTGCCCCCAGCTTTCTTTACCATTACAACGTTCGAGACCCAACCTGGATACTGGATCTCTGACACAAAGCCTGCTTCTAGCAGCTTCTTCACTTCTTCGCGGATGGGTCCAGCAAATACGGTGGCGCTGGACCTTTTCTTCTGGCGGACGGGCTTGACTGCGGAGTCGAGATTGAGATGGTGGCAGGCCACCTCAGAATGAATCCCTGGCATCTCGGCATCACTCCAGGCGAAGATGTCGACGTTCTCTTGCAGGCACGTCGTCATCTCCATCTTCTCGCTGACCTTCAGCGATCCTCCAATCATCAGCAACCCAGGTACTCCTGCCGCGGAGAGTACCTCGATTTCTTCAACCTCCTCGGACACTTCCAGCCGGGCCGTGCCTCCTATCGCCCTTTCGAACTCCTCCGCGTAAGCCATCCAGCTGATGGAGCTGACCGAGCTATGGTAGCACTCGCGGGCGGCTCTTGTATCGCTCCTGATCCTCACCTGAACGTCCCCCTGGCAGTACTTGAGGCACTGATGGTAGGAGGATGGAATGGACTTGAAGGTGTTGAGAAGTGGCCTTCCGAAGGTGGCCTTGTAGCAACTCGGGGCGTCAACGATGACGAAACGGCACTGGAGAGGGGTGCCACCGAGAGTTACAAGGAGATCTACTCCTCCTTCCACCTCTTTCTTCTCTCCGTAGAAGCCAAAGAGGGGACCATCCGACACCCGGACTCTTGCTGCTCCGACGCCCAACCCGTCGAACGTCTCCTTGAAGATGACGTTCACGGAACTACCGTTATCGATCAGAATTTGATCAACGGTGAAGTCCTCCATGGCATCTTGAATTACGAGGGCATCATGGAAGGGATTCTCATTCCCTAGCATGTTCTCCTCTGAGAAGGTGATCTCCTCCAACGTGGGCAGTACCTGCGAAGTTGAAGCGACGCTCCTTCGATAGATCTGATGAAGACTCCCCTTGCGGGAAGCTCCCACCCCTGCTCCCCCATGGATCACACCGACTTCTCTACCTCCCTGGACGAAGTCTCCTCGACCTCCGTGGTCGATGCGATCTTCATTCCTCCTTCGGCCGACGGCTTGAACTGTCGGTGGCTCGACAGGGGCTTCAATCCTCCGCTGCTCCCCTCCTACTTCTCCTGCTGCCAACCTTCTCCTGGATTCCCAAAAGTCTGGGCAAGCCATCGTTCCATGCCCTTCCACCTGATGGAGGTCGCAATAGAGGGGGATCTCCTCTGCCTACGGCCTCCTCTGCTTCCGTTTCTTCCGGCCTTGTCGATTGCCGCACCGGGAAACCGCCATCGCTTCCTCCCTTCTCCTATCCTGATGCCTCTCTGGCTGATTGAAGCGTCTTCTTTCCGGGGATCTCCTTCCCCGGTCCTGACGCTGATGTCCTCTGGCCGGCCTCCAAGGTGGCCGGTTAACGGGGACTTGGTGGCACCTCTCTTCTTCCCGACGCTACGGGGCCACGATGAGCCTCCTCTCATCGTTTCTTCTTGGCTCCTCCCTCCTAGGATCTTTTCTCCTTCTCTCTTCCCTGTTCCTTCCTTCTTCTTTCCGCTTCTCTGCCCTACTGGGCTCTTCCTTCTTCTTCTTTTCGGGGGTCTTCTCCTCCTCTTCCTCCTCATCTTCCTTGGTCACTCGGGTGAGCCTGGCTAGGAAGCCGCGGTTGGAAGCCTCACCCTGGACGAATTGATTGGCCCTCTCGATGAGATTGTCATAGGAATAGGGAGGGATCATACCGAGCTCCAACTTGAAGAGGCCTTCACGAAGGCCGAAGGTCAGGGCCAGCTGCAAGGTGCGACCATCCACCTCCTGGATGTCAAACTCCTCTTCCTGGAAGCGGTCGATATAATCCCCCAGCGTCTCCTTGGCCCCTTGCACCAGATAGAAGAGAGTTGTTGCCTCCTTCTTCAACTTCTTGGCCATGGCGAACCACATCGTCAGCCCCCGACAAAGGTCTTCAAAGCAGTAGATCGAACCTGCTGGCAACTGGTGAAACCAGTCTCTGGCCTTCCCTCGGAAGGAGATGGCGAAGAGCCTGCACTTGAAGGCATCCGACATGGTCTGGAGGGAAGCTACATCCTCGAACCATTGGATGTGTCGGACGAGGTCATCTCTTCCAGAATAGAAAGTTATCACGGGGTCTCTGAATCCTTCCGGCACGGGCGCAGTAACGATATCCTCACAGAAGGGACTCCTTCCTCCCACCGGGCGACGATCATCGGTTGGGCGAGTATCACCCCCATACTCGCTAAAAGGACGAGTACCATAGTATCTCGCCTGCTCCTCCTCTCCTCGGAAACTGGTCCCGCCAGCCCCTTGCGGGGTCTGCGGGCAGAATTGCGACCTCCTCGGTCGCTCGGGCTCTTCCTCAGGTTCCATCCCTGCTCGCCGGGAGGGAGCACCTTCTTCGGCCAGAATCGGGCGACGAGGCGAGGTCGCCGTTCCCTCCGCGCGAGGTTGAAGAGTTGCTCGCATGGAGCCTTCTATCCGCTGCGCGAATTCCTCGAAAACAGCCAAAGTTACGAACTCGCCACCTCTGGCCGGGTTACCTACCACTTCCTCATGGTCGCTAACTGTTACCATCTCGCTTTCTCAACCAGACTTTCTTCCTCTGACTACGATCCACGCTCACCGCACCAAAGTGTTGAAGCCAGGAAAATCCTAAGCTTCAAAATTCGGATCAATGTTGTACAACCCTGAAATCGCCGAGTGTTTTTCCGAGACCCAGGAGTCCTTTAGAACATTGTGTGGTAACATAGTCCCAGGCAGGAAGAGTAGGGGGAGTAGGGGGCGAGCCGGGAGGGGGCCCAGGCCCCTGGCTCGCCCCAGAGCCCTTAGGGGGCGAGCTGGGTGTAACACCCCAAAATTCTTAGTTCAGCGAATTAGGCGGAGAGGTGGTGCTGCGCTCGGAATAGGCTGGAAATTTCATAGCAGCTCTTCGCGCACGACCACTGTCCCTCTTCGCGCACGACCAGTGATCGTACGCCAGCGATCGTGCGTTAATTCGCAAGGATTCATAGTTCTGTTGCGGTAAGTGCGCACGATCAGGGGAAGTGCTTGCGCACGATCAGGGGAAGTGCTTGCGCACGACCACTGACCGTGCGCCTATGCTCGTGCGCCCTTTTATTCTGCTCCGCTAATTTGAGCGGAGAAGAAGATCGGGCCGATCAAATCTATTGGAATCCGATCCGACGTCTAGGATTAGATGATGGAGGGTCTTAGGTCTTTGGAGAGGGGTTAATCCCTCATTAATCCAAGGCCTTTCTCTCTCCAAGGTTAGAGAAAGAAGAAGGAGGCAAGGAAGAAGGAGAGATCCCGCCATTGACGGAGCTCCGGAGCTCCGTTTCGCGAGCCGTTTCCAGATCTGGAGAGTGCAGCCTGGTGTGGTCCTATCCCTCCGTGTAAAATCTCAGATCCATGGCTAAGAAGAACGCTCCTAGGGTAACGATTCTTCCTCCCGATATTTGGACTTGTCATTTCTCCTCTCTTTCATTTCTCTATGCTTGCATGAGGAATCCCTTTCACCAAATGGGTGAAGTGTAGGATTTTCCTCAAGTTCTTCGGAACTCCGGGTCGATTGTGTCCATCCCCGGCATATTGCATTTAGAAATCCGGTAGTCGTGCGGATTTAGGCATTTTGTGTGAAGCCTATTCGTGGTCGTGAGCCCGAATCGGTGATGCTTGATTTGCAACGTTGCATTTAGGTTAAACCTAGAATGCGTGCCGGAGAATGACTCCGTGAAATCATCTATAGTATTGCGGGATTTAAGTGTAGGCGTCTTGTGAAGATCCTAACGAAAGCCCCATGCTTTGAGATTGGATGAAGGCAAACCTTCACCACGAAATTGATGCGGAGCGTATTGTACCTCCCTTGTTGAGTATTTGTGAAGCCTAGATCCTTGCGAAGGGGTTAGGTGCGTAGCTTATAAATTGTGTAGCACTTGAAAGTGCTAAACCCTTACGGGCTGAGGTGAAGCCGTACCCACGTCGTGCGTTAGATCGCGACGATTAGAGCACGGGCAAAGCTAAACCGAACCCGTTTCCATGCAGATTGGTAAGAGGTCCCTACCTCATGTAGCCGTGTGATCATGGGAGAGGTCGTGGAAGGTGATTTACCTAGACCGACCAAAAGCTCTTTTTCCCACCTAAGGCGATGGCCCTTACGGTGGAGTGTTTTGTGGAATTGATGTTGTTAGCCTCATGCGGTTGTTTAGGCGGTTGTGGGGAACCTTCGGGTGAACCCAACCAACATCATGTACATACCTAGGTTTCCTCCTTTTTGATGCTCAACCTAGAAGATTGATTGTGCTTGAAACCTCACCTTGTGTAGTTGCACTTTCTTTATATTAGTACTTGTACTAGTATGGCTTGCTTGCAGGGTAGAAGCTCCGCCACCCCGAGAAAGGGGTGGGGTCATTATAATTTGGTCAGCTGTGCTGACCGTTACTTTGTTTGCCACCGCTTGGTGGAATGTTCTATTGCAGGTGCAGGTGAGCCTACTGGGAAATAGTGGGCGGTGGCTCTTTTGCTGAGTTGGCCCTTGAAGGCCAGCATCCCTTTTCTGCTTTCTCATGTATTGTCGGCCTGCGTGCCGAAGTATGTTCTGAGTTTTGTACATTGGTGAATGTAAGACCTTAAGGTCGTAACTCTATTTTATGGTTTCATTCCTATGATAGTGGACAGTTCTAAATGAAATGTTAAATCATTATGCTTCCGCTAGTGTTTAGTATACTCTGTTGTAGTTCCTTCTGTTTATCACCTTTTAACTCCTAGCTAGTGTGGTTTGTATGGCGTGGGGTCCCAGCCAGACCTACTGTTATACTATTCGTACTGGCAGGGTGTTACACCGGGAGAGGGCCAGGCCCCTGGCTCGCCCCAGAGCCCTTAGGGGGCGAGCCGGGAGGGGGCCAGGGCCCTGGCTCACCCCAGAGCCCTTAGGGGGCGAGACGGGAGGGGGCCAGGCCCCTGGCTCGCCCCAGAGCCCTTAGGGGGCGAGCCGGTAGGGGGACAGGCCCCTGGCTCGCCCCAGAGCCCTTAGGGGGCGAGCCGGGAGAGAGCCAGGCCCCTGGCTCGCCCCAGAGCCCTTAGGGGGCGAGCCGGTAGAGGGACAGGCCCCTGACTCGCCCCAGAGCCTTTAGGGGGACTAGCCGGGAGGGGGCCAGGCCCCTGGCTCGCCCCAGAGCCCTTAGGGGGCGAGCCGGGAGGGGGCAGGCCCCTGGCTCGCCCCAGAGCCCTTAGGGGGCGAGCCGGGAGGGGGCCCAGGCCCCTGGCTCGCCCCAGAGCCCTTAGGGGGCGAGCTAGGAGAGGGCCAGGCCCCTAGCTCGCCCCAGAGCCCTTAGGGGGCGAGCCGGGAGGGGGCCAGGCCCCTGGCTCGCCTCAGAGCCCTTAGGGGGCGAGCCGGGAGGGGGCCAGGCCCCTGGCTCGCCCCAGAGCCCTTAAGGGGGCGAGCCGGGAGAGGGCCAGGCCCCTGGCTCGCCCAAGAGCACTTAGGGGGCGAGCCGGGAGAGGGCCAGGCCCCTGGCTCGCCCCAGAGCCCTTAGGGGGCGAGCTGGGAGGGGGCCAATCCCCTGGCTCGCCCCAGAGCCCTTAGGGGGCGAGCCGGGAGAGGGCCAGGCCCCTGGCTCACCCCAGAGCCCTTAGGGGGCTAGCCGGGAGAGGGACAGGCCCCTGGCTCACCCCAGAGCCCTTAGGGGGCGAGCCGGGAGGGGTCCAGGCCCCTGGCTCGCCCCAGAGCCCTTAGGGGGCTAGCCGGGAGGGGGCCAGGCCCCTGGCTCGCCCCAGAGCCCTTAGGGGGCGAGCCGGCAGAGGGCTAGGCTCCTGGCTCGCCCCAGATCCCTTAGGGGGCGAGCCGGGAGGGGGCCCAGGCCCCTGGCTCGCCCCAGAGCCCTTTGGGAGCGAGCCGGGAGGGGGCCAGGCCCCTGGCTCGCCCCAGAGCCCTTAGGGGGTGAGCCGGGAGGGGGCCAGGCCCCTGGCTCGCCCCAGAGCCCTTAGGGGGCGAGCCGGGAGAGGGCCAGGCCCCTGGCTCACCCCAGAGCCCTTAGGGGGCGAGCCGGGAGGGGGCCAGGCCCCTGGATCACCCCAGAGCCCTTAGGGGGCGAGCCGGGAGGGGGCCAGGCCCCTAGCTCACCCCAGAGCCCTTAGGGGGCGAGTCGGGAGGGGGCCAGGCCCCTGGCTCGCCCAGAGCCCTTAGGGGGCGAGCCGGGAGGGGGCCAGGCCCCTGGCTCGCCCCAAAGCCCTTAGGGGGCGAGCCGGGAGAGGGTCAGGCCCCTGGCTCGCCCCAGAGCCCTTAGGGGGCAAGCCGGGAGGGGGCCAGGCACCTGGCTCGCCCCAGAGCCCTTAGGGGGCGAGACGGGAGGGGGTCAGGCCCCTGGCTCGCCCCAGAGCCCTTAGGGGGCGAGCCGGGGGGGGGGGGGGGCAGCCCCCTGGCTCGCCCCAGAGCCCTTAGGGGGCGAGCCAGGAGGGGGGCCATCCCCTGGCTCACCCCAGCTCTGAAGTAGGAGGCGGTCTGCGTTTAGCGTCTCAGAACAGCGGGACTTGGCTATTCGTAGCCACTTCCGGGGGTATGTTGGTATTTTCAGGGACCGGTTTTTGGTTATTCGCAGCCTATCTTCAGAAATCCTATAAATAGGACCAAGGGGTCACCATTGAGAAAAAAGCTTATTCTTGGCTAGTTAGCTCTCTCTCCCTCTCCCTCCCCAAGTCTCTCTAGTGGGGTGAGGAGAGCCTCCAGTGGTGCACAATCCCGGCTTTGGCTTGGGAGGGGAAGCGCTTAACGATCTTCCGGGTATGTGGTGGGACCTCCTCGCCGAGCCCTTGGTCCAGTTCATAGTTCCAACACCTTCAACCTAGAGCTCTCCCTCGGGGGGAGTAAGATTTGGCCACCCCTCAACTTGTTGGGGGCCCTGAACTCCACAGAGACCGAGAAATCGGTTTCAACATTATGGTGCGGTGAGCGTGGAGTGTGACCGATTCAAGAAACTCTCAAGATGAGCTCCATGGATGGAGGTGGAGGAAGTTCCGACCCAGGTCACTCGCAACCCCCGATGGCTGGAGTGACGTTGGATATGTACGAAAATCTCAAGCGGGAGGTCATGCAGACCTTGCAGGTAGCTTTCGCCACGATAAGCGAAGGCATGAGAGAAAGTGGTCTGGAGGCCTCACCTCAGCAGGTTGGCGAGAACACCCTCGACCAGCCATCCGGGAAGGAGGTGCCGGAAGGGGGCGAGTGGGGAGGTCCTCGACCCCCACTCGCCGAGACCCAAGTGGGCGAGTGGGGAGGTCCTCGCCCCCCACACGCCGAGACCCAAGTGGGCGAGTGGGAGGTCCTCGACCCCCACTCGCCGATACCCAAGTGGGCGAGTGGGGAGGTCCTCGACCCCCACTCGCCGAGGCGCAAGGGGGCGAGTGGGGAGGCGCCAAGCCCCCACTCGCCCAGCCCCAATGGGGGCGAGCATAGGAAGTCCTTTGTGTGAGCTGATTCTCTCGACCCCGGTTCCAGAGGGGTTCAGAAGGTTGGAGATGTCTCACTACTCCGGCAAGGATGACCCCGTCCTGCACCTCCAGTGGTTTGAGGATATGGTCTCCATCAGGCCCATGACCGACGCTTTCAAGTGTCGACTCTTTGCGACAACTCTGAAGGACAAGGCTAGAGATTGGTTCCACCAGCTCCCCGCGGGATCCATTTATGCCTTCGAAGACTTGCGCCGAGTTTTCCTGCTACGCTTCTCGACGTCAAGGAAGAGAAAGAAACATGCTGAAGCACTTTTCCATATCAAGCAAGAGCCAGGGGAGTCGCTGGCTCAGTATCTGGAGCGGTTCAGGGAGGAGGTTCTCCTCGTCCAAGAAGTGCCCGGGTACACCCTCAAGCTTGCCTTCACGTTGGGGGTGCGGGAGGGCTTCTTCAAGATGGACCTCAAGAGGAGAGCTCCCTTGTCCTTTGAAGAGTTGATGGAAAGGGTGGCAGAAGAAGTTGAGAGTGAGGAGGCCAACCCAGAGTTCGCGAGAAGGTTGGCCAAGCTGAGTGAGCCAGAGGCAAGGCAGCAGGGGGGAAGGGTAGGGGCCCCCCAGAGGAAGTTCGACCAGGAGGAGGCCAACTTCCAGGGAGAGGGGGCCGACCTCCCAGGGTGGAGGCAGTGACTTAAGGTACCCTCTCCACCACCCCAACAAGCCATGGTGATCGGCCACAGAAAAAGAAGAAATCGTATGGGAGGAAGAAGGGGCGTCCGGGTGGAGTTACCTTACTGTGACTTCCACGATGAGGAGGGTCACGCGACATCCGCCTGCCCCGAGTTCTTGGAAATAAAGGAGGCGAGGGGTCCGAAGCCACAACGTCAGCAACCAGAGGAGGTTGAGGAGAATCATGACTGGGAGTAGAAGTCCGAGTCCCGGCCTTCATGCTTGGTTTTTTCTTTTAGTCCATGTAGTATGATGGTGTGTTTCCATACTTAGTTTTTCTTGCGTGTAACTGGATGACTAATGTAATAAATGTTCTTTTTAAAGTATTTTCCCCTCGGATGGTTCTGCTGACCGGACTCTCACTAGCCGGCAGGTGCAGGTTGACCTCCCAGGGAGGCTATGTTCTTCACCCCTCGGATGGTTCCGCTGACCGGGCTCTCACTAGCCGGCAGGTTGATGAGTCCCATATATATATATATATATTTGGACTCATTTGGGCTGGTATTCTAGTCTTTGCACCACATTTTAAGCACGTTTTCATTCATATGTACTATTCCATGCTAGGTGCACTTTTTAGCCCATTCTGGTGTGCAATTGCGCTCCTTGCTGTTGGGGGCAAGCACTTGGTGCTCCCCTTCTCTTCTTCTATGTTCTTCTGATGCTGGACGTGTATTCCCAGCCATTGTATCTTGTATGCAGGTGGCCGGTTCATCCCGTTTTCCCCAGAAGTAATGTCCGTGCATATCGCACGGTCGTGCGTTTCCTTGACGCACGGTTGGTTGCGGTCGTGCGTTTATGTCTGGGCAGAAAATGGAGCGTCGGATTTTGCCCGTGCGTTTGAACGCACGAGCGGTATTGGTCGTGTGTGAGCAATTCGCACGGGCAGCGCAGCGTCTTCCCCAAGTCAAGTTTTATCATTTAATAATGCACGGTCGTGCGTTCGACCGTGCGTGACCATTTTCTGACAAAATTTCTATTTAAGACGCAGGTCTTGCCCTATTCTGATAGATCGGTTTTTCCCGCTCCCAGAGCTCCAGTTCCGCGCCCTTTTCGCCGTCCATCGCCGCCCACCTTCAGGAGGTGCTCCGGGCTTGTTCTTCACGCCAATCTTGAGCCGGAGCTTTCTCTCGGCCTCCTCCTTCATCTTAGAGCTTCAAGGGAGATCTAGCCGACATTACCATCAAGCAAGGGGAAGTTTGCAACCTTTACCGGATCGTGAGACGAAGAAGACGGGCTCATTGGAGAGTCGTGACAGCTCTCTCTACCCCGGACGTAGTTGAGGACCGAGCTTGGACGCGGATTGACAACCTAGCGATTCCAACCGTGACTCCTCGACGAGCCTTCAGATTCTGTCAATTTCTTGCCTTGTTCTTCTCTAATTGATGTGTGTATGTAGTTAGATCTTTATATTATGATGAAGTGGCACTTAAACTTGTTTGTATTTATTTATTTCATGTCTATGTGAAATGCTTTGGTGTTTAAGTTGCTTGAGGTGCGCCCCATTCCATCCTCCATCCCACCGTCACGTTCGTGTGCCGCACTAGCAATTGCTAGTGGCGTGCTTGTCGACGAGGTGCTTGCGACCCTCATCCGTATGCCTACTCTTCCATCCGCCTAGCGAAGTGTGGCATAGCGGCCCGGGTAATCCATTCGCCTAACGAAGCAGCGCGCTCAAGGCTTGCACAGTTCGATTCTGCTTGCCTACTCGTCCATCCGCCCTTGCGACGCAGTGCGCTCAAGGCCTGCCTAGTCTCCATCCCGCCAAGCGAAGCATTGCATAGCGGCATTGCATAGGAGTAGTTGTAGTATTTTCCTTTATTTTCCACAACCCAAATCACCCCCGTTTCCGCATCCATCCGACTTAAAGGACTTCAATCTCAAGTCCTGCCTCAATAGTAAACTCCACCTTACTGTGTTCCTTTGAGATCGATACTTGGGGATTCATTCCCATTTTATATTACTTGAACGATCGGTACACTGCCGTTTCGTGCCGCAGTCTTACTACCGCCTATAGTGGTGTGCTAAGATTTGCGCATCAAGTTTTGGCGCCGTTGCCGGGGAACACAGTCGTGTGAGTTTTCTGGAGAGGGAGAATCTGTGATTTAAGCCCTTTTCATTTGTTTATCGCATTTTTTTTTTGCTTTATTTCTTCTTAATCTGTTTTACTGTTTATATTAGGTTGCTTAGTAATTTACTGTTTGGTGTAGTGTTGTGCACAACCGTGTCTTTATTTTGAATCATTTTATCTTCACACTATGTGGTCTTCATTCAATATTCGTTGTCGTTTTTGTGGAGATATCTCTCATGCTAGTGATAGATGTCCAAAGGGAGATAGTAGCCCTAGCACTCCCAGCCCAGCATATGGAGCATCGACTTCGTCTGGTACTCCATATGGTGCGCGGAAGTCTTATGGCTATTCTGCCACGCCTTTACCTTCATACCTCTTTTCGGCTTCAGCACCCGCTGTGCCAAAGAAGCCCGCAAGGCAGTGCTTGTTTTGTCAAAGCACGGATCATGCCTTGAAGGATTGTGCTGCATTCCTTCGCCAATTGGACGAGGACGACGAGCCGAATATCCGGATCGTCCCGACTCCTACTTCTGGCAGCACACCTTCAACATCTTGTTATGTGCCCATTTCACCTTCAAGCTTTGAAGGGTATGGCGTGGACACGGTCACCAGATGTGTGGCTGATCTGGGCACTGACATGACTGAGCCCATCTCCCCTGTACATTCATCTCCTAGCGTATATTTGATTCTTTGTGAGGAATCAGTGCTTGACTTTTACCCAAGCACCCTTCCTCCCCCTGTTGTGCATACTACTACATTTGTCTCTGACGACATTTTTGATGATGCCTTGCATGAGGAGGCAAGAGATTTACATATCATACCTACTCCTATGGAGGAGGACAACCTTCTGTGTGAAGAGGATTTTTCCTCAACACCGTTGAAGGATGTCCAAATCTTGGGCGAGGTAGATGTTGATCTTGCCGAGTCTTGCTGCATTGTTAACAATGCCAACATTGTTTTACTTCCCCAACCTGATGGGAGTGAGACCGGGACCACTCCCCCGCTTGATGATTATTTAAGTTTTTCTTCTCTTTTATTTCCTGACCTCCCTTCTTCAGTGTCTGAGCCTGTGCTGGTTGATTCTTCACAGGGACTACAGGTGGACTTGGAGCATCTTGCTCATGCCAATGAGGAGATCAATCCCTTATGTGAGGAGGTTGACCCCCCCTCCATGGTGGAAGCTCCACTCATTGCCTTTTCCTCCTGCACTAGTCCTGAAGAAGACGATACCTTGCTGGCAAGGATTTATTTTGTGGTGAGACGAGTGAGGACCAGCCTTCCTTCTCTTCTTACTTCATATTCCCTCTACCTGTGACGAGCAGGTACTTTTATTTAGGTAGGGGAGTAACTGTTTTATCGCCGTATCGGTACCCGCTACCGACACGCATATTAGAACAGTTACTTGTTCATTTTCTCTTTCATACGCCCATTAGCTAGAACTGTTTTAAATTTGAATAAGTCGTGTTGGGATGACAATAACCCCAGTAGTTATCTTTCTTTTCCTGCATTTTTTATTTCTTCTAATCATGTTTAGTTAGTTGTAGTTTCTTTTAGTTTGTCTTTTTCTTTTTGTTTTTGCGGAGCTCACCCCTGCAGGTCCTTCTTCTGTATGGCGGATGCTGCAGCTTTTTCTTGGTTTCCACGCCAATCTTCTGGTATGCTCATTTCTGAGCATTGGGTACTCTCTTCCCCTAGCTCTTTTCTGAATTTCATAGATATATATTGTGTGTATTGTTTAGTTTAAGTCTGGGGGAGAGTAGTTTTGTTTACCCGCTCACGTGCACTACTACACAGTATACTAGAAGCTTCTATTTAAGTTTTTTGTTCATTTTCATTGCACTTCACAGCACCCACTTTAGCGCGCACTCGCTTGTTTGTATTCTCCTGTATATTCAATTCTTGGTTGTGATGTAGAAATTGTTGTATTAGCCAAAATAATTGCAAGATGGAGTGGAATGTTGACTCCTGCAGTGCTCTAGTTGGGTACTCGTGTTTGCATAGGGATTTGAGTAGAATTAGTTTCTATTTATGCTTCTAATTTATAATTAGTAGATTTGCGTAGATTATAGTTTATTTAACTCAAAATGGTGAATGTGGTTGAATCTAGTGGTAGCGTGGTATTGTGTGTAAGCGAATGCGAGGTTCGTGTTGCTCGAGTCGGGAGGAAGGATTACCTTTCTCGGGGGCTAAGAACTTGCCCCAAGCGACTCTCGAAGCATGTGTGCAAACGATTTGCAAGTTGAGCGTGACGTAGGCCATCTATTTGGCAAGCTTGAGCCTTGTTTTACCATTCCTATACACTAACCTTTGCTAGCCCATTTTGCGCCTACCCGATCTTTTGGTTCAGCTCCACCATACATCACCAAGGCCTAAAAGCTAATCCTATTATCGCAACCAAAAATTAAGCTAAAAGCATTTATGAATTGTAATTTTCCAATGCGGTGCGGTGATGCGAAACTTCAGTGTTGATGTGGAAGTTTTAAAAATGTCTATGTGCTGAAAATTGTGCTAATAGATAGGGGGATGAAAAGAAAAGAAAAAGAAAAGAAAAGAAAAAATGTATCCCCAGCGTTGTAATTGAAACATCTATTTGGTATTGATTGTTGTAGGCCGTGTGCACACCCGGTTTCAAAGTCAAGTCTGGGGGTGTGTTACACGTGTATTATTGTGGCAGCTTTGAATTAGCACTTTTGTAAGCTCTCTTGGGTTGCGATTAGCCATCATGTTTATCTTTGCATTCCAAACCGTAACCTAAGCCTCGTGTACACCTAAAGTCCTATTGATTCGTCTTGTGAGTTCACTAGCGCCGTGGAGAGAGTGTGACCGGGCGAGCTTATGGTTCTCGACGTTGATGGATTTCAACGGAGATAATTCTGAGTTCCGGTCTTGGGTAACATTCACCTTCGCGACTTGCTACTTTCGTACTACGCGTGGCCACGAGATTCACCAACATTCCATTTTTGAGTAAAAATAAATTTCTTTTTACGCATTTACACTTTTATAAATTAGCTAGCATATGTAGAAACTTCTTCTAATGAACTTCTATGCACACAAGTATGCAACTTCGCATTCTATTCCATGTTTGCAATTTTTTTGGCTAGCTATGCTTTTCCTACTCCGCCGGATTTGTTTGCTCGGGACGCGCAAACAGGTAAGTTTGGGGGTGTGATGAGTCCCATTTATATATATATTTTTGGACTCATTTGGGCTGGTATTCTAGTCTTTGCACCACATTTTAAGCACGTTTTCATTCATATGTACTATTCCATGCTAGGTGCACTTTTTAGCCCATTCCGATGTGCAATTGCGCTCCTTGCTGTTGGGGGCAAGCACTTGGTGCTCCCCTTCTCTTCTTATATGTTTTTCTGATGCTGGACGTGTATTACCAGCCATTGTATCTTGTATGCAGGTGGCCGGTTCGTCCCGTTTTCCCCAGAAGTAATGTCTGTGCATATAGCACGGTCGTGCGTTTCCTTGACGCACGGTCGGTTGCGGTCGTGCGTTTATGTCTGGGCAGAAAATGGAGCGTCGGATTTTGCCCGTGCGTTTGAACGCACGGGCGGTATTGGTCGTGCGTGAGCAATTCGCACGGGTGGCGCAGCATCTTCCCCAAGTCAAGTTTTATCATTTAATAACGCACGGTCTGCGCACGGTCGTGCGTTCGACCGTGCGTGACCATTTTCTGACAAAATTTCTATTTAAGCCGCAGGTCTTGCCCTATTCTGATAGATCGGTTTTTCCCGCTCCCAAAGCTCCAGTTCCGCGCCCTTTTCGCCGTCCATCGCCGCCCACCTTCAGGAGGTGCTCCGGGCTTGTTCTTCACGCCAATCTTGAGCCGAAGCTTCCTCTCGGCCTCCTCCTTCATCTTAGAGCTTCAAGGGAGATCTAGCCGCCATTACCATCAAGCAAGGGGAAGTTTGCAACCTTTACCGGATCGTGAGACGAAGAAGACGGGCTCATTGGAGAGTCGTGACAGCTCTCTCTACCCCGGACGTAGTTGAGGACCGAGCTTGGACGCGGAGTGACAACCTAGCGATTCCAACCGTGACTCCTCGACGAGCCTTCGGATTCGGTCGATTTCTTGCCTTGTTCTTCTCTTATTGATGTGTGTATGTAGTTAGATCTTTATATTATGATGAAGTGGCACTTAAACTTGTTTGTATTTATTTATTTCATGTCTATGTGAAATGCTTTGGTGTTTAAGTTGCTTGAGGTGCGCCCCATTCCATCCTCCATCCCACTGTCACGTTTGTGTGCCGCACTAGCAATTGCTAGTGGCGTGCTTGTCGACGAGGTGCTTGCGACCCTCATCCGTATGCCTACTCTTCCATCCGCCTAGCGAAGCGTGGCATAACGTCCCGTGTAATCCATTCGCCTAACGAAGCAGCGCGCTCAAGGCCTGCACAGTTCGATTCCGCTTGCCTACTCGTCCATCCGCCCTTGCGACGCAGTGCGCTCAAGGCCTGCCTAGTCTCCATCCCGCCAAGCGAAGCATTGCATAGCGGCATTGCATAGGAGTAGTTGTAGTATTTTCCTTTATTTTCCACAACCCAAATCACCCCCGTTTCCGCATCCATCCGACTTAAAGGACTTCAATCTCAAGTCCTGCCTCAATAGTAAACTCCACCTTACTGTGTTCCTTTGAGATCGATACTTGAGGATTCATTCCCATTTTATATTACTTGAACGATCGGTACACTGCCGTTTCGTGCCGCAGTCTAACTACCGCCTATAGCGGTGTGCTAGGATTTGCGCATCACAGGTGCAGGTTGACCTCCCAGGGAGGCTATGTTCTTCACCCCTCGGATGGTTCCGCTGACCGGGCTCTCACTAGCCGGCAGGTGCAGGTTGACCTCCCAGGGAGGCTATGTTCTTCACCCCTCGGATGGTTCCACTGACCGGGCTCTCACTAGCCGGTAGGTGCAGGTTGACCTCTCAGGGAGGCTATGTTCTTCACCCATCGGATGGTTCCGCTGACCGGGCTCTCACTAGCCGGCAGGTGCAGGTTGACCTCCCAGGGAGGCTATGTTCTTCACCCCTCGGATGGTTCCGCTTACCGGGCTCTCACTAGCCGGCAGGTGCAGGTTGAACTCCCAAGGAGGACAAGTATTTTCCCCTCGGATGGTTCCGCTGACCGGGCTCTCACTAGCCGGCAGGTGCAGGTTGACCTCCCAGGGTGGCTATGTTCTTCACCCCTCGGATGGTTCTGCTGACCGGGCTCTCACTAGCCGGCAGGTGCAGGTTGACCTCCCAGGGAGGCTATGTTCTTCACCCCTCGGATGGTTCCGCTAACCGGGCTCTCACTAGCCGGCAGGTGCAGGTTGACCTCCCAGGGAGGCTATGTTCTTCACCCCTCGGATGGTTTCGCTGACTAGGCTCTCACTAGCCGGCAGGGTTGGAGGACCTCTCGAGGAGGCTTTATGTTTTCTCTCAAAGTAGCTCCGTTAGCCGGATTCCCAGCGACGCTCGCCGAATATGCAGGGTTGGACGTTTCTTTCTGAGCGCGTACCTCGCTCGAAAAGAGCGGGGATTGTGTACAACCCTGAATTCGCCGAGTGTTTTTCTGAGACCCAGGAGTCCTTTAGAACATTGTGTGGTAACATAGTCCCAGGCAGGAAGAGTAGGGGGAGTAGGGGGCGAGCCGGGAGGGGGCCCAGGCCCCTGGCTCGCCCCAGAGCCCTTAGGGGGCGAGCCGGGAGAGGGCCAGGCCCCTGGCTCTCCCCATAGCCCTTAGGGGGCGAGCCGGGAGGGGGCCAGGCCCCTGGCTCGCCCTAGAGCCCTTAGGGGCGAGCTGGGAGGGGGCCAGGCCCCTGGCTCGCCCCAGAGCACTTAGGGGGCGAGCCGGGAGGGGGCCAGGCCCCTGGCTCGCTCCAGAGCACTTAGGGGGAAGCCGGGAGAGGGCCAGGCCCCTGGCTCGCCCCAGAGCCCTTAGGGGGCGATCCGGGAGAGGTCCAGGCCCCTGGCTCGCCCGAGAGCCCTTAGGGGGAGATCCGGGAGGAGGCCAGGCCCCTGGCTCGCCCCAGAGCCCTTAGGGGGCGAGCCGGGAGGGGGCCAGGCCCCTGGCTCACCCCAGAGCCCTTAGGGGGCGAGCAGGGAGGGGGCCCAGGCCCCTGGCTCTCCCCAGAGCCCTTAGGGGGCGAGCCGGGATGGGGCCCAGGCCCCTGGCTCGCCCAGAGCCCTTAGGGGGCGAGCCGGGAGAGGGCCAGGCCCCTGGCTCGCCCCAGAGCCCTTAGGGGGCGAGCCGGGAGGGGGCCAGGCCCCTGGCTCGCCCCAGAGCCCTTAGGGGGCGAGCCGGGAGGGGGCCAGGCCCCTGGCTCGCCCTAGAGCCCTTAGGGGGCGAGCCGGGAGAGGGCCAGGCCCCTGGCTCGCCCAAGAGCCCTTAGGGGGCGAGCAGGGACAGGGCCAGGCCCCTGGGTCGCCCAGAGCCCTTAGGGGGCGAGCCGGGAGGGGGCCAGGCCCCTGGCTCTCCCCAGAGCCCTTTGGGGGTGAGCCGGGAGAGGGACAGGCCCCTGGCTCGCCCCAGAGCCCTTAGGGGGCGAGCCGGGAGAGGGCCAGGCCCCTGGCTCGCCCCAGAGCACTTAGGGGGCGAGCCGGGAGGGGGCCAGGCCCCTGGCTCACCCCAGAGCCCTTAGGGGGTGAGACGGGAGGGGGCCAGGCCTCTGGCTCGCCCCAGAGCCCTTAGGGGGCGAGCAGGGAGAGGGCTAGGCCCCTGGCTCGCCCCAGAGGCCTTAGGGGGCGAGCCGGGAGGGGGCCCAGGCCCCTTGCTCGCCCCAGAGCCCTTAGGGAGCGAGCCGGAAGGGGGCCAGGCCCCTGGCTCACCCCAGAGCACTTAGGGGGCGAGTCGGGAGGGGGCCAGGCCCCTGGCTCGCCCCAGAGCCCTTAGGGGGCGAGCCGGGAGAGGGCCAGACCCCTGGCTTGCCCCAGAGCCCTTAGGGGGCGAGCCGGGAGGGGGCCAGGCCCCTGGCTCGCCCCAGAGCCCTTAAGGGGCGAGCCGGGAGGGGGGCCAGCCCCCTGGCTCGCCCCAGCTCCGAAGTAGGAGGCGGTCTGCGTTTAGCATCTCAGAACAGCGGGACATGGTTATCCGCAGCCACTTCCGGGGGTATGTTGGTATTTTCAGGGACCGGTTTTTAGTTATTCGCAGCCTATCTTCAGAAATCCTATAAATAGGACCAAGGGGGCACCATTGAGAAAAAAGCTTGTTCTTGGCTAGATAGCTCTCTCTCCCTCTCCCTCCCTAAGTCTCTCTAGTGGGGTGAGGAGAGCCTCCAGTGGTGCCCAAGCCCGGCATTGGCTTGGGAGGGGAAGCGCTCAACGATCTTTCGGGTATATGGTGGGACCTCCTCGCCGAGCCCTTGGTCCAGTTCATAGTTCCAACACCTTCAACCTAGAGCTCTCCCTCGGGGGGAGTAAGAGTTGGCCACCCCTCAACTTGTTGGGGGCCCCGAACTCCACAGAGACCGAGAAATCGGTTTCAACAAATGCAGCCGGAGGCTACTTGTCCAGTGGTCCAACGAGAAGACTTGGTTAGCCACGACGAGCGAAATAGAGGGATAACAAATACAACCCCAGGTGCTGCGGCAGGGAGGTTCCACCACGTACCCAGAATCTCAAAGGAGTCTTCTCCTCCAAAACCACGAATGACCAAGCTTGGTACTAGGAAGGCACTTGCTAGGGAGGATTCTCGCCTATAAGGGGGGGGTGAAGCTCTGATTTTGGACAAGTGCCATTCCTGGTACCCCTAGGGGTCTATTTAAAGACAAATCTTGAGGGAGAGGAAGCAGGCGACTATCCCTGATCCCCTTGGAGATGGTTTGAGCAAAGGCCTAGGAAGGCGAGTAGGCGGGGACCTCGGCCTAAACTGGCGAGTTGGTTGGTGCAAGTCGTCCATAGGCGAGAATGTCCAGGCCTACGACCTTCTCGCTCGGCCGGGTAGCGAACTCCGGGTGCGCCTTTCCTCCTCGTCATGGGGGCGAGCAAGTTCCTGCTCGCACTCCCAAGTCTCCTGATCCTGTTGCGCCGTTTGATATTAATGATGACCGTTGACTTTGACTTCTGCTTACGTGGCCTTTAGACGAACCCACCCTCTGAGAATGAGGGTTGTACAACCATGGCCGGAGCTTGAACTTTTGGTGCCATGTTGATTTGCACTTGGAGAGCTTGATTTCTTCAGAAAAGTGGGGGGTTTCACTCCTCTCCAACCTCTGAAGGTGTTAAAGGGCTCAATTGGATGCAAGATGGGGGTTTCACTTGGTGGACATTAATGGCCATCAAGGAGAATTTCGGTTTCATCTAGGGGAGATGAATTGAGCATCAATCAGGTCGGGAGAGGCCTGGAAACTCCTCCTCTCCCCAAGGGGAGATGAATGAGGTCATTGATGGGGAAGATTGGAGGTTTCTTCTTCCTCCCCATTAACTCCCCCTTTTCTCTCTCTCTTTCAAATTGGGCTTTCTCTCTCCTAGCCAACTTTCTTGAAATTGAATGACCAATTAAGTAGCACCCAACCCCCATTAGGTGGTGGACCACCTCAATTGGGTCTAGCCCAAGTGGATTGGGCTTGGTTTGGGCAAAATGGGAGATTTTGACCTAAAATTAGGGTGAAGTTGACTTTAGTCAAATTGACCATTTGGGTTGACCCCGATGGGTGGCTAGTCACCCATTGGTCTCCCTTAAGGGTTAGGAAGGTCTAGGTAGGGTCAATTTGGCATGGTGAGGGTCAATTGACCCTTAATAGGTCACTTTTGACCAAAATAGGGCTAGGGTTGACTTTGGTCAAATTGGAGGCCCCATGATGGGGCTTTTTGGTCCATTGGGTCCCTAGTATCCTCATAAGGGTAGGGGCAAGGTCAATTTGGCATGGTGGAGGCCAATTGACCTTAATTAGGCTATTTTGACTAATTTAGGGTTAGGGTTGACTTTGGTCAATCTGGCCTCTTTGGTTGACCTTAATGGGTCCTTGGTTCTCTAAGGTGACCCCTAATGGGTTAGGTATGTTATGGTGGGGTCAAAGGATCAAGGTGAGGCCCTAAAGTCCAACCCTAGGCGTGTTAACTAGAAATTGTTATTTGCAGGCCACTATGGTTTTCCTCCTTCTTGCCTATGTTCACATGGTCTTAAGTGCTTCCTATAGTTTTGTCATGACCTAGTCATGAAAAAACCAACTTAGGGGTCTAGTTGTTTGGGGGATGTTACAAATCCCAATACATAAAAATAAAATTTCATCTCGGAAGTTCAGGTTAGGCCTGCAGGGTTCCTACCGCAAGTGATTAAATGTAACATCCCAAAAATTTAAATTATACCTGTCGTGAAGAGCTTCGGATACTTCTGCTGCATCAAGTCTAGTGGCTCCCAAGTGTGCTCTTTCTATCCATGATTCCTCCATAAGACCTTGACTAGCGGAACCTTCTTGCGTCGCAGGACTCGCATCTACGTGTCGTCTATCCGGACTGGCTCCAGGTAAACCGACCGATCAGTAGCTACCGGCCCCTCTGTAGTAGATATCTGCTTCTCTGTCCGTAGTAGAGCCCTCCTAAGTGAGGAGACGTGGAAGACGTCATGCAATCCCGCTAACTCCGGCGGTAGCTCCAGTCTATTAGCCAAGGGGCCCCATATATCTCGGACTAAGCTTCTTCCGCTCACGTACCCGCGAGACTCCATGCATCGGGCGTATCTTCAAGAATACCCGATATCTCACCTGGAACTCTACCATACGATGTCGCACATCGTAATACTTGGCCTGCCTGCTCTGGGCCTCTAGCATCCTGTCTCGAATCAGCCGTACCTGAGCCTCCGTGTCCTCCACGAACTCTGAGCCAAGTGCCATGGGATCCTCATCCTGGATCCAAGACAATGGGGTCCTGCATCTCCATCCGTATAAAGCTTCATAGGGTGCCATGCCTATGCTAGCCTGGTGACTGTTGTTGTACGAGAACTCGACCAACGACAACAGTCTTTCCCATGGCTCCACGCAGTCTAGAATACATAGACGTAGAAGATCTTCCAAGGTCCGGTTGGTATGCTCCGTTTGCCCGTCTGTCTGGGGGTGGAATGCAGTGCTGAGTGTCAATCGTGTGCCCAGGTAAGCCTGTATCGCTCTCCACTCCCTCGATGTAAATCGTCCATCCCGATCCGACACAATTGTCCTAGGCACGCCATGGTATTAGATAAATTGCTCCACGAACCTTCATACCAAATCACCGACCGGAGTGTCCTTCCTGACTGGGATGAATTTGTCCACCTTCGTCAATCGGTCGACGATCACCCATATCGATTCATTCCCTGCATATGATCGGGCAGACCGTGTATAAAGTCCATCGCGATGTCGTGGAACTTCCATTCCGGCACCGGGAGTGGCTGTAATAAAGTCATGAGTGTCACAAGCATCATCCACGTTTCAATGTTGAGCAATAAAAATAAGGGGCCTAACAATGCAGCATGTATGCAAACCTAGGTTTCACCCAAGGCACACTATGGCGTGTATGCTTCTAACACAACAACACTCATCAACATTTCACAACAAACCAAGGGTACTTATCATTTCCCCACGGGCGTGCAAGCCCAACGCCAAGAACTCCACTGAGACCTCGCCCCTTAGACGGCTCATCTTGCCAATGGGCGCATCAGCATACTTGTTCTCTCCACAATCACTAAGCCAAAAGCCAAGAACTCCATTGAGACCTCACCCCTTACATGGCTCATCTTGCCAACGGGCGCATCAGCATACTTGTTCTCGTCAGTTAGCCCAAAAGGGGACTTGTCTTGCCAGGACACTCTCCCCACATGAATCCAAGCATTCACGGGCTAGCTAGCCGACCACAAAGACAAAGTCACGCCTTCACATACACATAAAAATTATCCTTTCCAAACCAACGTTCGCTCTCACACGAAACATAAGGGCAACACATGCGACGTTTTCGCCGTCATCGGATTTCTAGCAAAATTCCTAAAATGCACGTTAAGCAACATCACCGAATCGTACCACCGGTCACGATTTCAGCTTCACCCAAAATGCCTAATCAACTAACGGAGCGGATCTATAGTGCAAAATCATGTCGGGGACGGACTCAATCAACCTGATGGTTCTTCTTGAACCAAGGCGACCCAAACCCCTCTCATTTGAGAGATCCGATGCCATAATTTCAGAAAAGAGAAGGTAAAACCAAAGATGTCATGCACGCATCCTAAAACCGGGATGAGAGATGTCGCTACCCGAAGAGTTCTCTTCCTCGCTATGGATCGGTTGAAAGACACGAATAGAAAGAAGCGCCTTCTAGTCCTCTCCACGGATCTGGTTTCAGATCGGCGAACGGAGCTCTGGTGCTCCAACAATGGCGGATCTAGCCTTCTTCTTCCTCCAAACCCTACCTCTCTCCTTAGCCTCCAAGAACACAAAAGACTTAAAGAAAAGAGAATATAATTTCTCTGCCCTATTAAGAGCCTTAGGACGCACTTATCTGGACCTTATGATCAAGATCCAAACGGATCAGACATCCAGGAAACGCTACTTACGGAACAGGTTCCGTCAGCTAACGTCGGCGTTAGCGCTAACGCCTGCGTTAGCGCTAACGCCTGCGTTAGCTCCTCGACGAAGTCCCCTTCGATGAATCCAACTCAACGACCCGACGGAACTGCATTACCCGACGAAAAGCTATCGCCAACGTTGGCGATACCGCCCGCGTTAGCTCTTCGACGAACTCCCTTCGACGAAACCGACTCGACGAAGCCAATTTGACGAACGCCATCCAAGAGCTTTACTCGACGGGGCAGCTAACGCATGCGTTAACACCTAACGCCGACGCTAGCTCCCAGATACAGGAAAAACCTGAACTAGCCTTAGGCATTCCAGCCTCCGCGCTCAGCGAAACCTGGGGTGTTACAATACCGACCAACGTTAACTCCTAACGCTGACCAGTACAAGATATCTCGTCTATGGCGACGTTTTTAATAGGTTACAACGACGTTTTCTAAACATCTCCAATGATTTGGCCACGTTTTTATAAACGTCGCAGAGATATCGTTGTAGTAGTCGTCCCGGAAGCCTTCCGCGACGTTTTGCATGAAAACGCCGCTATAGTTAATAAGGAATTGGCGGCGTTTTGACAAAAAATGTCGCTATCGTTCGCCGTGTTTTTGCGGAAAAATGTTGCTAAAGTTGGCCACGTGGCCAAAGGCGACTGATTTAAAAAAAATTAAAATTTTTTTTATATCAAAACAAAATCTGTTATTTAAATAACATAAACATTATGTACAAACAATCGATTGAAGAGCAGCATAATACTAATATTCTGCAAAATTGAGTTTAAATTTGATTCATTTTACTTCAATATGCAAAACAAAGAAAATTAACATATTAAACACCTGGCAAACAACCGACAATTAAATAAGGGTTCGTTCGTTTGGACGAAATTGGCTTTCTGGGATTGATATTGTAGATTAGAAATCCAATTCTAATGTTCAGCGCAACGGAATTTAAGTGGATATTGACTTTCATGTGAAAACTCATGACTTTGACTATGAACTAAAAAATCAAATAGCCAATTCTTACCTCCGCACATGGGTTTTCCGCATAATCGAATGTTTTCGCTAGAGTTTTTCGACCTACGCGCGCGTTTTTTCGCCCGGGCGTGCGTATTCCTACATGGTGTGTTTTTCGGTCGGGCGCGTGCTTTTCGACCGGACGTTCATTTTTCTCCCATGCGGACGTTTTTTCGCCCGGGAGCGCGTTTTTTCGCTCGAGCGCGCGTTTTTTACCCGGGCCCGTATTTTTCTCCTGGGCGGGCGTTTTTCTGCCGATCGGGTGTATTTCGTCCTGCCGGGCATTTTTCGCCCGGGCGCTCTTTTTCGCTCGGCGGGCGTTTTCGCCCGAGAGCGCGTTTTTTCGGTCGGACGCGCGTTTTACGAGCCGGGCACACATTTTTTGACTAGCGCAGATTTTTTTCGTTTGGGCGCACGTTTTTCCGCGTGGGCGCGCGTTTTTTGGCCGGACGCAAATTTTTCCATCCGGGCGCACGTTTTTTGCCAAAGCGCGCTTTTTTTCGCCCGGGCGCGTGTTTTTTGCCCGGGCGCGCGTTTTTCGCCCGGGCGCGCATTTTTCGTCCGGGCGCGCATTTTTCGCCGGGCGCGCGTTTTTCAACCGGGCGCGCGTTTTTCAGCCGGGCGCGTGTTTTTTCGCCCCGGCGCCCGTTTTTCGCCCGGGCGCGCGTTTTTTGCCAGGACGCGAATTTTTCCATTCAGGCGAACGTTTTTCACCCGGGCGCGCGTTTTTTGCCAGAGCGCGAATTTTTCCATTCGGGCGCACGTTTTTCGCCCAAGCGCGCATTTTTCGCCCGAGCGCGGGTTTTTCGCCCGGGCAAAAAATGCGCGCCCGGGAAAAAAATGTGCACCTGGGCGAAAAAATTGCACTTGGGTGAAAAACGCGCGTCTTAAAACATATTATGCAATTTAATGCGTTCGGAGCTAACGCTTATTTTGAGTTTTATAAAATTATTGTATAATGTCAATTTCAATACCAATTCCATCATTCAGCCGAATAACTTTTGTGTCTCAATTCCAATTATGTTGACTGAGTTCAATCTTACCGCCGAACAACAAAATTGAAATTATGTACAAAGTCAATTCATGTAGATATTGGTTTTCGTCCAAAAGCCAATTCTAAAAAGCCAATTCCGTTCAAACGAACGGACCCAAACAAATTTCCTGAAAAATACTAACAACAACAGATTTCTTAGTTACCCGAAAATGCGAGCACATAAAATAATTAAATATCATTGAAATTCGTTACAGCCACTACCTGCAGACCAGTTACAAGACAAAAAAATTGGCCAAATGTTATTAGTTTTATAAGGTTAGTAGTGTTATAACAAGTTAGATCTCATCCTATTATGTTCCCAAAGTCTCACGAAGCATAACTTTGTTTTCAGAAACAGAAAACATCAAATTTTATCTACATAATCATAAACTTAGAAAAAAAAAAGATAAATTTGAGTTCAAATATGAGCCAATAGATTTGGCATCAGCATGCTGAAGGCAATCTTAGTATTTCCCTGTACTCCATCCCTTCTCCTTGTGTTGGCGCTTCTGTTGGACTCCTCTACCAGTCTTCACACCATCATTTGTCAGTGCTCTCCTCGTCCTCCACCCCATGTTTCCAATAGAAACTCGTAGTTTCTCTCCGGCTGCAGCAAGAACTAGTTTTTAGGAGAACCTCTGTGGCTAAGAGAAGAGCCAGATCTCTTTAAGGAAGATAGACATACTACCATCCAACAATAAATCTATAGATCTAAATTTCATCTTAAGATGACTGTGGAAGGACTAAAAACATAACCTCGAGTGGGAAAAGAGTAATGAGGATCAGAAATATTACAGCTATTGCAATAACAGTGGCCACAACCCATCTCTGTGATTGCAACTGAAGACCGATCCTCAAAGCAGATAGAGCATGTAAAAGGGTCCGAGTAACTAGACAAGTCAATGGATTTATTCTGATAGATGGCCAATCCTGCTTCTGAAAATAACCTATCCTTCCACTTCTGCCCAAGCAACTCCACATTAAACTACATAAAAGTATGGGCACGCTGCTCCACATTAAGCAAAGTTTGGGCATGCTGCTCAAACTAGAATTAGATCACAACATAAGTACATAACATTATTTGTGGAACTCCACATTAAACTACATAAAATCTGTATGTGACTCTAATGCTAAGGAGATAGGGCTACATGTGCTGCCAAAAGGGACTCCTTAGTAATAACCTGCATGAAAACAATAGAAAACATACGTCTTATCAGTTTAAGGAAGTAGAGAATCACCTTCCATCAACAAACGTAAGAGACAAAGGAGAAGGAGCATCAATTAGTATTTATGTTTTCTTCCAACGTTAGATTTTCATGTCCTATATGTATGCAATGGGGACAAATTAGAATTCCACTTGCAAAATAAGTAATAAACATGATATGGGCAAGTCGCAGTTTGGAACTTCTTCATGAGTTGTGTAGAGAGAATGGCCTCCCAGGCTGAACGACTATGTAGAGCTATGCAACAAAACAAAACTTAAGGCACAAACCAAGATTGTTATGACGTGTACAACAATTATTCACATCTTTATCCTTGGAAATAGATTCCTGCAAAGCATTCCTGCAAGACTGTGTGGGAGAAATTTGAACTGGGCACATATCTTAAAGCGGCTAATTACACATTCCATTTATACTGTGATAAAATACTAGTTTTTTCCAGACTAATATGATTGATCTAAAGCTTAAGGAAATGAAGGCAGAAATCAAATGAATTCGGTTCGGAACAATAACAAAGAGATCCCATTTATATAACCCTGCTAATCAATCCCGATTAGAAGTCAAAGGGGAAAACCGCCTACCAGGATCAAACTGCAAGAGGTTTACGGAGGTGATGGAATAAAAAAGTGGAAAGTAACAAAAAGTTTGACGAGCAAAAAGATGATCACCTCGACTATGGACGCAGAGGTACACAAAATTAATTTGTGATCACCTCGACTATGGATAGAGAGTGCTGAAGCAGAGGTACAAAAAATTAATTTGTGATCTGGAGGCCTCCAAAAAAAATGCTAAGCCAATAGTTCAAAAATACAACTAGGATAATAAATAATGACTATTAAGCAGTTCATACAAGAGAATAGCCAGTTGGCTAAAACTGCAAATCATGTATTTGCACCGAGATACAGTTTCTATATGCAATATATATGCTAAAGACAGCTAATTTATACTAAAATAATTAACTCAAATTTGAACTCATATATATTGTGCTTCACCAATGCTCTGGATGCTGAATGAAGGAAGCATGGTTATGTGCACATAAATCAAAATGGATTCTTGGGTCTGCCCTCTCTGATGTCTTTGGCTTTGATTTGAGGGCATGATTCCGCAGCAAACACGATGGTATAGGGGGCCACTATTTCAGTGGTACTCTGTGAGCAGCCACTTTGTGCATTTATTGTCAAAGGTTAGGTCTTTCTCCTCTGAGAGAAGCCACTTTGTGCATAGTGCCAAAGGTTAGGTCTGTTTCCAATCTTCCCCCGCCCATACCCCCAATGATTGGGGACTATATGGGTTCTGTTGTTGTTGTTGTTGTTGTGAACAAAAACTTCTCGATTTTAAGCTTGCTACAATGGGTTATCTTCGTCAACTAAATTAAGAGCGTTAATTTTTTTTCTAACTCCCAAAAACATTTCAGATTCTACCCTAAACTAAAGCCCCCAAAGTTTCCTACGTCGTGTTGGGAATACCTTCAATTATTAATAAAAAAATCACACCAAGAAACCACGAAAACTGACAAAATCAAAATACAGACTGCCGCTATAAATACCTGAATGAATACTTTGATCAAGCAAAGCACCAACCGCTGAACTGCACCTCCAGTCCACCCTCCGCCGATGAACTAATCCGGCTAGTACTTGTCCCAACCAGCACTTGCAAGCGTCGTCAACCAAACCAACGATCCACCAGTTCCACTTAAATCGTGTTGCAAAAACCTTTCGATACTCTGTCCAGACCTTGAAGAATACCACTACTGATAAAATCTTATGCGACCACAAGACGTTGCAAATCCGTCGGAGAAATCGAGGGTGAGGGCTTCGATATGGGTGAGGGCATCAACGGAGTCGTCGGCAATCAAAACCAGAGCAAAGCGGCAGAAATGCGAGCAACGCCTCTAGGATAAAAGTTTAGAATAAAGTACTCACGCGAAACCGAAAGCCCTATGCCCTATATTTATGAAGGCTATGTCGGTGTTTTTATTAAAAACGTGGCTAATGCAAGGTCTTTTGCGACGCTTTTGCACAAAATGTCTCCAATAACAAATTCTATAGCCACGTTTTTTAAAACGCCGCAAAAAATGTTGTTATAAGACATAAATGTTGCAGTGGACGATAGCCCCATTTACAGAAAACAAAAATTTCCTTAAAAAATTCATCTATCATCTCTACTACATCCATGTCTACCAGCAAGAGTCAACAAAATTCTCGGGGAAAGGTCTCAACCCCTTTTATTGCGTGTACAAATTGTTTGATTTTTGGTCACACCACGGACTCTTGTAGGAAGAAGGAAAAGTGCACGTTAAAGCAAATATGGGTACCTAAGGTCTCCACTTATACTATGAGAGGAACCTCTTGGGTATCAGAATCTTTACTCTCATCCTATTTTTAGGTGTGTTGGCAGGATAAGGACAAGGAAAACATTTGGTACTTGGACTCGAGATGCTCCAAGCACATGATGGGCGATAAAGCAAAGTTCCTTAGCCTCGTGATGAAGAAAGGAGGAATGGTAACTTTTGGTGACAATGGCAAGAGAAGGATCATGAGCATTGGTATAGTGGGCAATGACTCTTTCTCTATTTCAAATATTTTATATGTTGAAGGTTTGAAACACATTATAATATATATTAGTCAATTATGTGATAAAGGTCTAAATGTCGTATTTGAATCTTCTACAAACCTTTGCAAAATTATAAATCCCAAAATAAATGAAGTTGTACTCACCGCACCAAGAACTCATAATGTTTACATGATTGCTTTTCATGATCTTTCACAATCATCTATCAAATATATATCTTATCTCAAAAAATGATAAATTAGAATTATGACATAGGCGTCCTGGTCAAACTAGCACTAAACTCATTTTCAGAAATAAATTAATTAGAGGATTACCTATGCTAAATGGAAATTTATCATCACTTTGCCCTACTTGTTAAAAATGAAAATTTTCTAGAACATCTTTTAAAAGTAAAAAAAGAAATTTCTACTACTAGACTCTTACAATTAATTCATATGGATCTTTTTGGTCTAATGAGCACCGCAAGTCTAAGTGGTAGAAAATATATTTATGTTTTGATTGATAATTTTTTTAGATATTGTTGGACAATCTTTCATACCTCAAAATCCGATGTTTTTTTGTGAATTCTCAAAATTATGTAAACGTATTCAAAATGAACTTGATCTAAAAATTAAGTGCATTCACTCAGATCATGAAGGAGAATTTCAAAATGAAAAATTTACCACTTTTTGTAGTGATCTAGGAATTAAGCACAAATTTTACGCTCCACGCACCCCACAACAAATGGTATTGTGGAGAGAAAAAATAGAACCCTTTAAGAATTAGCACACGCCATGCTTTCTGAATTTCGGTTGCCTAGATCATTTTGGGTCGAAGCCGTTAGCACCAACGTTTTGAAAACCAGACCGGACCGGCTGGTTCAACTGGTCGGACTGCCGACCGGTGCACCAGGCGGTCCGGTCTGGGCTCTAAAACTGCTCCCGCCCAGAACCGGTCAAGAATCGGTGAACCGGCCGGTCCGCCCGTAAAACAGCTAACCGGAGCGGGTTTAGCCTAACCGGGCGGTTCTTGGGCAGGGTATTAAACTATGTTTTTTTTAATTTAAAAATTCTAAAACAAATAATGGAGACGGCGGGGATCGAACCTGGGACTTTAGTGGATTAATCTTGGCTCATACCACTCTGCGGAATGGTTTTTGTTGTATGTTAGTAATATATATTTATTATATATATTATAAATTTGTATATATTAACCGGCCTCATGCGATATATGTTATATGTATTCTAAATTTATAATCTAAATTTAATCTAATCTAAATTTAATCTAAATTTAATTTTAAAATTTGATATTAAAATCTGAAATCATATATATATATAACTTAAAATTATTTTCTTTTTAAAATATTAATATTTTATTTTTATGCAAATATTTGAGATATTGTTGATTATTTGTTAAGTTGTTTTATTTCGACTCCAGTTGATTTAATGCTTGAAACAAATATATCGCAACTAATTTTTAATATTATTTTTTGTTAAATATCTTATGAGTTATGTTCTTACCTAGTATCTACCTATCTTAATTTGTTTTGCAGGACTATATATCTCATAGTCTCTGCATGTGTAGTTAGACCCGGTTCAACCCCGATTCAACCGGTTAAACTGGTTCAACCTGTTCAACCTCGAACCTCTCCTTCTTCCGGTTCAATGTTCGGTCCGGTTCTGAAAACCTTGGTTAGCACATCATGTTATGTTATTAATCGTGTCATACTTCGATCTTTCTTAAAATTAACCTCTTATGAATTGTATTTTCAAAAGAAGCTTAATGTATCTTATTTTCGTGTATTTCGTTGAAAATGCAATTTATTAAACACAAAAGATTCATTAGGGAAATTTGACGAAAAATGTGATGAATGAATTTTTCTTGGGTATTCTTCAACTAGTAGTGCATATAGAGTATATAGCAAAAGAACAAAAATAGTTGAAGAATCTATTCGTGTTTGGTTTGATGAGCTTAATCATTGTGTAGAGAATATTACTGCAGGAAATGAAGAGGAACCCCTCTCCCCATTAGAGCATGAGGATGACAAGTCACCAGAGGAGGAGAACAAGGAAGAGGGGGATACACAAGAGGAATATGTGCCTCCTAGCATGCTAAAAGTTCACAAAACATCATCCAAGGGAGCTTGTCATTGGAGAGTCATCGAAAGGGGTAACGACTCATTCTTCCCTACATTAATCTTTTTCAAACATTTGCTTTGTTTCCAAAATCAAACCAAAAAAATGTTTCAATCGCTTTAAATAATGAATTTTGGTATTTAGCTATGAATGAAGAATTAGAACAATTTGAACGCAATAAGATTTGGAATCTTGTAGAAAGACCATCTAATCACCCGGTAGTAGGAGTAAAATGGATTTTCAAAAATAAATTAGATGATGAATCTAGGATTACTAGGAACAAAGCTCGTTTGGTAGCACTATGGTATTATCAAATCGAGGGGGTAGACTTTGATAAAATATTTGCACCCGTTGCTCGCCTAGAATCTATTAGATATTTCTTGCATTTTCGATTTTTAAAAGATTTAAATTATTTCAAATGGATGTTAAAGTGATTTTTAAATGAGATTATTAAGGAAGAGGTTTATGTTGAACAACCCCCCAGTTTCATAAATGAATTTTTTTCCTAATCATGTGTTCAAACTAGATAAAACGCTTTATGGTTTAGAACAAGCGCCATGTTCTTGGTATGAAAGATTAACCTCATTTTTATTAAAACACGGTTATGCAATGGGAAGTGTCGATAACACACTCTTCATTAAGCATGTTAATAATGATTTGATTATATTACAAATTTATGTAGATACATAATTTTAGGAGCCACTAATGAAAAATTGTGTAATGAAGTTGTATTAGTAATGCAAAAAGAATTTGAAATGAGCATGGTAGGAGAACTCACATATTTTCTAGGTTTTCAAATCAAACGAAGAAATAATGGAATAATTATTAGTCAATCTAAATATGTTCATCATATGTTGAAAAGATTTGGATTTGAAAACTTAAAACAAGCTATTGGAACATGCTTTCCACATCTCTTGGTTTGAGAATAACAAATCACATTATATTTGATCATACTTGACATGTGTTTATAGTGTGCAGGAACTCCGTCTTTCAAGCCAACATGAGTACGCAGAAGAAAGACAATAATTCTCTATCACTACGATGCTCTACTGCTAATGCGGCACGATAACACTACTGCTGGCGGTAGTTGTTGGTTAATTGGAAATATTGTCGAGAGTTCTATATCGTTGAGAATGGAATATCGACGTGACTCATATATAACAAGTTTTATCGCGACGTGTTAACTATACCGCTGTCGATAGAATCAGCATAATTGGAAACAGTGCTGAGATGGAAATATCATCGAGAAAGGAATGTCGACAGGACTAAGATATAACAAGCATTACCACGATGCATTAAGGGTGACGCCCAGCGGTAACTTATGGAAATCCCGTCATCATGCTGCTGATTGTGGCGAAAAAGAGGAAGGAGATCTGATGGCTAGGAGTGATATAACGCTAACACGACACACTATTATTATCGCGGCGCGGTAGGAGGAGCTGCCTATTTTGGAGCAAGAATGTTGCCTAAGATGATTGAATATGTGTGCCAGCCTATTTCCTAAAGAGGCTACCACCCGACGGTAGCACTACCGCTGGCACTAGGATCCCAACCTATTTAAAGAGCGATCCTCTTCCTTTAAGCGGTGCCGATACACGAAGAATCAAAAGCTACAACTCCTGAACTTTCGTACAAGCCTTCTCTTTGCATCCAAAAGAACTCCATCAACGCTCGTGAATGCTAAGAACTTGAAGACAGATCGATCACGCCTACATCATCTTCAATTTCTCAATCTTTGAAGGAGTTTTTGATGTTTTAGTTTTTATTATTGATTGTAACTCTTATTTTTATCGGTAGAGAAATTCGCCAGTGTTGGCGACTAGGGCCTTGCGAGAACTAGGGAGAATTCGCCACACGGGTGTGGTGACTAGGTCTAGGGTTAGATCTATAGGGCGGCTCAAGGCCTCATCTGGGGAGAGATAGGCTAGAGCCAACCGGTCCTTGGGAGAAGGTCGGTATAGAAAACCAAAAGGTTTTTTACATACACCTCAATCCCAAGCGTCATCGGGATCAAGCTTTGTAATAATTCTTGAAGCAATAATCTTATCGTTTTCTCCAGTATTTACTCATTCTCTTTGATCCTTGAAATCTAAACGAAAAGGGAGTTCTCTGTCACTAACGTCGAGTGGTAACTTCTACCGTTGGCGGTAGCAACAGAGTCTCCATCTCTCTTGCTTTGAGCACCACTATCCCATAAAAGCATAAAGCTTTGTCTTAAGTGAAATAATTCGTAAAATATATTCAACTTATTTGTATAATTTCACCTAAGCTTTGAAAAGTTTTAAGACCCTTATTCACCCCCTCCCCCCTCTAAGGGTGCATACAGATCCAACAAGTAGTATCAGAGCTAGGTTATTTTAAAACGGCTTCACAATCGGGAATGATGATGCTTCATGATCTCACTTCCACCAGAGGAGATGAAATTGTATTAAAAGAAAAATCTTTAGCACCACAATTATTTATGGGTGGAAATTATAAAGGGTGGAAAATCATAATAAAATTGTTTCTTAAATATTTAGATAAAGACGTTTGGAATATTACTATTAAAAATCCCTAAAGTATTCTAAATAAAAATGAAATGGTTTAAAATGCAAAAATTATATATAGTTTATTTTGTGCAGTAGATCAAAATATTTTCAAACGTATTTATACTTTACCTATTGCTTATGAGATTTGGAATTTTCTTGAACAAACTTATGATTCTCCATCTATAGGTATGGAACAATCACAAGAACTGGAGAATATGCAAGCTTGTATTGGTATTCAAGAAAGATCCTCTCTTAATGGATCCATGGAATGCACATTAAACGGAAGGAAAGATGACAAATCATCAATGAAAAAGGAATGCCAAGAAAAAGAAAATGTCAAAGAAACCTTGTGTTCAAACATTGCCCCATTCGATAACATTGTAAGCAAAGCAAATTCGTTCCTCTCTTCTTGTTTCAACGCCTATCTCTACATTGCATGTGATAGATATGGCTAAACGTTAAATTAAGAAATTGAGAAGTGCTAATTCAAAATTACGTTTATAAAATAAAAGTTTAAAAGCAAATGCTAATGTAGAATCAAATTCTAATGTGACTAGTTTTTCTTCTTACTCTTTACTTAAGATTGACACAACTTGTTTAAAATTTAATGAATTAAAAGAAAAATACAAGGAACTTGAAAGGGAGTGAATTTTTGTAAAAGAACAAAATGAAAGATTATGTTTAGAAAATTCATCTTTGAAAAGTGATTATGTTATGTGCAAAAATTATAATATTGAAATTAAATAGATTGATGAAACATGTAAGATCTCTTTTTCCAAAACCCGATCGGGTACTTGAAAACTCGAACCTCTCCCGCATCGCACGGTTGAGGTGGATCTTCGCCCAGAATCGCTGCCTCGCGGTGTCGCCAACACTCGGGTTGGCCAACACCGCTTAGCACCAACCCTGCCGGCTATACGATCATAAGTAAAATATGCCAAAGAAGTAAGAACAGAAGAAAAGGCATGTCCACAGTGTCACAACATCATATATATATAATGAAAACAGCAGTCCAAAAGAGAAGTACAAGCAAAAAGGGGCTTATGCCCGATACATAACCAAAATAATGTACTATCTCTCTCTCACTACAACATGCGGAAGACTACATCAAAACTCTCAAAAGTGCGGAAGACTAGCTATCTAATCATCAACCTGTGGCGTCGTGGTAGTGCGTTGCATCTGCTGCTCAGGTCCTGCAATCTCATCCTGCTGCGCGCGGGACAACTCCGTCTCCTCGGACTCCTGCGGTCACACCGACCGTTATTCATAAAGACTAAGTCGTTTTGTCCTCGCCCCTTCCCGCGACTCCTAGGCACCGAGCGGGAGGAAGAAGCGGAGGACAAACAAGGGGTACACAAGATGGTGGTGACATAGCACTAATCTAGCAGGTATATGAAAAGCAGTAAACTCTAGCTAGCAGTATAGTGCAGGTATAAGTAAAGTAGAGCAAAGCAGTAAGCAGTAAATAGGCAGAAAATGCAGTGCAGTAAGTAAATCTAAACTACCATCACAGATTCGTACCTTAACTTATATGAACGCCCATACGACATATAAGTTAAGATGTCCAGGTAACCCATCATATAAAAGAGCTCATACTAATTTATATGATGAGAGTATGATATGTGTATGTTATGTTATGCTATGGTTATGATGTTTTAAATGAATTTATACAATGTGACTCACCCACACGACTCTATGCGCACAGACCTTTATAGTTCCCAATTTATTTGAAAGGAAGCCAACCTTTCGGGTACCGACCATCGTGGCTCACGGTGGCAGTGGATCGGGCACTCCACATCCTAGGCGGGTATGGTCACTACCAATCCTAGACCTCATGTACGCCTCAACGCTAATAACACAACAGCGGAGCTCCTGCGTACTCTTGCTGGAATCCACCAGACTTTAAGGTCGGGGTGGGTTATTAGGGATTGTCCTCCAGACCGCGGTATTCAAACTTACCGGCCCTCTAAACCTCACCCTCACCTGAGTCAACATACTACCGTCGGTGACACGACTAGCCTAGTACCGAAGACTCGCCACTATTTGAATAAGTAATAGGTGTTAACCTGTCCACCCGAGCTTCCAGCTCAGGGACTAACACACCAGCTGATCCAACCCACCTCCTTCACTGAGGGGATCCATACCAGTCTGCATATCCACTTAGGCTACTCTTGCCTACAATTTAGTTTGTGTTATATTTAGAGTGAATCTTGGACTTCCCGCGGTGTACTCCGTAAGGGGCCCCTAACGGTACTACAGATCAATGGGCTCAACCCCACAATCCTCTTCAAGATAATTATTTTAGTTGATGGATAACACTTGGTTCACCCTTAATCATTTCATATAGTAAAGTGATTTAGCGCATCCCCCCCGTCCCATTCAATTGGGTTGGACGTACCTCCTTTCCTTCTACAATGACATCAGCACCACCTCACAACTATCCCTAGAATTGACCCTCCTTGAATCCTGGTGGGCTATATCTCATTTACTGATTGGGTATAACACCTACCCACTACTTAGGGGTCTAAATTGTCAAAAACTCCAAATTCTGTTTTTACTAAACGCAGTCCACCAAATTCAGTTTTTACTAAACGCAGTCCACCAATTTGAACTATCCCTCAACCCCATAAGGGAATTCCTCTAAAAACTCATCCACAGGGTCTGGTATAATTATCCTAGGCTACTACGGACCTTAATAAGGTATTTTCCAATTTCCATAATTTTCCATATTAATTTGGTATTTATTTTAATTCAAAATAGTTAAGGACTTAAGCCAAATTACACATGAACAACCCTCAAAATGATTCCTCATGTTACATGAAAATTATCAGTAAGGTAATATCCCAAATAAAGGTGGTTCACTGAGTATCATGACCCTAGGATGTCATTTGGCCTACCATAACATCATAATTGTATAATTACCAAAATGCCACTATAATTAGGAAAAAAAAGTAATTTCACTTCTGAAAATTCCACAAAAATTACCAAGTGTCCATATGGGGACCTAGAGTCCTATGTCAAATTATTGTGTCATTACCATGTGATTTGATATTTTAAAATGATTAAACATCCAAAGGTAGCAATTACCAATTTCTACATGAGGTACATGAATTATAAATCTACAAGCTTCCAAACTCTTGTCATGGGTATATATTAACCTAAAATCACAGTTAACCAAGTATCATAACCAAGCCCCATGATTTGATATTTTAAAAAGATTAAATACTCAAGTGATGAAACTCTCAATTTTCACATAAAGTACATGAAATACAATTCTACCAGCTTCCAACTAATTATCATGGGCATATAATAGCATTAAATGTCAGATAACCAAGTTTCACAATTTTGCCCCATGATTTGATATTGTTCAAAAATAAATTCCCTTAAGCTAGCAAGTACTCAAAATTTCCTACGCAAGGAATAATACTTCAATAAATCATGACAAAAACACTATAGTACATTTTCATCTCTATTCAGCCACTGATGGAGTTTCAACACCATACAAGGTCCTATGACCATGCATTTCATTTTATTAAGGGAAAGGGTGACAAGTTCGTTTATTAGGAAGAAAATACTTAAAGACTTCTAAAAATTCTCATTTAATTAACTAGGTCATTTTAGGCTCCTACCAACATATCTACAAAGTTCTGAGCCAAGGCAAGAACATTTGGTCCTATGCCCTCCACAAATCTCACCTTGCACCCTTAAGGGTTTACCCTTAGGGTTTTAGGCCACACCACCCTAATGGCTCCAAATGGACCAATAGGGTGTGTCACATGCATTTGTATATCCATACCCACATATCCAACATGAGGGGAGGAGGCTATCACACTCAACTCCTCAAATTGATTTTTACAAGATGATCTACTATTTATTATCAATTAATTTCCTCAAGGCAATCTTTGCCAAAAAAAAATTCATAAGTACCAAAGTACATATATATAAAATATTCCACTAAAATTTCCCGAGGTTTGGAACATCATTCTAGAGCCCTACAATTAAACTCACAATTTTACAAATAACCCAAGTGTTGATTTCATCAAAAGTACATAAGGGGTGTAATTATTAAAACCCTACTTTTCATGTTCAACCTATGAAATAAAATCCATAAAATTTCTCAGGGGCTCATTATGTCCAAAATTAACTATGGTTAAAATTTCCCAATTTTCCAAAGTTAGAAGAGTTGATAATTTCATTAATACCCAAATGGGCCCCAAAATTAATTAAATGAAAACCCTAGGGATTTTTGCTCCCAAAAGTCCCTCTCATCCCAAGGATGATGTAAAACCCCATGGTGAACCACCATGCACAATTTCAGTGGCCCATAATAAGCCAAGAAGGGTCAAATCAACAAAATGCACATTTTTGCTGTTGGCACACCAAGAACAACAACCCTAGGCTCTTCTATGGTGAATCCACCCATGACCAGAGCTCCTAAGGGTCTCAAATTTCTACCAGAGCCTACACAAGGCCTAACCATCATGTCACCCCATTTTGGGGGCAGTTGGGTGCATATAGCCAACTATATACCATTAATTTCATTTTCTAAATTAAGATAAAAACTATCGAAAAAGTAACTCCAAAAATTCTGAAATTTTGGCATAACCTAGCTCTAGGTCAGATACATCTATGTTTCAAATATCAAGTCATTTGGATGGCTAAATTTGTGTGGGCAACCATTTTAATTTCTGAATACCACAATGACCAGTCTCACTAAATGGAGTGCTGCGGTCAGACCACTTATCCAAATGAGATAGTTAAGGTGTCAAATTAAAGAGGACATCAAGCCCTACAATAGTTGTCTCAGGCAACTTTTTGATTTATGGCCTCTAAGGCCTTCAAAATCCGGCTAGAAGTTATCTGAATAAGTGTGACATTTGCAACACTATTCATTTATTTAAATCCATATGATATATAGTTTAATCCATCAGACGGCGCACGAATCTTGGCGCAGATTCAACGCCTCTGATTTCGTCTTCCTCCTCGAGCAACGGCTGAGATTGAGTCATGCTGGGCCGTTTTCTCCGGCCATATCCCGGCCAACCCACCACCTCCCTGGCCAGCCACCGCCACCACCACCTCCGTTGAGGTGGGGGCTTTCGATTGGCGGAGGTGAGGCCGCCGAAGGTGGTGTTTTCCGGCGATCTCACCACTCTCAAAAACTGGGAAAAATCATGGATTTTACTCCATGGTTTCGGCTCGATTGAGCACGAAGCGCGGTCCTTATGATCTAGAAGGCTAGCACGAGGAGGGGGGAGGAGAAACGAACCTTGATTGGTGCCCGAAGGCGGCTCAGGCGGCGGTTTGGCATGTATTTCTTCAGCTCCGGCGAACTCGCCTCCAAGCTCGATTCAACACCAATTCCTTCACTCCAGGTGGCTATTCCAACTCTCCTCAACTCACTAAAGGTGATCCCCTCAAAAGAATTGGCTAAGGGGGCTTGTATAGGTGGGAACGAAATGGGAGGTCATGGGTCAAGCTTTGCCGACCACTCCACATTATCAGCAGGGTCAACCTGCTCCTCTTCATCTCCTCAGGCCTTCCAGCATCCCAAGCTTTCCTCCATGATGATTAGGAGTTGGTTTGGGGGAAAGATAAAAGCATTCCTTCCACTTTGGGTAATTCCCTCCACATCCTCACTTCCTTGTCTTTTTCTCCACCTCATCACCATGCAATCTTGGCCATCCATCATGATTCTTCATCCCAAGGCTGAGGGGATTAATTTGGGGTTGGATTAATTGAGGTTAGGGTTAGGATTTAATCTCAATTTGGGTTAAGCTCACTCCGAGGTAAAATTACCAATTTGTCTCTCTATGTTGACCTTGGTCAACCATGGCTTGGGAGTGGACCCCACTAGGTCCAATTGGGTCTAATGACACCCATGATGGGTCATGAGGTCTTGGTGTGGACCCACTTAGGTCAAATTGGGCTAATTGGGTCACCTTGACCCATTTGGGTTAAGTGTTGACTTGGGTCAAAATCATGCAATTGGGTCCCATCCGAGTGCACTTCTCATCCTGTAGGTCTCCCTTGGTGGTTAGGGCATCATAAGTGAGGTCATCTTGGACAATTGAGGGTCAATTGACCTAAGGGAGGGGTATTGGGCTATGTTGATTTTGTGCCCTTGGTGTGCACTTAGCATACTCACTTGCCCAAGGGCCTTAGTGGCCACTCTGCACACCACCCCTGCACTAACACCAACTAGGGGTCTAGAAGGATTGGGGATGTTACAAATCCCAATAAACAAAAGAAATATTTCGTCCTCGAAATTTAGGTTCGGCCTACGGGTTGCAAGTACTTATAAGAGTAAAGGATTTCGGAGACGATTGATTTGCATCTGATGCGAAAAGTTCCAGGAAACATTGTTACATGAAGACCAAGGGCACCTGGCTGTGCTCCTCTGGACCTTGATTGAACTATAATACTCGGACATCAGAATCTCCTTCCACGGAAGAACTCGGACCTCTACTGTATGAGAACTCAAACCGGAGTAACAATCGTTACCAAAATTTCTCATTGCACTGCTACAATTACTTGCTAAGATTGTCCGCAATATTCCCACCAGGGGTTAATTGAAGGTTTACCCCGCCACTCAGACCATCGTGCCATTAATCACGATGCGGGTTCTACTTGCTCCATCCCGGCAATAAATAGGAAATAGATACTTCAAATATCCAAAACAAGCTAACTAGGCGTGGGTGTTAATAAAATCACTACACTCCCTGAAGGAGGCTCTACCTGTAATACATAAGATCCTACCGGGTTAATTTATACTATCTTGTTGCGCTAGATGGCACCGAAATCCTTCAAGTTCAACTTACATTTATCAGGTTATATTCACGAATCATGCTTACTTAATACTCTGCTCATAAATCGATTAGCCAGGACGTGATCATTTAGCCGATCGTCATTGTCTATTCTGATTCTTCACTATACGATTCTCTTACACGTAGGTGTTGGACACCATCTTCACCAAGAGACCTTATCCCTTAACCTATGAGGTCTCGGCTGGTAAACCGTTTCCGAATTCGCGAATACAAGGTCAGGTTTATCAGCTACAAAACAATAACATAAACCTTGATTACACTTGGACCAGAGTCTCTTATGTCCTACGAATGTTACACGAGGTTAACGCTTCTATACGTTAAATAAAAGTAGATATCTTCCAAGCTTTCCTTGAGGAACATACGTCTGTAGTTTAAAATGATGTTCGCGAAATGACTCCCAACATTTCCAAACCCCTTTGTTTCGCAACTCACGAGGGTAAAACCCCTTTTTATCAAGACACGTTTTGGCACAAATTGATTTCAACATGAAGGGTGAATCATTAAAACCCAATAATCCTCGAGAAATTCCACCATTTATATCTGAAAATCAAACTTGTCCCCCTTATTCCCGAATCTTCCTAACTGGGACTATAAACTTTGGAGAAATCGTAATTTCTGGTTCTTAAGATCGGAGGATTGTATATCTTCAATATATCACTCGTCAAATTTCACCTTAGATTTCCAATAACGAGTGGGCTAAACTCTCAAAGTCAAGTGGTCTCATCTCACTTATGTTATAAATTATGAATTAAAGATTTCATCGCAACGACCCTTCTCTTAATTGCGTCATCCAAAATTACATCGATAAATCTCATTGAGTAAACTTAGTAGTTTCAAGCGGGAGTTGCCAGCAACGGCCACTAATCAATCGTTTTAACTCCCCATTCCTCAATATTTCAACACATGACGGTCGTTGTCATTTTTCCCGAGATCCGAACATAGTAAGATTCTCCATCTTAGCCCTAAATAGATTAACCCATCGTATTACAAGATCCAAAGAGTCACCTTCCTAAGCTCTCTGGTGGTGCATAACCAACTCTAAGAGTAAAATGATCTTAACCAAATTTTTCACCAAGGAGAGGGCTTGAGTTTTAATTAAGAATACTATCCGAAAATTACCCTTGAAAGCCCTGGAGTGCAGGAAACTCTAGTTGTAATCCTTACTTGCGAAGACTTGACTCCAAACTTCAAAATTCCATGATGTGACACATCTATCCCAAGCTACTAACCCTGACATTCTTTCTTGTTTTCAATACTTGACTAAAGAGAGACATTTGTTCGGACGACAATGATTATTAATTGCTTGGATAACTCTACAAGTCGATGTCTCGAGGTTAAGAAAGTGTATTTACAACAGTACACTAGCGAGTTTGTTACGATAAACTGATTATTTCTTATGGTCATGCGGACTTATAGCCCCGTCTTACTTCTTTCCATTCTAAATTCTACTTGGTTTTGCACTGAATCCGTCGTTTATGACGTTCTTCCCTTGTGACCGGTAAGAGCTTGATGACCAAACGTCCTTATAAAAGACAAGACCACATTGCTTGGATCAGGAAGTTAGTGAAATTCCCTAAATTCTTAACCTGACTTTCTTGATTCCGAGAGTCTTATGCCCATACACTGGACAACCCTTTACGTATAATCAATTGATTAGCAAGTTGATCACTTTTGCCGACTTAGAATCATCCTTGGAGCAATAAGATGAGTCTACGCTCACTCTTGAAGTGTATCATTCACATAACTGCTCGCATAACTAACGCGATCACAACTTGGTATAAACACTCCCTATTATTTAAGGTGAAGTAATTCTCCAAGGGTCTCAAACTTCTATGGAGGGTTGGTCCACAAATCAAAAGTGTATGAATAAGATCTCGTCAACACCTGAGTTTCATTGAATACTCCAAAATTCGAGATTACTACGAAAATGTCACAACCTTTTCTAAACAAAGTCTAGGGGGTAATCCAAGTCGGTATTTTATTGGCCCAATAAACAAAAGGATAAGCCCCTACCGATTTGGGCTAAGTCTATTCAATACTTCTACGGTATAATCATCTTACATACATACATAAACCTTAGGGCATAAAATCTCTGACTTGGTGTTCCACCCTGAGACATATTGTTATGATAAGACTTAGGCTCCCAATGTTATAAGTTATGTTATCTTTTCCGAGTTCCCTATATGATTAACTAGGAAAGGGGCCTTTTCCAAACAAAATATTCAAATTCCAATTCGATCTCTGGTATTTTATGGTGGTTGTCTCAACGTACTGTAATGGGAAGTATCAAGTTATGGTAAGGGGTTATGCTTATGGGTCTTCTATTACCCTAAAGAAGACTACAGACACCTGATCTCCTCGAGATGGTCCTACCACTTGATAGTAAAGCGTAACCTTTAGCGTGAAAGTCTCAACGTCAAGACTTATACTAACTTCTTCCCTTAGCTACGTTGGGTAATTTTAACTCTCAACCCAAATCTAGACCCGAGGTCGTTCTTTAGACTAGGGTGCGTCACCAAATTGTCCAAGTAAGTCAAAATTTGACCTAACTTGCTGCTTAATGGACTGCTTTATGTGATTTCATACATGGGCACACCACAGCTTCCGCTGCATAGTTTGTCCTCAAACTACACTCGAGCGGGGTGACCCAGTATGTTGTGGACTGTTCTCTTATGATCGTTCGTTCAGTGATACCATTTGTAAGATCTCTTTTTCCAAAACCCGATCGGGTACTTGAAAACTCGAACCTCTCCCGCATCGCACGGTTGAGGTGGATCTTCGCCCAGAATCGCTGCCTCGCGGTGTCGCCAACACTCGGGTTGGCCAACACCGCTTAGCACCAACCCTGCCGGCTATACGATCATAAGTAAAATATGCCAAAGAAGTAAGAACAGAAGAAAAGGCATGTCCACAGTATCACAGCATCATATATATATATATAATGAAAACAGCAGTCCAAAAGAGAAGTACAAGCAAAAAGGGGCTTATGCCCGATACATAACCAAAATAATGTACTATCTCTCTCTCACTACAACATGCGGAAGACTACATCAAAACTCTCAAAAGTGCGGAAGACTAGCTATCTAATCATCAACATGTGGCGTCGTGGTAGTGCGTTGCATCTGCTGCTCAGGTCCTGCAATCTCGTCCTGCTGCGCGCGGGACAACTCCGTCTCCTCGGACTCCTGCGGTCACACCAACCGTTAGTCATAAAGACTAAGTCGTTTTGTCCTCGCCCCTTCCCGCGACTCCTAGGCACCGAGCGGGAGGAAGAAGCGGAGGACAAACAAGGGGTACACAAGATGGTGGTGACATAGCACTAATCTAGCAGGTATATGAAAAGCAGTAAACTCTAGCTAGCAGTATATCGCAGGTATAAGTAAAGTAGAGCAAAGCAGTAAGCAGTAAATAGGCAGAAAATGCAGTGCAATAAGTAAATCTAAACTACCATCACAGATTCGTACCTTAACTTATATGAACGCCCATACGACATATAAGTTAAGATGTCCAGGTAACCCATCATATAAAAGAGCCCATACTAATTTATATGATGGGAGTATGCTATGTGTATGTTATGTTATGCTATGGTTATGATGTTTTAAATGAATTTATGCAATGTGACTCACCCACACGACTCTATGCGCACAGACCTTTATAGTTCACAATTTGTTTGAAAGGAAGCCAACCTTTCGGGTACCGACCATCGTGGCTCACGGTGGTAGTGGATCGGGCACTCCACATCCTAGGCGGGTATGGTCACTACCAAGCCTAGACCTCATGTATGCCTCAACGCTAATAACACAGCAGCGGAGCTCCTGCGTACTCTTGCTGGAATCCACCAGACTTTAAGGTCGGGGTGGGTTATTAGGGATTGTCCTCCAGACCGCGGTATTCAAACTTACCGGCCCTCTAAACCTCACCCTCACCTGAGTCAACGTACTACCGTCGGTGACACGACTAGCCTAGTACCGAAGACTCGCCACTATTTGAATAAGTAATAGGTGTTAACCTGTCCACCCGAGCTTCCAGCTCAGGGACTAACACACCAGCTGATCCAACCCACCTCCTTTACTGAGGGGATCCATACCAGTCTGCATATCCACTTAGGCTACTCTTGCCTACAATTTAGTTTGTGTTATATTTAGAGTGAATCTTGGACTTCCCGCGGTGTACTCCGTAAGGGGCCCCTAACGGTACTACAGATCAATGGGCTCAACCCCACAATCCTCTTCAAGATAATTATTTTAGTTGATGGATAACACTTGGTTCACCCTTAATCATTTCATATAGTAAAGTGATTTAGCTCATCCCCCCCGTCCCACTCAATTGGGTTGGACGTACCTCCTTTCCTTCTACAATGACCTCAGCACCACCTCACAACTATCCCTAGAATTGACCCTCCTTGAATCCTGGTGGGCTATATCTCATTTACTGATTGGGTATAACACATACCCACTACTTAGGGATCTAAATTGTCAAAAACTCCAAATTCTGTTTTTACTAAACGCAGTCCACCAAATTCAATTTTTACTAAACGCAGTCCACCAATTTGAACTATCCCTCAACCCCATAAGGGAATTACTCTAAAAACTCATCTACAGGGTCTGGTATAATTATCCTAGGCTACTACTGACCTTAATAAGGTATTGTCCAATTTTCATAATTTTCCATATTAATTTGGTATTTATTTTAATTCAAAATAGTTAAGGACTTAAGCCAAATTACACATGAACAACCCTCAAAATGATTCCTCATGTTACATGAAAATTATCAGAAGGTAATATCCCAAATAAAGGTGGTTCACTGAGTATCATGTCCCTAGGATGTCATTTGGCCTACCATAACATCATAATTGTATAATTACCAAAATGCCACTATAATTAGGAAAAAAAGTAATTTCACTTCTGAAAATTCCACAAAAATTACCAAGTGTCCATATGGGGACCTAGAGTCCTCTTTCAAATTATTGTGTCATTACCATGTGATTTGATATTTTAAAATGATTAAACATCCAAAGGTAGCAATTACCAATTTCTACATGAGGTACATGAATTATAAATCTACAAGCTTCCAAACTCTTGTCATGGGTATATATTAACCTAAAATCACAGTTAACCAAGTATCATAACCAAGCCCCATGATTTGATATTTTAAAAAGATTAAATACTCAAGTGATGAAACTCTCAATTTCCACATAAAGTACATGAAATACAATTCTACCAGCTTCCAACTAATTATCATGGGCATATAATAACATTAAATGACAGATAACCAAGTTTCACAATTTTGCCCCATGATTTGATATTTTTCAAAAATAAATTCCCTTAAGCTAGCAAGTACTCAAAATTTCCTACGCAAGGAATAATACTTCAATAAATCATGACAAAAACACTATAGTACATTTTCATCTCTATTCAGCCACTGATGGAGTTTCAACACCATACAAGGTCCTATGACCATGCATTTCATTTTATTAAGTGAAAGGGTGACAATTTCGTTTATTAGGAAGAAAATACTTAAAGACTTCTAAAAATTCTCATTTAATTAACTAGGTCATTTTAGGCTCCTACCAACATATCTACAAAGTTCTGAGCCAAGGCAAGAACATTTGGTCCTATGCCCTCCACAAATCTCACCTTGCACCCTTAAGGGTTTACCCTTAGGGTTTTAGGCCACACCACCCTAATGGCTCCAAATGGACCAATAGGGTGTGTCACATGCATTTGTATATCCATACCCACATATCCAACATGAGGGGAGGAGGCTATCACACTCAACTCCTCAAATTGATTTTTACAAGATGATCTACTATTTATTATCAATTAATTTCCTCAAGGCAATCTTTACCAAAAAAAAATTCATAAGTACCAAAGTACATATATAAAAAAAATTCCACTAAAATTTCCCGAGGTTTGGAACATCATTCTAGAGCCCTACAATTAAACTCACAATTTTACAAATAACCCAAGTGTTGATTTCATCAAAAGTACATAAGGGGTGTAATTATTAAAACCCTACTTTTCATGTTCAACCTATGAAATAAAATCCATAAAATTTCTCAGGGGCTCATTATGTCCAAAATTAACTATGGTTAAAATTTCCCAATTTTCCAAAGTTAGAAGAGTTGATAATTTCATTAATACCCAAATGGGCCCCAAAATTAATTAAATGAAAACCTTAGGGATTTTTGCTCCCAAAAGTCCCTCTCATCCCAAGGATGATGTAAAACCCCATGGTGAACCACCATGCACAATTTCAGTGGCCCATAATAAGCCAAGAAGGGCCAAATCAACAAAATGCACATTTTTGCTGTTGGCACACCAAGAACAACAACCCTAGGCTCTTCTATGGTGAATCCACCCATGACCAGAGCTCCTAAGGGTCTCAAATTTCTACCAGAGCCTACACAAGGCCTAACCATCATGTCACCCCATTTTGGGGGCAGTTGGGTGCATATAGCCAACTATATACCATTAATTTCATTTTCTAAATTAAGATAAAAACTATAGAAAAAGTAACTCCAAAAATTCTGATATTTTGGCATAACCTAGCTCTAGGTCAGATACATCTATGTTTCAAATATCAAGTCATTTGGATGGCTAAATTTGTGTGGGCAACCTTTTTAATTTCTGAATACCACAATGACCAGTCTCACTAAATGGAGTGCTGCAGTCAGACCACTTATCCAAATGAGATGGTTAACGTGTCAAATTAAAGAGGACATCAAGCCCTACAATAGTTGTCTCAGGCAACTTTTTGATTTATGGCCTCTAAGGCCTTCAAAATCAGGCTAGAAGTTATCTGAATATGTGTGACATTTGCAGCACTATTCATTTATTTAAATCCATATGATATATAGTGTAATCCATCAGACGGCGCACGAATCTTGGCGCAGATTCAACGCCTCTGATTTCGTCTTCCTCCTCGAGCAACGGCTGAGATTTAGCCGTGCTGGGCCGTTTTCTCCAGCCATATCCCGGCCAACCTGCCACCTCCCTGGCCAGCCACCGCCACCACCACCTCCGTTGAGGTGGGGGCTTTCGATTGGCGGAGGTGAGGCCGCCGAAGGTGGTGTTTTCCGGCGATCCCGCCACTCTAAAAAACCGGGAAAAATCATGGATTTTACTCCATGGTTTCGGCTCGGTTGAGCACGAAGCGCGGTCCTTATGATCTAGAAGGCTAGCACGAGGCGGGGGGAGGAGAAACGAACCTTGATTGGTGCCCGAAGACGGCTCAGGCGGCGGTTTGGCATGTATTTCTTCAGCTCCGGCGAACTCGCCTCCAAGCTCGATTCAAAACCAATTCCTTCACTCCAGGTGGCTATTCCAACTCTCCTCAACTCACTAAAGGTGATCCCCTCAAAAGAATTGGCTAAGGGGGCTTGTATAGGTGGGAACGAAATGGGAGGTCACGGGTCAAGCTTTGCCGACCACTCCACATTATCAGCAGGGTCAACCTGCTCCTCTTCATCTCCTCAGGCCTTCCAGCATCCCAAGCTTTACTCCATGATGATTAGGAGTTGGTTTGGGGGAAAGATAAAAGCATTCCTTCTACTTTGGGTAATTCCCTCCACATCCTCACTTCCTTGTCTTTTTCTCCACCTCATCACCATGCAATCTTGGCCATCCATCATGATTCTTCATCCCAAGGCTGAGGGGATTAATTTGGGGTTGGATTAATTGAGGTTAGGGTTAGGATTTAATCTCAATTTGGGTTAAGCTCACTCCGAGGTAAAATTACCAATTTGCCCCTCTATGTTGACCTTGGTCAACCATGGCTTGAGAGTGGACCCCACTAGGTCCAATTGGGTCTAATGACACCCATGAGGGGTCATGAGGTCTTGGTGTGGACCCACTTAGGTCAAATTGGGCTAATTGGGTCACCTTGACCCATTTGGGTTAAGTGTTGACTTGGGTCAAAATCATGCAATTGGGTCCCATCCGAGTGCACTTCTCATCCTGTAGGTCTCCCTTGGTGGTTAGGGCATCATAAGTGAGGTCATCTTGGACAATTGAGGGTCAATTGACCTAAGGGAGGGGTATTGGGCTATGTTGATTTTGTGCCCTTGGTGTGCACTTAGCATACTCACTTGCCCAAGGGCCTTAGTGGTCACTCTGCACACCACCCCTGCACTAACACCAACTAGGGGTCTAGAAGGATTGGGGATGTTACAAAACATTTGAAGAATTGAGAAATGATTATCAAACTCATTAGTTCTATAACATCATTTCTTATAAAGCTAGACATAATCTCAAGATTACGAATAATGAATTGAAAACAAAAATCAACTTGCTTAAGAAAATTATAAATAAAAACTCACAAAAAATAAATCCACAATATTAAGCAAAATCCAAAAGTAAGTTGAATATGAATTCTCATAACTTGATTAAGCCAAAAAAAGGAAATGAAACACAAAGTATTTGTAAATGAAATCTCAAAACGCTATCATCATTATTATTTACAACATCAATCTTTTCCAACATAAAATTGAAAATTAACAAATTTCTGATAAACAATGTTGTTAAAAATCATCATGAAAATTTGTATTATAAAAACATTAAACCAAGGTATGAATGGAGACCAATACTTAATAGTGATGGACTAATGTCAATTAAAAGGGTCCACTCATCTTTGTTTCCCCAAAAGCCAGCACGATGTATTTGGGTAACCAAAGAAACCATCCTCTACTTTATGATAAGCATAATTTCTATTTTGTTTGTTGTTATATTTTTTCTTGAGCCAAAATGCTATGACCACTTTATATATTTTGAACTATGACTTTATCCCATAAAGTCTAATGATCAATAAATTAAATAAAATGAAATTGAATAAAAAGTCATATCATTCTTCAAGTGACCTGTCAATATTTTTTGCTCTCATCCTTTTAAATCCATTACTTATAAAATGAATACTAAATTTGTTATGTTATATTATCAACAATAATATTTTCAAAAATGGATTTAAATAGGCTATTTAGGGGTCTTAGACTAAAATTTAAAATGCGCAACTTTTTGATTATTTTCCTAATTTCTTTGTTGCATGTGATAGCCAATATAATGCAAAATCATAATCAAGAGAAATCGGAATTGAAAAATCACAAAAATCATGTTTTTAAGATGAAAAATCAAACCTATACCGCATGTCGCTAACTCTGTCGCCGGCGGTATCTATTATTTTTGAAATTCCTGATTTTCTCAAAATTACTTCTTTCTGAAAATTATATTACTTCTTTAATTATCATTCACTTTTACTTCAGAAAACTTTGTATATGTTTTGATTATGTTCGCAAGAAATCAAAAACAAAGAAAAATTGCAAAAATCATTCTAAATGACCAATACCATATTCCACAATTGAACCTTCACTAAAAATAATTAAAATAAATATGAATAGTTTATCATATGTTGAAGTAAAATATAATTTATTTATCTCTTGTTTAAATTTTTAAATCATCATAAAAACTAATGATCTTATAAAAATTCTCATAATAAATACAACTAGAATTTATTCCATTATTTTCATAACTTGCTTTACATGCCTCTATTTATCAAAACGCTTTGCGGTATATGAATCAAGAAAAACAGAACAAAAAATTATCAAAACCCGTGTTTTCTATGCAAAAGAAAACTTCTCTATTGCTAGCACCGAGCAGTAATACTTGCGTCGCCGGTTGCATAAATCAATTTTTCCCTTTCTTTTGCATTTTTTCTCTGGCATAGAAGATCATTTTACTGATGTGCTCTTAATATACTTCTATATTTTCCAAGAAACTATTTAGTTTAAAATATTAAAAAATCACATACAAAATTACAAAACAATTTCAAAGAACAAAAATATGCATTTCTTATTGTTTCTTTATACGTGTTTATTATTTTGTATTTTTTATAATAAAAAATCTAAAATTTATAAAAAACTGATTACTATTCATTGAAATATTTTAAGGTTAATTAGGTTTACCTTTTCAAGATTAAAATACAATGTTAAATTCTAATTTCAAGTATCTAAAAACATTGTTTTGTGTCATGCCTTGAACATTATCTTATAATGTGCAATGAAATTGATTATAGAAATCATATGTAGTATTGCTTTACATGCCTCTATGTATAAGTAATATTTTATGTTTGATAATGATATACACACACACACACACATCTTTGATAACCTACATATGTTTTTAATCTTACTCTTGCATGATTGTGTAGTGTAGCAACCTAACATTGTTGGATGTGTGATTAGTTTACCTACACAACAATAAAAATCTCTTGCATGCACCCATGATAAGGAAATTTATGTAGTTTTAAAAATAATTCCAACTAATATCCCGATGTAGGCATGTATACCTATCGAAATATAGTATAGGAAGGATGTCGTATTTGCCTGAGGCCTGTTGAGTAATCTTACTCACGTAAATTATTATTATTTTATCGGAAGTAAAATAGAGTTTTGAAAATAATTTAAAAAAGAGAAAACATTTGATCGAGAATTCTTCTTAAGTAAAATATTTCGTAAACATCATAAATTGATTTAGACAAACTTGACCGTGGAGGTTCCCAAAATATGATAGAGCCTCTCTCGAGAGAACTACCACCTAACCTTAGGT